>OX387415.1:7500-2407500 GCA_947563765.1 Anarsia innoxiella
TTCGGTCGTTCGGTCGTTCGGTCGTTCGGTCGTTCGGTCGTTCGGTCGTTCGGTCGTTCGGTCGTTCGGTCGTTCGGTCGTTCGGTCGTTCGGTCGTTCGGTCGTTCGGTCGTTCGGTCGTTCGGTCGTTCGGTCGTTCGGTCGTTCGGTCGTTCGGTCGTTCGGTCGTTCGGTCGTTCGGTCGTTCGGTCGTTCGGTCGTTCGGTCGTTCGGTCGTTCGGTCGTTCGGTCGTTCGGTCGTTCGGTCGTTCGGTCGTTCGGTCGTTCGGTCGTTCGGTCGTTCGGTCGTTCGGTCGTTCGGTCGTTCGGTCGTTCGGTCGTTCGGTCGTTCGGTCGTTCGGTCGTTCGGTCGTTCGGTCGTTCGGTCGTTCGGTCGTTCGGTCGTTCGGTCGTTCGGTCGTTCGGTCGTTCGGTCGTTCGGTCGTTCGGTCGTTCGGTCGTTCGTATGATTGTGCGGATGAATAGATAACATAACCTAAAGAAAGTGCGTAGATTTAATTACGTTATCGAAAAAGTTGGTGACTTACAGAAAAACTAAATATTTAAATCCGGGGTTGGCTTTTCCAAAACGATGAGCTGCTTCTTTTCGTAACAGTCAATGTATTCTTTTTGCGTTGTTGATCAAAGTTATTAACACATGTTAAACCTTCACAAGGCACCACGGCCTCACTATCTTTGCTCATTTTCGTACAGAAAGTCAATTTATTACAATAAAACTATGAAACGAGCAAAACATTTCAAAACACAAAAAAAACAACCGGCCTGCCACTGATACGTTTCGATATACGCTTTGATATATGCTTTTCTGCTCCGAACAAGTTAATTAGGTGTACTTAAACAAGGCAACTGTACTTTTCTATCAGTTTACGACTTTTTTGCAATCAGTATTTTTTTTCGTAATTAGTTTCTCTAAATTGGCACTAGTTTCAGAGGTGTACCTACACCAAAAAGTGACATTTTATGTACTTGCAACTTTAGTTCGGTTTATGTTCGGCTCCAAACAAAAATATTCGTTGTCTTTTTCCCAATAGCTTCTAATATCCAAAATTCACAAGGTTACAAATGACTGTAAAAATGCGGTGCGGCGGCAATTCAAAACAAATACTCCGCTATTGAAGGTTAGAACATTGTGAAACTCGATAAGTGATTGCAATTAGCGGGGCGATGAAACGTGGCTGAGGGCGGGGCGCGGGGGGAGGAGGAGTTATGAAATTAAGATTCCGTTTCACAATTAAAAGTTGCCGCCGGTTTATTATCTGCGTCAAGTTCTACAGTTATTCATCTCAGGAGAAGCCACTGAAAAAGTTTTCCTGTTTAAAATTAAATCCGAATTAAATTTCAGTTTCAATTACGTTGATGATGGTTCACGCTTGAATCATTTTATACTCAGAATTTTATCGTTGATGGACTAACTTACTTTTAACAAAGTGATAACTCATGATTGGCATGACTAATAACTTACATAGGTACTTGTAATATTTGTTTCATTAGCGCTAGTCGGTTAAATGAGATACACGTTATTATTAATTCATAGAATGTACGCCTCTTTTAATGTCAGAAGTTGCTTCAGATAGAATCATCAGTATTGTTACGTGAAGATTATTAAGTAAGATTTTATCGCACTATGAGAAATGGAATTGGAGTGTCTGTTTCCTTTAACTCATTACTGTGAACAATAGAGACGCCGCTACCTTATCCAGCCCAATAAGATCGCACAAAAACTTGAAAGAAGGCGGAGGCCGATAATTACATCCCGCCGCCGTCGCGCGGCCGGCTCTGTACCGCACCGGGCTGCGGGGTGCGGGCCGGGGCCGGTATTGTACCGCAGCCGCACCGCGGATCCGCCGCCCAATTACTACTCCACTGGCATTTCACGAGGTTATTTTGGACACAATCTCCGGATATAATGCTCTCATTAATTATAATGAAACGGTGCTTGAGTGACTGATTGATTACAGTTTGTAAGGGCCTCGCAAAGTACTGTGTTAGAATTCCTAAACAATTAATACCTAGGTCTAGGTACCTGCAAGCTCATTTTCTAAGTTAGTACTGTAATCACGCTGTTAACTTTATCGCATTCTGTTTTATTTAATTTCATACATTGATACCTACTCGCAATGTACACTATTAACCTCATATTTAAATATGTTTGGATGAATATAACGTTTCATAAATTGTGTTGATATTAGATGGGAGTAGAGGTGTGTTTGTCAGCTGGCTGCCTGAATAAAAGTATCATCGTATCCGGGTGGCGGCGCTCACAAAGCCTTATCGCCTCTTTTATTATATTTGCCATCTATCTTTTGAACGGTGACGTCACATTAAGGCACAAATAAACGTGTCACGCGGAATAACGCGCTCAATCTCCTGCTCCTTTATCCCGCTCCCATTGTACCACGAGCTGGGTACCACCATACCGACCTCCTCGCTGTGTGTGCTACCGGCTCGTCGCACCTCTTGCTGATGACGTCAACATTAGCGTTATAATATAACATAAGCATAGAGCTATAAGATCAATCTATGGACTCCGCTGTCGTGAATCCCTAAGGCAACTGTTTAAAACAATTAATATTATGACGGTGCCATGTCAATACATTTATGCAAATATTATGTATGTCAGACAGAATATACATCTATTTCAAACAAATAGTCAGCTGCATAACTTTAACAGTAGGAATAGAAATAAATTAGTTTCAAATGGTTCTAGACTTTCAAAAATTAATAAATCATTTATGGGGCTTTGCGTGCAATACTATTTTTGATTTTCACTTTTCATTTTTATTCCGCTACGAGCATTCACATTTCTATCTATCACATGTTTTAGATCATTCAAATGTTGTTTCAAGAATCGCTTTCTTGTATTAAGTAGGTATGTGACTGACAGGGCATAATGTAATTAACATGTACCAAAGCGATATAAAGTAACATTTATTTGGTGATATTTTGAAGTTTGTAACATTAATTAGATTTGAGTAAAAATCTAAAAGATCTGGTTGTTTAATTTTATGATGTGATGAGAGTTCTGTATTTGTATTAATCTGCAAATTGCATAAAGACAGCTGAGCCTTCTAAATGACGAATCTCTTTGGGTAGTGGTGCGGGGGCGGGTGCGGGGGCGGCGGCGAGGAGCGCGGGTGCGGCGGGGGATCCACTGTTAGATACCATGAAGTACTCCTCGATGTCCTCAGGATCAGCAAACAATGACAAGATTAGGAATAACTCGGTGTCAATCAGAATCTCCTCTTCATCTTTAGTTAGTTCTTCTCTTGGGGGCAAGTTGGTCGCTAGTGCCGGTACTGGTTCCGCTACCGGTTTCGCTACTGGTTCTGCAGCCGGATCCGCAGCCGGTTCCGCAGTCGGTTCCGCAGCCGGTTCCGCAGCCGGTTCCGCAGCCGGTTCCGCAGCCGGTTCCGCAGCCGGTTCCGCAGCCGGTTCCGCAGCCGGTTCCGCAGCCGGTTCCGCAGCCGGTTCCGCAGCCGGTTCCGCAGCCGGTTCCGCAGCCGGTTCCGCAGCCGGTTCCGCAGCCGGTTCCGCAGCCGGTTCCGCAGCCGGTTCCGCAACCGAGGCCTCACTTGGTAGTGCGGGCTCCGGATGCGGGAGTGGAGCGATGGCCCCCTCTTCAGCCACGGGAGCACCGCGACATACCGCTAATATAGCCAGTAACACCTGCAACATAATGTCATATTTATTTATTACATTCGTACAATTAAGAGTATTTAAAAGTACACTTTTGTCGTGCTCTTCCATTCACTTGTATAACAAATTATAATAAAATATATTATTTTGTAACAATAAACGACTTACCAAGTACCGCATGTTGATAGAATCTGGAAATATTTGTAAGCAGCAGGTTTTATATAAAAGACATAGATAATTAATAAACCACAAATAGATGTAGTCGTTGTAACGTCGTGATACAATTAATTGATATTTAATGACTGCTAATCACTTTCGTAACTTTAAAACAGTCAAAACAACACTAGCTTCTATTTAGTAGCTAAGTAAAATATTAAATAATTGATCAGTTTTGTAACGGTCACTATTTGTTGGAAAAACCGTCTTGTTAAAGTAATTAGACAAGTAGTGCGTTTACAGTTTCGTTTGGTGAACGTGTCGGCTGAGAATTCTAATTTGTATGTTAGTTACATCTTTACTTAGACCAAAGAAAACTAAAATATTCGGCTGAAAGTGTCTCGTGATCAAGTCCACATTATTTTCGATGCAAGATTTACCCGGGTGGTAGTTACTACCCGACGGTGACAAATTCCCTACAAATACGAGGCCAATGTTCCCCGACGCTGACAAATATGACGCGTCCCCCCTCACACCCCGCTACACCCCCCGCACATACGTCGAGAAAAAGCGTTCCTTTAAATTGAACTACTCTCATATTGACTGTTGATTGATGAGATCGAAATCGATATTCTCTACACGCGAAATGCAATTTTTCTGAACCGCGCTCTTATGAAACGAATGATGTTACTTTAGAGGCGAGCCGCCGCCGCTGGGAGCTCTGCAAGTGTTTAGTCTGTGGTGTTTTATACCGTTGGAGTGTTCGTAAAACAAACGGACAATGAATAAAAATGTAGATAGAGTAGATAGCGCGCGGGCCGCGGGTGGTGAGTACAGTTGTCCTCAAATATTTATAAACCACTCGGACGCGATCGGTTCTAGCGATCACTTGCTGAACGACGCGGTTTTGGGGGGTAGTGTGGCAATTTGTAATATAATGACTTTTTTAAATTCTTGAGTGGGCTTATAATGTCCCCCAACATGTTAATTTGATCTCCTAATAACGCGGCCCATAACGGCAAATATGCTTACAGTTAGTTGCCTCGATCTTTACGGTTTAAATTATGAATTGGTAAGTAAATAAATAAGACAATCTGGAGGGTATCGCTTTAGCATTGAGTATAAGGATAATGTAGCCGTGGAGGTGCGAGGGGGGGGAGGATTACGGGAGCCGATTCTAATTTGATGGACCGCGAACCTTTTTACAGCCCGCGCCGACCTCGGCCACGCGGTTAGCGGCGCACCGATAGCATCTCACCAATTGATTACGGTATTGTAATTATTGTATCCGCTTGTATTTGGTACTTTAAGTTTATTTATAAGATCCGTAAAAAGCTTGTAGAGTGCAATAAATTATATGTTATAAGGAGGCGGAGCGTGTTTTGATGTTACTCCGCTCTGTATTCTCGACGGATCTACTAATTTCGTGGCCTTCTTTTGTTTCGATTTGATTCCCCCCTCCCCCGCCCCCCGTCTCATCGAGGTTAGATTTCAATAAAACGGCTTTATATCATCAAACCTTTTATTGTCGATAGCTTCCTGATGTTATTTTAATTCAATGGTATTATTTTAACCGAATTGTCGAATGGCTCAATAAAAATATCATTTGTCCGTCATATATATCTTCCTAACAATTCTTACATAAATTAATTCTATTGCTTGCTAAATATAGAATCACAGCTCAGAGTGAGCAAACATTTTGGCAACTTTATAATAAAAGAATAGTTTAAAGTGAATTAGATAAAACACGGCAAAAAAGGAGAGCAATAATACATAATGTAGCAGACAGCGAGAGTAAATGAGACGGGTGACATGACCAGGTCCACAGGGGACTGAGATACTGCCGACTCTAGACCTACCTGACGTACCTTGAGGAATAGAGCTACGATTTTTATCTCTCACTGATTATCACAAGACGCAATACAATTCATTGGAGAGCTAATGCATTATTGTGACCTTTAAGCAACATTTTATAAAAATAAGAAGATGGATGGATTGAGTGAAATCGAATACTCACTAAAACCTTTACTCTTCTCAATAGTAGGACAGCTTGTGAGTGTAAACTCAGCATTCTTAGAGATTACGGTTAAAGCCTCCACTTAAAGCAAAGTCGCTGTAACATAAAAATCAATGTAAGTGAAACAAGATATAACGGTCGCGACCGTTTCCGAGAGACTCCATAAAATCTTGAGGTAAACGCCGGTAACTCGTAATATATTTTTTTATGTAGGTCATTTGTCTGACGCACGTGGGTTTTTGTAGACATTAACCGTCTTAAAAAGGGCGTTTGGAGCGTCTCGAGTCGGACGAGTGCGGGGGAGGGAGGGGGTAGAGAGGGAGGGAGGTTGCAATTGTTTCCTTTGAAGGAAACCTTCGAAAAACAAATGCGTGAGGCTCATTAGTCAGCTAATGGCGGCAGGTGTATGGAGGAGGTACTTGTAAATTGGAATTGTTCTCATTGTAACAATTGATCTGAAGTTACATGTGCATGATTTTAAACCGTTACTTTTTGTGACCATTTAAATTAAACCGTCAAGTACCTTATAATGATTTACGTCGTGAAAAAGCTATTAATAATGTAATTTACCAAATATGAACCTCATGTAATTAGGAAAGTAATTCGAACACGAAGCACAAATTGATGTTTATCTAGTGACTTTCCTTACCTGGTTTTTTTGTTTCTTAAAACAAGAATGCAATAAAATGAATCAATAATCGTTGGTTGAGAATAATAATGTCGTTAGCACTGCATTGGCGTTTTGAAGCGGATGCAATTTGGATGCAAGTAACGGGTTCAAGAGTACTACGACGACGACGGTCGCTCTCCTCGCGACAGGTAGAGTGAGTAATACAGGTGCTGGAGAGATGACGCCACAGACACTTCTATCAACTAAATAGTAACATAGGTACTTAACCTACAGGTGCAATACAAACAAGGATAAATTGATCGATATGGTGATGACGACTTGTTAAACATTCTATTCCGAAAATGATAGAAATCAGAGTTGAATTAGACCTAAAACAAAACACTGCTGCAATACACTAGTCTAACAATCAGTGTGACATATTATGACATCGTATTGCTGCATTCAATCGACATATATCCGCTATGTTGACATGTCAATGTGTGTAATAATGAAATGGATAGTGTACGTATGTGGAGCGAGTGCGTGTCACGCCGTCACGCCGTCACGCCGCACCGCGCCGTCTGTCACGCTGTCGAGTGGTACAAGCCTCCAGGGGTTTATAGTGTCATCACTCACATTCTATCTCTGATATTGCTGATTTCCTCGCAACAACGACAACTTCACCAGAACGAGTATTTGTTGAGATATAAATATCAGTCAATTTTATTCCTGCAAGCGTTTGCTTGTTTCGTGTTATGAGCGCGGCAGTGTCTCTACTTTGTTAAGGATGTTGCCAATTCCGTATATTTACATAAATACGGTGAAGTTACAAAAATGGTAATCATAATTTCCCGTTTATACGTATAAGTTCATTTTAGACAGCACACAGCGGTCAAAACAATACGATTATAAAGAATGTGGAGATCGGTGATATATCACAATAGTTTAATCACAGATTAGATCGTGATGGTATGTAGTTGGAGGGGAGGGAGAGGGGACTATCTTGTGTCAAAACAGCGGCATTAGGATGACAAACGTCGCGACTTGGCGCTGATTTAGCTCTTCCAAAGACGCGGCTACTTTGTCACAATCTAATCGAAACATTTATGAAAATATGTTTCGTCTTGCTAATTTATTCGGATAAGAATTTTAATTTATATGTAAAAAGGTCTAATGTGAAACTCCAAGAGCAATTTGTGCACTGCTGTACATAATTTCCAGTCATCGATGCTAGTAGAGCAATCATAACGGCGGCGGCGGCGGCTGTGTGGTGGGTGCGTGTTTTTGTCGCGATACACATCTCGCGTCATATTTCCGCGGGATGTGTTTTGAACGACTCAATTTAGCGGATTTTGATCTCTTTCGTATTTCATTTACATCGCCAACTTATTTTTGTTTTCGTGAAATGGCGGTAAGAGCCCCCCCCCCCCTCTCCTCACACTCCTCATGGAAACGAGGATATTTTTAGAAAAACATTTGACTGAGCCTTTTAGTAGGTGCAATGGTGTCACGGAGATAATCTGATATTAGCATTGTAAGGATATTAGACCGCATCGTATTTTATTACCTATTTCATAATGTTATTACATCGAAATACTAATTTATAAGATAATGGAATATTGTACTATATTTTTCCTGTCTATTGTATTCTTACATACACAAAGAATTTTCTAAACAATAATGTCTTTTATTTGAGCTCATCCAAGCAAAAGAAACATATCTAACTATATTAATAATGTCAATTTAATAATTGAAGTGTATTGTCCATTTGTCACTATTATAGTGTGTATGTGAGTGCGCACGAGTGCGTCGCGGGCGTGCGGCCAAAGCTGGTGTCACGTGACGTGTCGTGCTGTCACTCTTTGTCTGCGTGTAATTGGTCGCTGCGAACACGTCACGTCGTCACATCTCGGACAATGAGTGCACTCGAGAGGAACACCCAATGAAACGTTCACTGCTACGCGTTACAAAGACTGTCTTTAGAGGTGTTCGGACGTATCTGATTGGAAATGGAACCCTTTTACTTAAAGGTGGAACA
This sequence comes from Anarsia innoxiella, assembly GCA_947563765.1. Lineage (NCBI taxonomy): Eukaryota > Metazoa > Arthropoda > Insecta > Lepidoptera > Gelechiidae > Anarsia > Anarsia innoxiella. The sequence continues at coordinate 15,958 of OX387415.1, forward strand.
TGTCCAGTTATTGAGCTTCATTAAAGAATAGGAACTTAGATACCTACTGAAAAGTTCAATCCACTTGGTATAAAATTATCAGTGAGAGATAGAGCAAAAGAAGAACGCTACATTTCTTTGAATGCAAGCAGAATTTTATCAAATAAGATTTTTTTTAAATACCATTAGCAAATAGTTCTTTAAGTTCTTTTAGCCAAGAAACTTCTTTGATTTGAATAAAATGTTGCTTCTTAAATTGAAACAAGATCTTTATGTACAAGATCAAACTACCTACTCGTATAGTGGTATATATTCGGGGACGACGTTATTGGAGTCCAATAGGTAGGTATTATAAAAATGTGGAACAATAAATGTTTGTTTCGCCATTGCTGCCCGAATTCAGAGCCAAAGAAATGTAGTTGCAGCAATTTGTTTAAAAAAGACGCGGTGTCATAGGGCGTTTCCGGTGCAGATTACTCGCTGGGAGACAATATGGCGGGTCGCCAGCCGCCGCCAGCCGCCAGTCGCCGCGACCGACGACTTCAAAACAATATTTATTTGGTCCGAGGAGTCCTCAACGCCACCAACCACCGCAATCCTTCCCCAACTCTACCCTTTAGAGTGTTTTAAACCGACTTCAAGTTCGATGTAATTGTTTAGATTCAATTGGAAATGTATCTTTGTCAGTGCAATGAAGCTAAAAGTTTCTCAATGGAAACTTATACGCTGCTGACCGACTCCATTGTGTTCTATTGACAGTTTTAGTTTCTTTTAAGATGTTGCTCGTTATTTGTCTTACAATACAATACCGGAATGTTTTACAATTTTATAAGCTAATATACTTATTATATCAACTTTTTATTGTATTAATGGAAAAAGATAAATAAAAACTGTCACTATTTTAAAAGGTTTTTACGCAAACCACCTCACGAACGAGATTGACTTCTCACACAAATTGAATTGTCTGATAGATATTACATAAATAATATAATTCATTGCCAAACCGTATTTTCAGTATTTCATTGTTAAAGTGTAAGTAGTGTCAACCGGAATGAAACAAAGCCGTGGTTGTAGGAGTGTGGTGTGATTGAGTGGTAGTCTCGGGAGATGTCTGGACGGCGCCGGCTCCCGAACAACATATAAATAATCTCAGATACTCAACTACGATAATATCTAATCGACAGCATCCCGACACACACACACACACATACATACTACACTATCCGTTGATAAACGGTGGTAACTTAAATTTTTGTATCAGAATACCAACCAGTACTTACAATTCTTTTATGTTGAACACGTAGGTATTACATCGCATAGGTCCACGAATTTTAGCATGAACAAAAGCTTGATTTTTATTATGTATTTATGTTACTAAAAAAAAAACTACATGTAGCCTATTGACGTTCCTATCTATATGTATAAAAATCATCAGTTTTTATTTCCTTCTTGAAAATGATTATGTATTTAAGCACAGCAAATATTCTTTCCCACTTCTTCTTTCTATACTAGTATATAGAGTTGAGTCATGATCAGTAGCAGAGATTTTAATCTAGTAATCATGATGAACCTCCCTTAAAAACAATTACTTATAATATTCTTCAAATAATATAAAAGCATTGAGTTACAAGGTGAGTGTGTCGACGGCGACGGTCCCGCACGGGGCCCGGGCGGCGGCGCGCGGCACACACTGAAACCGATACATACATCAGCGAGTTTGATACAATTTGCCGCGGAAAGTCGCCGCTTTGATGTATCGCCGGAAAAATAACAGCTCCGGATTAAATGCTCCGGCCGCAAGTCGCGGGCCGCCTGACGTGCCAAACACGCCTCTATTGCCAGCGCCTTATGAACTCTGCGCCGCTAACTTTTGGCTCCATCGTCGACCCGTCGCGATCCACACGCAGCTCTAACGCTTATCGCCGGGCACTAAAGTCGCTTTTAACCGGAGCGTGCTCCTTGATCAGAAAATTCAGCCATTACTCCCTCGGATGACTTTTCCTGAAATTTACTATTGCGAGGTTTTGTTCGTGCGATTGTTTATGGCAGATTAAGGCGGGAGCCGATATGCTTTAGGCTCTTTTATGTTCTCCCGGAGGCTTATGTAACCGTGTTTACGGATTTTTCTTTACTTAAGCGGATAAAAAATATGTCTGTGGCTTTTTGCGTATGAAAAAAATTATCCTTTGGGTCCGATTCGTGGACTGATAGATTATCTTTCCGGCGAAGTTAAACGTTATCTACAAAAAGATTCAGTAATTCCCGACAACACGAGCACCTTAACGGCTATTTACACATCACTCCCACTTGGAGCCATTAGCGTCGATAAACGACAGAGCTCTTTAAACCGTCTCTTTGTTGAATTCAGAAATAGAAAGTGCTTAGCTTTACAAGTCGGTTTCGTTTCGATAAAAACCAAGATTTTATCAACATACACCCGTGCATTAGCTGAATTTCATGCAGAAGAGAAATGTCCGCGTCGTAAGACGGTTTGCACATGAGTATGATGTGAATGAATATTTCCATGTAGGAGGCGAGTGGTAATGAGTTGCCGACGAGCCGCGCCGTGACCCGCCAATTACGCTCAATTAGTACTGCAACAAAACACGACCGACCACCCCCCACTCCTCCCACACTGCACCGCACCCCCGCACCACCTCCCCGCAATCTTTGCATTATTTTTGAAATCGTTTGTACTCAAGTCAGAGGAGGTCATTATAAATTTAAGTATCCATTGAGGGTTTTTATTCAGCTTCTGAAAATTTTTACAGTGTGAAACATGTCTGATGTATACCTATTCTGTGGGGTAGGTTGTCAGATAATTTACTTTTTACAATTCAAATTTTGGATAGGTAGTTTGAAGGTAAATTCTAAACTTAACTTATAATTTTATATGTTTATATACATATTATGAAAGTTCAGCCGATAGTTTGTCCTGCCTGTAGTTGGTGGAAAATGAACTAGTTTATCATATTATTATCTCAGATAGTAATACGCTCCAATAGCAGGGGTGCTAATACAATATCGTACAGCGCAAACAGCTCTTCATCCTCTCAGCTACCCTATTATACATATTTTCTTTAAGAAATATGTAAGAGGGTTGAGATATTCTCGTAATATGTGTTGGGATGCTAATATGAGAGTACAATTGTAAAGTTTTCCACTAAACGCTGTCAAAATATTTTCTGCGGCGTAGTGTCTGCGAACTTGCTCCCGTTTGGTTGAATTTTAAATTGCTGTAGTTGGTAGAGTGTGTGGAGGGGGGGGGGGGACGTGCATTTTATTGTTCCTCTCTTACAGGCAGTGGTAGGTAACGTAACGTCGTCAGGATACCTATGAGCACTCGAGGGTACACTATTACTTGCTGCTGGAAAAGGTTCCGCTTCTGTATTTAATATCTTGTCTTGTTTTAACGAGACCTTCATTTTCTTGCTGAAGTGAAAACTCAGTTTTATATTCCAAAGATACGTACAGTATTTACGCAGTGTATACTCACGTAGTAATATTACTTATCAATCATTATCTTTGTTTACTTCCTTAACATAACACATTTTTTAATTAAATCAAAGAAAGCTAAAAACATCACCATTGTTTAGGAAGTTTTTCTCTGAAATGCTCAGAATGAGAGGTGAACGCATATATTGAGTTAATACGTTACGTTTTATTTATTGGTTTCAAAAAATGCAGGTTTGTGAAATGTGAAAATCCTTTGTGAATTGATCTCTTGCGAGAGTCTACTCATCAATAATGAAATTACACTCCCGCCACGTAATGGCGGCTTTCAAACGTTTTATTTCACACGTAAACAGTTCACTCCCGTACGACTCGCAACTTGTTACGTATTTACGTTGCTGACGATTGCCTATATACCAGGAAGAGGAAGATATTTTAAAGAAAGGCTTCCATTTGTAAGTACTCTTCTGTTATCAATGATTTCAATGAACTTAAAAAATATAGGAACATTTAATTGCCTTTCATACAAATCATGAAAATGTTAACACTAACCGAACGGTGAACCCTTAACCTAGGTATTCAGTATGTATTAAGTAGTACATAAGAGCATACTAAGGTTTATAGAAAAGAATTGAATGAATGCTATGTTTTTCTATAGTTTTGCTTTGTTGTTTTATGCTATGCTATGTTTTGAATTCTATGCTATGCAATGTTTGTTTGTTTTTTGTTAAAACAACTATTGAGTTTGAGCTCTTTTAAAAGTATTGTTTCGTATATTTACTAAGTATATAGTTAAGACAAAATCTTTGAATTCAATTATAATTTCCCTAAGCCGGGTCTCGACAGCGTGTAAACATGATGTACGCGGCTCCTTGCGGCCGATTACGAGCAAATCCTCCGTTATAAATATTATATTCGTGGGCAAATCTGCAATCCGCGCGGTGATGGCCCGAATAAATTAGCTGGAACATCCGTCACCGGCACGCAGCTGCCGCGAAACGTTAGGCTCCCAACACACTACCGCACCATGTACGATTGTGCGTGGGAATATTTGTGATTACTTCCGCGGGTTTTTATTTTACTACCGCAAGATATTTTACTTTGCAAATCATTCTAATAAATTTTATTCCTTTGAAGATTGCTTATTGTATTGGAAAGTAATTGCAAACTTTTATTTGGATGCATCAGAAGTTGATTCATAAATTACTTCCTAACTTTTAAAGTGTTATATGATATAACACTTGCATTGATATAACTTATATAACTTATATCATTTTCAATGCAAGTAAGCTAACAGTTGTTGCCTTTTATACCTATAATTATGTTTTGTCATAGAATAGGTATATAAAATACGGTATAAAAGACGCTGAAATAAATTGGCAATCTTGAAATGGAGCTGTATAATTGACGTCTCCAATTGAAAAGTGATTTCGAGAATATTTTTGTGTAGCGGCAACAATCGTCGACGGTACCTGAACGAAATTATTATTCATTTCTTGTTGAGCGCCGTAATAATGGATGGCTCTTAAAATTTATCTTGGGATATTTCCTTCATTTCATTGTTGCTGGATGGCCGATGTGATTTCTGAGCAAATCCGTTTCAATGGCCTATTTTCACTTTTTTAGCGCAGAAATATTTTTAATCGGCGTTAAAAATGAGCCCGCCATTATAATTCACGTTATGGTTATATTTAGTTAAGCTGCTCATAAAATATATCCATTTGGCGCTTCAAATATAAAACCGCCCATTAAAGTGAGAACGCCTATAAACCGTGTATGAGGTTCGGCGATAACACTTTGCACAATAATAACACGTACAAGTACTCGTAGCCTTTAATGGACTCGGTGACGGATCCTTCAAGTTCAGATTTTAAAATAAATGTAAGTCCCGACCGCCGCCGCCACGTGCCACACGGTCCGAATTAAATAAACGAGGAGGTAATTCAGCATAGAGCTGTGAGTCGGGGCCGTTTAATCCTTCCCTGTGAATTTCGATAAGGCGTCCTAAAGTTTGACGATTAAGTTTCACAGCAGATATTTTATCTCGTCGCAAGAAAGACATCTCAACTTTCTCACTCACTACTTAATTTCTGTGAAGTTACTTGAGTTATCTGCTCGTTACTACAGCTTTAACCCGACAAGGATCTCGTTAATGGTTTCTATATTTATCATACTAGCAGCGTCTTCTTCATTTAATTACTTGAAGTACACTTATATTATTTAAACGCTAGTGAATTTATTGAGTGCAGAAATTGCAGCTTGTATAAATGTAAGTACCGACTTGTAAAAGGTAATGCATGTTGGTTGGATGATTTGTAGTATTTGATTCCCCGCTATAGACAACTGCTGTAGGTATATACTCGTACCTGCTGGGCACTATATGGAGGGTACGCTAGTCTGCCACAGGTGTGCTCTATTCGTATTCATACGACGCCCGCGCTCGTCACACTTTATTTTTTCCCGCTTCTCGCGTACCATTCGATTCATACTCGATCCTGTTTTATTGCGCACATATATTACCTATGAAAAGGCCTATTTATTTCCTCCAAGTAATAAATACTGAATCAGGTAGGCATCTGTACCTTTGCGTCTAAATTCTTACAATTTCTGCAATTTGACTTTATTTGCTGTTTTCGAATGCAATGAACATACTCGTTTGATGTGTTTACAGGATTACATATCTATCTACATATATTAAATTATTACTATGTAAGGACGGACCTAATGATCTTAAACGAGTTCTAATCAAATGAATCCAGCAGTGAGTCCTAATTCGGGCGTTAATTTACTAAATATATCGGAGGTTTGTTTGCAAGTTGGTTCGCAGCTAATTACCACCCGGACCAAACATTTAAATCCAGTTGCTGAAGCTCTCAACTTTTCCCGTCGGCGTCCGTCCGAGTGTCCTTCACTACGAGCTTGTATTTAGTCGGTTTGTCAGTTGAGATCTCAGTTGCGGACTCACTGGCAGCTAAATCCGGTTTGAACCGGCTCAAGCTGCCCGGTGACGGACGCCTCCAGCCGGGTTAAAGGTGCGACATAAGCTATTAGTGTCCGGACTCTGGAGGATACCCAGATAGATAGAGACAAGAGATAAATCCAATGAAACTCTAAAGAGACGTACTACGGCGCGGCGGTGTGTTCGTTTAACATTTTGCGTTGTTTAGTTTTATAACAGTGGAATACCAAAAAGAGACATCAAATAATTGAATTACGGAATGTCACAAAAAAGTTAGAAATGAGACGTAGAACATGACAGCGCGGTGTAGAGTGAGTACATAGTGATACTTGTAATCGAGTGGAGTGGAGAGCGAAGTGGAGCGAGGCGGACCACCGAACTTTAATTAAGATCGTGGTTTTCATTCCAATGGCAATTTACCCTTTACAGCGTTCGGTATTAGTAAACCGCACGCGCCTTAAAAACGACCATTACTTCACCGACTCTTTAACAAAACCAGCTTTATGTTTACGACGGCCTTTAAATGTCCGCTGCTATGACGGTTTTACGAATAATTTCCTGTAACGCGTCAGTAATATTTATTCGCAATTACGGACAGGAATTATAATTGTTTCTTACCTCATAATATATTGTGGTATAAGTGTCGGCGAGCTGAAATTGTAAAATGTGTTAGTTCTGAAATGACTTTACTATTTAATCTGTTCCTAGAGTGATATCTGCGAGTGAATGTAAACAAGTCGGTGTGTGTGGGCGGGCTCTGCTAGTTTCAATAGAAATAAAGTCAATCCCGCTTCAAAGATACGCGAACCAGATTTCCAGTGAAGCGCGCAAAAGTGGAGGAAAAAGAGCATTTATTCATAATGTGTTCTCGATTCTCAGTGGATATCTGAAGGCCATCAATATTGCGATCCGGGGATTTTACAAATCCTTGCCCATTGAAAACACCCCCCCGCGTACCCCGCGCACCCCCCGCATCGCCCTCCAGCCCTCCACCTCGATATTCAATAACCGCCCTCCATACGGACTTCTAAAAGAATATCAGCCTACTCGTCGCTTCGGGCAATGTCCCCTGTTTTCGGTAAATACGCGTATTATTAATAATTTTTTACCCTCGGATAAAATACCTAAATATCCAACCGAGTGAGGGGGCAAAGCCGTACTTATCAGCGGAATTTATTTTAAAAACAAAATCCTAATTATATTATAGAAAAAATGAGCGAGAGAGAGAGGTAAAGGTTATGTATTTTTAAATTAAGAACAATTTACTGAAACAACAGTTTAGGACTCTACGAATATTTTTGAGGTTATCTTATCACATTACCTTATCATGATGAGGCATCATATAACTTCAATAAAAGGACAAAACACTGTTAAAAAGCAAGAACTAACATTTCAAACTATCTGTCGAACTGTATAAAATCAATTCGTTTATAAATAACGTAAAACTGGACGGTATCGAACAGCAAATGGAATCGGTCTTAAAACAAACTCCATCATCGGATTTTCATACACGTCACGTTAGCAGCTCCGGATTTATTTTTCATGCGTTACTTTTAATTCCATCGCAATCAGTAGAGTAAACACGTGTCCGGCACTAACGGCGCCCCATTCGACGGTCCGATACTATTACAGCGGACGGCGACTGTCGCTGGCGGGACTTATGAAGTGCGCTACTTCATATCGGATATTTCAACATTTATAAAACTGTTAGTTGAGTGCTTTGGGAAACATTTACACTACAAACAGCTCTCACTGTAGCCTCCGGTTACTAAATAGATACCTACAAGCTCTCTCGTATTCGTAACTTTGGTACCTATTTAAATTATTATTTAATAATGTAGTCACTAATATATTGTATTCAGAATGTGATAATAAGTGAGCAGAGCGGCGGTGGAGGAGGCATCCAAGTTTCTTCGCGTTGGAACTACACCAATAAATTCTCGCATCCTCGTATTCATGACGCGGTTTAAAATTCTTTTATCAACTTAAAATCTGCAAACTATTTTCTGGAGTCGTATATCACCCGCGAGTAGCGAGTACGTCTCTCTGCGCGTCGCGTGGCGTCGCGTCGCGAGATGAAAACTGTAACGTACTGTCTGATGGTTGGAGACACTCGCAGATTACTTATATGAAACTTTTGGATAGGAAAAGAATTGTCAATGAATTAAATTAACTATTCTTTTTTGCTAACTAATAATAAAATTGTATGTTGCAGCAACATTATTGCTTACAAATAAAGATAAACTGTGACAATTCAACCAGGAAGCTTTAACTTCAATTAATGACAAGTCAATGTAGATAATTTCGATACACAAATCGAGTGTATTTACAAATAACATCGAGATAAAACAGGCAGAGTTCAAACAATGCCGAGAAATGGCGTTTTTTTTAATATGAAGTGGTAGTAACGCCATGCATCACACAGCGACAGACACCACGCGGCGACGACGACTCCTCGCTGCTCCTTGCTGCCTGCGAATTACGAATATCTCATACATTTTCACATATTCATTGTACAACTCCTTGTTTCATAACTCTTGCATTTTAAAACTACGTTTTTGTAAATAAATCTTCGATAAATACATACATACATATCCGTCACGCCTCTTTCCGATTGGGGTAGATAGAGACCACTTCCTTCCACTCGCTCTATCCTCAAATTCCATGATATCTTTCGTGTATGTATAATTTACATTCCCCAGTAATCCTTCAAAGGCGACTGTCCTATGATTTGTTATCGTGCAAGCTTTGCAAAGAGACCCGATGTAGTGATTTCCTGTATTCGGGAGACAATAATAATAGCTTGTGTCTCTTTCACGCGCCTAGTAGCTTTGTGAGGACAACTCCATAGGAAGTTCATGTATGTATGTACAGTAGGTAGAGTTTGCTAGATTAAGATAGATTTACGAAAATGGATGAAAAACAACTAATTTACAATATATTTATTAAAACGGTACGGAAACTCTGTACAGAAACCTATTAGTTACAGTTTAACCGTATTAAAAGTGGAAGTACAAAACATATTTTATCGGAATCGAATCCGCTGCAACAAAAAGACGTTTGGAACATTTGTTTTAATTCCTCCTTCCATTTGGTAGTTCGCAGCGTGTTCTAGTGTGGCTTTAAAAATATAGCAATGTGTGTGCGGGGGTGGGGGGAGGACCTGGGGGGAGGGGGGGTAGGGTGCATCGTGTGCCAAATGCGGCCGCTGCAGCCGACACGGCGCTCGTTGTCGCCACCAGTGTGCTTAGTGCGAGTTTTTTTTACGCATCGAGAAAGTTAACGCAAATTTACTTTTGTATGAAATATGTATAGCGACATCTAGTGGCGAATAGAAGAAATACTATTTGTGAGTGTGAGTTTAAAAAGTTTACGTTAACGCAATCGAATGCGAGCAAGTCACGAAAACCGACCGTTTTTTCGCGTTTTGCGAGTGTGAGTTCAAATTTTTAGGCCTTTTGACATTTCGAATCGAAAACATTCTCACTTGCGTAAAGTAACGTTGTCACTTGAAAATTTGTGGTGAGAACTTTGTTTTTAGGAGTTATTTTGTGTTATTTTGTATTGTGTGATATTATAAATCAATGTCGGCGCGTTTTTTCTTCGCCTGGAGGATGTCATTGACTGCTCGAGCTCGAGATCAATGCAGTGTGATGTGCAATATTCGTGCTAGAGCCCGAGCTATAAGCGACCCTCTGGCAGACCTCACGGACGCTGAATTCCGTAAAAGATATCGCTTTTCCAAGAAAGCCTTCAAGTTTTTGTGTACGGAGCTAAGAAGACTTACAAACTTAAGGCCTTCTCAAAGAGTTTCGTTGGAGGTTAAGGTAGAATGCTTATATGTTTTTATTATTAAAGATAACATGTATCCATAGGTATTTTTTGATCATATTTAACAATAATTTACAGGTATACACTGCACTATTTTTCTTTGCGACTGGTTCTTATCAGCGTCCAGTAGGAGCTGCAAAGCATGTCTCACAAAAAATGTGCAGCGTCTATATTGAAGAGGTTAGCCGAGCTCTTTTACACAAAAACATGGTTACCAAGTACATGAAATTCCCAGATACTCCGGCTGCAAGACAGACTATAAGCCAAAGGTAACTTCACATTTTAAATTGTTACTTGTTTTTGTTTATTCACTTAGTTTACTTATTCACTTAGTTTACTTATTGTGAAATGATGGTTTAGGTTCTTTGCCAAATATGGTATTCCTGGAGTGATTGGTTGCATTGATGGTAGCCACTTCAGAATTTTCGGACCACCCAAAGAAGAAGAACATTGGTATTATTGCAGGAAACACTACCATTCCCTTAATGTACAAATGGTAACTACAAATAAATAGAAAAGGTGAACACAAGTATTATAATTATAATGAAATAGTTTGAATCTTACAAAAACTTTCTTTACAGATATGTGATGATGAGTACCGCATTTTAAATGTAAATGCAAAATTTGGAGGTGCTAATCATGACTCATTCATTTGGGAAAATAGCAATGTGAATAATTTTATGCAGACGTTGCATCAGAATGGAGAATTAGTGTGGCTTTTAGGTAAATAAATTCAATGTAAATCTTAATATTTATAATATGTATTTAATATGGCATAAATAAATAAAATATTGTGTACAATCACAATAAGTAAATTTGTAATTTTGTATATACTTTCAGGAGACTCTGGCTACCCTCAACGCCCGTGGTTAATGACTCCCATTGCAGGAGCTGCGCCCCGCAGTGCTGAAACCAATTATAATGACAAACACTGTGCAGCCAGGGTTGTCATTGAAAACACTTTTGGGAGGTTAAAAAATCGTTGGCGTTGCTTAAACAAAGACAGAGTTCTCCATTACAAGCCAACAAAATGCGCTAGAATTATTCAGGCCTGCTGCATTCTGCATAATTTTGCAATTGCATTAGACAATATAGAAGCAGAAGAATATAGTATAAGTGGTATGTAATGTCTACCTAGGTATAAAGGTACCTACATATTATGAATAATAGACCTGTGTATATTCTAGCTTTAATTTTAACTTTCATTCTAGCAGAAGAGCAAGGAGACCATCAAGATGATAGGTATGTAGAGCGAGGATCCACCACTGACCTAATTCGTGGAAGAGCAATAAGAGACCAATTAGTCAGGAGACTGCAACAATAATAACAGCTGATGTGGGGCATTCTGACTACCTCAAACTAAGCTTTAACATCTTTTGGTTTATTTTGGATGCTGCAGGATTGAAAATTTATGTAAAACTTCATACTACTGTAATGATCTAAATAAGTAGGGAGGTACCTACATGTAATTATATTAGTTTGTTGATTTAAAAAAATAAAATATTTAACATAAACATAGGGCCCTGTGTTGTTAGGTTTCTTGCCGTTTCTTCCTCTTGGTTATACAGGTAGTGAAACAATAGAAATAAAAAAGTGTTATTAATTACCTATTTTTGACTAAAACACTCCCATTTTTAATGAAATAAAAGGATTTTACTATGACAGTCTCGTGTTTCCTTAGCAATAGATACCAGCATTCCTTATTTGTAATCATTAGTATCCCAACAAATATAAAGTTACAATAATAGTACCTAATTGATACCAGTAATAGTATGGGCAATTGGGCACTGCATTCTCTACCCAGGTATAAAAACTTTCTATTAATATACATATACACCTGCCCATGCAGTGGAATAATTGTATGCTTAAATATTTCTATTGCAAATTTAAAAGGTTTCAATGAAAACAATTTTTAGAAAAGACTTAATATTTATTATTATTGAATTATTAACAGTAAATATAAATTTATTTATACCATGCCCTGCTCTAGTCTTCGTTCCTAGTCCAAAGGTTGTCTAGAAGAGATCACTTTTAGTAATAAGGTTATCTTTACACACATTGTTATAGTATCTGCAAAGTAAAGTATTTCTATCGATCTATCTATTTATTACTTACTTAAATGTTATATTTATCAACTATTCTATCTAAAATATCTAAAGCCCTTCCTGCTACATTCAGCCATTGCCTTTGTGTTTCTACAACTAAGTTATTTATCCTATTTTGCTCCCTCTTAACTTCCATCAGTTCATTGTGTTGCCGAATCCTGAATTCCCTCCATTCTCTGTCACTTTGGAGAAAATATTCTGCAGCCTCCTCAGATTGTGATGGCCTAGATCGCCTAGGAGGCGTTCTCCTCATAGGTCTTCTGGGAGATGTCCTGGCCAATCTTCTTGGAGATCCCCTCGGTCTCCTTCGTGGAGTAATAATTCTTGGGGGTGACTCTCTGATATTTCTGTGGGGCGATGCCAGGGCCACAGGTTCAGGTTCGGTAACACAATGAGTTTCACAATCTGAAAAAATACATTTTAAATTAAATTGTGAAATATAATATATGCATGCAACTTTTTTAGCCTAAGGTTGCCTGGAAGATATTTTTACTGAACAGTTAGCTTGTTTTATTTTTATTTCACTTGTAATATTATAAAATAAATAAATCACATTAATGAATAATATTATATAACAATGCACCTGTGACATTCATCAAACTAAGAGTAATATAATTTTTTATCTAATTCAAAAGTTCCATTATTACCTTCCATATTTATAACATTTTCTTGAAGAATAAGATCTTGGGGAGATGGAGGTGGGATGTGGATCCTACTTGATGGCCCAGGTTGATTCCATTGGCCTGAAAGAGAATAAATTATTATAAAATAATTTTGGTAAAAAAAGATAGTTTTAAATCATTTCAGACATCTGATATGAGAAGGTACAGACACATTATTACAGGTGTTTTATTGTACTATTACATTGTACTTTACGATTTGATTTATATTGATAAATACACAATGGAATGAAATACCTATCTAAGTTCCCAAGTTTAGATACATCTGTTAATCCATGTTAGGTCTATAAAAAAGGCTGTAAATACTTAATAAAAATAATTATCTTACCTTCTAAAACTATTATATCTGATAGAGATGCTGATGTTGCTGTTTCAGGCGTGTTTTGTTCTTGTATATTAGTCTGTGACAAACAATAACATGTATTATTATAAAATAATAATTACCTACTGATTGAGGTGTTACAACAATAGAATAAAATCTAACCGGTGTGGGTCCGAGCTCGTCCACGGCCAACCCCGTAGCCACTTGCCTTCCCATTATTTGGAGGACTCTTTCCTCCAAGTCTGTTAGTTTGGTGTGCGTTGCTGGCCCTCCACCAGTACCGCTGGCTGCTCTGTGCAACCGAGCAGCCTTTTTTTTGGTGTTATTTTTGTAGTCACTCCACACCTATAAAGTAAAAAATAACACATACATGTATATATAAATTATGTATCGCTATCACCTAGGACATGCTACAGGTATACTAACATAAAATTATCACAATTTCATACCTTTTTCCACTTCTCCGTAGATTTGGTGTCCCCACCACCATCACTATTTAATAAAGCAGCAAGTTGCTCCCATTGCTGAATACGGCCAATCCTTCCTTTGGGATCCTTAGAGGGTTTACTGAGATCTCCGTTTCTAAAAATTAGTAATTAAGGTATTTACAAGTCCCAAACAAACAGCACAAAGAAAACAAGATTTTACACTTACTCTTCCATGAACGTAACCAAAATTTCGAATTGTTGGTTACTGGTCTTCATTATTATGTATTTAATGAACTTAACTCAACTAATTACTAACGCACAGGCACAACACAACATAATACTTACTTACGCATTCCACAAAAGCACAAAAAGGTTCACTCAAGTAGTTAGATATCTCAACTTCTCAAGTGGTGGCGGCAAAAATAAAAACAACCCGTCTAAATATGATTGTCACCTCTGTGTGTAAAAAACACAACGAGTTTTGGTAAACTTAAATTGGTAGGTTTATACGTCAAAGTCATAGATACACCATAGAGTTACCTACGAACTGCCAACATTATAGAAAAAACGTTCACGATTCGAAGTGAGTAAACGCGCTCGATACGTTACAGTCGATTGCAACTCGCACTCACATTTATTCACTTTACTTTTCGAACAGCGTTTACTCGATTAACGCGATGGTAAAGTTACGCATCTAACTCGCACTACGCATACTGGACATTTTTACACCGCATACCCTACGCAACTCCCAGGACACACTCGCGGGGAATACGTGCTTCAAGATAAGCCTACTTGCCATATTCATGCTGCTGCAATTTAAGACCATAATCGTCTCTTTCATGCCAATAACTTGCTGGAAAAGTATTTCAAATCATCTACTTAGTAATAATCCAGTGAACTCTTAAATATGGACAAATCTAAATACCTACCTGTTTGTTATTTTTACCAAGACTCTAGATGTGTAATTTACTTATAAGTAAGTTTCCTAGCATTGGGTACCGATGGAGCATATCGTAGTGTGTTCACATGCTGCCGGCGACTTTAATTGTGTCACGAACGACCTCCAAACGTGGAGCATTACTTTTTACGAGAACTGAACATTTCAACTATTTCCATACTATTGTTCTAAGCGACCAATAGACCGTTTTACATAATTTATGGATTTGTACACGCGATGTAATTTTTTCGCGCATTTTACAATGTTTAAAGCGGACGATGTTCAGATAATTTATATTTTAAGGTAGTAGCAATAAAAAAGCTGTTTTTTTTATTGAAACCATTCGTTTATTACCGAAAAAGCAATTCAGAGATTCATTGATGTTGACTCAAGAATTTCGTGACAGCACAGCGGACGGTGAATTAGTGTCAGTATTTGCTTCACCAATATAATACTTATTGCTTGGGAATAAAGGTGTCGTCTGCCGGCTACCGGTCAAATGGTTTCTTTAGACGTGAGGTTCGCTGTTATTATATTCGACACACGGATGTATTGTGTGCGTGAAGGTAGCAATAAATCTGAGGACGCGTCCGTCCGTCGTGTATTAGAGGAGGGGCGGGGTGAGGTGGAGGGGACGGCTTCTCACTAGATGATACCACAATAAAAAAAGCTATTTAATTGAAGACCTCATCCCTGTCATGTCACCTTTACAGCAACAAGTCAGTAGCTGAATTTATTACAATTTACATCAAGTGTCTCTTTATTTAAGTAAAAACCTCTCAACATCTTTTGATAATACCGTCATAGATTTATATTAAGTCAGATTATACGGTTTAGTGATTTATGTAGCTTTTGCCTTGAAATCATTTAGTAATTGGTTATATTTGGATCGGTCGGAAAGCGAGATGAAGTGCTAGAGATAGGACTGCTATCTGCAATTTATGATGTCAATAGTTAGTGAGTAGTGACGGACAGCGTGTCGCGTAACAATCACTCTCACAGTTTGATTGCCACGTGACACTCAACGAATATCTTTCTTTTTCTCGTTTCAAGCCTCCACATTCCACAAATACATCCACAAAGCGTTTAGTCGTGGCCGCTAGTGACCATTTCGTTGTTTCATTTTTAAAGCATTGCGACGTACAGAAAAACATTTGTATTTTGGCTCGCAATTTTTCTTTACAGATAATGACCATGACTATAATTAAAAGGTTTCTATAGTTTGTTGAATATTTTACAATGAGAGCTTTTTTTAGTATTCGTGCGTTATCTTACTCTAAAATATGCTTAGCTGTGGGTTCAATTCGACGCTGGCTCTAATAGGTATTCTGTGGCCGATGACACCGTTTTCAGACGTCTCCGTCAATATTCACACGTCCAACACGCTCGGTTCATATTATTGCAAGTGTATGTCAAAGATTCCTATCTCAACTACGACTGACAACTGCTAATTCTGTCCTAACAGGACACGGCACTGCTAGCTGAGTTTTAATTAATTTATAATTAGAATAAGTTGGATATTAAATGCAGATACCTCAGTGTGCAGGTTTGCATAAAATAAACAATATTTATTACTTCGTCTATAAATCAATGAGTAAACAAATTAGAAAACATTAATTTCCTTTAGACGGTATTAACATTAAAAATTCTTAAGCCAAACACAATTTAGGAGGATCAACAAACAAGCTTAAAAACAATTTCTGAAAACTCCAGCGAGATCCTTCGTTATTTACGGGTTTTTGTAGCCACCTTCATTAGACCTATTGGCTCCTATATTTGCTTCATAACTATTATATCTTAGTATAATGGACGTTGTTATATCCACTAGTAATTGGCTTTATTGATTACGTGAATAAGTATCTATATCTAGATAGAGAGAGCGCGAGAGTTTGGTGTTATTTTGAGGATGGTCTAAATCTGCTGACGCCGATATGAACGCCACGTTAAGGCTCATATTTTAACTCTGTCAATGAAAAGTAACAACATGCTGGTTGACAAAGAGATGACATAATCAGTAGCGTGCGAACAGACCCCGTGCGGCGCTGACTGTACTGCATGCCGGCAGCGAATTAATATCTCACTCATTGTACACTGTGATAACCTAACGACCTCGCACCGGCGGCGGCGGCGGCACTCGGTGGTTCCGTCACTCTACAATACACTCCACTTGCGATATAAATGGTATCTTCATATTGCATCTAACCGTATTTGTCGTTCAGTAGCTAATTTAGAGTTTTTTTTTAAACTGATGATGGTACCTGTTGGCAGAGCTCAATAAATAAGTAATTATGTGTTTAACTGATAACATTTTGCCGTAGGTACTCTTACAAGTTATCAAATATAAAAGTTATCAGACTAAGGTCAAGAACATTTGTGTCATTCTGTGTAGAAAATTTTAATTAACTTTGTCGTTATTGTACCTAGATTACATCATTAGATATTTTTGTTATGTCTTATTAGAACAAGTTGTATTCTCATTTCATTAATTCAAAACAATCTTCTGATAAATACTTTGTGACCAATAATTAACTCTAAACGAAGTACTGGCAAGGTGTATGTATCTGGCTGTACCACTGTACCGCGCACACAAATAAATGTTTACCCGTTTGATTGCCGTGCGCCAAACGCGTGCCTTTAACGTAATGAGCTGTTTATATACGAGCACCGCACGCGACTGACAAATACCACGTCGACATTTTTCACGTCCATCGTCCGGACGCGAGCGGGGAATGCACAATCGCACGTTTATTTGCAAAGTAAAGTGCCGTTGTACAGCGAAGGTCGGCGCGAGCGATGCGGTGAGTCGAGGACGCGAGTACGGTGGTAGCGGCCCCGGAATGAAACTTAGTTATGTGGGGGCACGTCCGCGATGTAAAAAAATCCAACGCTGTTTGCCCGGAGCCCGGATCGGATCCATGCCTGCGTATTATAAACAAATAAAAATAGAGTGTTTCTTTGTTTATCGAGCATATTTAAAACCGTATAAATACATCAGCAGGGACGTACGTTTGTTTGTTTGCAATTTACATGCAAATACATGACACGTAGCGGCGGCCCCCGAGTGGCGAGTTGATCTCTCTACACTTATCAGTCTAACTTATTAATACGTAATCTTATTGCTTCAATTTTTTGTCAAACGGGTAAAATCATGGCAGTTCAAATCTAATTCAATTTATTCTAAAGAATAGCAGTTTCTGTCCGAACATAATTAGTGCGCTGTTTATAGTTAGGAAGTAACAATGTAATATGGGGTAACGAAGTGGAATTAAACATCTATAAAGAGGTACTCAACATGAAGTAGGCTCCTGCAACTAAGTAACATTTACGACTTGAAAGAAACGTAAAAAGTGGGTGTAATTAGGGAGCTGTAGGTAAGTAGTGGCCGACGCAATCGCAACCTTATTTCTTGTAAGAACTTTAATAAAAATAACATCACATTACATGATTAAATTCTCGGAATAAGGACTATAATATGTTTTGTGTTGTTAAAGTAACGAGGGCTATTATATAAATACAATTCGTTTGAAAGTACTTCAGTAATGTTACACGTTTTTTTCTGAATTTTTATAACTTACGTGCCTTTGGAAGGTTAAGTAGCCAGAAATTATTTAGTGTGAAGGACTTGTCTCTATGTTCTAGAATCTAGACAAAGGTAAAATAACTTTTGTATACAATTCTAAATAAATATTTATTTGGTTGCTCGTTTCACGAAATTTTTTTCTCGAAATTCTTGAAATCTTGAAGGTTTTTTTTACTAAAATCTGTTATCATTTGTTTGAGAATATTAAAGTGAATCCATCCTCTCAGATGATTATTTTGTTGAAATCCAGATCCCAAAATATTTAGCTATGTATAAACCGTGACGTGTAGCGAGTAGAGCGACCATAAAGTGGTAACGAGGCGCGTGCCGTGAGCCGCACACCCTGTATCACTGATCTATCAACACAGCAAACAGTAGCTGCTATACATGGTGTTACATTAACGGTGTACCGAGGTACATGAAAAACTTTTCCAAAAAACTTAAGAGTATATCAGCAGCAGTAGGTACGTAAGTCAGCTTATTGAACAATTTGTATATTTTTTCATATTTCGCTACATAATTCTTGGAAAAAGTAGTCTAACTTCACGAGAATGTAACGTTGCTGTATTTCAGATTGGTACACCCACGCATACATGTAAAGTTGAATAACTCGAACAAAAACCCGATTTGGTTGTAGTGATTGTCGATGTAAACAATGCAAACACGTAGACAAAGTTGTCGTACAAGTTGACCGACCGCATCTAGTGTAACTAATACTTTTCCGTTTGAACAGATTTTTCCAGAAACTTGTAAAAGAATCTGACTGCAAAGCTGCGATACAAAACAATAATAGTGAGTGTATGTGCGCATTGAAAATTGAATTTTGTTTTGTTCGGCGGCGAAGTTAGCGTCTGCCAAGTTGCTTGTATTTATTGCGTTTATGGCTTTTACTTCTGAAGCTTGACGTGATTTACGGGATTTTATTTTAAAAGAACAAACAATTCAACTTCAAATCGACACATTACGTTGCGATGCAGAGAATTTGGATATCGCTTATTCTGTAAAATGAGATATTTCTTAACTTTTTTGGTATATCACTTGGAAATGCAAGCTTTTTTTAAAGCACGATTTTGTTCCAAGTTGTTCTCCGTAGATCACACGTATACACAACTATCCATCTCTTGAACGTTCGACAGTGTCAACTCTGTTGGGACTCACGATGAAATATAGCCTTTAACTAGAAACACCTTCAATCCTGTAGCAATCTATAGTTACCTTCGGTCACATTTGTCCTTTCCATACAAATATAAGTTCACAAATGAAATTAATATAAACTCCATATTAACATTGAAATAGTAAAAATCCAACTAGAATTTAATTTGGAACGAGTCGGTTTATGTCGTCAAGTAAGATATTTTATGTGTTCGCTGGAGTTGTATGAAATTAATCTAACTTTAAATGTTGTCCAGTGACAATTAGGTGAGACGAGTGCGGGGGTGCGGCGGCTGGTAGCGGGTAGCGGTGGGGGGGAGGAGGGTGAGATTAGTGCCGGTGTCACTCTCTGTATGATTTATCACCCAAGTTCGGTGCAGTGCCGCCCCCCGTGCCCCGCGCACCCCCCGCCGCGTCCTGCGACAGGATTACAACAAAACTTCCAACTATTAATACCGAGGATCTACAAACACGAAAATATGACTAAAGAATGATGTCAGTCTCGACTTGTTTTGACAGTAATTAATTTTGTTGTATTTATGGCGTTTTCATTTGATAGGATGAATTGTGATTTCACTTTGACTTATTGTTTTGTTTTATTTAGTTACTTTGGATGTTACTTAAACTCTATACTACAAAATAAAGTTACAACACCAAGCGACATCAGAGATTTAATCCAAACAGAATGATGAACCCATTGTAGAAATGTGAGAAGTTAAATACAGCATGTCTGATTTATTCAGGAATAGAAAGCGTAAACGGTCCGTGACATCCAGACCATCCAGTACAGCGCTGGGGACGAGGTCGGCGGCGAGAGAAGTGATTCGTTTAATATTGCGTGAGTGGGAGGCTCCCTCTAAAATTCCATACATAATATGAAATCATAATATAACGCATCTGCATACGCGAGGCACTTTATTAAACCGAATAATGTAGTGAATGCGCGCTAACTCGCTACGCTATAATGAGCAATCTCGCCGCGAGTGCTACGCCGTAGCCGCCCGCTACGCCAGTCGCCGGCTGGCTCGCGCCCGTAGCGCACGTCTACGCCGCGCTACGACGACTCGCCTCTCTGTAGTTTCGTATTTAGAACTTGCCAACATTAATGTAAAATATTCGTGGAATTGTATTCGTTGTGATCCCAAATACCTCTTAGCAGTAAGTCCCCGACAATAGCTCGTAGTCGATGTCCGTCGTAGTTAATTAACAAGTTGTTACAAGTGTTAAAGTAAGAACAAATGATCAAGATGAAAAGGATTTGTCATCTCATCTTCCGTCTTCTGTTTCTACTTGACGGTAAGTTGTACTTTAACACGGTAATACCTAGTACCTACTTTATAACAATGACGTTGAACAATAACAAGAGGGGAAACTTTGAAGCTACGAATTGGCGAGTTTTGAATATTTCCAAGTTTGGACGCGAGCGCGTCTGATCGGAAGTATTGATGATAGCGTCAGCTATATTCAATTTATGAATTTTAATCTGTCTGTGGTTTAATTGTTTTAAAAATATTTATTTCGTATTTTTTTATTCAAAGGCACAGTTATTTTTTTTTGTTTAATAAAATTTAAAATATTATATTTAGAAAATAAACGTAATTATTTGAAATATAAAAACAAATATAAAATAAATTAAAAAGATAATGGCAAATTATATTAAGTTTTATTATGTCATCATATTATTAGGTACCTATATCAATTAAATGTAGACAAGGCTATTCTTAGATGAAATTATGGATTAAAGCTTATTTTATATACTCATAGGAAAATTGTATTTTTTTAAGCCGACTGAATTGTCGTCCCGTTGTTTACCGCAGCCGGGTGCCCATCCGGGCAGGTACGGGTACGGGTACGGGCGGAGGCGGTTCCCGGATTCCCAATACAAAGTCAATTACCCGGCGTCGGCTGGCATTTGTGTCAAAATAATAAACTCGGGATATATTGAATTATCTTCATCCCAGTTCACAGTACTCTACATTTGCTACCGTAAATACATTTACTTCCAAAATGTATTTTCGTCGGTTTTATTATTTGGTTAACCATGGCGTTATTATTAAATTGTATTTGTATTATAAATTTTATTTAATTCCACTACCTAACGAGATTTTTTTTTAAATATAAAACATTAGCTACCAAAGTAGATGTCAAAAAAATTACAATATTTAAAGGATAAATAAAACACTTTCAACAATATTTTCTGTAACTGCAGTTAGTTCTACTTCTACGTAAGAACTTTGTAAAACTCGTACCTACTTCAACAAATTATTTAAATAAACATCAACGAGACATTAACGAACGAGATTTAAAAACCCAAAGAGTAGCGTTGAATAAAAATTAATTCATAGAATAAACATTGGAGATAGGAAATGAAGGCGGCGCGGGAGAGGCGAGCACCCGAAATGACCCCAGACACGATTTATTATGTTTTAATTTCCTGACGGCGAAAGGTGCCTACTTCTGGTGTTTGCATTACGATCATTACGGTGTTACTGGAGCCGAGGCCCGGAGCTCTGACTCGGCAGTATTACCTCTACAACACCCGCACGTACGCTCTTCAAACATTCTTCATTTGCCTTTATTCGCTGTTGTTATTTGCATTATCTATATTATTGCGAAAAATTTAAAAACAATAGTATAACTTTCAATAAATCTTTAAATAAATCTTAAGATGTCGCTTAATGAAGTTTCATATAACTTAGTTCTTTTAAATCAGCATGTGAAGGGTTAACAAACAAAGAATCCGTGTATGTATATGTTACATGTTTTATTATTGTAAGAATGATCTTGTTGGTAGAAATGAATATCACAGTCGTCAGATTTGCTGTTATGTTAGAGGCAGACGGTCATTTAATAAATGTTTAAAAACTGCAACCGACTTACGACAACTGGGAACGAAATTTTAAAGAAGGAACTCCGAAAACAATACCACCATATTTTTTTTAAGAAACGCAATATGTTACGTATTTATTTCACATACAATGTGTGAATTCATCGCGACTCGCTTTAAGCCCGAAGCTCACAAATACGAGAATGATAATTGACGTTTGAATGTGACGCGTCTCATCACACGCGAGGAAAACATGACGTTTAATTTCATGAATCAGGAGCCGCAGCGCGCGTAATGCGGACCGACAGCCACGGCGCGGCGGAGGCTGTGTGTGAGGGGCCTAATTATATACGTCCGATACCTTTACTGTCACGACGCCATTCGATACCTCTTCCAATTACTTATGACACTATATTTATTTAAGGAACTTATACAGCATGAATAGTCTACCACTGAACTAAAAACCCAAGTATCTGTTAAGAACAACTTAATATTAGTATCGTTTTCATGTTTATTAATAGCAGGCAGTGCGCGGCCCGCGTCGGTAGCCGCTCAGCCGCCCACTCAGACCGACTCGTTATCAAAACGCGCTCGTACAAACGTTTCATCCCAAAGAGGATTCCGATAAAATATTCAAAGCTTCACGGTCTTATTTGTACAATTTCTTGTTTGAAAAGAATTAAAATTGTTTCGCGAGTGTCCGGCGGCGGCGTTGAAAGCAACCTAAACTCCAGCATTTAAATATTAACGGCACTTGGAGTTGGAGTCACAATAAATTTAAAGCTGGCATTAATAAATCTAGAAATAATTAATTCCACCGTCAAAACACAAAATTTACGAAGTTGCTCTCATCCAAATTATAGCTGTAAGTAATTCCCTCTTGAGATTTTAATGGCTTCGCACGAATCGGTACAAGTTTAGTTAGGTAATTGCTGTTGCCTTTCATTTTTCATCGTTAAATGAATTTTTAATAGCATATTGGTAATCAGTGATGTTTTATTATTTTGATGCATTACCAAAACAAATTTTAAAGATACATTTACACATAGTAAATCAACTACGAGTTAATAGTCGTACACTCGTCCACAATGTTGCGTAGATATTCCCGGACGTGCCTTCACTAGTGTAATCCGTACACGAGCACCTCCCCTCCCCCCTGCAGGTAATCTTAGCTATCTGCCATCAAATCGCCGGTGACTGTGACTTCTTAAAACCGATTAATAGCTGATGCTCGATCTCCATGATCCTGATCGAATTATCTCGACTCTTTCCAAACTCGATTTTCGGTTTTATTCACAAAACGGTAAAATAATTGTGTCGAGTCACTAGTTTGTAATGAAGGTAATCTTATCGGCATCTGTGAGCAAACGTATTGAGAATAAAAGTCCTTAGTCGTCTATTTAACTGATTGAATAATTCAAGTTCAGTCTAGATATCAATTGTGAAACCACAATAAACTGGTTATAGTGAACCGCGGTGATTGTTCGACGATAGAAAGATTTTCAATAAGCGAAAGTTAGACTATTCAGCGTAGTGTGCAAGTAGTGAGTAGTAGACGAGTACAATGGTGTCAGTATCTGCGGCACGTTCAACTTTTGCGGGAATAATCAGCGGCTCTTCAGGTGAATTCAATTGTAGTGGGTCACGGTATTGTACCGGCTACCGGGCACCCGGTACCGGGTACCGCAGCGGCAGTCAATTAGCGGTCACCGGACGCCGCCGCCGGAATTTAAACAACGCTTCATTCTACGTCACTCACCGTTACGCTCCCTCTATTGCCACTTTATTAATGCATGCGGTTGCACTTTATACGAGACTCGCGTCACTTGTTCCAGTAGTTTAGAATTCACTGTCGTTTTAACGATATTCCATACAAGTTTTCCTAATGGGCGTGCGCATGTCTTTAGAGGAAGTCAATGCCATTATCCTACCGAAACCCTAAAATGAAAGTGTTTATTCAACCTTACACAGGTCAGCAAACCAACATGTCAGAGATGAAATGTTCGCCTTGTACCTATTTAGCTATAGTTAGCAATGTTTTTGTCCCCAGCTTATACGTCGTCAAGCATTGTGTGCGAGGGTCGGGGGGTCGTGGAAGGTAGCGGTATCAGCCGGTGTCTATAATCTCAGGAGTACCTTCGAACCGCGCTCGGGTCGCTCAGTTCCAACCACACACTTATACGTGCTGCTCTAAGCGGTTTTACTTAAATTTATTATTCTAGAAAATACTTTTTCCTAGTGTCTAGTTTTCGGAGCGTGTTAAAGTGATTTGAGCGAGGTTTCTTCCTCTGCACCTACCTACGTATTGTTATGTTATGATTGTAACATTTTGCTAATAATAACTTATTGAATATAATTATAAAATTGTTGTTTATGTAGTCAGGAATATCCTAAACCGACCAAGTATGAGGTGATCGATAAATGTGGTTGAAGCGAAAGAAGTGTGTTAGAATCGTAGTCTATGTCTCTGGTCTCTGCCTACCCCAATAAATGGGGAAGAGGCGTGACGGATATGTATGTATGTATTTTAAAGTCCTACGCTAGTAGTGCACTGTTTGTTCTCGTAGCGGAATCATAGTTCTTTTTAGATTTTTATTATTTCAATCATACAAATAGACAAGATAATGTTTAAGAAACTCGCTCCGCTCATGACAGTAGTGAGTGAGCTAAGTATTTGGGCGGCGAGAGGGTGCCAATTGAATGCAAAGCGATACGTTAGAGAACCCGCCGACGACCCGCCGCAACCAAATGGACACGCGATTACACTCCGCTATTTTATTCCTACAAAAGCTTTCAGTTCAATATCTAGAAACTATTGTGTTCTTTGCTAAAATAAACATTTACAAAACAGGTTCTAAGTTTATCAAATGTTAAGTTCTAAGTTTTGCTTATTTCATGTCTAAGGACGTGTTGCAAACAGTTGTAGAAAAGATCGTTATACTGTAGGCTGTAATAAACCTATAACTGACACACAATTGGAATAAAACAGTATGATGGACATACACACTCGTATTTACTTATTAACTACCTACCTGTAAGCTAATTGTATCTAAAAAACTAATAAAACTTAAAATAATATAATACATTTTTGTTACATCGCTGTACGCTCTTTTAAAAGACATTATAAATAGGTAATTTGTATCAGAATGAATTATATTTCCTTAACAACGAGAAATACGCAGAAAATGATAGGTTGAGCGCTCCGCGGTGGCGTTAGGGAAACTCTCAAAGGACACGGAAACATCGCTCGGCTGTGAAGTATTCGAAAACGAATAGGTGCTGGTAATAAAAATGAGAGACTTTATCGAGTGTCTCGACTCGCGCGCCACTCACTTACATACTCGTAAGTGCCCGGTCTCTCTCTATATTACCGGAACATTGAAAATATTTGCTTCTTTATTTTGCAATTTGTTTATTTTATTTACGAATGTTGATATTGTTTCAGGTAAGTTACGAGTTATCAAGAGATGACTGCAAAGGCAAGATATTTACTTCGCAATACTAGCATGTAGGTAATATTACAAAGAAGGAAAAACTAACAATTACTTACAAATAGGTAATTTTATCAGATTTTATTTCATGGAATCATGAAAACATTTTCTGCTCTTTATATTTTCTCGATTTTTGTAAATAATTTGTTACTCGTTGCTTAGATGCCAATTTGTGATTATATTTCTATTACTGAGGCATTAAGATGTTATCTGGCCCGTTTTGCTTCAAACTTTAATTAAACATTCTACGTACGTGGGTGAGCTGTTTAAAATAAAATATGTAGCGTATGGTAGTAGAGTGGAAGTAACCGCGGTACAGAATGAGTCGCTTTGACTCGATTATTTTGGAGAAAGTTCCTGGAGTCACGGTTATGCAAATCTGCGGCATAATAACGTGGCTGGCAGGTCTCGACTCCACACAAATGTGATACGAAGCCTTTGATACGACGCAACATCTCGGGAAATAAAACGAGACTGCCTTACATATTTCTGTTCCCGGTTAATGTTAAACGTTAATACTTGAGTTGGGATATTTAGTTGGAGAAGTGGCGTCACTTTTGGGCACACTTTAGGAAATTATTAGGTATCATATAACATCCAGTGAAGGTTTTACCCTTAGACACTGAAATCATACAGTAAAATATTTAGAGGTCGAACAATATCTACCTTAAATATTCAAAGATAAAACCCCTTCTTCGGAATTAGAAAAGGATTATTCAGAGTTAGACAAGTCAATCCCGAAATTCCCCAATAGTGTACAGCAAACCGAAGAACACAATGACGTTTGTAAGAACGAAGGGCCTAATCCAAACATCTTCTAAATCTGTTTCCTAAATGAATGCCCCTTCGCTGAAGGATGCAAACAAAGGGAGAGGGGAGGGGAGGCACTCGAGGCCCGCGACGGAGTCTCCGAGAGTAGTACTCACTCTGTTTGCAATACTATTGAGCTGCTACAACCCTCTTCGCTAATGCTTTTAGATTTTAAGAAAGTACAAAAGTAGCTAATTCAAATAGTCAATATCAGCTCAAGATTGACTCGGTACTCATCTTAACTGCTTTCATCTTTCTCAACATTTTGAAAGCAAAGAAGTAATTTACGTCATGAATATAGATTGAAGTGAAATTAATATATTTTCATGATGTCTAGTTTTTATATCAAATGAAAGTGACTTTGTCGTAGGTCGCGGGGAGCAACGTTTCATTCGATATCGACTTAAAGCTTATTTTGGTTTCTGCAAACTGAAAATCAAATGAATTCGCATCAAGTATTTCTCGCAAATCAAACGTCATTCAAACTGGCTCTAGTCAATGCAATATTATTATATTCCTCGAATTGTACGTACTCCAATCTCCATGTTCTGAAATTGACAATTAAACTAGTAGAGATACCTAATTCGACATTCTATTTGAACCGAGTTCGATCGAATATTAAATGACGCCGCCAATCGAATAATGAGATATTGTTGACTGACCATTTTGAAATCATATTAATTAGTTTTGTCATAAACAATTTTGCCAAAAGATAAATTATATGTTGTTTTCAAATATTCCAATCAACTTTAATGATGTATGCTTGATTAATAAATTAACGCTTTTAATGTGGAAAGAATGTCAATTAACAAATTTTGCGGCTAGCGTTGATCTCATTAAATGAGAAATATTTTAAATATAGTATATAGTATATTTAAAATGTCCAAGAAAATAGATGTCTTGTTAGTTATAGATAGACGAGACAGGCTGACTGTATTCTGTATCTGCCTGTATTTGTATTCTGTACCTAGTTGCTAACTGTATCTGTATAACGTGTGAAATTATCAGCTAATCTTGTTACTAGGATACCTAATTAGATCGCATCGCATGTACTCGTGCGTGAATTCAGTAACATTTGTATCTACATAGATCATGATTTAGTATTTTCTTATTTCGTCAACATGATTTACGCACTTCTCTGGCGAAAAAATATTTAAATATCCTAAAATGAAGGTAGTGAATTCCGAATACAATTTCATAAAAACAAAAAAGAGAGTTGTAGAATAACGCTAGGAAAATAATTTAAATCGCAGCCGCTTATTATGGTATATTTTTTTCCGTGTTGACACGCATAAATTGGACTGAGCACACACAATTATGCGGGCGGACAAAGCGTTTTATCGTAGTGAGCCTTTGAAGTGTCGACCAGATGTTTGCCCCGAAGCCTCACCCCCCAAACGCCCTGCCACTAGTCAAGGGTTCTGTCCTATACACTGGAACTTAGCGCTGGAACTACACTCCAGTGCAGCAGACCGCAAATACCTTATCAAGGTTATTCTCAAACCAAAATATAGTTAGAATAAGAGCTATTTTCGCTTTCAGAAGAATTGCGATCTAAATGAGTCACTTTTGCAACCTTTTGTAGAATAAATAAGCTGCTATTAGGTATCTTGATTTATGTCATAATTAATATTAAGATTACTAACTTCTTCAAATAAAGAAAGATGCTTTAAAAGAGTACTTATCTAGCTTCGAGCTTCGAGTGTTTGTGCGTTGAATTATTTGTATTGTTTATGTAAACGGTTTATGAATTGAAAGTACTAAGCGTAATGTAAATATTTGTCGCGTCGCCGTAGTGCGGGAGGCGGCTGTTTGTTCGTTTGTTCCGAAGTAGAACCCGCTTCCTATCGCGAGTTTATTTTACGAGTGCTCAACTTTGGCTTTTTGCTTGTTTAGTGTTTAACTTACTTGAGGTGATACGACACGTGGAGCGAATTTACAACGAGAACGTTAAATACACTAGTCGAAGTTTAAGCGGAGTTGATTTATCGACTTCACATAAATCATTTGAAACAATTTTTCCAAGTTTGACTTTTAAGAATTGTTAGAAAACTGTAAGTAAGTAGGTACGTGGTTTATTTCGAAATCCAAAGCTCAATACAAAATATGTTCCTGTTTAATAAGTTACATAATTTTGAATTAGAAAGCATTCCCTGTATGATATAATATAACTTCTATTTGAGCTACATATAAAATCAAAGCTGTAAGAGTGAGAAACAAGGTTCAAAACGACGTGGTAGTAGAAATAGAGCGTGGTATGCGGCGAAGCAATCTGATGCGAAGGATTCCCGCGGGCAATGCTACCTAACTCCACACTATCAATTATTCTGTTCATCTATCTGTTCTCTGGCAGATGACACTACCTACTAGCAAATATACTGCTTTACTGCACTTCTACTAATTTTCTACTAATTCGTGTAATAAAATATTGACTCATTGCACGAATTTATGATTAAGGACCCGTTTTACTATCTACAGATAAAGTTTATCTGACAGATATTTTATATTTATGTCTATCTAGAACGTCATGTTTAGTGATATAGATACAGGTATAACTGCCAGTTAATAGATGGTCAAACAGGCACTTAGTATACTGTTTGCAATTTACTCTAGATATGTGCGTGTAAAATGTACTAGAGCGTAATCACGATCATCATGAACTAACCGATAAAGTGTCACTATAATATCGAGTGTTCGGCACTCACTACCTTGTATGACGACAAAATAACCGCGACAAAGCCGATAAATTCGCCGGCAGCTCGTAGTTATGGCGGCAAACGAGCGGCTCACCTGCGATTAGCCGCCGATCTGCCGCGACCCTCCAAATAATGCCAGCGTCGCACCATCTCCGGAACGACACCCACTTAACACAAGCCACTATTTTGACACATTACTTGAGCTCTAAATAGGTAGGGATGTCACTTGCATTCGTTTGGTATTAACAACATCAACAACAAAAATAATTTAAGTACTTATTTGTTGCGTCCTTTCAGACCATATCTTTAAAAATTATTCATCATTGTTATATTTTAGTTAGATTTTTGGATTTTAAAAACTTTCATATCTCCATTTCGTAAAACTTTGAACCGAAGCGGGAGAAGGGGAGGTTAGAGCAGAGGTTCGTCCACTTGAAGTGACGCGGACCAGTGAACTTGACAAAGTGATGCATCGTGTGTGGCTGCTATCGAGGAGCATCTACAATTCATATCGACTGCGTTTCTGGCAGCTACCAACAACGTCACATATTTCGTCTGATATTCAAACGAGTATCATACTGGTTTCTATCCCAAATAAGTTCTGAATGAAGAACTCCTTTCGTGATAGTCTTGTTAAATGTAATGAAGTACGAGTATTTACTTTGTGTTCATTTGTAAGGACATACAAAATTAATGAAATTCAAAAATATGCTAATTTAACCAAATAGTAAAACATTTTTCAGAGTAGTCTTAAACCTATGTTATTGAGATCACTTATTTCCAGTTACACATTCTTAAGCAATACAAAATCGAGTTAATAGATGAAAAAAGCAAATGTCATCCCTATTTCTATTCAGACATCGCGTGGCTGTCTCAATAGACACGATTATGAGGGTCATTGATAGATACGAAAGTGGCCACTACGGAAGTATTTGCCCACTTGCCCATTGCCCATTGCCCACTGTTCACTGCCCACAGAACTCATGTCTCAAGCTTCACACGCCATTCGTTTCACTTGAGAGCCTTTTGTGCTAATGTTATCGGGTTTTGTCCAACTAAAGACTGCTATTATCTCACTTGATGTCCGTGAAAGGCGTTGCTGTGAACATGTAGCTATTTCTCTTATAGTTTGTTGATAGAAGGTTGCTGTTCTGGATTGTATTGTTTTTGAAAGGTGGGCAGCTTTTCAAGTGTTAAAATAGAAGTTACAATGCGCGGCAGTTTATTTTACAGGTCGGGTTTAATAGCTGTCTCTGTCTGACGCAAAGCTGGGAATTGTGATAGACAGAGATGTAATTTCCATATATAAGTATAATTTAAATCTAACTATATATATAGTATGATTCCATTCCAAGGTAGTATAAAACTGAAGCCCAGACGTGCTGTAATGGAGTATAATTACCTCTAGTAGTTAAAGTATTTAGTAGCCATTTTATTTGATGGGATTCTATTAAATTAACCGTTTCGTATTTTGCTGCAAACGAGTTCGTAGTAAATTTCACCAACTAACAACTTGCCGTAACATTAAGTTAATGTGGAACTGACATGAAATGAAAATTAATTTACGGGTATTTGAAGAAAAACTGTGTTTTTATAACGAGGTATTTTATAGTTTCAACGCTAATTGAATAAGTGGAAAACATTTTAGTCTATCTTTTAGGTACTTAAGTTTTTTCCATATCGTGTCTGAATATTGTCAATATTCTTAGAATGGAAAGTTTCACAGCCGAGTATTATAGTCGTCAAATTAATTATATAATTTTGCAACATCATTCACGCAAAAACTACTGAACAGATTTTGATGAAACTTTGTAATATTGTAGCTTGCACATTAGAATAACACATGGGCTAAATTATTTTGAGATATGTTTTTTCCAAGTGAAGGAGAAAGTTAGCGTCATGTCGTATCAAGAAGTCAAGGCATTGGCAGAGGATAGGTTTAAATGGTGAATACTCCACCGACAGGAGTCTAACTCTTAAATATGATGATG
The DNA here is from genome assembly GCA_947563765.1 of Anarsia innoxiella. Lineage (NCBI taxonomy): Eukaryota > Metazoa > Arthropoda > Insecta > Lepidoptera > Gelechiidae > Anarsia > Anarsia innoxiella. The sequence goes on from OX387415.1 coordinate 47,199, forward strand.
ATGACGATAAATCCGTACGAAGTCGCGGGCAGCCTCTAGCTAGTTAACCGTGGAACAGCTTTCGTCGTCGGCTCGTGTATCAATGAGGGAAACGAACGAACATAGGAAATTACTTCGTTAGCTGAGACGATGTTACCGGCAGATATTCACAGGACGTGATCCATTATCACTGATTTCTTGTGAAAAAATCTTCTAACTCGCATTTAGGTGGATTTGAATATCTATCGGAGTATAAGTGTCATAGATAAGTAGGTGGTATTAAAATATTTTTATTTTTTCATCAGTTTTTTACGAAGCTACCAATTTCTAGTTCTAAACAAAATATTTTATTAATGACTATTCAATATGTTGTATTTAAACTGATAACCTATAAAAGAAAAACCATATCTATTTAAATCATACTACTTACCTACGTAAATAGTCTAATACCATAAGTTATTCGAAAGAGTCTCTTAAGAAACTACAAAGGACGGCCACATAACAGTTCAGTGAATCTCCTAAAAAAATAAGTGGACATTATCATTCGATGGGGCCATAATCGCGGCAATATTCAGCTGGTGGCACGCGCGGAGACTGCCGACGAGCCGGGAGCTACTAACTGACTGTTTTTAGGGTTCCGTAACCAAAGGGTCAAAACGGGACCCTATTACTGAGACTCGGCTATCCGTCTGTCCGATTGTCTGTCCGTCTGTCTATCACCAGGCCGTATCTCACGAACCGTTACAGAAAGAGAGTTCAAATTTTCACAGATGATGTATTTCAGTTGCTGCTATAACAACAAAAACTAAAAATAGAATAATATTCGTAAGTAAGGGGGGTTCCCATACAAAAAAACGTGTTTTTTCCCAGTTTTTGCTCGATATTAATAATGGCTACTGGTAGACAATATTATTAGGCTTTTATTAAACTAGTGAATGTTACGGAACCCTTCGTGCGCGAGTCCGACCCGCACTTGGCCGGATTTTGTTCTTTAAACGCGAGTGGCAGACTCATGATGACTGCAATTAAATTTGTGAAGCGACTCACGGAGAGCTTTACCGCACTCATTGTACACATGAAATGACTTTGTTGAACGTGTTTGAGTAATTGAAAAGATACTCGTGTCACCGTCGCAAATGTACAGCAAAAGTGTTATCAAGAAATACAAACACAATGAAATACTTACTAAACAAACAAATGAGCAAATAACCAACCTTTTTATTAAAAAAAAAACCCGACTGAGTTTAAAAAACGCATTTCTTTATATTGATGTACCCAGTGTCACTCTCACTATAAATACGAATCTAACAACGCCTCTCAAGCTAAAATCCATCTAGCCGTTTAGGCTGTAGGGCGTGCCAAAGAATTATAATTACATACATACTGAAGAAAAACATACATAACTCTCTTTCTGGCGCATTCGAGTAAAAAATCAAATTTCATAAACAACTATAAATTGACTAGACAATGAAATTCAGAAACAGAGTTTGATGAAACGAACTAGAATACCTTCAAGAGTTCTAAATTGCAATTCGCAAACCGCACTGTACTTCATTTGAGTGAGTCAGACTCAATTGTGAGCTCACGAGTTGGATGTTAGGCACGTTGCGGTTGGCTCACTTGCAGGAAGCTAGTTGTTGAGACATACACTTGAATCATATAATAACACATTAAAACACTCAAGGAATCTTGCAATTTTATGAACCAGAGAGGGAAGGAGCTATCCTTCCCTCTCTGGTTCATAAACTCTAATAGCTATATTAGAGTTAAAGGAATGTATGTACATATTTGTTTTAAAGAAATTGCTATTAGAAATAATAACGGTCTAGATCTAGAGTGTCCAAAAGCCTTTTCTGCAATTAACTGAAAGTAGTAAAAGTTAACAAGATATCTCCAGATCGTTGGAATTACATAAACGTTAGCGGCCGGTAGCACGGATTACTGAGGATTATAACACTCTAGATAAATTGTACTGACACGTATCATGGGATTTAAGCAATAAATCCACGCTTAGACATGTATACGTAGATAGTTAATACAAATATTTTAAACATTAATTATTAATAACATTAATATTTTAAACATTTTAAACACATCTCTACATCGTGAGTAAGGTATTTATATCATAGAAATAAGGAAAAAATAACATTTAACTTGTAAGGTAATTTGCCTTGTTTGAATTGGTTCTCAATTGTCAAAACGTAAAAGAAATTCAATCCTACTTTGAGACGTTTGTATTTTTATCTTACACGTGTCTTATTATTTTTAGTGAATGTAGTGATGTTTTCAGACTAGCGTTTTATACGCGCGTATACGGTCGTTTTCAGCACACATGCGTATATGCGTATACGCATACACGCTAAATACGTGCTTCAAAAAACTGGACGTGCGTAGGTATACGCTCGAAACGGTGGTGTCGTGTCAGTATCAACATGGACTATAAGAGCTTAGAAGCGCGTCAACGCTCGTACAAGCAAAAGACACGCGTTTAAACGCGTACACGCGGTTCAAAAAAACAAGCGTTTATGCGCGTATAAAACGCTAATCTGAAAACGCCCTGAAATCAACCTCAATTTCTTAAAACTCTCTTAAAACCCTCCACGTACATTCCAAGAAACTAATTTAAATGATGTCCCCGAGATATACCGTGAAGACTTTGTAGAATTGGAAACGGCTTCAAAAACCGGCGGCGAACATTAATTAACCTCTCTAAGCGCAAGTTTGTGAGAGATAATAACGTCTTGAAGCGCTATTGCGTACCATAGCCATAATAGAAACGGTAACGAGTCGGCGGCGGCGGCGGGTGGGCCAAGGGCTCAACTTGTCTGTATTATAGCGCGATTTGGATAATGTACCGTCATCATATTATGATGTATTGGGTTTGGGTGAATTTGTTTTTGTTTCATTGCCGCTAAATGAGGGTCGGAGATGAACACTCATTCAAATTAGGGATTTGTGCTCGAGGAAACGATGGGAGGAGATACTTTTGGAAGATAAATTGTAATCTTGTTTAAATGTTATCTAATTATATGAATCAATGAATAAAAATAATACATAACTATTTTAGTAAAAATATAGGTACTTTATTTTGACAGTTGTAGATATTTTCTCGCGATTTTATTTTAATGACAGTTCCTTTCGTGTAGCCATAACGTTAGTTTTCGTAAAAATAAATATGCCAAAATTGTATATTTTACACAATCTAACTGCAAACGCTCACGCAATATAGATAGATTTGAGCAGCATAGGCATCGAGTGAGCGATCAAAGTTGAACGGCGGCGGCGCGGCGGCATAGAGTCCGGTCGTCGGAGGCTGCGTTTGAACTCGTTCGCGTCCGGATCGGATCGACATCGACTGCCTTTTTGCCTGTCAGCGCCCGTCACGCACACACTTTCAACAACAACCTTATTTATATGAAAAACATTCGCATATTATACTTTTGTTTGATAAATTAACTTAGTGAATTCTTGAAATTTTGTTTTAAATGTTCAAAGAGGTGATTAGAATATTTTTAAAAAAATCTGATAAACTATTGCTACATAAAATGGGTCTATTTTAATTGAATTTATTATCAATCTGACAAAATTTTATGTGTAGCGGTAACCAGCGATTTTTTTCTGAGGGTATTTCTATCACTCACTAACTACTTGAAACAGTTTTCAACGCTAAAGATATAAATAGGCGAATATAGATCATCGTGCGCTATCTTCTTTTTTAAACGTCAATGTCAGTTATAACTTTAAAGAAGCTTTTAATGACCTTTTCTGCAATTGAAAACATCACAAACTACGAGTAATTAGTATTATTTAATAGAAATCAATAATTCGATATCGGATGATTGTCAATTTATTGTAATGTTTACGGAGAGCGTCCGAGGTGGTCTAGAGACGGTGTCAAGTGTCTCGGGGTTCTGGTCACTGACCTCTATACACAATCTGATTTATTAATAACTGAGGGTTGATTCTAATCACTTAAGTTAGCTCCGCTATGAGATACCACCTTCACAATTCACACAAATCGTTCAATGGATGCAAAAGTGATGCACATCACCTCAATGTCTTATTTCTATATCATAAGTTGAACTAGAGAACTGAGCAGAGAATAATAATTAGTACAAGTCTATTAGTTCCAATTTACGCTATACAAAATTTTAATATTAATTATGTAAATTTTATTATTTGAGACAAGGGTAGCTTCTGATCAATAGCGTACCTATTTATAAGTAGTTTAAGCCATAAAATACATTGACTAAATGATGGAAAATAATGGAAATTTATAAAAAACAGAAAAAGAACAGTGAAAAGAATAAATATGTGAGACTGAAATACAAAAGAGCAGACGCTTGATAAACAAAAAGGTCCCGTAAGCATTTTTCTCACATGAGAAGTTGCCCGTAAATAGGTAGATTAGAATCGACTAGGAATTATTGATATCTATTTTTTAAGAAAGTAACATACTTTTTGTAACTATATTCTACAGTCGTAGAGTCGAGTTTGATTATTATAAATGTAGATATTCAAAAGAGAAAGAGCTGAGTCAAACTAATTCTAAATATTATGTAGATAGGTTTTGAAGGACTGAAAATTGTTACATAATGGTTTATTTTATTGTTTAATTATCTCTAAAATCGATCATTTCTTGCAAAATTACCAATTTCAAGTAAATATGAAATTATTTTCATAACCTTATAAATTAAAAAAAGTTCAGCTGACTAAAAGATATGATTGAATAACTGTCCTTTATTTTATAAGAGTACTTTCATAGCATTATTTTAAAGCCACGTCCGTCGATTAAGAAACGAAGTTCATAATTGCAAGCAGTCGAGTCACGTGTTTGGAATTCGCTCGGAAGTTAGCAAATGTTGCTACATTTTATGATTCCCGGATTCCGCTCCGACAAATATTCCGCGACGTACATTACTGTAACGCGGAACTTCGCCAAGTGCCGGCGATAGAGGAAACTCGCACAACTTTACAGAAAACACGTCAATTTGTGTCTAATTCCATTGTGACCCGCACATAAACCTGTCCATGGCACGCCGCTCCGGTCGCTCCAACCGCTCCGGTCGCTGCCCGCTCTTGAAAGAAAATCATTTTCTTTTTATTAACGACACGCTTTTTTCATGAACCGTAGAATGCGATAAAATACTGGCCTTTCAATAAATACGATTTATATTTCGCTTACGTAAAGTAAGTGAAATGTCAATTCTAGCTTTAATCGTATTTTGGAGTCTGTTGAATTTAAATGCGTATCTTTATCTAGTTTTCCTTCATCTGGACTAATCTATTAATTAAATGACAATTCAGCAATTTCTTAGAAAACTGATAATGGATGTAGATTTAAGTAAGATATTAACCGTTAAAGCACACGCGTGTCTAATATGAAACGTGGATCTATATCAAGAACCGACCGCTATAACTATTAACATCCTTCTAAACAATAACACAGCGTCTGAATAGAGGCAACACAATAACGCGCTATCTAATAGTAATACAATAGCTTTGTCCAAGTGTCGGGGCGTGTGTACGCGACACTGTTGACACTGCCCTCGGCCACTATATTGCCTCTCGAGCTCTCCCCGCGTGACACGACCCGCGTCCGACACGATAAACCACATACATTTTAAACTACATTTCGTGAGATGCCCACTTCCGTAATGTAGCAGTTTCTACGTAAACATAAATTTCATTTAATCCACCTCGGGGCTTCTTTCCTCGCGTAATCACTTTTAAAGATGCAATTTTGAAATAAGGAGTGGCTTTTTGCGTTGCTTGTGTGAAAATTTCAGTGAGAATAAAGCTTTGTGTTTCCGTGTTATTAGATGTATGAGTATTACCTACAGTTTATGTGATTTATCTTTTTGAAGTCTGTTTAGATTTAATCGAAAGGCGGTTTTAATTAGTAGTTAGTAGATCAGTGGCATTATAATATTTCATCTCATGAGTACACATTCCGACATGACCTGAAATTGTTTATAAAGTTGATCCTTGAACAAACCCGCCTCAAAGCAGCGATCCTTCGAGTTTATAGCCGAGCTCAGCACTTCATAACAACATTAGCGCGGAGTTGTCTCGCAACTTAATTTAGCGCAGAAAACGAATTTCCGTGCGGAGTCGCGGTCACTACGCAATACACCTAAAAGCACTATGCATTTGAAAGCATATCTCAGTTACACGTTACGTTGTGTTGCTGCGGATTTACTAAAATGTTGCAAGAGTACGAGAATTAAAATAAATATACCTATGTCCTGAAACTTATTATGAAAGTCGTAGTTCAGATTATAATTGGTAGGTATTGAGAAGGTCACATTATGATTCAACAAAGCAACAATTAAGAGAACTAAAAAGAAGGTCATAAGCATTTGCGCTAATCGTCCATAAAACAATAGTTCTAATTTATGTGCATCCTGTCATGATGATTGAAACATAAACCCAATTCGAAGTAAGAAGTTTCAAGAACTCGATTACTCCAAGACAGAGTCGGAGTAAGTTGAAAAGAGGCGCCTTGTTGCTGAGTGCACGCTGCGCCAACTGACTTGAACTTTATTGCGTCGCATTCAGAGTCACATTTAATTAAAGACGCGAGTTTGTCGCAGTATGGTAAGTATGGCGAGTGTGGTGTCGTACGACAGGCGACACACGACAGCGGCGGTCATTTGTCGTTGTAAATCAGCTGGCGACACTTATTGTGTCAGCGGCCCGCCCCCCGGCCCGCGCCCCGCCCCGCGCTGTGCGTAATGTGATGTTAATGCCACTTTATTTGCATACCACTCTACCAACATATGGTTGGTCATGATACTGTGACGTAGGTTTGCTTAGAACTTATTTAGGAAACTTCGTGTGAAGGCTAGATGTTCCTAGAGCGAACAAAATGGATTTTACGGTCTTTAAAAAAATCTAAAACCTATCTGAAGGCTTGTTGTGCGTAACTAAAATTGTCATCCATAAGATGAAACTGTCCGATAGGTAAATATTGACGCAGGCAGATAGGTTCCACGGTGAAACCCTGTAGACTGTTTAACGTCGGAATGAGTAACGGCGAGGCAGAGTGAGCAAACAGGAGACATGATGCGGGCAACGGGCAGCCTCGGCTCGGAGTAGGCTGCAAATAACTCAGCCGTCGGCCGCGCTCGGACGAACACGAATCACCATTTTTATCGAAAATCCAATTTTCTAGTCTCGCCAGCTCGCTTCGTTGGATGTTAGTGAAATAGGGTTGCCTAACGGAGGTTTTTCACCGCGGACTATTGGAAATTCGGGGAAATTCTATCTGGAATGAGAGTTCTTTTATGTCTTTTATATACCAACAGTTTTAGTCTGTTTTGAAATGATATTTACAAATTGTTGTGTACAAAAACTGACAGTATTAATATTGTAGAGACCCTACTACGGCGGGAACGTGCGGCGATGATTTCGCTATTGCTAAATAAAATCCGATGAAATATGAAAGCCGCTCGTATTTTCGTTCCAACAATCGTTTTTGCTTCGAATACATTCGTTTGTTAATAAAAACTCATACATACACCAGATGCAACATTTGATGAGAAATTGCTGGTTATTAAATTTTTCGGCAATCTGTATGCAAATCACTTCACAACTAGGTGTTTGGAAATTCGCTAAAACTCAAACTATAAAAATAGGTATGTACAAACCTAAATAAGAACATTAATGCCGTTATAATCATAAGATATAAATATTCGGAAAACGTGATTTTTTCACGAGAAACGGATTATGTTCGGGCGAAGTAGGAAAACGTTAAATACTCGTATTAACAATTCAAAATTAAGTAAAGATTTCCTCTCTATTTTGTGACAGGGAAAAATAAGAGTTATAGTAGACTTTGATTATCCTTTATAGATCCTATATAAACCTAACATTGGGGGATATAGTACACAAGTGATCGCGATCCTTGTGGCCATATATCAGGTTTTTATCAGGTGGTTGTCATCGACCCCCGCACACCCCGCACCCTCCCTCACCCTCGCACCCTCGTCTAAACTATCTCCGCATCCCAACTGAATTGTTAATTACCGTTATCGATGTTTTTCCCAATATAATCCTCTTAATTGAAACTGCGACGACGTTCCATTGTTTCTACTTTACGTCTGTCACTCCGTTCGCCCCAAAAAAACCCTTTTAGAAAGGGAATAGCAATTAGTTGATGTTCGGAGGGAAAATGACCTTTGGGGAACAACGCTGTCTTTGCAAGGACGTTCTCATTATGCAAAACCTTACATTTTACTTACTTTAATGTATTATAGAGCAACCTTTCGCTTGTGCAATGTTTTATCAAGGCAGTGTCCAATTCAACCAAATAGATATAGCATTTCAGATATTCAAAGTGAAATAACGTGGAAGGTAGGCGTCGACAAGTAAACTATTGATAGTTTGTATTCAAGTAATTCAATACATATTAATGTGACGGCAGATACCCAGGATTTAGTAAGGCATCTGTTTTGCAAGTCTCCTAGTTAATTATGCCATAGATTACGATACCGGTCGGTTTATACGTAGATGTATGATGTATTAGTAATGATTTATTTACTTTGAGCGTTCTGTTTTACTTTATCCACAAACGTCGAAAATATTTAGACTACCTAATGTAGAACTATGTAGTAGTCTAAATATTTTGGACTTTTATAGATAAAGTAAAACAGAACGCTCAAAGTAAATAAATCATTACTAATTCTATAAATATAAATATAGAATACCTATTTAATAAATTAACATGATAATTTATGTGATTTTATTGAAAGTGATCTAAATACCGCTAATATTACAAATATCCAATTAATTAGTGCTACAGATTAAAGTAAATGATACGAATCATTATTAAATGCAAGTATTAAGCTTTACCAGTGACAGTAGGGTAACAACGCGATATGATTTCAGTTTAATAATTAGGATTTACTTAATTGCAACGACACAACTCAACAGAGACTAAATAAGAGACAGTAGCATCCTTATAAATGTCAATGTTTGTGTCAACTGTCAACCCATGAATGTTTGTTAGGTACTCTTTCACGTAAAACTACTGAACAGATATTGATGAAACTTGACAATATTTTGGGATGCCCAGAAGAATAATACATAGGCTATATTGTTTTCAGATATCATTATTTTATTTTAAGCTAAAGAACGAAGTCGCGGGTAGCGCTCTAGTAAAACTTGCAAATAATTAAAAAGTCTTGATATGACACATACCTACGAGTGAACTGTCAAACACAACACGAGTAAAATTAAATGTGAGTGAAACGTTCTAATTGGTAGTTAAATATGAAATGTAGGAGTAAAATAAAAGTCAAGTGAAGATGAATCTCAGAAAGCATTCACTCCGTTGTTATTTGTACGGCGTCAAGCGTTTTATATTTTTATCCAAATTGCCGGAAAATTAAAATGGCGTCGCGTCGCTAAAAGCCGAGTGAAATTCCTGCAAAGCGTTTTATACAAAGCTACGGCTAATGTCTTTTGAAATTAATACCAATTACGAGATGGACGGTAAGTGGGAACTCAATCAGGATATTTTTAATTGCTTTGTTAATACCGGGGGATAATCCGCGCCGGTAATACTGATTAGGCACGAAACTAATTGCATTGTTTACCTTTTCTCCTCGTTATTAGGTTTAAAATGTACTTCCTACCGTAAGCGACACTCTTTTAACTAAGTAGGAATTAATTTTAGCTAAATTAAATTACCTGTCCCAAAAATTTTACTTAAAAGTGTAGTAGGTAGGCATACGAATATGATTTTCAAGCAAAAAGTAATATTTAACATTATAAAGTAATCATTTTCAGATTTGCTTACGACCTATTGACTTTGATCATGTCTCAAACTCTACTTAAAGTTTGAGTAGAGATGCGTTGACATAAGTACTTACGAGTACTTATGGAGTTTGAGAACATTATCAAAGTCAGTGCTCAATTCAGATAAGTTAGATATCTTGATCTTAATTCTTGTTGTTCAGTTTTAAGATTCTAAGTTTAAGTTCCTTTTTTATTTATTTTTGTTTTGTGTTTAATTTTGTTAATTTTATATTGGACTGGAAATAAATATGTACTTACTTATATACTAACTAACTTACTAAGATTTTCATCCATGCTCAAACTGTAATCACATGTCGTTACAAACATAGCGACGCTGCGGTAGTGCACTAGTGTATTGGTAGTAAAACAAGACACGTGTATGTACAGCGATGCAATCGCTGCACGTTTGTTGAAGCAACAATAACAGTGGTTGCTCGTCGTCTTATCGTTTAGCTTTAAGCGCTGAGATTGCTTACTTACCTCCCGCTAGTTGCAAGCTAAACGTTGTTGCTTTTAGCTCAACTTGCCGAAACTACAAGGCGATACTTCCCCGGTTTCAATCCCTCAGATACTCAATACAGTCTTCTTAATTAATTTTCAATTGAATTTTGGTTAGCTTTTTGTTTCTTGAGATAACCAAAGTAACTTTATGATAATAACCAATTAGATAAAGCCATTAGAGTTAATAGGGATGATGACTACATTCAAAAATTCAAAAAATATTTAGTCCGTCTTTTAGGCTATTAAAAAACATTTGAAACACATTTTTTCCCTGATCAAATACATAAATAAATACTAAGATACAGAGCATCAAAGCTACAGGGTATTGACGTCACTCCAAAAGAAAAAAAATCTTACTTAGGCGTGACGTCACGAGGAACTTTAACCCATTGTATCTTTGTTATTTTTAGTTTATGGGAAAAAATAAAAAATACGTGTCGAATATTTTTAAATAAGTAATCTATGTGATGGATTAAAAACATTTTTTTAGTCATCATGCCTATTCTCCTTTAAACATCGTTCTATTTTCTTCTAACTTTAAAAAAAGACAAGGAACGTTATATTTAATGACCTTTTATGCCATTTTTGGTTGTACTATACCTAGTAGTTCATATTGGTGCTAAGAGTATAATAAGTATGACTATATAGTATAAATGTGTTCTTTCCTTGTTTTCAACCGACTTAAATATAAAACAAAATCCAACATAAAAAAGAAATTAGTTCTCAATTCAGCTGTTATTTTTCTATTGTTAGTGTTACTACTTCTAGAAAGGTACGGTCAGCATCATAAGTCGATGAACACATTAAGATTTTCAAAAGTAAAATACACTATTATTAGACGAAGATCGCTTAGCAAAAAATACTCCAGATTTTAATAAACATCCATTAAGGATCAAAATAAGGAAAATAAGTAAGGTTTTATGTCTAATAATGGTGTATATTACTTTTCAAAATCTGAATGTGTTAATCGACTTATGATGCTGACTGTACTAAAACACAAAAAAACACTGTAGTCTTCATATCACGTATCGAGCGAGGTACAAAGAAAGAGAAAACGTTATTTCAATTAAGTAAGAAGTTATGTAAATACCGATTTACTTGACAAGAAAGGTCTTTGAGAATTGTAAGTCGAAATACTTATACGAGTTTGAGAGACACGTTTCAAGTTAATTGTTTTCCTTATGTGCTATTTATAAAGGCTTTGTTATGATATCATTTTAAAATGAAAGTAAGTAATACTTGGGAAACTGGCCAATAGTTGCCGGAGATAGGAAAGATCGAAGAATGCGGGGCCTTTGCCCAGCAGTGGGACACAAACTAATAATAAAAAAAATTAAATTAAGAATTTAAAAAACCCCCGACTATAAAAAGTAACAAATAAGTAGTATTTAATTTTTATACAAACTTCATTACGTCGAGGGACCGCATTCTATTTTCCTTACGAATATATTATACTCATCGATTCATTTAAATCATTTTACAGGTATTTTTTAAATTTTGATATCACAATATGATTATTTATGATAGGTATATGTGCGTACCCACCAAGTTACTTAGCGGTCCCCCGACAAAATGAAGTTTGTATGAAAGTTAAATACTACTTATTTGTTACTTTTTATAGTCGGGGGTTTTTTAAATTCTTAATTTAATTTTTATTTTAAAATTTTTAAACTTTTATTATATTATAATTATTATAAGTTTCTCCTGTTGTCAACATTGCATTATATTAAGAATTGGACACTGATCAAAACGAATCCAAACTCGACATATCTGCTGTTACATTTTCAAGAATGGTGGAAACTCTGACTCCATCATCAGCTCCTCGCCTGTTGTCACCATTGCACTATATTAAGAATTAAACACTGATCAAAATGAATCCAAACACGACATATTTGCTGTTATATTGGATTTACAACCCTACCACAGCTGACAAAAGAGCTGATGACCTTGAAATGGCTGAACCGATTTGCATATAATATATCTAAGAACACTCCCAGGAATACCAGCTTTAAATTAAAAAAACCCGCATCCAAATCCGTCCACGCATTTAGGAGCTACAGTGCCACAGACAGACAGACAGACACACAGACACACAGACACACGGACAGAGGCGTCAAACTTATAACACCCCTCTTTTGGCGTCGGGGGTTAAAAAACTAATAATTATAAATGTCAATGTTTGTGCCGATGGATGGATGTTCGTTACTCTTTTATGCAAAAACTACTGAATAGAATTTGATGTTTGGCAATATTGTAGTTTAGACATCAGAATAACACATAGGCTATATTATATTGAGATATCATGATTATTTTTCAAGATATGATGATTGCAGCCTCTAGTTAAAAAATAAATAGAAATATATAAAAATAGTAATTAAACGTAGAAATAAAAGGAAGGAACTGAAGCCGACCCCGCCCGAACCGCAAGTTCCACAGCAATCATTACTCTGAAACAAAACGGATCTTCGTTTCATAATTAAATTTTGTTAAATTTCACTTCGGGATTGTTTTGGTGTCGAAGGCTTGGTTTGAAGTCCGCTGGGAATTAATCGGGCTTCGTTTCTTTAACTACGTGTCGTTCAATAGTACCTACTCGCCGTCGCTGTCGATCTGTCTATGATTGGATTGGACCTATCTATCTAGGAATGTAACGTTCAAACTGATTTATAAACGATCATGATTGATTATATAAAATACCTACCTATTTTTAAACAAGTTTTATTTCTGGGACGTAAAAATGTATACTAAAGTTTAATTAAACTAACTTAAGTAAGTAATTAGGTACTTATTTCATTCTTCATGAATAAGACATTGAGTCAACTCCAAAAAAAAACACCACATCAAGCTACTCCATTTTTTATCTTTTAAAACAAAAGTGTTTTCAATAAATTTAATGAAGCTCCAACTATAATGACCTTTTTGTCCAACTAACAGAATATTAAATGTTCAAATAGAAAAGCTACATTTTCTGTCCGAATCAATACTCAAACCGACATCGCGGAAGACATAGAACGGAACAAATATCATGTGATGAGTGCAGCCTGTACTGGAATGAGTTTTTCCGTTTCCTTATTTATTTATTAGGTCGGATTACTAAGCTCGGGAACAAAAACCGGTCAAGTGCGAGTCGGACTCACGCAGGAAGGGTTCCGTACCATTCACTATTGATATCGAGCAAAAAAGGCAAAAAAATCACATTTGTTGCATGAGAGTCCCCTTATTATTATTCTACTTTTAGTATTTGTTGTTATAGCAACAACGGTAATACATAATTTGTAAAAATTTCAAAGCTCAGACGGACGGACAGACAGACAGACAAGACAGCTAAGTCTCAGTAATAGGGTTCCGTTTTCACTCTTTCGGTACGGAACCCTAAAAACACGGGCTGTTATGATAACAGCATGAAATAGTCGCAGATAGCGGTGGTAAGCGGCTCGGGGCGGCTTTATCTCTAATCCTAAACAAATAAGTTTCACCGTTTAGGGCGCCCGAGCCCGCTATTACTGCAATTAAATTCGCAATAAACAAACATAGTTGCCGGAACAAATCTCAATTTGGGAACTATTACAATTCCAGTTTTACCTTTGCGTTTCAATTACGGCCGGTCAAAATTGCCATAGTTTCGGTGAATTAGCCAGTAGGACGCCTCCGCGGTACTTGCCACTGAATTAAACAACGCTCAACTATTTGATCCTTCGAAGGTGCCCTCAATACACCTTCTATACTAGTTTGTAGTTAAAGGCTGACCGCCGTCGCCGCAACCTACATAATCACTCTTTATGTTATAAGTTTCATAGCTAATTTAATTTTACATATTGTATTTTGAAGTTCTATTATTTGTGGCGTTTACGCTTTAACAGTTCGGTCGCTTCCCTTTCTAGTTCGACGTTTGTTATTGAAATCGCAGTTGAGACTAAACACCTCTTTGTAATCTTATGATTCAAATGCTGCACGTCTTTTGTAACTTGATTTAAACGAATAAAGTAGTAGACACTTAAATTTCAAATAAATAAAGGCAGTCGTACACTTTGTCCCCTGTGTGACCCAACGAGTCCCCCCATTAGGTCACTGGGTTCGAGTATGTCCGCCTCAAGTCGTGGCGTCTCGTCGCGTTGTTTATTCGTCCAGCCCTGTCCCGGACCCGGTCCCGGCCCGCCAGAGGATTACTCCGGTAAATTATTGATAAACGTACCCGCTACAGGATACATTCCGCAATACCTCCAATGCCGGTACATTCTCCGGTAAAAGATGAAAGCCATCGTAAGTTATGGAGATTATTTTGGTTAACATTAACATTGATGGAATGTTCCTTTGTTGGGGATCTTTTAGACCACTGTTTTGTAATTGTTTACAGTTTACATTAATTGAATTTTAATGAGGTGGCTTGGCTGGTTTTAAGTGGAATTTAGATAAATTAAAAAGTTAGAGTAAAAGATTTCTCTTTACTCTTCCAAGTTTCTCCGAGTAAGTTTTTAAATTGGTATTCAAAGTAGAAATCGTTTATTGGTGGAGACGTTAGCAGTAGTGTAGTAAATGACCGGCGGCGGCGGCGGTGTGAATATTTCAGTAGTTTGTAAAGGGCGACCGCTAATGCGTGCTCTACATTCCCTTTGACCTGACTCGTTGAATAATAATCGGCGATCCTTTGTACGTCGCGAACAAATAATACCTTGAAACTTATACGTTTATATAGGCACGAGTGGGTAATAGGAGACTGTCGATCTGGGACGTAGGGAGTAGTGGGACTTTTTGTCGGTGGGCGGCGGGTCTTAGTGGCTTGTACGTACCTAATTGGTAAAATCGTATATCAACATTGAGCGAACATTCGATCTAATTAAGGGTTAAAATGCCCCCACGCGTCTCTCCGTGGTTTGGCAATATAATATGAAAACACTTTGAGACCGGTAGGTAGTCTAACCTCTAACTAAAATAGTGCTTCGTATTCCGTGATCTGAATTTAATAGCAACATATTAGAGACAAAGGCAACATTTTCAAATACAAACCAATAAATACTATAAAATCTCAGTAGTATTGGTCTGCAACAAACTTAAAGCAGTAATACAGCGTCGAACAAACGAGAAACGAGTACCGTAGTCGTAGAGACAAAGAATCGTAGAATTACGAGGTATGGTTCAAAGGCAGGTGGTCTAGTGTGTAAGGAAGCGGGATAATCCCGATAGTGGTGAGTTATGGCGACTCTAGTTTAAAACTACCGCAATCTCGACTTCAAATTGTTGTCCGGCGCATGCTCGCTGTGTTACGGGAACTAAAGGCCACTATGAGATCGTTCACACTTATCGTGTGTCAAATTCGGTTACGAAACAGATGTTTCAATGGCAGAGCATTTTATATTATAAGACTATTTAATAAATGGGCTTACGATAGAAAACTGGATCCGATTCTATAGCTGAATGTTAAATTATATTAAAAATAAGTTATATTCTGTGAATCAACGTGTTTTATATTCCTACTTAATCAATATTGGTGCCGCTGCGTCGCACGTTATATTAGAAATTCTTTTCAAGCCAAAAAGAAAACGAGATGGATTATCGTTTGTTTGTGTGTGTTATAATGTTTGTTTAAGTATTCCTTATTTTCTCAATTTAAAAAAAAAAGCTACAAAATTAGGGTCCCTGCGTCTAGACATACTATAAAATTGACCACTCGTCCGCACATACGACACGTGACTACACATTGCACAGCCTACGGGGCTTCTATTGCACACTACATCTCTCCATAACTCTATGTAAAGTGAAGTTAGTTTACGCAAGTTAGAATACACCTTCTACGACAAGTCAGAAATAGTTCTGCATACTCTATGTTAAT
Organism: Anarsia innoxiella; assembly: GCA_947563765.1. Lineage (NCBI taxonomy): Eukaryota > Metazoa > Arthropoda > Insecta > Lepidoptera > Gelechiidae > Anarsia > Anarsia innoxiella. Next base: position 63,310 of record OX387415.1, read on the forward strand.
TATTTTCCAAGTATAGTTAGGTATATGTATGTACCTATATGTACTAGAGGCCGCCCGCGACTTCGTACGCATTTATCGTCATATCTTGGAAAAAAATCATGATATCTCAAAATTATATAGCCTATATATTATTCTGATGTGTAAGCTACAATATTGCCAAATTTCATCAAAATCTGTGCAGCGGTTTTTGCGTGAAAGAGAAACATACATCCACCCATCCATTCATCGGCACAAACATTGACATTTATAATATTAAAGTCAAAGTCAAGTCAAAATCAAAAATATATTTATTTCATAGGCACAAAAAATGCTCTTGAAACCGTTACATTACTTATTATAATATATTTTTCAAGCTAGTGCTAGATTAGTATAGGAAGTAGGATAATATTGAAATAAAAAGGCAAAGGCTTGGTTTGGATATAAACGTGTTTACTGTTTGAAGACTTAATTTGAAGTAGTGACACATAAACAATAATATTATGGTGTCCAAGGTGACACAATCTTAATTTAAAATTTGAAATAAACCTATTATTCTTTATACACAAAGTTTAGATTAAGTTATAAAAAAGGCTATATTACAACAGATAAGCAAGTTACAACAAATCTTTTACGACAAGTTAGAAATAGTTCTGTAGACTCTATGTTAATTATTTTCCAAGTGTAGTTATGTACCTACGTGTAACGGGCAGCGTCGGTGTCTGCGGCGACCGGCACAGGTGTGTCTGCTCTGTTAATCGTACAGTATTTATTTAATCTCATTTTAAACGGAAACCTGTGCTCACAATTATAATCTCTTTTAATATTTCAGGATTTACGTTGGAAATGTTATTGCTGTTGTTTTATTTTTTCTGTTTTATTTACGAAGTGAGCGTTTACTTGCTCGTAGGTCGTAAGCTATTCATCAAATATGTATATTATATGACTTTTGTTTTACAAATTATGACCTAGTTGTACAATAAATTAAGCTTAAACTCCATTAAACATGTAGCTTGATATGATTATTTAATAGATATATAACTTTATCGGCTTATTCGGCAAGTTGGAGTGAAGCTATAACGGTCATCTTAGCTTACCTTAAAGTTAGTTCCAAACTTAAATCTGCTAGTGTAGATAAGTAACTCTCTGAAAGACTTTTTAAATTAGCCACATTATATTGTATCGATGAAAAATGTTTGTAATGTCATCCATACAATATAATGCGGCCAATATAAAAAGTCATTCAGGGGTCACTTTTCTATATCAACAGGCCGTACTGTCTCAAAATCGTAAAACAGTAACAACTCGCGATGAACCAAGAAAAAAATATCTTCTTTGTATTAAGACAAACAAAAAAACGTTGCGTCACAATGGCAAAGAAATCCCTTTGTGAGCTAACGAAGCTTTTATTAAGGTTAAAAAGTTGAGTTTTGAAGGGTCTCCGGTGGGAATGGTGGGAGTGATGGGAGTTGCCGAGACTCACGCGTAAACGGTACCCTCTCATTCACCGCTGTCAGTTTCATTATTCTAATATCATTTTCTATTAACATTTTGTTACCATACTTTGAGGTATACTAAAGGCTGCCCGCGACTTCGTACGCGTTTATCAAATAAAATATCTTTAAATAAATAGCTTAAGTATTATTTTTATGTCTGATCTAAGTTATTGTAAAGTTTCATTAAAATCTATTCAATAGTTATTGCGTGTTAAACGCATTGTTCTATGCGTTGCTCGCTGCGTCAGACGCACACGATCAGGGTAGGTATTCTACTAAAAGTTTTACCAAACGCAATCGCATCGCAGTCGAATCGTAGAAGCATGCATTTATATACCGATTTGCCAACTTATGAACTGCGACTGAAGTGATATAGATCAAAAGTAGTTCAAAGGCGGTCCGAACGCACTTCGGTAGAATTGCAGTCGCTTAAACCGTTAGAAGAATACCAAAATTGACAAATTTTTTATCGCTTTTCTATCGCGATTCTATTGGTGCTTTAGTAATTAGCAGACTTGGCCCCCAGTTTTCTCCATACAAAATCGACGACTGCTAGCAACGCATATAAACAACACACGCGCCTAACTAAGTAATGTATAAAGAAACCTGATCAAACGCGTCTGACGCTGCGAGCGTGACACACATCTTCATATACATCCATCCATCGGCACATACAAACATTGACATTTATAATACATATTAGAATTTTCTACTCGCGAAAGCTACTACGTCAATGAGAGTCAAGATTATACTGACGTCATAGCATTATAACAGCATGTAGACAAAACATATCACAGGTATTAATTACAGGATCACTAACCTTATGTCTATTAGCAATAAAGTCGTTGTACGTTCTCAATAACTTGTTGTTTGAGTTAAAGTCCTCACGTCCAATGTTTATTGGCTGAGGTTTCTTAACAATAAATGGGGAACTTATAAACTTACTACTCGTAGTGTTTGAGAAAGGTATATTAACTACTACGTTATAATCACTGAAGTTGTGAATTAATTTAATCAAACAATGTACAGTCACGAGCAATTATTATGTATAATATGTTACCGGAAATGTATGAAATCAAGGAATTGTATACAAATACTAGGAAATGTGTACAATTCCGATTAGGGCATGGAATACCGGAACATATTTCATACCGGTATTGATACCGGTATTAAAATTTTAAATACCGGTATACCGAAATTTCGGTATTTTTTCGGTATTTTTTTAAATACTACTTTTTGGCATTTGAATTGTTCCAATAACGATATTGGTAAGTATGACGGTTACAGATAGTTCGGCCGAACTATTCGGTTGCACTTTCACACTAATTTTGATACAACAAATAGTTTATAAATAAAAGCTCCTTTTACGGTCACTAGATAGAATGTCTAGGTTTCTAAATTATATCTTTAAGTGTCACTTATTAACTTATCTTCATTTTATCATCTCCTAATAACTCTTGTAATACATAGATTAACCGCTCCTTGGTTTAAAATAATTTAATATGAGGTTAATATCCTGTTTTATCAAGCAAATTATCACTAAGAAAAATGAACGAATAAATGGTCATTTTAACCGAATATTCGGTTGAGGTGCCGAATATGCCGAATACCGAATAGTATTATTTTATATTCGGCGCATCTCTAAATTATTTTAATTGTCTCATTAGCTCAATATCACAATCAAATGGCAACTTAAATCAGTCTTAGTTTAGTATCCAACCATAATTAATTATAAAAAATAAAAACAAATAGGTAGGTACCTTATCTAAAATAGTATCTCCCTTCGACGGACCCATAATATGTTATTATTTTAAAATAAATCAGAATACAAAACTCACTATCTAACGTAACGAGTACACTAATGATACTTAAAAAATATTAGGTCTTTACTAGTGGTGGACCGAGTACCAGTTTTACCGAGTAACCGAGTACCGAGTATTACTCGGTTTAAAGTTTACCGAGCCGAGTACTCGGCCGAGTTACTCGGTATACTTGAAGTAGGTAGCATTGCGCGCTTACAAGTTCGGGAGCAAACGGTGTTTACGACCCTCCCTCCGCATCCCGCTAATCATTCGAATGAAACCAATAAACCGCAAGGTCAAGGGGGGAAAATTTTGATAAAAAACTGTTTATGAAATTTTCTCCAAAATAATTATGATAATAGCAGCTTGTAACATTGCTTCAGCTAGGCAAAGTCCTAAATATTTAACAATAGAAGGAATTAGACTATGATCTACCAAGCAGATCAAGTGCTCAAGGTAGATTTATTTGCACCGAGTACTCGGCATTTTAACCGAGTTATTCGGCCGATTACGAGTAGTGAAAAAAGTGCCGAGTACGCCGAGTACCGAGTATTAACCGAGTACTCGGCCCACCTCTAGTCTTTACCTATGAAATTGCCGTTTTGTATGAAAAAATTCAAACGATTTTTTTTCATATAATTTTTATTTGTATTAAGTGAAGGAATTACCCATACAATCAATGCATCTTTGCCAACGCAGTGGCAGTTTATTAATGCCCTTCTTAAAGAAATCAGCTGGACGAGAGGCAACAAATTCTTCAAAGGCGTTTTGAATTGCCTCTTGGTTATTGAATTTTTTTCCAGTCAAGAAGTTATCTAAATTCTGGAAAAAGTAGTAGTCTGTAGGGGCAAGGTCCGGTTAGTACGGTGGATGAGGGAGAGCTTCCAACCCCAGTTCTTGCAACTTGGAGACCGTCATTTGTGCGGTATTAGGTCGCGCGTTGTCGTGCAGGAGCAGCGGAGACGAGCGATTGACCAATGCTGGTCGGAGACGTGCCAGCTTCTCCATCATTGTGTTCAATTCCTCACAGTACACATCTGCAGTAATACTCTCCCCATTTGGTAAGAAGCTGTGATGAATCACACCGGTGCTAGACCACCAAACAGTAACCATCACCTTTTTAGGGGTAAGTTTTCGTTTAGGGCATTGTTTAGGTGCTGAACCAGGATCCAACCAACTTGCTGAGCGCTTACGGTTATCAAACAGAATCCATTTTTCATCACAGGTGACAATGCGGTTCAAAATTCCTTCATTTGTGTGTCTGTTGAGCAATGCACGGCACGTCTCGACGCGTACTTGGCGCTGGCGATCATTGAATTCGTGGGGCACCCATTTGTCAAGCTTTTTTACCTTGCCAATTTGAAGCAAATGGACCAATATTGTTTTGATGCTAACGTCGAAAGCTGCTGCTAATTCAGCCGTAGATTGAGTATCATCAGCTTCCCCGATCGCCTTCAATTCGTCTGCATCGACCAAAGTCTTCGGACGACCGCGGGGTTCATTTTTCAGGTCGAAATTTCCAGAACGGAAGCGAGCAAACCAATAACTAGTGGTTCGTTGGTTTGTAGTGTTAGCTCCGTACACGTCGTTGATGTTGCGAGCCGCTTGTGCCGCGTTGCTGCCACGACGGAACTCATATTCCATAATTACTCGAATTTTTAACGTATCCATGTTGACGAAAATGATTGAAATGCAATGAAAATGTAACACTAACCAATAAACAAATGACTGTTTTTGGAAAAAGAATTCCATATTTTTAAAATGAAATTAATTTGAAATTAGAATTCTTAGCTAAACAAAAAATATTGAAATGGCCAGTACTGTAAAACGGCAATTTCATAGGTAAAGACCTATTATAATGTTACCTACTTTACGGGGTTCGTGATACAAACAAGGATTCTGCTTCTGCAGAGTATTTTATCTATCTCCTTTGAAAAAAAGAGATTTTTCATTAATACCGAAATACCGGTATTTTGTCTTTATGTACCGGTATCAAAATACCGAAAATATTTACCGGTATACCGGTATTTCGGTATACCGGTATCCATGCCCTAATTCCGATGCTATTTAGGAAATGTATAAAATATTGTTTGAAAATCTATTTAATACATAGATATCTTAGGAAATGTGTACATTTCCTCGGAATTGTATATAATTCTAATATCGTATTAGGAAATGTAGGAAATAAATGATTTCTGCTTTAAAATAAAACACGTTGTTAAAATGAGAATAATAACATAACCTAACCTAACCTAACCTAACCTTTTTTTTAACACGGGGAAATGCAATACCGACGAAAATATATGATTTTTTTTATTTTTTATTTCTGCCGTCCTTTTGAGCATCTGTTAAGACACAACTTCTATTCCTTCTATAAGTAATTTGATTTATGTAAGTTCTTCGTGGTCTCCCTCTCTTCCGTTTTCCTTCTTCTTTTCCTTCCAAGATGTTAGATACGCTTCTGAAAATATTTCCATCTCTGTCCATCACCTATTGATTACACTTGTGCGTCAGACAGAGACAACCTTTTTTTTCCAAAGTCTGGTTCGGCGGTTCAAACGATAATGCGTAAAGACCCTTAGCGCCAAAACACACGGTGAAACGCAAATGCAACGCAACTGAAACTGCTACTTTTCAGTTGCATCGCAGTTTCTGCTATAGACTTCCTTAGAAAACCACACACGACGCAACTAGTTTGAAACGTTTCGTTTCAGTAACTAGCAGTTTCAGTTGCGTTGCATTTGCGTTTCACCGTGTGCTCTGGGTCTTATATCTAAAACAAATAATATGAGAGATGTTATATCATGTTCAATGTTACCTCGACAAAAAAAAATAAAGTAAATGAAACTCTGTGCGAGCTAATAGAAGATTCTCTTTGCAAGCACACCGTCCTAGTAGCATAGTTTTTGTTTCATCCACGAAGGTACTTACCTCCCTCGTCACATTGTTGTTCAGTATAAGTTACCTACTCGAGTTCCGTCAAAGTTCCGCACTCAAAAACCTTGCACTAAGTTATAAGAAGTGTGAACTACTTAACTTTTCTTACGTCCTCGTACTTTGATGTGTCTTTTAGTATACTTTTATTTAGGCGGTCTAATGTTTACATGTCTAATACAGATAAATTACGATACTAAGGGCTTGTTTCTCCATCTACGTATAAAATTTAACTGACAGATAAACCTTTAAAGGAAGCTTGAGACAGAAAGTCATGGCGTATGAGAAGAGAGGCTTTGCCCAGCAGTGGGACACGAGTGACTAACGCCCGTTATTAATAACCTATCCTGATCCGTTTTTTACCAAATCGAGATTGAAAAAACAAAACACAATTGTGTTCTTGACATGTTTTTGGTACACAAGTGACAATTGTGTTTTGTTTTTTCAATCTCGATTTGGTAAAAACGGATCAGGATATGTTATTAATAACGGGCGTAAATAAGATAAGAAAGATAAACCTATGTCCATTTCTTGAAACATGGCGTTTTAGACAGAGATAGGTATAAAATATCTGTCAGAAAAAAAATATCTGGACATGGTGAAACTGCCCTTTAGGTACTTATTTCTTATTTGAAGAAACACAATAATTAGACTGGCTAGATGATAGTGACACAGCCTTGCGTTGGTTGTGGGTTTGATTCCCTAATCTAATTTAGCCATTTGTGTCCCACTGCTAGGCAAAGGCCTCTCTCCTCATCTGTCATGACTTTCTCTCTCGAGCTTCCTCCAGGTACTCAAGAAAGTATCCAGCTCGTCCCGCCACCTTTTCCTTGGTCTGCCGCGACACCGTTTGATTCCCACTCGAGACAATCTGAACCTTGTGCTGTTGTTTTAAGGTATTTGTTTCTCCAGACATTACGTCGTCAGGATTTACATCGCATTTTTTAACTTGTAAATTAAATTCTTGTTGTTTAATTTACACAAGACAAATATTACCAGCGCTTTGTTTATTCACGAATATAATAACTTACGTTCAGTTACTTTTAGATAAAGAAACTAATATAGCTCCACTGAATAAATAACTGATACATTTACTAGCTTTGTTGGCAACACCAACAGAAAGAAGCTAATTTTGTATTTTTTTATGTGGCAACACATAAAAAATACAAATACAAAGATTTACGTTCGCTAATAATTATTGTGTGTAAAAACTATTTAAATAAGTGAATAAACCCAGTTCCTTCGTTCCACTACTTGAAGACTTTCATTATCAACCAGCCCCAACATCTGCTGCCTTCATGCTTAAGGGTGCCTTTCCACCAGAGATGTGCTATGCTACGTTGCTATGGATGCGTTTGATATTCACCAATCATTTTCAGGGTGCCGTCATATTGAATGAATATGATTGGTGAATAACAAACGCATCCATAGCAACGTAGCATAGCACATCTCTGGTGGAAAGGCATCTTAAATCAGAAGTTGACATGAGAAATGATATTCTATAACTAACCAAAGACCGTTATGTAAAATCTATCGATGTTAATAATAAGGGCCTGTTTTACCATCTACGGATATTTATCTGCCAGATATTTTATGCTTGTCACTGTCTAAAACGTCTGAATGTATGAAATAGACATAGGTTTATCTGACAATTAAATTTTACCTATCTGTCGGTTGTGGAAAGGGCACTTAGTATAATATCCAACTAGTTAATAACAAAGGTTAATAATATTAAAACCACATCACTTATATTACTATCATTAAATTGTGATATCGAAGTGCAGTAGAACATTAAAACCGGCAGTAACTAGTTATATCCGGTTCAGTGTTATTTCAATCGGCTCTCGTTCGAGCGTCGAACCTTGAAAGTTGTTCGAAGAATCGAGTGGAGAAGGGAAGGGGTTGGAGGGGGTGGGGACTCGAACACGAGAAAAAGCCTCGAATAAAAACTTTCAAAACACTACACGCAAATAAAACCACAATAAAACTAACTCGGACGTTTTAGTTCGCGCTTTTACAAGGAAAAATATCTAGCACTTAAAGTGTTTTAATGTTTTACTGTTCAATGGAAATGAAAGTATTTTATGAGTCTCATTTTGAACACCTCTTTTGTATGCTAAACAACGACAATTGCAGCTGACTCAAGCTATACACATACAAACATGCTGATAAAACTCTAAAGTTATTTGTTCGTATAACATCTTGCTTTTACTTATTTTCGAACCTAGTGTTTTATACGCGCGTATACGGTCGTTTTCAGCATAAGCGCGAACATACGCGCTTCAAAAAACTTGTCGCACGTATTATACGGGCGTATACGCTCAAATTGGTGGTGTCGTGTCAGTATCAACATGGACTATACGAGCTTAGAAGCGCATCAACGCTCAGACGCGCGTATATGCGCATACACGCGCTCCAAAAAATGAGCGTATACGCGCGCGCGTAATGCTAGTCTGTAAACGCCCTTACAGAATTAGAATTTGCTGTACCTGCAACTTAACTAATGAATGTTCTATGTTTGATCATGTCCAAAACTGAACAGTTGCTCAACCAATGTAATCTGATATATCATAATATTTGGCTATTAACTGCATAATCTAAATGTTGACTATTACGTGCTATTACCAGGAAATTGCAGTAATATAAGGTATGATTACGTATTTATTAATGATTACACAATATAGGGTAATTGAGAGCTCCATTTCACGTTTATTTTGAAAACCATCACAGAGTTAGAATGCGTAAATACTAACATTATTTGAATAGCAGTTTATTCAACGTTCAAGTGGAAAATACAGGGAATGAAAACTGTATTTACTGTTACCGCTTTTTCTCCTAGTTGCTAAACTGTTTCCTCTTTATTACAAAATGAGTTCTAGAGAGTTTTTGACGTTTTGTCCATAGCCGAAACATCAAAAATTCTAGAACCATGTAATAAGGGGCCGTAAGTTATTTATCCATTGCACATCTTGCCTTCCCCTTTCAATCTTTGACAATGATAAAGACAACTAGGTTTAAGTGAGCGTTGACATAATTATGTATTATTAGAACCTTTTTGGCTATTAATTATATAGGTACTAGCAATACACTATGCTACGCCTTACTTTCGAAGCTACCAGACATAAATGACCAAAACTCTCGCTAAGAATAAAATAAAAATCGATGAAAGTTGGTACCGTACCTAAAGATTTCAATCAATACGTGATACATCGCTCGGTCAGGCAAATTGTAACCGATATGTCAGTAGCGGCCGTTCAATGTATCATGTTCTCACCTCGCGATGTTTTACTGCCAATGTTTAACGTGAATAGTATTAATATTCAATTCACTGAATTTCGAAATTGAATTATTAAATCCCATTGTTTGCGTAAAACCACTAACTATAAAGTTTTAGCATATTTGTTTTTAAAGGGCATGTTTGCTTTTTGAAAATACCTATCGACTTTTTTCCTATATTCAACAATCATATAATCAGAACCTCACTTACTATTTCCCTTACTCACTCTAACCTACTAACAATCAAGGCTGAAATACTATTTCAGTCGAAAACCCAGATAGTAGTAAGACATACCTAACGTGAACTTCAGTGCTAACACAAATTTTTAAAATAACAGCACAATATTTATTGGAAAATTTTTATTTTTCTATAGTCTGACCAAAAAGAGCAGAAATTAAAAAGTGGCAACACTGTAGTGTCGTCCCGTTTTGCTTAGATTGATTTGAAAGGGACAACGCTACAGTGTTGCCACTTTTTAATTTCTATCTATTCTTTTTGTAAAATAATTGTCTTAAAAAACTCTAACATCCTGCGTAAAAGCTTTTAGTTCATCAACTAGTGTAATAATAATGTTTTAGGTAGCTAGGCTACCACAATCTTTCATAACATAGTTCATTACCCTCCGAGCAGCGAGCGCTGGTCAATATGGAATCAATTTACTCGCGAGAGCTTATTATGAATTGATTTAACACCCCTGATTCATTTAGTGTTTGCGTCGACTGGTACTCTATTGAAATTAATGTTGTTACTGGTAATGAACTGATGAATGTTGATAAATATTTTGTGTTCATTCCTGTTTGAATGCTCATGTTTGTTTTCAAACTATCTACATATTGTGTTTTTATTATTTGCTCATTAAAATCTTGTATTTATCTTGTACTAGCTGTCCCGGCGAACTTTGTTCCGCCTTAGAATGAACTTTATTGTGTAGGAATAAAGTTCAAATTGACTACATTTTAGTAAGAAAACATTTGTATGGGAAAAAGAAAAGGTCTGTTTTAGGGCTTTCCCGGCAATTATTCGAATTTTTCTCACCGTTTAGACCTACCCTGGACTACGACAAACATTTTAAAACCAAAATCAGCTCAATTGGCCCAGCCGTTCTCGAGTTTTAATCAGACTAACGAACAACAATTGATTTTTATTTATATAGATAGATAGATAGATAGAAGATAGATATATCGGATTTAACATACGACTAGTTGCAACACGATATAAAATATTTATTTAACAATTCTATCTTCATACTCGTATTTGTGCTAAGCAATATTCATCTGCTTGTGGTTATAGGTTTACTTAGTTTATCTTTTCTTAATTAATCTTTTCTTTCAGCTTCCAGCATTTCAATACCCACATTTATAATTTACTGCAGCAAATTGTGTTCTATCAACAACGCTGACAATATCGATTGTGATTGTACCTCTACTATTAAGTGAGCTAATCATCAAAGTTGTTATGTAGATCACAAACAACATTTCACAAATGACATGAAAAGGCAACCCAAAATCAGCTTTGAGCATATTATGATTATGCGTAGAATGAAGATTCATTCTGGTATCAGTCGTATAATTAAATGTGCGATATAATTCGTTGCAAACAGACAAATGGCTGGTGATGTTCGTGATTACAATTATTGGACAGCCTAGCCGGTCCAATTATACGAGCTACCGACGACACGTCACATCAGCACTTGCTACGAAATCAATGAATTACTAGTAAATACTCATGGAATGGATACTTATATTAATTGAAATATTTTTAATATTATTTTTCGTGATTTAGTTAGTAAGTAATGCGTGTAATAAGGTTATCTAACTTAAATATGTATGTACTAAAACATAAAATTGTGGAATTGTTTATAATTTACCTTAAAGTAAAGTTGGTATTATGTTATTTCCAGTTTATAATACATCTGTTTTGCAAAATAAAATCTGGATATATTCAAAGAGCGAGCAAAAAAAAAATTCTTTTGTGTTTCTACCAAACCCGTTTCATAAAGCAAGCTTGGACATAATAGCTTTTTATTCAAAAGGCTGACGACAAAACTTCAAAGTGCAAAAACAAAGCGAATAAAAATAATATAAAGCGTTGTCGGCTGCTTTATGGGGTGTGCACGGCGATAAAAATTAAATTTACGGCGTCAACAAGTCCGCGGTGGTATAGGAGCAAGGAGACACCATAGTTGAGAGATGGTCCTTTAAAATATCATATTTTATACCTATCACAATTGAAAAGATCTAGGTACTCAAGAAAATGAAAGACTTTCCTTTACGAAAATGTTAGTGGAATATTGCAATAAAACCAAGTTTTATCAAAAACAGTAAAAAATAAAACATTGGAATTACAAATAAAATTTTTATTACATCAAAGACACCGTAACAAAAAAAAATGCCATCCAGTATCCGGTTGGCGGAGCAAAAACAGCAGCGCCTAAAATATGAAATCCTGTAATGCATCCCGCGGGACTTGACGCAAAAATATCAAGAGTGTATACAAAGCACCGTTTCACTTTTAATGACACTTTGAGAAATTAAAAAGTCGGAGTGGCGGTGCGGTGTCCCGGCGTTACCTCTAGAGACGCGTTACTAATTTTGAGAACCTTGAAAAAATTGTTGTCTTGGGCGAGGGTAATTTACTTCAGTCACAAAGAGCGACGCTTACCAAGTAATGCCGCTACACCGGATGGCGGCGAGCAATTTCTACTGATGAAATGCTTTCACTTCATTTACTTTAAATACTAAGATTATGTAAGGTATCCACCGTCTTCGCAAACCCCTCTTTTAAACTTCCTTCCTGAAATTTGCTGTACATTTTTTTAAAAGGGAGATTTCGCATTTTGTTTACATTGAATTTTTCTTTCCTCTTTGATTACTTATTTATGCACTTTTGAGAACGTCAACATCACATAAAGAAATTAAGTCGTAGAAAACCTGCTTTCTTAACATTTACACTATTATGTTATTTCACTAGAATAGCAGAATGACGTTCTTCTCGCATTTAGTCAAATAAAACAGATGTAGGACGCTTAGTAAGGGCCTGTCTAGATTTACGAGTACAATCCTATGAAGTGACTCGACGACACGAACTACAACGCTAGTGGGGATGTAAAAATACCATAACTCAGTGATAACTCGAGAAAAGTAGGTCGGCGCTCGGATCCAATCCGTTAATACACCGCAAAACATAACAACAAAGTGGAACTTATAAGACGGAGAACAAAACAAGTCCACTCAATCGTTGCGGCGATTGTTGCCAACATGCTTCCACAGTTATCTAGCGAGTCCATTGCCAAATACTCTGACCTTTTAAGTGCAGATGTCAATTACATTTAGATATCCTCTGATATCCTTGGATTACTTAAATGTATTAACTCTTAGACCCAGAACACACGGTGAAACGCAACTGAAACTGCTAGTTACTTTTGAGTTGCATCAAAATTTCTGCTTTAGACTTCCTTAGAAAACCACACACGACGCAACTGAAACGAAACGTTTCAAGCTAGTTTCAGTTGCGTTACAGTTGCGTTTCACCGTGTGTTTTGGCGCTTAAAGTTATCATGAATAAATCACATTTCTAGTGCTCATTTGTAATGACGTCACAACATCTAAGAGAAAACTTTACATTCTACTTTGAGGAATCTGAAAAATGTAAAACTTGGAGAATGAGGTTGTCTTATCAAGACTCTTAAAGTAGTTACGCACTGAGATTTGTTTGTTTGTTTGTACGTATTGTCTCAGCGAGGACAGGAGGGCAGACGCTAACTTTGAACGAGAAACGCACTAGAGTGGAAAACTTCATTTACCATTCAAGAAGCACACGGCACTACAGAACTTAGTCTGACCTAGAAATTATGCACTTTTTCATGCCCCGAGCTAAATGGAGAAGTGACAGTATTTTCAAGTACTTTCCTGCTTTTGATTGTGGACTATTCAGAGTCATGTTGTAATGTCATTTAAATGCTACTTTCACTTTACAAGGTACATTAACATTTTTAAAACCTGTCTTTTGCAATAGAACATACATACCTCATTTCTATTATATCTGTAGTTGTTAACAAAAATATTCCAACTCACACAACGAAACGTGGAAGTAAATCTTTAAGTAACGTAGAAGCTCCTACATCATATAATTTTTATTCGAAAACTTCCTAAGGTAAAAGCTCGACTTAATGAATAAACATCAAAGTTTTTGACGTAGAAATTCACTTTGTAAGGCTGTATATTTCACATTATGTAAACGGCAACCCATTCCGAACAGCAGGGAAGCGTGTGACCACGCGAGGAACTTCCCAGTACCTACATTCACTCGCTGAATGTTTAATATTCACCCGAAACGATGCCTCTTTAATTAGCCTCTCGTTTCTACGACGAGTCGACACCACTCTTGACGTGACGAACATTTTTGAAGAATTTATCGTCTAAATACTGCCCTACTTAAGTACCATCAAGGATGCGTACAGCGTTCCGTTCCGTCGGTATAATCAGCTAGGAAATGTTAACCGTTCTCGAATATTGATTAACTGTAGGTACAAAACGACGATGCAAAATAGGAAAATATTATTGCATTGGGCGGAAAACCTGTCAGTGGAAAAAAAAGATTTATGGAAAATACTCAAAATATCTTCCAAAAAAATTACATCTTCGTTTACGTACTACCTTCTGTAAAACTGTGTAACTGGTTCTTCGACTAGTTGATCTATTTATTTGGCACTCATCGAAGTTGACCCTACTCGATATAAGGATACACCTAACTATATTGCGTTATTGAATTATTTTTTTGTGAAAGAACTGTTTCTTGTAGGTACCTTTTTATAGGCCTTTGTCCCGTTTATTTTCTTGCGTTTATTTGTAGTTATTGTTTTACGTAGCTAGTGAGTTTTATAGAGTACTGTTGTTACGTAAAAACATTGAATTCGAACTGCTGACGATATTCTATTTAATTGAAATGCTTAGAACATATTTCGTAGAAGGATATCGAGATAGCATCAAACATGAAAAGTTCGGGTTGAACGAACGCATAAATACGGAGCCTTCAGCTGAAGTTGGAATCACTCTTCCCAGTTTTTAGATAAAGCAAAAGATAGAGCGTAAGCGTCCGCCCCAGATAATGCGCTCGCAACTACTGCAAAAACAAGTAGGAACAAAGCGACCTACGGAACCGGCACAAAAGAAACAATACCCGCTTTTGTTTCGTAAACAATCCAATTAGTGTTGCGAAAAGACGGTCTGAGGGCGGCGGCGGGGTGCGGGGGCGGCGGGGGTGACAATTAAAAAACCAGTTTTGATGGAATGAAAAGTCGGAGTGAGCTGTCGAGATCAAACGACAAAAGAACCTGGTAAACGGATAACATTGATTCCATCTGTCACTCGCGGCGACGCTATCCATCGCTGCTCCGACGACATAAATCTACTTAAGTCTCTCAAAATACGACGCCATGGAGCCTTTTAATCATTCTACAGTGTATTTATCTGAGATGTTTCCCCTTTACGCTTACATTGGCAAAGGTTTTTACTTTGTTTATTTAGCTAATGTATAAGTGAGTCGTATTTGAACGTAGAAAGTAATCAATTAGTGAGTAAAAAGATGTGTGGAGTTGCCGCGAGCGTTTGTTCTTTGTGAGATAAAACCTACTTGAGAGTTATGAGTACTCATCCATGCGGTGTAAAATTGTCATAAGTAGGTGACTTTAGAAACCCAGGTACTTACTTACTACTTTTCGTAATCTCAGGCGAGATTTTCCAACTAATTTGAAACCTGATCTTTAACGTTACTATACTTCTATAGATACGTGTTTAGAGCTAGATAATACTACGCACGGTCAAAAAGTTGCGTGAAAGATGTCATCTTAGATAAATAAATTGGTGTCTAAAAGTTCGTAGGTCTCTAGGAGGAACATAGGTCCTTACTTGTAATGAAAGTTTCTTATTACATAATATAAACATACCTATATCTATAGTTATAGTAGTATAAAGCTAATACTACTTGTAACTCTAGAAACCGTGTTTGTTATAAAACCTGAACTAATTAAACGCGTTGTAGCTTCGTTTGTCTAACACCCCCCCCCCTCCCCGCACCCCGACGTGAAACCAAACCTCAACACCCCTCTAACCCCCCTCTAACCCCCCTCACAAACTATACTTATTATTCGTAGTGAAATATCAGCATTCTCTGCAACTTAAATTACCTTTCGCGAATTCATCGCTTAGTTGTATAGCTGAAAGTTTTGCTACCAACTTGTACTTTCTTGAATCCACAATAAATAAGGATGCAGAGCTGTAATGATCCTGAAAACTTTAAGCGAACTATTTTGTAATTCAAATAATCTCATACAAATCCAAGACAGCTAATTTAAAATCGTCTCAGTTGTGTGTTGGCAGAGTGTCAATGGCGTTTTGGGACACATTTGGTATTCTGCTAAACAATGGCTCATACTGGTTGCGTTACGACTAACGCCCGTTATTAATAACCTATCCTGATCCGTTTTTACCAAATCGAGATTGAAAAAACAAAACACAATTGTCACTTGTGTACCAAAAACATGTCAAGAACACAATTGTGTTTTGTTTTTTCAATCTCGATTTGGTAAAAACGGATCAGGATAGGTTATTAATAACGGGCGTAAATGTGTCAAAAATGCCATTGACACTTTCATTAATACTTTGCCGACACACAACTGAGAATATTGTAAATTAGCAGACTTGGGCCCCTGTAAAACAGAGAATACATAACACGTGGGGCCGGTACGGGTACGGGTACGGGTACGGGTACGGGTACGGGTACGGGTACGGGTACGGGTACGGGTACGGGTACGGGTACGGGTACGGGTACGGGTACGGGTACGGGTACGGGTACGGGTACGGGTACGGGTACGGGTACGGGTACGGGTACGGGTACGGGTACGGGTACGGGTACGGGTACGGGTACGGGTACGGGTACGGGTACGGGTACGGGTACGGGTACGGGTACGGGTACGGGTACGGGTACGGGTACGGGTACGGGTACGGGTACGGGTACGGGTACGGGTACGGGTACGGGTACGGGTACGGGTACGGGTACGGGTACGGGTACGGGTACGGGAAATCGCCAAATCTAATTTGAACTTTATCAATGAGAAGAAAAATTAATATGGACATGTTTTCGTACCGAACCTGATCGAGCTCCGCATGCTGTGTATCCCCAACTTTAAGTATAAACTAAATGTCTAAAGAATTTCGTGTAAAAGTAGTAAAACACGAAATGTATTTGGAGCCAGGTAAGTTAAAAGGGGTCTTACGGTACACGAAATCCGAAATGGCATCGACAGCGAGCTCGTAGCCCCGTCTAGTCACAGCTATCAATAGAGACGAAGTAACAAATAGAATCCGGGGACGGAGCCACTGCGCGACACACTTTCAGATAAGAAGAAGTACCGCCGAGAAAAGTGAGCGGTAGCCTAGTTGGTAGAACGAACGCCTGCCTAACCTAACCTAAGATCTTGGTGACGCCGTTTCGATCCAACCTGTACCTCTAGGATTTTATTTTTCATGTATAGATTGAGTATTCAATTACCACTCGCTAACGGTGAAGGAAAACATAAAGAAACCTGCATACACTTGAGAAGAAATTCAAAGATGTATGTGATGGCCAGCGTGGTGGATTACGGCCTAATCTGTGTCCCAGTAGTGGGGACGCTAAAAGGGCTGATAAAGAGGACCGTCGTCGTGTACCTAGTACCTATCTACCTTCCCTATCTCCGGTAGTCGGCACTCCTCGATATAATTATCTGACATAACCCACTTGCCGCCACTCAAATAGTCTCTTCAGATATGATAGCGCTCGTAAAATCAACGATGATTTACGAACAAAATTGAATCATATTTTTTCGAGTCTGTTATTTTAGGGTTTTCGTTAATTTATAAAGTACTCTTCAATATTAATATTTCGTGTAACTTACCTCTCGGTTCAAGTTCACTGTTGACTCCTATAACTTTATTCATATTAATTATATTGTTTAGTAGACTAGATTTTTGAAGTTTCAAGTACCTATTAACATATAAAAATAAAATATCTGTCAATAGGTAAACATCGAGAAATATCTCCATCTCTGTTCATTTTAACATCAAAGAAAGAAACAGAGAAAGCACTTTATCAGATGATTAAAATAAACTATCACACGTTGTATTTTGTGGCGATTTAAATAAAAGCTTTGACATATTTTTCCTGTATCATTCGTCACATAGGCAGCCATAGGAATCTTCGATAAAGCCTAAATAAAGTATGTATACAGTAGTTAAAAAGTAGTAGTTAATGTAGCATATAAATAATGAAGTTCACCTGCAGCAGTAAGTCGGTGGAGCAAGGAGTAGCTCCGCGTACAGCCAGCCGCTAAATTAATAACCGTTGGCTCAAGTCTGGTCTTAAGGTAATGATGACGCATCGCCACTCGCAGCCGAGCCGTGATTAATGAAGGACCCCCAATTATTTGTTTTGGTCCCAAACGAGGGCCACATCCAGATTATATTTTATTTTAATAAAATAATTATTCCCTCGACATCGAGCACATATTAATTTGTTAATGCCGACAGTAATTTTATATTAATTAATGTCTGAATAAAAAGCAGTTAAGTGCCGGTCGCGCGAGGTTTTTATAAAAATAAAATTGGATAGCTGATAATGCTGATTGCCATTTTATTGTTTGCGTCGTTCGTTTTAATTGTTCTACTTTAAAACTGTATTCATTTTGTACTGATTAAGGAGAATTAAAAATATTGGTAAACTAAAGTTATTTCGTGACATAGATACGAGTAAACATAGCAAGGACAGCTACTATTAACTAATGAAGTTGTAGCGATGAAAGTGAAGTAGAGTTGTGCATTGATTAGGTTCTATTTGAGACAAATCCGTTAAAACGCCGACTTGCTATAAATCATTTCACCGTCTCCATATTAAAGGCGGTGGAAATCAACGGGAAGCGGAGCGTTATGATTTAATTCGACGCTTACTTCGGTAAAAGTTGTTTGAATTTTAAACTCTTCATTGGAAATGCTAATAGAGCTCTTTTTTTCTCTTTTATATTCGTTCATTTTACTCTTTTCTTGTTAGTATCTAGTGTTTATTACTTTTTCAACATTTAATATTGCATTTAAACCCAAATTAAAATTTTCAGTGCTCTATGGTCTAATTTTTTAGAAATTGTGTTCTTTAACTCTGTGATTGTTCTTGATCAGAATGAAATGAAACAAAGCGGAAAATCGTCTGACGAATCAAAACTCCATCCAACCTGTTAAATAAGAGCTCAGCTTAAAATAATAAGGATAAGATTGAATAGGTATTTCTGTGAACGCAACGAGAGAGTTCGTGCGTGAACGGAATTCGATGGGCGCCATGACACCCGCCGCAACCGAACGGAAGAAAAGAAAACCCGCAATAAGAATATTAAGAGAGGTTAAATAAAAAATTGCAAGAAACGAATGAAACGCGAATATCTTCAGTAATTGTTGCATTGAAAAAATCGCGCTAACGAGCAGCCGAGAAATAAAATGATTCATAGGCCACGACGACGGCGACATTCATGGTGGAGACACCGTGTTACCTTTACTTATTCTTGTAATTCTAAAGTAATTCACGCTTATTATTAACTTAACCGCAGAACTATCGTAAGTTTCATATGCTACTTTTAAACTCGGAAGACCTTAATAGAGATTAACAGCACCGATTAATTATTAAAATACTGAAAAAATGATGATTGTCTCTATCATTCGTTTACGAACCACTTTTCATAAGCTATTCTCACTTTTAGCTAATATACAGCAGACTGCTAAATATAGTCGGCATTCTCTCTCAAACTCATTAAAGTGTTATTATTACAATGAAGCATCTTCACCACCGTCGCAACCGCCGACGTCTCGAAAAAATGCACCAAAAGCACTCGAGTCGAGCACTCGAGCTAACCAAGAGTAACAACTTGGAACATTAGCGATTCCTTTATCTTGGCACAGCGTCTAATGCGATTCAACAGTTTGAATTATGTTTTGTGGACCATTTCCAGCTCTTACGTCACTTGTTTAATCCAAGTCAGACTCATTGCCTTTGGGGAATTAATGATAGAGTTCGACTTTTTAATTTTCTTTTTGTCTATTTTAAATGGGCTAACGTGTATAGTAGGAGTTACGACTTATGTGATTTTGGTTTCACTTTTTCTAGACATTTCCTTTCAAAGTCCTTTGCATTTTATTCAGTTTTTAAACGAACCTAGCGTATATCTGCTTAGAGTACATCATAGTTACTTCTAGTACCCACACTTTATCACAACACTATTGATAATATCGGCGACAAACATTGCTATTTAAAATTAATCTCCAAAATTAAAAAAAAAGTTATTGGTAGGTTTATCTGTACCCGTTTCATTTCATTTCTGTCGACTCCACCAGCAATATGTAAATGTAAAGTAACGTTCATAGACAAATTATTTGAAGGCGGGCAACATTTCGTGCGGGAGGCACCACCATCAATTCCCCCGCTCACTCTGCGGCCTCACTAAAAGAAAAACGGAGCAAATAATAAAAAGAAAAGGTTCGTTTCCTTTGATGGAAATAAAACGTCCCATTCATTACCCGTCGAACTTGCATTTCTGATTTATTAAGTTTTCAAGTCGCGACCGGCGACCGGCGACCGGCGACCGGCGACCGGCGACCAAACACCACTGGGATTAATGTTTTTGCATTTTGATTGGCCCAAGTTCTTGAGTGGCTATCCATTATGGATTCAATTGAGAAATACACTTTGTACCGGTTACAACACAAAAGTATTTCGTTCTTAGCTTTGAAAAATGCTTCATGAGGTTTGCTATCCTAACTGATTATATTTATAATAATCTTATAAGTTAAATCTTGTATACTGTGTGCCCATTTATTTAGAGTCGGATCAGATTTTTAAATCGGAAGACTATTTTTATACGAATGCCGACACAAATCCAAGTCAATTGGAGTCACCGCTTCATAACCGACACACAAGAAGCTCTCACACCTTTGTATCAATAATGCTGATATAAATATTTATTACCACAAATAATTCCAATAATTATGAATCTATTTTCGTTCCAATCACAACGGCGTCGGTATTTGATAAATTCAACAAATATAATAAAAAGTATTACTACATAATTTGAATTGACTGCCTCGTTTACTCAACTCGAGGTACTTTACGACTAAATAAATATACAAACTAAATATATAAACCAAATAAATAACAAATAAATATAAAAATTATTTCGTATGACATTTTCCCATTAAAATGACGAGTATTTTAATGGGAAAATGTTATACGAAATAGTTTTTAACTTACATAGTTTTATAACTATTTAAGTACCTACCTAGGAAAAAAATGGTTGTTACTAATAACATTTTTTTAAATTATCAAAATTAGTTTTTTATTATGCTTCATTAGCATGGAACTGATAGATCCAAAGTTTAACCCAAGACAAATCTTTGTTAATATAATTAACTAAATGGCTATAGTAAGCTAATGCATATCAAAAAACGCAAAGAAAATCTTGGAATAATATGACAATGAAAATATAAACATCTTATGAAGTGAAAACTAAATATTTACAACCAAATCTTTCAATAACCTACATTGGCTGGCACCGACTTCAAGCAATACACGTACATAATAACCACACACAATTATTTTTTAGTTTCAAGTGTATTTAAAGTCGGTTCTTTTTTTATTTATAAAATTTTTCTCATCTCACTTTAATTAAACAATTCCAATAAAATATAAAAGATTGAAATGAATTAGACCTAAATGTACATAGACCAAACGGTTTTAATCAAATAATCCTTCAAATAATGTAGGTATTTGCCTTTGGGTAACTAATTATGATTTAGCAAACTTTGAGCGTTGAAGTTAGTTGAATTATGTTGACCACTTTATTTAATTATTTGACTACCTAACGATAACCTAATTAATATTAAATTATTGAAGTTTAGAAATATTTTAGAAATACTTTTCCTCCAATTAATATTTCTTTTATTTTCATTTTCAGGTAAGCTTAGAGCAGAGGAGTATCATCATATTTTACAGTAAGTAATAGGTAAGTAGGTACTTAATAATGCAGAATTACCTCTCACAAAGTTTAAAGACGTCAAAAACACAGAAAAGGAAGGAAAACGAAAATAAAAGATACTTCAAGACAAGTTTCAAAGTAAAGTAGATCGCGTTTATTATTGGAAGGAATATTTTTGTCGTTATTTCCTCGTTTATTTGGAAAAGTCTTTCACAAGTAGATAAGATTTTATTTTCAATAAGAAGTTAAAAAAACTCTGTATTTTTAAATAAAACTCACTGTAAGCTGCTTAGTTGAAAACTATGGACAGTCTGATGTTGAGAATGGAGCGTTTTTACTTCAGCTGTATAATGTGAACGCTTTTAAAGTGCTACCAGCAAAAACCGCGGGCACTGTAAATGTCGTTTTTTTTTTATTACGTTGGTATTATCATCTGTGAAAATATCGGTATCTAGTAAAACGACACTGTATTAATATACAGTATATTATATATAAATGAATACAGTGTGTTTATGTACTCGTATTTCTAAATGAAAATTGCAGGACGTAATCAGTCAATGAAATAGAACAACTATTGTCAAAAACATTACCCTTCCTTTTGGCTTCGCCGTAGTCGGGTAAAAAACTTGGGTCGAAACGAAATAAAAAGACCTAACTTAGATCGAAATAGAGCAAATATATGAATAAAAGGCCTCACCGTCTTGTTGTGTCACTAATTCACTATTCTTTTACGAGACTTGATGCAACATTATGTAGTAAATCTCGCCCTATACAGTAGCTTATAAAGACCTAACATAATTTATCAAATGTTTTTCAAACACATTTCGTACAACGATCCATTTAAAACCAGTTCTTAAATGCACAGAGCCCTGATTTAATTTATCTAACTCTCGCAAAGAAAACAGCGGTTAATTCTACGAGATTTTTCATTTCCACTGCATTCAGACAATGCATGGCTTCATTAACAAGTTCACAGTGAATGTGGCTCTACTTTATTTAATCAACTACTGAGGTAGAGACTTCGTTACGATTCTTTAGAATTAATTTATTATGAAGAAAATAAAGTTATGAAAGTAGGTTTAATCTAAAATCTAGTTGATTTTGTATTCACTTGTGAGTTAAATGAACTTGTAAGATCTTAGAGAAAAATCTTGACTTTCTTTTTTGTTATTTTTCTATACAATTTTCAATAAATGACGGCACCAAGGAAGTTGTCTTGTTTGGATGGCATTATATAAGTTCCTTTCACGGCACAGGTCCGGAACAAGGACGTACAAAAAATAGAACAAAATACACCAGAACAGGCATTAGTGCCTGTGTGTAGTGTGTATTAAACCTCACAAAACCTTTAAAAAAAAATGAAACTCTTCACTAATTCAAAACCTAACCTCCATTTAATTCCGTACGTAACCGAATACTTTCGTATGTGGAAAGGATTTTCCGAGGCTATTAGTTTTATCCCCCCCACTCCCCCTAAAGGACCGCTCTCAATTATCCCCTGCGAGCCTTCAGACCATAACCTGTGGCTTCCCGTATTACCGCGCAGTTAACAAGTAAATAAGAGTTAGCGACGACAGGCCGGAGATAATTCCAATCTAACTCATGTGGTGGTATTAAAAGCTTCTCAAATTGTTTGAGACGGCGCATTGGGAGGGAATTCTGGTTACGAAACCCAGCACTAAATGCAAAACCAACATGCGCTTGTAAACGTTTTCTAGACAACGAACGGCCCGTTGTCCGTTACGCGGTGGTGTATGGTTTAAAATGGACGTGTGTACACGCACCGGACATCGATCCAGAAAAATATGGCAGCCGTTTTTTTTCCGGACGCAAGTCCAGTGCGTACAGGCAGGGTAGGTTAGGTGCACTAGTTGCAAAGCTCGTAGCCAGCTTCAAAGTTATCAGAATTGGGGGTCGGGTGTTACGAGGTGCCTCTCAAAATTCGATAATGTAATACCAATGAACGCTAACAAAAATTTGTCTTCTATTACTTACAAAATATTGAGTCTAAAAGCTTTACATAGTTGAGCTGAATTTAGTAGAATCAATGTTTAGTCACTTGAAAAAATGCAAAAGTAAAGATTTATTGATAACTAGTGGCTGCCCGCGACTTCGTACGAATTTATCGTTATATCTTGGAAAAAAAAAACATGACATCGTAAAATAATATAGTCGATGTGTTATTCTGATGTGCAAGCTACAATATTGCCAAGTTTGCCAATTGCCAAGTTTCATCAAAATCTGTTCAGTAGTTTTTGCAAGAAAGAGTAACAAACATCCATCCATCTATCGGCACAAACATTGACATTTATAATATAAGTAGGAAATATTGATGAAAAAAAAACATACTTAAGTGAAATATGCAAAAGTACTTTTACTGTAGAATTCTTTACATTTTAAATCATGTTAATTGTTCACTTGAATACAATTACTGCAAGTCACGGAAAGGCAGCGCGTTTAGAACTTAATGCAATTAAAACACTTTACTCCAACCTCCAGCGAAATTAAGTAAGACAAAACACTTGTTCGCTTACCTCTAATGTTTGTTGACAATTTTGTTTCTTGCGATATTATTTTTGTTAATCAAGTACTTCTATTTATTTATTAAATAGTTTATTGCAAGAAGATAGTACAAAGAGACTGAAAAGAAAAGAGAAGTTATACAAAACGTACAGCATAATTATTTCTAAAAGAAACATTTTTTAAAGATCATCATCAACATCTATTTCCGATTTTTGACAAAATGGTTGTTATTGTTGAATAGCATTTCATCTTTAAAGTCTCTCTCCTCAGAACTGACTTTCATGCACATTGCAAGTTTTCGGAATACAAAACCACATACCCAACTAAAATTATTCGTGTAAAATATAATCACTGGAATATTTAGATAAAAGAAAACATAATTAGAAATATGCCATTAAACACACAAGAAACGCAAACACAAATCCCCAATTCACAGTTATTTCACTTGAAACGTTCAAATATTTGTAAGGCTGGCGTAATGTTTGACTTGAGATGAATAGAACAGTCCCGTCTTACAAGATCCCTTGGAAGCAAACATCGCCAACTCTTCACCAGGCACCAAGGGACGTTCAAATCAGATGCCGCTAAGGCGCTGCCTCCACGAGCGAGAGAGTCGCGGCGATATTATCATCGTGCCACGTATTTCTATACACTTTCTATGGAGCCTTCTCCACACGGTGATATTATCGCCGCGAGCCCTCGGAATCGCAGTGGGCAAGCTGTCAAACGCAGCGACATTTCAGCGTTGCCTGCAGGAAACGCGGCGATTGCGTTACGACTCGCGACGATACGCAGCGGAATTATTGCTGGTCCGTGAAGATTTTTCGACGATACTAGGGCGGACTCGCTGCCATTTTCTCGCCCTTAGAGGCAGCGCCTTAGGGATTAGATTGTGTCCTATCTATCCCGAGGCGTAGTTCGGTCCTAATTGCCGGCAAGTATCGGCAAATGTCCACATTTCGACCCACAACGTGTTCTCAGAAGGACCCTTGTAATTTCCACACGGCTTCTAATTATTACTGGATTAATTTGATTTTGGATCTCGAGCCTAGTCGTTGATGTGTTGGTGAATTTAACACGCAGCGATATCTGGAATGTTGCGGATAAGTAAAGGATTGACAAATAAGCTACACGTGGCATTCCAAGTTCAAAAGTTGTTCGTAGTTATAAACATAAGTCCTACCAGGAATTTCAAATTGTCGACTGATTTTAAAATCATTCTCAACACAGAGAGATTGATTCAAAATAAATCATTGTCCCCGTTATTACAAAACGAGTTTTAAATATAGTTCTAGAACTAATTCATAAATGACGTTTCGGCTATAGACAAAACGTAAAAAAAAACATAAGTCCTAGAACTATATTTATAAGTCGTTTTGTATATTATCGGGGTTTGTGTTTAAAAAACCTGTTGCTATGTTCTGAGCATAGAAACTGTATCTTTTGTTAATAAGGAATCTTTTCCTTTGTCATTTGATATTTCGAAGCTAATGAACGGAATGTAAGTCGATGGGAGGATGACAAAAGTAAATAAGAAATAATAAGAAGGAATTCGTTTGTAACAGTCATAAATAACGGAGAGCCGTATTTATAAATAAAATGAAACGTATTTTCCCGTTCAATATACTTTTATTATTTTCAATGCTTTTTGTTGGTCGGACTGAAAATATCTAAATGAATGAGATGATATTAGAAGCAGAATCTGGATAATGGACGGTATTATTTGTTTAATATTGCCTATGGATGTCCTATAAGGAAATGGCAACAAATAATATAGAATTGTAAAGAAAATAGGTACCTACATATTGGTTGCTTTAAATACACTCGAGAGCAATGAATCCGGGTCACTAAAGAATTCAAAAAACTCGCGATCCAAGAACACAATTTATTTAATAAGGCTAGGATTCTTAGTTTTCTAGATTTTTTAGTTTTTTGTTTACCCGACCCGGATTCATTGCTCTGGAGTATTCTATGTTAAGAGTTTTCGCAGCATGTAATGTGATATTCCAAGTAATTTATTCATTAGCTATCACGTTCTTGCTATCTCCTTTATGACCGTGTTACCCCTTGCCGTGAGTCTGATTCGAATCTGACAAGGTAAATAGCTTTAAAAAATAAATTCTCCGTTTAATAACCATTCAACACACTACAAATGGAACGAACGCCATATTTGACAGTTTAGTGTCAAAGTACTTTTTTGGGACTCGCCACAGACGACTATGCAAAATAAATATCAGAATAAGCATTCGCTTTTTAACCTCATTCAAATAATAGTCGTAGCGAATAGGTATCTCCAAATAGATGGAATAGTGATTGTGGTGCATAGGAGGCACCTCACCGAGGAAATACGTCGGCGCCCCTCGCGGCTACATTACTGAAACCATTCCATTCCGCCTGCAGACTGCACCACGTCCTCTTTGCACCAATCCTATTTGCTACTACCTCATTTCAAAATGAAATATACAAGCTTTAAATTCAATTTAAGGCATCCGCAACAAATATAAATGTCTGAAATTCTTGCAAGTTTCTTTGGTTCAAAGCGCTCAATAAGATGTTTGCCTTTGTAACAACAGACGTAAATACATAATGAAGTTTAAAAAAAGTTGAGCTTTTCTCAAATACGAGTAGGATATTTATAGAAAATATTTCTCAAAGGAAAGTTGAGATGTGAACGAAAGGTTAACAACTTCTACATACTTCGACATATTTGTAAGTACATTTATTTCCTTAGAACTTACCAAAAGAAAATACTTTTACGTAGGAATCAAATTAAAATTTGCGGGTCGATCATTACACTCGTACGTTGAACGAATAAAAAGTATGAAGTTTGTGCGAGCTCCGTGCCAACGTCACGTTCACTCCCTTTGACGCAAAAAACACCTGGAATTTGCCCAATTTTCCTTAGAGAATGTTACCGACCTTCCCAGATGTAGTCTACTCAACGTATAATGCCAATGGAATTATGTTTGAAATATCCTTTGTAGGCGGAAAGGTCTGATAAGCTTCCTTCGTTCGTTCGCTGACATCTTTTGGAAATCATTTGACAATCAATCACCGGGTCCGTTCAATTAAGTTAACGGACAAATTTACAAAAATGTAAGACGGAAGGAGGCCAGCGTCGGCTATGTAAACACCATTAGGGCGGCGGCGGCGGTGGAGCCCGGGGCTCGGGGCCAAGCCGGCCACTCTCGTGCGTGTCGCTCCGGTTTTTGTCCGGCAGCCGCTTTGTGCCGTGTGTCAATGTTGATTCGATGTTCCATTACTTGGCTTAATAGTTTGGTGATTGTTGACATTCGCCAAAGTTTTGGGTCCGCTGGATTAGTTGCGGTAGTGTGTGTAGTTTGTATTTTATAGGGTATAATGGATAAGGGGAACGCAAACTGAATAGTTTCGCGTGTAAACTGCCTCTGTTAATTACGAGGCGAAGTGCGGAATTATTACTGATAACGTGAGACTCGAGGTACCTACTTCAGACATTGCAATGTAGAACACACAATATCATAATAATATCTACTTAAGTAATGTATATGCAAACATATAAGAATGGTAAAGAGATTCCACGTAAGTAAATGTAACGTTAGCACACACGTAGGAGCTATACAAGTACTACGAGGTAAAATATCTTATTTGTTGGTTAGCAACTGTGGAAGTAATATCGCTAACACTTTATTTCCATTCCGTTTATCTCCATCTGTAACAACACGCGGTAATATTTCAATACAAATCCACGAGGAACCTTTAAAAATGCACAATGGAGCAACATTTGCGAGCGCCGCGGTAATCCGGCAATACATCACACGACGGGGCCGATCGGCGGCAATCGTGCGATTCCGGCCGATTCCGCGCCCGATTGTGATTGATCGACGATCAATCGCTTATTAGTCGCTCCTGCCGCGATAACGGAGATGAATTAGATTTGTTCCTTACAACTTTAATACTCGGAAATCCAAACGAGGATTTAAATCAGCTTGACAATTCCTCTCGCTTTATATCACTGTGAAAATCACGCAACTGTATACGAAACAAAATAATTACAAAAATGATGTCGAGTCGGTAGTAATAAATCTGTGTCCCTGGTATCAAAATTATGACGTTAACAGGCATTCATTTAAAACCTTAGATAATATAACCTCTACGTATACAGTTGAGTGGTTATGTCAGTGAATTTCACAGGATAACGCGTATCTCTATTACACGCGATGAACAAACAAGAAGCAAATGTTTACTGAACGAAATGAACAGTTAATAGATTGGAAAATAGTTGTGGATCTAGTTTTGGTAACGAATATGTCGGAGTTTGAAGTTAGATACTATGAAAACAAGAACTTAGGCATTGAGAACATCTACTATATTTTATATAGATAGGTATGCATAGTTCAATCATATGACTTCACGCGGAAAACACGGAAAGTTCTGGGAAATTGTAGGTAATTGGAAATAACCTAACAATAGTTAATTGATACTGGTAACACGTGTTTTATTTATAAACGGTGCCGTATATGTAATTATTCGTGGTATTTCGTTTCCAGTTGCCTTTAGTTCTCAAAATAGGAGCTTCTAGTTCTTGGTATTATAAATTATAATTCTATAACTAGCAAGAAGTCAGATTGTTGGCAGAAGAGAGGCAAAGATGGCGTTTACTCCACCGACAAGAGCCTGGCTCTTAAATATATGAATGAATAACATCTATTTAACTTGCCCCAATTGTGGGAAAATCACAATTGGGGTCCTTGTGATGTTTACATAATAACAATACAAAGAATGGTAAACAAAAACGTAGTATCTTCCAGACTGCCTGACTTTATCTAACTATTTGAATCAAAAACATTTAAAAACCCGAAATGTAGATTGTTATCTATTTTTAAAGAAGCAAATATCGGAATCACGTAAAATCTTATGAACTACGTTAGCAAATAAGTCGCAGAAACACGCAGCAAGCTCTCAGCTATCTCACCGCGCAGTGTTCAATTATCTCGCGCGTATAAATCACAATTAGCAGCTACGATCCGCTTTCGCTTGATAGAAACATCACTCTGCATTACATCCGACGACTTTCCTCCACGTCCTGTGATTTTTTTCACAATTTCCTTATTAATCATGATTATAAAAGTATCAAAGAAAGACCAGGTTAAGAGTCAACTGACGGGCGTGTATGAAGAGATTGATGAATGTGAATGAAAGTGTGTTTGGATCGTAGCATGTGGGAGTGGTCTCTGTCTACCTCGATTGGAAATAGGCGTCACGTGTTATGTTAAGAGTATAAATGTAAATTATTGGTGAACCTCTTTGTACATTCTGCGAAACAATTCCCTTTGTTTAAAACCACCAACAGAATTACGTAATCCGACTAAATACAAGCTATTGTTGGTAGTATTATAATATGTAGGTACCATGAACAATCATTTTAAAAGTTGGTTTATACAGATGAGTGGATAAATTAATGGTCTTAGATTGTTTTCTTAAAATAACGACGAGAAATAAGGCGAAGTCATAAACTAACTGACAATTATGTTGATTGCTATCTAAAAGATAAATCTGAGATTGAATCCATCTAGACTTAGGTAATTGACAGCCGCGAAAGCTGAAAGTGCTTTCGCATTTAATGAGTTATCGTTAAAATTGAAGGCGGGAGTAATTTGTAACAATAAATGAATGTAATTTGATGAGAGTGCCGTTCACCGCAACCGCCGCTGTAGGCTAAGCCCGAAGGAGGCGCCGACGTCGCCGTGTAAACACGATCCGGAATTAGACAATCAATTTATTCGCGTCTGAGTGTAACGTGAAAACAATAAACCCGCTGCTATTGAAACAAATTACATTTCACAACAAGAAGCGGCCACGGAAGCGACGCTCGCGATTAATGCTCCACCAAATATTCAGATTACCGAGCTGATAGCTTCTTTTGATTAAATTCGGTTGCCCTCCGGCTATGAGGTTACCTTGCGAGCTTTGTTTACAAACTCGCTTCTAAATCTTACCTCCTTGTGGCTTTATTTGCTTTTACCGACACCTTTAATTTTCTCCCTTGCATCGAAAGATCTTATATGACAAATTTTAATTAACATGTACTCCGTGTCATGTTTCTCTAATCCCCAGTCGCAGAAAAGGCTGTAAAGTTCATGAAAAATCTGTCCAACATACCCCCTACCTTACTTCACGTTTCAATTAGTGTAGATTGTCTCGCAACTTCACTGAAACTTGAAACTACCTAGTCAGTTATTTTGTATGTCACGTGACAGGTATGACAGTCGACAAATAAAGCTACGATACGACACGAGTTCGCTTGTTACACCAAATGGAATAATATCCTTTTATGTCCTGACGTATTCGACGGCTGAAGAACTTTGGAGAGCTATTTCGTTAGAAAATTGAGCTAGGTACGAGTATTGTTGCCTACGTATTCAATAAACCTTTTGATTGATTTTGTTTTGGCTTCGGCGGGATTTCAAGGAATTTTCTATCTACTTGTACTATTTATAGTAATACGTTTTGAAAAATCATTCAATTGTAAACTGTAATCTTAAGTGAGTGGTTTTGGAAATGATTTTAAATATAAAATCGATAGGTACGCAGTATGATGAAATGTTCTTGAAAAAATCTACGCAAAGCCTCGGAATTCGCTTGACTTGCGTAAATCGATACCGTTTTAGGTAAAATGTCACAAAATTTTCAAGGTCTACCAAAATGTTGAGTAGGATTCCAGAAAATCGTCATTTCAAAGCTAAGCACGTCAGTTCACGGTCGATAGGGTGCGTTATAAAAACAAGCAGCCTGCGTTCCGTTACACGCCGCTGCGTACACTCATTACCAGCTGATGACGTCACAGGAACGTTTACTTCGGCTGATCGTTTTTAACAGCACCGTTTTAAGTGTAGAGCTCATATAACACGTGTCTATAAGCCTTTAAGTGAGAGTAGGGTAGTGTTAAAGATTTGTTAGTGCTATATTAAGTTAAATTTTTTCCACAATTGAGTAGCAATCTAGTTATTTATGCTAAGGTTTCAGAAACTTAGATTGAAACCTTATTAAACATATACATACATATATACCTGTCACGCCTCTAGGCAGAGACTACCCTCCACTTGCTACGATCAAAACACAGCCGCTTTGCTACCTCAATAAAAAGACATTTATAAGATCCAATGAATCCCGAATCAAACATGAAACCATGGAGAACCCAGAGTCATCAATTTCCCGCAGTATCTCATCTCATATGCACTCAATGCATATAATCTGTGCGCGCTCAATTTCAGTGGAAGCCGTTGAGCTCACGGCGGCGGCGCTCTGGTGCACTAAAACACACAAACCTAATCCTAATTCATTCATTTGGAGTTGCACACACGTAACTATTCTTAGATTTGGATATGAATGCTTTAATGTATACGAATAGTAGTTGTTTTCCGTGTTATAATAAATGTCTAATAATTTTATAAAAAATGACAATAATTTACCTATATTAGGAGTTTACCAACGAGCTATGGGGCGCAGCATATTAGGTGTTAAAAGATCCGATCGGATCCGAAACACCACGCTGCGCTCAAAAACTCGCATTAGTGATGTAGGGGTAAAGACCGCAAAATTAAAATGGAACTGGGCTGGACCCAACTAGCAAAAAGTGGTTTTTAATCTCTCTTCAGGATCAATTTTTCTAAGACTATATGAGACTTACATCCACATATAAACCCGGAAAAGGGCCCACTTTATAAGTACACTTTTACTTATATCTTGTTTATATTAGACTGCTTCAATACCGTTTACTCCTATATTGCTACTGTAATAGAATTACGTAAATTCAATTAGTCCTGCAAATCCCAATATAAGTAAGTTATAGGAAAAAGTGAGATGAATTTGAGCCTCGCAATCCTACTATAAGCTCACATTTTGTGATCTGTCAGATTGTGTTCTGTCAATCTAGAAATTGTTAAACTGCTTTACTGAGTATTTATATGAATACTACATAATTTTATTTTATTTAACAGTCCGCCATAGTACAAAATCAAAAGATTTCTGTTGTTAGTCTGTTGTAAATTCGTAGGGGAATGTGAATTTACTGAATATTTTGGCATGTTTTTAATTAAATTTTCAAAGCGTCTCTCGTATCTTACTTATTGGCATTTTATTATTTAATAGTTTTCTATAAAAATATCATAAATAGGTGCCATTTTTTCGGTGAGCATTGTCAAGTCTGATTTAGCACCAATATAAGTAATATTAGTTCTATATTGGCATGTGCTCAAACCCAAAAACCGACGCCATATTGTTACCAATCTTAGTTGCAATTAGTGTTGTCGAAAAATCTATAGTTTTACAATTGATTGTTAAACGTCAAAAACATGTACCCTATCGATAGCACAATCGATACTATTGCTCTCCGATATTGAATACACAATATAGTTAATAATATATATATATAGATAGTTTTGCACAATCGATAGTGATAATTTTTTCGATAGTATTGCATTCAGTAAGCAGGCATAATGGGTGGTAGAATATATGACATGATCACGTATAATGGGTGGTAGAATGTATGACGGACGAATATAAAGTAAGTATGGTCAGTCAGTTGGCCAGCAATTTCGAATCTACCACCCATTATACCTGCTTACTGAATGCAATACTATCGAAAAAAAGATCACTATCGATTGTGTATTCAATATCGGAGAGCAATACTATCGATAGTATCGATAGTATCGATTGTGCTATAGATAGGGTACATGTTTTTCGACCTATCGATAGGCTATCGATAGTGGCCTATCGAGCGGCAACACTAGTTGCAATCTTCATAGCTGATGTCAAATCCTATACCAGAATTTGCAAAACTATATAAAGCGTGTTTTTGCTTATATAGGTCGTTTTAAGCACAAATTATCTTATAAGAGTTTTGGCCAGGATTGTTTAAGATTACTGAGACTATAACACTACTCTGAAATGCCTTTGTAAGTGTACGTAAGATTATAACGGCCTATGATAATTCTATATAAAAACATCTTATTTTCTGGCGTGATATATAATGTTAATGATTTTATTAATCGTTGAATCGTAGATATAAAATCGCTTCTAAAATCAGACAAAAAATATAAATGGTTTTCAATACTTAAAATTGAAGTTACTTATATTGACCATAAAATATTAGCTTATATGAGGATATAAGTATAAGTAAAAGGAGCGATTGCACTTAAGTGTATATACTCCTGGTAAATGCTTCTAGAGGAATTTAAGATTAAAGTGCTCCTGATATGTAATCTTATAGGCGCATATAAGTCTGAGCTACAGGATTATTTACTCCTAAGTGCAATTAGTTTTGTTCACAGCTTTTATAGGAGTGCTAATCCTGAAGTAGCCATGAAATTGTTTCTATATACCGATATAAGTTTAAATTATAGGATTAAACATACCGAAGTCAAAACGGCATTTATTAAAACTGTTAAAAGCGCAGTAGCACACATCAAACCCATAATCGGAGCTATATAAGTCCATTTAGCATTAGAAAACTGGATTCCAGAACAATTTTGCTGGTTGGGGATATGTTTGCCGTATGCACCCGGATTATCTACCAACTGGTTGCCGCTAGACGGCCACAGAGGTAGAGGTCGGCCTAAGAGGAGATGGCGCGACGATCTGGATGCATACTTGGCAAGCTGGCCAGGGGTTGCCGGAGATAGGGAGGCATGGAAGAATGCGGGGCAGGCCTTTGCCCAGCAATGGGACACATTAGGCTAATAAAAAAAAAGTTTAGACTTGAATTTTGCAGCCGAGGACGGACGTCCTATTGGACGATTGGTCGGACGTTCGGCTTGACGGACTGTCGATCGAACCATTGGTCAGATAGTCTTGCGACCTTGGTGTGTAGATACCAAAGAAGTCATCGAAAGTTTCTGTATTTTACTGAAAAATACAGAGTCCGATTGAAAAATACATGTATTTTACTATTGATTCAACCTTAATCGAAATGTTTCAAACAATTTAGTAGCTTATTCTACCAAAGAAGTGACTAATTGAGTATCTGTATACTTCACCATATTTTAGAACTTACTAGAAATTAATAAGTAGGTATCGTAACTGTTCCCTTCTTATAATCAATTCTATAAAAAGTATCTAGTAATCGCGGTTGGTGTCTGCAGTAGTACGCAGCATTCATTCGTTGCACGTGATTCGCTTGCATTATCTTGCAACTTACTCCGTATTCTTTGCCGCTGTGCAACTAAAACTGTTTTCAATTCCACCCTAAGAGGCTTTGCTTCTATCACGTCTGAAGAACTTCGATCTTTGCCATTAAGACTTCTAGTTAGCGTTTATTAGAGCAAGAGTGTTATTAGGGTGGTGGTTAACATTATTGAAAGAGCACTTGAAGTAAGAAATACACAATATTATAGAGTACTAACATTAAGTTAAAGAATAAACTGGTTTTCTTGTTTCTATTGTACTACTCAATATAATTAGTTTGGAGATTTCATTTTTAAATCACTGATAAATACAACGTCATAATTTCAGTATTTTCGACAATGATTTCAACAAGAGGAAACCTCAGGCGGCTACGCCAAGTATAACTTGCGATGCTAATGTTATATGTGGACGCAAATGCATTAACAACCGTCAAAACAAGTTAAATGCTAAGTTTGTGAATAATACGTTCGTGGAAGGGTCCGTAATAGTGTCTAATGTAGTGATACAATTTGGACTCGCTAAGTTTTGGTTTTTACGAGTGCGCGCGCCGCCGCCGCCGCCGAGTTCGCCCTCCACCGCTCCACGCAGCCCCAACTTTTATTGCCAAACTTTCATAAACTCCGCGATGTATCCCACCCACTACCAAACTATCATAAACATTTTCAAACTATTCGAATTATGACAGTTTTGCGTGATATTACATATTACACTGGATTATTTTTCTCGTTTTATGGAATTCGTGCACGCATCTGAAGGAAACGAGATTGTTTATGGTCGGAGTTCAACTCTTTGCGGAATCTGGTTCTTTGTTACATATTTTTATGTTTCCTAATCTAATTAGAGCTGGATGGAGGTCAGGGAGTATAGAGAACTATCTGATTTAATCTTACTAACATTATAAACGTTAAGAGACATAAGCAGAGTTTTATTATATTGTAAATTTTTTTTTTTTATTGTTTATACATCACATCACATAACATGAAATCTATATAATTTTAATATATTGTGTAGTTTACCAAGAGCTTAGTACGGTAGCTAGTTGTAATACGTAAAAGCCTATTAGCAACAATGCTGACGGATGACAAAATAAACAATTAAAGACACAGAATTCAGATGGTTTGACATCACGAGCGTGAAGACTTAAAAGACAAAACGAAGTGCTCGTCGTTTGGTGTCGTTTTGTGCGAAATCCGTAGGAGATGGTTGGGGGCGCGCGACGCGGGTCGGTCTCGCCTCGCAGCGTAGTTAACGTCCGGAATAATTGTTATAACGGGTGCCAACAAATCCGGCGCCCACTCCACGTGTCGTAAATAATGCGGCGACACATTCTCGCTGAAAACAGCCGCTTAATCTTCGAAATAAGACACATACCGCCCGCTATAACTCAAACAGTTAACGGCTCACAAACGCTTGGAAATGCCTCTCTGTAACCTCTTGTCACCGACGAGTTTGCCAAATTGCCTTATAACTTTGCTTCATAACGTTTCCGCCGACTACAAAAGTATCGTTCCAATTCTAACTACATAAGGTTGATTATATAAATTGCGTCGGCAATACGAAGCGGCAACGGCGACATGCATTCCAGACTACATGTGCATATTCGACGTAAATTGTGGTGTGAATTTCGTTAATTCCACGTTACAAAAGCCCGCTTCGGTGAATAGCTACATTATTCTTGTGAACAAGGCGCGTATTGTATTTGGTTTTTGTGGAAGTGTTCCGTAAAGGTGCTTTGTGGAGTAGAGTCTAAAATGAGCCGCGCGAATAAATGCGTAGCTTTGAGTGTGCCGACTGAATCACGATCCTTTGCCGTCGCTGTCATCCTGTCGACGCTGTCCCGTTTTCTTTTCACAGCATTTACATAGCTTTGAAAGGGTAAGCAATTACTTTCTGCTCTAACAGCCGAACACTGTGACATAGTAACTCTTTTCTACTCGTTCCAAAGCTCCTTATTATTGAAGCATAGCTCCTTTTAACAATTTTTATTGGAACTCGTAGCTCGGGTTCTCGTTATTGCATTCAATAGGTAACAGTTATTTATAAGAAGCAGTTTATTCGTCTCTTAATCTTAAATGAAATACATTTCACAATAAAATCCACTTTATTATGAATACAATTCGAGAATTAGGACTAAAATATATTACTTGTGTATTTACTACTTTGTAATTAAGGTTTCGTAACGAAATTAGTTCATGAATACAAATGATTACTAGAAGGTACACAAGAGTTACGAGTAATGAAGTTACTTAAAGCGTTAGGTAGATATGAGGACACAGTAAACCGAGCGAGTTAAGTCTAACAGCTGTTCCCAATATTCAAAAATAGGTAGCTATCCGAGACCGGCAGTACTTAGCTGTCACGGAGCTGTCACTTTTGATTTATCCTTCAGAAGAAACACATAGATTTTTTGACAGCGGTAGGTTTATAGGGACGAAAAATTCTATGACAGATAATTTCTGTCTCTAGTAGGGCAAAACCAGAGATAGATAGGAAATTGGGAACGTCCGTAAGCCACTTTAATGCCGCCCAAACTCCCGCAAGAGTATTAATAACGTCGTCGTAATGCTAGATGACGGATGCGTGGAGATAAGACGCGGTAAATCACAGGACATCAGCGGCATTCCATTATCTATGCAAGTTGCAGCTGCCTCGAATTGATTAACGAGGTACGGTTGACGCGTGTGACAACATGGGATTAGTGGCTCGGGCTCTCGCACTATGACACATGTCGCCACTGCCTACAGCTAAATCCACAATTGAATTTGCCAATTCTAACGTAGATATTCACTCAGTAGCGAGAAATGAACTTTAGCGGGAATCTGACTTTTGTTTGACGATGATAAAAGTTATTCGGTAACTTTGTTTCCATAATCCTTTCAAATATAATGTAATTTGAAATAAAGAACTGTTGCTAAGTTTTTATTTGTAACACGTTTTATCTACACTGAAGGGGTTCCTTTATACAGACAATGACTTTTAATTAGGGAACGATAAAAAAAGGATATGCATGTAGCTACATGAGTTGTTTTGCTGTTCGCCCATACATTTAAAACTATCAGCTGGTGCATTTTGTAAAGGAAGTTCGATTTTTTTTTTGAATAATTTGATATTTACTAGGTCCCATGGTAAAAAATATATGTTATCAATATCATGAGTATATGCATATCCTTTTCAATTGGTCACTAATTAAAAAAAGTCAGCCTATATTCGTAATGTATTCGAACTATTTGGATTGATACAGGATTCCGAGTATGTCCTATTTCTTAAAGGTGTATACTATGAAACTACGACTAAATAAAAAAGCCAGACAGTCTAAGCTTTGTAGTCCTGTCCGTATATTCAGGTGTTTTACTCATGCGTGAGACTTCAGATTAGATTCTCACGATATAAGGGCCGGCGCACACCTGACGGAGCGCAGCGATGAGCATTTTTGATTGTCATATTATTGTCGACATTGTTCTCATTAGAATCAAATTCAAAATTAGTTGACTCAATCAAAAAATATTCGAATTTAGTATCTGCACTGCGCTCTATAAGGTGTGCGTCGGCCCTAATGAAGACAGCTTTATTCCACTCGCAGAACTCTAAATAAAATGATTTCTCCCTCTTTGTTCTTCGATTGTCAATTGTTAATAAATCGCGACCTTCGGCAAACAAAAGCAGATAATGAAAAGCAACCGCGTCAACTTTTAACGTACTTCCTTCAGAAATAAAACAATTGCCATTGATACGCTTTAAGAAAGCTCTTAAAAAGTGGTTAAAAGATAAATGTTTTAATTACAGTATTAAAGAAATTGTTAAATAGTTACCTACTTAAATTATTAATAACACACATAAATTTATTTAAAGGCGATTAAAATCTTAAGAAATACTGTACATGTGAATAATGTTATTAAAAATACTACACTCTAATAAATAAAATATAACCACTGAACTAAACTAAACTTAACCTAACTAACACTAATTATAAAATTATTATGTTATGTTATCTGTTTACATTATTATGTTATTAACGCATTTGCTTATTCATATTCATATTGTATGTCGGTTAAACTGACTAGATGTGTTGAAACATTATTATAGTATATACTTTAACATCTACTTACATGTACCGCATCTATGACAGTAAATGTTATTTATCTTTATCTTTAAGCAATTAAGGTGCGTTGGGGTAAGTTCGAATACGGGTTAAGACCGTACGAATAAGATATTTTGTGAATCCGTTAACATTTTTTGATGTTAGCAACATTGTGTATGACGCCATTTTTTTACGCCCCTGTACATAGTTTCCTTCAGCCGCTCCGACTAGTAGAACGTTTGCTATGTGCCGTCAAAGCAAAGAAGGCAAGTTTTTAATTTTTTTCGTCTTTCCGATCTTTCCCTTTGATTTTAATTTGTGTTTTTCTGTGAAAGTTTTTATTATTTTGTTTTGTTTCTGTCTGAATAGTAAGATTAATGCAATGATAGCTAGTTAGAACTTGTCCAAATATTTCTATGACCTCTGTAGGCCAAGTTACGGTGTTCCCCCAGACGGGTGAAGATCGAACAAAATTTTACGGTCTTAACCCATTACAAAAATGGAAGTGATTGTCAAACTTTCATGTCATTAAAAATTCTTGTTTTTTTTTTGTAACGTTCGCAATACATAACTGAATGCTAGAACTTACTCTATTTTCTGTTAGTCTTCAATTTTTGCAGATGCCATGAAATTACACAAGGACATCGACGTACAAGCACTTCAATAGGACTTCAAAAGTTCTTACTTAAGGCATTAAAGATTCAATATTGTCGACTTAAACAATTCTTTTATTTTATTATTTTATTCTCAAAACGAATAAATAAACATTTAAGTATTCTTTTTTAATAAAGCTTTCCGACTCATAATTAGTGCAATTTCTTAGGAATCTCTTTGCCGTATTATTATAGATACAATCTCGATATTTAGCGCCCGAGACCGAACCCAGGCCATAGAATTGGCAGGCCGGCATAGTTACCATTACCTACACCAAAATTTAAGTACTAAGGTACATATTGTCCGAACTTTCCCGCTTACCGGTAAATTGACATGAAAAAGTTTGAGAACCACAAAATCTTGAAATTTGAGCATGAGGGGTAAGATCGGATGTGTTTTACTAAAAAAATAACAATTTGATCAGAACATATTTATTTCTAATGATATACGAGTCATTTTTGGATATGTTGTAGGATGGGAAATATCGAATGTATTCCATTTATAGACCTTGTTTTTAAAGCAACAGAAATTGTTTTAAATTGATGTCCGAACTTCCCCCAAACAGGCATTTCTTAATCTCTTCATGAAAAATAATTACTATTGTCTTTTCATGTATATAATACAGAAACCATTAGGGTTTTCAAAATAAATTAAATTCAATACTAAACTGTATCTAATCATTAACAATTTACTCTTTGTTTGAACATTCTAACATGAACCAGTGGCGAAAAATTCAAGTTTTTGCAAACACCTTCAAATTTCTTGAAAATCCGTCCGGTATTACCCCAACGCGCCTTACCCTTCGCGCTACATCCTTGAAGCTGGAATCTCAAATATACATTACATAGGAAATTGCGGCTTGAATATTGTAGCGGGTAGGATGTAGGGGGGGGGTGCAGGAAGAGTGCAACCGACTACGACGGCTATACACTTGCTTTGTACAGCTAAGATAATTAGGCGTCTACAGCATTATGAAATAATAGGGATGATGACTACATTCGAAAATTCAAAAAATAATTAGTCCGTATTTTAGGCTATTAAAAATATTTGAAAAACGTTTTTTGCCTTATCAGATATATAAATAAATACGGAGTGAGTATTGACGTCACTCCTACGTAAAAATCGTACTAGGGCGTGACGTCATGAGCAACTTTAACCCAGTGTATCTGTGTTATTTTTAGTTTAAGAGAAAGAAGAAAAAATACGTGTTGAATATTTTAAAATAATCTATGTGATGGTCTAAAAAAATTTTTTAGTCATCATGCCCATTAGTTGCAATGTAAAATATACATACATACAGATTCGTCACGCCTCGCCACGCCCATTGAGGCAAAGACCACTTCCCTCCGCTTGCTACCTGAACACACTTCTTTCACCTCAACACTCGTTGTTGATATTAGCCCATATATGTCCCCACCGAGGAGCACAAACCTACTCTCATACGGAGAGTGATCAGTCAAAAAATATATACAGATCTATTTTTACATACAGCTAGCCTGTCAAGCACGTCTAACTTCTCAGGAAAGGCCTTCCTAGCTATTCAACTGTACTGTACACCAACACCTTTATGTAGTTCTACTTGCCACCTTTTTACCCGACTACGGCGAACAAAAAAGGGTAATGTTTTGAGTGCTGCTGCTATTAACACATGCTTAAATAAAATAGACGTGAAACAAATGATACATCAACCTCTAGGTTAAACTTGACTCGTACGTAGAACACACTAATCAAAACTATTGTTAGCTCGTAAACGAATACCTGGGTAGCAATTCTGATCACTTACGCTAGTCCTGGGGCCCAAGTCTTCTAATTTACAATATATCAGTTGTGGATCGGCAGGGTCCCAATGAGAGTGTCAATGGCATTTTTTGATACATTTGATCGCAATCAGTGTTAGCCATTGTTTAGCAGAATACCAAATGTGTCAAAAAATGCCATTGACATTCTGTCGACACACAACTAAGGCTGTTTTAAACAAGCAGACTTGGGTCCCTGGACGTAGAATGCTTTGGAATACCAATAATTAAGAGCAGGCAGTGTAGTGCGAGGTGTTTAGAATTGGAGACTAGTTCCTAGAAGTTCGTATTAAAACGTCACACCGCGGTAGTCGCATATACAATGTTCCTGCGGCTGGAACACAACTTCATATTCAGTAATTACGTTACACGAGTAATAATGGGGGTCACAATTAATCTTTATAACGCTTCTCAGTAAATTACGCGGGAAGGTAATTCCAAATTAACTTTAAAGTTCTCAAAAGGCATGTAATAGTTGACTTTGTCGGTTTACCGTACAAAGAAGACACTCTTTGTTCTTAGAATAAGTTTTCTTTATGTTATAATGTAGTTATTTAATACAATACAAGATAGGTAATGCAATTAAATAGCTTCCGGAAAAACTAATAGAGTCACTTAAAACTTAAAGATGTGAGAAACCGCTGTAGAGCCGGCGGTTAGTCCAGCGGTTTTGTAACAAACAACAATCCGCGGACGCTGTTTAATCGCTAATGTGTATCTGCACTAAAGTAGTCTAAGGACCCGTTTTACAGTCTATAGATAAAATTTATCTGACAGATATGTTATACCGGTCACTGTATATAACGTCATGTTTTATGAAATGGACATAGGTTTATCTGTCAGATAAATTTTATCTGTTGGTGGTGAAACAGTCATTAAGACTTAGGTACATACAAAATAATGTGTTAAATGAATATACATTTTGTTACCCAATGATTAAGTTAATTATTGTCTAAATTGTACCAACATTGAAGAAACAATCGTTGCTGACAAACATAGACTTTATTTTGCAACTCGGCGTTTCTTTGAAATAAAACTTTTACTGACAATTGAGCGAACAAAGGTTCTTCGGAACTTCTTTTGAGTTTACAGCCAATGCTTTAAGTTTTTATACTGAATGTAGATTGATTAACTATTTATTACGTTACGTGATCGTAAATAAAAATATTGTAAGGAAACCTGCATACAATAAAGAAGAAATTCGAAAGTATATGTGAAATTGTGTCAGCGTGGTGAATTACAGCCTAATCATAATCACTCTCTTATGAGAGTAGGCTCGTGTGTCTGTAGTGGGGACGTTAAAAGAGCTGATGATGATGGCGATTGAGGTTTAAATATCTACTTGCATTGGAAGTCAAACGACGAATCAAACTCGGAATAAACGCGAAGAAAATCTCGGCTAACAAAATACGAATATCTAAAAATGTGAGTGAATCTCGAAGCGCGGGTTCTAAAAGTACAATCTTATTTGACCTACGCAACATAACACGGAATGCAGCGAGATAGTAAACCTGCATAAGGTTGCGCATTTACCGCGAAAGGTAACAGCAAGGTAACAGCAGAAAATTCTTGTTCGCTTCTGCCACATTTTCAGGAAGTATTTGCACGTGTGAACCAAACACATTACTATGTTTGTGGGACCGCCGCGTCTCGGGGCGTGCTTCGTAGAATTTTAAAAGGCAAGTCTCGACCGCAGCGCCAGTGTCAAATGCAGTGCCGTCTCCGGAGACACGGCGACGTTTCGAGTGCCTTCCTTCGCGTTTTGTCTCAATCTTACTGCTTTTACACTTCCATATGAGGAACTAAGGGGTATTTTCGAGTAGGTGTCTTATTAAATCCTATTCATATAATAAATGTCAATGTTTATGCCGATGGATGGATGGATGTTTGTTACTCTTTCACGCAAAAACTGCTGAACAGATTTTTATGAAATTTCGCAATATTGTAGCATATGTATCAGAATAACACATAGGTTATATTATTTTGAGATATCATGTTTTTCTATGTGTACGAAGTCGCGGGCAGCCTCTAGTAATATAATTAAAGCAAGTTTTGTATCTGAATAAAGTTACGAATTCATTATTAATATTGTAAAATCAATTACGTAAACATGAAACATATTGCGTTCGCAAATTGTTTGTTAATACGAACTGGAATTTTATTTTTTCCCAATGTCCATTATTATTTTAACTTTTCATCGTAAAATCCATTAGTTTCATTGAACATTTTCGACGTGCACTAAAAATACCGCCGGGAAATTTACCGGAGTAACATGACGTTCGCTTTTTAAATGCAATCAACTTTACTACTTCAAAATAACAGTTATTTTACAAGCTCGTTGAAAAACCATGTAAGTTATCGGCTACAGCTAACAATAACTCGGGGTAGTTAAATATAATTTACTGCAATTTTTTAATAACAACTTTAACGTGAAACAAGAAAGCCTATTTATAATTACTGTCCGTCTACAAGCATGCTCAACCGAAAGCTCCTAATTCTAATCACTTACACTACGTATAGTCTGGTCATTCAGGGAAGATTGGTGGGAAGCAGCTAATAACAGGAGATTTTGGGGAGTCATGGGAGAGGCTTTTGCCCAGCAGTGGGCGAAATAGGCTAAAAAAAAGTCTGTCCAAAAAGAGTGGAAATTAAAAAGTGGCAACACTGTAGTGTCGTTTCGTTTTTGTAAGATTGATTAGAAAGGGATGACGCTACTGTGTTGTCACTTTTAAATTTCTACTTTTTTTGGACAGACTGTAGTGCCAATGCTTCAAATGATCACTATACTAAAGAACCAGCAGCCAGCAATAATTCTGAAACCAATGCTAGCATAAGTTACCAGAATAGCCACCCTGATCCGTTAACGTCATTGCAGAATTAATTGATTTAAATTTAAACGCATTCGTAATTGGATTCCAAATGGATTTTCCACACGGAGCGTCATAAAATGTTATAAATAAAGTCGTAGTAATAAAACCCGTGGCGCTAGATGGCGCTAGTTACCTCTATCACCGTATTTGCATGGACACCTTATTTCCAAACACTATTAAGTTTATACGGAACCATAAAATGCGTCACGAAGAGGAGCTCATCGCTTCATAATTTTTCCTTATACCCCAGATCTGTGCTAATATGAATTTTATCTCAACTGAATAGATATCACGCTAGCTGCATTC
The DNA here is from genome assembly GCA_947563765.1 of Anarsia innoxiella. Taxonomy (NCBI): domain Eukaryota; kingdom Metazoa; phylum Arthropoda; class Insecta; order Lepidoptera; family Gelechiidae; genus Anarsia; species Anarsia innoxiella. Next base: position 107,232 of record OX387415.1, read on the forward strand.
TAAAAAGTCTTAAAACGGATTATCTTTATTCGTTTTATTTGGTAACTAGATTATTGCGTTAAGTTTAATGATATCTTCTAATGTTTCAGGACAAACTAATATATTTACATTTTTATGCTTCCAAATGAAGCCATAATAGCCCGTCCATAATTAGATACTCACTTAGAATAAAATTCAAACATAAACAGGAAATAAACGTTTGTCTATATTCCTGTCTAAGATACCTTTAATTAAAACGCATACAAAACAAATCCAAGTTTTATACTGAGATTGCATCTCATGTGAATCATATGAAGGTCGAATTGCGTCTAGAAAATTCAGCCTCGTTTTACTTATATAGGAGTGCATTTGCTTCATAAATAGAAGGCGGGCTCAGGTGACTTCGCTTGCAGACTCGATCGAGCTTGGGAGTTGAAAAATTCAGTCGGAAGAGGCACGGCCGGAATATATTCCGAGACTCCCTCGCGGCCGCAGCTCATTCGCAACTCGCAGCTCCGACACACTCCAAGTTTGGAAGTTAGGGGCAAAGTTCGAGGTGACGCGCGAATTAATATTTAAGTATTCAGCGATGACAGGGTAAATCTCGGAAAAAATACCCTGATAAAACAAAAGCTTATAAACGAAGCGGCTGTTTGAAACACACGCTTCCAAAAGAAATATTAGAATCCTTTCAACGTACCTTTTGTTTTTATATTTCGATAATGCGAGCACATTTCCGGGTTAACTCCATTTTTTCCATTTTCGTCAGTCAATATCGTCGGACGTGGAGCTGTCATTGTTTCAGTTTCATGGCGACGATCAAAGTGAATATTTTCCACGTAATTTGAACTTGCTACTAACGAACGCGAGCGGTTTCTTTTTGATGTCTCCAGCAGTAATGAGGAGAATCAGTTTTATCTGAAATGATTTCCACTTCCCTGGACCTTCTGTTTTTGCGTCGCTCACGACCGCTGCCGGAAACACATCAAAAGAACCGATGTCTTTATAGAGTAACGAACAGCAAAAATTAACTTCAGAAGCAACCAGTCCTGGTATTGGAAAACATTTGAGTTGAATTTACTCTAAATACCACAACTCCTTCCGTGACAACAAAATACTACCATGATTCATTATATTTCGTTTACTTATTTTACAGGAAAATTAATCTTTCTATATTAAAAGTAAGAAGTTTATTCTTTGTCTTAGTTCGTTCTGGAGTCGTGTACTTACGACCACTGAGATTGTAGTCGTTGCGTAAACAAAGATTTGCAACAACTGAAGCGTGCAGCTGTGCTATTACCAAGGTGTCCTGAAATTGGCTGCTTTTGTCGGCTCTACGTTCTACTCTCCACACGTCGTCCTTGGCCAGTGCAGCGAGAGCTCCGCCGTTCCTTTTCAATAATCTAGCGAAGGGGAATAAAACCAGCGGGTATCGGAAACTGAGTTCGTCACGGTTCATGCTTCGCTGGCCGAGGACGGAGGCACTCACTCGAAATATCCAGTAAAAGCTATTTCTCAACCACTGCTAAACGTTTGCGTTGGAGAGTGCGGACTATTCCTACTAACACCATTTTCCATTTGCTATTTTCGAGTGTGCTTCAATTGAAACGCCATTAGGTCAAGTTAATGTTTCCGTGTGCTTTCATAATTTGCTCCGTTTTAGCGCTCGAATCATATTATGTGGGGAGATCCTTTGGGTTTCTGTTCTGAGGGTAATTTGTACACTAAATTGTACCTGTAATTGGTTTGTGGAATACTCCGACTTAAGCTGTAGCAAACCAAACACGTAAATTACACAACTAGTGAGCTGTAGACCAGTCAGGTGCTTACAGGCTAAGCACTGCTAAATTGCCTTCGTTGTGGTTTGATTGGAATATTGTCCTGCAAACAAATTATTACTATTTTGTTACCAATATATTCAAACTATCAGCAAACGTTGAACATAGTGAACTCAGTGATTGCAATCACGAGGAAAATGTAAAAAGAGTGTCTCGTAGAGTATTCGGAATACAGTTTTCATTTACCTTTAATCCAACTGTGAACCTCACTGCAAATTACTTCCGTAAGCTCCAAAGTATTAAATGCTACAGCATTAATTTAGAAAGGAATCCCTTTTTTCAGAAAACATTTTCTGCTGCCCCAAAAATATATTCGGTCACGAGCAAGGTTTACGTACAGGAAAAAGTGGAGTGAATTTCCAATTTCGTCCGCTTTGTATTGTAATTGAAGCGTTGAGACGGCGGTGGTGGTGGTGCGATGCATTTAGATGGAGTCGACGCCGCCGCCGCGACGTGTCGAGGTCGCCGGATTGTCTGCCGCGCCACGTTGACCAGATTTTACGACCGCATCCGTCTCCTCGTAAACCGAAACAATTGATGCTAAGTTCTCGTTCTCCAACTGCAATTCATATTTCACATTAATCTCTTTCCGTTGAAGCCACGAGATATCGTTCTAAAATTTCCGCTGAATCGTTTCCTTTCATTTCATTAAATTAAACAAAGACAATATAAACCAGAGATGTTTCCGCCGCAATCGGAACGTATCTATTGTTTACGGATATCTAGTTTCATTCGTTTGAAAAGAATAATGCAGATTTTACGTCGATTAAAATCGACACCTATTGTGGTGGTGTATTCAGCTGGACACTGTGGGGTAGTGAAACAGTGTTCGCGCTGATAGTCGCGAATGTCCTCGTATTGTGTCGCAGACAATGTGGCGTCACTGCGATGAAACAAAGGACGGGCGAGGAAAACAATATTAACGCGTTGATATCGAACGGCTAAAAGTCCGTCGCATCTGAGAGCTCACTTATCGAAAATGGATGCACTTTATCAAGTTAGCAACTCCGGTCAGTAACTGTTAATAGCACGAGGGGAAGTTCCAGCGGCAGATTGTTGGTAAAGCCACGCGTAATTAAGATGGCCATTCGACCGTATAACAAAACATTAACTAACTTTAATATATATAGTGCAAAGAATACAACGGTTATTTTCTTTGCTTGAGGTTTATGTTATGCGCCACATTAAAACACTTTTTATAAGAATATCATAATATATAATTCAAAATAAATTGCAACAAAGAAAACGTAAAGCAATCTAAAAGGACGTAGCGTAATAAATGAATAGCACAATTTTAATAAGTTCCATGAGATGAAAGAAGCAACTTTCGCAAAGTCAATTAGTAGGTGTCAATGTCTCAATTCTGCGGAAAATGGTAAACAAGCGACGATATAATAGTAGGGGGATGAATAAAGAAAGTAATCGAGGAAGCTTTTGAATGTAAATAATTAGAATAAGCAGATGAAGGCGTTTTCCTTGTTCATTAAAAGGGAGGCCGGCGTCGCGGCCCAGGACGTATCTATTAATTGGCTTGTTAACGATGTCCCGGCTAATCGGGGGCCTTTTTAACCGACTTCTAAACGGACCAGCAGGGAAATGGAGGTTCTCATTTTTTTTATTTTACGTTAGGTAGAGCTATATCGTTTGTGCTTGCATAGGTATACGAGTATTATTGCGAAATATCTTTGTAGCAGTTTTTATCAGATTTTTATTTTGGTTCATAGTTTACAATATGAAGAAAATTATGCAAAGAAGGACTTTTATAAATGGTTATTTAGTTTTTAGCAGTCTTAAGTGGTTTTGACCGGTAATGAGTTTTGACTGTAACATACAATATATACAAGTAAACAAAAAGGTAATCAAAACATCTAACATTTATCTCATCATTAGCTTACATCGAAACAATATAAGTCAACCAGTAACCTCCCCTCTACCCGCTGGCTCTGGAACCAGTACAAGCACATGTGACCAACACTGACCAACCTCAGTTCGGAATACCCAAAGGTAGACTACACCGCTATATGGTTGCGGGCTATCTAATTACAATCCACTCCATTGTTGTACTTATTTAATTGTTCACGAGCTACTTCAGTCCAAAACTCTATTTCATGTGATTTGAAGCGGACGAAACGAACTCCGAAAGTAATTTAGATTTGGGCTTCTCAACAATAAACTTTAAGGATCTAATTTCATATTTCAGAGATCCAGTTTCTAAGAGTCGGTACAAAAACAAAAACCGGACAAGTGCGAGTTGGAATCGCGCAGGAAGGGTTCCGTACCATTCACTGGGTTAATTGCCTAGTAATAATGTCTATCAGTAGCCATTATTAATATCGTGCAAAAAAGGTAAAAAAATCACGTTTGTTGTATGGGAGCCCCCTTAATTATTATTATTATTCTATTTTTAGTATTTGTTGTTATAGCAGCAACGGTAACACATCATCTGTGCAAATTTCAAAGCTCTAACTATAACGGTTCGTGAGATACAGCCTCGAATAAGACGGACGGACAGACAGACAGAAAGACAGCCAAGTCTTAGTAACAGGGTCCCGTTTTCACCTCTGGGCACGGAACCCTAAAAATAAACAAGCAAATTAATAAATTGATAAACAACCTTGTTCAATTAGAAAGGACTTTATCGTGTTCCAGAAATTTCTGAATCCTTTTGTTAACATCTTAATAGAAGTCTTCTTGAATTTTGCTATAATAATAATTAATTGTAGATCATTGAATCATGAACAATGCCATGTTTCCTATTAGATGGTCTGAAAATTGAGCATTAACGCTTTAAAACGTTTCAAACTATTTCAACAATTGTATGGTTTAGTATAATTTTATTATTATTCAGTATACTTAAGTAAAGTTTGAGATGTGATCAAATACTCAATATGAATAATATGCTTCTGAAAGTAGGAGAAAGTTGGCTAAGGGGTTTGAAGATTTAAGTATGGAGAGTGTCCTAGTATCAATTTGCAATATAATATGCGCCATTTAATACCACCAAAACACAGTGTTCATGTTCCAATACTGGCGCTATTAGTCTATCTTTGACAGCCTACTATACTTTCGATTTGTATTGAGTTGCACTATCGATTAATGAAGGTTTCATAGACTGCCGCCATTTTTGTCGAAAAAGGTACGTACACAAGTTTAGGTAGGACATTATCTTCAAACCCCTTTAGACAATTTGAAAAGAATTGCGAATAATTTTAATAGGTACCCATCTCAATCAAAAAGCCTTATAAATGAACCAAGTAGGTATGTACTGACTTAGCAGTCTCTTTTACGCTACGTAAATATTGCCTAGCTCTCCCCTCAAGACTTCACAAAATAGGCTTTATTTTATCAGTACCTATTATTTTGCTAACGAAACAATGTAAATGTCAAATAAAACTTAGTCTTTAACAAGCAAAAACAATGTATACCATTGAGAGAAAACGTCTAGACGTCTAGTCTAGGCTTTACTTTAATACCTAACGCATTTTGAAACGTCATAAAAAGTTCTACGAATGATTATGAATGTAGAAAATATATACTTTGTATTATTGTTGCCTGAATGACTTTGAAAAACTTTATTTTGTCTTGTATTCGAACACTTTGAAGCGGGCTCAAAAATACTTATAGATTTTGCTCAAGCTTATCTTATTTAGCCATCAGTGTCCCACTTCTGGGCAAAAGCCTCTCTTCTCCTTCTCCACGATTCTCTACCCTTAGCTGCCTCTGCCTAATCATCCATGAAGGTGTCCAGTTGGCGTCCGTTCAGCTCATCTCGCCATATAAATGACAAATTATATGACGTAGAAAATTAATGACACATTCAGTAGATGTTGGCAATTTTGATCACGAGCACTAATGAGTGATTTAGTTTACTCATCACAAACCGCACTAGTTGCGAAGCTCACAACGAGCCTTAAAGCTGCTAACGTTGGTTTAAGATATCAGAATTAAGGAACTGCTCTACGAACGTAGATAAATATGATATGCTTCTAACAGTTTACGTAAAGGGTTCACACAGAGCGAATAGCCTCGCTAGGCAAGCATTTAACCAATCAAAATGGCCCCTAAGAACTATCCAACTCAATAGGATAGCGAGGTCTTTCTTGAGCGGCCAAACATTTGCCTCGCGAGACTGATCGCTGTGTGTGGACCCGCCTTAACACGTTATATGGTACACATGGTATGCAATAAATAATTTCTAATTTCTAATTTCTACAAAAGTTACCCAAATCTATCAGTTAGACCCAGAACACAAACATATGAAACGCAAATGCAACGCAACTGAAACTGCTAGTTACTTTTGAGTTGCATCGCAGTTTCTAAAAACTTTTCTCGCAACTGAAACGAAACGTTTCAAACTAGTTGCGTCGGGTGTGGTTTTCTAAGGAAGTCTATAGCAAAAACTGCGATGCAACTCAAAAGTAACTAGTTTGAAACGTTTCGTTTCAGTTGCGTCGTGTGTGGTTTTCTAAGGAAGTATATAGCAGAAACTGCGATGCAACTCAAAAGTAACTATAGTTTGGCAAGTTAGTGCGCGACCTTCCTGCGGGGTGACAGACGTTGGCGGGGACGAGGTAGCCACGAAGTCAGCGGGTAGCGGGAGGTGTAGCGGGGAAGGGAAACGCGTGCATTTGCGCGCCAAATACGGCAGTCTCGGCCGCGCTGTCGAAGCGGCCACACATGCTAGTTGGTCTGTATTTCTTTGAGTTCGACGCACATGAGATTATTATCCGGAGATGAATAAGCCTGTCTCAGGACAACTTAAGGAAGTTGTAAATAATTTTTTTAAAAGTCGAAAAAATGAAAAAACATCTGTCGAATACACAAATGACACTAGTCGTAGGGTAGGGGAGATCCTTGGGGGATACTTTTGTCCAGCAGTGGATGTCCATAGGCTGACATGATGATGATGATTCTTAGTTTTTTATTTTATTTTTCCTAATAATTTATCTTCAGGCACAATAAAAAAATTATAAACAATAAAAATAGTTTTATATTTTTATTCACTTTTATATCTCGTCAAAACATTATGCGCAAGATTTATCCTGGCAATTTTTTCTACGTGTATAGCCGTGCACTAGAATGACGTCACTATGGCGTGCAACCTCGTCCCCGCCAACGTCTGTCACCCCGCAGGAAGGTCGCGCACTAACTTGCCAAACTATAGCAGTTTTAGTTGCGTTGCAGTTGCGTTTCACCGTTCGTTTTGGCGCTAAAGTATTTCAGTTGCAGAAACTTATGAATAATGTGACAATGTAATTCCTGCTAGACACACTAGCTCAGTTATAATACTTATAATACAGTCGTTTCTGATAGATCACTACGATTCTGTGCTCTATTGCAATATTAATATCGACTAATGTTATTTAAAGTTACTGAAACTGTAACTGAAATGTCGTGCATATTCTGGGATATATCTGTCGATAAAGAGATCATTGCAACTTGTCGTGTGACAGATCCAGTTATTAATCGGATGCTTTATATTTAAAAATGGACTTAAGATAAAAACCGAATTCGTAACAAGAAATATAAATACCTTATTATAATTACCTTATCTTATCTTATTTAGCTACTCGTGTCCCACTGCTGGGCAAAGGCCTCTCTCCTCATACGCCAAGAAATATAAATGCGGTATAATAATATTTTCACAAAATCTATCGAAAGTCGCGGGGGAGGCCTTTGCCCAGCAGTGGGATCTTAATGGCTAACAAAAAAAAAACTATCGAACAATGAATTAAATGACCTGAAAAGACGTAATTATATTCTAGTTGAGCGTCTACTTAAAATATTTAGAGAAAGTTGATTTAAAGTTGTAGAAACCCGATAAAGAAGCAAAGACACGATAATTTCGTCGCGAATTGATAAACGAGTCTCAAGATTTAAGGAGTAAGCCAGTATTCCATCATCGTCAAAAGGTCTTTGCGAGCCTTCTCGGATATTCGCAACTTTCGCTACCTATAATCCCTTTAATTAAACGAAACAGCCTTGAACGAAAATAATAAAGTACTAAGTTTGCGAAGTCTCGAACTCGGCGTGTGGTACAACTTTCTTACTAATAATTAAGTACTTGCTTCCTCTCCTAACCCTTCCTACATAGTTTAATTATTTAGGCTCGCAACTCCTGCCGAAAGCATGTTTCGAAATATGTTCGCGTTGGATCTAATGTTTCGAATATGATATGTAGACGCGAGATTTATACCTAAAGAGTGAGTTTTAAATGTATTCGAGTCATGAGAAGCTCATTGTTATTGTGTTACGAGCAAGGAACATGTATCTATTCGGTTAAAAAGATATTCTACAACTTTTTGTAGTACAAGGTAATTCTATGCCTTTTATTTGTTAGGGGGTTTGCACATGTATTAGCGGTCGAACCGTTAACCGCGTTTGAGGTTTGATTTTACGGTTTAACCGCAAATACGTAAAAGCTTATCACATCTCCTTGCTCTGCAAACTTACATGACGTGATTTATTCGCAAATCGCTTTATAAAATAAATACGTATTCTCGCGAATTCCATTTCATGTAATTGTTTCTTAAGCTGGATCTGAAGTGAAATATTGTGACAACCTGTTGAGGGCGCCTACGCCGCTGTAATTCCGCGAACATGGTGTCAGTGAGGGCGGAACAAGCTCTCATTAGTCGGGACAATGCTAGCGCCTCATTCGAAGAATGTTTCCTTATCACGGACCTTATTGAGCACCTTGTTTTTATTGTATATTATTTTATAAAAGATCGCCTCAATTGAGTTAATAAAGAGTTGTAATTAGTTGCTCATTATTGTTATTATTCCATTTAACATTGTGCGGTCTTATATCAGCTATATAGTTATTAGAAAGTAAGCCTGTTGTAATGATTCAAGTGATGGATATTTTTGATAATGTCGATAAAATCATTGAACTATTTTTATCATGATTGAGGTATAAACAAACACATCGCCAAACAGTTATACTTGTATGTCATGAAATGGAAAAAAAAAACAATAGGTATTTCATGTTATCTTGCTTAATTATAAATGTAAGTAGGTATATACATTAGTAGGTAGTAGGTATTATTATTTGTGGTAATTGAAATTATAAAACATTAAAAAATCGAGTATGCAAAGCTTTCATAAGCATAATAGATTCTTAGACAAGTGCATGATATTTACATAATGTACAACACAATAAATAAATACAATACAATATAATACAAACTTATGCTACTTAAGTACCTACTATATAAATATTTATATAAATATTTATACATAGGTAACCTCATAGATACCCCACTTATAATAGGAAGATTCTTGTCTAAACACATTATCGTATTTAGCGCTGTTCAATATTGATTGAAAAATATCCACAGCCATCAAATACCGCGAGTCACACACCTTTAAACAACTTTCACTTAATTAACCTTCACTCGTTGCTAAACAAACTGGCGTACAATCATCAACAATCCAGCAGATTTATCTTAAGACAAATCTAGTAGTAAATTCAATCGCAATACAGATCTTGTGATTAGAACAGGTGCACAAATTACAATGGGGCGATATTAGAGCAGTGTCCCACAAAGGGGTGTAAGGAGACGGGATCAATGCAGGTTGTGCATAATATCGACTGCATGCATAATGCATGTAGCGTAGTCTCACATGTGTTCCAGTCACTGGACAATGCAATTCATTGGAGCGTTACACGGGATTCTTTCGCAGTTTTTACAGGATGTTGTGAAACGAAATCAGCGGCATTGTATTGGTATTTTGAAGGTAGATAGAGATATATAGTCGATAAGGTTTTTTTTTTTGCTTTTTATTTTATTTGTGTGTGTGTGTGTGTGTGTGTTTTGTTTGTGTGTGTGTGTGTGTTTTTTTGTGTGATTTTTACTTATGTAATACCACACGTTTTTTTGTGTAATTTTATAGACCAGCGTGGTGGACTACGGCTCTCGTATGACAGTAGGCTCGTGCATCTGTAGTGGGCTGATGATGATTATGTGATCTTGGTGTTCTCAGTCAGTTGCAAAGGCCTAATGGTCTTTGAACAGTAATAGACAGTATCTAATCTGTTCATCCATGTACTATACCTATATGGTTGGCAATAAATGATAATATATGATTTATGATTAATCGTATCATCTTCTTTAATAATGGCAGTGTCAGCAAGAGGAGCGTTTACACTAATACCATTTTCAGCAACTTGCTGTTTGTTTGTACGAGTAAATAATCTCTAAATACAATTTAATTTATTTTCATAAATGTTTCTGCCAACCTAGCCGTCATTTATCGAGCACCATATGCGCTTCCCAAATGAACCAGCTTAAAAAGGAAAATGAACAAAATGCGGATATCGTACGAGCTCGAATGGGAAGTATGTTAGCAGTTTTAGCACCCTTTTGTAAGTGTGCTCCATCGCCACTCTGGCCATATTGTCCACATGGCTTTAATAATATTTCACGGGTGTTACGGCCCCTTGTTAGCTGCGTTACTGTTTGCTCCTTCGTTACTGCCCCTCATTACCTGTAATACCTTCAGCTCACGACAAAACACCATTCCCGTATATTCCGCCGATATTTTATAAATGTCATTCCCGTATAATTTGGACGATATTTTATGACAATGTTTGGGTTGACACTGTTGAAATTATGTTGTGTTAACAAATGTGTTCACATAAACTGATTTATGATAGAGTCCTTCAATTATGCGCAATAACGTTTCATTATAACACTAGTAAGTATTTATATTTAAAAAAAGAATAAATTTAAAATTAAAGCAAAGAACAAACCTCTTGAACGACGCCAGAAGTGCTAACAAAAATATTCTTTCAAGTCTGATTTATAAATTCCGAGCGAAGAAATTCTTGCCAAAAAATAGGTTGTCTTTGAAGTCGCTACTTAAAGAAACAACCAAAAGGAAAGAATAAATAAGGAGGACAAAGATAATATGCCGCAGCACGGAGTGAGTTCATTCCCGCAATAAGTCCCGGCAACAGACCAACCAGCCCGCTACGGAACCTTCAATAAATTGTTTCACACGAGAATAAATTCTGATATTCACTTAATATTTTATACACTTTGTCAGCATGCCAAGAATATGTAAGTATGGAGATACGATCTAGCTGTTACTAGAGCTGCTTATGAATTATTCAGGATATTTCCAAAAAAGTTTGCAGTTAAGGGTTCCTCTAAGGTCGGCTCAGACTCGAGCACAATACTTTACGGATGATATGAAAAATTCATGAAACTCGTTAACGAGATTTTTCGGAAGCTCTTCACTCGATAAAAATAAATACAGCTTGGTCGGCTGTATCTAATATTAAATAAAATATACTGATACAAACGTTTGTCTAGTTTGTCGCTCTTTCAGTTTACGCACGAGATACGAACGAGGAAATGATTCACAAACGAACCGTGAAATTAGAACTCTACAAACAATTAACAACTACGAACATCTTTACCTTTAAAGAATTTCTTTAAGATTTTAATAAGAAAGCAGTGGTCAGAAAGTGGTCGCTAAATACTTCATTATCCGGCAAGTAATCCCTTAACAGTGTGAGCGGGGAGCGGGGCTGGGGTGCGGGTGTGAGGGGGGGTGTCGTACGGAAACATCCGGAAAAGATTACGCGTTAATGCGCTTCAACCGCTATGAGAGTGGGACCAGATCACTACACACTGACCATGGGCTCCTGGTACTTAAACGTTAGATAGAGTGATTCCCTCAAGTCCGTTTTTTATTCAGTCTACTCAATATTGGCTGTTAAATTTACCTATAATATATACACCTACAATAGGCTGTCCTGAATCATGTCCCATAATTGGGTAATGCTTTCCTTGCTTTCCATCTATTTTACAGTGCGCCATGATTTGTCAGTTTCTAGTAAATGAATGCAGTTCGCCTTGCTTTCACTTAAATCTTCGGCGATGTCAGAATTTTGTGTGTAAGCTATACTTAAACACTTTAACAAATCTAAGGGAATGACAAACTACATTTCAATTAAATAGGTTAAATAAGACATCAATGCGACGACAATACACCGCTGCGCTGTAGAAGAATGTACAATCCGATCATTTAGCAGCGGACGCAAAAAGACAAAAGGTCCGGTACGTGTGTAAGCGATCCATTCAAGTGTAACGGACACAGACATTAGAAGAGAGCAATTACACGGGGGCTCTGATCCGATCCCTTGTTCTAATTCGGCAGATAGAGTGCCCCAGTTAGCGCGGCTCGCTTCCACCACTCCCTGCCTTTTTTCGCTGACGCCGACAGATTGCGATTGACGGAAAAACTACTAAGATCCTGGATTATGTAGCGTTCGGTTTATTGCTTTACCATTTAGCTGTATCATTATACGGTTCAATTAAAACAAGGAATTTTCTTTTGGATATTCTCAAACAATAAACGAGTGAAATAACGGAAACCCATTTTAATCCGAAGAATACGCAATGATCTATTTGCTGCAAAAGTGATTCCCTTTTCATAAAGATTCGAATTCAAAATCTTAATTAGCAAGTTCAATCACCGTCAATCCAGCGAATAATTCTGAATTTATTAATGCGAGAACGAAAAGTTTAAACAGACATTTCTAAAAGTTGAAAGCATGCGGCTTTTCGTATTCGAGGCGGGTCCCTAATTAATTTGAAAGTTAATTGTATGGGAATGCAAAAAGAGCGTTCCAGAAAAATCCGGAATAAGCAAAGTCTGAGGTATAGATTCCGGACGCGGGCCGGGTCCGGGGCGGGAGTAATCGGCCAACGGAGCGTTCCTATCGAACCTAATGAATGAAAGTTAGAAGTTTCCCAGTCGGAACCAGTAAGCCACTCTAATAGGATGAAGGTTCGCTTTTGTGTTATTTTTAGCATTCTTTCCAAGGAACCCACTTGATAATCGGCTTTTTGTTGATTTAGGAATTCAATATTGAAAGTGGAAGGTGCGAGGGGCGCCTTCGACGTAAAGCCGCGAGCGCGAACGATTTCTGATTGCAAACTACCGCACTTGAAAATCTAAGCTGAGTATTAAAATATCAAACAAAAGAACGACAATTTTCAATCTGACTTGTTCCGCCCTCGTCATAATACGGATCGGAATCTGCTTATGCGACTAACAATATTCCGGCCTTATGTCTACACATGTATATTTATGTTCCCTGGGGCGTCCCCCCTGCCCCCCCCCCCGTGGTCCAGCATAAGCCGTACTTCGTTACAGAATAAATTGGCTTGTCTCCAACGCCTCCGGTATTCTGGGGAATAACATTTTTGCTTCATCTCGAACGGAAGGATTGCTGACGCCGGTTCGATTGTTTGATTTGTCATTTGTAATGTGTAGGTAAACGGAACTGCCGCGGTTTGGATAGATCCATCTTGCTAATTGACAGTAATGATTCATTCTTTGTTTGTTATCGGTCTTCATTAGATTTTTCTTTGTTGTTATTCTCGTAATTAAGCACATTGAGCTTTATATTCAGTAAGTCATATTTCTGTGGGGAAGTAATATCTGTGACTCATTAAAGTTGCTCTGCAGTTGTTTAAAATCAAAATCTTTGCGAAGTTCCTATTTCTGGAGCAATTACAAAAAGTATCATATTTAGTCGGAGGGAGGAGGAAGTTGGGAGGATTTCCCGTTTTAATTAATGCGAAAACAAACACTTTGTCGACGACCGCTACACTCGCTCACTGCACCAGCAAATATTACAATGTAAATACGAAAAACTGAATAAAAGCAAACACCGTTGTACAACGTGCTTCCGGAATCTGCGAATGTTTCTTTTTTCATAGTCTATTAAAAATTCAAAACTTAAATAAAAGATAAAGTTTAGTAGCTAATTTAGATGTTCTATAAACCTGCTAATTTTAAAGATCCTACCTCACTTGGCGAGAGGATGTGTTAAGCCGCCGCGGCCGCAGTCAGTCGCACCAATCCCGTTTGTTAACAAATACTCCAATTAAAAATTACCATATTACAGACAATCGTGCGTCGAGGACGCTAACCCTTTGTAAAGGAAACTCATTAAAAAAGCTCCCATCAACAGTACAGTGGAAATATTTGCGCGAACAATAGAGTTGGCACAATCGGATGTTGACTGAAGCACTCCCTTGTTAAAACGTCAAAATTTGCATCGTCACAACTACCGTAGCGTGACCTCTGAGACAATGCCCTTCCTCCCTTTATTAAATTTATATTGAAACGCGTCCCGGCGGCTCCGCTGCTGATGGTCCGAGCTATTTCAAAGAATAAAGACAAATTACATCGATTTACAGAAATTTATAGCGAAATCAATTACGCCGGGAGGTTTATTAGAGACCTTTTATACCTACAGTGTTAATTACAATTAAGAATTCCAATCCGGCCGATTGCAAAGGGATAAATCCTAAGAATTAATGTGAGTGGAATTGTTTCTTCCGACCGTTTATTGACCGTTGAATTGATTGCTTTCAGCAGTCCCGCACCGCCCCGGTACCGCTCCCGTACCGCCCCCGCACCGGCCGGTCGCGTCGCGCGCTTCATCTCGCGAAATTGGATTCATCGGCTCTCCGCTGTCAACATTTTACAGTTGTTTCAAAGAATATATCGAAGTCGTTATTATTCGTTTTGGAATTTTCAAAAATAGAACCGTTTTATGAGAAAATACTTTTGTAACTTCGTCTGCATTCAATAAACTCGCATTCCAACTTGCCGTGTGTTGAATCCGGATATGAGAGTGAGAATAGCTTCGTAGAAATTGATTGTTTACAACACCTTTCAATAACTTCTGGGAATGATATATTAAATTGACAAAATAATAAATACAAAATTGTCATAAATAACCATAATTGTACACAACTGCTTACAATCGTCACAAATAATTTTCATAAGAGCGAGCTCGAATAAGAATTAATGTTTTCAATGAAAAGCGAGAATTCCACAAAACGCAATCAGATTTCAGTTCATGATACCGCATACAGGGTGTTTAAGTATTTCATTAAGGGACGCCATCTCGAGAAAATTAACAGTTTTGTCTTAGAAAAATAGGTCGGGATATGAAATAAATAAAGGTTCTATATTTTCATCCATAATACATTTATCAAAACAAAACAAAAGTGTTTGTTGTTTTTCAACCCCATATTATATTTCGGGGAAAAAGTTACAGGCAGATTGTCAATTGTTTTTCGTGAATACATCACCTCACCTGTATAGCGGCAGTGTGGGTTCATTAAGTAATTTGTAATTAAAACACTCTGTGTTCATGAACGCGTATCGGCGTTTACACTTCCCTGACGCGACGCGACAACCAACGGAATTCATTCGAAAATTATTAAAAATATACACTTGGTTATGTTATTATTAGATTATTGTATTCATTAGGTTTTTCTCTGGGGAAAACTGCACTCTTGCGAATCTAGCATCCACTTTAAAAAATGACCCGTCCTAAGTGTTGTCAAAACCTACAGGATTAATTGATTTTTCATTTAATTTCATTAATAATACACATGTTTTCTTTACTTTACTTTTCTAACTTGGTTTGTTTCCCTAAAGAGAGGTATTAAGGATGTTGAAGACATTGGCGGTACAATAAGATTTTTAAATCAACTTGGGTCATTGAAATGACTTAAAGGTTAAACCAGATTTTAAATAGAGCCTTTAGGTATTAGTCGTTCCGCTTATAAATGCATCTTTCTGTGAAATAAAGGTAACTATACTATATCGAATCATGAAATTCAAGGGATATCATTTGCACGAAGTGTATAACAACTTTCCTTAAGAAATATTGATCCAAATATAAAAAAAAGTGATTACAATAACTGCGTAAATTGCGTTGTTTTCCCATCCATGTTTGCTATAGCAGTGTACAGTTTCAAGGTCTCTGTCTACCTCGATGAAAAATAGGCGTGACATACATATATTTATATATGTATGTATTTATGTCAATATTTATACAGAGTGATGAAACAAATCAAGCGATCCTAATTCAATCGAAAGATAAACAACAGTTTACGGCGTAAGCTAATAGGAATCGATTCGTAAGTAATTATCACGAGTGTTAAGGCGGGTCCACCCACACAGAGCGGGCAGCCTCACAAGGCAACTGTTTGTCCAATTAAAAGAGGCCCCTAAGAACTACCCAACTCAATAGAATAGCGAGGTCTTTCCTGAGCGGCCAAACATCTGCCTAGCGAGGTTGCTCGCTCTGTGTGGACCTTTACATGTATTTGGAATCTCAAATCAATTATCGATTTGCTTTACGCTAATGAAAGTAAACATTGATGATAGAGATTCGGGAACCTATTTACATTTAACTTTTTTAGAGTTCCGTACCCAAAGGGTGAAAACAGGACCCTATTACTGAGACTTGGCTGTCCGTCTGTCTATCCGTCCGTCTGTCACTAGGCTGTACATCGTGAACCGTTATAGCTAGAGTGTTGAGGTTTTCACACATGATGTATTACCGTTGCTGTTATAACAACAAATACAAAAAAATTGAATAACAATAATAATTAAGGGCTTCCATACAACTAATGTGATTTTTTTGCCATATTTGGTACGGAACCCTGCGCGCGAGTCCAACTCGCACTTGGCCGGTTTTTTGTAATAGTTTGGGGTTTATGCCAAATATAGGATTACTGTGCGGTGTAATATTGCGCATGCTCCATCTGTTTGCAGTATTTTAATAGGCTATTGAAAAACTACATTGAATAATTTCTTGATAACAATCAATACAAGAGTTCCAATATTTCTTACATGCCTACCCAGTCCTTGTAGCAGCAAAACAAGTGACAATATCGTTAGTGTATCACAAACAACAAGATGACCTAGAAACTAGAAACAAACCACTTAAAGAGACAGAAATATGGCACTCCCGAACTACACCCCAATTCTCATCACTTACGCTAACTGCGAGCCTCAATGCTTTGCAATTAATGTAGCCAGTTCTTGTATAAGTAACCAGAATTGTCCTCCTATGTAACAAGTTCATCTTGTAGGTGTCTCGTACAATAAGGGACACAGTGCTAACGTTTCAAACGGATATTTTATGTTTTAGTTATGAGAAACTTGTGTTCGTATAAGTACATCATTTTGGTACATTATTTATGTATAGAAAGACTGAGCTCTCCTTGCAGCTGAGCTAACTTCACTTCAATCATTGGATTAGTCTAGTAAAATAAATAAAACTATCTAAGATACTAGATAAATCTTAATGCACTTACACATTAGCGGTTACAGTGTAGTTTCGTTTTGAAGTTTCATAATAAAAACAAATCAAAACCGCTTATCAATGAAATCGCGGTTAGAGTTTTTCATATCAAACACCAAATTAGAACCAAGCTTTAATCGCAGGTGTGGCATGTTATGGATTTTCTGTCAACTTCTGAGGCCCGTGATTGTCATTAATTGTATAAAGTAATTACATAGTCACATGAGACTATTTCATTCAACAAATTCTTTAAATAAATAGCTTCCTTACAGGCTTCATGGCAGTACCCTTAAAACTTTTTGGTCGACTACCTATTGTGTTATACAGTAGCCACAAATAAAACAGAATACAGGAAAGTCGTAAGTTTGTCGAAAACAATTGATTTGTTCAAAGAATCAAATAGCTAAACTTGAATATATCTTAAGGGACCGCAATTGTCAAGGAAAGCGAATGGGACTTGAAACTTTCAGTAAAAGGTCCACTAACGCAAACATTTCAAAACTTTGAGTTGACTTCTTCACTGAGGTTACAAAGTCGTAACAATACTTACGCTTCCCACGTAATAAGACGGATTTATTCTTGTGGCAGGACATTTTCCGGATGAGAATAATTACAAAAAATATTCCCATCGTCATTACGCTTTTCGAAAATCTTGTTATCTCGTTATGCGCACGCGTTTATTGAATAATGATTTTATTATTGTAGTGGACACAGAATCGCCATAATGGTATACGCCAAAATGAAGGTGCTGCTGTGATTGCCGGTCATGTCATGCGGATCCTATCAAACTTAGCCTTTCACTTCCCTGTTTCCCATTTACTTACCTTACTTTTTCCTGGATATTGCGGGGTCAAATTTTTATTACCTATTTATTTATGGATAGCTCTTTTGAAATATCAATTTTATTATATGTTTCTGTGTTTATGCCTGAGATTTGTAAAACTTAAATTGAAAAGAGCAACCCTACAGAGTTTCTTGCTAGGTTCTTCTCTGGGGAAAACTGCACTCTTGCGAATCTAGCATTAACTTTAAAAAATGACCCGTCCTAAGTGTTGTCAAAACCTACAGGATTTTTCATTTCATTTCATTACATAAATATTCGTGAAACAAAGAACTACAATATATTTTCTCAGGATATATAACTAAAAATGATAATGACGATTGACGGCCGTCATTCATAATTGTAAGCATTTTCTGGAGATTGTCCCGACAGTGAAATCACTAACAATATAAACATTGTAGAGGTAAAGTCTATTTTTGTGATACTAACGCCTGTAGCATAAAAAACAGTTAGAGTTAACGTATAGATAATGTCGTTGTCAAAAATCCGTGAAAAAAAGGCAACTGGCTGAATACAAGCTAATCTAGGAAAAAGTGGCGATATGCAATAGACAGGGAAAATCCTTTCTGAAAAGTAACCCCACACTATGCAGTCAGCCGGAATGCGGTCAGCCACCCAGCTAACCGCAAGTCAAAAATTTGTACAAGGAAGTAGTTTTGATCCGCACTGCGATGCGGCTGCGGCTATTTTTGCAGTTAACCGGACGGCTGACCGCATAGTGTGGGGAACGCTTAAATGCAAATAAAAGCCAATAGTAAAAACCATGACGTTACTAGTGCTAATTTAAAAAGTTAGGTTATACAGTTTATTGATTGTGACAGCGATTGCAAAACAATGAAAAAACCAGTCTGTTTATATTTGAAAACAATAGTAAAGGAAAAGAATGAATAAAGGACATAATGTAAAAGAAAGTACACAATACGAGTAGGAAGCCACGCCGCGGGTGACCACGCTAATTGCCTTTCGTTATAATATAGTCATTAGGACTTGTTTTATAAATGAAACTTCATTTATAGTTTGCTATAACTATAGTATATAAGTACAAAGGTTCTTAGGAGTGTTTTTGAATATTTTCCTATAAAAAAAAGTGTTTGGATTGTAGCAAATGCAGCGAAGTACCTATGTCGACGGGAGAGAAGTGTGATAGATATAATCTCGTATGTGTATGTATCTATTTATAAATATAAAATTCCCCAGCTATATTATAAGTTATTTTAATACCAATTTTTATTCAATTTGATCTCAGAATGGCTGTGTTTTCAGATTCTCTAGTGTTACCGTTGATAGGTTGCCTATTTTTGTTTGCTTTATTATAGAATTAAAAAAAAAAACATTATACTATATTTTCCATGAACTCTGTAATACTATCACAATTCTACGACCTCTACATTCATTATAATATCTTGAGAAAGTAATACCTTGTTAGAATAACCTAACACCAAAGTTTACAGAGCGCGACAGCCCTAGGCAAAGCGCTGAAGTCGCGAAATTAGTGATTACTAGCAACTATATGAAGGGAGATTTGCATGTGAACAGAATTTGTTGGCGCGAACTGTTTAGCGATTCCCGCGGGAAATCAACTCGCTAGATAAGTACTATTATTACTCGACAGCCGCAGACCGAATTGAAATTTGAGGTTGTTTCAATTTAAGCTGTGTGTTTGTTCAGCCAAGATTGACTTTGATTAAAATTAGAAGTGATTCGGTTTCCTTTTGAAAGTGGAACGTTTGTGAAGCTATTTACTAACCTAATTTTTGTTATATTGATTTGTTTTCATAAAGCAGTCTGAATATGGAATAAGCTGTTGTTAAATTGAACGATGAGGCGAAAAAGGGAAGTGGTCTCTGCCTACTCCGGTGGGAAAGAGGCGTGACAAACGTAATCATAGAGTTAGTACCTATAGGCGTAGACCACGGATGCTAGTACTATGGATATAACAATTATACTATGTACACACGTAAATGTATTTTTTCCCTAAAAAAATATACCACCTCAATTTTCAAACATTGCGAGCCAAGAAGAATACGAATATAAGAATATAAGAAAAAATGGATTCCAAGAATTGTTACTCTTGGCATATAGTGCCAGTTATTAAAAAAAAAAACTGTAGCTTATAAAATAATGTTTGACTGTAAATAAATAGTTATAACGTGTCTTGAATGGTAACACTTCATAACATCGTACTCCCAAACGTGCAACTATAACAACAACAACATACGTAAAGCTTATTCTGAACCGTGTTACAACCAGGAAATTGGCTGGCTTTGTTTGTCAGATGTGATCAAAGACCCGAGTCCAAGACGTCGCGCGACGACACGTCGTGATTGGCCACGACATGACATTGACACGTCACTGTACAGTTTGTAATCTCCTTTGAGTATAGAATTTATAAAGAGGTGCCACACTTTTTTTCATATACAAATGAGTTTATGACAGTGTGCCAAGGTTGGCGCAAGTTTTTCATAGTTTTCTTGGTAGGTGACCTGTCAAACGATAAGAAATTCCATACAAAAAGCATCACAAATTTGTAACTATGTAACCTTATGTAATTAACCTTATCTTATCATTAAGTGTGCTTGTAATCAATTGAAATTACTGTTAACTGTTATTTATGTACTGTGCAGTGAATAAATGATTTATCTATCTATCTATCTATCTATTTTGCGCCAGACCAGGCACGCAGATCCAGACGGTATGGCACCTCCTTATATATTCTATACTCAAAGGTTATCTCAGTATATACGGTATTAAGATGATATCAACCTATTCATGAGTTGCAGGATGGATTGAGTGACTAACGTCTATCTGTGTGTTTGTCTGATTGGGAGGATAATTCTGATTACTAATGTCAGTGCTCGGTGTTACGGCTTTTGTAGACTGATCATTAAACGCAAGATTCGCAGTAGAATTGTGAGCCTATTCATACCTACTTTCATTTAAAATTACTGTCAAAATTACTGTAAAAGTGTTATCTAAAAGTTTGTTTTTTTTAGTTAGAAATCCCGAATTCAAATGATGACAGTCATTTTAAATGACTAAAGTTTGCATAGCAGCGGGTTGATTATTTTTTTTAATAAATTTTGTTTATTATGAAATCTTTTAAATATAATACAAAAGCAAGTAGGTATTGCTTGCATTCACAATTAAACAAAGGCCATCCCAAAACAATGGCTGTAAATGTACAACTCGATCGGATCGCTCCCTCTCCAATTTGTCGTTGCTATGAGACTGATTAGAATTGCTTTATTTCACTCACAATTACCTTTAACCATAATATTCAAGTACTTGCTACTAGCAATTGTATTATTGTTTACTACGCAGGCAATATCTCCAAACATTTTGAATATTATTGATTAGGAATGTATAATCAATGTTATGTCAACGTTTTTGAATCTATCATTTGATTTCCACAGTAAATAGATTTACGGCCAGTTTCTCCATCTATAGATAAATTTTATCTGACAGATGTTTTATACCTGTCTCGGTCTAAAACGTCATGCTTTATGAAATAGACATACCTACTTATAATTGGTGTAATTGGTGAAACCAGCACGGGGTATGTTAGTGACAGGCATATTAAAATAAATGTGATATACCAATCACAATTAGTTGCAGAAAAGGCCATTAAAGCTAATGAAACTGTTTTTATTGGAAATCAGATATAGAGAGTATAAGTCCCCCCGTTTGGGCATAATCCGCGGGGTCTCGATGTATGCAGATGCTATTGAATCGGTAGCATTGGGGAGGCCTATGCCCAGCAGTGGACAGCTATAGGCTGAAATGATGATGAATGATGGATATCCCTTCGCGTTTCACGATTTCGGGGGCCCAATTTTGCTAATATAAAATAGCCTTAGTTGTGTGTCGGCAGAATGCAAATGGCACTTTTTCAGACAATTGGTATTCTGCTAAACAATGACTAACATTGATTGCGGCCAAATGTGTCAAAAAATGTCATTGACACACTGCTGACACACAATAGAAAATATTGTAAATTCTCAGACTTGGGCCCCTGAGTGTGTGTGACCTTGAAGACGTTTTCTGCAACGTAAGTGTTTTAATGAAAACACCATATAACGAGGTTCAGTCGTTCATTGTTATATCCATCTAGAGAGGCAGATAAAAAGGCTCAGTAAACTGGCAAGTAAGAAAAATAGGATAATAACAGCGGGTAGAGGGGCACTTAAAATCGCTCGCTCGTGCCCGGAATGCGCGAGAGCCTTATTTCGTCGACCACTCCTTATTGTTTGAAGGGCGTCTCCGGGGTTCCTCAGCGAGAATCATGTACACAAATACAAGCTACTAACTCGCTCTAGTTACTGTATTTTTTCAAGATTTTTGATTCTATTTTGCATTTTTAGTACAACAGTGAAGTTATTGTTTTACAAGTCATTGTCAAAACTTAATCATTCATTGCACTTACACAAAGTAACATAGGATTTTAAAATACATTAAAAAGTAAATTTTGTGGACTCTTCTTATAGAGTACTACAAACAGTATTGGAGAGAGGAAGACGTAATTAATAAGACGTAATTTTACCGTAATTAAATCGCGCAGTTTTGTATTTTAAAATGATTCGTTAATATGAAAGAACCCTCAAATTATTCCCTGAATATAAATCTACTTCCCAATGTAGTAACCCACTGGTTTAGTACCATTAAAACGAGTTATTTCTAACAATAGCTCTCCATATTTGACACATTACTTTTAAGGCCAAAACACACCAGATACGTCTGCGTTGCGTATGCGTAGACGTATGCGTACCTCTGAGTTGTAATGTATGGAACTGTATGAGACAGGACACACCGGTTGCGTAACGTAGACGTACACGTCGACGTGACGCGTAGCCCGGTGTCACATCAGATTACACCGTAACTACGCGCGTGGCTACACCGTGCTTACGTCTACGTTACGCATACGCATCCGGTGTGTTTCAGCCTTAAGAAGTTGGTTTGTTTTACATGAACTCGCGCACTCGCGAATAGCACTACTTGAGTTAAAACTTTGAACACTCCATTAATAAAACACTAAAGGATTCCCGCGACTTCGTACGCATTTTTCGTCATATCTTGGAAAAACATCATGATATCGTAAAATAATATAACCTATGTGTTATTCTGATGTGCAAGCTACAATATTGCAAAGTTTCATTAAAATCTGTTCAGTATATTTTGTTTAAAAGAGTGACAAACATCCATTCATCCATCGGCACAAACATTGACATTTAATATTAGTAAGATAGGATAAACATGTTAAAGAAGTTTCGTAACTAAATTAATTTTTGGAAGTAACTCTCATTTGAAAAAAAAAGGTGCGTTAACTATTTCTGAGGTCTTCTATTTTTAAAAATTGTTTCGTTTTCTTTTGTTTTTCGACATCGACAGGGTAAGCGTTAGCTCTAATTCTAATAACTAATTAAAAAGTAACTCTTAGCTGTTGTACCTTGCACAGAATTAGCCACCTAAACGAAAGAAAAGGCCAAATAAAAAACCTAAACCAAGTAAATATAATGCACTAAATTTTCAGACGGTTTACAGGTTTAAACGTAAAATAGAATATTCTAAGAACATGTAACGAATAGATATTATACTAAATTCAGTTAGTATATGCGAGATGTTTTTAAAAACTAGTCTAGGAGCTAGCGAAGTGTATCTGTAGCCTTCATTGCCCGTTCAATGCACGTCTCGCTTCTAAAATCTGCAGACGTACCTTTATCTTCGTCGGCATACAGGGTGACTTTAAATTAGTGAACGATAGAAAAGAATATGCGTACTCGTGATAACAAACAACTTTTACTATGGGACTAAGGTCGAAATCATTCAAAAAATTTTGACTGACAGTATGGGTTGAAGATTTTTTTTTAAATGATTTTTAACTTGGTTACATAGTAAAAATTGTTTGTTATAACGATTACATGCATATTATTTTCAATCGTTCACAAATATGAAGTCACCCTGTATAGAAGAGTGCCCCAATTCCTGACTAATTCGTTCGCAAAGTCAGCCGCGTAATCTGTGTTCGCGCATTGTTATTCTGGGCTGACGGTGTGACGGAATCGAAGCCTCCCGCGGGTTTATTGAGACGCGACACCACTCTTGAGGGTTCTAACCGAAGGTTTCCACGCAAATATCTCCCGTTAAATAATTCCACGATGAACTGAATTTGATTCGGTAAGATTTTTCTTTTAGACAACTTTGTTTCGTGTTCAGTCGATTGCAATGAAACTTTGTGTATTGGAAATAACGTAGCAAATTACTACACTCAAGAGCAATGAATCCGGGTCACTTAAAGATTAAAAAATCTCGCATTCTCAGAATAGATTAATTAGTAGGTAAGTGACGGATTCTTTGCTCTCTAGTGTATTTGTTTAAAGACGTCGGTAGGTTATTTTATTTATATATATTAAATTTCGCGCCATCTTCTTCTAATTGCAGACAAGTGACAGTGTCCGACATAGTTAAACTGATCGTAATAGTTAATTAGGTTTTTTTGCTGTGTTTATGAACGTTTTGTTCAATTTAATTAATTCAAGTCAAACATTGCAATAATCTCATAAATGCATACAAATATTTGAATAAATTAAACATTCAGCCATAATTTATAAACAGTTTAATACTAATTGATATTAACAGAGGTATTTCAATTCGGTAACCTATTTTATATTTTATTACACATAATATTTCGATTATAAACTTGGACCTATTTATGCAGAAACGTTCCAATTGACAAAATTGTCAAAATTGAGTTAATGATGCCAGGCTAACCCTTGAGGTACCTTCCATCTTTGGGCAAAACACTGGTTCTCTAAACTTAATCAGTTTTGAGATAATTAATAGCTCAAAAGCTTATAACGTTCCAAACGACACATTTCGCACTAAAGAAACGTTTCAAATCACTATGGAACGTTTTAATTTTATTCATTTGTGGCTGAAAAATGTTCCAAACATCTTTGGAACATTGTTATTTTTAAAAAATAGTTGACAATTCTTTTGTTGAAATGTTTCATGTGGGTTTGGAACATTTAAAAAAACATATATTTTCAAAATTATTTTTCTTTTAAATGTTTCAACTATATTTGAAACACTTAATTCTATTTTAAAGTTAAAAAGTTGATGTTTCACACAGACCGGAATTATATATGTATGAATAGATTTTTCTATATTTTTAGAAAGGGTTCCAACAAGCTCTGGATCACTTGATACAATTACCTAAAATGATAGTTTATTAAATGAGGAAAAACTTTACTATAAACCGAAAAAAGTAATTTGAATGGTGCACAAGACCAATCTTTAATTTTTAATGACTAAATTACCTACAGAGAAATTAGTTAGCTTCTAATATAATTTTGCTCAAATGTATTATTTATTTTTACTCAAGAGACCGTATTTATGTGATATTACTATTCATGAAAAAAAAAATATATTAAGGAAATTTCTCAAAAAAGGTGTCTTGTTGACAAAAAGTGGAATTCGATTGATATTTTTACTAGCTTTCATATACTACCTACTTGAAGGAAAATTAAGAAACATCATGCCAGTTATTGTAGGATGATTCACATTTTAAAATTATTTATTTAATTAATTAATAGATACCAATCTAAATATAATTTGGTGCCACAGGTAGAGTACAATAGTAAATCAGAAGCTTACTAAAGAATAATTAGGTATATATTTTTTATATAATTACCAAAATGTATATTGACATTATTGGTTCAGAAATGATACATTTTTGTCTAATGGTTCGTTGGCTGTGGTTGAATTAAGAAAATTTTCAGCTAAGTACTGCAAATGCTATGGAATATATGCGGTTTATTTGATTTTATTCGTTTATTAAAAAGATGGATTCAATAATTAAAAATCTCTCATTCATGTACCCAGATCTAATTCTATTCCCTCAGATTATTGATTCAGATGTAGGGGACCTTTTTAAATTAATAATTTAAGTCATTTGTATCAACATCGCGTTTTTTTTCATTATATATTTTTATTACAAATTGCACCTATACAAAAATGTTAACTACTTATTTATTTTGTTTTATATTGTTTATATGGTAGCTAATTAAAATACCACAGAGTTGTTAGCAAGTTTAAGCTTAAAAAAGTTTTTAAATAGTCAGCAACAATCAAAAATTCACACAAAATACCTTTGTGAATCTTTTATTTTGTTTTTTTTTACGCCTTTGTAATAAAAAAATAAATTAACAAAAACTTACCAAAATAATAGTAAAATTAGCTAGCAATCATTTAATTACATGGTATAATATATTTGAAAAATAGTTGTGAAACCTGTGGTTGAGTTAGTGGTGGCAATATATTGATTTGGAAACCAAAAACATTAAGATACCTACTAATATTTTTTCTTGTAGCTTAGTTATGACAAATAGAAGCTTTATTTAGTTGTCAAATAAAAATATTATATTATTTGTACTTATAATTAAAAAAAAACCATTTTGGAACGTTTCTGCGAAATGTGCTAAAAAACGAGTTCATACAAAATAGAATTTTCATAAAACGTTCCAAACCGATTTTTCGTAAATATTATCAATTTAATTACTTTTACTCGAATAACGACCCCTTAAACAAATGCATTTTAGTAACATCTTTAAATTAATCAATCATTTTCGACTCTACCTGCAGTGAAAAAAAAGTACACAGCTCAAACACAAAAATGCATTTTTCTCAGTTTCACCTCTCTGTCAGTTGGAACGTTTCTGCATAAATAGGTCCACTTATGCTATCTACACACCAAAGCCGCAGGCTTTTTGACAGCTGCCATTCATATGACGAAAAACCGCCGGCCTAGCTCGGCGGCATGTCGGCGGCTTTGGTGTGTAGATAGCATATGCACTTTTTAAAAAAGCGAATAGTGCTTATCAAGAATGAGTATTTGATAGTCATGAAATAAAATCTAAAATTAAAGTTAGTTTTTCCATTCTACTTATTTAAAATTTATTTATTTAAAACAATAAAGTTTCCCACCCAACAGTGGTTGGTATTCAAAAGATTTATGTTGTGTTCCGAGCCCGTGTCTAGGCTCCCCTAAATTCTGTTGGTATTTTTTGTCGAAACACGATTCCTTTGATGAAAGTCTCGCTTATTTTGTTTTGTGGCTGTATTGTGTCTGCGGCCGGTCGCTCCGTGAACCGCTTTTTGATTTTATTTCCATTGAATTCTTTCATTCCCACTTACTAAGAAATGATCCATTTCGAGGGGATAGGAAACAAAGGTAAGAAAGAAAATCTATGAATACAAATCAAACGAATATTGTCGGTAACACAAAAAGCGTGTAGTATACAGGTTATTTGACGACAAAAATAAAATATACTATTGTACTTATATATGTGAAGGAAAACATCGTGAGGAAACCTGCATACACCAAAGAAGAAATTCGAAGGTGTATGTGAAATCCGCCAACCCGCACTTGTATGCGAGTAGGCTCGTGCCACTCGAAAGGGACATATATATGGGCTAACAACAACAACAACAACTTATAATATATGTATTGTATTATAAGTAAGCAATAACAATAATAATATAGTTTGAAAAACCTTTAAATGAAAGAAGAGACATAAAAATGGAACTATTAAAATAGTAAGGACTTCTAAATAAGTATCGCTACTACCTAATTTAGTTGCCTACTTCTAAATATTTAGTAAATACTGTAACCCAACTCTTTGAAAAATATCTATCAACGTCATAATGTTTTAACTATCGGCATTCATTTTTATTTAGTCGGTTAATACAGTTTAGTAGTTTACGAGAAGTTTTGACAGCAATTTTTAATTGGAGAAATTGACCCACTTACCGAAATACTGTTTAAAGTTAAGTAAGTAGGTATTATTATTATTTTTCAATGCACAAAGGTATACAAGAATTGTCAGTGGATAAGTTGTCAAATAAATCCGGACAACGCGTCGTTAAAAAGTATCAGAAGTTGTGAAAAGAGAGACGTAAAAGTTGACGACTGTGTGGTAATAAACAGTCCGCTTTATAGGTTCCACTGAATACCGCCACTCCTTATGTGCTTGTTGACATTTATATCCAGAGGAACTCGTTCAAATCTTACTGGTCTTTATTGCTTCTTTTCAACGACAAGGGCTGGGAATCCGTCACTCGTTGAAAATCAATGTCAAAACTGCTTAATTGATACTATATTGATACATACATATACACACCATATCTGCCACGCCTTCCACTTTGATTGATTGATTATAACTGGAAATACAAATAAATGCTAATGTTTCGAAAATTATGTAAATTGAAAAGAATTAGTACAATTTCTTCATAAACTTAGATTCTATTTCACCAAAATTTTTTAGAGACAACCCTAATATGATCCTGATTTGCTCCTCATAGAAAAGAGACGATGGCCTATTCTATCTAACTAGGAGTACGGATGTTTTCTGATTGTAGCATTTGGTTTCCTTTAGAAGTATTAGCAAGACCAACCCTCAATTCTGATTATTTCCGCTAGCACTAGCTGCGAGTGCCACAAGTAGTACGCTAGCGTACGTAATCCGAATTGCCCTCTAAACTTCAATCTAAAATTATTACCTCACACATAATGTGTGATATATATACGATGAATATAAGTACATCGTAGAAATAGATTTTCATTATAACCCAAACAGGTAATCGGAAATCCCTCCATTAACCACATTTAGGCATAGTTTGGAACGTTATATCTGAAACGTTCGAAATTCAAATCAAAATCAATACATCCATTATCCTTAGGATGCCTACACATTTGTAGCAATAAAAGTAAAGCCGGGTAATGAAGTCAATATGGACCGGACTGCCACCCGGATGGCCACCCGGACATCGACACCTAATTGCCTGTAATATTTCCATTAATTGCCGCTAAATTGGACCCTAGAGACAAGGAGGAGGAAGCAAAGCGGATCCCTGTTTTATTTTAATTAAGCCGTTTGATGTTTAAATATGGAGTTTTACGTTATTTATAACTTCTTTTAATTATTTTTAATTTTATTTATGTATTCCAACCTGTACTTGCAGAAATTTCTGTTTATTTATCCTGAAGACATATTTTTTCTGTAAATATTTTATTCTATTATTGTACTCATTATTTGTATTGTTTTTAATAATAATATTTATTAAAAATCCATTAAGCATCGTGCTGTCCTCTTCTTATATTTGACAGTGACAGTAAAAGCTATAGTTTCTGTAATAATTTCTGCAACTGGATCTGCAATCACAAAAACGTTCCAGAACAATCATTATTCAGTAAAATTACGAGATTTTTTAATATTCGTAGAAGTATGTAATTTGCTTTTACGTTAGTAACATCAAAATTTCCACTTGTACATGCGAGTACATCGTGATAATCCTAATTTCCCCGGTTTCCCGGATGTGTGCATACCGCTTGTGACTTAAGCCCGCAATAACCATAACAAACAATCCAACAGACGCAACTTTACGAATCCCGTTAACGGCTTTACGTACATTAACGTCCAACGTTTCTTTTATCATTTACGTCCCCGGCTTTATTCCGATCTCCTTCATGTCCCTAGAGTTTTAATTAACTTGCGAAAAGATGAATTCCTCGTTAGAGTTTCTTTCCCTCCTTTATTCTTCAAATTGGTCGTGATCTTTATTAAGGGAATTCGTTATGATCTATTAAAAGTTTTTGCGATAAGTATGGGACGCTGCGTTTTAATGTGGATGCTTAAGTTATGGAACAAAGGGCCGAAGTCAGTTTGTTAACATCGACTTACCGACTGAACTTTGCTTCTTTTGTTTTGTTCCAATTTTGGACGTACATATGCTCCATGCTACATATTTATAGATAAAAGAAACACTTTTTCAACATTTACAGAATTGTTTCTACAAAAAATTGACGACCAAGTTACAATACATTCTTCTTAAAAACATTTTCCTTAAAATGGATTTAAAACTTGAGTGGTTTGTATTTATTTTTGAGTAAATCGTCGCTGTGGAGTGATCTCGAGTGGGTCTGAACTCGGCCCAACGACAATGGTGGACAATGGCCCACGATGGTCCACAATGGACCGGCGATTGCGCTGCCCCCCTCTCCCGAACAATGTCGTGCTCAGAGACTTTTATGGACACCGATTGCCTTTCATTCCTGTGACTCTGACGTTCATTGACTATTATTTGAACTTCTTTGGAATGACAATATTTTTAGAAACCAACTTCCTGTTATAATTAGGGAGTTAAAGCTTCTCTTTTATTTAGTTTAAACAGAATTGTCTAAAATATCGGATTATGTCATTGACGGGGCTTAGCATACGTGCCGCGACAATTATCTCACGACATGCTGTCCTTATCACATTTAAAAGTAAGGAAAGAGACGTAAGCGTGACAAACCCATGACAACGTCTTGTCACGGAGTGTATGCTAAGCTAGCTGGACGCGGTGTTACTAGAAATCACTTGGCAGTAATATTAGGGAATACAGATCATTGAAATCCAATCAAGTCGAGCTTCTATCCCCGTCGCAGGGTTAATCTTGGAGACAATGGTACAAAGGCAAAGGACCTATTAGGACGAGCACTCGGAACGTGAATCGAGAGCGCCACTAACATCGATACCAGCATCGATTGTTTAATTGCCGCCAAATTACTTTACAACAGCCTGCCGTATCACTGTCAAAACCACTCAACTATTATCCGACCCTTTCAGTATAGAATATACAAGGAGGTACCATACCGTCTGGATCTGTATGGAATTTCTTATCGTTTGACAGGTCATCTACCAAGAAAACTATGAAAAACTTGCACCAACCTTGGCACGCTGTCATAAACTCGTTTGCATATGAAAACCAATTGAGCCACTCCTTATATTTCTTCCTCATTGATCCGTCCAGTAATATGAAATGGGGTGTAGTGGGGACTAATAAGGTTTGTCAGTCGACTCTTCATAAGGAGGAGGCAAACCCTAAAACTAGTAACTCCACAATCTCACCGGTGGCTCCAAGTAGTTGTTTTGCACACAACGGCCACACCCCGGTAAACCACGTCGACTCGTGGGCTAAACCCGGTGAGAGCACGGAATGTGAAGACTTCGGTTGACACGTTCCACCAGCGGTTACCTCCCGCTCTGTGCATGAAGTCTAGTTCGGCAGTGATAGCAGGCCACGCTGATAAGCAACGGATACTGGTGGATCTGGCGAGCTAGCAAGGCAATGTTGATGGCCAAGGGCGACAGTTGAGGTCGGAAGTGACTGTCGGCCAGATACTGCATCCGAACCCCCCGCCAGTCGTAGCGGTTCCCGTTCCATTGGATCACGGGGGATTAGGACGAGAGAGGGCATCTGTGGTTGCGCGCCCGCTTATGCACTTAAAAATATTCCTGCGCAGATGACTGCTTTCGAATTTCAGGACTCTGAACGACGTTAAGTCCCGTGGCGATGGGTTGAGGTAGAGAGGTCCAGTTTGATGTAGACTGGGCTTTGTCTGAGACCTGCACATGGGCGGCTCCGGGGGTATTCTTAGAATGCCGTGGTCGCTTTTTCTCTGATCCGGGGAGACAGGGAAGATTCGGCAGCACCTGGAGCGACAAAGCAGCCCTATTCAGGGAAGCACTGCTTTCCCCGCTCAGCCGGGGAGGGGACTAGAAAAGGTGTCCCAAAAATTGCTCACCCCACTTTTAAGGATGGTAGTAACCGTGGCTGCCTCCACATCGACAAACTCGCGGTCGACGTTTCAGAAAATATAATAATAAAACATATAGAAATAAGGATTTGACTTTTGGCGCTTGGAATGTACGTACACTTCTAGATCGTAACGACAATATCTGCCCTGAGCGAAAAACTGCCATTGTTGCGAGGGAACTCCTTCGCTATGACATCGACGTGGCTGCTCTCAGCGAAACCCATCTAGCTGATGAAGGAGAACTGGTGGAGCACGGTGGTGGGTATACTTTCTTCTGGAAAGGGCTCGCTGCCTCGGAACCTCGGCGGTCTGGAGTTGGATTCGCAATTAAGAATACGCTGGTAAAACAGCTCCAAGAGTATCCGGTTCACATCTCGGATCGCATCACAACATTGCGCCTTTACTTAGATGATAATAATTATCTTAACATCATCAGCGTCTATGCTCCAACGCTGGACAAAGCTGATGACGTTAAAGATCAATTTTATGAAGACCTATCCAAACAAATTGATAGCATAAGGCCTAGAGAACAGATACTTCTGTTGGGCGACTTCAATGCCAGAGTTGGAAGAGACTGCGACGCTTGGCCCAATGTATTGGGCAAGCACGGAGTAGGTTGCATGAATAGTAACGGACAGTTACTGCTCAGCTTGTGTGCACAATACCATCTCGCAATAACAAGCACCATGTTTAGGCTTCCAGCCAAACACAAAAATACATGGATGCACCCGAGATCCAAGCACTGGCATTTAATAGACTACGCTATCGTTCGACAAAAGGATGTTTCCCAAGTCCTTATCACTCGTGTCATGCGTGGTGCTCACTGTTGGACTGACCATCAGCTTGTTGTCACAAAGCTACGTCTCCGCCTCCGTCGTCCAAGTAGATCTAACGTATCTAAAATAAGAACTTTGGATGTCGATCGACTTAATGACATCGAGACGAGGAAGCAATATACCGAAGCCTTGTCTGCTGCGTTGCCGGAAAGGAATGCTGGTGACGTCGAAGCTGATTGGGGAACTCTATCTTCTCATATCTTAGACACCGCGACAACTACTCTGGGTCTAAAGGTTCGTAAGCATGAGGACTGGTTTGATGAGAATGATGGAGTCTTCCGAGAAGCAATCGATAAACACCGACGTCTTCTTCGGCAACACAGACAGCCAAATCATCGAGGTATTGCAGAGATAAAGCGGAGTGACCTGGAGCTACGCAAACTGTGTCGGGAAACAAAAGACAGGTGGTGGCAAGATAAAGCTTGCCACATGCAATGGCTAGCGGACACAAACCAGCTTGGGGAATTTTACAGTGAGGTAAGAAAGTTGATCGGTGTGACTATCCAAGCGAAAGTCCCACTAAAGCCTGCTAATGGCGAAGGACTTCTTAATAGTAAGGAAGAAGTACTTAGACGATGGGCAGAACACTTCAACCATCTGCTAAATGTGGACCGGTCAGCTGACCTGGATCACATACTTTCGACTCCTCAGCTCCCCATTGCCATCGAGCTGGATGAACCTCTGTCGCGTAATGAGGTGGTTCGTGCCATTAAGCAACAGCCAAATAAACGCGCGGTGGGCATTGACTGTCTCCCCGGTGAGCTGCTGAAATGCGGAGGTGATGAATTGCACTCGGTAATATGGGAACTTTTTGATCTTATGTGGAAAAATGAACAAGTGCCATCTACTTTTAAAGTGTCATGCATAAAAGCCCTATATAAGAACAAAGGTGACCGTACTGACTGTAATTCTTACCGAGGCATTTCGCTGCTCTCTGTTCCGGGGAAAGTATTCGCCCGAATATTACTGAACCGCTTGATCCGCCTTTCTGAAAAGTTGCTGCCGGAGACTCAATTTGGCTTCCGACCTGACCGAGGCACCTGCGAAGCTATCTTCTCAATACGCCAACTCCAAGAGAAGAGCAGAGAACAAGGTCGAAACATGTATCTTTGCTTCGTAGACCTTGAAAAAGCCTTTGACAGTGTGCCTCGTGAAGCTTTATGGGTTGTGTTAGGAAAATTAGGGTGCACAGAGAAGTTTGTCAGACTATTAAGACTCCTGCATGACGACATGCAGTGCTGCGTCGCTGTCAACGGAGAACAATCGGCTTTCTTTCCCGTTACCTGTGGGGTAAAGCAAGGGTGCGTTCTAGCGCCCACATTGTTCGCGTTGTACTTTTCAGTTGTAGTACAAGAGGTTCTGCAAACTAACTCTAAAGGCATTCGCATCCGCTTCCGCACAGATGGCAACATTTTTAACTTGGCGCGGCTTAAAGCCCGCACAAAAGTTTCATGCGTTGAGATAACTGAGGTTTTGTATGCGGATGATCTGTGCTTCGTAACAGAATCCCCAGACGACCTGCAGCAGCTCATGTCTGATTTCGACGAGTCTTGCCGCAAGTTCGGCCTAAAAATCAGTGTCAAAAAGACGGAAGTGATGTCCCTTGACATCGACGGTCGTGAGGCACTGAATATTAGACTCGGCGGGGACGAGCTGAAGCAGGTTGATAAGTTCCGCTACCTGGGGAGCACAATCACATCTAAGTGCGACCTTGATGCGGAGATCAACAGCAGGATCGGTGCTGCTGCGGCAGCGTTCGGTAAGCTGGATACCAAGGTCTTCTCTTCCCACGACTTTAAGCTCGCTACTAAGATCTCTATTTATATGTCAGTTGTACTTCCCAACATCCTATACTCAGCCGAAACTTGGACCTTATATCGCCGGCATATTCGCATGTTAGACCGTTTTCACCTCAAATGTCTAAGGAAAATATTAAAAATCCGATGGTCTGACTATGTGCGGAACACGGAAGTACTTCGCCGAGCCAATGTAGGTGGCATTGAGGCGTATATCATGAGGCGACAACTCCGGTGGTGTGGTCACGTCTCAAGGATGTCTGAGCAGAGAGTGGCTAAGCGCATCTTCTACTCTGAACTTGAGGAGGGCAAGCGAAAGCATGGCGGTCAACTCCTCAGGTACAAAGATGTTCTTAAGCGCCACATGAAGAGATGTGATATTGAGCCGTCTCATTGGGAACAGCAGGCGGCGAAACGCCCGGAGTGGCGGACCCTAGTTAAGACCAAGGTCCGCGACTTTGAAGTCAAACGGCGCGCTGAGCTTGATGCCAAGCGCGACGCTCAAAAAGCCCGACCAGCAGTGGCATTAACTTATAATACTGTCGATGGTGTGCTTACATGCCCCCACTGTGGTAGAACATTTTCTAAAAAGATCGGTTACATCAGCCACATGAGAGCACACCAACGACAGCAGAGTTCGGCGTAAGCGGTCGCCGTGACCGAAATCGGTCGGATTCATTCATTCATTCATTCAATATGAAAATCCCACCAAAAACATAAATGTGAAAAAGGGTGGCCAATTCAATATGAAAATTATGTTGAGAGCTTTGCCGTAAAAAGTATGGAGATCTAAATGAGTGCCAAATTCATAGGTATGCAAAATAGAAATATGTATTTTTATAGAAAAAAATAATGCCTATTATGAACAAGTATTAGTAAACTCTATTTCTTTGCTTTGTTGGATAACTTAAAACAATTGCTGTTATTAAAAAAAATATAAGATCTTAAAGGAGGTTAGTTTTATTTGGCCAGTTTCCATTAAATCAGTCATTTTATTTATAAACTTATTCAATATTTTAATTCTGAATCTAGAATCTAGAATTGTATAATTTTTTATACCATTTTTAGTGTATATTGCAAGTTTTTTGTATGGTCAAATGTTATTATAGAGCTGAATTCCAAATCTCAACCTTCTAGGTCATCTGGAAGTAGGTTAGGTTTTGCTACTTTAATCAGTCAGTCAATACCCTATTTTGCGATTTTTGGAGCTTCATATCTTCGTAACCGTTTAAGCTAGCTTCATGAAATTTGGGCTTCCTCGTGACGTTATGGATATGATTAAACATGCGTAGTTTTATGTCTTTACGTTAAAGAACTTTTGAGTTATGGAGGGGTGAAAAGTCGTACGAAGTGGTTCGTGTAAAGATACACTGTGGCGCTTTGTCTTTGAATTGGCCTGACACGCTGCCGGCGTGTCTCGATTATGACGTTGACAGGCTTATTAAAAAGTTGGGTTTTACCCAACTTTTTTTTTTATAATGATTCAAAACGAGATAATTTGAATCTCAGTGCCCGTTTCTCTATCTGCAGGTAAAAAACTGACCGATAAGCCTATGTCTATTTCATAAAACATGACGTTTTAGACAGAGACAGGTATAAAATATCTGTCAGATAAATTTTATCTGTAAATGGTGAAACTGAGTATTTATAAAGTTGCAGATAGCTTATTAATTATAAATTATCATGTTGTTTTATCCATGTAGACATTTTATATAAAATGATCGTCATTGAAAAAGTAAATTATACAATAAACAAGAATGTAGTATTACAATATTTATTTTATAATGTTTTTATTAATTTTAAATAAGTTATCTTAAGAATCTCTTTTCAGATTTCCCCAAATAACTTCGTAAACAAGAAATTTATTTTCTTGACCAAGTTTTATTAAAATATATTTTTTTACCAACTTCGAACCCAATTTATTTTTAAAACAGTCGAATTAATTACGCACTAATTGGATTTCATTTGGAAATACTTTTAACTGTTTTTTAGACTTCCATAAATAGAAAAGTGCTGTTTAAAGGGGGGGGGGGGTTGCTCTGTGCGTATAAAGAATAGTTTTTTTATTTATTTCTTACTTCAGAATAACAATACACTTTATTCGTTCCTTTTAACTGTTTCGCTTTTAAACTCAGGGCCTATACCACCACCTACAGATAACAAACTGACAGATATTTTATACCTGTCTCTGTCTAAAACGCCATGTTTTATGAAATAGACATAGGTTTACTTGTCAGTTAAATTTATCGAACGGGCACTAAATCTATAACAAATAGAATTATAAAAGGTCTTTGTATACTTTTAAAAGGTCAGAAAAGGTTATAAAGGTTAGGTATACTGCGAAAAATTATTTAGTAAAGCTATTAATAACATCAAATACAATACAATACAAATATTCTTTATTGCACAAAAAGATATATAAGGTACAGACACAAACAAGAATATAAAAAGCAACAGGCGGCCTTATTGCTAGGTAGCAATATCTTCCAGGCAACTTTATCAAATGTACACCATGAATAATATGACTATGACTATTACGTATGGATGGAACGTGTTTCATTAAATTACACTAGTCTCTCGAGTTAAGCAAGACTTTTACTTACACCACGTCACACTTAATATACATACATATCCGTCACGCCTCTCTTCCATTGGGGTAGGCAGAGACCACTTCCTTCCACTTGCTACGATCCAAACACACCCCTTTAGCTTCATCCACACTCATCAGTCGCCTCATACATGCCCGTCGGTTTAGGGTACTCTTGATTTGGCCTTAACACACTTAACTAACGGGTTGAAACCAAAAAATCCGAAATAACCAGGAAATAGCCCCAAATTATTTAAATTAACAAAGTTGTTATGAAAGAAGATTTACCGTAGACAATTTGATGGGAATATTACAATTTCGTAGAGGAATGAACAAAATAAATGAATCCCCTGACAACTTTGGATTGAACGAGTCTCGAGTCGACGCTACCGAATTATGAAGAGCACTCGAGCACTCGAGCGGTATTAAGACGCTACTCGTTCAAAGGTGCGGGGCTCAATTAGGGCATGCAGAACCGAGTCCGGTTCCGAGTTTTTGAAACCCGGTTCCAAATCGAGCTCAGAACCGGGTAACCCGGTTCTACCCGGTTCTTTTATAATACCACGGAAAAAATTTACATGCCACGAAATAAAACAAAAGTAACTGTAAAAGTACCTTGTGTTTTTGTAAGGAGCATATCTACAGACTAGTCTGGTACTTGCAATTTTTTTGACGTCGATTAACGGCAAGTTGGCCTTCGATTTTGACAACGGCGTCTTTGGGTGAAATACTCGCCGTTTGAATAGCTATCGATTGAAATAGGTCGCACGACTGTCGGAGCATATCTACAGACTAGTCCGATAATTGCAATTTTTTTGTCATCGATTAACGGCAAGTTGGCCTTCGATTTTGACAACGGCGTCTATGGGTGAAATACTCGCCATTTGAGTAGCTATCGATTGATATAGGTCGCACGACTGTCGGAGCATATCTACAGACTAGTCCGATACTTGCAATTTTTTTGTCATCGATTAACGACAAGTTGGCCTTCGATTTTGACAACGGCGTCTATGGGTGAAATACTCGCCGTTTGAATAGCTATCGATTGATATAGGTCGCATGACTGTCGGAGCGTATCTACAGACTAGTCCGATACTTGCAATTTTTTTGTCGTCGGTTAACGGCAAGTTGGCCTTCGATTTTGACAACGGCGTCTATGGGTGAACTACTCGCCGTTTGAATAGCTATCGATTGATATAGGTCCCATGACTGTCGGAACATGTTTACAAGATTTTTTCATACAAGGTGTGTTTTTCATACTTCAAGTTGGCAAAACATTAGTTTATAGATATTTTTCGACTTTTTCCTCATACTATAAAGTGATCAACGTCTTAAGCTCTATCGTTTGAGATAATAATAACCCTATATAAAATCTTGTACCCAGACTCCATACTCCCAGACCCATGGTCCTTTGTTAAAATAACGCAGCAAAAATAAATAATACTTTACATTTTAATATTTTGGTCGGAACCGGGAGAACCGGGTTTCATATTATTCAGAACCGGTTTTCAAGATCATCAAAAAACCCGGGTTTTCCCGGGTTTTTGAGAACCGGGTAAACCCGGGTGCATGCCCTAGGCTCAATTAATTTATTATTGTTTTTATCGTTTCAATTTGTTTAGTTATATATTTTTATTGTACATAAATGGTTTATTTTTACCCGACAACGACGAAGCCAAAAGGAAGGGTAATGTTTTGTCTTTTTTTTTAATACTTGGCTAACCTTTTCGTAGCGATTTCGTAGCCATCTCGTAGCAAACTGGTTCTAACGTAAAAAAAAACAAGAAATTCGTCATGAAACTTACCCAACTTAGGTCTTTACGAAAAAACATCTATCTCAAATCAAAAGTATTAAAAACACTTTTAATCTGTAAGTAATAAAGTATAATCCAAATTAATTTGAAAACACAAATTCCAAAAAGTTTAACGTTTACCCAAACAACTCTTCAAGTTGGCTACCTTCTCTCAATTAAGCAAGATTAACAAACTATTCATTAATAAAGTATTAAAGTTAAGGTCGATTTGGGAGATGGAACGAAGTGAAACTAATTTCAATTTGAAGCGATTCGTCCTTACTTACCGATACTTGAAACTATCTCACGGCGTAAGTTTCAAGAAAACTTGCCGCGAGCGCTGCCAGACGTTTTATCCAACTTCATAATTAACGGGTAGGCTAGCTCGCTTAACTAGCTACTCCAACTCATTAATACAGCTTATACTTGCTTATGGAACTTTATTTTACCCTTTACCCTTTACCCTTTACCCTTTACCCTTTACCCTTTTACTTTACTTTACCCTTATGGAACTTTTAGGTAATTTACAGAATCGTCTGCAAGTTATCTAGTGGTTAAATAGCTTATTATGGAACCAATATGTAATTATTTATGGCTATGTAGCAGATTCTGTAACAAAATAAGCTGTTACAGTGATATATCGATAGGGGTGTCTCACGCCAATCGATCAATTCTGTTGATTCAAGATAGAATAAGAACAATCGATGTCGATTTAACAATCAATCGACGTAAATAGATCCTTCTTGTTACTCCCATAGACATCATACTTTCGTCTTATTTTTTCAGCCAAACCTCAGTAACGGGATCCTATTATTGAGATTTGGCTGTCCGTCTGTCTGTCTGTCACCAGGCTGTATCACGTGAACCGTTATAGCTAGAGCGTTGAAATTTACACAAATGATGTAATACCGTTACTATAACAACAAATACAAAAAATAGAATAATAATAAAAATTAAGGGCTCCCATACAACAAACGTGATTTTTTTGCCCTTTTTGCCCAATATCAATAGTGAATGTCACGGAACCCTTTCTGTGCGAGTCCGACTCGCACTTGGCCGGTTTTTTTTCTACAGCTTATATAATTATATAATAGGCATGATGACTAAAAAAAAATTTTTAGTCCATCACATAGATTATTTTAAAATATTAGACACGTATTTTTTCTTTTTTCTCTTAGACTAAACATGACAAAGATACACTGGGTTAAAGTTCCTCGTGACGTCACGTTTGAGTACGATTTTTACTCAAAAGTGACGTAAAAACCCCCCACTCCGTAACTTTGATGCTCTGTATCTTTGTATTTATTTATGTATTTAATCAGGTAAAAAATGTGTTTCAAATATTTTTTAATAGCCTAAAAGACGGACTAATTATTTTTTGAATTTTTGAATGTAGTCATCATCCCTATTACCGTCATCACATCTGAACCTGTCAATGCTGAAGTCAATAACAAAAGAACTTAAGACATGAATAGAATAATCAGACATGATGAACGACTGCATCACAAAGAATTCGCCAGATCATGTTCCTTTGAAAGTCTATCACTCCGACAAAACTTTACATAAGAAAAGCTATTTTTTTACTCTAATCTAGTATTATCTAGACTGTAGAAGTCTTTTTATAAGATGCTAAACAGTTTTAGAGGCAAATAAGTTCAGGGTACAGGGGCTCATGTCTGCTAATTTAAAATAGCCTCAATTATATGTCGGCAGAGTATCAATGGCATTTTTTGACACATTTCGAATTCTGATAAACAATGGCTAAGAGTGCTACCAAGTTATCTGCGAAATGGCCGTTATCGGAACTACGGCCATTAATAGGGAAATGTCAAATTCCAGGACTGCTGCGATTTTTGGTATTATAGGGTCAACGAGAGAATGCGTTCCTGACAGGTGGTGATTGACTTGCCGATATAACTTTGAGGCGGCTCTCAATTTACGATAAAAAAATGTTTTTGTCTATTCGCCCAATTAACAAGTAACAAGCTATAAAAACTACTTTATTATGTCAAATTATGAACAATCACGGTAAATTTGCATATACTGCACTGCTACAAGGTTTTGGCAGCCATTAATTTTTTTTAGTGATGCGACAAAAATAGCGGTCAAAATTAACGAAAAGTAACGATTAACGGCTATGTCTATCAAATTAATAGTTTAAAAAAATAAAAAACGCGCTTTTAGCACGCAGTAAAAATTATAAAATAATAAGGATATTTTGGACATTCGAAAGAAATCGTGGAGCGTTTATAAGTATGTATAATCCTTTCTCTTTTTGGACTAAACGCTCCACGTTTTCTTCCGAAAGCCCGAAATGTATTATTATTTTTAGTGCGTGCAGTTATTTTCGAAATCTGTTTTTTTTTGCTAGAACTGGCCGAAAATATGTTATCTTATCTTGTTTATGTAGTGTAGAGCGTGCTAAAATATTATACATACCTACTCTCGAAAAACATAACTCTCCTTCTGATTTGGCGCAGTCGGGTAAAAATTGCAAACGAGAATAACGAACCACATTGTGATATTAATTTCTAGTAGGTAATAAAAAATATCAGTTACGTAAGGTTACATCACTAGTCACATATGTGTCAGGAACGCATTCTCTCGTTGACCCTATAATAGAAATACAATTTTATGTTACTACTAGCGCCGCCGTTCATTTCACAGTTAAGTTGGTTTTCCTGTACGTACACTGATTGTGACCAAATCTGCCAAAAATGCCATTGGCATTGCCGACATACAACTGTGAATATGGTAAATTAGTAGACTTGGACCCCTCTACGTTCGTTTGTCGTGTTGGTCAGATCTGGATTTCTGATTGATCTGGATCTGGATTGGAGAAAATCCAAAACTTTTAAATATCATCATATCTAGAAATAGAGCCTTTATAACCAGATCTAACCCAAGACAAGAGAGAACAAGGTATTAATGTTACAAGTAGAAAATATAAAATAAGTTCACTATTTTTTTTTTAATAAGATTCAAGTACGTAAAGTGGAACTCGGGAATAAGTTAACGAGTGTCGCGGAGTGGAGTGGTAACATACGAGTACACTTAACCGGAGAGTTTGCCAACTTTTTATTTGGTGTAACTCACCCTCGCCCTTATAATTTAGAGGACATGGAGACTTTCCCGCACTCTGTCAAGGCAACTTCTTGCTTAGAGATGTCTATAAAGTAACTTTAAGCACTACCTAAATGGGTTACTCGTCATTTCGCACCCAAAAATCTCGCACCCAGGTTTGCTTTGGTGCGAGTTTTTTGGGTGCGAGATTACGAATAATTCACTTAAATGAAGTAAGGTTTCTAAGTGCCTGTATCACCACCTATTGATAAAATTTATCTGACAGATAAACCTATGTCTATTTCATAAAACATGACGTTTTAGACAGAGATAGGTATAAAATATATAAGTTTAATTTTATCTGTAAGTGATGAAACCAGCCCAGATTACTATAACTATAAGGGTGGTAAGTATAACAGACTCTCAGCCCTAAGTACTATAACGGATGGTATAACAGACAATATCTGCAGAAATAATAATACAAAGGAATATTTGTACATACTATATTTTGTTCCAGTAGACTCTGGAGAACTATAAAAGACATTGTAAGTGTAAAAAGAGTTAATAGATGACATAGTTATAAATATTGTCTGCGTCATTTGAAATATAGGTACCTACTCTTACACTTATAAATGAACTAGAGACTGCCCGCGACTACGTACGCATTTATTGTCATATCTTGGAAAAAATCATGCTATCTCAAAATAATATAGCCTATGTATTATTCTGATATAGGTACCTATAACCTACAATATTGGCAAATTAGTAGTTTTAGCGTAAAAGAGTTAACATCCATCAATCGACACAAACATTGATATTTATAATATTAGTAGGTTGTTCTCGTAATGAAAACACACTATTCGCCAATCGAGAATATTGTTAGCAATCACTACAAAAGTGGGGACCGCTATAAAAATCGCAGACAGAAAAGCCATCAAATAAACGTCTTAAGCCGCCCCCGAAGCGTGTCGCCGCGGAGTGCCGTTCACGCACGACCGCGGACGAGCCGACGACTTTTTTGCCGCACCCTTGTCGCCTGCTGCCACCATATACTCTCTATATCCCAACATGTTTCCCCAAGCACGTATACACAATAGTTTTACTCCACTCCACAGATTGTTTTACAATGTAACTGTGCGTGCGCCACGCGAACACCAATATTCTAGTATCGCACTTATATTAAAGGCTTGAAATACCATAATTGCTTTTAAGGTGTTGCGTTATATGAAACGGTAACAAATGAACAAAGTGAAATTAATGACCGAAAAATTTACATGCTACGAAAAATTCAAATATAGATAAAGGTAATACAGTTTATTTTACGTTACTTTTATGACGTCACGTAGAGCTCATTCGCGTTCATAAAATAGTCAAGGTACATATTTTTCGTTCCAAAGAATAGTCGTTTGCTATAACACTTTAGTTTAGTGTCTGGCTGCAGTATATTCTCCAATAGTGCGAGCGCTGTTGAAATTTTTAGGAGTTCCTTGCGACAGAGTATAACGGTCTCGGTATTATGCGACTGTGTAAATAGGTCAACTGTTTTGCTAGTGTAGCCTGCATAAATGTGGCCTCCCTAAAATATAACTTTAGCTTCAGTAAGTCTCGTTATTATTAATGCCAAGTAACTTCCGCGGAGGTATTCCCGAATTCTGCGACCGTAGCTAACTTCTCTCCGAATTAGAGGTGGCACTTATTTAATTAGTTGTTTAATTCTATGTAATTTGTTTACGTCTCTTCTTTCTTTTCCGGCTCGTGTAACGGTTTTGAATATAAAATGTAAAACACTTGTTATCTCTCAAAAAAAGACTTCAAGTCCGGTTTTAATTTCGGAAGTCGTCTTCCAAGAGTTTTATCCGAAAATATTTGGTCCATTTGGTAACAAATCCATCGTGGCATCTTGTTTGTCCGGACCGAACCCTCATAGATTTTGACAAATTTATCGTTTGTTCCGGGCTGCAGAAAAATCGGATGCTGTCAGTTCCCCAACAGACAATGGTCATAAATCTAATGAAAACGCCGGTGGCGCGGTGCACCACGCTTTCTCCAGCCGGATGTATGGGGAGGACAATGAACAAATACCTCGCGCTGTCAACAGAATGGATGGCCATTTGATAATTGAATCCAAATTTGAAACTGCGAACTCTGACCGGCTGACCTAAACATTGTTTACGAGTCCTGTCCAAATTACAAAGTAACTTCATCGAACCGGCCACAAATGTGTTTGGTTGACTTCAAATATCTGCAAAGGACCTTTTTAAACATTACTCTAACACTTCTCAAATTGCTAGAAGCCACGTAACTTTTTAATCAATGTAAGAGCAAAGAATTCCTGAGTTAAACGACCGTAGAAGGGAATTTAATCTCCCCTTTGAGCCGCGGGACGAGCTGAGACCTCGCAAGGCCTTAAAAAAGAAAACAACACGCTTTCAAGGGATATACGATATTGGCGCTGTTATGCCATGGAAACTTTGAGCGGTGGCGGCTTTAAGAAAATTGTTTAGAAAACAACCAACTTTTAATAATGGATAGTAAAGCACCGAGATAAGGCACGAAACCTTTCATAGCTGCGCTGCATCAGAATTTTAAATATGTGTCATAGACTAACTAATATACTACAAGTATTATCATTAATATTGTTCACTAGCTGACCCGGCGAACTTTGTTCCGCCTTAGACGCCATAAATGTGCAGATTTTTGATTTTATTAAGTAATTTTAAATTTTCTAATTTTCCGCGCAATCACCTTAATTTTTTCTTTCATAAGAACCTTCTCCTGAAAAGAATTAGCAAAATCGGTCCAGCCGTTCAGGCGTGATGCCGTGACCAAGGGAAATAGGGATTCATTTCTATATAGATACATATATAATAATAATAAGATGATAAACACAGAGTTTTCACAGCACAATATAGACTTTTTACTCTTTTAAAACTCATTGAAAAAGTGTTAGGAAAGCATTCGCAGAAAACTTTTAACTGTTGAATAAATCTACGAGCACTATTTGAATAGTGTTCCGTGGGTAGCGGGTCTCGGAATTATGATTCAGTGCTGCATAATCTAAACTAGAAGCCGGTGCCCATAGACTTGTTTACAGCGGGAAAACAATGCCAACAAACAATAGGAAACTTGCAAACAACGTAATTGGCCAATAAAGATCCCATTGAGA
The DNA here is from genome assembly GCA_947563765.1 of Anarsia innoxiella. Taxonomy (NCBI): domain Eukaryota; kingdom Metazoa; phylum Arthropoda; class Insecta; order Lepidoptera; family Gelechiidae; genus Anarsia; species Anarsia innoxiella. The sequence goes on from OX387415.1 coordinate 151,900, forward strand.
GGCCTTTACACCGAATTAACCCTTGCTCCTAATTGCCAGGCTGTTCCGGCCAAGTGCTCAGGGAATCGCTTGTATGTTTCTCTTAATGGTTATCGACTCCATTTTGCTCTTTTTACGAGTAAATAGAGAGCGCGGGTGCTTCCCCCCCCCCTTTCCCAGTTACATTTTCGTTCCGTTGGAACGTGAGTAAAATTTTATGATTGAACGTTATTGTTAGGTGTTACAAAAATGCTGACAAAAATTGTTCTCTAGTCTATAAAATGAGGTGCGAAATCTTTTGTTTGTTATTTAGATAAAATCACAAACAGAAATTGTAAATTGAAGAAATAATTAGCCATTTACATCTATGCTATCTGATTAGTCTTAATTTTTTTATATTCATCTATTATACAATCATCATCATATTATTTAAGAGTCAGACTCTTGTCGGTGGAGCATCCTCCATTTAAACCTATCCTTTGCCAGTGCTTAAACACAAAATTGCTATAAATCCTACATACAAAACTTCTAGAAAACTACAACTTCCTAAAATAGAAATTAGTCAATCAACGATACAGAGTAATTGTGTGTATTTGACGATGTCGGCGGATATTTAGCAAAGTGTCGACGCCAGTGTTTAGCCGGTGGAGTCCAGGGCCGCAGCCAGTAACGAACAACGTTGGAATAGTGTCGTGTCTGCAATCGGGCCGTCTCAATTATCATTTGTGCGCCGCCTCTCGGGGGGCCTAATTCATTTACACTGGCCGGACTATTCTGGGTAGCTTCTGCGATCTGCGACTGACACTTGGACAATTTGCTGGGTGGGACCTCCGTTAATAATAGTATTGTACGTCTATTCTCTTGGATCAAAAGGTTATCCGTGTCTGTATCGAAAGTAATTTGTACATTTTAGTGGTTCTGAGAGAAACTGAGATTATCAATAAGTTATTTGAGGTGTGATTATTGTATTGTTTATGTAGTTATCTCTTCTTTGTATATTAAAAGTCGCTTTTAACGGTGGAGAAATTGCTATCTTATTTTGTCTTTTGAAAGTTTGATCTTTATCATAAGTACCTCTAAGTTAAACTTTTTCTTCACTTAAGCAAAATGTACATTGCCTTCCTACTTATATTAATCTCAATATTTCCTTTAATAAGAAATTAACCACCAAATTAACGAGAAAACGTTTTCGTCACAAAAGTCCTACATTTACAAACCAAAAAAAAAAGAACAAATAATTATTTGCACAGAATAAGTATGTTTGTAAAAGTGCTGAGTCGCGCGGCGTGTCCGCTCCAACCGTGAAGGAAACTTGTCGATTTCGTTAAGATCTTGATTGTCTCCGCTCCGATATAACTTGTCTATTATTTCTCGTGATCTATTTCCCCTCACAACCGAAACACATCCAAAGTAATAGAGTCCGCTCGTAATCACGAGTTTAGACCGCCTCACCCGTTTCATACTACCGCGGCTCATGCTAATTAAGATGTTAATAAAGCCTGCAATTCGATTACAATGATGGCGGCCGCACTAAACTATGTTACACTACCCTCCAAAACTAATTATCTCTCAAGTGTCCCAGGCCATGGGCCACGGGCCGCGGGTTGATTTACCGACCCATTAGCGGGCCCTGGTGTTGAGCACTTGAGCGGCCCTGACGCACAGATTATTGAAACGCTAGAGATTAGGGTTAAGTCTCCATAAATTTGACACAATTTAATGGCCACGTTGATATTCGTTGAAAATTCAATGATCGTAAAATTTATATTGCAAAGTACTTACGAGTAGGTATTTTACATAGTCGAACTCGCTACGAGTATTATATGAATTTCTAGAACGTTCTAGACTCGATTATTATGATCTTGTTTCAGAATACAAAATTATATTTATACACACGTACGAATAACTTTATAGTTGATCGAGATATTGAACTCTATCTTTTGACGTTAAAGTATATTTTGCAGATAAGACTCTACTTATCTACTAAAATAAATAATATTGACTGCTTTGTATAAACCTAACTTTATGTCTATAAAAACTTCAGATACGATGTAGACAATAATTTACTTTCATAAATGAAATTGACCTTTACCTAACATAGGTTATCAACTTATCTTAGACTGAGTGTTTAATTAATAAGGCTTAATTTAAGTTAACAATTAATATACCACTGATTCTATATCTACATAATTATAAGGATAGATAGGAATTAGTTAACCTAATTAACCACAACCACTAATTATAGCAACATTATAATGAGCTTTAATTAAATTATAATGCTTATTATAATTAAATTGGAGTATTTGTAGTTATGTAGGTATATAAGTAAATTCTTAAAGCGACTTGGCAGATAAGCCTATGTAAAAAGAAAAGAAAATAATTTTAGATCTAAAGTCTATACAGGGTGTAACAGAAAGGGTATATAAAGCCGAAACACAGCGATAGTCCTCATGAAACTGAACAACTTTCCCAAGGAAAATGGGTCGTAACTCGAAAATAAATTTTGGATCGCCCATACTTACGCGATCAGCTGATCGGGCATTTTGTATGGGGAGGCGAAATTTTTTTTTCGAGTTACGACCCATGTTCCTTGGGGAAAGTTGTTCAGTTTCATGAGGACTATCGCTGTGTTTCGGCTTTATATACCCTTTCTGTTACACCCTGTATAAATACATCGTTAATTCAACTCTCGCAAGAGATTTTCGCAAAAAATATTCTAACCAATTTGACAACATTTGCGTAAGCGAGGAGAAACATATCGCGGCATTATCCTCGCATTCCTTCATTGCGTGGAGAAGAGGCGGTCATTATCTGAATGGTGAGTATACATCGCCCCTCGCACGAACACTCGCGGCCATCCGTCACCTTCATTAGCTTCGAGGGTGCGCGCAATTTGATATTGTCAGTGTGAATAATTCGCTCCAGCACCGGTTTTGGCAAGATGGATTTTCAATTAGAAGATTACCTATTGGCAGCTTGATCACACCCATTATTCGCACCATCTGACGTATAGATAACTCGTTAAGTGGTCATTCACTTTGTCTGGGGATTCTCATATTAGTTTTATTATCTAGCTACGTGTTCAATAACAAAACATTTTATGAAGCATAATAACACGTTCTTAAATAAAAGATTGCCATAAAGAGCTAAAGTTTGGTACATTAACTGTTTAAAGTTTCCAGACGATACGATACCGGAATGCATAAAGAAACTGTCACGTAATGACTCTTAAATGGAAAATTTTTATATAAGTAAAATTTTTATGATTTCAGTTTTATTATAATTGGCTTTGAGTTTGAGTGAGCGCAGTGTAAGAGCATGCGTGGCCCCGTTTGGTGGGAGCGCGGTTTAATACGGTCCCGACTTCATTTCCGTCGGGTTGTTCCCAACTCATATTTAACTGGACGTTATGAGTTATGGCGCGCTTGTTTCTGATTTTGTTGACTCCCGTCTGCGTGGAACTTTTTAAATTTTAATGATCCACTGCTTTGTTTTGATTTCCGAAATTTATGTAGGACCTGCACGATCGTTTGTTGTTCGTCTAACTTTTTGGTCACGAGTGTCCGCTCGTGTAACATTAGACAAAGGGTGGGCGTTGGAACGAAAACATTTTGATGACCGCGCAGATAAATACGGAGAACTAATTGAGTGCTTTTGAGAGACAAAGAGAGTTTCACAACAGCCCTTACTTTACTTATTTTGAAACTCAAACAGGACAATTAATAACCCTTCTCCTATTTAAACTGATACAATTTATTTTCATCTTGCCTGATAGTACCGTCAGCATAATATTGCAACATGTAAATCATGTTGCGCACCGTACAGTGTACGTAACACCCGCCGTAACAATATTAACGCAATATGTCGGCCGCAGCTCTATGACGTTATCTAATTATAATTTATCGTGGAACTACTCGATGGTATCGCCGATCTGTTAATTAGGAATTGGAGAGTTTCCCACGGGTTGTCACTCGCTATAGAGAGAATATAGCTAGTCATTTTGAACCGGCGAATACTATTTAGTGTTTTAGGGCAGAAAAATAGCGTGCGGTGTCTCGATTTATTCAAGAAGAGCTTAATCTTTCACATCTCAGAAAAAAAGAACAATAGAAAATCTATTGTGTCCGGGTTTATAATGGGTCAGTGGGATGTGAGAGGTTTATTCTTATATTATGATAATTTTGCTTATTCTTTTACATTATTCTCTTGTTTCATAATGATTAGCATCACTTTAATAACTACCTAATCAAAAATCTTTATCAGTCCATATATGTCCCCACCGAGGGGCACGAGCCTACTCTCTTACAGAGAGTGATTAGGCCGTAATCCACCACGCTGGCCAAGTGCGGGTTGGCGGATTTCACATACACCTTCGAATTTCTTCTCTAGTGTATGCAGGTTTCCTCACGATGTTTTTCCTTCACCGTTAGGAAGTGGTAATCAAATAAATTGATCCGTACATGAGAAATAAACTCAGAGGTACGTGCCCCCGCCAGGATTCGAACTCACGCCCTCAGAGTTCGAGGCAAGCGTTCTACCAACTGGGCTACCACCGCTTTTCAAATCAAAAATAAAATATTGAATTGAACGACATAATTTTACTAAAGGAAATGAATTTCTATTTAAACAAGTTTTATAGTTTTATAGTTTTTAGTAGTTTTTTTTTATCTGAAAAACGGAAAAAACACAAAACTACAGGAAATTACTTACGTTAACTGAAAAATAAGTCTTTCATTAGTGCTAGCAGTGGATGACTCGGATTTCAATTCAAACTCGATAATAGCCATTAGAGAGAAAAACCCGAGACCCAAGTTTACTCTTGTTATTATCAGTTTCTTTAAGCCCAAGTTTGTCTGTAGGCTGTTGATTAATTTAGTCTAGAAACTTGTTAAAACTGGTTTGTCATTGCGGCGTAATAGCAAAGTTTCGATAACACCATTAACATTGAAAGTTAAATGAATTTGGTAATTGCTGTCTTTGGACTACTTGTCTTGTAGTTATAATAACAACGATATGAAACTTAAAATTTAAGTATTTCAGTTTCAGAGAATATAATATTATGATATCTAATAATTATATAGTAATTGTAGGGATCGTTTTACCACTTACAGATAAAATTTATCTGAAAGATATTTTACACCTCTCACCGTCTAAAACGTCATGTTTTATGAAAAAGACATAATAGGCTTATCTGTTAGTTATTGTATTTGTTAGTTGCGAAATGGGACCTTAATCTCATTATTTAACACCATAGTAAAACCATAGTTTTTACAAAGATGTTTTATATTCCAACTTACTTAAATTACCTTAGAGCCAGGGTTCAGATCCTCAGAATTATCTTGAACAAGTTCTAACCTGTTCAAACTGGTTCTAACCACCCCCTTTTTTCCAGGAGGAGTATGGTCTCTCCGCAACCTGTCCATCTCAGTCCCCCGCGCGGTGCTGTCCGGCGAGGGTCAGGCTGCCGTGCTGCGGTGCTCCTATGACCTTGAAGGGGCAGCTCTCTACTCCATCCGCTGGTACCGAGCTGAAACCGAGTTCTACCGCTACGTGCCAAGAGAACTCCCGCCTACTATGGTCTTTCCATTGCCTGGAGCTTCTGTGGATGTAAGTATAATTAAAGAAACCTTTTCTTCACTTTATGACAAAAATAATATAAGAAAAACCAAAAACGATCTTGATCTTTTGTTTTTTGCTGCCGATCACGGTTCTGCTTCTAAGTTAAGAAAACTGGAAGCCATATTTGAAATTAATTATGATACTTGCATTACACATCGTCCCGAAGAACCCTTGGTAAAAGGATTTAGATTCAAACTATCGTCAGTGAACTGTTTTTGGATGATTTATAATTACAATATTCCGATTTTAATGTTTTCTTTGGACCTGTGCAAATTCCGTAGGTTCTATATTATTTCTTGAATCACATAATTATCTTCTTGAGTAAATCAATTATTAATCATGTAAGTTATCATCACCTGCTCATCAAAAACCAACCCTAACACCAGTCATTTTGATCCAGTTAACCCAATCGGACCACCAGCAAGTCCGTATCGTGAACCTGAACCGACGGCTGAGTGGAGTGTACCAGTGTGAAGTGTCTGCTGATGCACCACTCTTCCACACTGATATTGCTTCTGCTCCACTTACTGTTGTTGGTAAGTATATTTCATAATCTATATCTTTACCTATATCTACTTATAGTATAAAAGGAAGTCGTATTAGTTAGTTACACATGTTATAACTCAAGAATGGCTGAACCGATTTGGCTGAGAATTGGTAGGGAGGTAGCTAAGACTTTTTATCTTGTTTTAATTTGCCTCTAAGGCGGAACAAACGATCGCGATCGCGCGAAACGAAAACTTGTTACAGATAAGACCCAAATAACTTTGTAATAGTCAAACAGTCACCTTAGTGAAAACCACGTGGTCTCGTTGGATGCAGATGGCAATGAACGAATACGCTGGAGAACCATTGAAGAGGCGTTTACTCAGCATTGGGCAGCTATAGGTTGAAATGATTATGAACTTTGTTATCATGTTAACCTTGAAATCTTCCCCCCAGACCCCCCATTCCGCGCCCCCCGCCTCCACGTCTCCCGCGTGAGCTACGAGCGTGGTGACATCATCCGAGCTAACTGTACCATTGACGAGGCCTACCCTGCGCCTAATATTACTTGGATCCTCGATGACGTCAAGGTGAGTGAACTTAACCTTGTAATGGATTTTTGAGTACCTTAAATTTCATGCCAAGACTTTTGTTGTACCTATATCAGCCGGGGACAACCCTGACAGTAAAGCAATTACAATCCAGAATTATTTTGAATAGCTTCTGCTCCAAACGTTTGAGCATCTGTATTTATCTTTTGTCTACTAGATTTTCTTCTAGATTCCTGAGAGTCTTCACCTAATAGGTACCTAATTATGGCCACATTGCATTGGACATACTTCATTGTCTTCTTTCCCCTCTACAGATAGCAGAATCAGTATCCTGGCAAACTTCAGAGCTGGACTTCAAAGAGCGAGCGGCTCTAAGCCGGTTGGAGCTGACAGTGCTGGAGACGGAGCAGTACAAGGTTGGGCTGACGTACACCAGCGCCAGCCTCGCGCGCGCCTACCACGACAACCATCTTTATGACCGGGATGCTGATAGCGAGGAGCGGGAGGTTCTCAGGTAAGGGGGGGAGAAAGAAGGAAAGTTATGAAATTGGATGTTTTAAAATAAATGTAGTATTTGTGGTTTCTAAGTTTGATGTATTCAGTCATAAAGATATGAAAAGTGTTAGGAGTAGATAGACATATGGAAGATAGAACGAAGATATTCAAATCATAATCAAAATCAATGAAATTTCAAGCCGTCGTTTATCTCCAACTCATTTGGAATGCAGTAATGGGCAGCGCAGGACTGGTCAGACCCCGGGGATCGTGAAGATTCCCGGGAGGCTTTTATCTAGCAATGGACCACGAGCTGATATGATGATAATGACGATAAGTTTAATGTAGCATGACCTTTACTGACTATTAATGACCTATTGAACACCCTATGTCACGTCCTTATCTGTAGGTACACAATGACGCCCCCAGCAAGCGGGCAGTTCGCACTGAGCTGCATAGCGACCATCTTCGATATTTACGCGCGCCGCAGCGAGCCCATCTACATACGCGAGGACGCACCGCATCCCGCCTCTGTTACCGGGGAAAACTCTGCAGGTAGTTACACATTCTTGTAATCATGAATTTCAGTATTCAAAAGCTTTAAATGCCACCCGTAAAGACAATCTACCTGATCTTTGTAACCTGCCCCCCAATTCTGATAACCTTCTCTAGCGCATACGCTGCAACTTACGCTTAGTGATCAGAATTGCCGCCCCAATTCTTCAATCGACATAATAATGTTTTCTTTGATCATTAAATAGCTTTCTCCTCCACAGGAGTATCGACAGGCAGCAACATGGCGGTCGTAGCGTGCTGCACCGGCGCAATCTGGGCGGCGCGCGCGGTGTTATGATGTCGCTGGCCCCCGCACCCCCCTCCAAACTGAATGTTGTGATAGATACCTACTTTATTATATACTACCTATTTGTACTAGCCTAAGATTTATTTCAATGTTGCAGAATTAATTACCTTTATGTGAATATGTAAATAAATTCATTAGTTACAGAATTGGGTTGTTTTATTTATGATTTTTCTTATTAACTGAATTAGATATAAGCCGAAATTAAGATATAGATGAACTTAGTTAAAAAAATTGATAGATAGTCATTTATTGTCCAAAGTACACATTGAAAAAGAAATGGCTAAACAGAAGCAAGATTCATAAGCATTGTCCAATTTGCGTTGTGATGTAGGAACAGAGAGAGGTTCTTAAATCACCATAATAAGCTCTGACACTGGTATTGGTCGCGCCACGTAAAAAGAACTGTGGAAACAATTGAAAGCGATGTGTTCGCGCATGGGTACACTTACGCGCGTAAGTACTAGGGCTATTTATCGTTTCATTCCTGAAAGAGTCTTTTGCACGCGGTTACGAATGTTGACTTATAGACTGAAAAACATATCAAATGAAATATAAATATAATGAAAACTCTTTGGATTCAGTGTAAAATGCCTATTGGTCTTTTCCAATATTTTTTTTTTATTTATATTCCACCCTACTTATACTACTAATAATATTTTTCTATCCTTTGTGCATAAAACCATGACTGTAATTAAACACTTTTGTGCGCGATGGTATTTTAGAACAAATGTTACACGTCAAATTCAAAAATCGTCTAATGCGAAGCTGTCAGCCGAAGTTCTTTTTACGTGGCGCGACCTATACCTCCTTGATAATTGGATCTAACACACAACAAGTGAAAACAACGCAAACATAAACTCATTAAACTAACCATCAAAGATACGCAAACTAAGTCGAAACTAATTAAAGCAAACAAAAGGTAGACCTTAACTGAAGCAAAAGTATTCAAGCCCACCTGTCTCCGAAGTTCATTTATTTGTTCTTAGGTCTGCAGCCGCGAGGAGTCGAGGAGTATAATGATAATCATTAGTATGCCATGCCCTCCACTCGTTGGCAGTAAATAAAAATTTGCAATCGTTCCCGCCAGATGTTACGATCCATTAAGTAGGGCGTGACGCGCGTGGCTCCTCGATTTATTACATTTAGAGGAAAATACGGACGGGTAAAACAACAACTGCGTTTTTATTCCGTGTTTATTGTCGCAAACTACTTAATACAATTTTTATTTTCAAAAATTTTTGGTGGAGGTTAGTTACTTGTACCGGTTGGCCTAAGGGTGCCTTTTCACCAGAGATGTGCTATGCTACGTTGTTATGGATGCGTTTGATATCCACCAATCATATTCAGAGTATCGTCATATTGAATGAGGACGATTGGTAGATATCAAACGCATCCATAGAGACGTAGCTTAGCACATGGAATTAACAACCTACCTACTGTTAATTCCATCTAAGAGTGTATTTTGTTGTCAGAGCAGATTGAATAAATATATTTTCTTTCACATCTCTGGTGGAAAGACACCTAAAGACTAGTATCTGTCAATCCAATAAGTTAATACTACAAAACTGACCTACTGTATAATCCGACTAAAGGCAAAACAATTTGTTGTAGGAAATTATGACGTTCACAGGCGTTCATTTAAAAATCTGTGTAATATTTGAGTGTGTTTTTGACTTGACAGTGATTTTAAAACACTGATTCTAAGAGGCCGTTTCGCCACTAACCGATACAATTTAACTGACAGATAAACTTATGTTTATTTCTTAAAACATGACGTTTTAGATAGTGTCAGGTATAAAATATCAGTCAGATAAATATTATCTGTAAGTGGACAGACGGGCCCTAAATGAATTTAAGAGCCCAACAAGCGACTAGTAAAGGCTTAAACTATCTTCAAATTTTTTCCAAAAAAACTCAGCGTTTAAAACCAAAAAGTCCAACCGTATGTTTCCACTCCGAGATTCACGTCTCATTTGTTACTCCTAAACTGTCGATTCCAATACCGTTTTTGAGTGGTACGGCTTAATCTGCGCCATTGTGAGCCGTCAATGTACGTCGAGCGAGGGCGTTTAATATCCGCCCGGTTATAGGAGCTCGTTAGCGATTTCCCAAACAAGTTGACAGGAGAGGCTGGAAATTAGACATTGGGACACTTCCCGGCGAGTTTCGAGTGAGATGTCGTTGCGAGATGAGTTTAGACAGTTACTATACATCTATCTAGTGTGTAATTTACGTGTAGGTATGTTCAGTCACGAGCAATAATATGTATACACTGTGACATTTTCAAAGTATCGTAACTTCTATCGTTTCAAAAATATGTTTCCGTCAATTTGTTCAATGATTGTATGACTGTTGATTGCAATGAGGAAGGAATATAAGGAGTGGCCCCATTTTTTTTTCATATACAAATGAGTTTATGTCAGCGTGCCAAGTTTGGCGCAAGTTTTTCATAGTTTTCGTGGTAGATGACCTGTCAAACGATAAGAAATTCCATACAAAACGGTAGCCATTTTGCGCCAGACCAGGCACGCAGATCCAGGCGGTATGGCACCTCCTTATATATTCTATACTCAAAAGGTTGATTGTGTTATTGAACAAATTGATGAATCCATATTTTACTGACATATAAACCTATGTCTATTTCATAAAACGTTTTAGACAGTGACAGATATAACATATCTGCCAGATAAATTTTATCTGTAGAAAGTGAAAAAGGCCCCTTAATGTAGAAAACTGCCCCCTGAACGACTTTTTAAATCGGCTACATTATACTATATCGATGACAATTTTTTGTAATATCATTCAAACAGTATAATGCGGCCAATTTAAGAAGTCGTTCAGGGGTCACTTATACACCAAGACCTTACCTATATTGTACCTACGTGTTTTGGTTGTTTACTCAAAAAGTATTTGATTTTAAGATGAAAGTGACGTATTTTATTTGAAAGGTCAAGTTATTTTTATACGTTGGGTCAAGCATTTTAAATTAAAAGACTGAAAGTCGTTTGTTTGGCCAAATTAAGAGTAGTACCCTAAACAGACGGGCATGTATGAGGCGACTGATGAGTGTGGATGAAGCGAAAGAGGTGTGTTTGGATCGAAGCAAGTGGAAGGAAGTGGTCTCTGCCTACCCCAATGGGAGAGAGGCGTGACTGATATGTATGTATGTATGTAAGTTGAATAGAAATCTGTTTTGTTCGTTTCTACTCATAGAACATGAATTTTAAACGCGAAAACTTAAGAAATACTAAAACATGAAATTTCTGTATTTTACTACTTTGACTAAGTCGGATAGTATCATCGCTGTTTTGGGGTTTCAATGTCAAATTCGAAAACAATGAAATAAGGTTAAGAAATGCAATTGATTTCATAGTAAGATTTAAAAAGTTAAGCTATTCTGATGAACTACTAAACTAGCAAGGCGATCGTTTAAACTTAAATTATAGCTACGGAACCATCACATTTACTACCCAGCACGCATATGACGGATTTTTATGGCTGAACAGTTCGTACAAGTATGAAAATCAACGTATAAAATAAAAGGGAGGAAACGCGAAGGAATTTAAAAGTTCCGTATAAACGTGCTATAAAAGTTACATAAAGGAATTCTTATACAGGATGTAACAGAAAGGGGTTATCAACCCGAAACACAGCGATAGTCCTCATGAAACTGAACAACTTTCCCCAAGGAACATGTGTCGTAACACGAAAAAAATTTTAGGATCGTCCATACTTACTCAATCAGCTGATCGGTCATTTTGTATAAGGAGGCGATTTTTTTTTCGAGTTACGACCTATGTTCCTTGAGGAAAGTTGTTCAAGTACATGAGGACTATCGCTGGGTTTCAGCTTGATACCTCTTTCCGTTACACGCTGTATAAACGAGCAGGAAAACACATATAGATAACATCCGCAGTAATCGTAAAGTTGTTTGTGCAAACAAAGAACTAAAACGTGGTTTAATATATACATACATACCTACTTTACATAGATATCACAAAGAGAGTTCTTTCCTATTTGGCATGTGTCGTATCTAGTATTAAACAGAGACGTCTATGGTAAAGCATTTTAATTTAAGAATTTTAACAATTAACAATTGTCGCATCCTGAGGCCCAAGCCGGCTATTTGGAAATAGCCTCAGTTGTGTGTTGGCAGAGTGTCAATGGCATTTTTGACTCATTTGGTATTCTACTAAACAATGACTTAGCGCCAAAACACACGGTGAAACGCAACTGAATCTGCTAGTTACTTTTGAGTTGCATCGCAGTTTCTGCTATAGACTTCCTTAGAAAACCACACACACGACGCAACTAGTTTGAAACGTTTCATTTCAGTTGCATTTGTGTTTTACCGTGTGTTCTGGGTTTTACACTGATTGCGACCAAATGTGTCAAAAAATGAGATTGACACTCTGCCGACACACAATAATTTAAACTAGCAGACTTGGCCCCCAATTTTAAGTCGGTGTTCATTTAGAATGATCTTTCGGTTAAAAACTTTACAATTTTGCCCAATTTCATTAAAATCTTTTCCGTAGTTTTTGCGTGAAAGAGTTGTTACTCTTCACCCAATCATCCAATCATCCATAGGTACATTGACATTTGTGTAAAACTTTATTTGAAAAGAGCAACCTCACAGAGTTTCTTGCTAGGTTCTTCTCTGGGGGAAACTGCACCTTGCGAATCTAGCGCTAGCTTTAAAAAATACCTATATAATAATGTAACGGTTTCAAGAGCATTTTTTGTGCCTATGTAATAAATATATTTTTGAGTTTGACTTTGTATTATTATCAGGATTATAGGTTATTCAGATACAGTATAATGACCTGGTATACGAAGTGAGTAATCACAATTGAAAACTACTTAGTTCCCGTGTCTGCGTATGCAATTGGCTCTGAAATAAATCACTCTTGCTGTTTATCATTTCTCGCTCGGATCGCAACTCATCACTCAATGCCGTTGTGTTCAATGAAATGCCAATAAATATGCGCATAGGTATTATCCTTCCAAATTCGATGTTGCCGGGCTGCATTGCTATTTGATTGTCATTATGACAGTTTGATTTTATCCGCGTTATGATTTTATTTTGGCTTTTTCGGAGTGTTGCTCAAATATTGATAATCTATATATATAAAAATGAAACCCGTTTTCCGTTGTCACGGCATCACGCCTGAACGGTTGGACCGATTTCGCTAATTCTTTTTTTTAAATGTTCATTGAAGTCCAAGGATGGTTCTTACGGTGAGAAAAATTCGAATAATTGCCGGGAAAGCCCTAAAACAGACCTTTTCTTTTTCCCATACAAATGTTTTCTTACTAAAATGTAGAGTCAACTTGAACTTTATTCCTACACAATAAAGTTCATTCTAAGGCGGGACGAAGTTCGCCGGGACAGCTAGTCTTATATATATACTCACCTACTAGATCGTTATTCTTGAAGTAATCATTAGCATTGATAGTTTTGATGTAAGAGATACGCACAAATCTATCGCTGTTGATACATGCTCTTTTGTATTTAAATAATTTATCTTATTTAAATAATAAAGCACAATGTGTGACGATATTAGTTTCGCTGCCACTTCAGTCTTGTTTTAATTATTCAATCCTACACCGCTCGAATAGAAATGAGTTGTTTAATGCTGTCTACACACCAAAGCCGCCGGCATGCCGCCGGGCTAGGTCAGCGGCTTTACGTCATACGAATGGCAGCTGTCAAAAAAGCCGGCGGCTTTGGTGTGTAGGTATCATAAGATTTTAGATATAAGTAGGTAAGTATAATTTCTTCAAAATCTGATAATAACATGCCTAGCCCTGTGAAGACGCCATTAACACACGACAAGAGAGTATAAGCTCTGAATAATTAGTAGGTTATGAAGTAGGTCATATAAACTACCTAAATACTAGATACTCAACTAAGAGTGGAGCTATTTGCTTGTTCCGTTCCCGCAAACAGCCAGTTTACTTATTATCCAGAAGTTCGGTTGTAAGGAATCGAATTACGTGACTCTAACACTAATCGAGACCTCCTTCACGAGTTCGTTTCATAACTGTTGCAGGAAAGGCATTTAAAGTTAATGAAGTCTTATAGTTGGTAGTTAAAGGCCTTTTTCTGTCGAAAGACAGAAGAGGATATAGTGTTTTTTAAATAGATTAAGTTAAGGGCTTTTTTTGCAACTTGATGTCAATGATGAACACGCGACGGGACTTGAAAAACGAACTTTACTTATTTAAAAAAGTAGAATATCAAAAAAGTGAATCACAAGTCTTAAGGTGTCTACACACCAAACCGCCCGGCGGCTTTAAACTTTGATTATAGAATATATAAGGAGATGCCATACCGTCCGGATCTGCATGCCTGGTCTGGCGCAAAATGGCTACCTTTATGTATGGAATTTCTTATCGTTTGACAGGTCATCTACCAAGAAAACTATGAAAAACTTGCGCCAACCTTGGCACGCTGTCATAAACTCATTTGTTTATTTTTTTAAAATGCGGCACCTCCTTATATATTCTATACTCAAAGGCATTAAACAATCACGCCGGCGGCGGATTTACGTCATACGAATGACAGCGAATGACAGCGTAGCCCATGGCCTAGCCCGATGCCGCTGGGCCGGCAGCTTTGGTGGATAGATAGACACCCCAACTAGCAAAAAGTGGTTTTTAATCTCTCTTCAGGATCAATTTTCCTAGGACTATATGAGACTTACATCCACATAAAAATCCGGAAAAGGGCCCACTTTATAAGTACACTTTTACTTATATCTTGTTTATATTAGACTGCTTCAATACCGTTTACTCCTATATTGCTACTGTAATAGAATTACGTAAATTCAATTAGTCCTGCAAATCCCAATATAAGTAAGTTATAGGAAAAAGTGAGATGAATTTGAGCCTCGCAATCCTACTACAAGCTCACATTTTGTGATCTGTCAGATTATGTTCTGTCAATCTAGAAATTGTTAAACTGCTTTACTGAGTATTTATATGAATACTACATAATTTTATTTTATTTAACTGTCCCCAATAGTACAAAATCAAAAGATTTCTGTTGTTAGTCTGTTGTAAATTCGTAGGGGAATGTGAATTTACTGAATATTTTGGCATGTTTTTAATTAAATTTTCAAAGCGCCTCTCGTATCTAACTTATTGGCATTTTATTAATTAATAGTTTTCTATAAAAATATCATAAATAGGTGCCATTTTTTCGGTGAGCATTGTCAAGTCTGATTTAGCACCAATATAAGTAATATTAGTTCTATATTGGCATGTGCTCAAACCCAAAAACCGACGCCATATTGTTACCAATCTTAGTTGCAATTAGTGTTGTCGAAAAATCGATAGTTTTACAATCGATTGTTAAACGTCAAAAACATGTACCCTATCGATAGCACAATCGACACTATTGCTCTCCGATATTGAATACACAATATAGTTAATAATATATATAGATAGTTTTGCACAATCGATAGTGATAATTTTTTCGATAGTATTGCATTCAGTAAGCAGGCATAATGGGTGGTAGAATATATGACATGATCACGTATAATGGGTGGTAGAATGTATGACGGACGAATATAAAGTAAGTATGGTCAGTCAGTTGGCCAGCAATTTCGAATCTACCACCCATTATACCTGCTTACTGAATGCAATACTATCGAAAAAAAGATCACTATCGATTGTGTATTCAATATCGGAGAGCAATACTATCGATAGTATCGATTGTGCTATAGATAGGGTACATGTTTTTCGACCTATCGATAGGATATCGATAGTGGCCTATCGAGCGGCAACACTAGTTGCAATCTTCACAGCTGATGTCAAATCCTATACCAGAATTTGCAAAACTATATAAAGCGTGTTTTTGCTTATATAGGTCGTTTTAAGCACAAATTATCTTATAAGAGTTTTGGCCAGGATTGTATAAGATTACTGAGACTATAACACTACTCTGAAATGCCTTTGTAAGTGTACGTAAGATTATAACGGCCTATGATAATTCTATATAAAAACATCTTATTTTCTTGCGTGATATATAATCTTAATGATTTTATTAATCGTTGAATTGTAGATATAAACTCGCTTCTAAAATCAGACAAAAAATATAAATGGTTTTCAATACTTAAAATTAAAGTTACTTATATTGACCATAAAATATTAGCTTATATGAGGATATAAGTATAAGTAAAAGGAGCGATTGCACTTAAGTGTATATACTCCTGGTAAATGCTTCTATAGGAATTTAAGATTAAAGTGCTCCTGATATGTAATCTTATAGGCGCATATAAGTCTGAGCTACAGGATTATTTACTCCTAAGTGCAATTAGTTTTGTTCACAGCTTTTATAGGAGTGCTAATCCAGAAGTAGCCATGAAATTGTTTCTATATACCGATATAAGTTCAAATTATAGGATTAAACATACTGAAGTCAAAACGGCATTTATTAAAACTGTTAAAAGCGCAGTAGCACACATCAAACCCATAATCGGAGCTATATAAGTCCATTTAGCATTAGAAAACTGGATTCCAGGACAATTTTGCTGGTTGGGACCATAATAGAATGTTGTAAACTCTTTTATAATCATTTACTTTCTAAATACGTCTAAAGTTATTTACATAGCCATACTTAAATTATATTGGTTTTACAAACATTATCTTTAAACGACGACCTTCCATTGTTCAAGGTTTTGTCAATTCTGATCTCCATAAAGTCCATCATTAAAGACACCTTTATTCAAGTTATTAACCCCGCGTAACGCATTTCATTATTTTTGAGCAGTAAAAAAAATAACAAAAAATTTTATTCGGTATAAAAAATTGTGGTCGGGCTCGGCCGAAGTGGGCACTTAACCTAAAAGGGTAAGGGTGGGGGACTGATCCGCTAATGTAATTGGCCAATCTGCGGCCGCCACGGTATATCTTGGCCATAAATAATGCGCCAAACTACGATGGCACTACATTGTCGGAATAACACCCAAATGGATGGAATCTCTTACCATATTCCTACAGAGTACATCTTACATATGTACTTATATGAATTACTTTCTTGGTTACCCTACTTACTTAATTGTACACTTGTTTTTGTCAGCATTGCAGAAAGGACCGTTATAATAATTCGTGTTTTTTTCTTTTGTTTTTTGAAGAGAGTGTCAAGTATACATTTGATGGCGTAGTGTAAGTTTTAATTACATATATATCCGTTACGCCTCTCTTCCACTTGCTACGAACCAAACACACTTCTTTCGCTTCATCCACACTCATCAGTTGCCTCATACATGGCCGTTGGTTTTAATTACTGCAGCCTTAGCATACGTGCCGCGACAATTATCTCACGTCATGCTGTCCTTATCACATTTAAAACTATGGACAGAGACGTAAGCGTGACAAACCTATGACAACGTCTTGTCACGAAATGTTTGCAAAACTAGCATATTTTTGCATCAAATCTTTCAATTGCTTAGACAGCAATAGATCAATAATTATCTACACGGCTACATTGCTACAAGATATAAGGTTTCCAGTTTCACCTAGAGTACCGTACCTACCAATTTTACTTGTCAAACCGTAATTACCACTCAACTATATAAATATAACTTAAAGACATATACAATTGACATTGATTTGTATTCAGTCATAGTATTCTACGTGAGATATTGTTTTGTATTTGATTGGCTTTTAAATAATTTATTTAACAGTTTATTGTAAGATGATAAAATAGAGGCAGAAAAAAAGAGAACTAAGTTATACAAAAGGTACAGCATGTTTTTAAAATAAATTTCATCTTGCAGACCCCACAGAGAGAGAAGTCATAGCAAGAAGATAGGACAGTCACTTAACCTACAATAAACAATAAATATATAAGTAATAGGTAATAAATATATAAGTAGGTATTATGTAGGTAAATATAACAGTTTAAAAAACTAAAACACTCAGTTCAACAACCTTTAACACCATATTTATACATTCTAGGGTAGAATTTTAGACATAACTCGTAAATTCTCGTAAACTCAGCATATTTATGATATCGGATATAACCCTACAAAGTTTAATCTACTGAGAATTTAGTGGTAGGGTGAACTAGACAACGTACTCTTTGAATGAAGGGGGTGTTACGGCATTGCTTGTGTGTAACTATACCTATTATATTTATGTCCAGTTAAAATAATAACCAAAGGTTAAGTTTTTATTTTAACTGGTCCCATAGTAAAAGTTGTTTGTTATCACGAGTACATACATATTCTTTTCTATCGTTCACTAATTTAAAGTCACCCTATATGTTTGAAATAACAGAAGGACGATACTTTGAAAATGTGATGGATATATTACTCGTGACTGTACAGTTGTAACATATATAACATATTCCCAAAATTAGTCCAAACTCATGTACCAATGTATTTACAAATCATTACCAAGATTTCAAGTTTCAGTATTCATATTTGCAAACTCGTAGCGGAATTCCTAACGATAGATGAAAGCGGGTTAGAGCGCTCCTCCACAAAGTAAACATTCGTCTCTCAAATGACACGTGAAACTCATCAGAATTCATACACGAGTGCGTATTAAGCTTTATACGATCTAATGAGCACGCGATAGAGCATGAGACAAGTTCCAAAATAACACTTCTTAATATTACTTACGTCATTCAAAATTATGAAGACATCATAACGTAGTACTACAAGCGTTGCTGTCGTTTAACAGCCGTTCACAATATTCAAAGACAGATAACTGTCTGACATCGGCAATGAGGAAGGAATATAAGGAGTGGCCCCATTTTTTTTTCATATACAAATGAGTTTATGACAGCGTCGCAAGGTTAGCGCAAGTTTTTCATAGTTTTCGTGGTAGATAACGTGCCAAACGATAAGAAATTCCATACAAAAAGGTAGCCATTTTGCGCCAGACCAGGCACGCAGATCCAGACAGTATGGCACCTCCTTATATATTCTATACTCAAAGGAGATCGGTACGTCACGGATGTCACATAGCTGTCACTTCTGATTTATCCTTCAGAAGAATCGTATACAATTTTTGACACCGGTAGGTTTATAGGGACGAAAAATTCTAAGACACATAACTATTTCTATCTCCAGTAAGGCTAAATCAGAGATAGATAGAATATTGGGAACAGCCGTAAGAATATTCAAATATTTAGAACCCCCCGATTCTGATCAACTACGCTAGTACAGTCTGTTAATATAGATAAGTAAACCCCTGCACTACTTTTAAAATTGGCAACATTATACTATATCGATGACATTACAAACATTTGTTATCGATACAGTATAACATGGCCAATTTAAAAAGACAGCGTTGCTTCTTAAACCAGCATTAGCATAATGTCAATAAAAATTACACTGCAATAAAAAAAAAAACATACTAAGACGACTTCAATTTAAAGAATAGTAAATCGAATTACGTTTAACTACATGTAAGAGACGACTGATAAATGTGGATGAAGCGAAAGAAGTGTGTTTGAAGTGGTTTCTACATTTATGTACGAGATACACTTTTTTTTTCTTCTCAGCCTATAGCTGCCCAATGAGCATTGCCCATAGGCCTCTCCAATTTCTCAACTCAATACGTAGGTATATTTGCACTCTGTAGGTTTACATATAGATCTTATTAATAATTTAATAACAACTATAGACCCTTATTAGGGCACGGCAACACAGTGCGTGTTGCCAGTGGTGACCCATGGCACAGAACGTGGTCCTTAACAGTGGGCCTCATAAGAAGGCTCAAGGTCGCCCAAAGGGCGATGGAGAGAGCTATGCTCGGAGTTTCTCTGCGTGATCACATCAGAAATGATGAGATCCGCAGAAGAACCAAGGTCACTGACATAGCTCGAAGAATCGCAAACCTTATGTGGCAGTGGGCGAGATGGGGCAGAAAGGTTCTCGAGTGGCGACCACGCACCGTACGACGCAGTGTGGGAAGGCCTCTAAAGGTCACAGCACACATATCAACTAGGAAAGGGAACGTCACCGTATCGCCTTTCACCTCGCCGTCAACCAGGCGTCAACCTAACGTATGCATGTACCCGAAGCGTATCAGCAGCTCCTGTATGTCAACTCGGCTACGGCTAGGCGACACCGCCCTTACGGCTCGCTGACCTGGTTGGCACCAAATCAGTTTGAATCCTTTTCATCGTTATTTTGTGTTTTTATCTAACCTCAAAATTCAATAAAACTCACGCGCAACACGAAAGGAAGTTGCCTTGCGAATGGCGAGCGGTGGCACGTTCGGTAGGCAAGTCGCGGGACGGACAGGGGCGAGGGTGGACGAAGAGCCGTGAGCTCGCGTACGGAGAGACGTAAGCGCGGGAACGACGAGCCGTAAGCACGGGAACTGCAAGTTGACTACGCGCCGCATCGCGGTTGGGAGCCTGTTCCGATGCGAGGCTATTACGTTACGATGCCGATTAGTGTGCGTTGGAGTAGGGAGTTTCATACAAAGAATACTGAACGGCTCGAGGCGATACGGTGTCGATCCCTTTCCGAGTTGATATGTGTGCTGTGACCTTAACACGGTGGACTTACGACTTGGTTAAAGTCGCTGGAAACCGTTGGATGTGGGCAGCGCAAGACCGGTCGTTGTGGAGATCCTTGGGGGAGGCTTTTGTCCAGCAGTGGACGTCCATAAGCTGACATGATGATGATGATGATGACCACAGTGTAGCGCAGCTACGATCTTAATTCTAAATGAGATCAAATATACATTTAACTAATCACTTTCTAAGTAAAAGAACTTACTCTCGTATTACAAAAGGATATTTAGATATACCTATTATACCTACATGTAGATATAGTACCAGTGCAAGGCGCCGGCGGCGAGTGGCACGTATCAAAATTCAATGGGGTCGTAAACACATAAAACGTGTCAAAGCGTCTCGTTACACGCGCGACACTTTACCTATCGCCGCCACGAATCAAATAACTAACTCTTTTCGTTCTTAGCTTGTAAACATTGAGAATATTTTATGTTGATACATGAAGAAAATGAAATGAACTTTTTATCACAAAACAAAGTTAATAACTGTTACATACATACATATCCGTCACGCCTCTCTCCCACTGGGGTAGGCAGAGACCACTTCCTTTCACTTGCCACGAAACACATAATGGTTATCTGTATATGCATATGTATGTATATTATATGCAAGGATAAGTTTGTATCGTATTTATATAAGGTGACTTAAGCATATTTACTTATTGGGTTGTACTTAGTTAGTAACTCGGTTCCTTACCAGCCCTTTTAACGTCCCCACTACAGGGACACGAGCCTTCTCTCATACGAGAGTGATTAGGCCGTAATCCCCACGCTGGCCTTCACATTCACCTTCGAATTTCTTCTCCAGTGTATGTAGGTTTCCTCACGATGTTTTTCTTCACGATAGCGAGTGGTAATTGAATATTCGATCCGTACATGAGAAATAATTCTCATAGGTACAGGTTAGATCGAAACCGCGTCTTCAAGATTAGAGGCTGGCGTTCTACCAACTAAGTTACCGGCCACTTACGTGATAACTTGATTGTAGAGTGCGTTTCATAGAATACTTCCTATGGCGCCATGTTGGCATACAAATTTTCAATGCTGCCAACTTGGCGCCAAAGGAAGTATTCTATGAAACGCATATTCTACCCGAGCAATTTCTATACAAATCACATAACTAACATATGTCGCAGATAGTCAGTTTTAACGACAGCTTCCTCTATTTAATGTGGTTGTGAGCAGTCATAGAGTAGTTAACTAATTGACGCCGACCTTGGGACCACAATCTACAATTGCTACTATCAAGAGATTTGATCCGAGTAGTTTGTGTTAGTGTTGGAAAATCTGAATCGATTTTTTATCGATTAGATGATGAAAATAATCTAATTAGCGAATTAGAAATGGATGTTTCGTTAGTATCGATCTTTTTTAAATCTGTAGGATCATAAAATGCTGAGAATTCGATTATCAGATTTTCTTAAATTAGTACAATACTGAAATTGATCGATGATATTATCAATATAACGAATAGTGAAGGCATACATCAAAATAGTGTCGATAATATCAATTTAATTTACTTTCGATTCTTCCGATGCTCTTTTGTTATCTTGTATTGCCTGAGATATTAAAAATGACACTGGCATCGATTCGATTCACACTATTTAGAGTTATAATCGATATAAATACTCTCGATTCCTTGGCAGCACTACAGTATATGTGGACATTTATCTGTCTTTATGGTAATAACTGTTAGAGGGAGAGGCAGTGACGTGAAGTCAGCGCCGGCTATATCACATTACGTAAATTGGTCGGAAATGTGGAACTATTTCATTGTGTTTTCCTTGTTCAGGGACAAATCGATGTTTTTGTATGGCGAGCGGTACATCATACTGGCTAAGCTAAACGGGTAAACACGAATAAGTCTGAATTATGTTTTTATGGGTATTGCGAGAAAAATCTTCGTATTATCCGCTTCTACGCGCTCTTGTTATAATAAAGACTGAGATGTACATGGATTGTGACATTAATTACGTAGCTGGGGCTGGAACAAGGAATGAATATCGCTACTGAGGACTGAATAAAATAATATAGAATACATAGTTTAACTAGCGATAGCTACCTACACAGATTATGTATTTTATCTATCATAAAGATTAAATAAGAGTTGTCAAATAAAACATGTAAAGATATGCTAAAGAAAAAAAAGATAAAGATTATGTTTCATTAAACAAAGTATCTATGATGGACAGAATATAAGATGCCAACTTTTCGACTTAATAAGCAGCGTGGACACAAAGCTTTTATTGCATTGATTACTTGAAGAGAATGGAAAATACGATACAAAAGATACCTAGACACTTTGGGTAGCTAAATGATTACTTATTGCCGCAAAACAACTTTAAATAAAAATAACAAATCAAATTGTCGACCCTTTCATCTAGAATGACAAATAGGTACATAGAGTAACAGGGCGCGCGGCAGGTGTACGGTGTACCCCGCAAGTTTGGCGCCGACCCTCAGCCTGTCAGTCCCCTGGGTGAACTTGACAGGAGCATCCTTCACTACCCCGACACACTACCATACAAGCTACTACACCACACTCTGACACCTGTCACGAGATCCCTCTTCACTCACATTTTTAGATCCTCTGCGTTTTTGATTGCTCGATTTAACTTTGTTTTATAAAAAGTGGCTTTTTGATAATCTTAACATATATTAGTTGCAAAAGTGATTTTAGTTATTTATTTATTATAAACTACTTAGTTGTTTTGCTCTGATTTTTGACTACGAAAGTACCAGCTATGACGGCGTTTTCAGAATAGCGTTTTAGGCACGAACGCACGTTTTTTGAATCCCGTGTACGCGCTTCTTTTGAGCGTTGACGTTGTTTGTAGCGCATGTACGCGCGTATGTTGCAAACGACCCTAAGAATGAAATTCTAGGTCTAAAAACGGCCTAAAAATAGAACAATTTTCATAATATTTTCTGAATATTAATGAATATTTAAATGATAATAGAACAGATAACAATATATATCAATATTTATAATCTACTAGCTATCCCGGCGAACTTTGTCCCGCCTTAGAATGAACTTTATTGTGTAGGAATAAAGTTCAAATTGACTATACATTTTAGTAAGAAAACATTTGTATGGGAAAAAGAAAAGGTCTGTTTTAGGGTTTTCCCGGGAATTATTCGAATTTTTCTCACCGTAAAAAACCATACTTGGACTTCAATGAACATTTAAAAAAAAATCAGCCAAATCGGTCAAGCCGTTTTCATGTTATGTCGTGACAACGAAAAACGGGTTTCATTTTTATATATATAGATATTAGATTGTAATTAAATAGATATACATAAGTACTTATTAAAGTAAGTATAAAAAAGAGAAGCCTCCCCTCTTTCATAACAGGGTCCATAATCCATAATAAATAAGGAAAATGAAACTATGAATGAAAAAATCTACCGAATAACACTTCCCAAATTTTTAACGCCGCCCTTACACACAATTCAAAAACAACTAAATTGAAAATGAAAAGTAGCTCCTTTTGAACAAAATAATCGCATCGTAATAATTTGCTTCCACTTCAGTTGTTACCTGTAAGGGGCCGTACACAACCGGGGGAAACTTTTCTCATTTACATGGCCGGGGCGGCGCGCGTTGAAAAATTTCAAATTCACTTATGAAGGCGACCGGGGTACACGGCCCCTAACGAACGGTATTGTTTGTGTCGGGATCTGCCGTGTGCTACATCCACGAAGAGATGCCGACGACTTATTACCTTAATGCCAGTGACGTTTTCAAGCTTAGATTGATTCGCATTTTGAACCACTAGATTTCTTGCACACACACATTGAAGAGTTCGGAGTTCCTTGGGTCGAAAAGTTTTTAAAAGGTTTATTGTAATAAATAAGTATAGTGTACTATACACTTGTAAAAAATATGGTACCTAAAAGGTTAGATTTGTAAAAAAGCGACGCCTCACTACTTCGTTGCATTTATCACTGTTCTTGACGCGACGCAACATAAAGCAGCTCGATATTTGATACTTAGGTTTATGTTTCAAACAGTCCTTTGACAGGGATATGAAACTTATTAGATGAATTTAATAAAATCTTAATTGTGTACTTCACTGGAAAGAAACGTCATCGCGGGAGGTGCATAGTTAGTTGTAAAACGCATCTTCAATGTTGGTTCTATCCTAATACTACATCTTACCTGATGAGAGTAAGCGCTTTGCCATGCAAAACATTCCACGTACCGCCGCCGCCGAGCACGAAACAAGGAGGTCATGAAGTGGGCTCTATGACATACATTACAACACAATGTTGCTTCTATCTTTGTACTCTATCTATGTACACGAGCACAGAGTTTTTGCTTTATGACGTTGGAATTCCTTAGTGCACTGAGTTTAATGTTTTATTCTGTAATTATAAGGTTAATTTTCTCTCGTTTGTTACTGTTAAAACTGTAGTAGTAGTGTCAGCTTGTGAACGTCCACTGCTGGACAAAAGCCTTCCCCAAGAATCTCCACAACGTTCGGTCTTTCGTTTCCCGCATCCAACGGCTTCCAGCGACTTTCACCAGGTCGTCGGTCCACCTTGTTGGAGGCCTTCCCACACTGCGTTAAAACTGTATTACCCGACTAAATTGCAATCATTGATGGTAGTATGAAAATCATGACTTATAAGAGCATTCATATAAAAAGTTGAGTTATACAGTTAAGTGGTTTTGACTGTGAGAGTAGTAAAAACATAGATGCTTTTGTTTTTTATTAACTGGCATAAACTTTGACGTTTGACGTTTTGTCCATAGTCGAAACGGCAAAAGAAACAAACTACCGTCGGACTGTCTTTAAACCTGGTTTTGTAATAAGAATGAAATTTATTTTGGAAATATGGCTGTACCTTTTGTATAACTTCTCTTTTTTTCTGACTCTATGTACTATCATCTTACAATAAACTGTTAAATAAATAAATAATAAGGGCATGAAAGATTAGAAACGAGTACGAGTAAGTATATGTCATTTTAGTAAAAATCTGTGAAACTCACTATAATTTTTGTAACGCAATCTGAAATATAAAAAAAAACAGACCGTCCTAAACATAATATCTCACTTCACTTACAATAATGAAACGAAATGACACGCCCATTATAAGGATTATGAGGAAATCGTAAGACTGTTTTCTTATTCGAGACAGCGGCACAATGCGAGGGGTCAAGCAAAAAGGAACTATTAACATCAACGCCAGCCACCAGCGCGAGCCGCTGGCCCCAATAATGTGGCCCCAATGCCTTTTGTTATTCTAATGCAACCACGATTTATTCCCTTCCCACCAACTACATTCACACGGGACTCTACCACCTACAACACAAAGTCCAAACTCGCTCGCAGCCAATAAATAAGAGAAGCTTTTGTTCGAGAATTGTATTAATTTCATCTTTTTGCAAACGTAAGCTCTTGTATTGTTGGCAGCGGATTTTTATGTTATTGTAACAGATAGCGTATCAAGGAAATCAGTTATGGCCGCTCACTCGCTATTCATCTGACGTGAATAAGTCCGTACTGCGAGCGTGATCATTTCCAGAGAGGAAATAGTTATTCCTTCGCTTTTTCTGATCTTATTTCCTTTTCATGTTGACAAAAGGCACAAAATATTACACTTTTGATCAGAGAACAAAGTAAACGTTGTGATGACATGTGTTTGTTTCCGTGTTATTAGAAGGAACTCGATATTATTACAACAAACAACTGTTTTATTTTGCTTCAACAATCATAATTGCCTGGAAGTTACACTTGTTTAAAATCACTATACATTATTTATTTAACAGTTTATTGTAAGATGATAGTATTATAGAGATAGAAAAAAAAGAGAAGTTATACAAAAGGTACAGCATATTTCTAAAAGAAATTTCTTTCTGCAGACCCCACAGAGAGAGAATTACATTCTATGTAACTGCTGTATAAACCAACTTCGTCAAAGACAAAATTTTCAAGCAGTCAAGTTACACAATAGGGATGATGACTACATTCAAAAATTAATTAGTCCGTCTTTTAGGCTATTAAAAACTATTTGAAACACATTTTTTACCTGATCAAATACATAAATAAATACAAAGATACAGAGCATCAAAGTTACGGAGTGGGAGGTTTTTACGTCACCATTGTGTAAAAATCGTACTCAAACGTGACGTCATGAGCAACTTTAACCCAGTTTAACTTTGTCATTTTTGGTTTAAGAGAAAAAAGAAAAAAATACGTGTCGATTATTTTAAAATAATCTATGTGACAGACTAAAAAAAATTTTTAGTCATCATGCCTATTGAGTGATAATATAAAGTTGAAAAAAAAAGAAATCACTGGAAAACTTACAAAAAAATAGGACAATACGATAGGTATATTTCATTAAATTATTCCTATTTTAAGAATTAAAAAACAGCACTTCAAATTCCACATCCTCCAATAGAGCAAGAACTCACTCTCTCGTAACCTTAGACCATACAAACATACATAGACGTTTCATTTACCTGAAATGAAGTTAGTTGACCGTTAAACAAACACGTGGTCTGTTTGAGAGGAGCTCTCCACAAACAATCATAATTATACAAAGCAAGTATTCAACTACTGCTATTATCATTATAATATAGTACTCTTGTTGCAGGAAACACTGGAAAGGCTAGGTTGACTTTAAATTAGTGAACGATAAAAAATAGATGTGCATGTATGTACTAGTGATAACAAACAACTTCTCTTCTTCTCTTTTTTTTGTCTCTATGTATTTTTTTTCATGGTTTCGGCCTTGGTTCCATTCCATAGTAAAAGTTGTTTGTTATTAAGAGTACATAATATGTTGTGGGCACGAGCCTACTCTCATACAGAGAGTGATTAGGCCGTGATCCACCACGCTGGCCAATACATACCCTTTTCTATCGTTCACAAATTAAAAATCACCCTATATAAAGGCGTGTCCTCATGAGCGAGCTGTAACCGTAGCTGTTACATGCAGTGTAACCAAAAAAACTCATTTAACAAAACAAAATACAGTAGGTATTTATTTATTATTTAACAGTTTATTGTAAGATGATAGTTCATAGATACAGAAAAAAAGAGAAGTTATACAAAAGGTACAACATATGTATGTACGTTGTTTGCTAATGGTTGACGAAGCTATTGCGAGTTTTTTGGTTACAGTACAATGGCTACGGTTACAGCTAGCTAAGTATGTGCCCTTACTACTTCATCTCTAAATATAAGCTTTAAATGGCATCGAACATATTTGTATGGAGCCTGGTATAGTAAAATTTTCGGTATCAATTACTACACATTAGCCTATTCGAGCTAGTATGGAGAAGTTGGTTGAAAAAAGTTGGCGGCCACTGATGAAACTGACGTCAATCGATGGAGAAAAATATTTTAAAACGATAGTATTTTAGACAAATGTCGAAAGTGATATACTTTCTTAGTTATAGAACTTTGAATATTTTCACATGTAACAATTTTCAAAGTTCTTTTATTTTCAAAGTTCTATAATATATAAATACTATCGTTATTTTATCAGTGGCCGCCAACTTTTTCTTCTCCATACTAGCTCGAATAGGGGATGTGTTTTTACTATACCAATTAGGTTGGATGCTCTTTAATAGATCGTTATCTTTAATGGAATTTTCAGCAACGGTCTATGTATGTAATATCAACATAGACAAGTAAATGGCATTCACCTAAACTGACGGAATATCTGGAACGGATCAACTGATTCCTAGACCTCGAATTTAATGGACAGGGTATTGTTTTACTTCGTAACGTATATCAGAGAACAACATGAAATGGAGAATGTAAGGATAATGGGTGATGATGACTACATTCAAAAATTCAAATAAAAAATAAGTTCCAAAAACTAAAACACGCCTACGGATAAACTGCGATCTTAAAAGTAAGAAATAAGAAATTATTCTTGTCTTCTTAACTACCCAATAAGTGCATTGACGAAGCGATTTTTAGAGGATAGCCGTGGTCGTATGCCTCTTTGCCTTGATATTAATTTACGTGCAAGTGTGGAAACTGTAATGCTGTAAAAGGTATATAAATTGCGTGCAGGCAACCATTATAAAAATAATTAGTCCGTCTTTTAGGCTATTAAAAAATATTTGAAACACATTTTTTACCTGATCAAATACATAAATAAATACAAAGATACAGAGCATCAAAGTTACGGAGTGGAGGGTATTGACGTCACTCCTAGGTAAAAATCCTACTAAGGCGTGACGTCACGAGCAACTTTAACCCAGTGTATCTTTGTCATTTTTATTTTACGAGAAAAAAGAAAAAATACTCGTCGAATATTTTAAAATAATCTATGTGATGGACTAAAACATTTTTTTTAGTCATCATGCCCAATATTTTGTGGAATTTTGGTCTCTTGTTTCTTGAAAAAAGTTGTTTAATATCAATGGAAAACAACGTAGATACCTTGATTTGTCATAGAGCGAAATAAAACCCTATATACCTAGACTAGTCCTAGATTAGGTAGAATAGCTATTTCTCTATTTTAAAATTAAAAAAATGATAAATACTTTATAGGCTAAAATGATAAAGAAAGATTAAATTATTTATTTTTAATTAAAAAGAAAATGCTTATTTTAATCACAGAACAACAAAAAGCCGTTAGCAAGATGAATAATATTCAAATATCTTCAAAACCACAAAACTGAAACAACTTTCCAAACAGGAAGTAAGTAAACAACGGAAAATAAACTAAAATAAAAAGATAATGAACACCTGAATACATATTTTAAATGCACAAACAGAAACAAAATAACAGGTAACACGAAAATAATAAAAAGTAACAATTTAACATAGCAAAACTTGGCAGGTTGAGCCGAAAGCAAAGCCTCGTAAGTCAAAACTCACGTCATAATGAACCGGGGTTCCGTAGGATCGCGATAAAGGCTGAAATAGTTTCCAAAAGTGGCAACGAACGTCCGTCTGGGCCTGAATAATTGAGGTGCGAGTGACGGCTACGGATCTCACTCATGTCCTGGTAGAAGCAGCCAAGATTTCAAGTTATTTTTGCAGATTTATGCTTTGCTTTTGAAAAGGGGTACGAGGCTGCTAATTTACAATAGCCTCATGCATGTGTGTGTCAGCAGTGTCAATGGCATTTTTGAAACAATTTTTGACACAATTGGTCGCAATCAGTGTTAGCCATTGTTTTATGAGAATACGAAATGTGTCAAAAATTGCTGACTCACAAATGAGGCTAATTTGAATAAGCAGACTTGGGCCTCATGTTAAGAGTAGTGTTGATGCAATACATACATACATACGTACATATTCGTCACGCCTCTCTCCCATTGGGGTAGGCAGAGACCACTTCCATGATGCAATAAATAAGTATATTTCAACTCTTTACAATATAATGTAATATTTGCTATATTACAAGTACCAAATATGCTCGAGAATTTGACCTAGATAAAACCAGTTCTACCAACGTTCATAACTAAGACTTACTTCTCCGCTTTCACTATGATCATGTTCCGTTCTGATGCTCAGATATTATTCAGAGCGGGGGAGGGGGTGCGCGGGGGACGGGGCGCAGCCAAGTCTCTACAACAATTGAAGATTTCAACTCACTACATTAATAATTTGCCTCGAGGTCCCTTCACAGCTAAATTGTTTAATTTTCCGCTATGAAGTGTGCAGTAAGAATTTCCCAGCATACAGATTACATTCTTTGAAAAGAAATCTGAACTTTGCCGTGCTTCGTTAAAATTCTTTTTCATTTATAAATGGAGCTAGGTTTAACAAAGGTGGGTTATTCTGTAGAACGTACCCACGTTGTATCACGTTGTACCTTAGCTTAATCTCGGCTAATGTAATCACCCACAAGTGAAGGTATCAAACATTCAGCGAGGCAATCTCAACGGCCGCGTGCGGCGTACTGTCGAGTTTCCACTAGTTCACACTGGATCGTACCGCCTCAAACCGGATTTTACTTGTAATTATATACGTGATGAAACTTTATTAACTAGCTGACGTGATCAAATATCAAGCGTTACGGATACGTGCGAACTTTAATGACATTTTGAACATCAATACGGCTTTATCTATGTAAAGTAAACATGTAGAATCTACATTATAGGTAAGTATCTATTTTTAAATA
This sequence comes from Anarsia innoxiella, assembly GCA_947563765.1. Taxonomy (NCBI): domain Eukaryota; kingdom Metazoa; phylum Arthropoda; class Insecta; order Lepidoptera; family Gelechiidae; genus Anarsia; species Anarsia innoxiella. The sequence continues at coordinate 182,545 of OX387415.1, forward strand.
AATATTAAAATACATCATATTATTATTATTTTCTAGGTTTATATTGTGTAACTCCGTTTTACAGGGCAAATTATTATTATTATTAAGCGCAATAAATATAATGATTATGATTAAATATCTATGTATTCCTATTGATTTTTAAATTCGAAATATATATTTATTTCTTTGGCATATTTTTGGCTCTAGGGAACGTTACATATCCTTTAATTTTTTTAAGGCTAGTGCTATTTTCATTTTAATAATAGGTTCACCTAATTATAACGATAGTGTAAAATGAACCATTAACTTGATAATCAATAACTATTTGGCTATTACATAAAATCTTCAATTAACTTATAATTCTTGCTTCTAAACTTCTAACAAAGTATCCACCTGTAAGGTATGTATCTACACACCAAAGCCGCCAGCCTTTGGCTTACGTAATTTTCAATTATTTTCGATGATATTTTTGACAAATAAAACCAATCGACCTTGCCGGCGACCTTGGTATGTAGACACCATTAGATACCAATTTACATATAAACACTACTTAAAAACCTATTTTACATTCTACAACAGCACTATAAGTGAAAATTCTCAACAAACGCCGTCACTGGAAAGTATTTTGTCATCTGCAAATAGCTTTGATGCTATGTTATTTAGTTGAAAAATGTTTGGATGATAAATATGTTGCCGTGAGGGCGTTTACTTCGGGAGATAGCGTTACGACTGACGCCGAATATTTCCGAATCCTGAAACTTCGTAATGCCTTCGTCTGATTCGCATTTAGTAGCTGACTTGTAGCTGCTATTTTCTACGTCAATTTAGAGGAATATTTTTAAAGAATGGTTCCCTAATTATTTATTTAATAAGCTATAATTAAATAATAAATAAATAAAATAAATAAATAAATAAAATAAATAAGATAGATAGGTACCTAATTATCGTTTTGCTTTATTGAATATGATAAAATACTAGAAGTTACCCTCGACTTCGGTATTTATCGTCTTATTTAAATAAAATGCACAATATCTTAAAAGAATATAGCCCATATGTTATTCGGATGTGCAAGCTACAATATTGTAAAGTTTCATTAAAATCCGTTCAGTGATTCTAGATTTAAAAAGCAACAAACATCTTCACACCCATCTATCGACACAAACTTTGCCATTTTTTAAATATATCATGATTTCATCAAAACAAATTAGAAATCTGGCGAGACAAGCTAATCAATCAAAACTATAACTTTTACAAGTCAACCATAAACAGTTAAAAAGAAGCAGTCATATGTTATATTACCCCCCCTAAGTCCCCCCCACTCCCTGTTCAAAGAGCACCTCTTGTATTTGCATTCCTCCATTTAACGACTCTCGTAAACCTTCCATCGCTGGTTTTTTACGAGCCGACACGATTGCCAATATCGTACAGAATAAATTCACTATCTCTAAAATATTCCACTATGAAATATTGCTGTGAAATCCAAGTGATATGACTTTAAATTTTATATATGAACTCTGGGACCTTTGCTTTGCTTTGGCTGACTTTAATGACATTCCTCTCTGACAGATATTTATAGGTTTGTTAATGTGAAATATGGAACAGTAAATATTTACTTTGCTAGATTTTAATGTAATTATATCTCTTAATGAAAGAAAGCCTTTATTTCAGTTAAATTGTCTTAAAGATACTATGCAATATGAATATGTTATTAAAAATACTACACTCTAATAAATAAAATATAACCGCTAAACTAAACTAAACTTAACCTAACTAACACTAATCCGGGAATAATCCGCCCCTGGTCTCTCCTGGTGCAAACGTGCCCATCACCCCAGCTGCGTTTCCACGCTGGATAGCGATAGACAACCGCTGCAGCAGAAAAGACCCGGCGCGGGGATCACAGGTCCTCTCCCTCAGTCTACCAGCTAGCTCTTTGGTAAACATTTTGGCTTCCTTACCAAAGCACCCGGTCGTTTCCACTGCAAAAGGGACGAAAACATATTGGCGAGAGAGGTCCGCGTACTTCTCGTATTTTAGCCGTTTATTAAATATAATGTTTTATTATTAGTTAAAATTTCTATAAAAACATTAGGAAAACTTTTGCTTACTGAACAACATCTCTGATACTAGTATAAAAAACTTTATCTAGTACATAAAAAAGCTTTTCTTTATTTGCCCTAGTAAAATAACAGAAGCCCTTTTTTATTTAACTTCATTTTGTTATATTCCCACTACAGGGGCACTAGATTAGTCACGTTCATAAAAGTAGTTGGGCCGCAGCCCATTACGTAGACCCTGAGCAAGTTTTTGAATAATAATTTAGCACCTAAATATCATTCAACTAATAGAAATTATACATATTTTCTGATGAAACTACAAATGATTTAGTTACAACATTTTCACAAATCTATGAACAATTTGATCACATAATAGATTCAGAACATAAGCACTTTATTAGAGAGTGGCCGGTCCCCCTTTCACGTTCGTAGCAAATCCTGTAGCATTAGTGCTACGCCGTAGCAGCGCGCTACGTCGTAGCTACTAACTGTATTAAACGCATAATGTGAACAATGCAGTACACAGATTCTCCTTGCATTAGCTTAGGCTGCTCCTTTATTGTAAGGTATAACTTGATGTAAGTGGTGTACCGGGATTCTAGACAGAACTATTTCATCTAATTAAGACGTTGATGCCGGATTTCTCAAAGCTTATATATTAGTTAGTAGTTAAGGTACCTAGTGCATCTAGATTAAACGCTATTGCAATAAAGTACCTATATATTTAAATTAATCGTTTTTTTCTACGAATTCAATAACGTTTTATATTTATTAGTAAATCGCTGTGTTTTATTAAATTAAAGCATTGATCCGTTGTGAAACTCTCAAACAAAAACTAATTAAAAACATTGAACCTATAAACTAACTTTTTATTACTTTACAAAAACTCTAATTACAGACAGTTTTATTACATTAACGAAAAAAAATATTAGAAACCTTATATCTGTAAAAAGTAGGTCGAATCGAAATAACTTTGCGCAATTAGTGCGTGCGAAGTCGATACTTGGGAAACTCGTAAAGTGACCCGGCTTTTCTTGGTGACAAATTCATTGGTTTGCCGTCGTCGGGGAAACTTTTTTCATTTGGCGATTTTTGCTAACAACTCGACCGAAATTGTATTGGTTTTGATTTACATAACGGTCCGCCGCCGACACCGCCACGCGCTCTTACAAAGAGAGACGGGTCTCTGGCTGCGAAGTATTTGACACTGGATTACTATCACACCGAATAATATCCACGAACTTATTTCGATGTAAATACAGTGCTTTTTACATTATCGAAGGAAAGGTTAAGGGGAAAAGAGGAAGAGGAAAACTAAGGTATTTTGCTCAAGTTAAAGAAAAAAATAATCTCGTGTCGTATCAAGAATGAAATCGTTGGCAAAAGAATGGCAAAGATGGCGATTACTCCACTAATTAGAGCTTGGCTCTTAAGTATATGAATGAATGAAGCACGGTATATAAGTAATAGCTGTTATAGGCGTTAATCTTAGACTCAGCACAAACGGGCCAACGACCACAGCCACCGGTGGCCAGCGACGGCGACCTAACACGCTTTTTCATATGAATTGTATGGCGGCGCCGCACACGTGTAGCCGGTGGCATCGGCTCGCTACACTGCTCGCTCGCTCACTCGCACGCTTTGCTCGCTTCTGACATTATTGTGGCGGTAGCGCGCGACAGCCACTTTCTGTGGCCCGTTTGCGGCGACACATAAAAATCAGTTAAATAAATAGAAAGAGTTAATAATCTTTTCTGCAACTCCCACGAATTGTGAAATCGTCAATGTATTTTTGGATAAACAGATAAGTAATACAACGTATCGTTCGATTTGTTTGCCAAACTAAATGATCTGTCACAAACATCAAACGCCATGTCATAATAATCACGCAGCGTGATTTCATTCAACAAAAGCTTTGACCATTATGGATACAAATATAATCTAAATTATCTAATCTGTTATTCCAGTTGCAGCGTTGGCGAGCTGCCAAATTCAAATAAACTCATTAAGCTATTTGAGCTATTTTCATTATAATGAAAATTTAATTCAGAGCCGTTGCAGTCAGATCTCATTGTTGGACAATGGACTCTATCCTATAAATCCTAAGCTATAATATTACAAATGTCAATGCTTGCGCCGATGATGGGTAGTGTAGGTGAAATTGTTTGTTACTCTTTCACGCAAAAACTACTGAAATGATTTTGACGAAACTTGACAATATTGTACCTTGCGCGAGAATAACACATAGGCTATATTATTTTAAGATATTGAGCAAGTTTTTCGAGATATGATGTGTGTGGTGGACGCCCACTGTTGGACAAAATCCTGCCCCAATTTGTTTTTATCTTTGTCTAGAATTGTACTCAAATTTAAAATGCACTGATTAGCTATTTACACTCATTTTGAAAAACAAAAATTGACCCATATTACACCGAACAGTAGATCTGTAAAAATTACACTACGGTGTAAAAACAAATCGTGTGTGAACGTCCTGGAGTTGTCGGATTAGCGACACAATCGTCTGCTACTCGACGCCAGTCAGCTCCTGTTTACTAGGGTCCGACTCGGGGGATGATTCTCATCACTTAAATAAGGCTGCGTAAGTCTTTGATGACTAGTGGTGGCTGCGCGTTCTTTTAAATACTGATAACGATAGCTAAGCGCACTTTTGAAAAGAGAAAACTATCAGTTTCTTCTTTAGGAAACTTCTATGTTCTAGTTTTATTTTTAAAAACATTTATTGATTATGTGCATGTATGAGCCGACTGATGCATGTGAATGAAGTGAAAAAGGTGTGTTTGGATGGTAATAAGTAGAGCGAAGTGGTGTCTGCCTACCCCGATTATATATGTAAGTATTAATGATTGAAATGAAATGTTTATTTAATCTTGTAGGACGAGTTTGACATCACATAAGACGGGTCATTTTTTTAAAGTTAATGCTAGATTCGCAAGAGTGCAGTTTTCCCCAGAGAAGAATCTAGCAAGAAACTCTGTTGGGTTGCTCTTTTCAAATTTGGTATTACATATTCTAAAATAAAAACACTTAGATACAAACATTAAAATTTTTTGCAAAAAATATTCTACATAGAGACAGCTTGACAGAAGAGCAGATCAATCCCATGAATTTGAGTCATCTAGATAATCGTTGATTTTATAACTTTTTTTACTAAGTTTTTGTTTAACAATAATCTTAAATTTATTGGGGGTTAGTTCACGTATGCTAGCAGGGATCTTGTTGTAAAAGCGTATACATTGACTCACAAACGATTAATTTGTGGCGTAGCGGACCACGTAACCATCGTTAGTATAAGTACTCATTCTTATTCTATTCGTCAACATACGAAAGCGTCAATGTATGTACTATTTTGAAGCTATCCACACTTGTTATATCAGGGACCAAGTCTTGTGTCATATGAAAACGGTTGTCGAATGAAAAACCGAACCCAACCTAAAATTATATGAGAATTGGAGTGTACGCGACTTAAGGAAAGTTTACCTTCTTACGCAACCCTCAAATCGGGTCTTCTTTATGAATATCCTTCTAACTGATTCCACAGATATGAGAAGATTGTTGGAGTTACGATAACATGTCACGTTTCGTGATTCATTGTTGAAAATCTTTTACATTCGTTTTTAGATTATAGTCTGTTGGATATCGTCCTAAGTAATTTTTTAGATATAAATGTGGAGGTAAGAGCTCTTGAATAGAGTCCTAGGATGGATTCCCAGCCTGGTAGTTCATCTTGTTTAGAGATGTAAGGGTGAAATAACTGCACAAATAAAAAAAAATAAGGTTAAAAAAAGTTTAAGTTAAGTTTTAAGTTAGGTTTCAAATAAGGTTAAATAATAAATAAGGTTGCCTGGAAGATATTGCTACCTACCAATAAGTCCGCCTGTTGCTTCTAATATTCTTGTTTGTGTCTGTACCTTATATCCTTGTGTGCAATAAATAATATTTGTATTGTATTGCACTTATTTAAATATAGATAGATTTATAGTTATAAAATTACTGAATGAATGAATCCGACCGATTTCGGTCACGGCGACCGCATACGCCGAACTCTGCTGTCGTTGGTGTGCTCTCATGTGGTTGATGTAACCGATCTTTTTAGAAAATGTTCTACCACAGTGGGGGCATGTGAGCACACCATCGACAGTATTATAAGTTAATGCCACTGCTGGTCGGGCTTTTTGAGCGTCGCGCTTGGCATCAAGCTCAGCGCGCCGCCGTTTGACTTCAAAGTCGCGGACCTTGGTCTTAACTAGGGTCCGCCACTCCGGGCGTTTCGCCGCCTGCTGTTCCCAATGAGACGGCTCAATGTCACATCTCTTCATGTGGCGCTTAAGAACATCTTTGTACCTGAGGAGTTGACCAAAATAAAATTACTAACATAGTAATGGACTCTGTCTATCCAATGGCACTAAAATATCATTTTCAAGTAAGTGACAATGAATGTTTAAACCTTAAATATTAATCTTAGGGCTCTAACACATTAGTGGTTGGGCCGTTACCACTGTTTAACATTTTTTTTTGTCAGCCATTAAGACCCAGGCGGACGTTCCTAGAACAGGTGAAGGAAAAGGCGGGTGTCATGTCGTATCAAGATGTTAAAAAGAAGGCAGAGAATAGGGAGGGATGGAAGAGGCTCCACCGACAAGAGCTAAGCTCTTAAATAAGGGAAGAAGCCATTAAGATTCCACTGCTGGGCAAAGGCCGCGACTTTCCATTTAACACGGTCTCCGGTAGCGACCCGCCATTATTCCCTTGAAAATGTATCCAGATCGCCTCTCCATATTTTTCGAGGTTTAACATTTAACCTAATGAAAAACCAAGCTAGATATAACGTCATCTTGGTATAGGATTCTCATCTTGGTAAAATGAAAAGGCTCACTCCTTAATTCATTAAACTCAAAGACGGTCGAAACACAAATGCGTCAAAGCCTTCGGTAAACAGTAAAACAGTGTAAAGCTAAAACTTTAGGAATTTAGAACAATCCCTTTCGAGGCGGTCAATTAGCGAGAAGGCTTCCGAACAATGCTATTTAATAGACTGCCTAGACTTTATATATTTAGTAAGACTCTTGAATGTTAGATTTATGTAAATTGAATAATTAATTTTAATTGAAGTTATATAATTTGCTAAATTGTTACATTAGCTCTGCATGGCTTTGATATTTATCAATATTCTATTATTGAATTAAAGCGTTTTCAGACTAGCGTTTCAAAACGCAGACGTGCTTATATACTCGCGTACACGCGCTTCAAAAAACGAGCGTAAAAGCGCGTATAAAACATACTTGCCCTTAATCGTATTTAAATAAATATTATAATACCCGCGTGTCTGATTCTATTCAAGATAGAACTAACTTTATCGAAAACATTATTTTATTCCTATAATCTTTCCTAATTTAATTCATTCGCCAAAATGTATTATGGAACAGAAAATATACAGTGATTGAAACATAGGTACCCACGTTGCGTTCCATTTATCAGTCTCATAGATAGGTCCATTGAAAACATTCGTTTTAGAAAAGTGTCTAACCAGGTCAGTTCCAAGAATACGTATAATGAAAACAATTGAAATTTTTAAAAAAGGACAGTTTTCAAAGATATTCGCAGCTGGTGCACAAAATGCAAAAGAAGTTTTGATTTCCCAGCTCCAGTTTGTTAGTGAGTAGGATTCATTCGCGCGTATTATAAACTGAGACGGTCTCAAAGGGCCCTAGCTCGCCATTCTCCTTTATTTATGCACTTTTTATTTGGCCGTGTCTTCACTCTTTTGAATTTCGCAACTCTTTTCACAGTTTTTAATAACTTTCATTGAATGAAATATCTTTTTAATGGCGTCTTTTGTTCGTCTCTTGATTAATTGTAAATCTTTCGTAGTTAACTACAATTGAAGGTGGTTTTTGTGAAATAATTGACTTTGAGTAAAATCATGTAGATAACTATCATTAAAGTTAATTGAACGCCAGTGATTCTAGGAAATATTCAAATAAGGAAACATGATGAAAAAAAAACATCACAATAGTATTTATTTATTTATTGAAAAACCAACAGCTTTAATAATAGAAAAAGTAAAATAAAATAATTAAATTCATAAACTATTGCAGAAAAAGGTACATTGATACATATCCGTCACGCCTCTCTCCAATTAGGGTAGGCAGAGACCACTTGCTATGATCCAAACATACTAACTTCAGAAAAAGAAAATGGTAATTTCCATTGATAAGATCTAACGCCAACTTTTTCACATTTCAAAAACAAAACCGTCATTTGTTTAACGAAGCATTAACTTAAAGACATTATCTGCAACGTGTAACAACTGGAACAAAACCTCATATTATTATAACTGTGTTGTTACTTTAATAATAGTTTCAAAGTGCATGAAGGAATAATATTTGCTAATTACTATGAGCAACGCTACGTCGCAGGCAGCGAGGAGGCTTCGCTAGTCGCTACGTCGCGTCGCAGGAAGCGAGGAGGCTTCGCTAGTCGCTACAAGCAGGTAGCACGGAGGTTCTATTAACTACGACTAACATTGTTACATTGTTTAGCTACCTTTCATTATATACTCGTATACTCAATCTTTGGTCATGTTTACTTAGATTTATATGTATATTTGCATATTTCAAATACCTATATAATTTATAGTAAGTAAATTAATTAGTAGTAAGTAAAAGGATTTTTTCGTTCTACACACAAAACCACCGCTCCTGAACAACGTTCGCCGCGTCGTCGTCGTGTCTTGGCCAGACAAGATTTTTTTCGTGCACCGCTGCGGGCAGTGTACTCACACAGTTATTTTCTAGTTACGACACGAATTCTAGCGTAGGCCCAGCGTATTTTCTTTACGCGAGTGAATATTTATTTGTAAACTTAAATGTTTATACCAAGGAATTTCAGGATGTGTGAATGGATGAAAGTCTGTTAAAACTTAGGCCATTATTTTAAGTTTTCTACAATATATTATAAAAAATATTATGCAGTCATTGTAGTCTAAATTTTACGAACGAAATATAAAACAAAAGTTTGATATTCAGAAACTCATCATGTTACTCAAATTAGCACGAATTCATTAACTAAAAGTTAAGTACCTTTATTACTAAGTATCTAGACTTCATTACACACCCACGTTACTTAAGCATAGTTCACACTGTCTTAAACAGTTTCTTTTAAGCCACATTGTCTTTAAATTCCGTTTGATGTCAGACCGTCTCATGTAGTCTCACATCTTAGAACTAAGTGATCCTAGACTCATACATAATTTGCTCGCTAAGCAAGCTAGACAAGTAGTGTTCCTTATTAGTGACGTGGGGGCTCATTTGCGAGGTCGGGGGGTCTGGGTGACTCCCTAAACCCCCCAGGCTAATTGCAAACGAGTATACGTGGCTGTTTATTGTAGTTGATGAGGTTACTTGTTGCAGCGCTGTTGTGTACACTGGTGGCCGAAAATACGTTGGTATTCGTAGTTACATATCCTTTTTATTTGTTTTGGCTATTCGGATGGTGTTAAGAACCTTTACGCAAAAGTTATTAATACCCTTATTATTTTCACAACCCGCCACCATTATTACCTATTTCTCGCTATTTCTTACCCTAAGGTTGCCTGGAAGATATTGCTACCTATTAATAAGGCCACCTGTTGCTTCTTATATTCTTGTTTGTGTCTGTACCTTATATCTTTTTGTGCAATAAGTAAAGAATATTTGTATTGTATTGTATTGTACCCTCTGCAGTTGTATTGCTAGATCGTTTATTATTTTGATCCTACTAAATGTGGGAAACATTTACCAAATATTCAGTTTTATATTGAACGAAATGTACATACATACATACCACGTCTTTTTCCTATAGGGGTAGACACAGGCCACTATCTTCCGCTTGCTACGATCTAAGTACCCTTTTTGCTTTCAAAATGTAAACAGGTTTACATTAAATCCTCGGCTACTATATTAACATGTTTTATGAAGTAGACATAGGTTTATCTGTCAGTTTTTTTATCTGCTAGCTTAGCATGGCACTCTGTGACAAGACGTTGTCGTGCGTTTGTCACGCTTACGTCTCTGTCTATAGTATTAAATGTGATAAGGACAGCATACGTGAGATAATTGTCGCGGCTCGCCATGCTAAGCCCCCTGGTGAGAAACGGACACTAAGTGCTTGATTCACCATCCATAGATAAAATTTATCTGCCAGATATTTTATAGCTGTCACTGTCTACAACGTCATGTTTTAAGAAATATACAGGGTGTAACAGAAAGGGTATATAAAGCCGAAACACAGCGATAGTCCTCATGAAACTGAACAACTTTCCCCAAGGTACATGGGTCGTAACTCGAAAAAATTTTTTGGATCGCCCTTACTTACTCAATCAGCTGATCGGGCATTTTGTATGGGGAGGCGAAATTTTTTTTTCGAGTTACGACCCATGTTCCTTGGGGAAAGTTGTTCAGTTTCATGAGGACTATCGCTGTGTTTCGGCTTTATATACCCTTTCTGTTACACCCTGTATAATAAGAAATATACTTACACGTTTATGTGACAAAATTGTTATCTCTATGAGATGAAACAGCCCATAAACTTAGAAAAGAAAATTAATCTATAGGAAGAAATTTCTTTTAGAAATATGCTTTACCTTTTGTATAACTTCTCTTTTTTTCTGTCTCTATGTACTATCATCTTACAATAAACTGTTAAATAAATAAGTCAACTTAAAAACAGTGAATTGTAGAATTTCTTAGTACCTAAATCGAGTCAGAAGTAGGTACAAGAGAGTTGAGAAGTGCTGAGCCGGCGACGTCAATAGAAGTTTTAATAAGCTGGTTAGCGCAGTGGTCGCCACTTCCGAGCATTGAAACTTAAAGTCGCACGTGCTCGCCCCATTAACTACCTGCTAACTCTATTTTTCTAGAACCTACCCCAGGGATAGAAAACTTATACACACGTCCATCAAGAATAGACAGCAAGACAGACGCATCTACCAAAAATGTCATTTATTTATAGGGAAAATGTGTACTTAATTTTAAATATACCAAAAGCGTGTTACTCTTTACTCTTTTTTTTCTCTTTTTTTTTCTTTTCGATTAGTGGTTTGACGATGCTTGTTGCTGATACTTTCCTTGTTATTAACTTTATTTTTGACGATGCCTGTTGCTGATTGTCGCTTCTGTAAGTACTTTTAATTTGAGTTACTGTAATAGATATATGTAAGTACCAAAAATATTAATGAAAAATAGTGCTGTATTTATTATATTTTAATATTGCAAAGACACTGTTGTAGATTCTGTTTTACCTTGTACTAGCAGTGGGACAACAAAGGCTAAATAAGATAAGATATATAGAAGTACATAATTAATTTAGTACATATCTATTTCTCTTCTAAAATCGTGCATAAAAGAAGTACCTACCTTATCATTTTTTACATTTACGAAATAAAGATGTTTTCATTTTAACATAAAATCGAAACTCTGTTTCAATTTTAAGTTAATAAGATTCAATGAGTATTGTGATTCGATTTATAGTATTTGAAGCCTAAACTAATAAAATTCAAAGAAACCTCTCTCTGTTGTTCGTAGATCTTTATAACTGTATGTAAGACGAAACTATGCCAGGGTAACCGTCTAGACAGGTCAATTAAATATTTTAAAGATTTTATTGGCTCCTGACGACCTTATTATTATTTTAGTCTTTGTTTGTTTTCAATACGGTGTGTTTTTGTATTTACTTACAAAAATTATGAAAACCATGAAACTAGGTAGGTAATCATTTCCGTCAAGAAATATTTATGGTTCGAAAAAGTCAAATTTTTTCTTCAGTAAATCAGTAAATCAGATGTTTAGGACCGCTTTCACAGGCCCTTAGTTACAAAAACTATGTGACTAGGGGCATGTTTCACCATCTTATCTTATTTTATCTAGCCTTATCTAGTGTCCCACTGCTGGGCAAAGGCCTCTCTCCTCCTTCTTCCACGATTTTCAATCCTGAACCGCTTCTGCCTAGTCATTTGTGGAGGTGAAAATATTCCTATAAAGACCCATATATTTATGAATCTTCATTTAGTTTAGATAAAATAATAAATAATTCGTAAGTTTTCAAAAATACACAGTATGATTGGAATTGTTTCATAGTTGTTGTTGTTGTTTCATTCTAGCACCTCTCAACTCGATTCAATTGGTTCAGAATTTTGTTTTAGCAAGTAATATTTGATATTGTAAATTGTAATTCAAACTTAATTGGTAGTGCTTGTAACTAGAGTCGAGTACTTCACAGTAACTGTTTGTAGTATTTACTGGTATTCAAAACTTTGGTACAACTCTAATAAATTTAACTTGCGATAGATGGTTTCTACTACTAGGAATTAGCCTCCTGTAAGTAACCTATTGCAGAGAAGATTATTAAAACGGTTCATTAAATCTATAGCTGACTCTCTCGTTGTAAAATATCAGAAGAAGATGGCATGATGCGTAATGGCTACTTAACTTTGAAAACATTTTTTTGCAACTATTAATCGCAAATTGAATTTTTAATATTCATTTTCAGACAATGATTAGGTACTTACGCTCATTCACAAAGTAAATTTTTCTTGTTTAAAAATCAAGAGTTAACACTACTCAACAAGTGTTTTTTTAAATGAATATCATTTTCATACTATCGGCATGGTTCTTTTTTTAAATTACTGTGTAGTTTATTTACAACCCAATAAATAAATAAATAAACATAGTTTCACCTTAAATAAATACAATACAATATAATACAAACTTATTCTACTTAAGTACCTACTATATACATATTTATACATAGATAACCTCATAGATAACCCACTTATAATAAAAATATATCGTCGAACGCGTCTCCGGGATTCATAGTACCCTAAAGGCTGGCAGCATTACCCCTTTGAATACCTATGCTTATTCTTTGAGCAAAAAAGCTGCCAGCCCTCGGATCGCCTGATGCTTTGATTTGTATTTAATCTGGTTATATCGTTGAATCACTCTTATATGAGAGTAGGCTTGTGCCCTGTCAGTAGTGGAGTCGTTAAAAGAACTGATAATGATGATGATATAGATAATAATGGACCTACTTTTCCTATTAATAATGTAAATGTCAATGTTTGTGCCGATGGATGGCTGGATGGATGAATGGATGGATGTTTGTTACTTCATCACGTAAAAACCACTGAACAGATTTTAATGAACCTTCACAATAACTTAGCTTGGAGATCAGAATAACACATAGGCTATATTATTTTGATATGTCATGATTATTTTTCAAGATATGACGATAAATGCGTACGAAGTAGCGGGCAGCCTCTAGTTATGTTATAAGTACGTTACAGACTCTTTAATAGTCTATGACTAGGTCACATAGTTTTTCTATAGTACCTACAAGCTACTAGTTATTCCTACATCTCTAATACTCCAAAGAATTTAATAACCCTCTTCCACTATCCAGGACATAATGCCTCAAGTTTTATAACAACGTCCGTACGTATTAAGAGCTTATGCATGTTAGAGAATAATATCTCTGAAATCTGTTAGGAACACAGCTATTACGTAGGGATTAGATGCGCTATGTGCACACGCGTTCTATCCGCGGGCTGGCGGCGAAATGCATTAACTTGTGATTAACTTACATTATTTTGCATTGCAGAGAAGTTTATTAAAGTTAACTCGCCATTACACCCATAGCTGCTGGTAGAGGTTGTCAAAAATGAAAAGAAGATGGCGAGATAAAATTAGTTAACGGGAGCACCATTGCTAAAAATGAATAGCATCTTACATTATCTGTTTTGTACAGAAGCTAAAGTTAACAATCAATTAGAACAAGTTAACAGGAGTACCATTTTCGAAAATGAATAGCATAAGTACGTAATAGTAAGGTAAAAGGACCCAAGTCTGCTAATTTAAAATAGCCTCAGTTGTGTGTGTGTCAGCAGAGAGTCAATGGTATTTTTTGAAACATTTGATATTCTGCTGGCTTACACTGATTGTGACCAAATAATGTGTCAAAAATGTCATTAACACTCTGTTGACATACAACTGAGAGTACCTATTGTAAAATAACAGACTTGGGTCCAATTGACGGTTTGGAGTTTATCATTTAACTTAAAGACTTTTACAGTTAGGTAATATTACAATAAACTGTTAAATAAATAATAAATTACTATTTTAACTCATGATAAAAAATATGGAGCGATTTTTATCAAACTTTATTTCAAATTGCTATTTCAAATGGAAATATTAAAGTTTTAAAATCAGCTTGTAAAATACTACCAGCCATATTTGCAGCTTACCATTTTGATTTGTTTTCTTTTTCGACTTAAAATAAATTAAAGAATTTTAAAACAGAACATCACGCAGTGCGAAATAAATAATTGAATTTGAACAAAATAAAAGAAATGGAAAGTAAAATACTGAATGTACGTTTTATTAAATAGCTGCCGGCACCTTCGGCCGGTTCGCTGGTATTTTTGGAAGCTAAAATAAGATTCGTTTCATTTCATTTTGTTTAATTTTCTTTTTTTCAGCGCTGCTGTAATTTTCAAACAAAATTTTTATGTGTGGGGTATTACGAGATAATATTTTATATGAACTTGATATACACTGAATCTTCTTGGATATAAGTCAAGCAATGAATGTATTTAAATTCAAATTCTTTATTTTGCACACAATAGGTTTTACAGGATGTTATTACAATGGTTGACAGTACCTTTTATGAACCCTGAATAGGGCACAGCAATTACAATTTGCGTCAAACATATAGGGTGACTTTAAATTAGTGAACGATAGAATAGGATATGAATGTACTCGTAATAACAAACAACTTTTATTATGGGACCAGGGTCGAAATCACTAATTTAAAATCACCTTTGTATCAATTCAGATGTAATAAATATAATACGTAGAAAATTGTGTTTCTACACTTTACATTAGTAGCATTTAAGATTAGGTACTTTATTAAATAAAATTATCATAAAAAGTATTTAAACAGAATTATCTCTATTTTTGTATCCACAGAAATATAAAACTAAATCTACAAGTAAAACCCCGAACTAGATACGGCTAGAAAAATCTACAGTTTTATAATGATAGACGGCCATTTCTAGCGTACACGACAATTTATATGTCTCTGGACAGTTGCATTAAAACATTGTCGGAACAGCATTGTGAAAAATAAGGTTCCATTGCACGGCGCGGGAGGGGCCTGGACACAGCTCGCGTAAATAACCAGCAATGGACGAGATACTGTTGACATTCATTCGCCTCTATTTATTAGTGAAACTAATGGATCGCGATCCGATTTCCACGCAACAATTGATGATGTTTTTATTCCATTTTTTTCAAAGCATTCAAATAAATATTTCGGTTAACGATTTCAAAATATTTGTGTTCTATTTTTTGGTGTGTTGATTTATTGTGTGTACTCTGATCTAACTGGTTCTGTTTATATTTCATTACAAATGGCGTAACAACTAAGAATGTAGAATAATCGTAGCTGATATACAATGAGAAAACTCGTAAAACTTAGCAATTTTCCCAAAACGTGGTCATCTTATCAGCTTATGGACGTCCACTGCCGGACAAAACGCAGTGTGGACAAGACGCAGTGTGGGAAGGCCTCCAACAAGGTGGACTGACGACTTGGTTAAAGTAGCTATGGAAACCGTTGAATGTAGGCAGCGTAAGAGCGGTCGTTGTGGAATTTTTTCGGGGGAGGCTTTTGTCCAGCAGTGGACAAAACGTGGTACGTACAATAAAATTGAAAGATGATCACAACTATGTACCTACAATAAAATTAAATGAAATTACGTAGATTTGCTTATTTTTGTTATGCAAGATAAGAATAACTTTAAATTGCTACTAAGTCAGAAGTACCATAATATAATGACGAGTATTGAATCGATTGATGAATGTGGCGAGGGAGGTGTGTTTGGATCGTAGCAAGTGGAAGGAAGTGGTCTCTACCTACCCCGATGGCAGAAAGGTGTGACAGATATATAATATACATTTATACCGAAATAAAGTCAGTATCCCAAGGTTTAAGAAAATCAATAATAAAACTATTAATTGAAAAATACGATATTATTTTCTAAATTAAATACGGTCAATTATTAATTTCCTACCTAAAACAAGAAATAGCTTTCAAATAACAGCGTCAATCAGCTATTTCACTCAAAAACGATACCTACATCCGTAGTTCATTATCCAACAGTATTTATTCATCGCAAACATTAATAACTCGTACATGGAAGGTATCAAAACCATTTAATATCCTTTTGAAGTGAAGCAAATAGCCATTTATGAATTAAAACAGCGCGGGAGAGATAGAGCATCAAAGGCGATGCAACTTCAATACGAATATGTGCGGTGCAGGGCATAGGATAGTGATATATTGCAAATGTTGTGCAACATTGCAATATATCACTATTGCAATGTTGTGCTAGGTCTTTGTAATAGGGTCCCGTTTTCACCCTTTGGGTACGGAACCCTAAAAACATTACATAGTACATACTTACATACATATCCGTCACACCTCCACCGGCATGATTGTTGAAGCCCCCGGCCTTGCCCGGCGGGCTATGCCGCCGGGCAAGCGGCTTTGGTGTGTGGATACCATAACGGCCGTTCCCAGTATTCAAAGACAGATAACTGTCTGAGATCGGCATCACGGATGTCACGTAGCTGTTACTTCTGATTTATCCTTCAGAAGAATCCCGTAGACTTTTTGACACCGGTAAGTTTATAGGGACGAAAAATAAGGTTATAGGTTTAATGAAGCGTTAGTATAAACAACCTTTCTGCAACATGTTAATTAGCTTACTCTGATGTATTTACGAGCAAAGAACGTAAGCGACTCCACAAATTAAATATTAAAGTGACATGGTAACAGAAAAGAAAATATAATTTCAAGATCAACCCATAGAAAGAAGAGCGAGGTACGGCCTTACACTCGAAATTATTTGCTCAATATTTATCTTTGTTACCAACCTTATTAAAAAACTGTTTACATATCAATGTATCGCAAAAAAAGTATTTTTTGTACCAAATAGGTCTATCAATACTCAAAAACATAGATAAAATGATAATGTGTATCCAAAAATACTCGCAGTCATCTACCCTACAAACCCTAATCATGAGGACTCTAAACCGACGTGCATGTTATATGAGGCGACTGATGAATTTCAATGAAGAAAGTGTGTTTAGTTTAAAGGCCAAAACAAACCGGATGCGTATGCGTTGCGTATGCGTAGACGTATGTGTACCTTTGTGTTGTAATGTATGGAACTGTCACCGCTTGTACGTCTACGTTACGCAAGCGTATACGCATCCGGTGTGTTTTGGCCTCAAATCGTAGCAGTAGAGGGAAGTGGTTTCTGCCTACGGAGAAAGGCGTGGCAAATATGTTTGTAGGTAGCTTATCACCCTGCATGTAGAATGAATGCAAACGATTTCTGTCACGGCCATCGCTTAAGTTGAATTTTTTACCTGTAACACATATTTAGCCTTTCTTGAGCAAGTCCCCAATTTGATCGCGGTACGTTCGTCTTGGCCTTCCCCTCCCAACATTTCCATCCACTCTTGCCTTGTATATCTCTTTTGTCAAAGTACCCTAAACCGACAGGCATGTATGAGGTGACTGATGAATGTGGATTAAGCGAAAGAGATGTTTTTGGATCGTAGCAAGTGGAAGGAAGTGGTCTCTGTCTACCCCAATGGGAGAGAGGCGTGATGTACATATATTTAAAATAATAACACTCGTTGTGTATGGAGCACTTACCTATACCTTGCACCATACACAACGGTAAGTATTTATGCAACGCGCCAGAAACGACAACCTCACGATGGTAATGCGTTGCGATGTATGATACAAGATACAAGCCGCTACATCTGTACACAACAACACTACAGACATCTACTAGAATTTACGTAGTCGGTTTATGTCTTACATTTCCTAATTGTCCTATTTATTTGTTTATTGTAAGACGATAGTATACAGAAACAGAAAAAAAAGATGTTATACAAAAGGTACAACATAATATTATTGCCCTACATACATAATACATACATATCTGTCACGCTTCTCCCTGTAGGCAGAAACTACTTCTCTCCACTTCCTACGATCAAAAAATACTTCTTCCGCTTCATCTACATTCATCAGTCGCCTCATATCATACTCGTACATGCACCTCGGATTAGGGTACTCTTCACTTGATTTTTGAAATTGGTCACATTATACTGGTTTGATAACAAAATGTTTGTAATATCATCCATACAGTATAATGCGGCCCATTTAAAAAGTCGTTCAGGGTGTAACTTATCTACACCAACAGACTATACGTACGTACGTAGCTTCTTATAAAATGACACAAAACAAATGAAGACGACATTCTAAACACAAATTCGGATTAATTAAGTAGTAATTAGATTTGTACTTTAAATGGATATTAAATAATAATTATTTCTTAGAATTTTAATCTTGATATTTGAATTAGGAATACCTACGAAGTCATTAATTTTGTTTACAGAAGTAAATAAATTACCTGTTTCTTAGAACATTAATGCACGTATAGAAATAGAAATTAGTTATTAAGTCGGTGTGTTTCACGTAAAGCAAAGGCTCCACATTAGCCTTACCTAAATTACACACCAACTTAAACTTAAATACAAAGAGTATCTCCTTTTACATACATACATACAAACATACATATCCGTCACGCCTCTCTCCCATTGGAATAGGCAGATACCACTTCCTTCCACTTGCTACGATCCAAACACACCTCTTTCGCTTCATCCACACTTATCAGTCACCTCATACATTCTTAAGCAAGTCCCCGATTTGATCAAGGTACGTTCGCACACCAGAGCAACCTCACAGAGTTTCTTGCTAGGTTCTTCACCGGGGGAAACTGCAACTTGCGAATCTAGCGCTAGCTTTAAAAAAAAATACCTATATAATAATGTAACGGTTTCAAGAGCATTTTTTGTGCCTATGAAATAAATATATTTTTGACTTTGACTTTGACACCAAATTTTAACTAAGTACAAACAGTATTAACTCCTTGTAATCAATGTTAATAGAAAACACATTAAAACGTTCTAGTCTTCACAAATGCCTACCACTTCAATAGTCTATCGAGTTATTATGAATATTATTAGACTAGAAGTTCGAGTATGAAGCATTCAGGCTATATAGCCCCATACCCCCGCGTTCCCCGCATGATCAAGTTATGGGAAGTTGTAACTCGGTACAATGGAATCAAACCACTGGAGTTAGCAACTTGTCTGTTGTTCTATATTGGAACAATGTTTGCCTTCGACGTCACCACTCATCTCTGATTTATGAAGCTTTGACAGGAACCCGTGTTTGATATGTAATATAGAGTTGGCGATTATATTTAAATTGTCTTAACTTTATGTTCCGATATGTTGATAAGTAGGTACGTGGATAGGTGTTGAATCACACGTGTCGTTTAAGGGATAGACGGCACTAACCAGACAAATGTATGGATTTTTTGCGGTAGGTAGGTATATCTCTTTCATACCTACCTCGTAAATGTCAATATTTTATGTTTCTCAGCTGGCCAACCAAACTCCGGGACGTGTGAAAACAGCTTACACGCATGGTAGTTAACCGGACGATCAAGTATGTAGAATAGTTAAATAAAACTTACTAGGTCGCTAACGGTGTTACTTAAATCTTAATGTGAAATCCACGTGAAATCCAATTTATCCCAAAATTCTGTTTCAAAATATTAGTAACACTACACGAAATGGGATTCCAAATTCAAAGGTAGTAATTTGAAGTGCGCCAGACAGGTTATTGGGGAATCTATCCAATCTGGGCGAAAGGCGACGGCATTTAAATTTCGAAGTCCACTTCTATGAAACGATTCGATCTGCGTTTGATTTTTCCGCTTTTGTTGGTCCTCGGCGATGCAGATACAGAATTAGATTTGGTTCGCGTCTCGCATGCGACTGAATACGACCGAATGCGAGAATCTCGCAAGATATCGTATTGCAAATATTTGTTACGCGCTCCATTTGAGAATAGGCACCGGGATTATGTATGTATTCCTTCCTGCTCACTGATTTGCTAAAGGTGTTTGAAATTTCAATTTAAATTTACTAAAAGCGAATGACGTTATCTGTTTATGACACTTTGCTAGAAACAAGTGTCGAAAAAGACAAAATGTTTTACCTTAATAATTGATCGACTGGTCGGGCAATTTGTCTGAAAAATTACAATACCTATGTTCTTTATATATTTCTTGAGACTTATTCTACAGAATAAATACATGTGTCGATCTAAGTAGGTACGCATAAGCACACTCGTATGAGAGTAGACTGTGCTCGTGCAGTGGGGACGTTGAAAGGCCTGATGACGATGAAGTACGCTTTCCATTTTGCTTTAAAATGAACTCCAAATTAATGTTATTGTGAAATACATTATCAATTCAATGATATAACCACGTTTCGATGAGAGTGCGGTTCGTTCACTAATTAGATGTTCCACGAACAAAATATCACATTAATTCAATTTATTCTCGCGAAAGAATAAGCTATTTTATTTTGGTATGGCTTTTATTTTGGTTAGCGTAATCGGATTATTTATTGAGGGAAATTTTAAATGTACCTAATTGAACACTTTCTAAAAAGATTGTTATATTTTTTTAGGCAAAGTTCGTTAATGATGTTACTTCTTATAAACTATTTATACATTAATTAGTAACAAGTCTGCGTTACTATTCTGGAGAGTACAGCTTACAAATCGAACCGGTGAATATACTCGTCCGTAATTGAAACATATAGATTTCACAGCGAGGGCGCAAGTATTTTGGGCACCTTTGCGGCAGGTACAATTTGAGGCAGCTCCTTTCTGAATTGTCATAAGTACTATCTCAATAGTTATAGTTTTTAGTGTTTGGATAAATTGCTAATTGTTTATTTATATTTTTTATTGGACATCTTTTTTATAAGTGTGATAACTTGGCCACAAACAGCAACGTCTAAAAATACGTCATTTCTTGGCATCGTGCGTATTTGTATAAGTATTGTGTTTGTATGGAACTACAAAATACGTTATTAATCACAATAAAACTGCTATCTATCTCTGTTTCGAGGCTGCGGCCTTCAACTTTGGCATATTTAGCAAAGAACCCTTATTTATAGATACGTCTAACCTAACCTATCGTCTTCTGATTTTAACAATGACAATGTATGTTGTACACATCCGAGCCGTGTCCGGGACGTGTCAGGGAAAAAATATCATTCCATACATTTTCTATGGATTTGTTCACACACGTTGTCATGACGACGTATTGTTTTCCCTCCTGACAGGCCACGGCCCGGTCACGTCCCGGGCACGGCCCGGATGTGTGTGGATAGACCTTTATGGAGCTTGAGAGTTAATGATTTATTTCTGCTACTGGCTAAAATGAAATATATGTAATGTGGGTTACCATTTTATATTTTTCCATCGTATCAATATTAATTAAAATAAAGAAAGATCATATTTCAATTTAAATCGTATTTATGTTTATCCCATTAACCATATCAATATTATACCTACATCCTTTTAACATAATTTACAATTTTACACAAATAATTTTCAAAAATCTTTTACTTACAATTTTCTTCTTTGTAACAACTCTTTTACCGGTCACCCTTTGTGAGAACCGAATATAATAATGTAAGTGTTGCCAGCGTGTCATAAATAAACCACATTTGCGTTTCTATCGGACAGTTATCGTAGTCATGCGGAAATATCCGAAAATATCCGAACAATTGCTGAACTCTCCTAAACTGTTTATTGAATGAAAATGTTAAATTTGAACAATAAAATCGTTTGTCTTTTGAAACTGCACAAGTTGAGATTAGACAAGAGGAAAGTTGATATCGGGTCATATTGAGAACGGTGGGGCTTAACACGGATTAATAATAAACCGCAGTTGCTGAATAAATCGTTAAAGATATATGTTAAACGTATTTCACCTACTAATTTTAAAAGAAGCCATATTAACGCCTTGTTTGAAATCAGTCAACTGTAAAAACCTAACTTTTTTTAATGAAGACCTGTCAACGTAATGGTGTCTACACACCAATATCGCCGGCTCGGCGGCTTACGTCATTTTGAAACATTTTCGATGACATTTTTGACAGATGAAGGGCCGGCTGCTTTGGTGCATGTATAGTCACCATAATTATGTTTGTACTTTCGGCATTGATTTGAATTTTATTCGGATGAAATACCTACTATAAATCAGCGGTTTGATGTCAAAGGTCAGCTGTGGTCTGTGATATATAATGTACGAATAATCATTTAGATTGAACATGATTTCATACTAAACGTCAAAGTCCAACCACTACATAAAGTTAGTTTAAGTAATCCCGCGACGAAACCGCAACTTTGAAAGTCGCCGCCGCCGCCGCCGTCAAATTGAAAAACTAAAGTACAAAATGCCGAATCTCTTCGTTTTATTTTTATCGCCCAAAGTTGTCGGAGACGTAACGCGCTATAGCGAGAACTTGCGACCATTCCAGCCTTTACTGAATGGGGGATGCACAACTTTACCCATCTCCGCTTCAAGATACTGCTTTCATACTCGGACCGCTACGTATTATGCATCTGCCTAAACATGCAGTTAAATATGCATCTAAATGGTTCGGACACAATCTCCACGAAAGTTTTCATACAATGCAAACTCGAAAAGGTATGCGAATTATTAAACGACGACTCAGGCGCAGGAGACAATTCTGGGGCCCCAATCTGATAATTTACAACATTCTCAGTTGTGTGTCGGCAGAGTGTCAATGGCATTTTTGACACATGCCATTGACATTCTGCCGACACACAACTGAGGCTTTATTAATTAGCAAACTTGGGTCCCGGATCTTCAGTATCAAAAACCACTTAACAACTGTTTAACCCGACTTTTTAAAACGTCTATTAACATCAAATGTTTCATACTACCGGTATTGATTGGTAATTATTTGACTTATACAGTCAACTGGCTTGAACTCACTAGTTTTTCATCTAGCGCTAGTTGCGAGTGCTTTGATACACTGATCACTAATTCCACTAGTTGTAGTGAACGAACTTCAAAGCTAGCGTAAGTGATCAGAATTGAGGAATGTCGTTCGTACGTTTGTGCTGTGAATTTTACAATGTCATATTAAATGTTATTGCTTTGAGAATATAAACACAGATTTGTACGCAGAGTTTAGTGTTGTTACGGAAATACTTGTGACTTCAATTTCATTCTGGTTTATAAAAACTCTTATTTAAATCGGAATTAATAATAATCCTACTAATATTATAAAATGTCAATGTTTATGCCGATGGATGGATGGATGGTAGATAGTGATCTTGAACGCAGTTTTAGCTTGCTATTATGAACGCAACTGTTGTGTGAATGATTCTCCCTCTCTCTCTCTTCATCTCTTGGTTTCCATTCATTGTATCGTGTGGTTGCTCTCAAGTTAAATAAAGGTAATTAATTTATTTGCGGATAGATATTTTTTACTTCACGGAAAAACGACTGAACAGATTTTAATGATTGACATATTGTAGCTTATACTTCAGAATAACACATAAGTTATATTAGTTTAAGAAGAGATGGTAATGGGCATGATGACTAAAAAAATGTTTTTAGTCCATCACATAGATGTGTAGGTTATGGATGTGTATGTGTAGATTTATACTTATATTTATTGTTTATTGTAGTGACTATCCTGCCTTCATGCTATGACTTCTCTCTGTGTGGGGTCTGCTGGAAGAAATTTCTTTTAGAAATATGCTGTACCTTTTATATATTGAAGTTGCTCGTGACGTCACGCCTCAGTACGATTTTAATCTTTTTTATTTTGATTTAACTCCGTAACTTTGATGCTCTGTATCTTTGCACTCACATATTTGATCAGGTAAAAAATGTTTCAAATATTTTTAGTAGCCTAAAAGACGGACTAATTATTTATTGAATTTTTGAATGTAGTCATCATCCCCATTGCGTATGAAGCCTCTGTAATAAAAATATACCTACTTAATGTAGAGGTAATTCAATTTGAAAAATTTTCCTGGAATGACTGTAGAATAAGATATTTTCGAGCGTGGCCCTTTTGTAGAATAACTCGGTTCACGTTAAATGGGCCGGCGGTTATTTAAAGCGCATTTTGGAGAATTTAAAATATTCTATTACGTCGCGTTACTGTACTCGGTGAAAGAGATGTTGCAGTGCCGAGAAATAGGTTGAGAACTTCACTTTATGGACCTTGAACCACTTTTACTGTGGGGTCAAACCTTACATACATACATATCCGTAACGCTGGGTACACATACCTACATACATATCCATCACGCCTCTCTCCCATCGAGGTACACAGATACCACTTTCCACCTCATGCTACGATTCAAACACACTTCTTTCGCTTCATCCACATTCATCAATAGCGTCCTACATGCATGATGGATATAAAGCTTTATCTTTGTAAATAAGTAGATATTAATTACTTCTCATCATCATTTTATTTAAAGTTAGTGCTCGTTTCACTATCTAAAGATAAAATTTTACTGACAGATAAACCTATTGTCTATTTAATAAAACTTGGCGTTTTAGACAGTGTCAGGTATAAAATATCTCTCAGTTTGTTATCTGTAAGTGGTGATACGGGCCTTACGCTTGTCGGTAGAGCATCAGATATAACATATCTCTAGCATTTTACAAACCATCAAAGATACATATCCCATCAAATAAATACCCTAGAGTGTAATATGAATAGAACAGCTACATCACAAACAAGGTGGTACTCATTTAGGTGCCGATAAAAACGGCGCGCGATGCGAGTCCGCGCTAATGATGACAAAAACCGGCGGCTGACGGACTGATGGCGCCATTACACAGAGTGTGTTGCTACTGTCATCAGTGAAGCTAATCTAGACTGTGTTTATCTTTGAAACACCTTGGAGAAATACCTTTAATGCTGTCTACACACCAAAGCCGCCGGCTTTTTTGACTGCTGCCATTCGCAAGACGTAAAGCAGTCGGCCTAGCCCGGCGGCATGCCGGCGGCTTTGGTGTGTAGATAGTTAGATACCCTTACGTTTAAGTAGGTACCTATTTGAAACCCGTTGTTTATTATCTCGATGAGATAGAGTATTTAATGCTAGTAGTTGAGTCGCTCCCCGCAATTTGATAATTTTATATTAAAAGGAGCCAAAACCGTACATACCTACCTCTTAAAGCAGTTGGCGTTTTCCATATAGTAATGTCAAATTTCAAATAAAACACAAAAATGCAAGTTTTAATTCCTATAGTTTTCTTAGTAGATGACCTGTCAAACGATAATTAGTACCATACAAAAGTAGCCATTTTGCGCCAGACCAGGCACGCAGATCCAGAATGTATGGCTCCTCCTTGTATATTCTATACTCAAAGGTATAACCTGACTAAATACAAATGAAACCCGGTTGTATGAAATAATGAAGATGATAAGTGTCCATCTAAAATTCTTTATTCTTCAATTGCGATTCAATCTTGTTCATAAAATAACACGAAATAAACAATTCAAACCCCGAAATCATATTCCAAATTCAAAAGATTTACAACATTATGAATTTGAAAGGAAAATTTCTTTTCGCATATAAATCAAAGCGTAAGTTTTTCACACTTATTTTGGCTGCCGACAGATGTACTTACGAGCAACGCTACGTCGAATAAATTACGCTACTGTCCAAAGAAATTCCCTATTCATATTAATCACTTGTTACTTACCATTTTTTACAGGAATTACAAGGATTTATGAAAACATTTTCTTTGCTGATCTAACTTGATATACTTTCTAGGAAATTTGTTCTTTTGAAACATTCTGGGAACCTACTGGATTATACACTAAGTAAAATAATAGTAAATAGGTAAAAGGGAAAGGAGGGAGGGAGTAGGAGGGGGGTAGGGAGGGGTAGGTGTAAATAGGTTATTCATACAATATAATATTATTTATGAAATGGGTTTTTTTTATTTTTTGGTGCTGCAAAGTATCATTTGCATGTATTTGGAAGAATTTGAATAAACAAATGTATGGTTTCTTCCAGATTTATATTCTGATAGGCTAAAGGCTTCGTTTGAAGATTTTTGTCCAGTAGCAGAACAATTTGTATGAAACCATTCACACCAAACGACAAAATATCATTCTATAAAAACAAACCGCCATTTTGTTAAATGGCGCATTTTGTTAAATCTCACTCAACCCACAACTCAACTCAACTCAACAACCAACCGCAACTCAACCCACACACCTTTCAAAACCGACCACTAAATATCTCCGAAAGCACTAACACAAAACCGTGCGAATTGAGTGTCACAACGCTTATTTTAGTGGCGTTAGTGTTCTGAGTTATGAGCACTAAAACATGGCTGACTGGTGTATAATTTTACTGTACGCCGGTGCGAGTATCAAGTAGTTTATGACTGATTCCCTTGTTGCCGCAAATCAGTAGATAACTGAGCAGTCTTGATTATAGCGGAATGTATTTACCGACAAGAGGCTTCCTGCGACTCGGTATGTATTTTTCGTCGTATTTAGGAAAACTTCAACCTTATCTTAAAATAACAAGGCCTATGTGTTATTCTGATGTGTAAGCTACAATACTACAAAGTTTCATGAAAATCGGATTAGTGCTAATGAGCACACAATGGTGTGAAAGAGTAACAAGTGTGCCAATGGATGGATAGATGGATATGAGGATGTTTGTTACTTTTTTGCACAAAAACCACTAAACATATTTTAATGAAACTTTTCAGTATTGTAGCTTGCACTTTAAAATAACACACAGGCTATATTACTTCAAATTATTATGTAATATTTACCCTATACAACGATAAATGCATACAGCGTCGCGGGCAGCCTCTAGTACATTTCTAAGTCGATCTTAGTAACCTGTGTGTACTTGTTTATACCCCGCTAGTTGAGCAGCCACACCCCAGCCCCCATGTTCGGTCCGCGTCTCCCGCTGTCATA
Source organism: Anarsia innoxiella (assembly GCA_947563765.1). Lineage (NCBI taxonomy): Eukaryota > Metazoa > Arthropoda > Insecta > Lepidoptera > Gelechiidae > Anarsia > Anarsia innoxiella. Next base: position 209,597 of record OX387415.1, read on the forward strand.
CCGTATTCATGGGATTTAGAGATATAGCGCTATGCCGAGCCCCGCATAGCTTCTTATTTCCCAGATTACGCTCTCTTATTTTTTTGTTAAATTTTACATATAAAATGAAACGCGACTTTGTAAACCAGGGGCCCAAGTCTGCTAATTTACAATATTGTCAGTTGTGTGTCGGCACAGTTTCAGTGAGAGTGTCAATGTCATTTTTTGACACACATTTGGTCGCAATTATAGTGCTAAACTGATCTTTTAGCACGTAGCGGAAATCGGAACTAACGACATCATCTTGTAAATTGACATTATTTTGAGTCATTTATTTACCACCTACGCACTCTAGACAATGTCACTCAAGTGCCAATAGATCCTTGTAGTACTAATGTAAGCCATTGTTCAGCAGAATACCAAATGTGTCAAAAAATGCCATTGAAACTCTGCCGACACACATTTGAGTCTATTTTAAATTAGCAGACTTGGGCCCCTGGTACACACACGTAGCTTAATCTTGGAATTGTTTTGTCTTCATGTAAATTGTCTAGGAATAACCTTCACCTTGTATGTAAATCCTATTACGGCGCCGCCCGCGAATAAATTAAAATTATTTAGGTAAAATTGTAGCGCGACTCGAAAGCTGTTATACATCAGTACCTACCTAAGTAATTAGGTACATACGACGTTTTCTCTTGAAACTCAATTGGAATTACGTACGAGTAGAATTAGGTTTTAGAACTAACAAGGTTTTACGTAAAAATAAATAAACCAACAGCTTAATCTTGCTTAAAATATACAGGGTGTTTGTAAAGTATTATCGAAATCTAAGGGATGATTTATAATGCCAAATATCTTTTCATTTAAAGGAAACATTTAAGAAAAATAAGTAAATATTAATCGGTCACATTTCATCTATTTATTGAAGAGAGTTCACAGTTCTTCGACCAACGATATTCCAGCAAAATTACAAAAACATTCTGTATAGCAAAGTGGAGGCAAAGCTGGTAGAAGCGAGCGGCCACAAAGCTTGCCCGGTCGGACAATCACGGCTGCAACATTAACCAGCGTCCGACCTCGTCGGATCCGACCCGATCTAACCAGATCGCGCCGGAATAATTGATGGCCGCACTATAACAAAGCATCGCCGTTGAATTTTTAAGGAGATGTTTTGTAAAACGACCGCGGAGTTCTACATGAGGCCGGTTTTTAGGGTTCTGTACCAAAAGGGCGAAAAAGGGACTGAGATAGGAACAGGAAACTGAGACTCGGCTGTCCGTCTGTCTGTTATCCGTCCGTCTGTCACCAGGCTGTATCTCATGAACTGTTATAGTAGAGCGTTGAGATTTTCACAAATGATTTACTACAGTTGCCGCTATAACAACAAATACTAAAGATTTAATAACTAATAGGTACTCTCTCACAAACAACGTATTGTTTTGCCCTTTTTTGCTCGATTTCAAAAGTAAATGGTACGGAACCCTTCTTGCACGAGTCCGACTCGCACTTGGCCGGTTTTTTCGAAACGAATTCCCAACGAAAAATGAGTTAGTATTCAACTTTTTGTGTTTCTGTAGTTTTTTCTGAATTGAACTTTGAAACAAGTGCTATTTGCCGGGCGGCGTAATTCACTGTTCAATTTTACATGCAAGGTTTATACAGGGTGTTTAATTTGATGCAATTTATGTATAAAGGTACCTGTATAAAGGACTATCTACACACATCCGGGCCGTGTCCGGGCCGTGTCCGAGACGTGTCAGGAAAAAATATCATTCCATACATTTTCTATGGATTCGTTCACACATGTTGTCATGACGACGTATTGTTATTATATTGCCCGAATCTGTGTAAATAGTCCTTTATACAGGTGGTTACATTATTGATAACAAACAACTATATTTGGAACTTAGGTATATTCTTGTTTACTTCTTACATTTAGGAGCTTTGCTTTTAACGAGTTTTAACGAAGGTGTTTACGCTATTTAGATCTTTTTTCGTCAATCTTCAAATTATAGTATTTATTAATAGTAAAATCAGCTGATTCATATTTAAAATATATTTTTTGTGTTCGTTATAGGTTATATAATAAAAGTTGTATATTTATCAACTATCAAATAACTAATTAAATTTTTTGAATCTAATTACGAAATGCCTTTGATATAAAGAAAAGAAGTGGTCTCTGCCTACCCCGATGGGAATGAGGCGAGACTGATATTATAGGTACCTAAGTACCTACTTTATGTATCTGTTTAATTAATATTTGTCATTATTTTAATTAAAGTGACGTAACATAATGTAAGTAACTTTGTTTTGAATTTGTTTGACGCGTTGTAAAAGTTTTCATCACTTTCATTTATAATATAGCTCAGCTTAAGGGTATGGCCGCACTGACAGGCGGCTTGCTAAGCGCCTAGCGCCTAGCGAGTAGTTAAGTAAAACGAACGCCTTGGAATGTATCGCCGCACTGCATGCTTGGTGACACGCTTGGCGCCTAGTGCGGCCCATCGCGTACATTTCAGAGCGTTCGTTTTTCTTAGCTACTCTCTAGGCACTGGGTAATGCCGCACTGCATGCTTGGCGCCTCGCTTGGCGCCTAGTGCGGCCCGTCGCGTACATTCCAGGACGTTCGTTTTACTTAGCTACTCGCTAGGCGCTAGTATCGCCGCACTGCATGCTTGGTGCCACGCTTGGCGCCTAGTGCTTCCCGTTGTCGCGTAGGTACATTCCAGGACGTTCGATTTACTTAGCCACTCGCTAGGCGCTGGTATCGCCGCACTGCATGCTTGGTGCCACGCTTGGCGCCTAGTGCTTCCCGTTGTCGCGTAGGTACATTCCAGGACGTTGGTTTTACTTAGCCACTCGCTAGGCGCTGGTATCGCCGCACTGCATGCTTGGCGCCTAGCTTGGCGCCTAGTGCTTCCCGTTGTCACGTAGGTACATTCCAGGACGTTGGTTTTACTTAGCCACTCGCTAGGCGCTTGGCGCATAGCAAGCCGCCTGTCAATGCGGCCTTACCCTTAGTATAAGCACGCGGGATTGTTTCACTTACGATGAGCATTCAGAGGGAAAATCAATTTGCGATGTTACGACATGTTATATGAGAAGATCACTCACTGGGCTTCTTAGCTGTTTATAGTATAATGTACTATGTATACTTAGTATATACAGGGTGTATAAAACTAAAACACTACACAGGGTGTACAGAAAACTTGTAAAACTGACAAAAACAAACAAATTTCACAATCAGTTGATTCACTGACTTATCAGTCTAGATATTACTTTTTCTTTTTTTAGAGTCTTTCTCTCTTTATACTTTGCCAGTGAAACTCTGGTCTAAAAGATGGGGTCAGCTGTTATTCGTGGGGCTATGTCTACCTAGAGTATTGGTATGTCAGTGATTCAAGTGATTGGCACATTTAATATTGATGTAGAGTCTGATTTAATATTTATATATCCATCATTGCTTCTCGTGAAAAGTGGTTTAGAGTCAGAAGTTTATTTCTCTTTACTGCAACAGCCTGTATACATTTCATACAGCTAACGTCTAAACCACTAGCACGTAAAATAAGTCTCCTTATATGAAGCATACGTGAAACAAAAAGACAAAAAGCTACCATCAAAAGAATAACACATTTTAATAACAGCAATAGCGAAGACCGCAGCAACAACTGTGTGACGTCACAACACCCACAAATTGAGCTGTCCTTCATTCATGACAGAAACTACTTATTCTAGAAATGTTCCATTCCACGCAACTTGTTTAATATTTTCTCGTCCTGCCACAGAACTTTACCACTAAGTAGAATTGCCCCCCGCTTTGTGGTGCATGCGGGGGGGGGGGTGTAGTGGAGGGAGGGGGGGTGAGTAACGACCCGTCGCTGGCCATATGGGGCTCGCACGTTGCATAACTTGGATACTAAACACGTATCGTCATAACAAACCAATCATGTTTCAAGATTATGACGTGATGGAAGTATAGTATGTTATACATACATACACAATGCAATACAATAAAAATATTCTTTATTGCACACAAAGATATATGGTACAGGCACAAACAAGAATATAAGAAGCAACAGGCGGCCTTATTGCTAGGTAGCAATATCTTCCAGGCAACCTTAGGGTAAGAAATAGCGAGAAAAAGGTAATAATGGTTACGGGTTGGTTTACACACACAGTTGCAGCACTGTCACGCATTTTTTTCCATTGGGGTAGGCAGAGATCACCTTCGTTCCACTTGCTACGATTATAAATAACTACAAATCTCATGACGATTATTGCAACTTATTTATTAAATTGCAATGAACCCGGAATGAACAAATTCACAAGAAGAAAATCCTGCAATGAATGACATCGAAAAATATGGGTTTAGGGTTTATAATTTATATTTTTTAAATATAAAAATAGTAATAGAATGTTTAATAAACAGTATTTAATATAAAGCGCAGTAAGTGATTGGTGCAAGTCCGTCGGTGGCACTGTGGCACTCGACAAAACTATGCTAACAGTAAAATATACCAGCATGCATTATGCAACGCGGGCGCCGCGAGCTGTGGTCTCCTCTCACACCAAACACTCATACTATATCAGTAATCTAGTTATTTAGTTTATCATTTCATCACTATTAACAATAAACGGACGACGACGCAGTGTGAGAAGGCCTCCAACAAGGTGGACCGGCGACCTGGTGAAACCTGGGGCTCAAGTCTGCTGATTAAAATGTCCTCAGTTGTATGTCTAGGATATCAAATTAAATGGGCGTAATGTGAAACTGAACGAACCTTAACAAACATGTGTTGAAAAATGACAAAAACATCTAGTATTTGTCTAGGAGAAAGTTGGTCACATTTTGACATGGTGTAGGTAAGAATTTATGTTTTTTCCTCCGTAAGAATAATTTTTTTAAGAATCTACTTATCTACTTTTTGTTGACGCTCAGGTGTATAAAAATGGTCATACGATAATAATACACTTTGGATATAAGTACTATACGACAAGTAAAGTCGTGGTACATTAGAAAACTTACAATTCTTCAGCTTGACTCAACTTGTTCGAGTTCTTTGAAAAATTTGTAAAGAAATAACTAACTTTTATGATAGGTAGGTACCTCTGTGATTTCTTTTCCGACATTGAAGTCTCATAAAGTCTTTGGAAACGGAAAGAAAGTAACTTATAATATACTTCAGTTTGAAAATATTGTGTTTACCTGCTCGATACCGGTAATTTTAATGGTTTTACCATTTTTATGGCATCGGATATTTGATTGAACATAAATTGTGAAAGCATTCAATTAAAAATTAGGGTTTTACTGTAGGGATCTTACAAATGTAAAGACGTATTAAGGTAGGCACGTGTATTATAATAAATTTTAATAAAAAATCGCTTAAAATTACAAAAGTATTGCAAGTAGTTTATGTAGGTACTGGTAGTACTCACCTGCTTTGATAGACATGAAAAACATGAAAATGAAAAGTGTTTTATTCAAAAATAGGCAAAATTCATTACACTTTTTTGATGTCACTTTTTTAATCTAAAACTACTGCCGGTTCACTACCTGTATAGCCGAGAGGAAGAAGACGGCAAGAAACCTTCGGCACAGGGCCCTATGTTATGTGCATTAATTATAATTAATTATAAACGCACTAGCGGTCAACAGAAAATCGAAATGATTCATACGGTATATCCGCCACCTGCGGGTCATTTATGTAAAGCTACTTGATCACATTCGCCAGATTCGGTTTAATGTCGGCTTGAAACGTATTTTTTGACACATTTGGTATTCTACTATCTATCTATCCGGCCGATTCCGGCCATGGCGACCACTTCGACTCCTATAGGTCAGTTTGGCGCTCGTGCGCTCTCATGTGGCTTGTGTAGCCTATCTTTGAGACAAAGTTCCGTGCACATTGTGGGCAGGTAAGAACGCCGTTGTCAAAATTGTATATGATGGCAGCAGGTGGCCGAGCCTTCAATTGGTCGCGCTTAGTGTCTAGATCAGATTTACGCAGATCCTCAAACTCGCGGACTAGGCTGTTCACCACTCTGCTCCACTCTGGCCGCTGTGCTGCCAAACGCTCCCATTGAGAGGGTCACCATCTTGAAGATCAGATGGTCCAACAGAGTGCGAAACACCGTGGTTCTGCGACATGCCAATGTGGGTGGCATTGAGGCTTATTTAATGCGTCGGCAACTTCGGTGGTGCGGTCATGTGTCGCGTATGGCAGAGGAGAGAGTGGCGAAGCGCATCTTTTATTCTGAACTGGAGGAGGGCAAGCGAAAGCAAGGCGGTCAACTCCTCCGGTACAAAGATATCCTAAAGCGACACATGAAGAGGTGTAACATTGGTATTCTACTACACAATGGCTTACACTGTCAAAAAATGACATTGACACTCTGCTGACAAACAACTGAGCATATTTTCAATTAGCACAATTGGGCCCCAGGTCGTGTTGTGGAAATCCTTGGGGGAAGTTTTTGACCAGCAGTGGATGTTCACAATCTGACATGATGAATAATAGACAAGATCAAACGGAAAACCGCGCAGACGGTTTAACCGCTAATACATAAAGGAGCTCACTGAAACAAAGCTTTACCACTCTTATGACTACTAAACTTAACTAATAATAATATTAAGCTAGTTATATAATTAATAATACCAATTTCTACCGTGGGGAATGTATAGCGGTGTGACAAGCGTTCATAGAGCGAGTTCTCTAATGAAATTGTCCATAAATCTGGAATATTGGACTGGCGACATGCCTAACTACGGTGTTCCTTCCCCTCTCGTTACCGCAACCGACTTGTTATTCCACTGCTTCCACACACTAACCCACCGCGGAATATATCCACGCGAATAACGTCGGGAATTCTATCTGTATCGCTGGCACTTATGACGTTTTGGGTACTGATAAAGTAAAGGATAATTGCAGTATGACTACTTTAACAAGGGTTGTAATTTGCATTTTCTAATTTTGACATTTCGTGGTCTTGAAAACGACAAAAAAAATTATCTTTTCTTAATTAATATATTGGTAAAAAACGCTCATTTTATAAAAAATATATTAAATTAAAAAATAATAATAATTAAATTTATTCGTCAATTTATGAGTACATAACATTACAATACAATAACAAAACATTTCAATACATTTTATGAAGAGTTGTTCAGTTTTAAGTAGGTACAGATATCTCTTGTGTTAGCCGGAAAATATCTACGCCCATCTCTACCAGTAACAGTGAAGAGAGCAGCACTAGTGACGCGAAGAGGGCACCACTGATACCCCCTCTCTCTCGTGCGCACGCGACGAATATTAATCTGTTAAAATCTTCATCTAAATAAAAACTATTCATTCTACTTATTCTTCTAATACTTGATATTATGAATTGGTACAATAAATAACGTCAAAAATGTTACATAAACTGCTACTTAAAGGTAAATTTTGGTTTTTGCAAACATAAAGTACCTACGGTACCTTTAAAGACGATTTCGGCAATTTCATAAGCTTCTTGCAGCTTTACATAATCTGTTAAAAGGGAAAAATCACAGCCTTTGATTTTTGCTTTTATATCAGAATCTTTTTTTTTTTGTCAAGTGTGTTTATATTGTGTTCTTTAAAATGTCTTCGTTATAGAATTTACAAATCTTCCAACCAGATTTCAATATTCCTAGTAACTAAGTCATCATCATAATTTAAGAGTGTCGCTCTTGTCGGTGGAGTCTACGCCACTCTGCTCTGTTTTCTGCCGTCCTTTTGAGCACCTGATACGACACAACTTCTATTCCTTCTTTCATTAGATCTATGTAAGTCCTTCGTGATCTCCCTCTCTTCCGTTTTCCTTCTACTTTTCCTTTCATGATTATAAAGTCGTCGTGTCGTATCAGGTGACCCAGCATCTTTCCTCTTCTTTCAGCAATGGTCTTTAAAATGACTCTCCTGAAGTACTTGTATTATTTCCAAGTAATTATCTTCTTTCTATTTGATGGTTTTAAAATCATGAAATTTATTTTATCTAACTGCTGCCTGGAAACATAGGTATTAAATCCTAATATCAACATTTTAAGATTTATTAGCATTTTCTATTTTATTTTTCAAATTATTATTAGATATCTATTATTATTTTTTATGTCTTAATTTTTAGAGTTAAGTTTCTTTTTATTTTATTTTGTGTTTGTTATATTCATAAAGCGGTGGTAGCCCAGTTGGTAGAACGCTTGCCTCGAACTCCGAGGGCGCGGGTTCGAATCCTGGTGTGGGCACGTACCTCTGAGTTTATTTCTCATGTACGGATCAATTTATTCGATTATCACTTGCTAACGGTGAAGGAAAACATCGTGAGGAAACCTGCATACACCAGAGAAGAAATTCGAAGGTGTATGTGAAATCCGCCAACCCGCACTTGGCCAGCGTGGTGGATTACGGCCTAATCACTCTCTGTATGAGAGTAGGCTCGTGCCCCTCGGTGGTGGGGACATATATGGGCTGCTATAGATAGATATTGTTTTCATTGTAATAGTGTTTTGTTTTTGTATAGGTATCTTTATGACTAGGAATAAAATATTTACTGAGTATTGAAACTGCAAGTTACGTAGCTCAAATATGTACCGTGTTTGAAATAAATCTTGCTATCGATAAGTAAAATGTCGTAAAAAATATAATATTTGTTAACTTCTTTTTTATAATCAATACATTAACATGGATCAATTGGTTTAAAAGTATAAAAATTGATTTAACACCATGCCTGTCACGGTTCCCGTTTTTAATATCAAATTATTAACCTTTCTGTAGACTTTGAATCAATGTAAATTTATATAACAAACAACGACATAATGAAATATTTTATTATATAATATATACCTATGTATACAGGTTCTGCTATTCATAACCACATTTTAAGGTCACTGAAGACAAAACATTACAAGATATCCTTTTAAGCACATAGTACCGTATCTAACAATTATATAAAAGCAACCTTGAAATGATTGATATTATTATATTGAATAGGTACTTCCTTCTCTATTATGCGAATGATAATCGTATCTCGGGAAACGCCGGCAAAGCAAAACTCGACAATAACCTTTCTCTCGATTTGGGAGTGATAAAGCTTTGAGTACACAGTGGTAAAGACTGCGGGACCGTGCCCAAGTCTTCTAATTTAAAATAGCCTCAGTTATTATGTGTCAATGGCATTTATTGACACATTAGATTTTCTGCTAAACAATGGCTTACACTAATTGCGCTTGTGTCAAAAAATGACATTGCCATTTGCCACTCTCATTGACACTCTGCCGACACACATCTGAGATTAGTAGACTTGGGCCCCAGGTATAGGACAGACACAGGTCTCTGTCTTACACTGCTAAGCGAGTAATTGAAACACATAGTTATTGCAATCCAAAACTTTGTTTTTAATGATGAATGTGGATGAAGAGAAGGAAGTGTGTTTGGATCTTAGCAAGTGGAGGAGAGTGGTCTCTAACTACCTCGATGAAAAGTGGCGTGACAGATATGTATGTGTATTTGAAAAAAAATAAGTAGTTCAAAAAACGAATCATCTATAACAGTTTTATATTTTCCTAGTCAATACGCAACCGTTTTAATAAGAACATTGCGGCACCCCGTTCTGGCCCTACAAGCAGTGTGTCCCCAACTTTAGGCCACCATCGCTTCCGTTCCGACCTCTCCATTCAATAGAACAACTTTTGGGAATAGCTACTTGACTCAAGTGATCTGCTTTCAAATGACAGTGATAAAGATAACCTTATTCAAACTGACGAAAGTCTAAAATTGATATTACAGTTTCGAAATTAGCATAACTTGTAGAATTTAAGAGCTAACCACACATTTCCGGGAACGCGTCCCTGACGGAACTCGGTAAAAATCAGTTACCTACGTAAGTACCTACAAATTGTATGAACTTGTTCACACTCACACAGCTCCGTGACATGCGCCTATACTGAAACGGAGAAATCTGAACATGGATAGCCCTGACCTGACCCGGCAATGTGCGGATAACCCTTTATTCCGCAATACATTTTAAATTAAAATAAATTTCAGTCATTCGAAATACTTCGGTTGCTACTTGTTCAATGCCAAATAACAAAACACGACTGCGTTTAAAAAGCGCATTTTTTTTAATTTTGATTTTGATACCCAGTGTCACTCTCACTGTAAATACGAATCTAACGACACCTCTCACGCTAAATACCGTCAAACCCCTTTACGCTGTAGTGCGTGCCAAAAAATGATACATTCATACAAACATACTCTCGAAAAACATAACCCTCCTTCTGACGCAGTTGGGTAAAAAGTATAAACAAATATAAGAATCACTCACGTTTTTCCTGTTTATTCATTTCAAAATTGTTTCTTTTAAAAACTTTGACTTTTAAAAATATTCTTCACGTTTTCGTTCAAAACAACAAACTTCAAATTTTATGGCTTCTTAAAAACGTGTTTGTTTTTTATAACACGTGAAATACTTATTTAACTTATCTTTAAATTAAAATTCTTCATTTTGCACACCAAATAGGTTTTTTATAAATAGATGTTATTAAAAAATAGACAGTAGGTACCAGGTATGGACCCTGAATAATAGGGCACGATAATTATACTGGGTGTAACAGAAAGGGGGTATAAAGCCGAAACAGTGATAGTCCTCATGAAACTGAACAACTTTCCCCAAGAACATGGGTCGTAACTAAAAAAAAATTTTGGATCGCCCATACTTACTCGATCAGCTGATCGGACATTTTGTATGGGGAGGCGGTTTTTTTTTTCGAGTTACGATCCAAGTTCCTTGGGGCAAGTTGTTCAATTTCATGAGGACTATCACTGTGTTTCGGCTTTATACCCCCTTTCTGTTACACCCTGTATGTATACTTAATTTCTAATTAATTATTATTGTGTGTGTGGTACAATTTTGACATTAACATACATACATATCTACCACGCCTGTCTCCCATCGCGGTAGGCACAGAGTCACTTCCCTCCACTTGCTACGATCCAACCGAACACACTTCTTTCGCATCAACCTCATTCATCAATTACCATTCTTTTAAAAACACAAAAAAAGTAACTCAAACGCACGTTTCTCAAAACGAAGTTCATGAATGGTAACGTAACAGAGAGGTAGTAACACGGTGGAGGTGTCACAATGGCTACTATGTTACGCCGCAGCCGTCCGCTCCCTAATAGAGTTCACAGTTAGGAGATTGGCTGCGGCTAGTTCACATACTACATTGAGCATGTTGCCGATAGAGGTTGTATTACTACAACGCAATGAATACTCTGCTAGGCCACCGCAGCCGCCCGCCGCGCCAATCTCATGCCATCTATAAGAAATTATTTCTTAGTTTATAGCAACGAGTATTCTTATAAGTAGAATGATGAGCAGTTTTTTCCACTCCCTATTTCCATCAAAGGGGAGCGAAGCGATGGCATTTCTTAAACAATGTAGATTTCACATTTTAAATAACAAAGTAAGAACAAAATCTGATAGGTTAATAAATTCAAAGTTATTTTATTTCCAGTTACGGAAGTCCCTTATATTTCCATTAAAAGTCATAACGTCTTCATGAGTTTCGACGACTGTGTACTTAGCTATATATTGGAACGTTTCGTCATCTTTACTGCCTCTCTCTCCAACTACCGGTCAGTAAACAAACACATCTCTACCACCACCATTCTCGCTGCACCCCGATGACACGACACAACGCTGTCCGACCACCATTCACCGCGCCATTTCAATTCCACGTCAAAGAGCATCCGTTTAAGGACGTCCAGTTTGCACTACCACCGCTGAACATTTGCTCGACATTCACTCTGTTGTAGGACAGGTCGTTAGAATTAACAACGCATTAACCTATAGGATAAGTTATAAAATAAATATAAATATTTGGGACATTTCACACACGGTCATCTGACCCCAAACTAGGCAAATCCTGTACTATGGGTATCAGGGACTGATAAATATACATAGATAAATATAAAACACCCAGACAAGGAACAAACATTTATGCTCATCACACAAATATTTGTAACCGGCGGAGATCGAACCCGCGACCCGTGCGTAGGAAGCAGACGCACTACCGACTACGCTAATTGGCCTGTCAAGTTAGACGACACGATGATTCATAATTAGATGTAGGTACCTACTTTTAACTTTGTTTTGAGCAATTGAAGATTATAAGTTAGTGAAAGTTAGAAGTAAGTAGATAGGTACCTACACCTATTAATACAGTATCTTAAGACTCGAAAAAAAGAAAAAAACAAATAAAGAAAGATTGTTTTTGCTGTCATTTGACATTTTGAACGTGGACGTATTAAAATGTAGCCTTACGAAGTAACGAAACGTACTAACTGCGAAGTTACACTTGCTTTCTTGGGCTATAATGGAGAATTAATTTAATGCCCATTTCTGCAACATATGACTGCATTCGCAGGTGCAACAGATTTCCGATAAAAGAATTTCTAAACGGTATCCGGATGTAAGGAACCGTGATCAGAATTGAACGTAGATACCATGCAAGGATCTTTTAAAACGTCTGCTAAAGGATAGTCAAACCGAATATTTAAATGGTATTTTATATAGGGTGTAACATAATGATATTATATATAAAGATATGGTATATGCGCGCACATTTTGAAGACTGTAAATAGACCTATTTAAGACAACTTGTAGGTAGTCTCAGTTAGTCTGAAGACATTTGGAGTATGATTTGAAGTGCTGTCATTAATGTCATTGTAATCATTGTTCGGCACAGATTTAAAACGCCAATCACTATAAAGGTAACATATCTGTACCTATAAAAAATCATTGGTGTAACAGAAAGGGGGTATAATGCGGGAACACAGCGATAGTCCTCATGAAACTGAACAACTTTCCCCAAGGAGCATGGGTCGTAACTCGAAAAAAAAATTTGCATCGCCCATATATACTTACTCGATCAGCTGATCGGAAATTTTGTTTTGGGGAGGCGAATTTTTTTTCGAGTTACGACTTATGTTCCTTGGGGAAAGTTGTTCAGTTTCATGAAGACTATCGCTGTGTTTCGGCTCTATACCCCCTTTCTGTAACACCCTGTATATGCACCTATTTATACTATTTAATCAGCTTTGTGGGGTTTCTTTGAATATCTTCAAAAAACTTTTGTCGGGCATGTTTGAGGCGACTGATGAGTGTGGATGAAGCGAAAGAGGTGTGTTTGGATCGTAGCAAGTGGAAGGAAGTGGTCTCTGCCTACCCCAATGGGAGAGACGCGTGACGGATATGTATGTATGTACTTTTGTCAACAGTCGATTTGGTTTGACGATTTGTTCGGCAATATGCACGTCGTTATAAAAAACAGCGTTATTACAAAACGATGATTAAATACAGTTCTAGAACTAATGTCATAACTATGACATTTTGCCTACAAACATGACATTTACCTGAATTAGTTAAAGAACTATAATATTTAATTTACCTATACCTCGTTTTATAATAATGCTGTAGGTTATATTATATTATATTAATAAAATCACAAAGTCTTTAAAAAGATAGGAATAATGTCGCAATAAATCAAAAATTAATCACCCTTCTCTACTCTATAAGACTTTAGACCTAGGAGGCAATTCTGCTAACTTACACTAGCAGATCACTCTCTGCAACTATTTTGTTAAAACACTATCCCCGTTATTACAAAATGAGTTTTGAACGAAGTTCTAGAACTAATGTAATTTTTTAACCTTTTTTTTCTATAACCAAAACGTTATTATCTGAGTTAGTTCTAGAACTACCTTTAAAACTCATTTTGTAATAAAGGAGTGAGCGTACAAAAGCAGCGATTGTAGCAAGTCCAGAACTGCAAGTGAACAGAATTGAGGTGCTATAGTCCGGTCAAGTTATGTCGTACGCCCCATTCGACCGTCCAGAGTGGCTTTGGCCCGTCACATGTTCCACTGGGCCAGTAGAGTGGCCTAGCAGAAGCCTGGCTTATTTCATGATAGTTGACTTTTGGGGAAGCATTTTGTTACTCGATATCTATACAGGGTGTTAGGAAAAGTATCACTTTCTTTTTAACCAGGTATAGTGTTAGTGATGTAAAACACATTCTACGAAAAAAAATTTTTTTTTGTACTCATTTTTAATCAAAAACATCTTTTAACCACCTTTTTTTTGTGGCATGTGTTCTACACTATACCTGGTTAAAGAAAAGTGATACTTTTCTTAACATCCTGTATAGGGAGACGGGGAGTGATGAAAAGACTCTCTTCGTTTAGTTGCTTTATTTTCTCTTCAGTATTATAATTTCAATTAATATTAAATCAGTTCTTCTTTTCGTTTAAAATCCGCCATTTTTTTTCATCGTCCCAAGTTCTCTTCACTCCCTTCCCCTCGCATTCGTTCCTTTCACTTCAGTCACTCGTTCTTTGGCTCGTTCATACCTCTTGCTCGCACACGTAGTCTCTTTCCCTCGTCTTATCATACGTCCTCCATCGTCACATACTCATTCGTCCATACATCCCACATCTATAGGGCAGTACCCTATGCCGATGTGCATTCTTCTTAATTAAGAGCTTAGCTCTTGTCGGTGGAGCCTTTCCATCCCTCCCTATTTTCTGCCTTCTTTTCAACATCTTGATACGACATGACACCCGCCTTTTCCTTAACCTGTTCTAGGAACGTCCGTCTTGGTCTTCCTCCCTTACTTTTCCCTTCAATTTTTCCTTCTATGATGTTTTTTATGAAGGAATCATGTCGTATCAAATGACCTAGCATCTTTCCTCTTCTGTTCTCAATAGATTTTAGTAAACTTCTCTTTTCTCCCACAATCTGTAATACCTCCTCATTTCTCTTCTTTTCAGTCCAACTTATCCTCTCCATTCTTCGCCAACACCACATCTCAATGCATGTATGAGGCGATTGATAAATGTGAATGAAGAGAAAGAAGTGTGCTTGGATTGTAGCTAGCCGAGCGAAGTGGTCTCTGCCTATCCTTATGGGAGAGAGGTATGACGGATATGTATAAGTATGTATGTAAGTATATCTTTAATTATTAAATCACTTACTTAAATTGCAGAGAGTCCTATAAAAAAGTATTTTCATAAAAGCCCCCTGAAAACTCTTTCCTCTAAGAAGAAAACGTCAGTGCAATAAACTTGGTTTAATTAAACTACTTTCATTAGCATCTAGATCCAGATAGGTATTCTAAATGAAGTCTAGCCCTAGACTGTACTATTACTATACCTTATCATTGTAATTGCTTTGATAAGAGATAGTTTCTTAAAGCTATTTACCTATCCAAAGGGTAGAAGTACTTTCTCTTATTTACAAGAAGGCATCTATAAAATAAAAGATAGGTAAAGATACATATTTTAATTTCACATGAACTCTATAAAAAATATAAAATAGGTACTAATTTGCTCATAATTAGTTCATCGTATGAATACTTACAGTTTTATTAAGATGACGGACGGCCAATTCTGAAAAAAATTTGAAAAAACCTTAACATCGACTAGGTACTGCGTTCGCCAGAATAACGGCTGAAACACACCGGATGCGTATGCGTAACGTAGACGTAAGTACGGCGGCGTAGCCACGCGCGTAGTTACGGTGTAACCCGATGTGACACCGGGCTAACACGTCGACGTGTACGTCTAAGTTACGCATGCGGTGGCAGTTCCATACATTACAACTCGGAGGTACGCATACGTCTACGCATAGGCATAGTGTTTCGGCCTTTAAAAGAAGAAAAAGGCGAAGGGCATTATTAAAGCTATGCATTGGCCCATGTTGGCCATAATTACCTATTTTTTATTTGCAAATAATCATAGTTACAAAGTTAAAACTAAAACAGTACGATATAAATCTAATTACATTTTACCGCATACCGTTAATCCTTAATTTCACTTCACAAAGTAAATTGACGTCTTGTCGTCTTTAAACGAACCTTACTAACAAGTTAATAAAAAGTTCAGCAATAACATTTTAGTTTGTTCTCGCGCAAAAGAACTAAACACTTGAACTAGGCATAAAGTTTCCAATGGATCGGGGTCCACGTCACGTGTTTAAACCCCCTCTTGTTGGAACGTGGCCCACGTCGCGTCTGTACCCCCCTCTTGTTACTGACTCCAGGGTTTCTGACGGTCCACTACCGTCACATCTGATAGACTGCGTTGTCAGCAAGATACTTCCCCATTAGGATGTAGTAGTCTTTCTTGTTGCTTGGGTGTTATATATTTATCTATGTATGTTTATCAGTCCCTGATACCCATAGTACAGGATTTTCCTAGTTTGGGGTCATGTGACCGTGTGTGAAATGTCCCCCAATATTTATTTATTTATTTATTTTTGCTTGTGACTTTTTAAATTGAGGGAATAAGAGTAAGCTAGTTTAATGCAGTAATAAAATTATAAACAATGAAATAAGTAGGTATATCAATACATTTCTCAATCCTACTAATATCATAAATGTCAATGTTTGTGAAGTATGTTTGGATCGTAGCAAGTGAAGGGAAGTGGTCTCTGCCTACCCCGATGGGAAAGAGTCGTGGCAGATATGTAGGTGTGTTTGTTTCGATGGATGGATGGATATGAGGATGTTTATTGCTCTTTCTCGGAAAAACTACTGAGCAGATTTTGATGAAACTTTCCTATATGTAGCTTTCAGAATAACACATCGGCATATTGTTATTTTAAAATATTGCGTAAATGTGAAATATGACGATAAATCCGCACATATTCGCGGGCAGCCTCTAGATAATTCATAAAGGCAACGCATCTAAAGCACCTTTCGCCAAAATTCTCAGAAGTCACAGTAATCAATTTAGACGAGGAAAAAAAGCCACACGCCCTTTGAATAAGACAAGGAGAATCGCTTAACCCACCCAACAGCGGTTACTTATTTGTGTGAGTTCACAAATAAAGAGCTTTACCTTAGTAAAGTGGATGAAAAAGGAAGACATCGGAGAAACAACACGTTGCAGGTTTCCACACGAGCGAGGGGGGGTGAGGGGGGTGTGGCGGGGGTTGCAGGAGGAGGGGTTTACGTGTGTAAATAATTCATGAGGAACCCTGATTGGAAAACGACTCGGCTGATGTGAATGTCTTAACAACGTTGCGCTGATGTGATTTTGAATAGATCAGTTATTTCGTACAAATCATCGTAAGAATAAACACGTGGAATCTCGCACTTCGGAGCCGTGATTAACACGCAGTTTCGTAGTAAAATAGCTATATTTTGATACCTATTCCTTGTAATATGGACATTTTTATCCAGACTTCTGACAACATGGTTTGCTATAGGCTTAATGGGAAGTTACCTCAATTGTCTTTTTTTGCACTTCCTAACTGTAAAACTATTTGTTGATAGATTTAAAAAAATAACGCCGCATTTTTTCGTGCGTGCAGCCGGCTCTATCGAATTATAAGACGTTGTCACGTCAAAAACAGCAGAATTGAGCGCCACCTCCTTTTTACCCGACTACGGCGAAGCCAAAAGTAAGGGTAATGTTTTTTACTTGTTGGTTTTCGGTTTGAGCCTTTGAACTCAGTTTCAAAATATTTTGAAACAAAAGTATACTGAATAAACATTATTGCATAATCATTAACTAAGGAGAAGTACCTACTAACCCACAAAATACAAAGTTCCTACATGGCTACAAATACTTACATATACTTACTTCAAATATGATGACAAACATCCAACTTTCCAAATGAGTCGGGTTATAAATCTGAGTAATGAAACAAAAGGAATTGCCAGCTAATTTACTTATGGAGATACGAGTACATTCTCGCGCCTATGTTACGGAAATCACTGAATCTGTTGTTATGGTCGTCATTTCCTAGATTCAAGTTCCTCACACGAATGTTTACTACGTGACTGCGAGTGTAGGCTCCTTTGGGTGTTTCAGTGATTTATATTCCTTTTGTAGGTTTTTGTCTAAAAATTTTGGACCTAGTGGTTTTACGACGTTTCAAGGTCACACAAAACTTCAGGGGCCGAAGTCTGCCAATGTACAATATTATCAGTGGTGTATCGATAGAGTACCACTGTCAATTTTTGACACATTTGGTTGCAATCAGTGTCAGCCATTGTTTATCAGAATAGGTACCAAATGTGTCAAAAATTACCGTTGACATTCTGCCGACACACAACTGAGGCTTTTACAAATTAACAGACTAGGCCCCTGGTCGATTTGGTTAATTTAAAATCAACATGACAGTGTAACTCTGTAATATATTTAAGAGAGGTCTATTGTTTAGCAATTGATTAGCTATAGCTGATGATAATGATAGCATTGGTCGTATACGTTTTTCTATCCATATAACGCTTATTGTTGTATTTATTGAAAAAAAAGATGACTAAAATATCAACTATTAAAATAGTAGCTAAATAAAAACCAATATGAAACTAAAACGCTAAGTAACTGCGAGTTTCTGTAGATTTAAGTTTTAATAGTAGTCTAGATAGTCAACTTAATTAGTAAAGTGAAAATATTAGAAATGAGACGGTCCGAGTTAGTGTAGAGTTGGAACTACGCCAAACTTGGTTCATTATGACTTAGAAATATAGTAAGTATATCTGGTAGGTACCTTATGGTGGTTGGACACATTTTGTTTCTTCTATCGCGTTTCCCAGTGTCGTTTCCGATTTTTTATCGGGAGAACGTTTTTGTTTCTGACTTTTCGGGCCTGATTCACCATCTATGGATGTAAAGGGATAGGAACATAGATTAATATCGCGTTGCGTCAATTTGCATTTGCACAAAGTCTGAACAACTTTTCACTTTTTTCCTTTTATTATTTTTAGTTTGCTAGGGTTCCAGCTGAAAATCAGTTGCTGTGGCCTGGAGTCGCAGCAGTATACTGAGCTGGATGGCCCTTTCAGTATCGATCGAGACCATCTAGTGTTAAGTCTTTTAATGTACTACATAATCTGTTTTGATTGGTACTGAATAAAATATTTTCTATTCTATTCTATTCTAAATCTGACAGATATTTTATACTTGTCTGTATCTAAAACGTCATATTTTATGAAATATACATAAGTTTATCTGGAAGTTACATTTTGTCTGTACATGGCGAAACGGGAATTTATGGGTGTAAAATTCCTTACTAAGTACTATTGTAGCCCCCGTTTACCGGAATCAACACACGTTAAGAGAGAACGAGCGTTTAACTAAGAGAAATGTTTTAAAAAGTATATTTAGGCAACAGTTTACTATCCATTAAGTATAAGTGCTCTTGAATCAAACAGGAAAAGATTTAGAAGGTTAGGCTCGGCGCAAACGAGCCACCGACCACAGCCACCTAACACGTTTTTTTACCCACGACGGAACGGAGCAGGTATATGCGTTTGGGGTGAGAGATGTTTGTGTGTTTGTGCAAAGTTAATCATATGAATTGTATGGCGGCGCCGCACACGTGTAGCCGGTGGCGGTGGCGGCTCGCTACGTAGTGCTCGCTCGCTCACTCGCACGCTCGCGCGATACTTGCTCGCTTCTGACATTGAGGCGGTAGCGCTTAACAGCTCATTTGCGCCGAGCCTTAATATTAATTGTAAAGACCTGTTCTGTAACTATCTTCAGATAAAGCTTGGAGCTCGTTAAAAAACACACTACACACAACAACAACACACACACACACACAATTCACGATTGCTTCTACTTACCTATATCTAAATTGAGAAGTGAGTAAACCGACGAGTGTATGTAAATAAACATTATTCGCATTCGCATTCCATTCCGCCGAATGTTTAAATTCCGAACAAAAATTTTCGCAGTCCTCGATTCAATGGCTGGATACTCCGGCTACTCTCAGCCTACGTACACAAAATGAAACTGCATAAAAGCTAGCTCTTACATAAACCGATTTTCGCAAAATAATGGAGCTGAAAAAACATGAATATTCATTTCCTACACGCCGCTCGCGAACCTATCCGATATTTTCAATCAGCAAACAACAAAACATACTGAACTTCCAATGTTCTTAATGCACTTCCCCCTATCGCAGAGAGGAGGGTAGAGGGTAAATACTACCAGTGAAGTATTTTTTTTTCTTATTTAAAACACGTGTTTTCATGTAGCATTCATAACTCATGAATGAGTTTTAAAAATGGGTAGGTAGTTGAAATATTTAGTTCAGGTTTTGATAATGTAGTTACTGATTAAAACTTTTAAAAATAATAATATAGCCATTTTTTATTATATAGGAATACATTCACGAATACTAACCACTTTTAACTATAAGACCAACTTCATCTCGGTAAAAGATTTGCCGATGAGTTGACGAATTATAGGTACATTTATCGAATATTTTACATCGTTGACAAAGTTGGTCCCATAAATGTTACTCACCACTAAATTTTAGGTAGTTTTAGTTGATGAATGACTGCAAAATTACACTGTTTACCTAAGTACATACCCTACATACATACATACTTACCTACCTAGATAGCTACTTACTTGTATCCGGTTACTAAAATGAAATTCAATACGTTGATAATGACTAAACTACTTTTATCAACACATCTCAACTCAAACTGTATTAAAGAGGAAGATTGTACGAGTAATCACTATTATCACTCTTACCACATATAACTTATGTAAGGTTTCAGTTATTTTAATGCAGCTCGTACTGGCAACACTGTCACAAAATGCAGGCAAAATCTCGGTAGAGTGGGGGTACTTAGCCTTCTGGGCAGTTGGTTTTGATATGCCGGTTGATTCGGTCGTGACAAAAATCAGTTTTACGGTTGAAGTGTTTTAAAATATTGTGTTTTCTGGATTGACTTTAATAAAAAAGAAATATATAATTATATCAAGTGTGCTACGTGGTTTGATTTACTAAGATATCCTATACTTAATAGTTACTTACATACATACATATCCGTCACGTCTCTCTCCCATTTAGGTAGACAGAGACCACTTCCTTCCACTTGCTACGATCCAAACACACCTCTTTCGCTTCATCCACACTCATCAGTCGCTTCATACATGCCCGTCGGTTTAGGGTACTTATGACTTGGCCTTTCTTGAGCAAGTCCCCGATTTGAGTAGTTACAATACAATAAAATACAAATATTCTTTATTGCACACAAGGCTATAAGGTACAGACACAAACAAGAATATAAGAAGCAACAGTCGGCCTTATTGCTAGGTAGCAATATTTTCCTGGCAACCAGGTAGTTACTTACTTTTCAGAAACAGACTTTAGTTAGAAATATCCCCAACCATACCTTCAATGACTAATAACGCAAAAACGGTCGATTTCCAAATCACAAGCATCGTTGAAATGCAAGTAGCAGACAATCCGCTTAAAGACATTACGACCACAAAGAACCGAGGTCGATCAGATTTCATTTGCTAATGACATTCCGAGCCACTTGCAAAGAACCCCAACAAAGGGTATTAAAAATTTACTGTGAAACTTTTACATTTTATATTTCTTTTCTTGTCTGTGGATGTTGCAGACTATATAGTTCTAGTGAGTAGCTATCAATGTATTAGGATTATGGTAATCGTACTAGATAATAATATTGACATATATAACACTGACATAACAACCGTTGACATTGTTTTTATTTTATAATTTTGGAAATAGGTAGGTACCTACCTACTCAAAATGGTAATTAGCACTAAGAAATCTTATGTCAAACATTGTCAATTAAAATGACAATTAAGTAACAATCGCTTATTAGCTACAATTTTAAAATTTAGTTGCCGTAACGTTTTCTTTCTCACTCATGATTCACATACAAAATTAAACTCACACAAAATAAATCTCAAATACAAAAATAACCATTTTGTACTTACACACATACATATCCGTCACGCCTCTCTCCCATCGGAGTAGGCAAAGAACACTTCTCTCCACTAGCCACGATCCAAACTTCCTTTCGCTTCATCCACATTCATCAGTCGCCTCTTTGTACATAAAACCTCGAAATAACTATAAATATGTAGGTATACATGTAGTGTAGTGAGCGGTTGAGATGTCAGGTGCAATGTCAGCCACATCCGCGACTGTCCGCCAAATTAATGACCTCACGCTATGGGGCTCGGAAATAAGCGACTCTAATTAACGGCCAAGTCCAGGATTTGGCCACTGGGATTGCATTTTCATCAAATAAACTATTATTTGATACATTCTTGAACAAAAGTAAAGCCGCTGGGTCTCGTTGGATGCAGGTGGCAATTAATTAATCGCGTTGGAGAGGCTAGCAATGGGCAGCTATAGGCTGAAATGCAATTATGCATATAAATAAATTTGATTTTAGAAAAATTACAATCACAGACATTTAATTTAAATGACAATTTCTTCAAATGACAGTTAGTTAAATAAATGACAGTTTTTACTCAACCCTTTCCTGCTATGGCCTGACGCTCATTAATTGTGTCTGCTTTTGTTTTTTGAATGCGAACCGTCGTCGGCCTCTGCCAGACGCAGGTGTTTCGGCTCCAGGATACCCAAGTACTGACTGACGACGGCCTGACGACTGTAGAGACTGATGATACGAGCATTGTCTTAAACATATGGGTGTATTTGAGGGGAAATTAGCTACAAATATGTCTTATTTTGCGAGCGTTTCAACTAGAATGGTATTATGTAGGTACTAAGTACTGGAAAATATCTTAAAATTGTTTGAGTCCTAAATAGAATGGAATAGAAAAAAAATGTTCAGTATCAAATAATAATCAAATGTTGATCGTGTCTCTGAATGATAAGGCTCAAAATCAATTTAAATCATATTTTTGATTATATCTATCTAGACCAAAGAAGATTGAAAATGAATACGTGTATATTTGTGTTTCGGCATGTATGAGGCGACTGATGAATGTGGATGAAGTGAAAGAAGTGTGTTTGGATCGTAGCAGTTGGAGATAAGTGGTTTTTCAATATAATTAAATCCGACAAACGACAAGTGAACAAATATGGTGAACTATTGAAGAAAAACTGTTTTTTCTTTTTTCCCTCAAGAATATTAAACAACCACTTGACTAAGTGGAGAGCAATTTAGTTCGCACACTCGCTACCCAAACAACGATCAGAAGTTGATTTTTCGTATTACACATCACCCATTCACATATTCAGACCTCCAACCGTCCTTGCGCCCACAAACTGGGATACGCAATAAACACACGGCGCGATATTGTACGCGTACGTTATCTCTCTAATCTATCTCTCAATCTAAATTACAGAGTCAACCGCAGGTTCATTAACGCTGAACAAGTGTTAAGTACGTATAGGTGACATCAAACTAGATTTAAATTTTAGATAAGTATTTTCTAGCCCCAGATGTTGCGATCAATAAGTCTGTCTCGAATTTCTAATTATGAAAGCCTGTACTTGATTGATTTTAGTCTAGATTGATTTAAATTGCAATTTTATAAGAAAATACTTTAATCACAGATTTTCTTTCAGAGATAGATATTTTGCTGAAAAAAGCCGCGCAATCATTTCTACAAGAGTGCTACGAACGCCATGCACAGCGCTTAAAAAATCAACATCTTTGTTTGAATCCATTGTTAAAATCACTCAATCACATGACTGCACTGGTCTGTTTTTACTAAACAAGATTATAAACTGACTAAATAAGGATCAATGCAAATAGTATATGAACTTCCTAAGCCTAATAGGCGTTCTTTTAAAAAGGCACATTATTATTATTAATCGAGCGTACCTATAATGAAAAAGAAAATGACGACTCTTAATTGGACACCATAAAACTAAGCCGACAGCGATATTATGCGTAAAATGTGGATTTTAATTTTACAGATGAGTGATTGACTTGACAGTGGTGACTAGGTGTTATCAATTAAATTTGAAAACTGGCCTACTGTTCATTACTGTCTGTATACGCACCCACCTTTGTTTTCTTTTTGTGTATTGTGTGTGATTGTAAGTGAATAAATTATTGTTTATGTCTATGTCTAAATCAGGCGACAAGCGGCACCGCATCAAAATACCACCCGTGTTTCCCCACAAAGATCCCCTCAATCTGCATTCAAGCGGCGTGTGCGCGAGTGTTTTCCGAGCGTTTTCGCCGCAGCGGCACCACTTCGTATGCCCCGGCACATGACCTATGATTTATTTAGAAGGAGCGGCGCGGGCGGCGGCTGATGTCTTCCTCGCATTTTATTTATGTAAGCGCTCTGTCGTGATTTGACATCGAACGAATATACGGCGGTCCCGCTACTGGACTTGGGAATGAGCTTGTTCTTATAAACTTTATTCGGATACGATTCTTGTGAGGTTTTTCGCTTTTTTAACAATACATATGCCTTTTTCCTATCGGGGCAGGCAAAGCGAGGCAACTTACTATGCTGCCAGACGAAAATGTGTGCGATGAAGTAGTTTTAATTCGCACTGCAATGCGGTTGCGGCTAATACTGTCGTTAACCGGATGGCTGACCGCATTCCGGCTGGCCGCATAGTGCGAAGGGGCACAAAGACCGCTTCCCTCCACTTGCTACGATCCAAATTAACATCTCTCCACACTTCCTTCACTTCATCCACATTCAAAATATACTACTATTTTAACTCAAACTACAATTTTTTCTCATTTAAATCACTGACAAAACCACTTAACTATATGACTCGACTAAAGACCAAAACACACCGGATGCGTATGCGTAGACGTATGCGTACCTCTGAGTTGTAATGTATGGAACTGTCACCGCTTGCGTAACGTAGACGTAGACATCTACGTCTAAGCTAGCGGTGATGTAAATCAGTGACGTTAGTATGAAATAGGTACCTACTGAAATACCTACTTCGACGCCCCCCGCGAATAATCCGGTAATAGAAAAATCCAAATTTTACAGGAGAAGCAAAAAACCTATTTTTGTTAATAACTCAATAACAAAATAAGTCTCCATAGACATTTATATATCAAATTAAAGCTAATTTTTGTCGCTATCTGTTTATAATATTCACGTGTACTTATCTATAACAGCTTTTTAATAAATTAGCTTCAAAGATTTTACAATATTAAACAGCAGTTCCTCAGATCGGTAATGATGCTTTACGATATTATTCGTGTACATTTACATTTTTGCTTTAAACAATAATGTTATATTACTTGATTATTCCATGATTTTTTATGTTTTATCAAATCCAGCAATACGCAAGTATAGTGTTATTCGTCTCGATTAGATAGATTACATTTTTCAGCATTGCTTATTAGTATACTTTAATAAAAATATATGATTTGTATTATGTTATTGCTGTATTGTTATGTTGTCATAATATTGTACTGTAAAAGTGTTATTTTGTTAAATATTACAATACTTACATATTTTAATAAAAATAATAATAATATACTTCAAATTTACAGATAATTAAACTATAATACTAAAAATTAATTAACATCTATCAACAGAATCAGTCAAAAAGACCATCCTGCATAGCACCCGGGGCAAACGAAGGTACCCATAACGCTAGCAATATTCCCCTGCTGTTAAGTTAAGCAATGCGTTGCACCAGGTACGATGCGAGGTGGCCATCTCCTCCATTAGTTATCAGGCGTTTGCCGAACTCACCCACGAATCCATTTACCTCTAATTAAATCCATTCACCATACTCCACAGACCTCCACCGCGAATGGCACAATGGAATAGGTCTGCAGAAGGGGAACATACTTTGTTTGCTTGTTTATGGGATGCCGTCGACTCCGCTACCGACCCGGCCGCACGCAAATGTGTGACAGGTGGGAAAAAGCAAATTTGATGACACATGTTGCTTCCTCTACCAAGCAACGTGACCTTTCCATGGCCCGAGAGTTAACCCATCCGGCCTTTCTCCGTCTGTCTGGAACAGACCAGGAGGCTCGAGAATACACGACACTGAGATAGACTCCAAAGCCCGTCTGATGACTTCGTTGAGCAAATGGTGGCACGGAAACCGTCCAGCTGATTTCCTGCAACCCAGTCCGTGATACTCTTTGCTGTCTGCCTGTGCCCCACAAATACAAATATTTGGCTCTTAAACATCACATCCGAGGCTCAGAGTCACAGCTGTTCTTATTTATTTATTTATTGGAAAACCAACAGCGAGATAGAGAGTAAGATAGAGATGAGTAATGGAAAGCAGAAGGGCATGGAGCCAAGCTCCTGATTCAGTAGATGCTGCTTTTAGACGCGCGACATCTCCTCCAACAGCATCCTCAATCAACCACTCATTACACCACGGATCGTACCCACTGGCGTTGCACAGCTTTACTTTCACGATGCACGAAGTCGTGGCACATAGAAGACCAGACGCTCAAGGCCTTTAGGAGATCACTAGATTGTCACCATGAAGTTTAAGTATGTTAGCAACTAATCTGTGTGCCCCATTGGAAGAAGTCAAGAACGTCCATACACCGGTGTCCGCCATTCGCTTAAAACCTACTCCACCGTAACGTATCGGCAACGACGACGCTTGCACCCAATGCGCTTCATCAAGACGTACGTTCAAAATATTAGTGGTTATTTTGAACGTACGACGTGATGTTGACTTCCACCTGGCATATTTTCTCAAGAAACAACTATGTTGGAGAAGTTCTCAAGGTGTAAGTCAATTTGGGGACTGAGAAACAACTGCGAAAAAGAGTGAGAGCCACATGAGCTGACAACTGCTGTAGATGTTGACGACCCCGGGTAAGCATCAATATTTTATGCTCCAAGGCAAAAATGCCCGCCAGTCCAAGGTTTTCTGGAAAGATGACAAGTACTGGTCGATTCCGTTTTCACACGGATACAACTCACACTTTGCGTCGTTGATAACGGAGCCCAACGCCAGCAATTTGGGTACCAATCTCTCATGGTCTCTGGCAACAACCTCCGGGGGCTCACCGGTCGTGCCATCATCCAAATACGACAAATTGATCGGCGCCTCCAAAGAAGTTATTAAGTAATTGGTTTATAATTAAGCTGAACAATAATCGCCCAAGAGGATCGCCCTGCTGTGCTCCAACGTGCTCTAGACTCAATTTTGTCTCAATTGTAATAAAGATAAGTGAGGGAGACGTAACATTGTGCAAGAAAAAGGCTTGATAAAGAAATTTTATCCTTCGCCTCGGTCAATGTTGACACTATTAAATGCGTTTTTAATAATTACATCCCCGTCATCCAACGTGTACGTACGAGAAGCAACGACTAGTGGCCTTACATCCCGCGGTGGTGTGCCAAAAAAACTTGCATAGGACAAAGAAGTCTACCATACTGCAGAACAACCAAGCTTTGCCACCAGCCGGCGTATTTGTAATAGGATATGATATTTATGATATGAAATTAAGATGATACAGAATAATATAGATCGATTAACTATTAATACGGTTTGATTATTAAAATAAAAAAGCGTAGGTACTAACTACAACCATAAACAACCTGTATGCTCTTATTATAGTAATATTATATTACTCGCCAATACTTATAAAACTTTTACACGAATAATATCGTAATTAGCGTTTACCGTACAAGTCCCATTGAACTTTTTACTAGAAAAATATCGTTATGACTTTTACTGTCCTCAACTTTGTAGAGATGTTATAGTAACATACGATTATATTTTTATTCGTGTAAAAATCGTTATCATTGTTGGAATCGAATATACCCGTAAGTTTTTATATCTCCGTAAATGACAATAGGAAAAATCTGAAAAAAATTTACAAGGTGTAATACGGTCTCAGGATTCAGAAAAACGCATAACACGAAAAACTCCATAATAGCCTATTACCGGATTATTCTTGGGGGGCGTCGACTTGGTTAAATTATGTTAGCATTTATTTATAAAAAGTTGTTTTTCTAGTTGAGTGTTTTGAAAACAATCGACCAGCTGTTTTTTTCTCACGACTATAAAACAAAATGTAGCTAAACGTTTGTTTGTGTGTATGTAATGAGATACTGTAACAATACACGTACAAAGGCAAGCGAGCCATTATAAACAATACTACACAGCGTTACGTCATAAGATTACAATTTAAGAATTTCAGATACTTGTTGCAGAAAAGTTTATTAAAACTAACGCTCCATTAAAACAGTTAGGACTATCGTTGTCAAAAATGAGAATAGAATAACACGAAATGTTGATTAAATAACTTTAATGATCTGATTTGTAATTTTCAAAAAATATATTTTCTATATGTGAAAACCTGTAATTGGCTCGTCTGTTTATTTGTAATTGTCTAATATTTATAAAGAAGCTGTTGGTTTTCCAATAAATAAATATAGTCTAAGTAAATAAATAAATTTATTTAAGTAAGGTATTAATGTTATTGCTTTAGTCTTAGATTCTCAAAACATCTATTTGATAAAATAATTTAAGCATAAAAATGATGTGAGTTTACATAATTGATTGTAAGAACTTGTTTCATTACCTAAATGGTTTATTTTATATACGGCACTCAATTAATCCGACGCGACGCTAAACCGACGGGCATGTATAAGGCGACTGTGGATGAAGCGAAAGAAGTGTGTTTGGATCGTAACAAGTGAAAGGAAGTGGTCTCTGCCTACCCCAATGGGAGAGAGGCGTGATAGATATGTATGTATGTAAGTGATACGACTACGCTATATTTCTAGATAGAAACCAGTTATTGATAGATATCAATAATAAAAATATTTCAAGGCGTTTTTTCTCTAAATTATTAATGGTACGAGTAGTACAAAAAACAACAATATAAAAAAAAATGAAAAAAAAAACAATATAAAAATTTCACAGATTATGTTGTTTTATATTCACTGTACAAAAAATTTAAGTGGGCTCTCCCGTACAACAATCTTTTTTTTTTGTTATTTTGATTATATCGGTACACTACCCATCTTCGTGTGTGAGTCTATTGCATAAATATTTCCTTAATTAGGTACTTACTTTTCCAGATTTCTAATACTAGAACCTTGGTTATCCACCTCCCAATAATTAAAATAACAGACACCGACATACTCAACCTTATACCTCTATAAATAAGAATCCTTCCAAACAAAACGATATTAATGAGAAAACACAAAACCTTCGAGCTGATTCTTAGTAAGAGGGTTTGTATACGAAATATTTAGCTTGTATTATGAATAACCTAACCTATTTATTAAAAAAACCGACTGTGTTTAAAAAAGCATTTTTTTTTATTTTGATGTGTACCCCGTGTCAATCATTGTAAATACGAATCTAACGACATCTCTCAAGCTAAAATCCATCAAGCTGTTTAGGCTGTAGGTAGGGCGTGCCAAAGAATTATACATATAAACATACATAGATACATACTCTCGAAAACATAACCCTCCTTCTGGTGCAGTCGGATAAAAAACATCTATAATTACTTACACGTGTTGCGTTTTTGCCGAAATAACTTGGCAACAATTTGTTTGGTGGAAACCGTTCGATGGAATTCGCTGAAATGCGGCCAGTAATTAACTTTGATTTTATACGAAAAATAATCAAATATTTCAGTTGAGTGTATCAAGCCCAAACGTATAACTACATGCTTTTGTTTTTTTATAATTTCTAGATAGCGTAGTACTGTATAATACGATATCGTTAAGTGCCAAGTAGGTATATCTAGTATCTCATATTTAGTGTGTCAAAAACTGCCAAAAAAATGGTTTCATTTCAGTCTAAAGATAGAAGCTGGAATCGACTTTTCCCATAATAAGGTAAGTAGGTACTACGATTTATTTAAGAAGTTGCTACAGAAAATTAAGTAGGTAAACACATGGATAAACATCATAGAAGGAAAAGTAGAGGGAAAACGGGAGACCACGAAGAACTTACATAGATCAAATGAAAGAGGGAATAGAAGTTGTGGCGTATCAGGAGCTGAAACGGACGGCAGAGAATAGAGCAGAGTGGCGCAGACTCCACCGACACGAGCAGCTAGCTTAGCATGCACTCCGTGACAAGACGTTGTCATGCGTTTGTCACGCTTACGTCTCTGTCTATAGTTTTAAATGTGATAAAGACAGCATGACGTGAGATAATTGTCGCCGTGCTCAGCCCCCCCCCCCTTTTTAATGATGATGGAATACATGAATGAATCTGAACTACTTTTACCTATTATTTTAGACATATACCTAACTGAGTAAGTAGTTAGTTACTATAACGCTTTATTTAAGCTATTAGACGGCTTTAAGCCGACTTTTCACTGCGACGAAGTCACTGAAATATCAAAATTCAATCGAATAATACATAATTTACAATAGGCTTATGAAAATAATACAATTTAATGAAAGAGATGAGGTATCCTAAAAGCATCGTCAGCGCGGAATGAAGTGATCGTTATTATTATGTAGAAGTTTTTAATTTAGCCGAGAAGAGGCCGCGTCCCACGGGAAATATCCGACGGGAAACAATATCGGGAGTATTAATACTGAGATATTTTATTTTTTCTAGATACCGACGTCCGTATCGGAGAGGAAATATGAGAACGTGTTTTTTAATGTACAATGGGAGTTTGTTTTTATGGTTTGTGGTTGTGTGGCTGCCCGCGAGTTTGGGTGCAATATAAGCCTGTGTTTTATTATTCTGTTAGCAACGATATTGTAAAGTTTTATCAAAAACTATTCAGTGGTTTTTAGTAAAAGAGCAACTAACGTCCTCACATCCATCCAAAGGCACAAACTTTTTTATATTATTATACTTAATTCTTACTTTTAAAATATTATATAATACTTTATATTATAAAGATAATATTTATATTATTTTTATATTATAATTTGATTTAAGAATAGCGTAACTATCTTCAAATTGAACATGAAATTTAAATTAAAATCTAGAGAAAATTGTTTACTTATGGTATAGTATCGATATACATAATCATATTTTATTATTATTTAATTAAAACTTACTTATAGAAAATCGTCTAAATAAGTTTACCTAGAAATATTGTTGTTGAAAATCAAAGTTGAATAGTAAAACACCACAGCCTTCTTTACATCTCTTACATACATCTCTACATATCTGTCACGCCTCTCTCCCATCGGGGTAGACAGAGACCACTTCGCTCCACTACTCTCCAAACTCTATTCTTCTTCTTCACGTAGTTTTTGAGTAATTTTAAATAGATAAAAAAGTGACATCAAAAAAGTGTAATGAATTTTGAATAAAACACTTTTCATTTCATTTCACATATCTCTATTCAAAAACCCACACGAAGTTACCAAATCTTAGCAAAAAAACTCAAACATTCCACATTCATAATAGCAAGGAAATCCTGGAGGCGGCCGTCGTTCAATCCGAGCCTATTTACGTGATTTATGTCCGCGGGGCGGCGTTTAAAAAAAAACCGCAAAACAGCCGTTTGCAAACTTCACGGACATTCAATATGTACCACCTGGAAAACCTTCAAAGTTTGCGTTGATCATATTTCAGGCTCATACTTTATATTGGGGAGATTTTTATTAATAAAACTGCTGGGAAATGTGCTTGGGTCTGGGAACACTGCTTGAGAATCAAGCGTTAGACCCAGAATACACGGTG
Source organism: Anarsia innoxiella (assembly GCA_947563765.1). NCBI lineage: Eukaryota > Metazoa > Arthropoda > Insecta > Lepidoptera > Gelechiidae > Anarsia > Anarsia innoxiella. Next base: position 241,016 of record OX387415.1, read on the forward strand.
AAACGCAACTGCAACGCAACTAAAACTGCTAGTTACTTTCGAGTTGCATCGAAGTTTCTGTTATAGACTTCCTTAGAAAACAACACACGACGCAACTAGTTTGAAACGTTTCGTTTCAGTTGCGTCGTGTGTGGTTGCGTTTCAGTTGCGTCGTGTGTGGTTGCGTTTCAGTTGCGTCGTGTGTGGTTGCGTTTCAGTTGCGTCGTGTGTGGTTGCGTTTCAGTTGCGTCGTGTGTGGTTGCGTTTCAGTTGCGTCGTGTGTGGTTGCGTTTCAGTTGCGTCGTGTGTGGTTGCGTTTCAGTTGCGTCGTGTGTGGTTACGTTGCGTTTCATCATACGTGTGTTTTGGCGCTAAGTGTTAAAAATAATAACATCGACACATTTCAAGTGCTATGTAGGTATATTTGCCTTAGAAATAAAGATAATTTCAGTTTCAGGAAAATATTAAAATAATGCTTTAAGTTTTATAGATAGAAGAAGACGGTAATGGTATCTACACACCAAAGCCGCCGGCTTTTTTGACAGCTGCCATTCGTATGACGTACAGCCGCCGGTCTAATTTGAAACTTATTTAGCAACTTACTGTTATAATACTAAAATTTATAGGTAAGTATAATATTATACATTTCTTAAAGCTATCGCTAGATTCGCAAAGTTAGCAGTTTTCCCCAGAGAAGAATCTAGCAAGAAACTCTATTGGATTTCTTGGTACTCAATTATAGGTAATATATTAAAAAGCATTAAATATTTATAGTAGGCTTCTGCACCCGACTTCAGCGCATGGGCAACAAACAAGTAGTACCTACCTAAATCATATTTTTTATTTCTTTTTCCACTGAGCATCATTATAGGGGTGCCGTGTCCAAGCGAAAAAACCCTTTTCGTTTATAATACACAAAAATAAAATAAAAAGAGTATTCTTGTTCTAAAGGAGGGAATGGAAGTTGTGTCGTATCAGGTGCTCAAACGGACGGCAGAGAATAGAGAAGAGTGGCGCAGACTCCACCGACAAGAGCGACGCTCTTAAATTTATGATTATGATTCTTGTCCCATCCATATTTTATAACCTTACAAAAACCAAAGTTGTAACATAAGTACAAATACAATAAAATCAAAACGCAATTAACCTTGAAAGTGTCCAGACGCCCAATTCGTGATATATCCCAAAGTAACTGGATTATAGTTCATAGTCGTAGATTATACAGAGTGTGCGATCTATGAAAACTAAGGGCGCATAACAATTTAAGAAACATGGATCGAAATTATGACAAAAAAACTTCTTTTCATACTAATCTTGATCAGCTGATAGGGCATTTTATAAACATAGTTGATTTCTTATTCATATTTAACACACCGGATGCGTATGCGTAACGTAGACGTAAGCACGGCGTAGCCACGCGCGTAGTTACGGTGTTACCCGATGTCACACCGGGCTACGCGTCACGTCGACGTGTACGTCTACGTTACGCAAGCGGTGTCACCGCTTGCGTTCCATACATTACAACTCAGAAGTACGCATACGTCTACGCATACGCATCCGGTGTGTTTTGGCATTTAGATCTATATTTCATATGTACCTAGGTGTCAGTTTCATGATCAGATAATGTTCTTTAATTTTCAACCACTAGCGCATAAACTTACCTACATACATACATATCCGCCACGTCTCTCTTTCATTGAGGTAGACAGATACAACTTCCCTTCACTTGCTACGATCCAATCACACTTCTTTCGCTTCATCCCCATTCATTAGTCGGCTCATACATGCACATCGGGGGTACTCTAGACCGACGGCTATCGTAATTAAACATGTGTCTTGCTTGGGGAAAGTGGTAAAAGTTTCATAGAAAAAGTACATAAGGGAACAGAAAAGGGGTATAAAGCTGAAACACAGTAATAGTCCTCATGAAACTGTTCCTTGGGCAAAGTTATTCAGTTGCATGAGGACTATTTGCTGTGTTTCGGCTTTATGCCCCTTTTCTGTTACACCCAGTATGTATACAGGGTGTTAGGAAAAGTATCACTTTCCTTTTATTTTCTATCTCGTGGAATGTGTTCTACATCACTAACACTACACCTGGTTAAAACGAAAGTGATACTGTTCCTAACACTCATACCTACATAACCAACCTGTATCATCAATTATAGAAGACTTGATTATGGTGACCCAAGGGCCTGAAGCAAGAGATACTCATCTTTATGCATGTCTAATACCAAGAAATTAGTTTTTAATCCCACCGAGCCACTGGCAAACAAACTGGGAAGTATCAAAGTAAACACAGTGCTGTAGTCTGAGGCAGCGGTACTCAAACTTTGTTATGAGATTGTAAACTTTATCGTTAAGATAGTTCATAAGTTTTAGGGACCAACTGCTGATTTAAAATAGCCTCAGTTGTGTGCCGGCAGTGTCAGTTGCATTTTTGACACATTTGGTATTCTGCTAAACCTTATGCTGCTACACTGATTGCGATCAAATGTGTCAAAAAATAGCATTGACACTCTGCCGACACATTACTGACATTATTGTAAATTAGCCGACTTGGGCCCCAGATCTGTCACGAATCTTTCCCTTCGTGGTAGGCAGATACCACTTCCTTTTGCTGTAGTTAAATACTTATTTCAAATAAATTGTTGTTAATTAGGATCTTGATTGAAAACAAATGTGTTTACTTAATATAACCATGTTTTATTTAGAACTTTACTATAAGTGTGACAAATAATATTTGACTATTTTAAATTCCAGAGTGAAGACATCTCGGTTTATCACAGCAGTGCCTGTCTCTAAGCGCCCGTTTCACAGATAAAATTTATCTACCAGATATTTTCTACCTGTCACTGTCTAAATGTTTTATGAAATAGATATAGGTTTATCTGTCAATTAAATTTTATCTATTGGTGGTGAAATGAACACTAAGTAATTGAAATCGAACCCGCATTAATTGATTATGAAACATTATATTTTTCACAGCTATTATTAATCTTTTTTTACAAGTGGAAATAACTGTAAGTACCTTGTAAAAATAACTAACTAGAGTGCGTTTCACGAAATAGTTCCTATGCCGCCATGTTGGCAGCATTGAAAATTTGTACTACCACCCCTCATTGTGTTTCGCAGTACAAATTTTCAATGCTGCCAACATGACAGCTAGCAGAACTCTTTCATGAAACGACCTCTGTTTATATGTATAAGGTATTTGTTTTATGAAAAGTTTGAGAAGCCGTCCCTAGACGGAGTTGTAAAGTCTACAAGCGCTGCGTCTAATACACTTCACTACAAACAAAATTAGCTTTAATTAAATCGATATATAGTACAATTTTCATAAACCATAGCCTTCTATAAGAGGAAATCTGCTAATTTAGCATTTATGGTTTTATGATTGTGAATAGAAAACCGTTCTTGCACAGAAATCCGTTAAATTTAACATTTTTACAATGATAGTGTAAGCTTAAAGTTTAACTTTTCTTAGTAAAATTGTCAAGAGATTTAATTTTTGAGATTTCGACATAGGTTCAGTTGCAGATTATAATTATGTAGCTTCTTTTTTTATGTAGTTTTTGTTTGCAATAAAAAACTTCTATCTATATTAGTTTCAGAGCGGTAAAGCTGTGATGAATCGTATCCAATCCCGGGCTTGGGCGACGTTGCTGTACACGCCGGGCTGGTTGGCAGACGCACAGCCGACACCGAAAGACACTATACCCAGCAGTTTACCCCGAATCACTGCTGGACCACCGGAGTCACCCTGAAGACAATACATGGAAAGATCTAGAAAAGAGCAACCCAAGACAATTTCGTGCTAGATACTTCTCTGGGGAAAACTGCACTCTTGCGAATCGCATGATCAATGGTGATGTCAAACCCATCCTACAGGATTAAATAAAGTTTTCCTTTTTTATGGAAAGATCTAGAAAAGAGCAACCCAAAAGTGTTTCTTGCTAAATTCTTCTGTGTGGAAATCTAGCGTTACAGATACAGTCAGCCCGTCATGTCCCACTACTAAGCAACAGCCTCCTTCCTTGCTCTCCATCCAGTTCTGTCATCATCATCATGTCAACTTATAGACGTCCACTGCTGGACAAAAGCCTCCCCAGGATCTCCACGACGACCGGTCTTGCGCTGCCCACATTCAATGGTTTCCAGCGACTTTGACCAAGTCGTCAGTCCACCTTGTTGGAGGCCTTCACACACTGCGTCGTCCGGTGCGTGGTCGCCACTGTCTGTTCTGTGCGCCAGGACTTCTATTCTTCACATAATGAATCGAGCCCGTCTCGCCATCTTTGCCTTAGTCTGTCGCGATGTCTTTTCTTATATTTCATAGCGTTACAAATATGTGTATGAACCGTACGACTTACGTGCACCTCTCGCGCTGTAACTTACCAGCGAAGTGCCCAGTTGAGTCGCATGGGTTGTACAAACTGACCTGACAGGAATCCTTACTCCCTTTCAGAAGTCCAGCGCAGAACATCCGCGGTGTGATGTTGTTGTGGTACTCTTTGTTCGGCAATTTCCGACATTCTTCTATATTTATGATCGGCACATACACACGCCTAATGTAATCTTGCATCTTTTCCTATGATTTAAAAGATGTTATTTTGTTTAGGTAAGTATATAATTTAAAATTCCAAAAATCTTGTTCGTTTAGATAACTTTTTCGAAGAAATATGGGTGTAAAACGAAAATGGTATTCCCTTACACAATGTTTAATAAACTGATCTACTTTACGATGGGGTATTTTTGTTGCTTTTCCACCTAGATTTGATAGTTGTAGAAATATCCTTGTAGACTAGTATTGTAGAGCAGTCTGCAGTTTGTGTGTGTAATTATCGATTCACCGGAACTCAACGACTTATCTAGTCGTCTGTGTCCCACTGCTGGGCAAAGGCCATTCTTCTCTTTCTCTTCGACTCTATACAGACATTTATTAATATAGATAACTTGACAAAATCCAGCACAGACCTGACGAAACACTTATCAGTAGGCTCTTTAATGTTTAAGTGTCATTCCAAAGATGAAACGAATTTCTCAGAAAACTCATTTAAAGCAACATCTACTTTACCTTGAAACAGATATCTCAGTTAGCTACCAATTACTCAGCCTTATTTCCAATGATAACATTTCACGGAGCCGCCGAAATTACTGACTTTATACTTAAATTACTTTAGTTGCTTCGCTTACCCCTTTCTGAAAAGATGGAGAAACAATTGACGTCACAAACAAGTCTAGTCAATCTTCTTTTTTTATCTAGCTGTCAGTGTCCCACTGCTGAGCAAAAGCCTTTCTACTCTTTCTCCACAATTCTCTATCCTTCACAAATTCACAAATGCAAACTTCTTATGACATCTATCCGTTGCTATCCCAAGTACTTCATCCACCTTGTCTCCCGATCTTGTAACATAAAACAGCTCAATCGATTCAAGATATTTACTTCCAAATTCCACGCGAACGAACCTATACTAAGTGTAACAGAAACGGGGTATCAAGCCGAAACACAGCGATAGTCCCCATGAAACAACAACTTTCTCCAAAGAACATGGGTCGTTTTTAGATTTTTGTATCACCCATACTTACTCAATCAGCTGATCGGACATTTTGTATGGGGAGGCGAATTTTTTTTTCGAGTTACGACCCATGTACCTTGGGGAAAATTGTTCAGTTTCATGAGGGCTATCGCTGCGTTTCGGTTTTATACCCCTTTGCGTTACACCCTGTAGATCGCAAGTTAAAAAGTAAAAAGCAATAACCTTATGCTGAACGTGCCCCCACCCGCTGACAGCGACAAACGCACCAGGTACGGCTTCATCAGCACCAGCAATAGCAATAGGTCTAGATTTGGAAGTGACGGGGATAGGCTTCTCCAGCATCACTAGCTGGTAATCATAGTCGTGATTGTGGGTGTCAGCGCCGTCCCACATTGGGTGGATGAAGTGAGCGCATATCGGGTAGCGAGTACCCTGGCTGCGTTGTGATGAGCCTGCTATTACGTAAGCTTCTTTGTCCCTTTAATTAATAAATGTTATATATTTTTAATAGAACGCTTAATGCGTGATTGCATTATCTTCTATGAATCGTTTCTGGTTACCATATCTTAATATAATTATGAATTCATTAGCGAGCTGTAACCGTTGCACTGTAACCAGTGTGTTCGTTGTTGGCTAAGACCCAGAACACACGGTGAAACGCAACTAAAACTGCTAGTTACTTTTGAGTTGCATCGCAGTTTCTGCTATACTGCTATAATAAGACGCAACTAGTTTGAAACGTTTCGTTTCAGTTGTTTCGTGTGTGGTTTTCGAAAGAAGTCTATAGCAGAAATTTCGATGCAACTCAAAAGTTTCAGTTGCGTTTCACCGTGTGTTTTGGCGCTGATGGTTCGCGAACCTGCTGAGAGCACACACACTATGTGTTTGGTTACAGTGCATGCAACGGTTACAGGTCGCTAATGAGTACGCGCCTTTATATCGGTCACAATAAAAATAAGTTAAATACCATATTTTACATAAACAAGGAAGCGTTTACGTATTTGCAACTAATTTAGCATCCGTGCCGCGACAATCATCTCACGTCATGCTGTCCTTATCACATTTAAAACTATGGACAGAGACGTAAGCGTGACAAACCCATGACAACGTCTTGTCACGGAGTGCATGCTTTGCTAGATGATCTCTTTCCCCACTTACTTGCAATGCGCAGCAGTGATCACCCAATCAGGTGCTATAATAACACCTCCACAGTAGAGTCCATACAGAACCGTGTACGGAACCTGTTCGATTGACACCTGGTTTCCACCGACAATGCGGAACTGCAACTGTAAACGTTAATTTATAAGATATCGTAGAAGCAAGTGGAGCGAAATAGTCTCTGCCTACTTCGATAGCAGAGAGGCGTGTCGCATGACGGATATGTATGTACATGTAGGTAGGTATCTTATCTACCGAAATCTCCCGTGACATTTTAAAATATGCTTATATTGTGTTATTTTGATGGCCAAGGTATAATATTGTAAATTTTCATTAAAATATTTTCTGTATTTTATGCGTGAGAGAGTATTAAACATCCTTCAGATACTTTAACCCCATCATGCTCATCATTTATTTAAAAGCCAGACTCTTGTCGATGGAGTACTCGCCATCTTTGTCTCTCTTCAGCCAACAATTTGGCTTCCTGATACGACACGACGTTAATTTCTTCCTTCATTTGAGCGGAGTAAGTACGTCTTGGTCTTTCTCTTTCCTTCAACGATGTTCTTTAAAAATTAATCGTGTCGTATCAAGTGCCCTATCATCCTTTCTCTTCTATTCTACTTTAATCCCATTAAAAACAAATCCATTTAACCCGTTCCTTCACAGTACCGTATATGAAAATGTCTCTACTTGCTACCATACAAATATTTTTGACGGCCTCTTGTCTCCGTACATGATTATTTAAACGTACTAAATCACTGATGAGCAACACTGGTGGCGCATACCGTACTGATTTAGTTTCTGGTAACGTATCTTTTCATTCAGAGAAGTAAGTGTATTTTGGTACTGCTAAGGGCTTACCGGCCTTACAAACGAAAGAATGTTCTATTTATTAAAGTTCTAAGTTATTGGTAGTGGGTCTGGGGCTTTCTACTTTCGTTTTAATTTTATTTTTGTACCTTCTCTCCGTTGTATTCGAGACATCTATCAAAAAAGTAACACTTGAATGAATTTGCAACGATTTTTTACGAAATATATCAGTAGGCTACTAAACAACACTAATTTGATGGTTAAAAATGTTAAAATTAACTTTAGATCATATTTAATATCTAATTTTAGAAAGCAGCCAATTAAGTGCTACACAAAACTAAAATAATTAGTCATAAAATGTTCATCAATGCTCATCATTGAGTCTTTCGCACGTGGTTACGTATGTTGACTTATAGACTTACGTAGGGGATGATGATCCTGATTTAAAAGATGATGAAAGTGACGACAACGATGATAATAAAATGGTCTTCTGGCATCAACACCCATGAAGGCTTAATGGAAGAACAATACGTTTTGTTTTTATTTTCGAATATTTTTTTACACTTTTACACATTTTACATTAAATCCAATATTTTTTTAATTTATATTCCACCTTACTAATACTACTAATAAAATTTTTCTTTCCTTTGTGCGTAAAACCATGACTGTAATTAAACACTTTTGTGCGCGATGATATTTTAGAACAAATGTTAAACGTCAGACTCAAAAATCGTCTAATGCGTAGCTGTCAGCTAGTTCTTGTTACGTGGCGCGACCTATTAAACCGTACTGATTGTATTTGAACCTTCTTCGTGTTACGGGTTCAACCGTCACTGTGAAGGAACGCGTTATGTAAACGAAAACCATGATTATATCGTTGGCACCTTTAACATTAATATTATATAGCAGAAAATAAGTTTACTTACGTCAATATCACTACTATGTTCCTTTGAGTTGTCATGAAGTTCATGGAAATATTTATAAGTCCTCGGCGGCAGCGTGCGCGTCACAAATATTCGGTTATAGTTCTTCACACAATCTGAATTTAGAACACCCGAGTACGACCCTGCGATTTAAAGGAATTTAACTAGATATTAATAATTTTATATTTTCTACAGCCTGTCGCATAAAAAGTATTTTAAGTTTAAGTTAGGTAATGTATCATTACGGTCTTTTCTTGACCTGGAACTTGCAATGCAACCCTGGAATTTGATTGTCTGGTTGCAAAAAATGTTAGTGCTGTCTTCTTCAAATGTTTCATAAAGACAGTGACAGCTATAGATTTAATGCACTGTTAACTGGTCGTTATTTATTTTCATTCGTCCATGCTATACGAACCGATCGTTCTAATTCATAGTTCGCGGTATCAAACGTGGACGTACGATGAACCTACATCGAGCGCTGTCCTCAAATCCCTTAGTGTTCGTTAACAAAACCGACAACTGGCGGAACGCACCGAGCACGAGCGAACGCTCGGAGCGCGCTCGTTCGAGGTTCGTGTAGCGTGGACGCAGCTTATGAAATGTTCTAGAACAGCATTTTCAAATTTCAACTCTTCTCATTTAATGGGGATGATGACTACAATCGAAAATTCAAAAAATAATTATTCCGTCTTTTAGGCTACCTACTAAAAAATATTTGAAACACGTTTTTTACCTGATCAAATACATAAATAAATACAAAGATACAGAGCATCAAAGTTACGGAGTGGGGGGTATCGACGTCACTCCTACGTAAAAATCGTACTAAAGAGTGACGTCATGAGCAACTTTAACGCAGTGTATCTGTGTCATTTTTAGTTTAAGAGAAAAAAGAAAAAATACTTGTCGAATATGTTAAAATAATCTATGTGATGGACAAAAAAATTTTTTTAGTCATCATGCCCATTAAAGGAAACAAAACACATTTTGACTTACGAGTTATACAATAGTATTGTAGATAGAACGCAGGAAAATTAAAATGAAAACAGTCTGAAGGCAATAAGGGACGTTATACACGTGCGGTTTGGTGCTATTGCAGTTTGACTTTCATAATGAATCCGCTACAAAAAAACGTGGAGCGTTTCAGACTAGCGTTTTAATCGCGCGTACAGCATACGCGCGTACAGTAAGTAAGTAAACGTTTATTCCCAGTTTATTTTCGATATTAAATTATATCAAATCGGGGACTTACTAAAGAAAGGCCAAATCAAGAGTACCCTAAACCGACGGGCATGTATGAGGCGACTGATGAGTGTGGATGAAGCGAAAGAGGTGTGTTTGGATCGAAGCAAGTGGAAGGAAGAGGTCTCTGCCTACCCCAATGGGAGAGAGGCGTGACGGATATGTATATATGTTAAATTAAAATCAGCAAACAAAAACATCAAACAAAGAGAAAATAAAATACCACTTTATGCTAAGAAAAACAAAAAATATAGTACACGCGTACATGTAGCATGCGCTTCATAAAACCAGACGCACGTATAAGGGTCTAAACGCCCGGACTGGTGTCGTGTATCAACATAGGACTATACGCGCGTCAAAGCTGAAACGTCTGAAAACGCCCTAAATCTAGAGACAGACTGTTCCCACGTACGCAACGTACGCAATGCATTATAACATCTGCTTCATAGAAATTAGAAGCACACTTGTCTTACGTGTACCAATCTGTTTCTACCTTCAAGCACGTAGCGCGGTTTTCATATCAAAAGTCAAACTATAGCCACACCGCACGCAACCTACATGAAATAATTATTATAATACACACGGACACATCAATGCAGGCAAGTTTAACCCATACATTCTAAATAAACACTTAATACACTATACGAAAACACGACGACGTTTATAAAACTACCAAAGTTCCAAATTCGAACAAAATCTTTTAAATATAGAACTGTTACGTTAACTGTATCAATGCTTGTCTAGATCAGACATGTGATTGCAATCTAATCTAACCACAGCACTATATTATATAAAATATAGGCACTAAAGTCAGAATTGTAAATGTCATTTAGGTTGATCGATGGAACGGTCTTGGATCAATTGCTTTAATAGGCAAATGCAATCACAGTTAGGCTGAGAACACACGATGAAACGCAACTGAAACTGCTTGTTACTTTTGAGTTGCATCGAAGTTTCTTATAGACTTTCATAATCGTGTGTGGTTTTCTAAAGGAGTCTAAAGCAGAAACTTGGATGCAACTGAAAAGTAACTAGCAGTTTCAGTTTCGTTGCAGTTGCGTTTTCTCATGTGTTCTGGGTCTTAGGGTTTATTAACCGTTATACATCGGCTTTTAATTATTTGGTAATACAATGTCATTTTTCATTCAGAATTAACTTTGATAAGGCTATTGAACTGACTGTAAGATAGAGCAGAATTAGATAGTGCTTAATAGTAACTAATAATTAATAGAGTTATGGAGCGTGCCATGCTAGGAATTTCGCTGATGGACCGCGTACCAAACATTGAAATTCGCCGGAAAACTAAGGTCGAAGATGTCGGTTCGCGGATCTTGTCACTAAAATGGCAATGGGCAGGACATCTAGCTAGGAGAAAAGACGGTCGATGGACGAAAGCAGTCACAGACTGGTGGCCGAGACAGGGACGTCGATCAGTGGGCCGACCACCCGCTCGCTGGGCAGATGACATCGTCAGATCAACAGGGCCGCTATGGGTTAGACTGGCACAGGACCGTAGTGAATGGCGCGAAAAAAGGGAGGCCTATACCCAGCAGTGGGGAGAAACGGGCTGATTTGATTGATTGATTGATTGAATAGAGTTAGTTAGTGTATTTTGACTAGAGTAGAAACACTGACTTACACTGACTTTAGACGTAAACTCTACGAACAAAAAGTTGACTCTTCCAGACCAGAATTTCACTGGCAAAGTATTATACATATAACAGGGGCCCAAGTCTGCTAATTCACAACATTCCCAGTAAGTTATGTGTCGGCGTAGTGTCAATTGCAATTCACACATTTGCTCGCAATCAGTCAAAGTCATTGTTTAACGGAATACCAAATGTCCAAAAAATGCCATTGACACTGCCGACACATAACTGTGGCTATTTTAAATAATAAATAAATATTGGGGGGGGATATTTCACACACGGTCACCTGACCCCCAACTTAGCAAATCCTGTACTATGGGTATCAGGGACTGATAAACATACATAGATAATTAAATAACTCCCAGACACGGAACAAACATTTCATTTTATGCTCATCACACAAATGTTTGCTAACCGGCGGAGATCGAACCCGCGACCCGTGCCTATGAGGCAGACTCACTACCGACTACGCTAACTGGCCTGTCATAAATTAGTAGACTTGGGTCCAGATGGACTGTAAATATTGATAAGTCAGTGGCATTAATATAATAGGTGATGAAAACTGGTTCATTTTATTATTTCAAACCGTTGTCAACTTGAAAACGTAATCAACTTCAATTAAATATGTATTTTCTATTGTTTTAAACATACGCACCATTATAATGTGAGGACACGACAACAAATAGAGCACACAGTATGTACGTCCTGTCGTACATTTTGTATATGAGCTGGTAAGTGATATAAATGAAGTGTTAAATAAATGAAGGTATTAGACACGCCGCGGCCGGAACAGATCTTGTGTTACGGTAAACCGTGATTGCGACATTTCTACCGTTTTCTAATCGCTTATATATGCTATTTAACCGTTAAGCTAGTTAGTTTTTTATTTTCCCTCTTCGATTGTACGAAGAGTAAATGAATTTTTAATGGTAGATTTATATGAGTGGACTTTGTTAATAAAGGTTTAATTGTTTGTAATGAAAATTAAGTTTATTAATGAAATAACGTTGCAAGCTTGAAATCCGTGGAAAATCGTAACGTAATTCATTGTTCTAGTTGTAGAAAAGTCGTTTAAATTATTATTTAAATCTGCATTAAAATTATAATGACTTTTTTTATTAGAAAATAGAAGCATCACGACATTTAGTACAGAATTAAACTACTTTTTAATCTTCTGACTAAATTCATCAATCAAGTACTTACCTATCTACTTTTTAATGAGCAGCTTCCGAATATAGAAACAAAGTTCGTCTTGACATTTTTATTTATCTGTTAGCACCAACACTATTGAGTATATGTAAATGAATGTATCCAGAATGTTTATGTATTCGCGTCGGAGTCAAAGCCCTCGAACAAACACCCCAACAATATCTTAGCAGACAAAGTGGAATAGATTCCAAAACAAAATGAGAGCAGACATATATGTGCACCGCAAGTTTAGTCAAATCAGGGGAAATACGAGCGAATAAAGAAAATTCCGGACGATTCGCAAACTGAAGAATCAATTTCCTTTTCCCTCGCGAAAACTACATGAAGTGGCAGTAAACCCTCGACGGAGAGAGGAGGGAGGGACGCGGGTATCTCCGTTATGTACAGATAAGAGCAGTTTCGGAGCTGCCCGTAAACTGAACCGCACTTCACAGGGACAAAACGCCAAAAAACTATAATATGTTAATTTGGTCGCGTTCGCTTTGTTATCCGGCACGACTACGATGACGGAAGAGAAATATCGCATTAGACGTTCCATTTGCAAAATGTAGAATATTTTTGTGTTATGTTGGAGATAGATTCATTACCTAACTAAACTACCTTTTCTTTATTTTTACATATCAAAATATTTTTATATCAGACAGATTATCTTCTTAAACGTATACTTAACTTAGTTTATTTATGACTTCAAGACTATCTTGCACCTTTCTCTCTGTTGGATCTCAAGTAAGAATGTCTTTAAAGTTTAAAGTATATAAGGTATCGTTTTTCTTATATACCTACCCATAAGTATTTATCTTTCTTGTACATTCTTGCTAACGGTGAAGGAAAACATCGTGAGGAAACCTGCATACACCCAAGAAGATATTCGAAGGTGTATGTGAAATCCGCTAACCCGCACTTCACCAGCGTGGTGGATTACGGCCTAATCACTCTCTGTGTGAGAGTAGGCTCGTGCCCCTCGGTAGGGACATAGGTATATGGGCTAACAACAACATTCTTGTATTTATGCGTATTATATTCTTCTTAACTATAATACACGTATTTTGATCATATTTTAGAGCGTCGCTCTTGTCGGTGGAGTCATCGCCACTATGCTATATTCTCCGCCGTCCGTTTGAACATCTGATAAACTTTCTAAGTTCAGTATTTACTTAATTTAAAAATGACTTCAGGTAGACACAATTAGTTCAAAACACCTTGAATGCCATGATCAAAATTGAACCATAGTATTCACCAAAATTCACCGAACCAGACATAAATGATGTATTTGCCAGCTGCGTTGCTGCGTGTGCAATGAAAACACGCCGCAGTGGCCCCGATAGCAACGTACGACTTTATTGTTAAAGTTACGCCGCGTTCAAAATCAGATATAGTATCTATTTTAATACACCACGCCTTTACAACGCAATGTTACTGATTTAGATAACATATACCTAGATAATACCTAGGTTATTTGAAAAGGTACTCTTAATAATTGGTTTTAGATTTAGGTATAGTAATATAAATTCTGTTAGGTTGGGTTGTTTGTTTAGCGGTAAGTGTCAGTTACAGAAAAAGTAATGAAGCCATTGAACGAACATATAGCTGACAAAAAATAAAAGAAGACGACAAGATGTTTATTTGCATTTTATTTAATTACAAATAAAAACCTACCTGATAACAATAGTAGGACACACGTACAGGGGCCCAAGTCTGCCAATTTAAAATAGTTTCAGTTGTGTGACTATTGAGTGTCAATGTTGGCATTTTTTGACACACTTTATATTCTGCTAAACAATGGCTTACACTGATTACGACCAAATGTGTCAAAAAGTAACATTGATACTCTGCCGACACACAACTGACAATATTGTAAATTAAAAGACTTGGGCCCTAGTTAAAGGTACTTAACAGACTCTACATTTCTGTTTTCATTGTTTATTTTAATATAATCATAAACTAACCTTGCAACAAAAATTAAAATTGAAGCATCAATTAAAAATCTCAGCATAAAGTGAATATTTTTATATTTTCGTGAAACAAAGGTTGAAATCCAAAAAGAATCTGGTTGAGATAAGACGACATTTTTCAATTTCGCCGAGTAAATCCCTTCGTTTATTTACAAAAAGCCTGTTTAATGTCGTGACGGGAGCAGTCCGAACTTGAGGGCACTCAGCGAGCCCTACCGAGGACTCTCTCATTCAAACATGTGTTTTATTAGGTCTTTACCTATGAAATTGCCGTTTTGTATGAAAAAATTCAAACGATTTTTTTTCATATAATTTTTATTTGTATTAAGTGAAGTAATTACCCATACAATCAATGCATCTTTGCCAACGCAGTGGCAGTTTATTAATGCCCTTCTTAAAGAAATCAGCTGGACGAGAGGCAACAAATTCTTCAAAGGCGTTTTGAACTGCCTCTTGGTTATTGAATTTTTTTCCAGTCAAGAAGTTATCCAAATTCTGGAAAAAGTAGTAGTCTGTAGGGGCAAGGTCCGGTGAGTACGGTGGATGAGGGAGAGCTTCCAACCCCAGTTCTTGCAACTTGGAGACCGTCATTTGTGCGGTATGAGGTCGCGCGTTGTCGTGCAGGAGCAGCGGAGACGAGCGATTGACCAATGCTGGTCGGAGACGTGCCAGCTTCTCCATCATTGTGTTCAATTCTTCACAGTACACATCTGCAGTAATACTCTCCCCATTTGGTAAGAAGCTGTGATGAATCACACCGGTGCTAGACCACCAAACAGTAACCATCACCTTTTTAGGGGTAAGTTTTCGTTTAGGGCATTGTTTAGGTGCTGAACCAGGATCCAACCAACTTGCTGAGCGCTTACGGTTATCAAACAGAATCCATTTTTCATCGCAGGTGACAATGCGGTTCAAAATTTCTTCATTTGTGTGTCTGTTGAGCAATGCACGGCACATCTCGACGCGTACTTGGCGCTGGCGATCATTGAGTTCGTGGGGCACCCATTTGTCAAGCTTTTTTACCTTGCCAATTTGACGCAAATGGACCAATATTGTTTTGATGCTAACGTCGAAAGCTGCTGCTAATTCAGCCGTAGATTGAGTATCATCAGCTTCCACGATCGCCTTCAATTCGTCTGCATCGACCAAAGTCTTCGGACGACCGCGGGGTTCATTTTTCAGGTCGAAATTTCCAGAACGGAAGCGAGCAAACCAATAACTAGTGGTTCGTTGGTTTGTAGTGTTAGCTCCGTACACGTCGTTGATGTTGCGAGCCGCTTGTGCCGCGTTGCTGCCACGACGGAACTCATATTCCATAATTACTCGAATTTTTAACGTATCCATGTTGACGAAAATGATTGAAATGCAATGAAAATGTAACACTAACCAATAAACAAATGACTGTTTTTGGAAAAAGAATTCCATATTTTTAAAATGAAATTAATTTGAAATTAGAATTCTTAGCTAAACAAAAAATATTTTTAATTTAAATGACCAGTACTGTAAAACGGCAATTTCATAGGTAAAGACCTATTATTACTCTACCCCACCCTTTCTTTGGCAGTCGGTTTTTGCCATCGAGTTACTAAATAAAGTTATTTTGCTTAGATTAGAACACGTTGAGACCTGAAAACAGGCTGGCGTAAGGCGGTAATGGCTGTCCAAAAAAAGAAAAACTGGTATTTTTAATTGTGTTCCAATTAATTAATCAATGATGAAGGAAAGAGAAAAAGGAAAGGAAATGAAGGAAGGAGTGGTTGAGTGGAAGGAAGTGGTCTCTGCCTACTACGATGGGAGAGAGGCGTGACGGATATGTATGTATGTATTGACAAAGGTACGGTCAATGACTCTTCAAAGACAAAATAATAACTTTTTTTTGGAAATAGGATTATTTCGGTTTACCAAAACTCGTGGTAGAGTCCATAGATCTCATCTTTTAGATCTGAACCTATTGTTCTCACAAACAAAGACACTTCATTAAAGTTAATTCTCTAAAACAGCAACAGTCCTCTAGAGCTAGTCAAACACTTTTGTTTTCTGACATCCATTGCAATTTCTGACAACAACTCAATTTTAAATTCACAAATATTTAATTATGTACGTATACCTACCTACTTACTGAAAAAATACTGAATGTTTACAATTTAAAATCTGACTACTACCCAGTTGTAGAACCGATAATTAATTTAGTGCTCCTTTAAACTTATTAGCATAAGAAGATCCTTCCGCGTGGCAATGATCAAAGTGAAGTTATATCTGTATTAAACCTATTCCTAACTAGTAACTGTGTCTTTTCTTTAAGTAATTGTGCGCTTTTATGAAGTAAATAAACAAATCATTGTATTGAGTCCACTTCCAATGTACTTGCAGCGATTTATCTGACATTAACACCGAGATGTAAGTATTAAGTGAGTGTGAATAAGTAAGAACGTTCTCAGGGGGTCGCGTTTCAGTTCGTTAGAGGGAAAAATGTGTTTCATTAGCCGAGTACGGAGTTCGGGACCGGCATAAAAGGAGACTCGTAAAACCGAGGATCTTTATGAATTGGAAATAGCATTTATTCACAGAATTGAAGATAAAGGCTGAGCTTTTTTGTCCATTTAGTATAATATCCTAAAAGCTATGCCAGTCCCGACCAGGAGCCAGATTAAGGGAATAGATTAATGGATAAAATGTTTTGGATTCTAAGTATTACGGTTTAGAAAGAGCGCGGCGACGGATTTACTTTTAAATTGAAATTACATCCCTTAATGTCAACGGTTAGATTCAAATGAGTTCACTGCATTGCTCTGAGGTCTTTCTGTACTCACTTTGATGACTAGCTTGCTTTAGTTAAATCGGGAAGTTTTTAAATTAGTTACGCAGAACAGAGGTACAATTTCCGATCACTTACACTAGCGCTGGTTCCAGAAACTGACTGCGATATCTTTGGTGATCAGACAGAGCTGATGAGAATACGCTAAAAATGTACTCAGCTATTACTATTACCTGAAACTATTGCTAGTGCTATTATTTTTGTTCTCTACATATCCACATCTCAGTAACTTGATGCCCCTAGTTTGCGTTTTTCCTATAAAAGAGTTCAGTAGAATGAAAGTTCACAACCGCGTTTACCTTACCATAATTTTTTATAAAATTTAAATGAACTTTAAATCACGTATTCCTGTTTTAGTTGGAATAAACTAGAGTCTGAAGAAGCGGAGTTCGTTCATAATAGGGATTATGCAATATTAACCAGCCATGGTGGAACTCTTTCCGCCCGGGCCGAGTGCCACTCGAGTGTTTGCTCTGCAAATTGGCAGGGTTATTTGAGTTTGAAATTAGGTACGGGCGCACCTTTGTATTTGGAGTTGTCTTTTTTCGAAAAATCCCGACGGAGTTTAGCGCTCCACGTTCTTTATTCATCCTTTGCTTCATTCTTTGTCTGTAACGTTTCGCAGAGTTCAGGTCTGTTAATTGGTAAATCGAATCTGTTTATTATCCAACCAAAGCATTAAATTCAAGCTATGATTTCTTTTGCAATTTAAATTTGCAATGTTACGATTTTAATTTCGATTCGAAGACTCAAAAAGCATAGGTAGGTAGGTATATTTATTTAAAATTGCTTTAGGTGTTTAATTGAAATAGTTAACGTAGTAGGTATACAAGTCTAATCCAAATAGAAGGCATAGCACGCTCATTATGCCAACTGACCTGCGAACGAATCAATTCTTCTCATTCAAAATCACTCAACTATAATAAAACACAAATCAATGCCATTAATCAAGATCAATGAAAGAATGGGCAATAAACAAAAGAAATCGCCAAGGTAATAACTGTCACATGTAAGTAGAAACAACTGGAAAAATCTGGTATGAAATGGTAACAAGCTATGCTCATCATCTCCGAATACAAGCACAATCAGCATGTTGTAATTTGCGTCCCCCACCCCGCATGTAGGTTACAAACGAGACACTTGCTGATCGTATTAAATGACGTACCTTTGAACTGGATGGGGGCTTGTCCACAAACTTAGGGCTGTCGATATTTTGTGACTTGCAATAAACAAATTCTAATTCTATTTATTTTTTAGTTTAGATGGCTTGTATGGAGCCTGGTATAGTAAAATTTTCGGTATCAATGACACTACACATCCCCAATTCGAGCTAGTATGGAGAAAAAAAAGTTGGCGGCCACTGATGAAACTAACATCAATCGATAGAGAAAAATATTATAAAACGATAGTATTTTGGACAAATGTCGAAAGTGATATACATTCGGAGATATAGAAGTTTTCAAAGTTCTATATCCGATAATACCGAAATTTTTTACTAAGTATACCAATATGTTGGATGCTCTTTTGGTATTGAACATTTAACAACCGGCATGTTGTTAAATGTTCTAGGTATTTCTTTTGATTAAGGTATTTCTTTATCAAATAGCTAAAATGGTCATTCAAAGTAATGCTACGTTAAACTACAGCAGACAATGTCTTAGTCAGAGCCTACCTACATAAACGGATAGCATTTGATTGTGAATTATAAAATAAATTAGAATAAGTTACTAGGATATAAATGTACAGTAGGGGAGAGCAGGTAGGATTCGTACACTTTTTATTTTATGGCTTGTAAAAGAAAAACGGATAACTATGGCGAAATGGTTTTAATGCTGTCATACAGCCACACTATTTGGCTTTATATGTAGTGTAGTTCTATTTAGATATAAAGCTAAATTTTCGAGTTATAACGATTTTTCCAAAAAATGGAATTCGTACGAAAGCTCCCCACAGGCGGGGTAGCTTCGTACATAATGTGAGGTAGATTCGTACATAGTGAGAATCTCGGTAAAAGAAATTAAAAAACAATTAAACCAATAGTGTTCAACATTTTTTGAGATCTATGAGAAGCAACATATCAAAATAAGAACAAGAAATTTCTCTTATACTCAATAAATCGTCTTCATTGTCACTATCAGTCTTAATAGTTTTCTATGGTCACTTTCATTTTTTTGTATTCTTATCCTTCCTGTTGTTTCTGACACCAACTTTAACGCTTGTTTCATTTACTTAGCCTTTTGATATATTTCTTGCTCTTGCTTCTTCATTTTCTACATCCTTTAGCTTATTTCTACATTTTTTACCCGATTTTTTTCAAAAGTATCAGACTTTAGTTTTAAAATTATTTAATAATGTGTGTATTAGCAAATAAAAATACCTAGATAATATTTAACCTCTTCTTGTTTATCAAGTTACGGTACATTTATACTGTACGAATCTACCCCACCTATAACTGTACGAAAGTACCCCAATCCAAATTTTCAAATATTTAAACCAAAATAAAAATCACCCATTAACTTATCGCAAAACTCATGTTGAATTAGCAAATTACGACATTATTTCATCATACATAATAAAGAACAAAAACAATTTGACCATTACTTATTGAATAAGACAATTTTAAATGGATGTCCAAAAATTATTTACGCGGAGCGAAAACACACAATGGTCTGTAGCGGTGAACCCAATGGCAGCATTGTCTCCGCACTACACGTCGAGCCTATGCGTATGAGTAGCCATTACGCACACAGTCACTTAACGAACCAATGTATTTGATAGTGGAGATATGACTACTGTACGAATGCTCCTGCTGTACGAAGCCTACCTGTTCTCCCCTACCTAGCTAGATACCTATAAAAATAATTTAATAGATTTTGTATTAAGATACAAAACTTATGTAAAATGTAATTACCTACTTACATAGTTTAATATTATATAAGCCCTCAAGCAAATATACCTTTACAAGGTAGTTACTATTTTATACTGTAATGTACGAAAATGTTACTTTTTGCAATAAATAAATACTAAATACAAAAAAACTAATTACTTATTAGCATTATGCAATGGGATTATTTTGTTGACGCAACATTCACACTTCTTTCGTACCTTTTATTACATAAAATGTGGAAGCCGTTGGATTAAAAATGAAAAATCATTTAATCCTGTAGGTTTTCGAAACACTTAGGACGGGTCATTTTTTAAAGTTAATGCTAGATTCGCAAGAGTGCAGTTTTCCCCGGAAAAGAACCTAGCAGGAAACTTTGTAGGGTGGCTCTGTGGGTGATGTGGGCAGCGCAAGAGCGTTGACGAGTCTTGACAGCGAGTCTGACAGCGAAGACGTTGTGGAGATCCTTGGGGGAGGCTTTGGCCAGCAGTGGACGTCCATAAACTGACATGATGATGATGATGATTACATACACAATTATGCAAAACCACGCTTTTGCTTACTTTTTTGGACTAAAACCATAAAAAATTGAAGCTTGTGTGTCTCTACTTCTTTATTAACTAATTAAAACACCTGTCTCAAATCAATCACGCGTTACATACATCATGTAACTTAAGGAACAAGGTAAGTAACTGCTCAAGCGTCGCGATGCCGATGTATAAAGTGATTACGCACTTGTACAAATAATCCAATATTTGAGTCGGTACCTAATGTATGCTTAATTAATTGATCAAACGTTCACAGTTAATTGTATTTGCGAACGTTTTCAGTTCGCGATGTTTGATTTACATCTATGACGAGTTCAAGATCGCTTTGTCTCTAATCACTGTGAAGATACTTGTGTTTTTGTTTTGAAAGATCTTTTCTTGGGAGTGATAAATCGACGTGCATGTATGAGGCGTCTGATGAATTTGGATGAAGCGAAAAGTAGTGTGTTTGGATCGTAGCAAGTGGAGGAATGTGTTCTCTGCCTACCTCAATGGGAGAGAGGTATGATTGATATGTATGTAGGTAGGTATGTGATACTTTTGCGAATCTAGCCTTATTTAAAAATCATCACATTATGATCGGTATAAAGGGCCAGGTATTAGAAGGAGAGTATTAGTATATACCTACGGATTGAAAGACTATCTTATTTTACTAGTAACTTGTCTGTGTCCCATTGCTGGGCAGATCCCTCTCTCCTTTATGGCCACTATCCTGTGCCGATTCTGTCCACTTGCCCAGTTATCAATAAAGATGTCCAGTTCACCTCGACACCTTTTCTGCGGTCTACGAAAAGTTAGCTGTTGGTAAACTAGACAACACCTTCAAGTTAAACTATAGGTAGATGTATTATAAAAGAAAACTTTAGATAGAATTTCTAAAAGTGCCAAATTAACCGCAATTTACAATTCCCCTTTGCCAAATAAAACTTTTTAATCAGAGTAATTTAGTCAACTGTGTACGGAACCAAATCAACAAGTAAAAAAACAAGAGCCACCATATTTAAAGCGGCGAGTCGAGAGTCAACAGAAATTCTAAGTCTGTAAAAAAAGAGGAGTAGTCTTCAAAATATTTACTTGAAAAATTTGTGAGAATATAATTTCACTTATATTGTTCTACTTGGGAAGACTGCGAACTGGCCACTGGGAATAGATGACTACAGACATGACAATGTATTCTCGAATGTCTTAGAAATGTATCGAAGATTTCAAAATACCCGGAATTCGTTCCCATTTTGTCGTTTATGAGAAAAAATAAATGGCAAAGTTTTTATCAGATTTGTATATTGAGACGACCGATTATAAATAAGCGTTTGTATAAAAAAGTTCAAACAAAATCAAAGCTAAGAAGTGTTAAGCCCGAAATAATTATGTCTAGTAATTAGAAAGGTTGGTGGGAAGCAGCTAATAACAGGAGCGTTTGGAGAGGCATGGGAGAGGCTTTTGCCCAGCAGTGGGACGAAATAGGCTTTAAAAAAGTAGGTGGGTACTCATTTTAATAGGTAAAGTAAGTTCCTACTCAGAGATATTTAGAAATACTGACATATCAAACCTAGTTATCCTCCAAGATTATTGAAATAGAATATTGAAAAAAAAATCATTAAATAAACGCTCTATTAAACCGCTGACACATTAACGTCAAGAAAGTAAATAATGACACGATATTTAATGCGTAATTATTTCTAACGGTCCTTCCTGCAAGGCGCCGAGAAAGCTATGACCCATCTGCGTTATTTATCTACCTTTTATCTGTGTCCGGACAAAAGTTGCGAGTCTAACGAGAGAGTCCGTCGCGAAGGGTTATTTGGACAACATTTCCTTGATTTTCTCGGAAAATACGCTTTCGTCCTCTTTTGTACTTTTTTTTCCGTATTTTTGTTTTTATATCCAAATAAAAAATACTGCGGCAAATGAATTCTGTGTAAAATTTAAGTAAGGGATGGGAACGAGCGAAAAAGTGACATGATGAATTCCTCGCTTGTATCTAAAGTAGGTACCTACGTAAAGAACGGTCGGGTTTCTTTGCTTGGAATGCGTTTGGAAAATTCTTATAAAAGGCAACTTAGAGGAATATTTGAGATCAGTTGAAAATTCTGCATCGTTCAAATAGCAAGAAATGTTTATTCAAAAAGTCAGTAAAAAAATTGGTATCTATCTATACAGGATGTTTAAACATTAAGTACCTCTACTTATTACATTAAGAAGTTTTTAAAGATTTAACGCTCCATTATGCTTATAGTTATCCCTTTCGTTTGCAATAGAATCAGAAGAAGACGTAACTATATTTAATGCATAATTAACTTTAATGGCATTCTCTACAACTGGGTAATAGTGGCACTATATGTTAAATTAAATACCCTTTAGAATCAAGTGACAAAACACAGTAATAAAGTTTTATACGTTCTAAAACTACGAGCAGCAGTGTATAACACAAAGCGGGGAGACCGGGGTAGGTAGGTACTCGCTACATTATGTAAATGTGCCCAACTGCCCCCTGCCTCCCCGCCTCTTTAATATCATGACATGACTTTATCCCTCATATTCATGCGATATAAAAGGGAGTGTCAGTCAGTTTGTGTGATCCGCGTCAATCTCATTTCTTTCCGTAACGTTTTCTTTTCAAGTTTGTACGGATCGTACGGATTTCTTTTATCGGTTCCGACCTTAAGAAGAGCACTCGTGAATAAATTACCTTGTTATGTTTTACTTGACGTTTTGTGTCTATATTTATGTGGTTTTTCAAACGAAGTTTTGCAGCTATAGTTTGCATATTACGGTATATGTTAACAATATTACAGTATGAGAAGCTTACAGGGACCTAATTCTGCTAATTTAGGTACAATATACTCAGATGTTTGTCGGCAAAGTGTCAGTGTCAATAGCATTTTTGTCACATTTGGTCGCAACCAGTCAATGAGAAAGAAATACAAGGAGTGGCCCTATTTTATTTTTTTCATATACAAATGAGTTTATAACAGCGTGCCAAGGTTGGTGCAAGTTTTTTATAGTTTTCTTGGTAGATGTCCTGTCAAACGATAAGAAATTCCATATAAAAAGGTAGCCATTTTGCGCCAGGCACGCAGATCCAGACGGTATGGCTCCTCCTTATATATTATATACTCAAAGCAACCAGTGTAAGCCATTGTTTAGCAGAATACCAAATGTGTCCAAAAAATGCTATTGTCACTCTGCCGACACACAACTGAGGGCTATTTTAAATTAGCAGACTTGGGCTCTAGGATGTAACAGAAAAGGTTTCGTCGCACTTGAAAGCAGCTCCGATTCGACGGTTGGCTAATCAGCAGTCAGCATAAAACCAGGATCTTTTTTGATTTTCCGTCCAATTAAGGATGATAACTGACAGAATAGTAATTCAATGAAGTAGGTATTTCCAAACGAAGCCAAATCGACTCATCAATCTTTTATAATCTCAGCTTATAGCACTGGTGAAGCATAGAGTTTTTCAATGATTCTCCAGCGTGACCACTTTAAATCGACTATTGTCATTTATTTCCAGTATTTAGGTAGTATTATGTATAGACCGCTACCTAGCATATTTGACTAGAATTACTCCCCTTTTTGTTACGTAACCACATCCAACACATGTCATATTTCATCATCAAAACGTACTGCATTAAAAACCGGTTGAGTCTAATCTCGTGTTTAACATTTAAACCGTCCTACTTTGCGTCGCGCGTCGCTAAATCCCTCGGAAAATTGTGCGTGGCTCCCGTTTTTGCGTCAATTAGACTAACGTAAACAAAGGCCGGGAAACAAATGTGGCCTCCTCGCGGACATTATGCTAATCAAATTAGTTCAGAATGGCTCGGCGCTGAAAAACAGTTCATTAGGACGGACACATGGGACGCGCGACCAAAACAACTTGTACACTTTAATTATACTATTTGTAGCTGCATGTTTCTTTTATAGAGTGCTTATTAGCGTGGTTGCAGCTTTCTAACCGACTTCAAAAAAAGGAGGAGGTTTCTCTATTCGACCGTATATATTTTTTCCGCTACGTTGAATGACGCTCTGTGATTATGACAATTTCAATAATGATGCTTATTTTAGGTAGGTAGGTACTTATATGTTCCTCTATTTTTGACATAGCACAAGTAACCAAAGCACAGAATATTAGAAAAAATGCATAAAGCAGGTATTATTATTTTAAATAAAAGAATTAATTGTGAATACTATCTAGCAGCTAGACTATAGATAGATAGATAGATAGAAATACTTTATTGCACACAAAGAAATACAAATAAAACTTGAAACTAAAACATTGTGCGCAAAGGCGGCCTTATCACTAAAAGTGATCTCTTCCAGACAACCTTTGGTGTAGCTAGATAGAAACTAAAAATCTAAGACCCTTAATTTATTATTCATCGCAATTACTCTCAGATCTATGGACGAAGGTTGAAATCGTAATATAAATGCAGCAATTAATAAAATAAAACAACTAAATTATATAAAAGTGCTTATATTTGCATTGTTCTTAGTCATAATAGGAGTTTAGTGATTATATCAGGCCGTTTGATACATTTTATATAAAACAGCTTAACAATTCTGATAACTTACGCTAGCTTCGAGGCAACATTAGTTTTGGAATTAGCATCTGACGCAGCGCAGCGCAGAGCATTTTTGATTGTCATATTATTATCGACATTGTTCTTATTAGAGTAATTTTCGAAATTAGTTAACACAACGAACGAGCATCGAAGCGACTACAAGCGAATTTTATGTTCAAAAAAATAGGTAGTTAAAAAAACTAAAACACGCTTAACTGGCACTAAACATGCTCCATCATCAGATCAGTTCAAAAGCACCATATTATTGTATTGTCATCAGAACTCAGAGCGTGTGCTTTCATCCTATTCGAAGACCGGGAAGTGGGTCTAATTAAGATTTCAAGATTTGTTTACATACATAGTTACTTACCAGTGAAGCTAATATAAAGCGTGTAAAAATGCTCTATGTGCGCCGGCCCGGTGTTATTAGAATTGCTCCCCAGTTTTTTTTATATTGCACAATGCGAATATTCCATTTATGGAGTTAGACATTTATGAAATGTACAAAATAGCTCTTAAATATAAAACAATATAAAGACTAGACACTAAGTAATAAAAAATATAGTTTTTAACAATTTTTGAATCACAGAACCAATTATATTTGAGTTTTAAGTAGGTGTAACTGGAATCATAAATACAGCCAGAGAATGTTCGAGACGGGTGGAGAATGGTTTCACCATTTTCCATATTACGGTTCACACAGGGAACGCGAACGCAGCGTTTCAAACGTATGAGTCGTAAATGGCGATAAAGAATGCACATCGGTAATCTTCGCATTTCCGAATAGAAACGAATGTTAATTTCCATGTACATCATCAATTATTAGTTCATCAGAATTTGAATTTAGAATTTATTTTATTGTAGCACTCTCTCGAATTTGAACTGCGACAAAACAAAGAGACAAAACAAACGTCATGGTGTGATATCACTATACGAAGTCGGAATTGGTCGATTGCTTTACAAAGATCGATGTGCATTCTATATCACCCTTTGTAAACAAAGATCGCCACACTTGCTAATTCGCTCGCTGGCATATTCGATTCAAATATCATTTAAAATAATAAATCCATACAACGACATATTCTAGGAATGTTGTCGCGTCACTCACTAGGTTTGGTCCGCGACTTCGCACACAATTACATAAGAACACTTACAGAATATGTTAAAAAAATATTAATCTAAAAAAAGTAAATCAAAAATGACGATATTTACGAATTCGTAAAATGGAAGTGATGCAATAGGTATTGTAGTTTCATTTTGAGTGGCAAACAACAATCCTCACGTCGTCAGCACAAAAATTTACGTTTTTAGGATGTAACAGAAAAGGGGTATAAAACTGAAACACAGTGATAGTCCTCATGAACCTGAACAACTTTCCCCAAGGAACATTTACACCCATTACACCCATTATGCGTAGGAAGTTAAGTTACGTAGAGATCATATAACGACGTGTTATAATGAAATGAGATTTATAATCCACATAAATCACACTATCGCACTTTGACCACGATTTATTGTTCTTTAGGGCTGCGCTCACTTTGGCTGCGTTTTTGTACGAAATTCACTCGTGCGTATACGTACGAACACGCACGAATAATCCCGATTGCACTGAGGTATACGCACGAGTGGAATTCGTACGAAAACGCAGGTAAAGTGAGCGCAGTCTAAGGTGCATACACACCACAATTACAAATGTTTTAGAGCAACAGTAAACGGCAAAGAGCATCCAACCTAATTGGTATAGTAAAAATTTTCGGTATCAATTGCACTCAATAATGCCCGCATGTAACAATTTTCAAAGTTCTATAACTCCGAAAGTATATCACTTTCGACATTTGTCCAAAATACTATCGTTTTATAATATTTTTCCCTATCGATTGACGTAAGTTTCATCAGTGGCCGCCAACTTTTTCTTCTCCAAACTAGCTCGAATAGGGGATGCTGAGTGTAATTGATACCGAAAATTTTACTATACCAGGCTCCATACAAATATGTTCGATGCCATTTAGGCAACATTTTTGTAACACTTCTAGCTCGTCTCACCACTTCCAGATAAAATTTAACTGCCAGATACACCAACGTCTATTTCATAAAACTTGTTTCAGAAAGAGCCATGTTTAAAATATCTGTCAGATAAATTTTATCTGTCGATGGTGAAACAGCCCGTTAATATCATGAGTTGCCTACATGAAGAAAATGTTGCTCCAAAAATAGTTATTTAAAACAGTTATTTTCATATGAAACGTTAAATACAAAATAGTATACTTTATTAATTAATTTTCATTTAGAACTAATTGAACACGATATGAGAATTTAGTTCTTTATTAAGGAATCTGAGTAGCGATTCTAGAATTAATTATTATCGACAACGTTCGATTAAATAGATCGATAAAATCGATACTATTAGACCCAGAACACTCGCTGAAACGCAACTGCAACGCAACTGAAACGAAACGTTTCAAACTAGTTGCGTCGTGTGTGGTTTTCTAAAGAAGTCTATAGCAGAAACTTCGATGCAACTGAGAAGTAACTAGCAGTTTCAGTTGCGTTTCATCGTGTGTTCTGGGGCTTAGTAAAGATTTATCATAGTCTTTTATGAGAAGTGTCGATTATTTTCTAAATCTTACATTACATCGATAGTGGACAATATTAGTACTTAGGGCCTGTATCACTATCTACGAATAAAATTTATCTGACAGATGTTTTATACCTGTCTCTGTTTAAAACGTCATGTTTTATGAGATAGACATAGGTTTATCTGGCAGTTAAATTTTATCCGTAAGTGGTGACACAGGCACTTAAAATTCATCTTTCTTTATACCAGCAACATTATTTTTTTCAGTCTCAAGCCAAATCCTACATTACAAAATAATAGATGAGTTTTTACCTTGCAGTCTCACTTCTGAATCACATTCAAAAACAAACTTTATTCCCTTGGACTAAAGTACAAGCTGTCATCATCGGAGAGCTCTCCATCAGAGCGGGTAATAACATCTCCATCCAGATACCGTACCTCATCTCTCTTTGCTTGCTCTAGCATTCTCTCTAGTTTAGGCTGCACGTCACCCAATAAGGCTCTCTTGGAAGGCTCTGATGCCCAGCATGACGTCATAATCTCCCAACATTCGTCGGTGAAGTGGTCCAGTCTTTCTGGGCGGAGACCTTTGAATAAAAAAAAGATTGAATACAAAGGAATGAATAAAAGTTTTCTTTGTTTATAAATTATCACTGCATGGATGGATGGCTAAAATGTTGGATGGATCGATGGATGAATGGATGAATGGATTGATGGATGGATGGATAGATAAATGGATGAATGGATTCATGGATGAATGGAAGAATGGATGAATGGATTGATGGATGGATGGCTAAAAGGTTGGA
This sequence comes from Anarsia innoxiella, assembly GCA_947563765.1. NCBI lineage: Eukaryota > Metazoa > Arthropoda > Insecta > Lepidoptera > Gelechiidae > Anarsia > Anarsia innoxiella. The sequence goes on from OX387415.1 coordinate 269,671, forward strand.
TGGATGGATAGATAACCTTTTGTATAACTTCTCTTTTTTCTGTCTCTTTGTACTATCTTACAATAAATTGTTAAATAAATTGATGGATTAATGGATGTTTGTTGCTCTTTCACGCAAAAACCACAGAACAGATTAAAATGAAACTTTGCCATATTGTAGCTATTTCTATGTATATTATTTTAAGATATTGTGTAAGTCTTCAAAGATGTCGAGAAATGCGTACGAAGACACAGGCACAGGCAGCCTCTCAGACAAGCTGACTCTAACAGATAGTATAATAAGTAAGAATCAAGTAAATGTTCGTCTCACCTCGTTTGACTCCGTTCCAAAGCTGCTCCTTGTTCATGAACGTTTCAAACGCTGACGGCAGCTTTATGTTACCGGCACACACGTACCTACAACAACACCCATATAAACATCCAACTGATATACAAACAAAGATATACACACATGCAAAATGTCGTTAGTAACAATATAATCATGTATGTTGATGTTGAGATAGATGGCTAGATGTTTGTTACATTTTCACGCAAAAACCACAGAACAGACTCTGATGAAACTTTGCAGTAATATAGGTTGCAAATTGGTATAACACATATCTATATTATTTGACGGTACCCTGTAACTTTTCCAAGATATAACGACAAATGCACACGAATTCGCGGACAGCCTCTGTATTGTAATAAGCGGAGGTAGTCCAGTTAGTAGAACGCTTGCCTCGCATTCCAAGGGCGCGAGTTCGAATCCTGGCGCCGGCACGTACCTCTGAGTTTATTTCTCATGTACGGATCAATTTATTCGATTACCACTTGCTAACGTTGAAGGAAAACATCGTGAGGAAACCTGCATACACCAGAGAAGAAATTCGAAGGTGTATGTGAAATCCGCCAACCCGCACTTGGCCAGCGTGGTGGATTACGGCCTAATCACTCTCTGTATGAGAGTAGGCTCGTGCCCCTCGGTGGGGACATATATGGGCTGATAAAGAAAGAATAAGTTTACCAAGATATTACGAATCTTGTAAACCTTACGCACCAAAAGCGCCTCGGCCGCATAAAAACCTAAGTCGGAGAGATATGTATGTATGTATGTATACTCACCAAAACAGAATCCCGAACGCATACACATCGACGGACGCGTCGTACTCCCCATTGAGTAACTCAGGTGCCATATGCACGGGCGTGCCGACGACAGACCCTGATATAAGAGCCTCAGCCGCACAGAAGCCGAGGTCGGAGAGCGCCGCGCGGTCGCTATCGTCTAGGAGTACGTTCTTCATCTTTATGTCGCGATGAACTAGGCCGAGTGAGTGGAGGTAGCGGATACCTGCAAATGTAAGAACAAAAAATGCAAATATACTGTGTGTGTGTGTGTGCGTGTATGTGTGTGTGTGTGTGTGTGTGTGTGTGTGTGTGTGTGTGTGTGTGTGTGTGTGTGTGTGTGTGTGTGTGTGTGTTGTGCTGCCTTGTAAGAAGTAAAACTCTATTACAAGAAGATAAGAACTAGCTAATTCGAAAGTATTGCAAGATTATTTCTGTGTGATCGAAGATCTGTCTAGGCACGCTGGTTGCCCGGTTAATATTTGGGAAATATAAAGTGATGCTAATTGTGCTGTTGCAACGTACTCCGTTCAAAGTATCGTCATTTTCAATAGTTTTACCTAGACATTCTGATCTGTCTATATTTGAATTTAATTAAGATACAATAATTCATAGTTTTGTGACACTCCACCTTATGTTGCTCACATACATACCTGTCACGTCTCATTCCCATCGGGGTAGACAGTACCGCATCCCTCCACTTGCAAAGATCCAAATACCTTTTCGCTTCCTCTACATTTATCATTCTCTTTATACATGCACGGTTTAGGGTACTCTTGACTTAGCCTATCTTTAGTAAATTCTCACATACACGCCACACGCCTCACGCCTCTTTCCCATCGGGGTAGGCAGAGACCACTTCGCTCCACTCGGCTAATCACTACGCTTCGAAGATCCCTGATGCCCATTAAATACTCCTGACTACCAAGCATTACCTTCAACAATATCAGCACTGATCTGCAGCCGCTTCCTAAAAGACAGGCCGGCTCGCACAGCAGCGTGCAGGTCCCTGGCGCGTCGCTCCGACACGAGCAGCACGCTGGGCCCGCCGCCGCCGCCGTGCCGCTGTACTACTGATCCAAATAGACGCACGATGCGGGGGTGGGAGGGGATGCTTCTGTAGGGGGGGTTACATGTGGAAGGGTTAGGCCAATAGGCATGACAAGTAAAAAAAAAATTTTAACCCATCCCATAGATTATTCTAAAATATTCGACACGTATTTTTTCTTTTTTCTCTAAAACTGAAATGACAAAGATACACTGGGTTAAAGTTCCTTGTGACGTCAAGTTTGAGTATAATTTTTACTCAAAAGTGACGACAAAACCCCCCACTCCGTAACTTTGATGCTTTGTATATATTTATGTATTTGATGAGGTAAAAAATGTGTTTCAAATATTCTCTAATAGCCTAAAAGACGGACTAATTATAATGCTATTTTTTTAAATGTAGTTACCATCCCTACTGTCCAGGGAACCGTGCGTATACGTTTTCGTCAAATGACGATTGCAAGACGAATGCTTGCACACGAAGCAGCTGACGCGACTCGTCAAGCGTCTTGCAATGTTCAAATTTATGAAAACGTACGTATGACGTGCGTGAACAATTGGCCTTAGTGTTACTTACGCTCGGCTATCAACACAAAATTTATTAGATATTACAGTAATCAATTATGTCCATGGTACTGAAACTATCGTACACATCGTTTGTGGCTACAAAGCCGACAACGAGAGATAACTTTCTTCCTACTGACAACCGAATAGAAATGGCTTCAGAGTGCGTTTCATGAAATACTTCCTATGCCGCCACGTTGGCAGCATTGAAAATTTGTACTGCAAAACACAATGAGGGTGTCAGTCGCTGTACAAATTTTCAATGCTGCCAACAGAGCGGCATAGGAAGTATTTCATGAAACGCACACTAGGTAACAGCTTGTATTATTTAACTACAGCATTAGAAAAACCTGGTATAAAAGAACTCCATGGCAAGCTCGTGGTAATGCCGCTCGTCCGCCGGCAACACGGACTTCACCGCCACCGGCGACCGCCCGCCCCATCCACCGCGGGCTGCGTACACCACGCCGTATTGACCGCGACCTGGCCGTGCACAATAACAACAGTTCAGGGGCCCAAGTCTGCTAAATTACAAATTCTCAGTTGAGTGTCGTCAGAATGTATGGAGTTTGTTCTACTATAAACTTATGCATTGTGTTTGGATAAGGTTTAAATATAGGTTTAGGGAGGTAGTGTGCACTGTTTTCAACATAAAACTTTTCAACATTGTGGTTCTAAAACCAATCCAATTAAAATGGTAGAACACAACATTATGGTCGTAGAACTAACCCCTTAAAATGGCGGCCATTTTGTTTCTTTCCGACAATTTTTTCAAAATCACCCTAACTTTTAAAGTTGCACTGTTAGTAACTGGATAGAACTCTTAAAAATATTGTCTATTGATTGAAAAAAATCATCCAAAGTCAAATAAGAAAAAAGTTGCATTCTTTTTTTTTTCATTTTGTCAGTTTTGCTAATAAATTTAAAAACTGGATAATTTCTCTAGCTAGCGTGTCAAATCAATTAATTTACTGCGTGTCAAAAACTTTATCAATGGCTGTTGTAACTTACCGATTTCCCGGCCTAACTCCGGAGTTCCGTACATGAGCAGATCACACATTGACGTACTTTCGAGACAGAGACGGGCGAACGATGGAGCGTACCTGATTTATAAAGAACACTGATATTTTACATACATTAGCTACAAAATCATTATTAAAATGGCATTTTATTACATTACCAACATTTAGAGCTAGTTGCCGAAAGGATAGTCAAAAATTATAGTTATAGATCAATAGGCTCAAGACATACCGCAGTGGCGCGTGGCGGAAGCGCGGATTATATTGAAGTGAAAAAAACTCTTTAAAAGTATTAGCGATAGAGTCGTGTATGTCGTACGTAATTGTGTCTACGCCACCTGGAGGTAAACGTCACCCGCCTCCGCCACCGAGTGGCGCGGACAAAATTACGGCAAATACGACTGTATTCCTTATACTTTTAAGAGTTTTATTATTAAGACGTAGTAAAAATGAACATACTTTTTCCTGATAGCCAGCTTGATATCCTCGGTGTGATGTAGCCGACCAGCTAACGCAGCCTCCAGCGACGCCAGCGCACTCTGGTATCGCTCGTGCGCTTCACTTAGACGTTCCAAGATCTAGGCACATGGATTTGCACGTTCAGAGCGGTTACGCACTGCATCCGATCCAATACAATTACTATAGAAATAATTCCAGAATCTATACTATACATCTCGGATTGATTTCGGATCGGGATCGGGATTTCGGGAAACAGTATCGACGTATCGATAGTCATTTGTTTGTCTACACCACCACATTTTTTTGTATCTTATGACCACCTTCCACCCCACAAGTTTGAAGTCGTACCTGCGTGGAGATGACCTTGGCGAGCCGCTGCGGCGTGAGCTGGTGCGCGGCGGCCAGCGCCACCCGGCGCCGCCAGCCCACACCCTACAAGTTTGAAGTCGTACCTGCGTGGAGATGATCTTGGCGAGCCGCTGCGGCGTGAGCTGGTGCGCGGCGGCCAGCGCCACCCGGCGCCGCCAGCCCACACCCTACAAGTTTGAAGTCGTACCTGCGTGGAGATGACCTTGGCGAGCCGCTGCGGCGTGAGCTGGTGCGCGGCGGCCAGCGCCACCCGGCGCCGCCAGCCCACACCCTACAAGTTTGAAGTCGTACCTGCGTGGAGATGACCTTGGCGAGCCGCTGCGGCGTGAGCTGGTGCGCGGCGGCCAGCGCCACCCGGCGCCGCCAGCCCACACCCTACAAGTTTGAAGTCGTACCTGCGTGGAGATGACCTTGGCGAGCCGCTGCGGCGTGAGCTGGTGCGCGGCGGCCAGCGCCACCCGGCGCCGCCAGCCCACACCCTACAAGTTTGAAGTCGTACCTGCGTGGAGATGACCTTGGCGAGCCGCTGCGGCGTGAGCTGGTGCGCGGCGGCCAGCGCCACCCGGCGCCGCCAGCCCACACCCTACAAGTTTGAAGTCGTACCTGCGTGGAGATGACCTTGGCGAGCCGCTGCGGCGTGAGCTGGTGCGCGGCGGCCAGCGCCACCCGGCGCCGCCAGCCCACACCCTACAAGTTTGAAGTCGTACCTGCGTGGAGATGACCTTGGCGAGCCGCTGCGGCGTGAGCTGGTGCGCGGCGGCCAGCGCCACCCGGCGCCGCCAGCCCACACCCTACAAGTTTGAAGTCGTACCTGCGTGGAGATGACCTTGGCGAGCCGCTGCGGCGTGAGCTGGTGCGCGGCGGCCAGCGCCACCCGGCGCCGCCAGCCCACACCCTACAAGTTTGAAGTCGTACCTGCGTGGAGATGACCTTGGCGAGCCGCTGCGGCGTGAGCTGGTGCGCGGCGGCCAGCGCCACCCGGCGCCGCCAGCCCACACCCTACAAGTTTGAAGTCGTACCTGCGTGGAGATGACCTTGGCGAGCCGCTGCGGCGTGAGCTGGTGCGCGGCGGCCAGCGCCACCCGGCGCCGCCAGCCCACACCCTACAAGTTTGAAGTCGTACCTGCGTGGAGATGACCTTGGCGAGCCGCTGCGGCGTGAGCTGGTGCGCGGCGGCCAGCGCCACCCGGCGCCGCCAGCCCACACCCTACAAGTTTGAAGTCGTACCTGCGTGGAGATGACCTTGGCGAGCCGCTGCGGCGTGAGCTGGTGCGCGGCGGCCAGCGCCACCCGGCGCCGCCAGCCCGCCGCCAGCGGACAGCACGCCGCGCGCTCGCCGCCACCCCACGCCCCCACCACGCCCACTCTACGCACACAAACCAATCGCTATAACAAACTCCACGCTTTGATTCTGTTAACCGCGCTCGGGTGACGCCCATTGTCCACATAACAGACGATTGCAAGATTAATGCTTGTATCTTGCGTAGAAATAATAAAATCTGTGTCTACGAAACGCATGACAAACGGCTAACGCGACATTGCCTCTTTGTGGACACAGATTAACAAAAACCTGCGTTTACGTGAACAATGAATCTAAGTAGACAAAAATATCATTTATTTCTTTAGTTATCCTTAAGTTATACGATAATCTTTTGTGGCTCGTGCGTGTAACACTCGCCACGCCAGTTACTTAATATAGGAATTTACCTTATTAGCTGCAATTCTCTTATAAGTGAATTGTAATATGATTCTTTTAGAAAAATAAATTAATTTAAACCATAACGGATTAATCACTCCCGTATGAGAGTAGGCTAGTAGCCCCTGTAGTAGGAACACCAAAAGGGCTGATACGAAGATATTAACAGCCTTCCAAAAACCACTTACTTATGAAACAACCTCCTCAACGAGTCAAACAAAGACCGCAGTAAAGAGAATGAAGCACACGGTTGTAAGTCCACAGTCCTAGCTACAGAGACCAGTGCCCGCATCGCCTCACTCGCCGGTCGCCCGCCTAGCTCCGCGCGGCATGACGCTTCTAGAGACTCAAGGCATCTGTAGGGTAAAACAAGGGGTCTTTTAACATAGGTACATAAAATGACTAGAATTCGAATTTAAAACTAAAAACTTCGTTTACTTTAACATTTTATTTTCTCTTGCGAAGTGAGAAATCGTATGGGACCCATATCCAGTATGTTCCAACCTTAAGGGTGCCTTTCCACCAGAGATGTGCTATGCTATGTTGCTATGGATGCGTTTAATATCCACCAATCATATTCAGGGTGTCCTCATATCCAATGAATGTGATTGGTTGATTTCAAACGCATCCATAGCAACGTAGCACAGCATATCTCTGGTGGAAAGGCACTCTAACCCTAACCCAAACATAATGTATCTTACATCTTGTTACAAAACATAGATATTCTGATAAAACTTTTAAAAAACAAATAAGAAAAAGAAACCTACCTCTGCAAAGTTCCAAAGTAGGTGTCTTTGAGACAATCGACGAACTTGACTAGCTTCAAACTTATCCTACGACTTAAATTTGATAGTACTGTAGACAAACAAACATGGTAATTATTATAATGTTCTAGAGTAGGACATAGAGCGCCATCTGCCTTAAAAATATAGAAAACATTATTAATAATAATGTTCTAGAGCAAAACATGCAGCGCCATCTAGCGTACATCGAGCAGGTAAACATATCTGTCACATTTGTGGGAATCGAACCCACTACTGACGAAATGGCAGGCACAATCACTACCTACGAAAAATGGCCGGTCTTTTTTTTGTTACCCTTATTTTTCCTTTTCATTAGCAGAATACATCTCATACTTTGCTTCAGGGAGTACATAAACAGCCTATATTTGATTAAATGTAGGTACAGTCGAGAGCTGATCAACCTTTACAATATACTTTTCAAATCGCCTTTTTGTTACAATGAAATAAGGTGCCCCTGTGTAAAGCTCGATGCGCTCTCGACTGTAAATTATGTAAACAAGTACTTGCCAGTCCTCTGTACGTCCAACGAGGCTTGTTTAGCTGAGATGTTGCCTGCGTTAGTACATGTTGAAGTTTGCGACGCCGCGGTCACTGCAGTTACCTGTAAAATGGCATCGAACATATTTGTATGGAGCCTGGTATAGTAAAATTTTCGGTATCACTTAGACTCAACATCCCCTATTCCAGCCAGTATGGAAAAAAAAAGTTGGCGGCCACTAATGAAACTTACGTCAATCGTTAGAGAAAAATATTATAAAACGATAGTATTTTGGACAAATGTCGAAAAGTGATATACTTTCGGAGATATAGAGCTTTGAAAATGAAAGAACTTTTATGACTTAGGGCACTAAGTATGCCCTTCTCACCACCCACAGATAAAACTAAACTGACAGATAAACCTATGTCTATTTCATAAAATATGACGTTTGAGACAGATGCAGGTAATAAAATTAAATGAAATGAAAAATCATTTAATCCCGTAGGTTTTGACGACCCTTAGGACGGGTAATTTTTTAAAGTTAATGCTAGATTCGCAAGAGTGCAGTTTTCCCCAGAGAAGAACCTAGCAAGAAACTCTGTAGGTATGAAATATCTGTCAGATAAATTTTATCTGTCAATGGTAAAACGGCCCGTAATGAACTGTCACATTTAGTTGGTTTATAGTATAACACACTTTTCACTTCATCCATATTCATCAATCGTCTCATACATGCTCGTCGGTTTAGGGTACTCCTGACTTGGCCTTGCAAGTGGTAAAAGTGGTCTCTGCCACTCTCTGCCTACCCCAATGGGAGAGAGACGTGACGGATATGTACCTGCGAACTAGAAGCGTCGGTTGCCCACGCGCCGCGCACCGCACCAGATAGTGAAAACATTTCAGATTCGTTCTCTACACGAATGGGGCCGAACGCTGCCGATAACGACGATGTCTCTTCTTGACGGATCTATGGAGTTGATATTAGTATACTTGTAGGTATATTTAACACATAACACAAGGGGTACGATATTCGTAGATAAGTACATTTAATACAAGGACAGAAAGTATTAACCTCTCACATCCCACTGACCCATTATAAACCCAGACACAATAGATTTTCTATTGTTCTTTTTTTTCTGGGATGTGAAAGATTAATTGCTCCCCGAGATATTTTATCGGAGAAGCGGGGAAGATTTTACCTCAGGTGGTCAGTTCAATAAAAGATCTGACATTTTTGTTGCCAAAAAAAACATGGTTGACCCAAATGAAATCAACTATCAGTCATTAGATTTTCAACCTCACGGGACGTGAAGACGTAGGTACTTTCGCCCTTGGGCACCAAAACAATGCAGAATTTCTGTAACTGGCTTTACCTAATTCTAATACAATTTTAAAATTCATAATCAAAACAAAAATCTCACCCGTCTATTATGAAAGCTCTCATTCACACTCAAACACTCATCATTAGAATGAATGATTTCATAATCATCGAAATTATAACTATCGTAGGACACTGCCTCTTCGCCGTCCGACGGGGTCTGGTCGGGCGGACTCACGTCTGACATCTCGGACCGACTCTGTAGGGGCAGTCGGACGGGACTGCTGCGTGATGATGAATAGAAGATCGAGTTGGATACCACGAAGCGACGGTCTTGGTGATATGGGAGGTCTGCAAGTGGAAAGTTCATAATTGTTGAAATTGAATAACAATTAAGTAGTAGATGATTGCACGGATTAGATACACAAACATACATACGTATCCGTCACGCCTCTCTCCCATTGGGGTAGGCAGAGACCACTTCCTTCCACTTGCCACGATACAAACATACTTTTTCACGGATTAGATAATTAATATTATATACCTTTATTAGCTGTTATGTACCACAATTTGACAATAAAAAGCTTCAATTTGTTGTAAGCGTTGCTCGGATGTACTCGGATAAAGACCACGCCCTCCACCCCGATAATTCCCAACTACGATGATGTTCGTATGAAATAGACCACGCCCCCTGATGCTCGGTCGCTTACTTCCCAAACTACCCCATATAAATGTCTACAAAATGCTGCAAAGGTGGTCGGAACTTCTTATACGCAAGTGCTAAAATTGAAGCTCCATCCAAGTAAATATTTTAATTGTTTGTAAATGATTTTCATGTAGTTAACAATACCGGATAAATAAATAAAGCAGCCCTTTTAAATATTTACCATCGATACTCCAATCCATGTTATTAATCTCACTGCGCATGTCCTGTAATACTTCCTGCATGATCTGAAGTAACTCTTCCTTCTTGTCGCCTTCGCTGAATTTCTCGTTTATCGTCTGAAATAAACATACATACTAGTGGCTGCTCCCGACTTCGTACGCATTTATCGCCATATCTTGGAATACTTACGCAATAAATTTAAATACTATAGTCTCTTTGTTATTCTGATGTACAAGCTAGAATACTGCAAAGTTTAATTGGAATCTGTTCAGTGTTTTTCGCGAAATAGTAACAAATATCTTTACATCCATCCATCCACTGGTACAAATTTTGACATTACTAGTAGGCTTGGTGACTCAGTGATTTATACCTAGTGGTATGTAAGTATGGCTAATCTTAATGTAAAGGCTGATATGTACAATGACGGAGTAACTGACGTCAGTAACTGAACTTACCTGGTATTGCCATAGTGTAAATTGATCACTGACGCGACAGTGCACTGACGTCAGTTACTCATTCAATGTAAATCAGTCTTTAAGCAAAGTATTTTGGAAAAGTCTTTAGTCCGTCAAACACTTGACCAAAGTATCTCGGGACATTTCAATACACTTTTGACCCACGGGCAACAATATACAACATAACATCTCACCTCATATAGTTGTTGTTCCTGTGTAGCGACATATTGTATCTTTTTAGGCACTAATTGCAACTCTCGCGCCATATCGAACGACGCCAGTATTAACTGTTGTAGCAGCTTTACGTGGATCTGGAAATTGGTATAGTTGACTTTAATCGTGAAACCTTTGAAGATTTTAAGGGTTTAATGAAGATATGATGGGCCAAATTGTTAGCATATAGTGCAAAATCAAATGATTTGTATTTAAAACTAGAAGCTGCTCGCGACCTCGTACGAGTTTACAATATTGTTAAATATCATAAAAATCTGTTCAGTGATTTCTGCGTGAAAGAGTAACAAATATTTCCTCATATCACAAACATATGAATCCTCATGTCCATCTATCGGCACAAACTTCACTTAAAATATTAGTAATAGAACATTGGTACAATTTTTGAACGTTATTTTATTTAGTAATTACAATAGGTATACAAAGCGTGCATTTATTTATATTATTTATACGAAAATGTGTCAAATATGGCGGCATATAAAAGTGATACGAGCACAGTTGTATGTAAGTAAGTATGTATGTATACATACCTCACTAAGCCTCGTACAATACTCCAATAAGTAACTCTGACAACATTCAGTAGCAAACTTCACAACTTGGTTCAAAAACGTCGCTCGACTGCTCACTCGTCTATCATCTTCTCTTTTACTCTTCACACAAGTTTCCTTATCCTTCGCTTTACTAAGAGCTGTGGATAGGAATGGAGCTAAACCTTTGCTCTCGGTTGTACACATTTGGGCATCGTCCACGATTGTCCATTGGCTCTTTACGTAGTGTTTTGGTGGTGGGGATGCTGAAAATTCAAATTGAATAGCATTAACGGTCGAATATTTAAAATAGGAATAGATTAGTAGCTGGTATTGAGACACGAAAAGAAAATGTACGTTATTACGTCCCGAGATAGTATAAAATGACAAAGAGTTCGTGGGACTAATGATTTTTCGGTCAATTTTGAACAATGCGCTTTAAATTAGAAATACGAAATATCCATTATGAAGTTAATCTTTATGTCACAAAAATAATATTAAATTCTTCAATTACGTTTTGCCGCTTTTATATAGGTAGTATGTCTTTTTATTAAAAAAATATGAAAAACGATTGTGAATGTATGTTGACAAATACGACGTTCTGCAAAGTCTATTTTTCAACCCCTTTTCAGGTCAGTTGACTCATTTCTTATGACTTTGACTAATTTCTTTTGACTTTGACTCATTTCTTATGACTTTGACTCATTTCTTTCGACTTTGACTCATTTATCTTGACTTTGACTCATTTCTCTTGACTTTGACTCATTTCCCGTAAATTAATGTAAAACTACTTACACATAAGCTCCCACTGATCTAAAACATCGTTCATAAAAGCTATTTGTTCTTCATACAATCTTCTCTCGTCTTTTTTATGGAGCGGAGAATCTTGCGTGTGCCTAGAAATTGTTTCTCCATTAAGTATATCATGATTATTACATATTCCTATTAATAACAGGTTTGTATCGTGACGAAAAAGTCTTTAAAGGAGAACCCAATCGGCAAGCCAGTGAGAGACCAACAAGTTGGACAGATGACTTGGAGAAGGCAAGGTATACGATGGATGCAAGCCGATTCCGACTGAGACAAGAGGAAATTTTTAAGATCTCGCAGACAGCAGTGCAATAGACGAAACGGATGGGAGCTTAGGCCATTCTCGATTGTGCATTCGTCTTCATCATCATGTCAGCTTATGGACGTCCACTGCTGGACAAAAGCCTTCACCAAGGATCTCCACAACGACCGGTCTTGCGCTGCCCACATCCAACGGTTTCCAGCGACTTTAACCAAGTCGTCAGTCCACCTTGTTGGAGACCTTCCCACACTGCGTCGTCCAGTACGTGTTCGTCTTGCAATCCTTAAATGACGAAAACCTGCGTATAACGTGCGGTTCCGCACACAATTGGTTCAAGTTTCTTTTTTAGGGTTCCGTACCGAAAAGTTATAGAAAAAAACGAAGTCAAAATGCAAACTTACATCACAACCCCTTCTTTAATCATCTCTTGATCAGATTCAGGCAGTTCCTCCGTCCTCAACATGCCATCTTCTGTGGATTCCGTCGCTTCTGATGAATTCTCTTCTCTTCTACTCTCTTCTGTTTCCACGCTGTCGGAGAACAGAACAAAGAACACTTGCGCTTTGGGGTTCATCTCTTTTATTTGGTGGAGGTCTAGGCAGTTCTGAAAAAAATTAAAACTAAGTTTTTTGACTGTAGTTGAAGAGCTAATAGTTGTAGATAAAGCTTTTAAAGTCAATAATCCTATATTTTTAATGAACACATACATACCTACATACCCAGCACGCCTCTCTCCCTTTGGGATAGGCAGAGACCACTTTCTTCCACTTGCTATGATTAAAACACACTTCTTTCGCTTCATCCTCATTCATCATTCGCCTCATACATATGATCAGTTTAGGCCGTCGTTTTGCATAAAGGCCGGCTCACACCTGACGGAGCGTAGCGCAGCATTTTTGATTGTCATTTTTTGTTATCGACATTGTTCTCATTAGAATAAAATACTAAATCAGCTAGCTTAGCATGGCACTCCGTGAGAAGACGTTGTCATGCGTTTGTCACGCTTACGTCTCTCTCTATAGTTTGAAATGTGATAAGGACTGCATGCGTGAGATAATTGTCGCGGCACACCATGCTAAGCCCCCTGGTTGACATAACATTCACATGTAGTCGCTTCGATGCTCCGATGCTCATTTGTTGTGTAAACTGATTTTTAATATTCTAATCATCTAATTATTCTAATGAGAACAATGTCGATAATAAAATGACAGTCAACAATTTGCTGCGCTGCGCTCCGTCAGGTGTGCGCCGACTCTAAGTTTATAGTCTTTGAGTATAGAATTAAGGAGATGCCATACCGTCTAGATCTGCGTGCCTGGTCTGGCGCAAAATGGCTACCTTTTTGTATGGAATTTCATATCGTTTGACAGGTCATCTACCAAGAAAACTATGAAAAACTTGCGCCAACCTTGGCACGCTGTCATAAACTCATTAGTATACGAAAAAAAAATGTCGCCCATACTTACTCGATCAGCTGATCGGGCATTTTGTATGGGAAGGCGAAATTTTTTTTTCGAGTTACAACCCATGTTCCTTGGGGAAAGTTGTTCAGTTTCATGAGGACTATCGCTGTGTTTCGGCTTTATATACCCTTTCTGTTACACCCTGTATATTCTATACTCAAAGTTCATAGTAGCCACATACCTGACTGGAGAAAACACACTGATCGGAGTTAATCTGCGTCCACCTTGTATTCACCCGCCCCCCTCCACCCTCCGCCCGCCGCCCCTCCCCCCGCGCCATACTATACAAATTAAACGTTGTCCAAAAATCTTCATCACTATTCGAAGTAGCCATTCCATCACATACTATACTTTCACTGAACACGTTTTTACCCATCCTATCTACTGCGTATAAATATATAGGGTTGAAATTCTTTAATATAGCTTCTCTTTTCGTGTATAATTCCGAATGCATTTGTTTTAACGTTCTGTAGCTGACGGGGCCTGGAAGAAAGTAATACTTTATTTGGCTGGGTAAAAAAAAATAATATTACCGCCTACACGGCCCTTAGCTTGTAAATATAGTATAAAAAACCGACCAAGTGCGAGTCGGACACGTGCGCGAAGCGGGCTCCGTACGATTCACTACAATAACAATAGCTAAGTAATAATGTCTGTCTACGGGTAACCATTATTGATATCGAGCAAAAAATCGCAAAAAAAAACACGTTTGTTGTATGGGAGCTCCCCTTAATTATTATTCTATTTTTAGTGTTTGTTGTTATAGTGGTAACGGTAATTATTTGGTACATTACTTGTGAAAATTTCAACGCTTTAGCTACAACGGTTCATGAGATACAGCCCGGTAGCAGACGGACAGACGGACAGCCGAGTCTCAGTAATAGGGTCCCGTTTTCACCCTTTAAAAACCGAATAAAAGTATTATGAAAGTAGGTAGGTACTAACTAACCTGGGTCGTGGTCCAAATCTGGTGGTACGAGGATCTTCAGGCCGTCTTTTAGGAAGGAATTGTTTAATTCTATTTCGAGAACTGTGGCAAGGTCTGTTTGGTCTTGACGGAGGAGGTCCTGGAATGATCATAATCATTATTTAGTTAGGTGTAAGGCTTAATATTACAATTCTGAAGTTATTGAGAAATAATAGTGCTACCACAAGGAAATATTTGTACTTATCATCGATCTAAGGATGAAAAAGAGCGATCGATGTCAATTTACTAGTAGTTCAGAAGTTGAGTAGTTATTTTTTTAAATACAGTCAAACCGTCATATTCTGCTGCTGGACTAAGGCCTCCCTCCTTGCTCCAATACTGTATTTTTTTATCAACATTTATTTATCTTCTTTTACACTTGGTAATCGCACTCTAAAAACATTACAGACGTCATCCTCCCAAAACAGGATTATTTGTACATAATAGCAACTATAAGTATGTACGATCACTTCCGTCTCACGCCTACTTCACGCCTATTCTCACTAACGTAATGGCTAATAAATAAATAAATAAATGTAAATGGTAAATGGCTATAAAAATATTTTCAATTACGACAACAAATGGCCAATAAACCACAATGCTGTCCCAATGAGGGTAACCTCACCTGCACAGGTATAGTATCCCAGGGTTTCTTGTTGCACTGCAGCTCTTCCACTAGCTCGAACTCGGAGTTACCCAGCGTGAGCTGCACCGCGGTGCTGCTGCCGTACTGGATACGCAGCTTTACGAATAAATATATGGAGCTGTTAATACTTTGGAATTATAATAAGACATAAGACATAAGACATTTATTTTCAAAAACAGTACAAATAAACACTGTGTGCGAAAAAATGCTAGTAACAGCTAACAGTAAAGTATATGTTTTAGAGCTCCAATATTATTAAATTCTAATGCACCATGATACGATTTATGATTTAAGAAAAAACACGGCATAAATAAATGTACGAATCAGTAGTTGTGAAGCTTTCAAGGTCAATGAAAAAAAGGAAGGGTGATGACTTACTTAAGGACAAACAAAGCGCTTTGGTATTTATCACTAAACGCAATAGTGGCTGTAATATACATACATACATACATACCCGTCACGCCTCTTCCCCATGGGGGTAGGCAGAAACTGTTTCCCTCCACTTACTAAGATTCAAGCCCCTACTCCGGCGTTGGCCTTTCTTTAACAAGATTGATTGATTGACCCTGATTTGATCGAGATACGTTCGATATAGCTGCAAAATTAAGGTAGTTACCCATCGGCATCCAACGGGCGCAGGTAAGGGCAGTAACTGCTGGCCGAGCAGCGCGTGCAACAACCGCGCGCGCGCCGCCGCTGTCCGACCCAACACGACCAGCGCGGCAGACCGGCTCGCTTCATTGCCCACCTCTTGCACACTCACTGAGATCTCTGGGTCTGAAAGGAAATTAACTTCTTTAAAAGTGACTTAAAGTTACTCTTCTACTGAATCGGAATCGGAGTGCATACGGAGCGAAAGGATTGTTTGCTTTGCGTTAATTTCAATGGTACTGCGTAGACTCGATCGGTATTTCTGCACCATGAAAATCAAAATAAATAACAAATTCGTCCGCTCCGTACGCTGCGATTACGAACAAGATGACGCTTAGCTTTAAAAAGATTTAATCGCAGTTGCAGATAAGGCCATTAAGTCACTACTTTCAGTATTAATGACTTATATCTAAACCACGTAGTACTTCATACTAACCAAAGTGCAAGATATCAGTGACGTCATGCAGCGCGCGCTGCGTGTCGCGTACGAGCCCCCGCAACGCGCGCTGGCGCACCGCCACGCGACGCGACCAAGCGCACCCGCCCGCCATCTTGCGACGCCAAGCCACTCATACGATACGAACTGCAAACATAGGTTTATCATAAATTACTTAAGGTTTTTTGCACCGCTTACAGATAAATTTTATCTGACAGATAATTTATACCTGTCACTGTCTAAAACGTCATGTTTTGAAATAGACATAGGTTTATCTGACAATTTTTTATCAGTAATTGGTGATACGGGCCTTTACTTAATAATAATAATGCATTTGGTTAAGATAGAGAATTATAGAGAAAGAGGAGAGAGGTGTGTGCCCAGCAGTGGGACATTGACGGCTAGATTAGATAAGATAAGATAGCTCAATGCATATAGGTAAGGTAGACCAGCAATATGTAGGTACAAGATTAGGTAAGGAGCAGAATTGTAGCAACAAAGGTGACATTATCTCGTTATTGCTATCTCTAACTCATGGCCGGCAATGTCAGGGACAGAGCATGTTAAAGGCAACATAACCTTTGACGCGCGCTTACACTTGCTGCGAAATGAGTAATCTAGTTTGATATCGAATCTATAATGAACACAACAGTAGGTAGGTAAAAAGATTCGTAGGTAAATAGTAATGATTCATAGTAGTATGAATGAATGTTAAAATATCTGTTAGTTTAAACTATAAACAACTGAAATTCAAGCCGACTCGAGACTAGCCAACTGGAACATTACAACTTAGCCGGTATACATAGCTACGTACGGATATTTCTACATACAGGGTGATCCAATCATGAATAACTTTAACGACAAAGAAGAGCACAAAACTGGAAGTGGTCTCTGCCTACTCCAATGGGAGAAAGGCTTGATGGCTATGCATGTACAAAACTTGATAATTTCCATACAAAATTCTATTTTTTTTATTAGACACCTATAGGTACCTACATTGATATACCTATAGAGGAATATTTTGTTGCTGTACCTGTGTCAATTTTTTGAAAGAAACATTATTGATCATTATGTATGAAAAGTTTTCTAATTAGAAAAATTCAAAGTAACCGTCGATATCTTCGATACCTAGTATACCTACCTAGTGTACCTAACCTATTACAATAATACTAGTTACTTTTAATAAATAAAATGAACACCTTGTATAAAATACCAACTCAAACTAGGTATAAGTGAAATAATGACTCACAGACATAAAGAGAAAAAGTAATAACTTACATAGTCACCAGTCAACTTCGAAATTGATTTATATCTCCAGTGATTTTAACTGATTTCATTATAAAAAGAAACAAATTAATAAAAGTACCATAATAACTAGTTACATAATTTAAATTCATCACTAGATACCTACCTACTTATTTTATATAGTATTTTTTGTGACATCAATATAAAAATTAAAAATATATCAGCTAAACTGAGAACCAGCTCGTTTTGTATAGTTGGATTTTTTAAAATAGTTTGGGGTCTGTTAAAAACTGACTGCTTTTTCGATCTTAAAATTACAGCAATTGACTAAACACTACTATTATAATAGTAGTATCTATTTGTTAGTTGTCAAATGCCCAATGTCATGTAAACAGCTAGGAAGCTGCGCCAGAGCATACCAGAGTATGAATAGATAATAGCAATACATTAATATCTCTATTACGTCATATTGTGCAATCTAATGTCCTCACACAGGTTCTTTTTGTGACTAACCACAACGCTGACAAATCATGAGCTGCAAAAATGGACTATAAAAATTAATTTTACATTTAAATTGGTTGTACAAGAACACACAACAAGGTAAACAATGGTGGCCTTATTGCTAAGTTGTAATAACTTCCAGGCAACTTTAAAGTAAGAACAATAAATGGAATAGGTACTGACCATAACATTGTCAAATTTAAAGTCAAATTCAAATGTTTATTAGCACACCATAGGTATTACAAAGCAGTTTAAAAGTAAGTACCAGTACCATGTATGGATCCTGAATGGGGCACGGCCATGTAGCGCAGCTACGTTATAATATAAACTTATATCTAGTCTTTGTACCTAATGAATATAATGACCATAGAATACTTAATGGATGATTAATTTTAATATTATTTTCTACAACTGTTTGTGTCATATTATATCTAACATAAATATGTATAGGTCTATTTTCCACAAAGTCAAATATACTAAAAGTTGAATCACCTTTGTTTTGAATTCTCTAAACACATACCATATGAAAACTAGAACCCAGATATTTTTGCTGTTAGACACAAGTGATGAATGTGGATGAAGCGAAAGAAATGTGATTAGATGGTAGTAAGTGGAGAGAAGTGGTCTCTGCCTACCACGATAGGACAGTCGTGATAGAAATGTATGTATGTAGGAGAATGTGTAACTTTGTACGAAATCAGAACAATCTTATTCTCATTGCAACACAATAATTTAAAAGCAATGCATATAAGTTGCAGGTCAGTATACTAAATAACAGATAACCTATACGACACCTATCTTATAACTTTATTAGCTTTATCCTGTGACTTCGTACATATTCTTACTTACTACATATTTTATTGACATATCTTTTAAAATGTGCATAGTATATTTATGTAGAAAAATATATATTAATATATTGTGATATTAAAAAACATGTTGAGTTGAGATGCATCCTAAAAATCTATTTAGTGGTTTTTTATAAGTATTTACATAAAGAGTAATAGTTATCTTCAAATCAGTACAAACTGTGTTCATAATTTTTTGTATGAATAGTATTTATATTTTTTTTTATTTAAGTATATGCATTTATTTATTAAATACTATCTGAAATGAAAATAACAAGCCTATTTGATAATCTGAGATGTAAGCTACAATATTGAAAAGTTTCATTAAAATCTGTTCAGTGGTTTACACATGCAAGAGTTACAAACATTGAGACATCGGCACAAACTTTCATGTTAATAATATTATTTAGGACATTATACATGATCTATATGTCTTGTGTTGTTTATCAACCTTTCACCAAGGTTTGCCTTCAGAAAGGAGGTTAGTAATTTTAAAGACAAGTCCCCTTTGCATAAAAGGGCATTAAAATTTAAACCAAACAAAGAAAACAGACAAAACAAAACCAAATCTAATCTAAACTCTCTCTCTCTCTCTTACTCTCTTATCTGAGAAACATTTGCCGTCTCTTTTAGATTTAAGACAACGACACTGTCAGCTATGAGTTCCCATTTACTTTTTTTTTAAGGGCAGTACCTTATTTAACTTATTTGTTTGTTCAAATAGAAATAGAGTTCACACATGCTAATTAAGTTGGGGTATCCGTGATTGGCCTTCGCCAATTACATATATAATTACTTTTTTTTTATGTTACCTTACTTATGGTTAAGCTGTAGATGTCCTTAATAAATAAATTTAATGAAGGGTTTAATGAACTTTTCTACAACAAGCTATATACCATATTTTATGTAATCTAGCATTAAATAGACATTAACTTTGTTTCTTATCAAAGAATTCTGTTGACATAACTTTGATAATCAGTCTTTGATAAATTATATCAAAATAAGAGAAAATTATACAAAGGTTTATGACTATAATTGAGATAGGTTCTAAAACTATATCACTAGCTCATTTCATTCTATTGCTAGCAATAGAACAGCAATAGAAATAGAGCCGGAAAGCCTTTGCTAGGCAAACAATAAATATAGCAACAGGACTGGCTAGTCTTTAGGTACAGAAATAATCTTGACTAGTAATGTCAACTCTGCTTAGGTCACAGATCGAATAGTGATATTGTACATACATACATACCTACCTATATACATAATATCCGTCACACCTCTCTCCCATTGGGGTAGGCAGAGACAACTTCCTTCTACTTGCCACAATCCAAACACACTTCTTTCACTTCATCCACACTCATCAGTCGCCTCATACATTCCCCATATGATATCGTAATTGTTCTAAAATCATTCAATGAATGATTTGCCCCGAAGATCATTATATTAACATACCTATTATAAATAATAAAATAAGTTTTATAAACAGACAAAGCAAGTAGCTTATAATTTGTTAAATTAATTACACATCCTGTTATTTCTTTCATGAAACTGCAGCAAGTAAAATGTACCTATCTACTTTGATAACAGTATGAAATTAAATGCAGTTCTTGTACACTGCATCGGGATTGTGCAAACCCTGCAGGAAAACCGGTTCCGACTGTTTATTGTTCACATTCGCTTTTGCATAAGTATACCTACCTACTATTTACATATAAATAAATCTGTAGTTTGGGGGTAAACTTGAAAACTTTTCATTTAATTGATACATCTTATTAGATTAAAAGTATTTTAACTTGAATTTAATGAATATAAGATGCAACAATCAGAATAGCTCAGCAAATAGGTCAAATAAGAACATTACTGCACTCACCGTGTTTTTATTTACAATCCAAACTAATCCAATTTCGTAAGAAGTTCGCACTTTTTTAGCAAAATCTCGCCACAAAACACCAAACTTTTTAGATATTCTGCTACAGCAGTGTATAAGTGATATAACTCGCCATTTTAAATAGTAAAATCATAACAAAATATGTACAAAATACAAGGAAATAATAAAATCATTACACCAAAGAAACTACTGTCCCGCGAATAACAAATAGGATGTGCAATTCGTGGGGTTACCAGGTGCAGATCCTATTTCTCCTTATATTCTATTTTTATTGGACGACAACACGTGACAACACCATGAAAATAAAATCTTTTAAGTGTTACTTCGTCGTCAAATTATGTCTAGGATATAATCTAGAACTTTTGTCGTAACTGGGACTTAATATTTATTAATGATTACGATTTTAACTGTAAGTACATTTTACTCTGCTTAACCAATGCGTTACGTGTTGTAGTGAAATAAGTGACTAAGCAAACAGTTTCGCATGAATCACGTGTTTATTCAAAAATTGTTGAATAAAGTTTGAATAATATTCCCTAGACTTAGTAAAAAATATTTGCTGGCAGCCCCAAAAACATGGTTGAGTTGTCAAAATTGACATTTGACGTTGACAGTAGTTTTTTTTATTGGACTGGAATATATTAATTTGATCTTACAAAGGTGAAAAAAATATATAATAAAATATTTATTATTTTATAGTGTTTGATGAAATACTGATCAAATGTTAAATGTGTTTGTTTATATTAATTTAAAAAATACAATTGTTACTTAGACCAGGATTTCCCTTTAAATTTTGATATGATATTTGGTTATTGTTTCTAAATAAATACCTACTGAGGCAAGTAGTTAACTAAATAAATAGGTACTTACTTACCTACCTACTAATGTAATTGTTTTATGATGTTTGTAAAATATTAAGTAGAAATAATTAAAAAGTCGTTTTTTTCAAGTTCCTCATTTTTTCTTAATCTTCCACCTGTGTCTTCCACAAAACTTTTTAACTAAAAGTTGCATGTTAGTCTTGGAGCAATAAAGTAAGATGAAGTTAAATCAAAGAATTAAATTAACAATACGATACAGTAACGCCACCTAGACTTAACAACTAGGAATGAAACTGTTCCTAGACAAGAACCAAACGGCGCGTACAGATGACCTATTTCCCTCGCCCATTAAAAATAGCGGGCGACAATAGCTCAAACACTATTTTTAGTGCGTATCTTTAAAATCTCAAAGCACACACTGTTATCTTTACGTGTTTAGTCTTTACCTTGTCACCACAAACAGTAGGACGGCGCTGCGCAACGCAGTGTGTACGTCCGAACGTGTTCCACCAAAATCGATAAAACCGCGCTCTGGTGCCAGTACAACTTGTTTTCCCCTGAACATTAGTGCCCGTTTAGTTCAGCTAGCGTTTTTAGTTTAGTAAACAAGGGATCATGTTTTAAAATTATTAAGTTAATCGCCATAAACCATGGAGGGTGTGAAGCGATACATTAGGAGTGAATCGGCGAGTTGTGCTCACATGGTGGAGGAGAGTGCCGCGAACAATAGAAAGAGTGCTGATCCTCATGAGAAGTTGAAGGCGTTGCTGAATTCCCCTGAAGACGATACTGACGACACGTTGCCTCCTTCGGACGCGCCTAAATTCGGCACTGTGATCCATAACAGAATATTCGTGGGGGGTTTTTCGCTCACGACCACTGATGAGGACCTGTGGAAGTTCTTCTCTGGGTTTTCTACAGTGACGGCAGCGAGAGTGATCTACGACCGAGCGGGCGTTTCCAAGTGCTACGGCTTCGTCACGTTTGCCAGCCCGAGGGTTGCGAGACTCATCGTCAAACAGGTTAGACTTTGATGTTCTTTTGTTTCCGATTCTTTTGTTTGTCAGGTGTGACCTATAAAAGATCTACCTCAACTGAGGCGATGTTCGCTTTGATAGCAGATGATATCACATATCAATTCTAAGTTTTCTCTGAAACAAAGTTTCTAGCACGAACGTACCTAGCTATTGTTCTTTGATGATATTATAACAATGAAATTGGGTTATCTTTCTATAATCACTTTTTGATAGCCACCTATTTAGAGTATCTCTTTAAAATCTCCTCATAATGTTACGTTAATACTTAAAATATTACTTTTGTAGATATCTATAAAATTGCAATATCGTGATTGCAACACCTTGAACTTGTTTTGTAACGGTTCCTATGTAGTAGTACTTACCTATCTACTTCATACTTTATCAGAATCTCGTTATTTTAGTAATGATAAGATATTTCACTCATATCATAGCGTGTACCTAGTGCCTACTGATTTGAGCAGATAGGGACAGCTGATACTTCGTTCACGAATTTGGTCTCAACTGTGTCCTTGAATTTAGACTTAGACCTAAAGGCTTGATTCCATTTTAATCGGATGTTTCTGTAGCATGTAATATGAAACACTTCCCAATTAACGGTTAAAATGGTTTTTAGTTAATTAACCGTATTTTAATACGTTAATTGTGAAGGCGTGTCCTTTGCAACGAAATTATGGTAACTTCTCATATTGGTATATAGAGCGATACAAGTCAGATAAAAAAATCGCATTTACTTCATAAAGTCTTCGTGTCGTATCAGGAGCTCAAAAGAAAGGCAGGGAATAAAGCAGAGTGGTAAAAACTCCACAGACTTACGTATATCAAATTGTGATATTACAATTAAGTAAATAATATTGATTTTCGTACAACTTTCTCAAGGCCGAATTAATTATAAACTGAATCAACAAACGCATTTACTTAATTTTTTAAAGTACCTATTTACGAATGTTGCATACATCGCCCACCTTATAATACCGTAACCTATTTTGATCACAAATACATCGTGACAAAGCAGCCGATGTTCAATAAACAAATTACGCCAACTCATCTAAAATCGCTCGTCATCAACATCATTTAGCTTTTTAATTTGAATTTGGAAGTTTAGTTACAAACTTATTAAGACAATTTCTTTTTTTTATAACAAAAGAATGTTCGTTGTCAAAAAAGGTAAAGATATTCTTGAATTCTCAGGAAAATGGCAGAGCGCTACCTGGCGACCGTAATATATGGAAAGTCACGAGTGATTCCTTTGCCCAGTAACAAGCCCTGGAAAAAAAAACTAGTTACGCAAAAAATAATTTGTTCCTAAATTACCTTCCTTAGTATTTGAATAGGTTCCCCTATTTACCTATCTAATCAATTTGTTAAGAATTTAGTGCTTACGTGGGGTTTAGCGTAGGTGTTCTTTATATAGGTACTTTATTCAGATGAGTGAGTAGGTACTGGGATTCAGACTCTACTATAACACCCACTACTTTAATAATTGTAAGTACCTAGTTTAAAGATAGGTAGATATCTTTATGTACTTACCTACTCCTTTTTGTTTTGTCTGTATCTCTTTGTGTGCAATAAAGTATTCTATCTATCTTAATATAAGTAGGTAGATACCTAAATAAATACATGAATGTAACAGTAACAAAAAACATTTAAATTGGTACTACAATTTTAATGTTATCCACATAACATACCTACTCGTATTTCATTCATATTCATAAAAAAAATTGTGGTGCAACCAGCTGTTAGCTTGAAGTTAATGGGTACCAAAAATATTGAATTAAAAACATAGCTTTATTACAAATAAGAAGGTACCTTAGGTACATTGATGTTCTTATCTAATATAAAGTAAAGTACCTATGTAACTTAATATTATAAATAGTTCCTCTACACACAGAAACCACTGACCTTAAAGAATGTTATTTAGTTTGGCAGCGTAATCAATCATGTCTGACTCACATCTCAGTATTATAATCGGGCACCGGCACTATGACAGCCTATGCGGTTATAAGCTCGTGTCATGTTACATCAAGGAGTTTTATCTCTACCAACTTTAAAAAAACCGCATCTAAATCCGTCCACGCGTTTAGGAGCTACAGTGCCACAGACACACAGACAGAGGCGTCAAACTTATAACACCCCTCTTTTGGCGTCGGGGGTAAATAAAAAAGAGGGAATAGAAGTTGTGTCGTGTCAGGTGCTCAAACGTACGGCAGAGAATAGAGAAGAGTGGCGCAGACTCCACCGACAAGAGAGACGCTCTTTAATTTATGATGACGATGATGACCAACTTATAATTTGATCATCCCAATAATAATTATAAATGTCAATGTTTGTGCCGACCGATGGATGGATGGATGTTTGTTACATTGTTAAGCAAAAGCTACTGAATAGATTTTGATGTTTGGCAATATTGTAGCTTATACATCAGAATAATACATAGGCTATAGTATTTTAAGATATTGTATTTTTTTGATATGACGATATATTATAAGCGTCGTACGAAGTCGTGGGCAGCCTCTAGTTAAACCACATATTATTAAATAGTTACTAACTATATAATCCAATTATTTGTTACTCAGCTGTCGATTGAAGGATCCTATAATTACGATAATAGTACCTTTATAATGTAGTAAACAATTATGATGGATATGGGGGGCGATTCTGCTCATTTACCCTACTGGTTTTAAAATCAGTGCTAGCTACAAGTGCATATTTGCAGCGCTCGCGTGTTCTGAATTGGAGGTCAGCACTTCAATTGAAAACCGTGACTAGCATTATCGGACGACGCCTTCCGTATTTCTAGCACCACTTTAAAAATAAGTAGCTACTTATTAACTACGTAAAAAAGCCCAAGAAGTTTTCCGGGATCTATTTCAAATACCTAGAGTCCCGGACAGACGCATTGTCCTGCCTTTATGATTTAATTCCCGATTTTTTTTGACTATGTGCGGACCTCGAGTACATGATAGATAGACAAGTCAGCGACCGTGAAAATATTCCTGCATCGATATGGTTCCGCTGCATCAGCAATCACGTAGCCTAACACGTCCGCACATATCATCGCGCGGCCAGAATCTTAGTATATAAGCGTAGTTCCAAGTTATTACTATTGTCCAGTACTGTCCAGACCGTTCTGTAACCACATCAACATGTAACTCCAAATATAAGATCTACAACAACGCTGCGGCGTCTTATTGTCTTTTGCGGGACCGGAACAACTAAAACTCACCTTTCAGAACTTCTCTAAGCTTCTCTAAGCAAAAAACATATTGAATTATCACTGCATTTGCGCACACAGCTGAAAAAAACAGACGAAAAAAGGTATTTTTTCGATATCTTCGAAAACAAGCTGTATCTCGAAAACCATGAGTCTTTTGTATGGGTGTTTTTTTTTTCTGTAAGGTAGCCGAGCCGACCCTTCCACCTTGCTTCTCCTTAAGTTTGTCGTGTTACTTTCTGGACACCTTGTATAGACATATACCTAGATCATCACACTCATTACACACCCTCAGTCACACTCAAGTTTATTCATTTTTATGTTTGCAGATTATATGTAACCGTTCTAGGACTACATATTCTATATCATACTACTTTTATGGATCCATTACAAACACAAAAAGACATAGACGAATCGAATATTGCCAAAGCCTACGACTGTGAGATTAATAACCTTACAAAGGTAATAAGCTTATCAAATAATGGAATTTCAATACTTTCTCAGAATATTAGAAGTATTTACTCAAATTTTGATGATTTTTACTTGACACTAACACAATTTGATTCTTACCCTGATTTGATAGTATTAACTGAATGTTGGCTCAATCATAATAAACCTATTCCTAAATTAGATAACTATGTATCTTATGCGACCAGTTTAAACATGAACCAAAACGATGGGGTAGTAATTTATATTAAAAATGGTCTTAACCCACAAATCAAAGAAATTAAAATTGAGCAAGCTTCCTGTCTTCAAATTAATATAAAAAACTGTATAATTCTCGGTATCTATCGGTCACCTGCTAATACGAATATTGAAAAATTTCTTAATTCTATGAGCACACATCTGGATACATTAAAATATATTAAGAATATAATATTAACTGGAGATATTAACATTAACTTGAGACCTAAGGATAACGAAAACAATTGTGATCGTAATAATAGAGCTGAATATTTGATATATGCTGGCTCTGCATGGGTTACTTCCTGGCCATGTGCTACCTACGAGAAATAATGCTTGTCTGGACCACTTCATGTTAAAACTAGATAAAAAGAAACAAATAGCTTCTATAGCAGTTCTAAATACGACAATAACTGATCATTATATGATTTTTCTCCGGCTATCTAGTACGTCTATAGAAATTAAGTGCCCAAAAACTAGAACTGTCACCGATTATAATAATGCACTTGTTGCACTAGCAGAAAAGAACTTAGCCTCTTTACTTTACTGTTCTGACCCTAATCATATACTATTAGAGCTAACAAATAAAATAAAAGAATCATTGGATGAAAATACTACTATTGTAACCATTCCAAAGAGAAATCGAACTATTAAGCCCTGGGTAACTCAAGGGTTATTACGGTGTATTAGAAACCGCAATGATATGCAGAAAACATTACGTAATGATTCCACTAATGAAATACTAAAAGTTACCTACCGAAGATATCGTAACTATTGTAACAATCTCTTAAAAAAATTAAAACGACATTATGAAAGGCAACTCTTGGCAAACTCGACTAAAAATTCTAAAACACTATGGACAAATATTAAAAATATAACTAACTTAAATCAAAGTAACTCTGACAATATAGAACTACTTAACATAAAATCTTCCCCATTTGAATCGGTTAACTATGTCAACAATCACCTAGCTAGTATCGGCAAATCTCTGGCAGAAGTGATTTCACAAACATATCAGTGTACTAATATACAAGATAAATCTACATTGCATAATTCGTCCTTTGTACTTGGCTACACAGACCCACTTGAAGTCAATGGTCTGCTGATGAATCTCAAAAATGACTGTGCTCAGGGATGGGACAATATTCCCACATTGTTCTTAAAAATGGCTAACAATCTTGTTGTTCCTATTATCAGTCACTTTATAAACTGCTGCTTTGAAATTGGAGTTTTCCCGTTAGATTTGAAGAGGTCCATAATAACGCCAGTGTTCAAGGGTGGTGACAGGGGCGATGTCAATAGCTACAGACCTATATCTGTTTTGACGGTCATTTCAAAAATAGTAGAAAAAGTGATTAACTGTAGAATAATAAATTACCTGGAGAAATACAAAATACTCTCAGATACACAATTTGGCTTCCGAAGAGGTAAATCAACGGAAGATGCTGTCTCCGCCCTAAGCTCTAGGGTTATTAAAGAACTAGACAATAAGAAGAAGTGCCTCGCAGTATTTTTAGACCTAAAAAAGGCATTTGACACCGTTTCTGTCCCCATCCTTGTGCATAAACTAGAACTCATCGGTATCCGTGGAACTCCACTTTCATTGCTCAAAGATTACTTGAGTGACCGTAAACAGAGGGTGAAAATAGGAGAATTCCTAAGTGACGACACTAATATCACTTATGGGGTTCCTCAGGGAAGCGTGCTGGGCCCGACACTGTTTTTGATTTATATTGACAGTTTAAGTAAGTTATCGATAGATGGTCAGATCTTTTCCTATGCTGACGACACGGCAATTGTATTTTCGGGTGACACATGGGATGAGGTTCGTATACGAACTGAGAGTGGGCTGACAAGAGTAGCAAAGTGGCTGCAACAGAACCTCCTTACGCTTAACACAAATAAAACTAATTACATGTGCTTCACTCTTTATAATAGAACTCAGCCTAGTGATAATTTTACCATTAGAATACATACGTGCTTAAATCCAAATAAATCTTGCTGTGACTGTACGGTGTTGGGCAAAGTATCGTCTGCCAAGTACTTGGGTGTTATGATGGATCAACGTTTATCATGGTACGCACATCTTGAGCTAGTTGCAAATAGAATTAGGAAATTAATATGGATTTTCAAAATATTGAGGCATGTCGCTGATAAAGCCCTAATCACGAAAGTTTATCTGGCTCTAGCTGAATCTATCATAACCTATTGTATTACCATCTGGGGTGGAGCAGCCAAAACGGAATTCTTAAATGTAGAAAGAGCACAGCGCTCCTTACTTAAAGTTATATATTTTAAACGATACAGATTCTCCACTCTGAACTCTATTCATTAGCTGGGGTTCTCAGTGTGAGAAAGTTATATGTACTATACACCATATTAAGATTACATAAATCAATAACATATGACACAAGTAAACTAACTAAAAGAAGAAAGCATTCTGTTGTTCAATCTTTACCTGTGAAAACTGCTTTTGCTAGGAGACAATACTGTAGATTATCTTGCCATCTTTACAATAAAATAAATGAAATACTGGAAATTTACATAAAAAACTCGCATAGTTGTAAAAAAAATGTAAAAATCTGGTTAATGACTTTGAGTTATGATGAAGTGGAATCACTTCTACAGACTACAGTTTAACCTACTGTAAACTTGCTTAGTTAGACATAACCTAATAAACACCGATCAAATCCAAATGAATAAACAAATTCAGACACGCACCAATACACTACATACACACACACACACACACACACCACACAAACACACACACACACACACACACACACACACACACACACACACTAACACACACAACACACGCACACAAACACATATATACAGATATTTTCGTAAGTATTTTATCCATAATGTATACTGCGTTGTGAGGAGGAGCGGAATCCCCTGTCACAGGTATTGTTTACTTAAAAGGAGATTCTGACCCGCATGTTGTTATTTTTAAGGATAAATAAAAAACTTTTCATTTCATTTCATTCATAGATAGGTATTATGTGTCTAAGCGCATGATTATAATGTAATGTATACTTATGAAATAAAATCTATGTCAAGAGTTGTGGAGTCTGAAAGAGAGGTCGTAAAAAAGCGTCTGAGCGGAGAGCGGAGGACCCTCAAGCCGAGAGCCTTCGAGAGGGCCCTCTGAAGTACCTCACTGGAGTAGAGTGCTGACAAGTACTCTCGCATTGTTTATATTACCTATAAGTAACGTATTTCAACGTCTGAAATTTTAGATATATCTACTTACATATAATTTTACATATTTTATAGATTACTGCCGATGATACTTATAATTATTATAATTTTTGCGTGAAATAGTAACAAACATCCAATTATTTTTATTTATGTGTAGGTTTATACTTATATATTTATTGTTTATTATAGATTAAGTGACTATCCTGCCTTTATGCTATCACTTCTCTCTCTGTGGGGTCTGCAGGAAGAAATTTCTTTTAGAAATATGCTGTACCTTTTGTATAACTTCTCTTTTTTTTCTGTCTCTATGTACTATCATCTTACAATAAACTGTTAAATAAATAAACATCCTCATATAATCCATCCATCATCGCCAGAATGTCTGTCGCCAGAATTCATAAGCATGTATCGTAATAACTACAAAAAACAATGTTTTGCAATAATATAGTCTTTTGTTATGATGTATAAAAAAACAGACGAAAAAAGGTATTTTTTCGATATCTTCGAAAACAAGCTGTATCTTGTTATTTCAGTATTAATGTACCTGTTACTGTAGCAATTTCTATCGAATGTTGTGCGTAACCGTCATCGGTCTACAGCCTCAAATCTATAGGTAATAATTTAATTTATATAAAGTGTATGAATAAGACTGTAAACTGTGGTTGTGCCTTAATAAATAAAATAAAATAAAAATAAGCTATAATAACGGAAAGTTAACCTAAAAAATACTTATCTCTTTAATACTTAAGTCCATGTTTCCATTTCTTCAAAACATTATGACGTCCTTTTGAGATCTCTGTAATGAATTCAACCTTAATAGCTGTAATTTTTCATAGTCTTGTATCTCAGATGAAGCAGTTGTACAATATAATGCGTGCTCAGGTAGATTGTAGCTTTACCACAAGTTGCATTTTGAATGACACGTAATTTCAATGTGACCATAGGTATATATATTATGTGAGCATAGAAAATATCATCATTATATTTTGGCTTTATTAATGGTCAACCATAATTAATGGGGTTTGCTAACGTTTTTTACACTCTTTGAAAGGATTTTTACAGACTCTTGTGCTAGAAAATAAGTTTACAGCCGGAATTAACATAATGAGTGAGTTTATATGCCGTCATTTTGTATTCTGGTTATATACAACATGTTCAGAAAAACACTCCATCGATGTAGATTGAGTCTAAACGGTCGAGTGATTTTTATAGGTAGGTAAGTATATTTGTTTTTTCTGGCGTTTTTACGCGATTGACGATACGCGACGGACCCTCCGTTAGATTCGAACGGACCCTAAACACAATAACAACTTCCGATAAGACTCCATTTACTTCTCCGATACCTGTAGTAGGGTTACAGAGGGGTGTTGGTTCCCAATGGTCTGTAATTCCAAAAGGCACGCGACATAACAAATGGATTTCATTTCGCGCCATATCGTGCCGTATCTTGCCGTATCGCTCCAAATCTCTTATGCCTACCGACTTCTAAATTATGCTTGTTATACACATATTCATTTATGCATTTGAACGCTACGACATGCAATGTTTTGGTGACATAGTTTTGTAGAGACTTTAGAGTTTTGTATAGACAGGTAATAGATAAGACATTGAAGGAATATTATAAGTAGGTATTCATATCTATATTTAATAGGTAGGTGGATATTATGTTCGTAAGGAGACTACACTGTAGATAATGTCAGTAAACAATTGCCTGATGCACAGCAGTCTGTATTGTATAGAGTTTCCTAAGTATATTTTTGTGAAGATAAAAGAAAAAATAGAGAAGTAATATAAATTACAATTATCATAAAAATCCATCTGAGCTATCTATCGACACATACATTGACGTTTATTAAATAATAAAATATCATACCTAATAATTTCGTCTCTACATTTTCCTGTAATTATAACTAAAACCGCACGAAGTGTACTTTATACTAAGTAGATTAAATTGAAAACGATCAGCCCTAAGACTCCCCTCATTAAATCCACATCAATTATGGTAAATTATAATGAAAACGTTCCAAATAACCACAAATACGTGTAGCATTACATCGCAAGCTGTGCTACCAAATTATTCAACTTCCGGGAAAACTGTATGTGAAATTACGCTAGATTTTTAATTATTATTTATGTAGGCTAAAGCATTAGCAGAAGATAGGTAACCTAAGCCTAAACGGTGGGCGCTCCACCGAAAAGAGTGTAACTCTTCAATTTATAAATAAAAATATAGAGCAAATAAAGAAATCAATATTAATGAATGCGATTATTTTTTGTTATTTGTATCACAGCACTTTGTAAAGTCGTGAATAAAATGTATGCACCTACCTACAATTAAAAATTGCACTTGAATCGTAACAAGTTATTTAAAAAAACATTAAAAAATCCTTACTCTTACTCTATTACAAATAGTCGTTTGTGCAAATAGTAATCGTAGTTTTGTAGAAATAAGTATGAATTTTTACCTAATTGCTAACGTAGATTGTGCTTTAACGCCACATACTTCTTACCTAAGTCGTTTAAATTAATAAAAGCATGTGTTACATACTCACAAATGAAACTTTAGTAAACTACACGAAACAAATAACGTCTGTGCCTGACATTGTAATAGTTTGGCGAGGCAAAGCGGCCAGCGAGCCTGTCGCAGGCAGAACATTATACCAACCAAGTATGTATTATGTATTGTAGCGACCGTTTACTGCAAGGTACATTGTTTTTCCTCATCAAAGCCTTTGCTAAGCTTAATAGTCAGGTTTTATTTCACGTCGACTTTTATTGTGGAAGTGGATTTCAACTTTGCCGTATTTGCTTCGTATTTGCCAGTTTTGTTTTTGAGAAAATGAAAGCTGTATTTTTGTATTTTAGTTTTGTTACTCGCAGTTTGTGTACTGTAATTAAAAATTTGAATCTTGAAATGCAATTAAGTAGGTTTACATTTAAGTATGATATGGGTTTGTTTTGGAATTGAGTCACCTAATAACTATTCAATAATCTATGCTTAAGGATTTATTTTGGGTCAAATAATCGTTAATCATAAAATTATTGAATATTTGTGATTTTATTTTTTTATGATTTTATTTTTTGCAACTTTTTATTTTGGTTGCGCTATTTTCGGCTATCCATAACAGCCCTTTTAACGTCTTCACTACAAGGGCACGAGCCTAGCCTCTTGCGAGAGTAATAAGAA
This sequence comes from Anarsia innoxiella, assembly GCA_947563765.1. NCBI lineage: Eukaryota > Metazoa > Arthropoda > Insecta > Lepidoptera > Gelechiidae > Anarsia > Anarsia innoxiella. The sequence goes on from OX387415.1 coordinate 302,490, forward strand.
TGTAAACTAACACGCTGGCCCTGTTCGACTGTATACTATTATTTCTACTGTATTCCCTTTTAATTCACATAAATATTAACTACAAGCTATCATTAAAATTCAACATTCCATTTTTAAAACTCTCAAAATCGCAATCCAATCCTCTTCCGCGAATGACCACTCACAGCGTTTTAATATTTGATTCTCCCGCGGTTCTACCGGTTCTACCTACAGGTCCATATTTAGAAGTGACCTTTGCCTCCATCATGTGACATTTACCACAGAGTTGCTAGATGTACCACTGTTCTCTTCAATAAAGTCGCGATGCCTTTTTAGCGGGAGTCATCCCAGGGTGGCTAAAAGTCACTGAGGCTTTTTCATATGCGAGCCTTACACATGTCTGAATTATTGAAAAAATATGTTTTGTACATAACATTTCTATTTTAGGTATATTTTAAACTGTCTGGGAGGAGATCCTATACAATCAATAGTCGAAGCGCTATCATGGTTTGAAATCATGAACTCGTAGGTACTTTTAATTTTTTTCTCAAATTCGTTATTCGTTATTATGTCCTATTTACTTACTTTTTTGTTGCAAAAAGAGAGATTATTTATACAGTTTCATAAAAAGGTTAATTAAAAGTTTATTTACTTCCCATTTACCTATTATTCGTACCTAAAGTAGGTACCTACCTATATCACAAGTTTTCAATATCAACGATTCTCAATATTTGCATTAATATCACGAGTCAATCACTCGTTAAAGATCCCCCAACCAACCCCTCCTTCCCCCCATAAAAACCTACCATGATCGGTATTAGAAATGTTTCAGCCGCGGATGCCACAAATGGACTCCTGTAATCCGGCTCGCTGTTCGGCAACTACATTAATTTCATCCGACGGATTAAAACCGCTTTAAAACCAGAACTCATATTAGAATTCTTTATGAAAAATTTTGGCGATGTATTTCTTTTATTTGTGTTTCGGAAAATCTGAATTTCACTGCGTTTCCACCGTGGCTTCGAAATACACCGGATCGATTTTTTTTAACGGATGACGATTTTTATATGAGTAAGCAACGAGCGATATTTTTATATGAACTGGGTACGATAGTCTAATTAGTATCATTCACTTCATTCATCAAATTCATCTAAGACTCAGAACACACGGTGAAACGCAAATGCAACTCAACTGAAACTGCTAGTTACTTCTGAGTTGCAACGCAGTTTCTGCTATAGACTTCCTTAGAAAACCACACACGACGCAACTGAAACGAAACGTTTGAAACTAGTTGCGTCGTGTGTAGTTTTCTAAGTTGTAGTTGCGTTTCACCGTGTGTTTTGGCGCTAAGTATATTCATCTGGAATCTTAGATCTGACACCCTTTAAATACCGAACCCACAGATAACCGAACCCGACCGAAACGCATCCGATGGTCAGCCAGATCGAGCAAAAAGATCTTTTTAAACAAGATCTACATTCAAAAAGAAATTCCAAATCACAGACATCAAAACAGTCCAAATAAAGACTCTTTTTTCCAATCGTTACCTACAGGTTCCTAAATCTCGGCGGGTATTTCTATTGAGGCTTATACAAAGTAAGGTCGTCCGTCCGACGCGATAAGCACTAAGCCTGGACTTTCACTATTTGGGTTTTTACGAGCCTTTCCAACTCTCCTATCTCAGTATTATACTCCCTAACTCCTGATATATTACTCTGAAAAGGCAAACGTTCCCAAATTCATTTCCCTTGAACAAACAAACGGACATCATGCTAATGTTAAAGCGATGTGAGTACCCACACAGAGCGAGCAGTCTCGCGAGGCAAATGTTCAACCGCTCAAATACCTCTCTATCCTATTGAGTCTGGTAGTTCTTATAGGCCTCTTTTAATTGGCCAAACGGTTGCCTCGCGAGAGTGCTCGCTCTGTGCAGACCTTCGTAACCACTTTATGTGGGTCAAACTTTAAAGTAGATTTAAGTTATTATATTGTTTCGAAAATCACTGTTATTATACTGTAAAACCATTGCTGTTGGGTATAACGTTACAGATCGCTTCCACTTGGGTTTTGATGAATCTGGTTAAAAATGGAGGTAGGTACCTACCATTGCCAGAGTTTTTATATGGATGAGAATGAAAGAGAGAGAAAGAGAGAGAGAGAGAGAAGAGTTTTAAAAGCTTTTTTATGTTTTTTATTTTAACTTATCGAAACTGCGCTCTCTAAATATAAAATCTAGTCCAGTACAAGTGGGAATACAATGTTCCAACATAAGTAAATAACTGAAACTAAATAACTCTTGACTTGACTCAGTTTCTTATTAAAATTACTGCCCTAATCACCAAACCGTATAACCCTACTTTTTAAATGAACACCTGTCAACGTCATTACTTTCATACAACCGGTATTGTTTCATATTTAGTCGGATTATACAGTTGCGTACTTTAAGGAGATCAATAGATAGGCCTATATAGGGTTACTTTAAGTTAGTGAACGATAGAAAAGGATATGCATGTACTCGTGATAACAAACAACTTTTACTATGGGGCCAAAGTGGAAAACATTTAAAAAAATTGTACTCCCCATACAAAAAGCACCAGCTGATAGTACGGGGGCACAATTTTTTTTATGATTTCGAACTTGTCCCCATAGTAGAAGTTGTTTGTTATCACGAGTACATGCATATATCCTTTTGAAGAATATATGTAGCTGATAAAATAAAGCCTTAAAACCTACATAATACATCCCCATTATTATTAATAAGTCCAGTATCGAGACGAAAATGATTGGTCGACCCTTTTACCAAATACGAGTACATGTTTATTGGAAAAACCTTTTTTGTCCTCTGTCCGTCTTGACTTTGACCCGGTATTTATACATTATACCAAAGATTTATAAAGAAGATAGAGATTAATAGGGAAATAATAAAAGAGAGAGAAAGAAGAGAGAGATTAATAGATGATAAGAGATTGATTTTTTTTTTCTCGTTGAGATTTTTGGATCATTAAAGCCTCACAATAAGATCTTGACTGACACCTTCACTTCTTAAGTAATGGTGCAACCACACTGCATGTTTAGTAATAGACCCAGATCCGGGACGTGTCTGACTGACCTAACTTACAGTATGATATGATCTTAAAATAGTATTCTCTAAGACATATATAAAAATCAGCCATTTAAAAACAAGTGAAGTTACTCTAGCTTTTCTTAACCTTCGTCATCCAATACCTGCCAAACGTCCCCAGTTACAGTTACACAAATTCGCAGGTGTTCAAGGCACATGAGAAGCTATGGAGAACCTAAGGTTTTATCCATTTTACTGTAAGTTAGGTCAGACACGTCCCGGATCTGGGTCTATAACGTTTGTAAACATTTCTATCAAATATTTAGTCTAAAAGTAGATAAAGAAAAGAAGATAAAAGAAAGAAAAAAAAGAAAAAAGAAGAAAAAAAAAAGAAAAAAAAAGAAGAAAAGAAGATAAAGAAGAAGAAGAAAAGAAAAGAAGAAGAAGAGAAGTAGATTTAGTTAACATAAAGTTTAGAGCACCATAACCCTAGTAAATAACTGACGTGTTACATAGCCATAGCAGAAAAAAACTATACCTAAATCTTGGGTAATATTTTTTGAGCAGTAGTACGGTATCTACCTCAAATACTTACTTATCATTGACTTGCAGTAATCCTAAAGTCTTAAACTTACTTATTGCAAAAAGGCCATTAAAACAAACATTCCATTAAACATAAAGCTGACACATGAAATCCGAACAAAACGGCGCATAAAACAATCTTCGACAGCTAGTAACTCAGGGCTTTAAATCTTTCTTTCTGACATTTTCTTAAAGCAGTTTCTTGCTGAAATTGAACATTTCCCCGTTTCCACATTTCTAAGTAATAGTTTAAGCGTCAAAGTGTATTGAGTCGTGAACAGAACAGACAGATGCTTGCAGCTTGAAGCTCTCCAATATTGCTTCAAAGATTTTTCCTCAATATCATTTCCAACCTGCCATTGAATGCGCTGACTTTGCGCTCACTTTTTATTAAATCGGTTCCTGGTTGACGTGACCTCTTCTGATAAGTACCTACTGCATATTCTTTCTAGGAGGTGAAGAAGTTAGCCACCAATCGATTTACTCAATTTCTGTTATTTGAAAATAAATTATTAAAGCTTGTTAAAATCATAATACTTAAAGCTAGATGATGGACATGTAAAATGTTAAGTACTTAGGTTAGGACATTAACTAATTTTTCCATAAATCCCCAAAACAACTCAAAAACGATGAAATATATATGTGTAGGTTTATACTTATATATTTACTGTTTATTGTAGGTTAAATGACTATCCTGCCTTCTTGCTTTCATTTCTATATGTGTGGGGTTTGCAGGAAGAAATTTCTTTTCGAAATATGCTGTACCTTTTGTATAACTTCTCTTTTTTTTCTGTCTCTATGTACTATCATCTTATAATAAACTGTTAAATAAATAAATAAGGACTTTCAAAGAAAATAACCTAAATTCATACATTTGCTACGTAATGTACCTATACGTACCTACTCATAAAATATATAGGTATAATATTGTACCATTATTTGAACGAACTACATTTTGCTAAATATAGTTTTAAAATAAGACATTAAAATCAAATGGCGATGCGACCTCGGATGCGACTCTGTGCCATTTCAAAAAGAATTTTCAACATTTGAAGCCTCTACGTCGAGTGTCGTATTCAACTCAATGATTCCTTAAAACGTAGCAACTCACTGTGACTAAGTCGCCAATATTACTTTTCTTACTTTACCGCCTGACCTTTAGAGAAAATATAAGAAATATTAAAACGGAAGAGGTTTGACGTTTTTTTTTATTCACGGGTGGTACATCGGATCTTATCCTATCCCTTAATATTATAAATGTCAATATTTGTGCCGATGGATGGATGGATGTTTGTTACTCTTTCACGCGAAAACTACTCAACAGATTTTAATGAAACTTTACAATCTTGTAGCTTACACGTCAGAATAACACTATGCTATTATTATTTTAAGATGTTGAGTTTATTTTCCAAGATAATGACGATAAATGCGTACGAGGACAACCTCTAATTTTACATTCTACTCGCCAAACTTGATACGATTATGAATGAGTAAAAAACTCAATAGAATCCTACAGAAAGTCATAAGTAATTAAAATTTTAAAGAATAGAATTTGTTTACTTTCTAAACTTTGTATTAGGTTTTTAAGTCCTATTGTAAAAGTAAAAACTTCATTGAAACCGTGTAACGATGCAAAAAGACCCTTTAATCTCCGTCAAACCCTCAAATTAATACAAAACGGGGACGAACGAGATATTGGAAGTAACTTTTGTATTATTTCGCACTTCTTTGTCTCAAGTTTTGACCTACTTCCCGATATTCTGAACGACAGATATTAATATAAATCTACAGAGTACTGTTGTAAGTAAATTTATTTCGTAACTCAGAATTTGAAGTCCATTTTAATACTATGTTAGTTACTTCTGATTTTAATGTAGGTAGTTCCTACGCGTACTTGAGTCAAAGCGTTAGAAAGACAGAAACGTAGTGTTTGTCTTGAAGATGATTTGATAAAAAAACTTAGTTAGCTCTACTACTATCGCATTATTAAACAATTAGTTAATTCCAAAATAAATTGGCATCTATCGGCTTTTAATAAAGGGCAATCCACATATTTCCGGGTCAGTGCTATCCGTGTAGAGTTGTCTGTTCCAGTATAGACGCCTAACGCGGATCTATGTGAACAAGTTCCTACAATTTGTACATAACCGTTTTTTGTCGTGTTCCTGGAAATGTGTGGTTAGTCCGTTGTTTACGAGTACATAATGATTTAAATTGGACTCTAGTTGTACGATGAGATGGCGTACAAACTTTCCTTCACCACTTTCACACACATCAAATAATGTTCTAGAAGTTTACCAGTATAGGTCAGGAGAGTAGCCAGCTTTGGGCTCAGGGTGGGGCAGCAGTCAACCTATCCCCCGGGGGAGGGCGGGGGCCCTCCGATATTTTGTACCTTGAGCCGTTAATCTCAAACTTGTTAATCTCTTAATTTGAGAGGTTTATATTTTCAGGTACAGAAAATAAACATTCACACACAGGACAGATTTTATAGTTTTATTTATGAGAGCCTGGGCCCAGGGTGGGGCAAGTGCCCCAGCTTGCCCCAGTGTGGCTACGCCCATGGTATAGGTAGTTTTCCCGTTTAATAAATGAGTTTGTGATTGAAGTGTTTCCAACATCCGGCCGGAATTCCTGTATCGCTACACACTCGCTCGATCCCACATTACAAAGGCCTCAGAAATTGCGGTTTTATGCCTAAAGTGATTTTCCCTGTACAGTACATTGATTTGCTACTATTGAGCTATTCAGTACTGAATATTACGAACCTTAGAACCTTTATACACACACATAAGAGGAAAATTTTCAACAAAATAACAAGCTATTTCTTTCTGCCATAAATTACGTCAATTTAGAAAAAAACTGGGTCAAACATATAATTGATAGCCGAATTCAAATTGTTCGTTATTTGTTGTAAAAAGTATATCAAGTTCTCAAGAATACAATTAAAGGAAAGTTCAGACTTTTTGAATTTGTTAAATACAAAATATTAATTTTGTTTTCAACTTTTATTTATGATATCGTTCAGTTGTGAACATTATAGAAAATATTTTAAGTTCCTTTATTTTTGAGTTTTGTCACATTAAATTTGGGAATGGAGGTGTTCTCTCTTGGTTTCTCTTCTTTTCTCTTGCTTTTCTCTTCTGTCGGTGCAGAACCAAAGCTGGTAGTGAATTCTGCTAAACAATGGCTTACACTGATTGCGATTTGCGACCAAATGTGTCAAAAAATGCCATTGACACTGCCGACACACAACTGAGGCTATTTTACACGCTTTATATATTATTAGCTTCACTTGTAAGTAACTATGTATGTAAACAAATCTTGAAATCTTAATTTGACCCACTTCCCGGTCTTCGAATAGGATGAAATTTTGTACACGCTCTGAGTTCTGATGACAATACAATAATATGGCACTTTCGAACTGATCTGAATAATATTTGTGATAAGGCCGCCTTTGCGCACAATGTTTTAGTTTTAAGTTTTATTTGTATTTCTTTCTGTGCAATAAAGTATTTCTATCTATCTATCTGATTATGGAACATGTTTAGTGCGAGCTAACGCGTGTTTTAGTTTTTTAAACTAACTAATTAAATTAGCAGGCTTGGATCCCTGGTTTGAATTTGCAGCTGCGTGTGACAGCCTGCAGACGTCAGCCATGTCACGTCACCTCTCCCTAATTGATGATTGTTATAATAACACCCCCCACATCCCCCCTCTAATCTGTTAGAACATTCCAACTTGACATCTCGACATTGACTCGCTAATTGGTTATGAGTGATAATGAAATTCCTAATTATTAGATTTATTGTCGTAATAAGAGTTCAATATAAATGAATGTTATCATAAGTGTATACTTCTGTGGATTGCGTTCAATATTGGATAGGTATTTGATGTCGGAGGCAGATAGAAATAAAAGCACTTTATGAACTTTAAAAGACTTGTTTCGCATTTATTAGAAATTGTTTAGGTACAAGCACAGCGACTAGTGCAACCGAACAGACAGACAAGACAATTCAGGCCATAACCGGATACGGAACAGATCCTGGTGTGGTGTTGCCACAGTAAGAAGGTACTTTTGTTGGGACGTGACATGGATACAGTACAGTTCTAAATTTTTACCTTCAAATATAAATAAAAAACTACAAGAAGCCTGTAAAAAACATATTATTTTTTTATGTATTATATATGTAAAACATATATAATAAAATGGCATTATTACTAATAAAATTACATTATTACTCCCACTTACCTTAAATATTTATTAACTTGGTACGTTCGTAATTTTAACGATTATTCATATTTTTATTACCTACCTTAGCTCTATAAAGTCTCCCTAGTGCCCACTTCAAGTATTTATTAGTGCTTTAGCTAAAAAAGAATCTAGAATTTTAATTAAGTAAACATAACTTCACTGTAATTAAAAAAATATTGTGAAAAGTACTTAAACTAAGTAGTTAAAATAGAGATAGGTGTAGTACTTATATCAAATAGTTTAGTTTTAAAAAAAATCTGTATTTATTAACCAACAGGAGCTTAATATAGTAATAATATTTTTTTTATAGCCTTTCTCCACCTATTATTGAAATTATCGGTAAAAGTATAAGTAATAAAAAAACACTTTTCGTTTATAATAGACAAAACAAAGTATAAGTAAGGTATTATGTGTAAAATATTGTATTTTCTGGTTACAGAGTGGCGGCGTAATGTTCTCTCCATTGGGTCGTTTGAGAGTTGCGCAGGCGGTCAGAAAACAGGTTAGTAACTTTGATTAAGTTTTATTTTAGATAGTTTATTGATTCGTCTTTTGTTTTCTTCCAAAATAAATAGTTTGGCTTAGCTAGATATTCACAAAGAAAACTCTTCATACAATCACAAATACTAATTGATTTTGAAATTAATTATTACATAACACTCAAAATCTAGCCTCATTAACATTTGAATTGAGTTAAGTCATGTCACACAATGCGACATTGTCTGGCTATTTTTCTAACAAAACAGATAACCATTTTTTACATATCTTTTGCACATCACAACTTTCTTTATTATTTGGCAAGTTAAGTGGTCTCGAACTCTCTACTCATTCTACCTACTCATAAACCCTTCTTGCAAGGCGTACGGTAAAACCTGTCTCATGGTGTCTTAACGGTCTTTTTAAATACCGAACACAGTGTCTATTGTCTACTCAAACTTACAGCAATAACTGGTCTGTTGTCAGACAGAGACGCCTATTTATTACCTTGTCTGCCTTCAGACATTTCTCATCATTTTTATCACATATTCCCGCTATATCCTCCTATCTTAGCTTACCTCAAGTAAGCAGTCTTCTGTGACCTAAAAACCACAATCATTTATTTATTGTTTATGCGAAACAAACAGTTACTTACATAGCAATTACAAAGAACTTAAATATTTCACGCTTGAACCTAAAGTTACCACTAATAGCATAGTTTTCATTAAATAAATAGTTGCTCATTTAGCTCATATTCACCCCACTGCTGGGCTCTAGCCCATACTTGGAGCAAAAAGGGAGGTTGCTATATCTGACTATTGAAGTTTGGTATTTAAGGTAGCTTGAAAACAAATGCCGATCATATCATTAGATTGGAGCAGGTGGAAGGGAGCATTTCTAATAGTTTACCTTTAAAACTGTCTATCATCAGCGTATAGCTGCCCACTGCTGAACATAGGCCTCTCCAGTTTCTCTCCAACGCGTTCGATTCATTAGCATCTGCGTCCAACGAGACCTCGCGTTTTGACTAAGTCATAAGTCTGTCACATACATGCATATCCGCCACGCCTGTCTCCCATCGGGGTAGGCAGAGACCACATCCCTCCACATACTGTTCCCAACCACCTCTTTCGCTTCATCCACATCTTTCATACTTCTTCCTTTTCCATTCTTCTGTCTGTCTTATGTTAATTTGAAAATGTGTATGTTTCCAGATGAGCCAGTTGCCAGTAGTAGGCGCGGAGGCAGCACCGCTGGCCGCCCCCCTCTGTTACCAGCTGGTCTGTCCCCCCCTCGCCCCGTTACCCGCCTGTGCGCCTTGTGATCTGCCACCGCATCCGCCATACGCCGTCTACCCACTGCCGTTTGACAGTAAGTTTTGAATTTAGTATTTATTTGCTTAGAATGTTTTAAGGACGTTTAATGCAAGGATCTTGACGTAAAAGCTACGAGAAAACACAAGTAATAATTTTCAAGATTTCTGAGCTTACTTTTAGGCTTTTATAGCAGCCGTTTACCGACTACATCAAACAGTGAGAACCAGACTGCTTAAAGCTGCGACCGCGCGATGATCTTTACTACTACATTTATTCCATGTCCGGTCGCGGCTTCAAGCGGGTCTAAACTGCTTGAAGCAGTCTATGTGCGGCCTCCGTTACTATCTAACTGACTAGAATGAATGTTGTAGCAACCCCAACAATGTATGCGGCGCCACCGACGCAGTACGCGTTAGTACCGGCAGGATACGGAGCGCCTTGCTGTGAGCCAGCATGCTGCGCGCCGCTCGATAAGACACCGCGGGCGCCGCCGCCGCCGCTGCATCCCGCTTTCATCTACTAGACCGAGCCACAACGTTAGTCGCAGTCTAGCCGCCTTGCACTCTCCAAATAATTGAATATAGCCCAACAATCCCAGCCCTTTGCCTTCGGAAATTGAACCCAACTGCGTATTTAATAGGGACTGAACCCGCGTATCAAATTAGGGCGATGTAAAGAATGAATGGTAGATGATATTGTCTGAGTGAATGTTGAACTTGTGTAAACTACTATTTGTTAGCTTCGTTTTGTTTCTTTAGCTATCTCAGTGGCTAGTTATCCGGACATCTGAACATTGCCTTTGGTTCATGCTCATACGTGTTAGAGACTCTTTTATTCCATCTAAACTCATTATGTATGTTTCTTATACTTAATGGTATGTTCTTGAACTGTAATGAAACAGAAAAAAGGCTTTAAGGGTTGATCACAACAATGTTTTTGTTGTCATAGATGACGTAATCTGTTGCTAAGAAGCTAAATAAAGGCTAAGTAAAACTAAAATAATTGCAAACGTGAGGTTATAGTGATGTATTATAAGCAACTTGTCCCACCCATCACTAAACATTAAACCATTCCTTTTGCTCAAGTCTTCCAATCACTATGTCCTGCTCAAATCATTTCAATCTTCGATCCATTGCCTCTTTATACTTTCTCATTGTCGTTAATAATGTCTGTGTCTAAGCAATGGACACTAAACTTGGAAAGAAAGGTGAAAACGTGATGAAAGAAGTGTTCAAGATTAAATTAGACTCTTGTCTATTGGGGTGTGTCTTTGACGATATTGTCTTTAGAGTGTCTGTGAATGTATCTATCTCTTATTTATAGTTAAGTCTTAAGGTATTTAGCTTCGAACAGGTAATGTAAGGATAAGATCCGTGAATTTGTGTGCTATCTTACTTACGTAGTAGGTAACGGTGTATTCAATCACTCTGTTATCTATACGTCGAGCATCTCGGGTCTGTTATCACAAAACGCAATCAAACTGATGTTGTACTAGTTTAAGACCAAAATGTCTATTTACTAACGTTACGTTTTAAGATAAAAAACGTTTTATCTGATGCGGTGATTGAGACATCCATAGCGCAATCATTGTTAATGTAAAGTGCGTTATATGCACAACGAATTATAGCACAAAATAAGTTGCTAGGACTAGACATGTTACCTCTTATAAAAGACAAATTTGTTGATATCGCTTGTTATCCTTTAAAAGGAGTTTAGTTCTCTTTTAGACCCAGAACACACGGTGAAACGCAACTGCAACGCAACTGAAAATGTTCGTTACTTTTGAGTTGCATCGAAGTGTCTGCTATAGACTTCCTTAGAAAATAACACACGACTCAACTAGTTTGAAACGTTTCGTTTCAGTTGCGTCGTGTGTGGTTTTCTAAGGAAGTCTACAGCAGAAACTTCGATGCAACTCAAAAGTTTCAGTTGCGTTGCAGTTACGTTTCACCGTGTGTTTTGGCGCTTAGCGTAAGGTATCTGGAAGCCCTAACATCTAGAACAGAATAACTATTTTTTAAATCGTTTAGTTTTACATGTTGCTGTTGTCAGTTAAAATAAATCTGGGGTCCAAGATATGAGACGGATGGAAAGGATTCGTTGTGTCCCTGGCGTTAAAACACGTCGGGTATTACAATCTCCTGATACAGTTGAAGTTTACAAAATGAATCGAACAATAATTGTTATTTTAATTTATTTATTTTAAACATTAACGACGTTACATAATAATTCTAAAGGACACCAAGACACATAGATGTTAAAATAGTAAACTTACGGTGTTATGTTAGACAATTGTTGATTATTTAATATTAGATATAAGTTTCCGCTAGTAAAATAACCGGTTGAAATCTAACATTCTTGTTGAAACATATTATAAATAATTCCTTACTAACGTAATATAGAGGGCCCAAGTCTGCTTATTTACAATAGTTGTGTGTCAGCAGAGTGTCTATGGCATTTTTTAATTTGGTCGCTATCAGTGTAAGGCTGCGTCCCTAGTAGGCAAACTGTTAGCGGCCGACTGAGTGAGCCGCAAATTGTGGCGAACTGTAATTTGAGTTAGCTGCAAACTAACATCAATTTTCATGCGTCGTCGCAAGCAAACTTATTAGTTAGTCGCTTATTTAGATAGTCAGCGCGCGAAACGCTGCAAACTGCGTAGAGTGTGCGCAAAACTAGCAAACTATGGACACTATCACACTACATTTAAAATATATGGATGGGCTTACTAAATCGATACGCCGCAACCTCAGTCAGCCGCTAATAGTTTGCCTACTGGGGACGCAGCCTTAGCCATTGTTTAGCAGAATACCAAATGTGTCAAAAAATGCCATTGAAACTCTGCCGACACACAACTGAGGTTATTTAAAATGAACAGACTCGGGGTCCTGATCATTGAGAGAAACAAAGCAATCAAATAAATCGTCAACATTGTGATATGAAATATTTAATAGCAATAGTTCTTTTGTAGGGTTTAATGTTTGTAGATTATTTTCATTCGATTCCTAAAACATCCTAAATCAATATAGGACCAAAAGTATAATTTTGAAGAAAAAAAATCATAACGAAACTTATAAATGTCAGTTGAAGCGATAGGCGATACAAAAGAGCTGCAATTGTTTAGTTAAATCGTTTTTTTCCTTTCTTAATATTTCTGAAACGTCCAAATTAAGGTAGCCCTCAGACATTCGAGTTATGATCACTTTAAGGGGAATGAGACATGTTGTTAATACTGTAATATTACCATAAACTGTATGACGGATGTATTATCTTTAAGCAAATAAGATCTTGTCCAAATAATTCTGGATAGAAATTCCGATGTGTGGCATCTTGCCTTTATTTATTTAAAAGAGCGTGAAAAAAATGTGTTGAATGAAAAAAAGTTGTAATCTGTGGACGTGTGAAAGACTAGAATTAATAAGTATTTAAAATATGAAGCTGGCTTGTTGGAATTACATAATTACCATACCACTGCCTGTCTGTGTCTTTTATAAGCAAAATAATATCTTGCATTGTATAAAGTATTGTAAAGTTTGTACGATCTGCCTCGCATGTCTGAGCGTTCCCAAGTCTGCCTTCGCCGCGAGGCTGCCTCGTTTCAATTACTAATTACATCATACATCTAGTGAAAAATGCTGTCAATTGCTCGTCTTGAATTTTACGACTATTTATTGTTAGTTCTTATCTTAATATATCTAAGTCTAGTTTTATAATGTGATCTGCGAGGCTTTGTTGCTCAACGTGCTTAGATAAATAATTGGTCTCCGCGCGCTACGACAAGATACCGACAGCGTTCTTCAAAAATGCGACAAAAATACTACGCCGATCGAGGCGTTCCGCGTTAGTCATTACGCCGAGCTGCTCCCAGTTGTCATACGATTGTTTGACACTTTCACAAAATTGAGTTCTTTGCCCATTTTGCATGCTGTTTTTTCTTCATAGCGGTACCGAGTCGAAGCGCGCGGAGACCATTTAAAAATCTTTGCTCAAAATGGTTTCGTTTTTGAGCGTGCGATGAGTTGAGTTTCATTTGTTATTCGTACAACTGTTATGACGACGGTGTGTCCATACGTACAATGAACTTTACGAACTAATACACATATTGTTGTAGCGAAAAAGTTATAACTTTATATAAAAAAAATATTGTATCTCTATCACGTATCATTGCTTTCCAGTCACTGTCAACAACGTGGTCCTAGTGAAGTGTCCAGCGAGGTAATAAGGCAATAATTTTAATTCTGAATGTGTGTTCGTGTTCCGTTGAGTGTGACTATTGTTGGCGGTGACTGTAACTACCCGCATTAACGTGGCTTAGCAACTCTACTGCCTGACATATCGGATATATTAAATCACTATGCTATAGTCATTTATTTTTGGTATAAACTATCTTATATATAATTATATCTCGCTAGAAAAATATAGATTTGTGAAATTAAAATGATGTAATTTAGACAATATTACTGTAATCGAATGTAGACGAAATATAGATACTAAGTGAATTATATTCTATCTATGTGTACTCGGTATAAGAAAGACGACTAAATATTTAAATATTATAAAATTGGCTTAGTAAAGTTGTGATTTTGGAATCGATTTCCGATTCTGATTTATTTATTTATGCGTTGCGTGATTATAAGTACATTTAGACAATTCTTAAACGAGAAAATATTCAAAAAAATAATTGTACTCACTGTTAGCTGCGTAATAATTGGTGTTAAAATGTAATGAGTCGGAGATTGTGCAATTGTGACCCGTCGCGTCGTCGGGTTGATCTGTCCTTGTAATATACTCGTTGTTATAATAAGTTATACTGTAGATGACGTGGGAGATGTTCCTTCCACTTGAGGATTTCACACACAAGGTACAATCAAATCAGCTGAAATTATATCAGCTTATAATGTACGAAATTCGTCTTCTGAAGTGACCTATTTGTGTTAATAAGAGAAATAACATAATACACCAGGAAACTATAGGTAGGTAATTGTTTCCGTAGCACTTTTACATCAATCATTTCATCCACAACAAAATTATCTGGGTTGTAATAATAGTAAACGTTACTGTACATATGTTGTAGACTTTTACATTAAGATATACTTCTTGTAAAAAGAAAACAAGCAGCGAAACAATATTTACTGTCATGTTTCTAACAATATTACCAAAATGTCATGTTATTATGTTGAAGCCCTCTACATCAAGAAGCCAAGCATATAAATTGCAGTATATCAATCCATCCATAAAGAACTCAAACACCTCTTCTCCTTGTAAGACTCGTAACTTATTAAATCGAGACGCGTGTGTGTGAAATCCTCATAGCGTGTAGAAGTCCAGAGGATCCGTCTTCAATCATCCATCACTCATATTCCATGTAATGTACAGGGACGCAGACAATACAGTTTCGTTGTTAGAGCTTACATTCTGAGGTCATTGTTGTATGGACGGATGGTTTTGTGGCTCTAGGGTGTGATTCTGGTCACTTACGCTAGCGCTGGTTCAATTAGAACAAGTGATTTCTAACTGCACTTCTTTCAGCGCTCGTTATCAGAATAGGGAAGGTGCATTACTAGGTACTATTTTTTTATTTATCAAGGCCTTTGTTACATTTTATTAACCTTCAAATACGCGAATGTGAAATTCGTACTTACATTGGTCATGCCTCTTTCGGATCGGGTTAATCACAGATCATTTCTCTCCATCCACATTCATTTGTTCAAATTAATTGATTGCCTGCAATTTCAATACCAACTTTAATTGAAATTCCTCTCATAAGCACACTCAACCCACCCCTAAGTCACAACCACCGTTTCAAAGACTGTCACCTCAGAACATTGATGCAAATAAGTGTTTAAATGTCAGTAATTAAAGTATAAATTAATCAGTTATCATTTTAGGTGTCTTCCTTGTTAGCAGCTTTCCAAACTCGGTTTTTGTGAACCAAAAACTTAATTCTCCTAACTCTAGTGTAATAGCTCGCCTTTATGACAGTACTGAGGGAATGAAAATGTTAAAGATAGTAGAATTGGCAACCTTATTTAACATTTAGTACAAGCTAGGACATTTTCCTAGTCAATATGAAGCTGCGGGTAAGTGAGCGAGCGAGCTGTTCCTACAAGATATCTACCGCGTAACTTTCGCAATGTGAACCTTAGTATGTAAAGATGGGAAACAGCACTCGCTAGCCCGCTAGCAGTGTATTTTAAGCCGAAATTACATTACGAAACTAGTGTCATGCATACTAGTTTCATGACGTTAATTTCATCATAGTTTCACGTGGAAAGCACTTTCACATTGCAGACATCATGAAAGTGCTAAGTTATACGTGAAGCTGTCATGTTATGAAACTAATTTCGTGCAACTAGTTTCGTCATGCTCTTCTACTATAATTAACATTTACAGGCATCTGTCATCTACGAAATATTTAATATTTTCAATGTTGTATCTCGATGTTTAAATTAACGCGAAGCAACTCAATCCCAAAGGCTTCCTTCGGTTAAAATCTTGTCTTAGAATATTCTAGAGTAAAAACAAGTAACGATGAATAGCCAAAGATTGTTTTAATAGCGCAAATGTAAACAAGGTATATCTACTGTTAAAATCAGGGCCAGAGTGTGGTGTGTGTTAAAGTCGCGAGGTACATACAAGTTGAAGTTCGGGCTATGACGTCACACAATTTTGATAAATCTTTACATATTTGTAGTCCAATTTTTTTCGTTATAAGTTTACCCCTTTTAGAGATATACTTACTTATTGTACGCAAAATTATTATTTGTTGAATATCTATAGACGTACGTTATTTCATAGTAATATTTTTATTGTTGACTACTTTTAAGGACCCCCGTAGATCGCTACGCATCAAAGGCTTTCAAATCGACCACCTTCGTAACAATGTGGCACTAACCAATATATTTAAATATTATATTTAATAGTAAATGTAAAAGCTATCTCTTTCTATTTCTAGTTGCAAAATATCTATATTCTACGTGACTATCAATATACATGTGTTAGTATTGAATTCTAAATAAAATATACTCTATAACTTTTGCTAATTAGACCATCTAAATGTACTAGAATATCTCTTATTATAGCTATATTTAATTTAACGATGTAATTATAACTTAATCGATTTCAATACGACGTAAAGGAAGGATAATAAATTGTAGATTGCAAACATCGTGTTTAGAGAACAAACGGCGGCCATTTTGTCGTGTCACAGACAGGACAAGATGGCCGCTGTGGTCACATCATTGCGCACATTACGATAATATACGAATTAAAATAAGCAAACTATTTTCTGTAACTACACATTGTATCATCGAATGTATGGTAATTGTTGATTGTTATTATTAATTAAATATAATAATTATTGTCTAGTTATTATTGTATGTGATATTGTTATTGGAATAATAGATTTTAATGCGAATAAAAAATAATTACTAATAATTCTATATTCTCCTTGTTGACTTGTGCGTGTAATAGGTTAACTCTTCTTAAGTCATAGTTTAAGTGAAATTTTACAAGTACTTGTATAACGTGTACTGTACAGCTACAGCTATGTACATTTCACGGCTGAAATTTATATAGCATAAGTATCTACTTAGACTTACCTTACAATCAATTAACAAATACCTTTTTGGTCACATGGTCATGAGTCAATATCGTACTGAGAAAATGTTCGTAATAGTTTTTTTTTTAAATCAATGTGTATGCTAAGTCATATGCTAAGTCTATAAGCTTTATGTCACCCAGTTTTATTTAAAAAAACACAAAATTTTCGGTGTAAAGCCATCATTAACTCTGCACTCAAACTTAACCATCTATCACCGTAAATCCGGTAAAAAAACGTTTAACCTAAAACCGGACACCTAAAAGTGACTTTTTTGTAGCCTTTTACGTCCCACTGTTGGGCAAAAGTGACTTAAGCTGTATAAATTTCAGTCTAAGTAAATACGTACTTGGCGGAAGCAAGCTTCTTGTCCTAAAGCCTCCGCGATCTCTGTATCTGCTTCCATACTCGATTACTATCTTTGTAGTTTATTATAAACCTTCGCATTGTTTACTTAACAAACGACGTTTAAGTATATTGTTCATTATTGGCTTGAAAATGGTAATACATAACATATTAATAACTTGGCAGAAATCACAAAGTCTAGCAAAGCACTTCCACAGTTTTACAACAGTGCAGCTGGGTCGTTCATGAAAACATGTTAAACAAAAACAAATATAAAAAAGAAACACAATTTAGCTTTGCTGTATTAAAATACACTACATCTTTAAATGTTAAAATACTACATAACATGATATTTCGTCCCTGCAATTTAGACTCTACCTAAAGACTTCTTTTGTGTTATCTTTTTAAGAATGTTCCAGTTGTTATTTAAGCAATGTACCTCATTTCAGTCCATGCAAAAGTACCTAATTAGTAATTCAATATTTCCTATATTTTTTCTTTTTTAATATTTATTCTTTTTCTTGTATAAATAAACAATGCGAAGAACCTCGATCCATATCACTGGATTCCGTAACATCGGACCCCTACAGCACTAAGTACAATAAATACAACAATCATAAAGCAATAACAAATAAAATGTACCTAATATTAAGTCACGTATTAATATAATAAATTAATTAAATGGGTATTTATTTGTGGTTTCATTTCAAAAATCAAATAATTTTTAATTTCGTAGCATTTTTACATCACTTGAAATGAAACGCGCCATTTTTTTAAAGTTAGACCCAGATCACACGGCGAAACGGAAATGCAACGCAACTGAAACTGCTGGTTACTTTTAACATTTCAAACTAGTTGCGTCGTGTGTGGCTTTCTAAGGAAGTCTATAGCAGAAACTTCGGTGCAACTAAAAAATTTCAGTTGCGTTGCATTTGCATTTTCGTGTGGGCGCTTGATGCTAGATTCGCAAGAGTGCAGTTTTCTCCCCAGAGAAGAATCTACCAAGAAACTCTGTCAAGTCGCTCTTTTCAAATATTTTAATAACTATACATATTTATTTATCAAAACAAGAAAACTGAAAATTCATGTCTGTAGAGCCTATTACTGTCTTCCCGATTTGTCGGTATAAATCGCGACAAATCCACTGATCAATCGTTCAACAAAGTTGGCCTTATCAAAAGTCAAATTAGCTCAGCGGTTCCAATTCTAAAGTGTAAAAACGTATAAAAAAAATATCTATGTAGAGTCAACAGAACTTCATGATGTTTGCTTATACTTATCTAGTACTTACCTACTGGATTTTTATGTCAGCTTCTATATTAAAGTAGCTTTTCAATAAATAAATAAAAAGATACGTCAAATGACAAGCAAAAATGCCACGTTACTGAGTAGATAAATCAGGATAAACAAAACATCATAAAACACTTCGTAACCTTCAATAAAATCACGTCTAAAGTACTTCAAGGCGAAGCGTCAAGGTTGCTAATATTTCTGTCAACCTACTTGCATACTTTATGAGACCGTTGCAATTTCCTTTGGGGATAAACTCTTTGAAATACCTACCGGTAGGCAGGTAGGTAAGTATAAATAATTTAATAGTTAGTTTAATACTTACCTAGTTAGTTTACTTGCATTTTTTTATGTACCAAGCTATACTGGGTGTAACAGAAAGGCTGTGTTTCAGGGAGTTCAGTTTCATGAAAATGAACAACTTTCCCCCAGGAACATGGGTTGTGACTCGAAAAAATTTTTGAACTGTCCATATTTATTTAATCAGCTGATCGGGCATTTTGTATGGGGAGGCGAATTTTTTTTTTCAAATTACGACCCTTTTTCCTTGGGGAAAGTTGTTCAGTTTCATACGGTCTATCGCTGTGTTTCGGCATTATACCCCCTTTCTGTTACACTTACACTCTATATAGGTTAAAATATCACACTCGAATAACTTTAAAATACATTAATAATGCCATTTGAGTTCCCTTTTAAACGACTTCAAACTAAAAACAATCCAACCAAAAATGGAGATTCTCAATTTGGCTGTCTTTTTTATGAATTCCTAAAAGCATAGATTTTTTCTTAGGTTGTTTTATTTCATGGATAGATTACGCTACATAAATTTCCACAAATAAAACAAAAACACCCCTTTTCTTCTTAATTTAAAATCGAATCAAACACCACTCGATCTCCTAAACTCCGCAGTAATTTTTCAAGTAACGAATATAAGTAAATACATAGAGCAAGTAGGTACCCGAGAGAGAGGGCCGCGGTTACTTATCGAGGCCCTATTTAAGTATTCGTTGGCCGCGGTCCAGCGCGGCCTTACTACCAACTCGGATTTGGATGCGGTATTACAACTCTACTATAAATGCACAAATGCAACGGAAATTTTAATTTTTATCACCGAAATGTCTCTGTTGTGGTGTGAAAGTTATAAGAAAAGATTTTTGATGGAGAATATAATACTTATTTGGTTAACAAAGCTTTCCCCTTGGTGAAACGTTCTTTTTATGAAAACCTTTTGAATTTTGTCTCGTCTAGATCACTGATGCTCATTTGTTTTTTCTTTCGATTAATATTATAACATTAAAATAGGCTTCATAATAGTTTCATAATATAGTTTCAATAATGCTAAAGGAATTCTAAATTCAACTAGTAACCGCCCGCGTCTTTTTCGTCATATCTTTAAAACGAAAGTGGAAGGTAGTGGTCTCTGCCTACTCCAATGCAATGGGAGAGAGGCGTGACGGATATGTAGTTATGTATGTATGTATGTATCATTAAAAACTTACATAATAACTGAAAATTATGAAGTCTTTTAGTTTCTTTGACGTATAAGCTATAATACATTAAAGTTTCATTGACCTATTGACAGTGGCTATTGCTTGAAAGAGTAACTAAAATCCATAACCTAAAAGAGTAAAAAATAAAAAAAGAATAAATAAATAATATAATAAATAATATTGGTAATCCATCCAATGGATTTTAGTTATTTTGGATATTAGTTAAAAGTTTTTAGTTGTTTTAGTTATTTTTTTTTTAAATCCATCCTTTGGATTTTAGTTACTTACTCTTTCATGCAATGCATGATCTATCAACATTAACATAATCAAAATAAATATTAATAAAACTTAACATAAAAACCTAAGGATAAATAAATAAAAGCAAATTAAGCGGTTTTACCATTTCCGAGCAGAGTAGTGTTTAGAATCATTGGCGCTATGTAAATTGACAAAAATAATTTAAATTTACGACGGTCACGCTGACTTACGAATATGTTACGATTATGAATCACCCGCGGTTTGTGCCAAAATTGTTTATCATAAATAATGTGTTCAAAAGTACTTATAATAAAATTGTATACGTTGATAGTCTTTAATTTTTATAACTAAGTACCTATAGGTATAAAGGGCTATCTGCACAGATCCGGGCCGTGTCTGGGACGTGTCAGGGAAAAAATATCATTCCATAGATTTTCTATGGATTCGTTCACACACGTTGTCATGACAACGTATTGTTTTCCCTCCTGACGGGCTACGGCCCGGACACGTCCCGGGCACGGCCTGAATCTGTGTAGATAGACCTTAATTTCTCTAAATGAAAAATTGTCTAACTAACCTATTGTCTCGTTTAGGTACGTAAGTACTAGAGGTTGCCCGAGACTTCGTTCGCATTTATCGTCATATCTTCAAAAAAATAACATGATATCTAAAAATTAAATAGCCTACGTGTTATTCTGATGTATAAGCTACAATATTGCCAAGTTTGATCAAAATCTGTTCAGTAGTTTTTGTGTGAAAGAGTAACAAACATCCATCGGCACAAACATTGACATTTAATAAAGATGTTAAATTAGCTCAAGTTTTAAAAGTGATTGTTTCACAAAATAAACCCCATTTAATGTTAAAGATTGTAAACTAACGTTAAGTTAATAAATGAAACCGTCACTGCGACTAGGTTGCACTTAACCAGCTTAAGTACGAGCTTAACTAAAAGCTTCGAAACATAGATAACTTGACACTAAGTTAGTCTAGAGACAGCTAACATGGCATAGAAACAAACCACTAGTAGAGACATCTATCGGCTCGCGACTGCAACTATCCCCCCCTTGTGGGTAGCTCCCCCCACTCCTCTATCAATCAGCAATGTAACGCAAATGTGAAAAATCGAAAAAAAAGTCTGTGCGATCTGTGGACTGGTTTAGAAAAGGATAGAGCATCAAACAGCGGAAGAACAGAGAGAGAAACAAGACGGATAGTCTAAATTATTATATTATACATAATAATATTTGGGCGGCCTTTTGTATATGCAAAATTTTGAGATGAGAGTTCAGATTTGCATAAACGAATTTCGGCGAAATTTTGAAAGTTTTAGTATTACACTGTGTAATGAAACTACCCGATATAAGTATAGGTCTTTATTTAAAATAATTACTTATTGAAATATGGACTTTTACAACTATTAAAATGTTTTAATAACTACAAATTCATACCACGCCCAAACTATGTCAAGTTACTGTAAACTTCATTAAAAACCATCAATCTAAAACTAACAAATTTATGTGAAACTTTCCCATATACAACAATACTATAATCGTATTGTCTCCATTTTCTTAGAGGACGCAGCGCGAGCCCACTACACACCCCTGCATCTGTGGTTCACATTCTACCACTTTCAACTCTAATCCATGCTTATAGACCTCAGTTTGGGAAGGCCGAAGCTGTCGGTTGTGTCCTTAAAGAATGAGCCCATTTACCCCGAGACCCGACGGCGCTGGCTGGCAAAGGAAATCTCGGCACTTAATTTAGGGTTAAAATATACTTCAGCCGAGTCGCGGGGCGAGGGCGGGCGGTGGAGGGCGGCGGGGGAGCACCCTCAAGGTCACCGCTTCGTCACGCCAGCCTGAGGTTACCTAATCACTCTGATTGTCACTCCCTAATGAACTCTAGTCTGTTTTCTTCGACACTTCTTGTAAATTGTGGTTAGTACTGCTTCTCAAGGCTGATTTACATTACAGTAACTAACGTCAGTAATGACTTCAATATTCTAATGCGAACAGTACACTGACACGTCATTGATCAATTTACAATGGCATTACCAGGTCAGTTACTCATTCAATGTAAATCAGCCTTTATGAAGAATCTATTATTTCAAAGTATTTTGGTTTGACTTGTAGAGCCTGAATACATACATATCTGTCACGCCTCTCTCCTATCAAGTTAGGCAGACACCACTTCGCTTGAATTAGGCCCAAAATCATCAACAAAACTTAAACGAAATTAGCGCAAAGATAATGTCTGACACAGCCTTAAAATTCTTATTAAGTATTATTTTACAAGAGATCTCAGAAACTAACCTATGTATTTGCTTCCAACATTTTGACCTACAACAACAAATCATGTAGTAAAAGACTAGAAATAAAAGAAGCCTACATGAAAGCCTACATTGCGATTACACTACCACCAATAAACTTGCTCATAAGTTACGAGTGCTTATGTTATGATTATACCTCAAAGACCCGGAAAAAATCTGTACACTTATTTATTTATATACCTACCTACTGAACAATTTACTTACATATTTGAAATAATGATAATATCGCTAAGATAAAGAAATTTTGATGTGTTCATGTTGTAATAAAATGGAGCGTTTTAACCGCTCACGTATCCCGTGTCAAAGTTTTGTCTTAAAATCCAGTTATCCTAGTTTAACCATAACGCCGCTAGTAAGTCATATTTTTATATAATAGCGCTGATTTATATCAATCAAAAAATAGATTTAAATAGAAGAAAAGTTAAATTCTAAGTTTGTGATTTAAATAATGTCATTTAAAAAACTCCTTGTACAAAATCTTCATTCAGTGATTTGGAGGGATAAAAAAAAAAGTAAAATGTTTTAATTAAAAAGTTTTATTCAAAGAAATATTTACAATAAGGGGAACAATAGAACATAATGAATACTTAGCTAGCTAACTTAGTGGATTTTTTTTGTGAATCTTGTGTTAATTTCCACTAAATAGAAATAGAAGAAAATATTATATTTTGATACTATATGTAAATATCTAAGTATTACATTTGAGTACCACGTTATAAGTATTCATAACAATATCATTATTCACATTACTTTTATAGCTCTCATATAACGCAGTTACGTCGTCAATAGTTCGTAAAGAAAGTGTTTCACTTGAAAAAACGTCGCTTTTGGGAAACTGTGTCGTAGGCCATTAACCTCTGGCTTGCCGACAGCCGACAACTGACTGCCGACAACCGAAAGCCAACCAACGAAGGCCGCCGACGATCACAAACCAACAGTCATCGTATAGTTACTTGTTTATTCTTAAATTAATAGGTCTTAAGTCCTTTTCTTATGTAACGGTCTATACAGGATGTTTTTAAGCGGGCAATTCTGATGACTTACGTCAAAACTGCTTCAGAATTTGAACCCTGACTGCGCATGCTTTGGTAATTGGTAAACGATGTCAAATTCGAAGGCATTATTTGCTATTTATAGCGCTTGTAGCGAGCCTCATAGCTAGCGAAAGTTACTAGAATTACTGACTACGAGAAATGGCTGTGAGAAATGCCTCAAATGATAGTCGGTGTTTTATGTGACTCTATCTATTTGAATTTCTTATCGTTCTAAGATACTTATTGGGTTCTAAAGTATACTTATCTAAGCCTGCATTAAGATAGAACGTTTGACATACATAACAACTTCCATTTAACCAGAAACTTTTGCATCAACAAAAGCGAATAAAAATATAATTTAATCAGCTAAAAATTTCCGTATGCCAACTTAAATGCACCGAAAAAAGGAAGTAATTTTATTTAAATTGTTCATAACTTATTTTTTGCTCTTACACGTTTCATTTGGTTTTAAAAAGTGCATTAGCACGATAAACACAGCGTGGTATCTTAACTGGAGAAAAAAAGCGTCTTAAAATTCTTTTAAATACTTTTAAAATGTTTGAATGCAGTTTTATTTCCATAAAATATTTAGGAATGTTTCTTTTAAGTAAATCTTTCCTACTGACACTTTCTTTGCAGGTGGTATAATAAAATTGAAAGATCTGTATAGGTAATTATATAAATTGGACTTTACATTTACTATAACTTCGAAGGAAGTGGTCTCTGCCTACCCCAATGAGAGGCGTGACGGATATGTATGTATGTAACAACTTTTACTAAAAAGCTTTTATTAAAGAACTAGAGGCTGCCCGCGACCTCTTACGCATTTATCGTCATATCTTGGGAAAAAAACATCATATCCCAAAATAATATAGCCCATGTGTTATTCTGGTATCCAAGCTAAGTTATTGTAAAATTTCATCAAAATCTGTTCAGTGGTTTTTACGTGATGAAGTAACAAACATCTATCCATCGGTACAAACATTGACCTTTATAATAGGATAGAATAATATCTGATAACTAAAAGAGTTGGCAATGAACGGTTGCATTGGAAAAGCATTGGAGAGGCCTATGCTCAGCAGTGGGCAGCTACAGACTGCAATACTTAATGATGGTGACAAAAAGTGAGAGCATAGTTGGGCAAAGGCCTCTCTCCTCATCCGCCATGACTTTCTGGGATTGGGCCGGCCACGTCTGCCGCATGCCAGAAGACTTATGGGCTAGAACAGCTACCCAATGGCTACTAACTACCAAACGGCGTCGCGGCAGACCACGGAAAAGGTGGCGGGACGACCTGGACACCTTCTTATGCAGCTGGGTGGAGCAAGCTCGAGAGCATATATAGGTAGGTATATTTAGGTATAGGCAAAGTCCGTATTTCCATAATAACTCAATTAAACTCTATATATAAATACATTAAACTATAACATTCTACAGTCTAAATATACAGGATATTTAGACTGTAGAATAAAGCCTGTAGTAGTATAACGGTATCGAATCAGCCGTTTATGTAAATGTAGGCTGTAGCCGGGAGCAACCTCCTCGGCGACCCATACCGTAGTGAATACTTAATGACTGGCTACATCATTACTCACCGCACTGTCTTTAGCTCAGTGGATCAATGTCTCTCGTTTATCACTGTTAAAACCACTTAGTAAACCCGACTAAATAAAAAGATAAAAAATAAAATAATAATGATAATAGTGTGGTGGGGGATAGATCCCGGTAGATGCGTGTCATTTCACATTTTATAATAAATGGTTAAAAGGATCTCTACATGTTGGCTTCGGCCCCATGCACGCCTCCCAAATGACCGGGTCCCTATGGACCCGAGATCTTTAAAGATGTACCAACATAATAATAATAATTATAATATGAAACATAATATAATAATATGCAAATTATAACGTTCATATGCGTTCATTTTATTTATAACCCGTTGGAAATATCTGCGCACCTCGCTGATATGTGCCTCCCACCGCGCTTCCCTCGTTTTCTCGTATCCAGTACCGTGACGTGTACGTATGAGTTGTATGACGTCACTGAGCCAGGTTGCAGATATTGCCGACGGGTTGTAGTTATCATTAACATAGATAAACTAAAGATTCTATACAACTGAAGTCACAAGTGATAATTAATCAAGAAGTCTTAAAGAAGTACACATAAAAAAATAACACAGATTGGAGGTTACGCCATGTATTTGTCACCTCGTAGCAGTTGCTACGCAGCGTGCTACGAGTCGTAGGCAATGCTACGACACTGCAAAGGCGTAGCGACGTTTTTATTTAGGCCGTCATTATTTGTAACTAAAACCTCCTTTTTATTGAATATTTTTATATCTAAGTATATTCTAAATCAATAACGAATATAAGCAAACTTTTACTTATAGTGTATGTCAAAGTCGTAGTAAAGCCTTTAAGAATGTCCAGTCCAAAGCCACGCGAGCCCGTTACTGACACAAGTCACGTATTACGTTCACTTTCTACAGCCTTTTAACGTAGGAAGTGCCTATATAAGTATTATTTAGGCTTTTTATTAACAATAGTGAAATTACATAAGTTTTAATATATTTCTTTTTTTATGTGTTCTTTGATTGATTAATCTAGATCGATCGATCAAGAGATGAGCTTGGATAGGCACCATTGAAACACCCTAAGCTATACCGAAACTTTCTTAAAAACTACTTCTTTTAAAAAAAATCGATTATTCAAAAATATTAATTATAATTATTCAACAAAGACTACCTGTATCTACATAATGCATATCAATATTTCAGAACTATGAAACAATTTATTTTACTTCAAATCACTGTGAAAACCAACATCTTAAATGAACTCTTATTAACGTCATAATTTTCATACTACATGCAATATTAAGTATATTTAGTCATATATTTAGTCATATACTTAATAATCCGACTAATCGCTCATTGGTGTTATAATAGTAACGTTGTCGCTAATATAGCACCCATAAACTTAGAACAATATCGTTACGATCGATCTAGCGGACCACGAATTAAATTTTTACGAGTCGACACACAAACAAGAAATTTATACATTTGCATTTTATAGCGCTCTGTCTAATCTTTTGCATTTTATGTTTTCCAAAGATGTTTGTCTCATAGAGATTGCATTTAATTTTGCATTATTTAATGTCATTTGTCTATTTCAGTAAGTAACTCTGACAATTCAGTTTTTTGTAATCTGATATTTCTAAAGAAAAAACTTTCCTAAAATTTTGCTACAAAAAATACAAGAGAGTTAATAACATTGACAAAATGTATGACGCTATTTAGAATTGAATCCAACTCAGCATATTTACAAGATACGGTGCCTTCATAGCGCTACATCTATATTCATAGTCAATAGCAGCGTGTAATACAAAACGACAGCTCTGTCACGCCTCCGATTTGGCGATTTCACAAAAAATGTGTAAAATTGTGCTCGAGGACGAAATAGCAGCGAAACGAAGTAACGGCGGCGGGTTCAAGAAACCGGCCAATGAGGGCTGATAAAATTACCGCCTGCGCCTGACTCATGGCCAAAAAAGAACACTATGCGGCGCTCCAATTGCAACTGTATGTTGTATTTTGTTCCGATTATCAGGGAGCGTTTGAAGGATGCAGCGGGGCGCGGGGCGCGGGGCGGGGCGGGCGGCGCCGCGGTCCGTCAGTCGAGCCGCGGGCGCCGCGCCGGACGCACGTGTTATGTCGCGCTAGACTTGCCAAATGTGGACTCCGCGGCATCTAAATTCGCGTTCCTACCCTAGTATTAACAGAGGACTAGTCTGCTGTTGACTGTGCGACTATTTTTGTACTCCGTAGAATAAGAGAACCTCGGATTGTTCCCGTTTGTGGCTAATGTGAGTTGAGATGTTGCGACCGCGTGCGTCTGCAGATCACGTGCCCTAGATTTGGGGTGTCGTCGCCGCTCCTGTCGACCGCTCCAATGCTACATTTTGCATTTATTTACAAGCAGGCAATGCTTCAGTAGATGCTACACGTAGATACCGAGTAGAGCAGCCCATCAGCCGCCTAGAGCCGTAGAGCCGTAGCGCTTACTTTAGTGGAGCACGCGACGATGTCCGCCGACGTCATTACACTTTAATACCATCTCGTAAAGTTGTTAATGTGTCGAGCTGTCCGCATGCGAGCCCGCTACGCATTGCGATTTTCATGTTTACATGTTTCATGTATGTACAGCAAGCGATGATTATGTACTTACACCTATTGCTAATAAACTATATTGACTGTTAAAGCTGCATCAATTCTAGCCATCCCGAACCCCACGACATTTACCCGAAACCACATAGAGTCCATCTATCGTAATGTTCGTTTGTACGCCGGACTAGCCGCCGTTCTAAGCTGAGCTCTATTTTGCACGCCGTACGGTACAGATTCAAATGCTCAAACTTCAGTAGAAACATTAAACCCGAATGTCTGTAAATTCACCATCTTATTTCTTCATTTTTAGTTAGATCCTCTGCAATGCTTTGCCAGTAGTTCTATTTTATCAGAGTACCTACAGTTTAAGTGTAGATAAATTATATATTTTATTAGTTAGATGTAAGAGTGTATTTAGTAAAGATATGATGTATTTGAGGAGTAGCGTAGAGTCCGGTAACGTAGCGAGTAGAAGGGCCGGTGTTTCGGCGGTAGGTATGTACTATGTAAGTATCGTGGTATCAGCGGCGGGGCGCGGGAGGGTCGAAGGGCGAGCGACGCACGTGGCGCACCTGTACGTAAATAATTGCTGCCACGTGGGTCGGAGCTCAATTAACCTCCGCGGCAGGGGTCGCCCGCCGACGTACTCCCGCTACCATGGACATACCTTTACAACCTGCTGCTCGTGTACACTAATCGTAACGTGATACCACACACACTGTTACATTAAACAACTTAATTAACAAATCAAAATATTTTGACTCTACAGCGGTTTTCAGTTATCATCTCTATGAGATGAGTATAACAGCAGGTTTTGAATTAAAAAGTTCAGTTGAATGGTGCAATGCAACTTAGATATACAGAAATAGGTTAAGCCGGATGAGTGATGAAGAGGAAAGGCTTTGAGGAGTCGGAATGTGACGGGAGGCGTACCCAATAATTTCCCGTTTCAATGACTATCCGTTTTCTGTACATAGACGACTTAATATTCGGGACGGATCATTTGGCAGAACACATTAGATGTAGGTAGTGCGTGTGCGTGCGGGCGCGAGTGTGTGTGTGGGGCGCGCGGGGCGCGGGGGCGGCGCTGCGGGCTCCAGCACCGCCATGTGGCGGATCGATGCGGCGCGCGTCGCTACCCGCGCGACTATCATTTGCCTGCCGCGGGCCGCCGGCGGCGCCCCGCGCCCCGGATGCCGCGCGGATGACCTCTTACCGTCCGCAGACACTTGCCTATAAAGTCTGCCAGACTTCACTGACCGTCTTGGCGGCTGCGGCCACCCGACAGAACGACCGTCACTGATTCATTCGATTCCTATTCGAACGCTCTTTTCCGTAGTCTAGAAAACGGTTTCGACTCAAACTTATAATTTGGTCAAAGCGGGAGATTCCGTCGAGTCGTTTCCGTTATTTTAGGGAGTTTTGATGACGATTTGCAGAAAAGAAATTTGAACAGCGATTGATGCGAAAGTAAAAGATCCCCTTGAGCGATAACAATGTAATTCGTATCATCATATTCATCAGTTGTCGGGAGCGCTGCGATTGGCAGCGGGTCCTTGCCCCGATATTTACTACCCTCTATCGTAAACTCATCTTTTTTTACCGTCCCCCGCTTTATAAAGGAGGAAACTTAGATACTTTATGTTGTTAGCTTCCTATCTTTTCTTCTTGTACATTCGTCGCGGGTTCAAATTAGTTTTCGCTGGGTGTCTGGCCGTCAATAGCTGTTCCTAATTTACGTTCTCTCTCCGTTCGTCTTAAATAGCTCTCTTCGATTCAAATAAATTATTTCTAGTCAGCAAATATTCAAACTCAGAAAATGCAATTAAGAATATACACTGACGTAAAAATATAAATGTAAACAATGTTCAATACCTATACTTTTCAAATTTTGCAACAAATCAACTCATTTTTAATCATTTATACGCAATTTATGATTACTAGGATATGACCAAAATCTAGCACAATTTTGAAAGGCAACAAAATGTTTTTCATTATATTCTCGAAGATCAAACTATAGTGAAATATTCATGTCGCCGTTTCTATCGGCTAACAGTCCGCGAGCCACGTTTGCAATTCTTCAACTCGAGTTTTTCTTTCTTTTTTTCCTTAAATCACATACTTACACACTTTAGATACATAACTACAGAATTACATGAATAACATTTTGTTGAATCAAGAAATAGTATATATTTATAAGTTAAATAGTGATACAATTATGTTTATGTAACTTTTCTAGTACCTACTTAATTAGGTACTATTTACTTAATTAAGGCACTTTCATTAAACCTACTAATATTATAAATGTCAATGTTTGTGCCGATGGATGGATATTTGTTACTCTTTCACGCAAAAGCTACTAAATAGATTTTGACGAAATTTAGCCAATATTGTAGTTCATCAGAATAACACATAGGCTTATACTATTTTGAGATACTTATCATGATTTTTTTCCAAGATAAATGACGATAAATGTGAACGAAGTCGTGGGCAGCCTCTAGAGTTTCATATTTAAATACCTGTCTAAAACATAATACGGTACGAAATTTGTGTAATTGTAATGAAGCGTTACTACTAACAAGAATGTTTTACCTAAACTATAGTAGGTACTTATAATAATCGTGGAAGCTCCCACCCTGACCTAAATGAGGCTCTTCGCTGTCTAGACCGAGCTATGTTATAACATTAGGGCTCCAGAATCTAGACTTTACTTAATCTAGAAGTCTGGAACGCTTTATCAAGATTTTTGCCAAACTTTTTCCTTGACAACAACGCCTCTCGAGAAACTTAGTAAAATCTTTTTTTTTACTTAAATATTAGGATAGGATAGGGAATCATGGAAGAAGAGGAGAGAGGCCTTTGCCCAGCAGTGGGACCGCTGTCCCACTAGATAAGAAAAGATAAGATTCTTTTTACTCCGCTACTCCACGTGTCCTATATCAGATCCTATTTTTCTTCACAAACTACATAAGTATAAAAACCGAAGCAAAACCGAATACTACAGATATAAATAGTTACATAACTTCACTTCGACTAAAGAAGCCTCATTAAAAGGTTTATAAGGAAAGAAGCTTTTACTTACCTAAAACTTTTAAAATAGTTCTTCAATAAGTAGGTAGTTTACTCAACTTACTGCATAACTAAGCGCAAGAAACCGAAACTTAACTTGAAATATTGTGATGGTGTCATAATATGAGTCACCCGTGGCGTAGCGCATTCGTAGCTACTTCGTAGCCGCTACGAGTCTCGTAGCAACAGAGCGGCCGGCTCGTAGCATTCGTGTAGCCAACTTTTGTTTAACATTATGTACTTGGGTGTTGCTGTAATACAGAAATGTGTAAATAAATCAGCAACAAGCATTAATAAGATAAATTAAAAGTTAAAGTTGTTTCCATGTTTAAAATTTAATATATATATACATACATACATATCCATCACACCTCTCTCCCCCTGGGATAAGCAGAGACCACTTTTTTCCACCTGCTACGATCCAAACACACTTCTTTCGCTTCATTTATCATTCGCCTCATACATGCACGACAGTTTAAGGTACTCTTGACTTGGCCTTCCTTGAACAAATCTCAGATTAGATCGCGAAAAATTGAATTTGTCGATTTAAACATTTAATAGAAAATAAAACATTAAAAAAATAAAAAATATAAAAAAAAATGATATATTTTTTTTAATTTTTACAACAATTTTTTACAACATTAAAAAGAGATCTTATTAATGTTTATTTGCAGGACTATAGTCAGTCTCTATATGAAAATATTTTAATATAAACCTAAAGTCAAACATCTGGATGAAAACTTTCCTTCGAATTATCTAGAAAATAGTTAAAAAGAAAAAGTTTTTCAAAGTCAATGAACTTGCGAGTCGATTACATGCAACCCTTCTGCTTTAGTCAGTTATTTATTTGAACAGGAAAAAATATCTTCTTTTGTAAAGTTAATAAAGGTTAATCGTTAACAGTTTTGTGAGAACAGAAATAATCATAACTTCTTTTTGAAAAAAGAAGTAAATCTTATCCCTAGTTGCAGATAAGGCCATTAAAGGAAACAATAATGTCGTTTTTGATTAATTTTTTAACAGCGGATTAAATAATTGACAATAATATTTATTGAAGCATCAGATGATTAATATTTTCTGAACTAAACCTACTAATAAATGTCAATGTTTGTGCCTATGGACGGATGAGATAATATTTGTTACTATTTCACACAAAACCACTGAACACATTTAAATGAAACTTTCAAATTTTGAAATACTCATGTGTTACTGTTTGTGTTTTTTTTTCAAGAGTTGACGATAGATAAATGCCTACTTAAGTTGCGAGCAGCCTCTAGTAATCAGAAAATAAATAAAATAAAAAGTATCTTTACTAAAACTAATCCTACACAATTACAAAACCTATTTCCATTAAAACAAAGTACTTAAATCCAATTGCAATTAATTTCCATACACCCATACAACAATTCCCATTGTCAATAACCTAACATGACAATTACAATCAAATAGGTATCGTAAATATGACAGGCTGTGCCATCTGTCAGTCTGTAAGGGGTGTGCACGGTGCGGGTGAGGGGAGGTAATGGGAGTTTTGTCCTTTGTAATGGCCGCCGCTAATGGTCTGCGATTGTTTATCAAACTTGCACTCGGGTGGAGGCTGTGGTAGACTTAGGGGATGCTAGTTATGTTCAGTGATATTTGCTGAAGGTTTTTTTATTTAGTTTGCATGTAATGTAAATAGTTACGTATTACCAGGTGCGTAAAATTTAAAATTCAAAAATACTTCTTTCAAAGTTGGTAAGTAGGTATTTACATTTTTTTTATCTAAAACTACCTACTACCGTTTACCAACACTAGCTGTATAGCGGAGTAAAAAAAAGGCAAGAAACGTTTCGGTACAGGGCCACAGATTACTAAATAGTTACCAACGACAGAGCTCTAATGTTCACGTATATTCCTTTGTTATTTTTTAAAAATCAAAAAAGTATTTTAATTTTGGTTTTAGGTATCATTTTGACGTTTAAAATGTAAACGCAAAAATCAACTAAACAATCGTTAAGTACCTTTTGGATATCAAACATCAAACTAATTGCCTGTTTCACCATCCACGGATTAAATTTAACTGACAGATAAACCTATATTTATTTCACAAAACACAACGTTTTTGACAGAGACAGAAATGTCCGTCAGATAAATTTTATCCGTAGGTGGTGACACGCATCCTAATATTATTTGTGCGGCTGCTAATGCGTAAGGACCCTGAAATATTAATCTTTACTGCAAAAATTTAATAAATTAAGTGAATACAAATAAACAAAGTCCAATGTCACAAAACTCACACCATTTGTTATTTATGAAGCTTATTCATTAAGGTAGGAGAGTCCCGAATGTCTGCGGCTAATCCCGCGATCCAAGCTAATCCAGCAAGTGTACAATAATCCCGGCTCAGCACTACAATAACGCCGGCTAAATTACCCGATAATTCATCCACACAACCATGTATTGTGTATTTTTTACCTCCTATAGAAGAGACTGAATCTACTTACGAAACTGAAAAAGTTTCTTATAGAAACAAGGACGGGAAAACGAAAAGAAAAGTAGGGTTTTCATTGAAAATTTTCGTTCTACTCATCGCCTTCAATACAGTAGAATATTTCTACTGATTTTCCACAATATTTCTTCAGCAAATTTATTAGTTTCTTAAGAAGATCCACTGCAATTTCGAGTTCAAAAACATCCTGTATATCCAAGCATATTGACCCTCGAAATTCAATTCTGTATCGAACAAGACTTAATAGCATAAGAAAATGAAATAGTACAAGAAATTGCCGACTCGTACTCGCGCAGAGGTCAGGAATATAAAACAATACAATACAATACAAATATTCTTTATTGCACAAAAACGTTTGTCTTATCGCGCAGTTTTGCGAATTGACAGTAATAAAGCAGTTTTTTTATACAATTTGATTAACGAAACAGCGACTGGAACTGTCATGGCTGTGGAAGGCTTTCAGGGTGACTCCTTTGACTTTGTATTGTTTCGACCTTTGCGAGTGCGTGTAAACATTCCACAACAAGTCTAGTTTAACGTGTTGGCTAACATATCAGTATCGAATGAAACTGTTCGTGAAATTATCTCTAATAATTTGTGTAATACCTAATCTCTATAATCTCAATAAAAATACTAAAAATAAACCAAGATATAATTGAATCTGTTTGAGCCAAGTTATTGTTTACATATTGATATGATCCAAAACTTATGATACAGATATAATGCATGTTTTATTTATTTATTTAACAGTTTATTGTAAGATGATAGTACATAGAGACAGAAAAAAGAGAAGTTATACAAAAGGTACAGCATATTTCTAAAAGAAATTTCCTCCTGCAGACCCCACAGAGAGAGAAGTGATAGCAAAAGGTTCAAATTAAAAACGAATTTTTAATTGGCATTGGTTATATTTACAAAGAAGTTTTAATTGGTTTGAAAGTTTATTAATTAACTATCTTATTTTAACGTTATATGAAGATGAAAACATATGTATGCATGTAGAGCGTCATTTGAATATTTAAACAATTAAATTGTCATATTTATCAATATAATTCCTGCTACAACAAAATTAACTTTTTAATAATACAGTGATTTTGTATTTAGTTGCAATTACAGTTAATTTACGCTTAATATCTGATTTATCAGTTTTCGTTTTAGACAGACAGCAATCTGAACAATCAATTAGAATTCGTACTTCAAATACGTCTACCAAGAACCTCCACGTTTAATCAATGTGTCCAACTACCTACAATTGTACCGTCCTTTCATCTACACAACAAGCAAACAATAACACACCTAGTTTGCGACAGCCGTGACCTTAAACAGAACCGCCATAGACCTTATTTACTCACTCGTACGTAACTCATAAACTTGTGATCGATACATGAATATTATTATAGCTAGTACTCTGGGAGACACGTGTGTGATGCGAACGCACGTCGGTATGTCATTTGTGGGCAGCATGACACAAAATGTTTACTGCAAATTATTTCGATGGATTTTCTATTTCTGGGTGATATTACACCTTATCAAATGTCTTATATGTGATTTTTAAGGCGTTACCAATACATCAAAGTCGTCCCACAGTCGGCCAATTTCTTAGAACAAAGTTATTTGATAAGCAAAATACGACCGAGCAATCTTGAAGATAAATTAGACTCATTTAAATCACTATGAGAACCATTCTTTAAAACTCGGCAGTATTATTTTTTCACACTACTGACATTCATTTGTTTTAGTCGGGTTTCACAGCTGAGTGATTATAGCCGACCGAGAGACTATCTATGCTAGTATTGAACACAATATCGACGGTAAAAAGCAAACCTGCTGTAACTGACACATATGGCAAACTTTTTTTATTACATATTTAGAATCAGAAAAAAATTCTGCGTCGAATGGTGGTACTCTCGTAGCTCTACGGCTTCTAGAAAATTCTGGACAGCATTGAAATTTTCCTAAATTTTTCATAATAATTAACCCAAACTTGCTGCAAATAACATAAAAACAGCCTTTTTATAACATTTGTAATTTACACCACTTTCCATTTAAGGTAAAAGCACCTATTACCGCGGTATTTCATGGGATTTTGACTTTGAAGCGTAATTTTTCGAAGTTCATACTATCTTGGACCAATTTGTATTTTTTTTTACATTTTACAGACTTTTGACAATATGGATATTTTATTATTTTTGTCTAATACGAAGCGTAATATTTATAATTTCTATTTTAAGTCAGCAATACAAAATCCTCTATTTCCGAGGCAATAAATCTAATTCCGCGGTATTTGTCTCCTAATACTGAGTGCTGAAAAAAATTTTATACGTTTTTTTAATGGTTCCGTATGAAATAGATAAAATGATTAAAAAGTATGCAAAAGATTTTAATTAAGATTATCTTGATTAATTAAAGATGCTTAGTTAAACAACTAGTAATTAGAATACCGAATATACAACATTTTTATATTTTTTTGGTTTTTTGATTGATTAGAAAACAGCACCAGACGATTCATTGACGAAACCCTAAATTACAAAATCAGCTGTCTTATCACTCGGTAATAGATTCTATGAAAACTCTATTTCCGAGTACTGGCACTCGGTAATAGATTCTCAAAGAATGTATTGCCGAGGTATGCCGCGGAAATAGAGGTTTCACTTGATATTTGTAAATGTAATTCCGACCCATAATAAACTAATAGAAATATTAAATCTTGATGCTAATTTGCTTAAACAGATATCAAACATAATATAAAATTAAAGCACTAACATCAGAATATACTAAATGTTATTTTTTATAGCATCAAAATTGCCAATATTTTTTTAAGACATTTTTGACACCCAGTACAAAACAACATTTTAACTACTGCAGTTTTATACAAATAAAAAGAGTTGTACGAGACTTTATATGCATCCGAAATAGATTTTTCGTAGTAGTAATACTTGACGTTTGAAATATAGTTGATTACTTCTTCATAAAACAATTATTTTAAAAATAACGAGCAAAATATCTGGACTCTAAATTTATCTATTACCGAGGGTTACCGCGGCATTAGATTCTTCCATAAATTATTGGAACCTAATTCCGCGAATTTGATTTTTCATTATTTTAAAGAGTTAAAAGCAATATTTCTTTATAAAAAGTATATAAAAATAATCTTAACAAAACACTTAATCAAGTAATTAACACCCAAAGAAAATCTAAACAAGTTTTCTTAAAAATAAATCGTAACGAAAATGTGTATATAATTGAGTGAATTAGCTCGCAATTGTATGGAGACGGCCTCCTCTTGCGCTGGCGTCGAACACAATCATTGTTTTTGTTGACTTCGCACTATGATACAAGCTGCAAACCCCATGGTTTGCTGTAAAACACTACAGGCTAGAATTTTTCCACCTTAGTATTGCACTAAAGTTATTGCAATTTAATTAAAACAAGAAAATATCGCATACCTCGGAAATAGGTGCCATTTTTGCATACCTCGGTAATAGGTGCTTTTACCTTATCTAGGTGTATTGGTTTAGGAGATATGAGGTTTTTTCAAAAATTTAAAAAGTTTTTGGGCTCTCCTGAACATTTTGCATTTTGTGGGTTACAGCAGGTTTGCTTTTTACCGTCGATATGTGCACACGTGGAAGCGCAAATTACATTCAAACATAAATATTAACATAGGTTATAAGTTAGCTACAAATAGTTAATTAATTTGTAAAGTTCATTAAATTGCATCGATGACATTTACCCCACGATGCAACAAACTACCATTAAAGTATACTGTTAATAAAGACTTTATTAATCAACAAATAAAGTCGCATCTCAAACACGTTGCAACATTGTAGTGAAGTTTTACGACCCATTAGAAAGAATACAAGTCCATTTACACATAGTAACTGTTTACTATAACGACGTCCGAAGGCGCCCAGTGGATGCGAATGTAAACCTAACTTCCTCGCTTAAGTTCGCGTTTTACAGTTCCAATACAACTGCGGGATCTATAAAATACGGATGTACAACGGTATTAACCTCGCCTTTATAAGATCTCTAGCTTTAGTTTATATTTGTGTGTTTTTGGAGATGGTTGGTAATATTCTCTATGGTGTGGACTAGGTTTTAATTAGCACATTTTTAAAAGTCTAGAAATGAGTATAAAATGTGAGCAGCAAACTTTATTCTGGTTAAGTTTATCTGAATTTCAAAACTACTAATGCTATCTACACACCAAAGGCCAGACCAGCTAGCTTAGCATGGCACTCCGTGAGAAGACGTTGTCATGCGTTTGTCACGCTTACGTCTCTGTCTATAGTTTGAAATGTGATAAGGACAGCATGCGTGAGATAATTGTCGCGGCACGCCATGCTAAGCCCCCCAGGCCAGGCTAGACCGGCGGCTTTACGTCATACGAATGGCAGCTGTCAAAATAGCCGGTGGCTTTGGTGTGTAGATACCATAAAGGATATAATTGTGGATATAATAGCTACGATATTTCAATAATTAATTACTAATAAGTATCAGTTCTATTGCACAACTTAAATGCTACTGTACATTCTTTGCATCAACAAAAAGTCTAAAGGTGCGTACAGAACAGACCATGTAACATAACATGTTATATAACATTGTTATATAACATGTTTTACATAATGTGGACACTGAATGTTATAAAACAATGTTATTGATATTTACAACAATGTTATATAACTTTGATGCGTACAGACCATGTAACATATTATATAACTTGTGTTATATAAAACGTCCACACTATGACCTTGTGATTCAACATTGCAACATAAAAATATAACAATGTTATATAACATTGTTATATTGCATTGTTATAATGTGTACAGTATTATTTTATGTTGCAATGTTGAATAACAAGGTTACATAGTGTGGACGTGTTATATAACACAAGTTATATAACATGTTACATGGTCTGTACGCACCGTAAGAGCCTGTTTAACTATCTACAGATAAACTTCTCTGTCAGATGTTTTATACCTGTCTCTATCTAAAATGTCACGTTTAATGAAATAGACATAGGTTTATCTGGCAGTTTAATTTTACCTATAGACGGAGAAATAGCCCCTTTAATAAATACGCATGTCAGTATAGATGGCAGTTGTTACGTAGCTTCAAATCCAAATCTTAACCAACAAAGAGCCTTTAAAGTATCTCTATAACAGAATATAGTAATGTCAAAGGCACCCAGTTTGAACTATTAAAATGTTCTGGAAGTGTAACTAGCTGGCAGTCATTGAACTCCTTGTGTTTGGCGCCAAAGCGGCGTGCGGCGCGAGCCCAGAGATCCCGACACTGCAATCTGTGGCGAAAAAACGCATTCACTTCTATACATGCTAGGAAAAATCCGGGTTGAAATTCTGTGACAAATATAACGTGCTATACTGCACTATATAATGCACTATACTGAATACTTACATAAAACTTTTAATCAAAGAAGTATGCCTAATATCTGTGATGAGTACTAATGTGGATGAAGCGAAAGAAGTACGAGAATGTCTGGATCGTAGCAAGTGGAACGAAGTGGTCTCTGCCTACCCCGATGGGAGAGAGGCTTGACGGATATGTATGTATGTACGAGTACTTATCTCCAAACTCGCAAAACCTTTCTTACGCACTAATGTTTGAATGTTAGCGCGGTTCGTTTTATATAAGTAAGTATAAAACGCAAACCTCGGCGGTTCTATCGCGGTTTCAACCGCATTTAATTCAAAACAGCATTTAATTCGCTAATGCACAGAAGCCTTCACCTAAATATACCGAAGCAATAAAGTTAGCAACACAATCTAAATTGGAAACGATTGTAAAACGTGACATAATTCAAATAGTTAATGGTTTGGGATTGAGTCGGAATCGCTCAAGTCAGAGCGAGTATAACCTAGGTTATTTGGAGCTAGTGTGCTTTACTATTGAGTAAAATATACTGCGTTTGTCTGGGAGGCCATTAAATTCGCAATAATGCAATGCAATTGCAGAGAGCTGAACGTTGCTTTGATCCGACTGCTGTAGGGTTGACGCGTTGACGCTTCTCACAGTACATGTTTGTGAATCCACATAAAGACAAACTTGGAAAATAAATAGATAAAGTAATTAATCCATATTTGATTGTGTGTACTTGAAAGTAGAAATGGAATTGTTTAAAAAATATCGAAATCTCAGTATTCTAATATTTATTTATACATTCAAGTCAAGAATTCTAAAGACTTCCTAAATAAGTAAAACTACAAAATGAAAAAAAGTCTTTTTTAAACGCCATTGCTAGTTTCCGATAGCAGTTCTTTACTTACGAGTACATCCTAAAAAAGTCGTTTATGAACATTGCTATTTTTATTCAGTTATTCCAAAAGTCAGTTGTCATTAATTATTTTATAATTAAATTTATTGTTATGAATTTAGTATTAAGTCTATACCTGTGCATTGGCACCACCATCATGTCATGAACTAATCTTAGCCGGACAGAGTCTTGAAAGCAAGAACATAAATATAGTAGCCCTGAACTCTTTGGAAGTGTTGATAAATAAAAGTTTTGTCTTACTCGTGTCGTACTTAGACGCTATAACTTATAAAAACATCTAAAAGCCACGGTCAAACTCATGGACCTTGCTAGCTAGTTCCCTCGAAAAGAAAAGATTTTATTGTACAATTTCCTTCGCCATAACATAAACAAAAGGATTCTTTATTTTCTAAAAAAAAAAAAAAAAGGAAAGGGTCGCCAATGTCCAACCGCGCAACAACTTTACAGCTTGGCATTGTCATACATAAGGATTTTGAATTCATCCCCAAACATATGCACGACACCTATCATAAACATTTTGTGTTTCAATTTTGGTGGATGCAGTCAGCCCTGCGCCGCGGGAGTGTGAGGGGTGTGAGGGGCGTCGGGGGCGGAGGGGGGGTCTCTTGGCACGCTCTCAGATATATATATGTATACTTGTATCTATGGCGGTTTATTTTTGCTCAAGTTAAAACATTAGAGTTTGACCGATTTGGCGTTGCGCTTACTGCTACAAGTCCGCCATTTAATTCTATCGAATGTCATATTTCAAATTGTGAAATTTGGTCGTAGCTAGTGGTTTTCTAAAAGCTGGGGCTCTAAATATATATTTAAGTAAAAAAGGACTGTAGTAATGTTAAAATCTCGGTGCGGTTTGGGTCATAAATCATCGGTGAGGCTTCGCTGAAAATAATAGTGATAGAAAGATTTGCGAGTACTCGTAACTAAGCAGGGTTTTATCAAATCTACTAGGTACCTATTTAGCGTCGACAAAACCCAGAAAACATTTGTAAGTAGTGACCGTGTTTATCAAGGAGTGATTAAATACAGCCTTCTTCTGTTACTAGGGGGCACAAATTACTTTCATTCACAATCAGTAAGGTTCTACTATTTTATTTCGATTAGATGATGTAACTTAAACCTCAAAATGTATGTGAACTGCAATAAATTATTTTTAGTTTGGCCCAGAACACACGGTGAAATGCAACTGCAACGCAACTGAAACTGCTAGTTACTTTTGAGTTGCATCGAAGTTTCTGCTATAGACTCCTTTAGAAAACCACACACGACGCAACTAGTTTGAAACGTTTCGTGTCAGTTGCATCGTGTGTGGTTTTTTAAAGATAGCAGAAACTTTGATGCAACTCAAAAGTTTCAGTTGCGTTGCAGTTGCGTTTCACCGTGTGTTCTGGGTCTTAGAGTTTGAATTTCGCGTCATAAAAACGAATAAGTAATAAAATGTCGGAAATAAAATATTTTACAGAATACAAACACTGTTTATTGAATAGCTACTTAAAACTGTACAAAGTAAGGTACAAAATTAAGTGACAACAACAGTGTTTATTAATAGATATTGTGCTAGATAGAATTATTCCCAGACAACCTTAGGGTATAAAAAATTTAATGAAGCTTGCAAACTCGAGTTTATTGTAAGTGACATATTATCTATTTTTACCTATTATGTAATTATTTATATTGCTAAAGTATTTATTAATATCAGCTA
This sequence comes from Anarsia innoxiella, assembly GCA_947563765.1. Taxonomy (NCBI): domain Eukaryota; kingdom Metazoa; phylum Arthropoda; class Insecta; order Lepidoptera; family Gelechiidae; genus Anarsia; species Anarsia innoxiella. The sequence continues at coordinate 344,231 of OX387415.1, forward strand.
TCAAATAAAATTGCTTCGTACACGCGTTCAACCGTGATAATACGAAGAAACGTGTTTCCAAACGATTAGAGTTAGTTACATCTATTTGTCGCCCACTACAGATACAATGTCATAAAACATTTCATTGAAATCTGGATAGTGTAGCTGTTACATAAACAATATTACTCGTTACACGTGGGGATTTAGGTTAAAGGTTTCGTTACACTTGTGGTTAAACCGCTTTCATGCTTCTTTATACCGGGTGTAACAGAAAGGGGGTATAAAGCTGAAACACAGCGATCGTTCTCATGAAACTGAACAACTTTCCGCAAGGAACATTAGTCGTAATTTGAAAACAATTTTTGGATCACCCATACTTAATCGATCAGCTGATAGGACATTTTGTATGGGGACGCGATTTACGGCCCATGTTCCTTGGGGAAAGTTGTTCAGTTTCATGAGGACTATCGCTGTGTTTCGGCTTTATACCCCCTTTCTGTTACACCCTGTATTATAAAATGGGTAGGTATGTGAGACTCTTTCACGCAAAAACGACTGAACGGATTTTAATCAAACTTTTTTTTAATGTCACTTGCACGGCAAAACAGCACATAGGATACTTTATTTGAAGTTATTGTGTTAGTATTTGAAAGTTGTCGATAAATGTGCGCAGGCGTCCGCTACTTTATATACTCGTCGTTGCAACCGCCGGCTTTACTACGATTCTTAAACTTATTAAAAATATCAAACTATGTAGGCGGCCGCTGGTGCATAAGAGTCTTTAAAATTGCGTAGGTAGTTATTCTAGCCTCAATTCATGGTCCATTGAGAAAGGCCATGTCGCCGCCCCCGCGAAGCCTTCGCTTCACCACCAACTTCAAGTGTAGGCTGTAGTTGGCAAGAGGTACACCTCTGGCTACAGCCAATGTCACAATTCCAACGTTCATTCATTTCGTTTCAAGGTGAATATAGTTGGCAAACGTTTTATTTTTACGCTATTCCAATATTAATACATTTAATGCCTTATTTTGACAATCGCAAGCTCCAATGCGATTCAATTTATCGCTCGGTCATACACTTTGACATATTTTTATACAAGGTGACTTTAAATTAGTGAACGATAGAAAAGGATATGCATGTACTCGTGATAACAAACAACTTTTACTATAGAACCAAGTCCGAAATCACAAAAAAAAAAAAATCCCCCATACTATCAGCTGGTGCATTTTGTATGTGGGGTTCAAATTTTTTTTAACGATTTCGACCTTGGTTGTTTGTTATCTCGAGTACATGCCATACCCCTTTCTATCGTTCACTAATTTAAAGTCACCCTATATGTAGGTTTTTATATATTGTAATTTTTCGTTGATATATTTGAGTGACAACTTCCTTATACTTGCTACCATCCCAACACTCTTTTATCGCCTGATACATTCACGTAGGCCATCAGGGGCCTAAGTCTGCTAAATTAAAATATCCTCAGTTGTGTGTCGGCAGAGTGTCAACCAACGGCATTTTTGACACATTCGTTATTCTGCTAAACAATGTCTTACACTGATGTGTCAAAAAATGACATTGACACTCTCGTTATCACTCTGCCGAGACACAATTTAGAAAATTGTAAATTAGCAGACTTGAGACCCTGGTCGCTGTCTACCCCGATGGGAAAAAGGTGTGACAGCTATGTATGTATGTATATTTGTATGTATACCTATTGAAGCGGTGGTAGCCCAGTTGGTAGAACGCTTGCCTCGAACTCCGAGGGCGCGAGTTCGAATCCTGGTGCGGGCACGTACCTCTGAGTTTATTTCTCATGTACGGATCAATTTATTCGATAACCACTTGCTAACGGTGAAGGAAAACATCGTGAGGAAACCTGCATACACCAGAGAAGAAATTCGAAGGTGTATGTGAAATCCGCCAACCCGCACTTGGCCAGCGTGGTGGATTACGGCCTAATCACTCTCTGTATGAGAGTAGGCTCGTGCCCCTCGGTGGGGACATATATGGGCTGCTATAGATATAGATACCTATATTTCCATTTCTTGTCAAGCAAGTATGTTTCTAAAAGGAAGACACTCTCTGAATCACTCAAATCGCTAATGCACTTGCTACGCCGTAGCAAAGTGCTACGAATTTGCTACGCTGTAGGAATGTAGACGTTCGCTACAATTTTGATTTAGATATCTATAAAACATTTTTCTATCGATATTCATATTTAATTTGGGGATAAATCTACTTACATATACGTAATATGTTGAAGGTACTAACATAATTATCTAAACTAAAATAAAATATATAATACTAAAAAAAAAACAAACAAACGCTAAATGAAAAACATGTTATTAAGCTAATTATCACACTTATATTATTCCAATAGCTTGATTTATAAAAACTTAAACCAATAATTGGTTCGTTTCAACACCCCCCCTACTCTCGCGTCCAACCCCTACACCCCCGCGCCCCCCACAACCCAATTAACCCCGTTTCTTATAATAATGGCTGCGGTTGCATCCAGAAACAACTTCATGCAGATTATACGTAACATTTGGAAACTTGTTACGTATTGTTATTTAAAAGATGCGACAAATGTCGTTTTAGAACTACTGAAGATAGCCAGTAACAAGTTACCTAATATGCTGTTATATGATACGACCTAAAAAAAGCATTCTCTAATGCTATCTACACACCAAAGCCGCCGGCATGCCGCCGGGCTAGGCTCGCAGCTTTATGTCATACTAATGGCAGCTGTCAAAAAAGCCGGCGGCTTTGGTGTGTAGACAGCATAAGACTTATATAAAAATCAGCCATTTAAAAATAAGTTCAGTTACTCTAGCTTTTCTTAACCTTCGTCATCCGATACCTGCCAAACGTCTCTAGTTACAGTTGCACAAATACGCAGGTGTTCAAGGCAAATGAGAAGCTATGGAGAACCTAAGGTTTTATCTATTCTACTGTAAGTTAGGTCAGACACGTCCCGGATCTTGGTCTATTAGTTTACAGCGGACGTACTTAGATAAGGCATACAGATAAATAGATGACTACATTTAGTGCCTGTTTAACAACCTACATAAAACTTAACAGATAGATAAGCTTACGTCTATTTCATAAAACACGACGTTTTAGACAGAGACAGGTATATAGTATCTAATCTAACCTAATCTAGCCACTTGTGTCCCACTGCTGGACAAAGGCCTCTCTCCTCATCCGCCATGACTTTCTGTCTCGAGCTTCCTCCGCCCAGATACTTAGGAAGGTGTCCAGCTCGTCCCGCCTTTTCCGTGGTTTGCCGCGACTTCATTTGGCTAAAATAACTGTCAAACTAATTTTATCTATATATGGTGAAACAGCTTCTTAGAATAACAATATTTTCTATTGCTACTTATCTTTCGATCCTCAATGAAAGGCTTTTATTCACTGGCTATTGAGCATGAGACTTCTAAGTAAAAATATATTTACGCCATCTTCACGATATTGTAACATTGTATCATAAACCCTCTAGTATTTAATTTACCTATTTGCAAGAAAATCTAGGCAACCATCAAATAATCAATAAAAAGATGTAGTAATGAGAGATGTTGATAAGGAGCACGATGGCCGCGGTGACGACAAATAAATATATCGTAAAGCGGTGCCTCGTAAACCGGGGGATGGCGCGCGGCCGATGCTCATAAACTACGCGGACGCTGTCTATAAACGCGATTGACGTGCCTCCAAACGTTTCTTAAGGTTCCCTATACTTTACTCTACATTATGTTTTGTTTTTCAATAGTATTTATTGCATAGTTTTTATTCTCCAGTGAGGTTTGAAGGCATCTTTTAAGGTAAAACTATTATCGAGATGGTTAAGCCTAGCCTAAGACTCCGCAAGCCTCCTGTTAAGCTAATCCTAATTAATATTATAAATGTCAATGTTTGTGCCGATGGATGGATGTTTGTTACTTCATCACGTAAAAACCACTGAACAGATTTTAATGACATTTTACAATAACTTAGCTTGGACATTAGAATAACACATCTAGGCTTTATTTTTGTTAAATATCATGATTTTTTCTAAGATATGACAATAAATGCGTACGAAGTCGCTGGCAGCCTCTAGTTTACCTATATTTGCGTATCATTATCGAGGTGATAATCTTCAAAAAGTCCCTTTTTTACTGCCAGACTAAAAAAAACCTTCATAACAAAAACCCTTAATCAGTGAACAATATTTATACTTTGACGTTTTAATCACACCAACTAGTAGAGAATCCAAACTAATGCGCGAAGTATAGTGATCACTATACCAAGACACTTGCAGCCAAAATTGATTCTAATAAACGCAAGATATAGTCCCCTTAATACCCAATAACATGCAAATACCATGGCCAATCTTTTACATAAGCATCCCTTGAATACCCAGAAAAAAAAAACAAGGCAATTAAACCATGGCCAACCTCTCAAATAAACACCCTTTGAATTCCCACAGCAAAACATACCAATTATGTCTTCTAGTGCAAAGGTATCCGTGACCTATTTCAGTTTAATGCGCTGAGTATGTATCAATAAAAAAACATTTAAGTGGTACACAATAAACATCAATGTTTTAAAGGAGACAACTTTTGTTTTTATAGATATTTTTTGTAACTTTGTATACTTTAAAGCTCTGTTGATCACATCAAAATATAAAAAAAAATATAAATTATAAAAAAAATAATTTATTACATTTCATTGAATTTTAGCAAAACACACGATACCAAATAAGTTGCTCGATGACATTAAAACCGTAGAATCAAGTTTTTTCATTTCAATTAGCAGTTCTAAACACATAAAAGCTGCAATCGGGCATCAGTCGTCAAATTGATCGACAAAAATTGGTCTAGTTACAAGAACATCGTATTATCTAAGATTATTTAATCTGTCAAATCCGAGAAAAAAAAGAACAATAAAAAATCTATTGTGTCTGGGTTTATAATGGGTCAGTGGGATTTGAGAGATTAAAAGCTAGTTTGTCTAAAAATCCGTCTTCACTAAATATTGAGCAACAAATCCGCGGATCTGCACAATCCAGTGAAGGGCATGTAAGTGAGCAAAACCTATATTTACATTTGATATCAGCCCCGTTTATTGTTTCCCTCGGGTAGAAGTAACGATCGTAACTTTTAACCTATAAAAGGAATCTGATGTTTAGCTAATAAAATATCAGGACGGCATTATGTTTGAGATGTAAAGATAGGGCGGGACTACACTGATGCTTTGCGTTAAGTCATCGTACTTTTTTTTCTGAGTTTTTGTCCGTGATACGTGTTGGACCAGCTATCTTATGGTATCTACACACCAAAGCCGCCTGCTTTTTTGACAGCTGCCATTTGTATGACGTAAACCCGCCGGCCTAGCCCGGCGGCATGCCGGCGGCTTTGGTTTGAAGACAGCATTATATTCTAAACTTAGATATTCTTAGTATTTTTATTATACTTACCTATGTATATAAAGTACCTACCTATGTTTAAGGCAAAGATGGCGTTTATTTCACCGACAAGAGCCTGGCTCTTAAATAAATTAAATGAAAATGAATGAATGACCTATGTTTAGGTATACTAAGTAAAGAAAGAAGATACTACCTACTCATAAAAGATACCCATGTCTTGTAAAATCACAAAATAGATAGTTGAGTATTTTATATATCATAATCTTTCACGTTTAATTCAGTGAACAGATTTTAATGAAACTTATAACCTAGGGGTGCCGTGTCCAAGCGACAAAACCCTTTTTTAAATATAATGGACAAAAAAACCTATATCTACTTAATAATCTGTGATAATATGTTGTTTTGATAAGCTACAATATTCAAAAGTTTTAAATAAAACGACATGCATCGCATTCACCCTTTCTTGCGACAACACAACGCGACAGTGAAGCCTCCCCTTAACCGTCCCAAAGACTTCCTCTCACATTATCAAAGTTATCCAATAAAAGATGGAAATAACATTGAAATTTAACGTAAGTTTACGTGAGTGTCGGTTACATTACCTTAATTATAGTTAACGAAGTTTAACTGTTACTGAAAGTTTGCTAATAATGTTGTACACGAAGGAAACTAGCGGGAACTGTTTGATAGAGAAGCCTCCCCTCTTTCATTTGCGGTGCCCTATAACCGGGTCCATAATCCTTTGCAATATAATTAGCTGTAAGCTGTTATATTATGTAAAGTTTTTATAGAGCAATAAACCATTGAGTATTGATATTTATTCATAATAAACACTAATCTTAATGCTTTAGGTACTTAGTTGTATAATGTATTTTAGAGAAGAAATTTGTCCTATGTGGGATGATCTGAATACATAAATACATTATATAAGCATATTTCGTATCTTATTCCCATTGGGATAGGCAGAGACCACTACATTTGCTACGATCTAAACACGCTTCTTTTACTGAATGGTCTGAATAGTATGTGGGATAGATTCTTTGTACCTAATACTAGAGTAAAAATAGGTACCCAGCTCAGTTAGGTAGACTAGTTAGGTACACGCCAATTGTATTGAACGTATCCAGAAACGTTGCTTAAAATTTTTATCATATCGCCACCATCTTCAGCGTAATCAGCGAAACTACAGTAACTCTTTATCTCATTTTAAACTTGTATCTCTTGAAAACCGCCGCAAATTTCATAATTTACTTACTCTGCACAAAATTCTACATGGCAACATTGATTCCCCATATTTGATTTTGCAGATCGACTTAAATATAAATTACCGCTTCCGCAATCCTAAACCTTTTACACTTGGAATTTATGCTAACAACACTTCTTATTATAATCCAATTAGCCGAATGTGCCGACAATATAACGACATTATTAGTGGACATTCTGATTCGGAGATTGAGGTGTTCAATAGCGATTTCTGGCAATATAAGAAGCATTTAGACAAGATTAACCTAACAAATTTTGATTAATTGTTGCTATCCACATAATTCTCAATTTTAATTTTATCTAAAATCAGGTCATGTAAAATATGACCATTTTTTGGTATAGTATTTTTGTATAAGTTATTTCCGTAGTTAGAATAAGTCAATTAAGAAAATTGTATCGTTCGTTTCACCTAAAAATAATGTTTCTACTAGCATACATTCTCAGTGGATTATAGTCTAGTTCATATAATCTTTTAACATGTACTTAACCTACTATTGACTGTAATCTGTTATGTGTGTTTTATAAATAAATAAACATTGGTTAGGACAAGCTCACTGTAACACGCGTGAGTCGAGAGTCATGCGTTTTACGCGCGATTGAGGAAAAGCGCGTAGGCATGTGGACACGACATATTATGTAGCTCAAGTATCTCGAGTACACGCGTCTTGTGGACAGGCTCTTAGACACTGCGTTCATAGCGTGAGTACTACACAATTCCTTCACTGAGCAATTTACACTTAAAAAATACCCAGCTAAATTAAGTAGGTATTGGCTCGGTACATAAACGCACGTAGCGGTAGTACTATATACTCCGGCCGTATATTACAGTCAGGGCGTGGAAACCTTTCAACGGTTCCCCGAGAAACGCTAAAAACTCATATGTCTTGTTAACCTACTTCCTAAAATCGGGATTATCCTATTTTTTTCCGAATAATAGAACTATTCTCTCTATTGTGGCTTTGTAGATGAAAAAAATGTCGAGACTTGGAATTGTACGTTTGAAGATAGAATGCCTATTGTAAATGAAATTCTGTAAAGATTCACCAGGATTTCTCTGCCAAAACAACTATAGATAGTGTTTTTTTTTTAAATATTTAAGCTAGAAACAGCCTGGGGCCTAAGTCTGCTTATTTAAAATAGCCTTAGTTGTGTGTCGGCAGAGTGTCAATGGCATTTTTGACACATTTGGTATTCTGCTAAACTATTGCTTACACGAGGCTTACACCATTGGCTTACACTGATTGCAACCAAATATGTCAAAACATGACATTGACACTCTGCCGACACACAACGGACAATATTGTAACCTAACAGACTTGGGCCTCTGATGCCGCGTACGCAACGCATTTTGAAAACTGTTCTATGGAAATAATATGATTACAAGCAAACTTGTCACACGCAATTATCTCCCGAGTTGCGTTTCTATTCTATACCTAGAGCTGCTAGCTTAGCATGGCACTCCGTGACAAGACGTTGTCATGCGTTTGTCACGCTTACGTCTCTGTCTATAGTTTTATATGTGATAAGGACAGCATGCGTGATATAATTGTCGCGGCACGCCGTGCCAAGCCCCCTGATGTCATTATGCATTGCACATATAGGACCAATATAGCTCTAGCTTTGCTTTGAAAAATGAGATATCAAAGAACAAGATTATTATCTCAAATCAAAAATACAAGTATGGAGGAACGCGGGGTAGGCCTTTGCCCAGCAGTGGGACACAATAGGCTACAAAAAAATACAAGTAACAATTACAAAAGTACTTGTACAAAAAACCTCGCATCATCTCATTCTCTTTTGATATCAATAAATCAGCGTTTGATTTCATGGCTATGACGGGTAAAGTTTGGCTCAATAAAGTACTTACTATACTTACACAATTCTCTGAGGCTGCGTATAAAAACCGGGAGAAATATTCAAAGTTTTTGCGTCACGTGGCTGTTTTTGGCGGGATGCCTACCAACTATTTACATCTAAATATTTATACAGGGTGTTTCTTAAATTATTTGAAAAATTACTTAATCAACTCATATAAACGATAACCCCGTTATTACTAAACGAGTTTTATGTATAGTGCTAGAACTAACTCGTGATAAATGACGTTTCGGCTATAGACAAAACGTCTAAAATGGTATTAGTTCTAGAACTATATTTAAAACTCGTTTTGTAATAACGGGGTTAATGTTTACCAAGGTACCGACTTCAATAGCGTTCAAAAATTTATTTACATTTTGAAACAATCAGCACGTTTGGATTTTATACGAAAAGCCGAAAAATTTTAGATCGATGTCGTCTGTCTATACTCTTGAGTAAATCAGAGATTTCTATTTGCCAGCAGATTTCAAAATCACTAATAAATATTGCGGAACTTAGAGTGATACTCAATCATTTATTGCACTCCACAGGTTTTTACAGATCTTACAAGCAACTTAAAGTACCAAATGTGGACTCTGATTAGGGCACGGCAAATTGTGTAGCAAAGCTACGAACTTAAAACTAAAATGAGATCAGTAACAACAATACTGTAATTACTATTATTATTAAGTGATAGGAGTACGTATATTAGGCTTATGTCATCTAAAAAACCAGTAATGTCGCAGACCAGTTAGTATATATGACATTTATCAGGCGGGTACACCCAAACAGGCAGTGTCCCTCCCCGCCCGCCGCGCCCAGACCGGCTGGCGCCCATCAAGGCTGTCTCGTCGAGAAGGTTAAGGACTGCCTCAAATTCCAGATTGATTTCTAATCGATTCAAGAAATATGTTCCCTCGTATTGAATCCTAATTAGAGTTTAAAAGTTTCTCACCAAGAGAATACCGATTGATTTATTACTAAAGTTTCTGATGTGATGTTCAAACATTGAATTAGTAGGTTGAGGTTAAACATTTTGTATTTATTTTATTTTATTTATTAAGGCACAACCACAGTTTACAGACTTATCCATACAAATTATATAAATTAAAATATTATAGATTTGAGGCTGTAGACCAATGTCGGTTCGATATAAATTGCTACAGTAACAGGTACATTAATACTGTAATAACAAAATTAGAATTTAACAAATAAACAAACAAATTTTTATATTTTTAATGAAATGAATCAGTTTTTGTTGAAAGGTTGACAAGTGGTTCAATAGCACTCGCTAGAACTTGCTAGTATCTTATAGTTGCATTTGCAAGGCTGGTGTTAGCGCCAAAGCCTGCGTAAGTGTACTTGTACTAACTAATAATAGGTATTCTGTGGCTAACAAAAGAATTCAGAATGAAATAAAGATCAATTATTAGCAGTATGTATAGTTTGAATTTTGACGCCGAGATTGCAGTTCATCAAAATATTTTTACGATTTTGTCGTCTAGGCGATATGCCACTCATAAGTGGACAGTTAAGTTTAAAAACGCTTTTAAAAGATATAAATTTCCAATACTCGCTATCGTTATTCGAGATTACAAAAGAAATCTCGGCCTACTTAACTATCATATTTTCAGATACGTCTACCAAACTGCTAGCCTATTCATAAGCTAAAAATAAACATGAAAAGGGCTAAGATCGAGTAAACAATTCCATCAGACAGTTATTTAGGTTGCACGTGGCGAAAAAGGACGTACATTGAGGTTATTATTTATTGAAGCGGCCTATATTTGTACTCCCACTTGTTTTACGTCAAAGATGGCTTATCTAGGCCTATATAAACTAGATCTATCATTTTTGTAGGCTCGTATTCACTCGAGTGTATAACCCAACTTTTTAAATGAACGGTTGTCGAGTTCATTCTGTCTTAGTTGATTTGATTTGCATTTAGTAGTGTTAAAGACAGTGATGTTAAACGAGAAGAATTGCCAGACTAAACATTTCAATTAAACAAAATGAGATGAGTCATTTTACAAGTTCAAACTCCAAAAGTACGGTATTTATTTATTGTTGGTGATAAAAGAAAACACTTCGATCAAAATGTCTTATTTTTTAAAGCTGATTCGGAAATCTGATTCCTAGAAGAAGATAGCATAGAACATAAAATAGCAGCAATTGTTTGAATAGTAAAGATCCGATCTTTAAAGTTGAAAAGCCATTGCAACTGACCTTGCAAAACTCCGACATACTAAATAGAAAGAGAGTCCAAAAAACACGATTTCAATAATCTCAACAAGTCGAGCTGAACTCCTTAAGTTAAGAAGACACGGGGGTGGGTGCGGGGCGCGGGGTACGGGGAAACTTTCGCCAACTAATGTGATGAAAGTTGCAATGTTCTAAACTCGGATAATCTTCAAAGTTGGTGAATACTAACGCGGTACTTGCGATTGATACTGCTTTTAGTCGCTACCTGCTCGAATGGGGAAACTTGCTACCCGCAAACAATAATAACACAATGACAATTTCTATGTGATTGCTGAACAACAAATCTTTTAGGAAATTCTATTAAATTTTGAGTTTTATAGAGAAGTAATTCCGAAATGTGACCAAGCTGGCATACCATAAATTAACTAGGACATAACCACGTAATAAAATTCAAATGGAAGATCGAAAATGAGATCTACTTTAACCGTTAGTTGTAGAAAAGGTTATTAATGTTAATGCAACATTAAACCTTTAACTGAGTGTCAGTTGTCATTGTCAAAATCTAAAAAGAATGGGCACAATGACAAAAAAAAATTTTTTTTGTCCATCACAGATTATTTTAAAATATTCGACACGTATTTTTTCTCTTAAACTAAAAATGACAAAGATACACTGGGTTGAAACTGCTCGTGACGTCACGCCTCAGTACGATTTTAACCGAGGAGTGACGTCAATACCCCCCACTCCGTAACTTTGATGCTCTGTATCTTTGTATTTATTTATGTATTTGATCAGGTAAAAAATGTGTTTCGAATATTTTTTAATAGCCTAAAAGACGGACTAATTTATTTTTTGAATTTTTGAATACAAGTATAATGTGACTAAGCGGTTACCCACTAGATCCGATCAGAGATATTTAGTATAGATACATAGAAATAGTTCTCCGATCTATCTCGGATCCATACTAATTACCTTGAATCGGATATGAATCCTCTAACCTTGTCGATTATCCGAACTTATTAACTGACTTCCAACTGGCATAGATTTGTATTTGATCGGGTTATACAGTTGAAGGGTATTGTCAGTAAAAACTGGCCAAGTGCGAGTCGGACTCGCGCAGGAAGGGTTCCGTACCATTCACTGTTGGTACCTATCAAGCAAAAAAAATCATGTTTTTTTTATATGGGAGCCCCCCTCAATTGTTATTATTATTCTATTTTTAGTACCTATTTGTTGCTAAAGCGGCAATGGCCTGTGAAAATTTCAACGCTAGGTATAACGGTTCATGAGATACAGCCTGGTGACAGACGGACGGACGGACAAACGGACGGACAGACGGACAGCCAAGTCTCAGTAATAGGGTCCCGTTTTCACCCTTTGGGTACGGAACCCTAAAAACGAGAGAAATTGACAGGGAATTGACCCTCTGTGCTAGTACCGTGTACGTGTTTACCCCACCGTCCCCGTAAACAGCCCGTAGGCGACCTTGGCCCCTCATTCTTATGTCATTCACATACAAACACGTGGACCATCTTTCCAAGAACCTGAAGGCGTAATTGAATTTTAGAGTACTTCGTTAAGTTCCAAGCCTGAAGAAATTTATTTTAGTCGCTTCGAAGAAATGTCTCAAGAAGGTAATTTCGTTATCAAAGTGACACGCTTTTCCAATAAATGTGTCGAATGGAATCATAGTGTGGGCTGTGGGGTGTGAATAATTTACGAATTTCTAAATATAAGTCTTGTATTGATTAGACTGCTCAAAGGAGTCTACGATACCCTGTATTTGTTCAATCGTTCTATAAAATTGATATAGTCGTATACGGTCGACGAGTGGTGGTTATAAACCATCAATTACCCACTTAGTAACTTATTCCCTGATGATGGCCAACAATTTAAGCTTGTCAATATTTTATTGAGATTCGAAGTTGGCACAAAAGGTCCTTTAACATAACTATACAGTTTTTAACTGACTTCAAAAAAGAAGGAGGTTTCTCAATTTGACCGATATATTATAGCTTTAATTTTAAGAATTTGCGGTCAAACCACCTTGATAATTTTCGTGATAAATCCGTCGAACGCAGTTGGCGTACGTCAGCGACGGCAGATCGACCGCTAGTGTGTAAAGGCTTTACACGTAGTTGCTTAAAGAATAGAATAATCAAGTTATTTAATAATTTCCTTTCTCTCAATTTTTTTTTAATGAAGCGTTAATTTTAAACCTCGTTTCTGCAAGTAGCCGTTAGTTGTCCAAACATAAAGTTCGATTAATAGCACAGATAGTAAAACATTTCCTTACTTTTAAGATCTATAAAACTATTTGACCTGCTTTCTGAAATAAAAGACTGCATGGAAGGAAATTAAGGGGCTCATTTTGTGGAAGGAGAATTGTAGAGCGATCCCCTACTTCCGCTTCCGGTCTACTTTGGTAAGTTCAAAAGTTAATAACGCTGCGTTGGGGATAATAATGTATTTCCGGGAACACCTGCCTCGCTTCATCAAATCATGAACATTTCTTTCTTATATTGAATAACTTTTGCTATTTGAAGTACACCTACTCGTACATTGCTGGCAACTTTCTCTTTGAGACCTCTATGATAATTACTACTCAACTACATGTAATATAGATGAGTGTGGATGAAGCGAAAGAAGTGTGTTTGGATCGTAGCAAGTGGAAGGAAGTGGTCTCTGTCTATCCCAATGGGAGAGAGGCGTGACGGATATTTATGTATGTATGTACATATAGTATAACCTAATTTAGGCATTGATTTGTAATTCAGTCAAGTTATATAGTTAAGTGATTTTCATTATGATTTTAAACGAGATATTTCCCTTTGATATTTAATTAGAGATGATATTAATTTGTAACTAGAATACACGTTAAATGTTAACTAAATACTAACTAAACTAGGGCGGCACGCTTTGATTAATTAGATAACAACAAACCCACTTATTACAAAACGAGATTTAAAGTTAGTCCGACGTTAGTTCGTTTAACCTCATTTTGTAATAAGGGGTTTAAAGTCTATCCACACAAATCCGGGACGTGCCCAGGCCGTGGCCCGTCAGGAGGGAAAACATACGTCATCATGACAACGAGTGTGAACGAATCCATAGAAAAAGTATGGAATGACATTTTTTCCCTGACACGTCCCGGACACGGCCCGGATGTGTGTATGGTGTAGATAGACCATTAATAAGTTTCTATAGTCGCTAGCCTAGTTTCTAGACTGATCTAACTCTGTTAGCATTACAAGGTGATTATTGTTTATCTTTTAGTCTGAAAACTTGGCAATTATCTGAAACGGAAGATTCAGAAAACAAAGCTCCATTAAAACTAAAAGTAAAGGAAATCGGAGCCGATACGCGCGGATTGAGTTATTGAAATTAATCGATGGGGAGGTGGGGATAAATGCGACGGAATCGAATCTTAGTGCTTAACTAATTTACAAAAAATCTTTTTTGAAATCTGAACTTGTAAAAAATATGTGGTGTGGGCGTGTGTATGTGTGTGTCGTGTGTATGCGTATGTTGTGTGTTGTTGTGTTGTCTTGTATTATCTTGGTGTTTATGTATTTTTATTTTGTATCTACTGAAATTGAACTGGAAATAAATGAATTACTTACTTACTTAAGTACTTAAAAAACTTTGACTTTTTAAATTTAACAGTTGATTTTAAAACAGATCTACACATATCAAGAACATAATCTCAATTCATATTTGCCATAGGCCACGCCTCTTTCCCATCATGGCAGACTGAGACCACTTCTCTTCACAGAAAAAAGTATAAAGTACCTACTTATTCCATTTTCAAAAATAAAAAACACGAGATAATAAAATGCAAAATTTTAACCGCTTTTTGCAAATACCAATTGTTTTAAAAACTTACATACACACATACATATTCGTCACGCCTCTCTCCCATTGGGGAAGGCAGAGACCACTTCTTTCCACTTGCTACGATCCAAACACACCTCTTTCGCTTCATCCACACTCATCACTCACCTCATACATGCCCGTCGGTTTAGGATACTCTAAAAACTTCAAATAACGTAAATAAAACTCAATTACCCAAAGATCAAGGACAAAATTACGATCCGAGAACTTTCTTCACAAGACCGTAATAGACAGGCAAAATCTTCTCATAAAGGGTGATTGTAATTCAAGCTAAGTAGGCTATTATTTTTCCCCTAAAAAGCCTACTTACAAGAACTTGGGAGTGAAATGGGGGAAGTTTCGCACACGGGGTGTCCGGCGGGTAGGGGGGGCGGCATGTGGCAGATGCCTCGTGGCTACCAACATCGTAACATATTCGAAATAGAATTAATTATGATTTTATAAGTATTTTAACCTAAATCAAAAAAGTGAAAAGCTTTTCCGAAGAAATAAAGGTTCAAAAACTTTAAAATAACGTGGTGTCTTCAAATTAAAGCCTTAGCTTGAAAAAGTGGAATATTTAATCGCTTTCTGACTTAAGTGGGAACGTTTAGTTTTGGTTACAGATTTCATTAATTTCAAATTATTTTTAATTTCACTAAATTAATTTATTAGCCATAAAGATGACCTTAACTAAATTGAAAAGCAATGTCAAACCTACGTACACACAAAACTACTACATAATTTGAGTCTAACACATACTTGAATACATTTATCAACGCTTATCTGAAATGAGATGCAACACTCGTGCATCTTATCCATGCGTGAGGGGAGCGGGGGAGGGGTGAAGGAGTCGGACGGTGTTCCAATTGTGCCCAACTTCCCCTCGCAAGTGAGTAATGTCCCCAGTTCAGCCAGTCTTCCTCCATAACCTTTGTCTGTTATAAATTACATGGTTTCAATAACTGGGCCACTTCAAAATTTAGTGATATTACTCCGTTTCATTTAAGTTTCTACAGTTCCGCGATTCTGGGTTTCGATTCGATTTGTTTTCTTGTCGTTTTACCAGATTTACTTTTAAGATTGTTTATTTTATTTAATGAAAAATGTATCGCATTAGCAGTTGAACCGGCACATGTAGTTTGACGTTTGGTATGAAACCGCGCAAAAAACCGTAGCCTAACTGCTTGATGTGGTAAGGAGCGTTGTTCTTATTTAACCTCAAAGACCGCGCCGCAACCACTAGTCACCGTTGCGTATAGTATGGCTTAATACATTACTTACTATGAGTTTAGTTTTAAAGACATTTATTTCTCCAAAGAACTTACAGTTCACTGAATCGAGAAATGTACCAAATATTGTTAGGTATAGCTAGGTCTTAATGCTTCACCGTTTGCACCGCGAGAATTTTCACACCGAAGAACTGACCCTTGGCCAGTCTATTATAACAATTGAACGACGGTTTTACATTTGGTAAAGAAAAAGCAAACTGAACTTAAATTGTAGATTGTGATGATGTAAGATACTTGTACGATATATATTAAACGTCGACCCACGGAAGCTAATCAATCTGCGTAAAGGCCCTAAGATTCCATATTACATATGAAAGTACGGTACTACTATGATATCAGATATTAAAGCCAAACTTTACCTCTTAACATTCGGAAACCAGAAACTAAAGTCCTAGAACTTCTTAGAAATCTAGAAAGTTCTACACGTGCTAGTTCCTAAATGATATACCGTAGGTTGTCTACCTCGAAATTAGCTTTTACTTTTCAGAGATAGAATCTAATTTCAGTTGGAGGGTTTTGCTTAATGTTCTGACCCTTAATGTTGCCCTCCCAGAAAGTAGGGGGGAGTGGCGCGTGCCGACGGCTGTGGGTGGACTTCGGGTCTTAGAAACATAGGGATATGATGTTACCAAGTACCCTACTTATTTAATACACCTGTTACACTATTTGTATTTTAGTTTCTACTAAATAAACTATTTTAAGTTCTTCGATAAATCTAAATGTAGGCTAATATAAATGTCAATTCATTAATATTGAGCTTTTGAGTCTCTTTGAGGTACTCACTTTCATGTGCTTAAATGTAGGCAAATGGCAATTACCTTAATACTATTGACTTTCCAAATATTATCAAAAATATAGGTCGCTTTTAGGTTTCTTGCTGTTTTTTTTATGTACGTAGGTGGTAATAAGGTTAAGTAAAAGTCCAAACAAAAACAACATCCTAATCATGCTACATATTCTGCCACTGAAATAAAAGATAGGGAAACATATAATTTAAAAATAATGGGATATACGAGAAAAGTGAATCCCTATTTTATTTAAATAGAGTTATTTTCATTAGATTTTGACAGTTCATTCAAAACAATTGAATCGAATTAAATGAAAATTCAATAACTGTTATCAACGTTATAACTTTAAATTGATTTCCCATTACAAAAGTTAAATAATAATTATTCAAAATTCAAAGTTACCTCTAAATATAGCCGCGACCTTTTTTCATACACTTAATCAGGAAGTTTTTTAGAATTCGTATGAATATTTCATCAAATGAAGCCTTTCGCGATACCTTCCCAAGGAGGTTTCGGGGAATTCAAAAATAGGTTGTATCGGGCACATTTAATAAGCTACGCCCACGATAACCTTCATTGACATAGACTAATGTTTTATAGAAGAGACATGCAGGCTTAAGGTCAAAACACACCGGATGCGTATGCGTAGACGTATGCGTACCTCTGAGAAACACACCGGATGCGTATGCGTTCCTCTATATATGGAACTGTCCATATTATATTACAACTCAGAGGTACGCATACGTCTACGCATACGCATCCGGTGTGTTTTGGCCTTTAGCACACATTCCGTGATAAGACGTTGTCATGGCTTTGTCACGCTTACGTCTCTGTCCATAGTTTTAAATGTAATGAATGAATCCGACCGATTTCGGTCACGGCGACCGCTTACGCCGAACTCTGCTGTCATTGGTGTGCTCTCATGTGGCTGATGTAACCGATCTTTTTAGAAAATGTTCTACCACAGTGGGGGCATGTAAGCACACCATCGACAGTATTATAAGTTAATGCCACTGCTGGTCGGGCTTTTTGAGCGTCGCGCTTGGCATCAAGCTCAGCGCGCCGTTTGACTTCAAAGTCGCGGACCTTGGTCTTAACTAGGGTCCGCCACTCCGGGCGTTTCGCCGCCTGCTGTTCCCAATGAGACGGCTCAATGTCACATCTCTTCATGTGGCGCTTAAGAACATCTTTGTACCTGAGGAGTTGACCGCCATGCTTTCGCTTGCCCTCCTCAAGTTCAGAGTAGAAGATGCGCTTAGCCACTCTCTGCTCAGACATCCTTGAGACGTGACCACACCACCGGAGTTGTCGCCTCATGATATACGCCTCAATGCCACCTACATTGGCTCGGCGAAGTACTTCCGTGTTCCGCACATAGTCAGACCATCGGATTTTTAATATTTTCCTTAGACATTTGAGGTGAAAACGGTCTAACATGCGAATATGCCGGCGATATAAGGTCCAAGTTTCGGCTGAGTATAGGATGTTGGGAAGTACAACTGACATATAAATAGAGATCTTAGTAGCGAGCTTAAAGTCGTGGGAAGAGAAGACCTTGGTATCCAGCTTACCGAACGCTGCCGCAGCAGCACCGATCCTGCTGTTGATCTCCGCATCAAGGTCGCACTTAGATGTGATTGTACTCCCCAGGTAGCGGAACTTATCAACCTGCTTCAGCTCGTCCCCGCCGAGTCTAATATTCAGTGCCTCACGACCGTCGATGTCAAGGGACATCACTTCCGTCTTTTTGACACTGATTTTTAGGCCGAACTTGCGGCAAGACTCGTCGAAATCAGACATGAGCTGCTGCAGGTCGTCTGGGGATTCTGTTACGAAGCACAGATCATCCGCATACAAAACCTCAGTTATCTCAACGCATGAAACTTTTGTGCGGGCTTTAAGCCGCGCCAAGTTAAAAATGTTGCCATCTGTGCGGAAGCGGATGCGAATGCCTTTAGAGTTAGTTTGCAGAACCTCTTGTACTACAACTGAAAAGTACAACGCGAACAATGTGGGCGCTAGAACGCACCCTTGCTTTACCCCACAGGTAACGGGAAAGAAAGCCGATTGTTCTCCGTTGACAGCGACGCAGCACTGCATGTCGTCATGCAGGAGTCTTAATAGTCTGACAAACTTCTCTGTGCACCCTAATTTTCCTAACACAACCCATAAAGCTTCACGAGGCACACTGTCAAAGGCTTTTTCAAGGTCTACGAAGCAAAGATACATGTTTCGACCTTGTTCTCTGCTCTTCTCTTGGAGTTGGCGTATTGAGAAGATAGCTTCGCAGGTGCCTCGGTCAGGTCGGAAGCCAAATTGAGTCTCCGGCAGCAACTTTTCAGAAAGGCGGATCAAGCGGTTCAGTAATATTCGGGCGAATACTTTCCCCGGAACAGAGAGCAGCGAAATGCCTCGGTAAGAATTACAGTCAGTACGGTCACCTTTGTTCTTATATAGGGCTTTTATGCATGACACTTTAAAAGTAGATGGCACTTGTTCATTTTTCCACATAAGATCAAAAAGTTCCCATATTACCGAGTGCAATTCATCACCTCCGCATTTCAGCAGCTCACCGGGGAGACAGTCAATGCCCACCGCGCGTTTATTTGGCTGTTGCTTAATGGCACGAACCACCTCATTACGCGACAGAGGTTCATCCAGCTCGATGGCAATGGGGAGCTGAGGAGTCGAAAGTATGTGATCCAGGTCAGCTGACCGGTCCACATTTAGCAGATGGTTGAAGTGTTCTGCCCATCGTCTAAGTACTTCTTCCTTACTATTAAGAAGTCCTTCGCCATTAGCAGGCTTTAGTGGGACTTTCGCTTGGATAGTCACACCGATCAACTTTCTTACCTCACTGTAAAATTCCCCAAGCTGGTTTGTGTCCGCTAGCCATTGCATGTGGCAAGCTTTATCTTGCCACCACCTGTCTTTTGTTTCCCGACACAGTTTGCGTAGCTCCAGGTCACTCCGCTTTATCTCTGCAATACCTCGATGATTTGGCTGTCTGTGTTGCCGAAGAAGACGTCGGTGTTTATCGATTGCTTCTCGGAAGACTCCATCATTCTCATCAAACCAGTCCTCATGCTTACGAACCTTTAGACCCAGAGTAGTTGTCGCGGTGTCTAAGATATGAGAAGATAGAGTTCCCCAATCAGCTTCGACGTCACCAGCATTCCTTTCCGGCAACGCAGCAGACAAGGCTTCGGTATATTGCTTCCTCGTCTCGATGTCATTAAGTCGATCGACATCCAAAGTTCTTATTTTAGATACGTTAGATCTACTTGGACGACGGAGGCGGAGACGTAGCTTTGTGACAACAAGCTGATGGTCAGTCCAACAGTGAGCACCACGCATGACACGAGTGATAAGGACTTGGGAAACATCCTTTTGTCGAACGATAGCGTAGTCTATTAAATGCCAGTGCTTGGATCTCGGGTGCATCCATGTATTTTTGTGTTTGGCTGGAAGCCTAAACATGGTGCTTGTTATTGCGAGATGGTATTGTGCACACAAGCTGAGCAGTAACTGTCCGTTACTATTCATGCAACCTACTCCGTGCTTGCCCAATACATTGGGCCAAGCGTCGCAGTCTCTTCCAACTCTGGCATTGAAGTCGCCCAACAGAAGTATCTGTTCTCTAGGCCTTATGCTATCAATTTGTTTGGATAGGTCTTCATAAAATTGATCTTTAACGTCATCAGCTTTGTCCAGCGTTGGAGCATAGACGCTGATGATGTTAAGATAATTATTATCATCTAAGTAAAGGCGCAATGTTGTGATGCGATCCGAGATGTGAACCGGATACTCTTGGAGCTGTTTTACCAGCGTATTCTTAATTGCGAATCCAACTCCAGACCGCCGAGGTTCCGAGGCAGCGAGCCCTTTCCAGAAGAAAGTATACCCACCACCGTGCTCCACCAGTTCTCCTTCATCAGCTAGATGGGTTTCGCTGAGAGCAGCCACGTCGATGTCATAGCGAAGGAGTTCCCTCGCAACAATGGCAGTTTTTCGCTCAGGGCAGATATTGTCGTTACGATCTAGAAGTGTACGTACATTCCAAGCGCCAAAAGTCAAATCCTTATTTCTATATGTTTTATTATTATATTTTCTGAAACGTCGACCGCGAGTTTGTCGATGTGGAGGCAGCCACGGTTACTACCATCCTTAAAAGTGGGGTGAGCAATTTTTGGGACACCTTTTCTAGTCCCCTCCCCGGCTGAGCGGGGAAAGCAGTGCTTCCCTGAATAGGGCTGCTTTGTCGCTCCAGGTGCTGCCGAATCTTCCCTGTCTCCCCGGATCAGAGAAAAAGCGACCACGGCATTCTAAGAATACCCCCGGAGCCGCCCATGTGCAGGTCTCAGACAAAGCCCAGTCTACATCAAACTGGACCTCTCTACCTCAACCCATCGCCACGGGACTTAACGTCGTTCAGAGTCCTGAAATTCGAAAGCAGTCATCTGCGCAGGAATATTTTTAAGTGCATAAGCGGGCGCGCAACCACAGATGCCCTCTCTCGTCCTAATCCCCCGTGATCCAATGGAACGGGAACCGCTACGACTGGCGGGGGGTTCGGATGCAGTATCTGGCCGACAGTCACTTCCGACCTCAACTGTCGCCCTTGGCCATCAACATTGCCTTGCTAGCTCGCCAGATCCACCAGTATCCGTTGCTTATCAGCGTGGCCTGCTATCACTGCCGAACTAGACTTCATGCACAGAGCGGGAGGTAACCGCTGGTGGAACGTGTCAACCGAAGTCTTCACATTCCGTGCTCTCACCGGGTTTAGCCCACGAGTCGACGTGGTTTACCGGGGTGTGGCCGTTGTGTGCAAAACAACTACTTGGAGCCACCGGTGAGATTGTGGAGTTACTAGTTTTAGGGTTTGCCTCCTCCTTATGAAGAGTCGACTGACAAACCTTATTAGTCCCCACTACACCCCTTTAATTAATTTAAAATGTAATAAATAATATACTTTAAATGTAATAAGGATAGCATGACGTGAGATGAATTGTCGCGGCACGTATGCTAAGCCTGATGGTAATATTGATATATCTATTAGAGGCTGCCCGCAGCTTCAAACGCATTTATCGTCATATTATAAAAAACAATACGCAATATCGTAAAACAAATATATCCTATGTGTTATTTGGTACGCAAACTACAATATTGCAAAATTTCATTAAAATCTGTTCAGTGGTTTTTGCGTAAAAGATAACAAAAAAAGGAGATTAAAGGCTATAGCAGCGACGTGTTTTCATAAATTTAGTTTTTTCATAACCTATATGTTTACATGTATACATATACCTATATCTGTTATGCCTCTCTCCCATTGGATAAGGCAAAGACCACTTCGCTCTGGTTACGATCCAAACACACTAAAGAAAGACATATACAAAGCCAGAGTGGATGGAAAAGTTGGGAGAGGAAGGCCAAGGCAAACGCATCTCGATTTCGGGTACTTATCAAAGAAAGGCCAAGTCAAGAGTACCCTAAACTGACGTACATGTATGAGGAGATTTATGAATATGGATGAAGTGATTTATCATCATTGGCCACGACATCTTGACAGATGATTGTTGCAGCGTTAATTCCCAGCCCGGCTGGTAGTGGATGAAGTGATTTATATCTAATTATTAATTAAGTAGTTTTGAGTTCGTTTCATACAAGCATTAGCCAAAGAAAAAAAGAAGTGTGTTTGGATCGTAAACTTATTACGATCCAAAGTAGTAAAGTAGGGAAGTGATCTCTGCGTACCCCGATGAGGAAGAGGCGTGACGGATATGTATCAATGCTAATACATACCAACATACATATCCGTCACGCCTCACACAAAAAAGGGTATCTTTGGCATTATTTGTGGTGTGTTTGGATCGTAGCAAGTGTAGGGAAGTGATCTCTGCGTACCCCGATGGGAAAGGCGTGACGGATATGTATCAATGCTAATACATACCAACATACATACCCGTCACGCCTCACACAAAAAAGGGTATCTTTGGCATTATTTGTGGTGTGTTTAGATCGTAGCAAGTGTAGGGAAGTGATCTCTGCGTACCCCGATGGGAAAGGCGTGACGGATATGTATCAATGCTAATACATACCAACATACATACCCGTCACGCCTCACACAAAAAAGGGTATCTTTGGCATTAATTTTGTGACCCTTCTATCGTTATTAATCTCTGTTTATCAGTCGAAGGTATGTGTACAAAGTTTCAGGCGACTCGAATGTAATTATCTGTGTGGGCCCGTCTTGGTATATATTTAGGGTCTAACGCGATCCTTCAGTCATTTCTTGAGCTCCCCCGGTACTGAGCATTCGCTATCGGTATTAGCTGCTCTATATAATTACTAGAGGCTTTTTTTTTTTATTAAGTGTTAGTACAAGGGCTATCTTTTTGGGGTGTATCTTCTATTTGTATTTTTTAACGGTGAGTAAGATTAAGAATTTACGTGTTTCATGTGTGCTAGTTTTTAATTATTTTTAGAAGATTACCAAAAAAAATGAAAAAATAAAAAAATGAATACCTAAAAACATGAGAAATTAAATAGTTCGATAATACGTATTACTAAGCAGTTGCTTAACAAAATGTTAACACATTCATAATCCAGTAATTTTATAAATTGTTGAGCATCAGTGACGCTCTAATTGTAATTGTAACGCGTTTGTTGGCGGACTGAAAGTAACAATTGGAATAGCACGACGGGCTAAAGAACTGATTTTGATCATTTTAAGCAATGGGCATGATGACTATAAATTTTTTTTAGTCCATCACATAGGTTATCTAAAATATTTGACACGTATTTTTTCTTTTTTCTCTTACCTAAACTAAAAATTACAAAGATCACTGGGTTGAAGTTGCTAGTGACGTCACGCCTCAGTACGATTTTAACCGAGGACTGACGTCAATACCCCCACTCCGTAACTTTGACGCTCTGTATCTTTGTATTTATTTATGTATTTGATCAGGTAAAAAATGTGTTTCAAATATTTTTTAACAGACTAGAGACGGACTAATAATTTTTTGAATTTTTGAATGTAGTCATCATCCCCATTGTATAACTTCATTACTACAAACTGTTGAAATTATAACTGACTTTAATATTATATATATTAGCTAAGATTTATTCCAAATACCTACATCAAGCATAGACAAATAGCTTTCCTCTTCAGCCACAAACAGTAACATTGTGTGTTCGTGAAATAAAGAGGTAAACAAATCCTAGATTTGTATAATCAGCATTTGAAGAGATGTGGAAGTCAGATAGCTGGCTGGGGAGGTACAGTCATGACAAATAACTTTGTAAAAGATTTTAGCAAGGAATCTATCCTGCGCGAGTCAATAATTATTTGCATAGTTAAAGCTAGCAGAATTTAAAAATTCAAATTAAAAAATATTATAATATTCAAAATTGGTAATTTCACTTTTAGGCATCATTCATTCATTTAATTATTGGACACAGGTTAAGATTTTTATATAATTTAGAAATATTTCTTTAAGAATTTCAATAACTTTATAATGAATCTTTACTTTTCACTTATGACTGTAGATAAAGTCAAGTGCACATCAAGCTTAACAAGGCACCTTCTTTTATTACAACACTAGTGGCTGCCCGCGACTTCGTACGCATTCATCGTTATATCTTGGAAAAAAATCATGATATCGTAAAATAATATAGCCTATGTGTTATTCTGATGTCCAAGCTAAGTTATTGTAAAGTTTCATTATAATCTGTTCAGTCGTTTTTACGTGATGGAGTAATAAACATCCATCCACCCATCCATTTTATTTAACAGTTTATTGTAAGATGATAGTACATAGAGACAGAAAAAAAAAAGTTAGTTAGTTTTGGTTAGTTATCCATCCATCGGCACAAACATTGAAATATGATTAGAACGATATTAGGACTACATAGTACAGATATATCTGTCCTCGCCTGTACACCACGAGACTCGTAAAGGTCAATGTCTCCTCGCGACAAAACAAGCGCGACTTGATAAAAAGATCTTACACGTGGACGGACACTTTGAATATTTTTATATTTCGCTTGTTTTATGAGAGGAAAAACTTTCCTGACGACAAAGTTACAAGAGAACAATAAAAAAAATATCCCGATCGATGTGTTTCTAGGGGATAATTGTTTGAAATAAAAAACGCAGTTAAAATGCTTCAAAAACAAGTTTTAATTATGTACAGAGCGGTTACGCACTAAATTCGATTCAAATTCGATCCGAGGCTTAGCATACGTGCCGCGACAATTATCTTACGTCATGATATCCTTATCACATTTAAAACTATAGACAGAGACGTAAGCGTGAGAAACCCATGACAACGTCTTGTCACGGAGTGTATGCTAAACTAGCTGATTTAAAGTATAGATCCGAGAACTATTTCTATGGCAATTTCATCGGAACGGATTCGCATCGGACGTACTGCAAAATTGGTCTTAGACTCAGAACACACGGTGAAACGCAACTGAAACGCAACTGCAACTGCTAGTTACTTTTGAGTTGCATCTAAGTTTCTGCTATAGACTCCTTTACCCAGATATTTACCTATCTTATCTTATCTTTATCTATCTTTACTTTACCCAGATATTTACATATCTTTACCTAGACTCCTTTAGAAAACCACACACGACGCAACTGAAACGAAACGTTTCAAACTAGTTGCGTCGCGTGTTCTGGGCCTCAGTGTCATTAAAACTCCATTAAAACTAAAGACGCATAAGCGACTAAACCGCCCAGTTTGATACAGAAACGTCAACCGCGCATGTATAATAAGCCTTTATAGCTTTTAATTTAGAGTCATGTGTGCAAATTACATAATACATAACAAACATCTTTGTCACGCTCCTTTCCCATAGGGATAGACAGAGACCACTTCCCTCTGCTTGCTACGTTCTAAAAACATTTCTTTTAGGGTACTCCTGACTAAGCCTTTCATTAACAAATCCCCGATTTGATATATTATATTCAGATAAATATTACTTTAATGTATTTATCAGCTATTTCTTACCCTAAGGTTGCCTGGAAGATATTGCTACCTAGCAATAAGGTCGCCTGTTGCTTCTTATATTCTTATTTGTGTCTGTACCTTATATCTTTGTGTGCAATAAAGAATATTTGTATTAGTTAATGCCTCGTTAAACATTGCTTTTAATGTATCAGTTACTTAATGCCCCTTTAAATACGTCACACCTACGAACCTGTTGCTAGCTCCGATCGTTTTGCAAACTAAAGTACTCAACTTTGTCAATATTCCCGTATTCATATCTCATGAACTTATAACTCAAAGCAAATAATAGTTTCTACTGTTTGTTGATATTTGATTCTATCTTTAGCTATTTGGATTTATTGCCAAGCAGATTTGAGCTGTCGTCAATTAAATCGATCGATTGTATGGATTATACACTCGAGAGTAATGAATCCGTGTCACTAAAGAATCCAAAAATCTTTCGTTCCATGAATGTTAGCTCGTGCTTCCATTCGAGATTTGGCATGCTATACATCAAAATCCGCAAACGACAATTTGATTGTTATGACATAAATTTAGAAGTAACTTAGAAATTTTATTTTTTCATTTAACAAGTACTCATCGGTCTCTCAAACACATTTTATTTTATAAGGCTAGGATTATTAGTTTACGAGATATTTTAGTTTTTACTTTACCCGACCCGGATTCATTGCTCTCGAGTGTATATCAAATTAAAGAGCAGCCAAGATAACTTTGTACTTCTAGACTTAAATAAATTATAGGAGCACTGAAAATTGTCATTAAAAAATATAAATATGTACTAAAATGGCAACATTGCAGATTCTGATAATAATATAGTGGAGTAAAGGTTACTATAATTACAACTATGGTTGGTTGAAAACTCTCAAAAAATCAGAAAACACGTCATAACTCGGAAACCGTAAAAAATCGCGGAACAAACATGGGGGTGATTCGGATACCTCACGACACGAGGAATCCAAATTTCCCTTTTGGACGCCAATCGACGGGCCACCCTGTATTTACTGTCGTAGGCGGGCAGAGGCGTTATGATTTACGAACTAATACCTATTACATAATATATCGGTTACGAGGTAATTTACCGAAAAATAACAAACATCTCCACATCCATGTATCCGTGTCGGCACAAACATTGACATTTATATCATCAATAGAATAGGATTTCGCGGTAAAGACGTTTGAAATAAAACCGCGCCAAAACGAGCAATTGGTATAACAACAAACGTCAAATAAATCATACCTAATTATAGATTGAAATCGTAAAAAATCCAATCTGTATAATCAAATGGAAATAGTTTTCGTTTGCAGAACTGTCGAGTCATCAAAAAGCATCTCTTTTATTATACTTCTAGCTGAAACTATGCAAATAATGCAGTAAATGCTAGTTATTACTGGATAAAAGTGATCTGTGCCAGTGGACTTGATGACGTCACATTTATTTTATCATTTAATGGAGGACTCTACATTTTTCCTTACTTACATAAAGTTAAATGAAATGAAAAATCATTTAATCCTGTAGGTTTTGACAACACTTAGGACGGGTCATTTTTTAAACTTAATGCTAGATTCGCAAGAGTGCAGTTTTCCCCATAGAAGAAACTCTGTAGGGTTGCTCATTTCAATTTAAGTTTTACAAATCTCAGGCATAAACACAGAAACATAGTTTAGTTTGTTTATACGACAGGTGCGTAAGCATCACTTTTAAGCCGCCTGTTGCTTATAAATATACTTATTGTTATTTCTCGATGATCTGAGAGGGAAGGAAAGCGATTTTTAGCTTCTCTTGATACCACTGCAAGTCGTAAGAGTTCGATTAAGGAAAAAAGGCTTTACTGCTCTCTTTAAGCAGTGAGCTAGCCGCCTGTTACTATTTCAGGATGTAGAGCATCTTTACGCCTTTGCTCAATCCGATTGGGAGTTAAACATGATTTTAGACTTAAACTGAACTTGACTAGGGTCCACAAAAAGCGAGCAGCCTCGCGAGGCAAGCATTTGGCCAAAAGGGGCTCCTAAGAACTACCCAGCGCAATAGGATCGCAAAGTCTTTCTTGAGCAGCCAAATATCTGCCGAGGCTGATCGCTTTATGTGGACCCGCCTAATGGGTAGGCTCATTAATACTTGATGTAAGTACCTACCTCCTTTGGGAAATTATTTAATAACTGTCACTAAAATAGTTGTGTGTTGTATTCCAGGCGCGGAGATGTCGCGTTGGCGCGGGTTCGATGGCGCGGGGTGAGCGCTCCCGGCCGCTAGGCGCCCATGCGCGCCTGGCTCGTCGCGTGTGCGGCGCTGGCGCTCGCGCACGCCGCCACGCGCGCAGCGGCCGCCGCGCCGCGTCGCCACCCGCCCGACCCGGCGCGCATCGATCACATCAAGTCACAAATACTGGCCAAGGTATATCTTCTACTTCTATTACTTCTATAACTTAACTTCTACATAAATTTTTATCGTGGAGAAAAACGAGAGAAGCCATTGCCCAGTAGTAAGACACCGACGGCTAGATGATAAGACATTATCACGTGGTAGTAAATTTAGCTACGAGAAATAGTCGATTCAATGTACCTATTACAAACAACTGAATAGAAATTATTCTCCAACTCTACATCGACCATTGTCGTGTTAACTTAACACGTCTGCTGCAATCGGAGCGTACGGAGTGGTAGGATTGATTGCTTTGCATTTCTGTGCTATAGTTATTACAAAGCAACAAATGGGCATGATGAAAAAAATTTTTTTAGTCCATAACATAGATAGATTATTTTAAAATATTCGACACGTATATTTTTTTTCTCTTAAACTAAGAATGACACAGATACACTAGGTTAAAGTTGCTCATGACGTCACGCCTTAGTACGACTTTTACCGAGGAGTAACTTTGATGCTCTGTATCTTTGTATTTATTTATGTATTTGACCAGGTAAAAAACGTGTTTCAAATATTTTTTAATAGCCTAAAAGACGGACTAATTATTTTTTGAATTTTCGAATGTGGTCATCATCCCCATTCTTCCGCTTCGATTTCGACCTAGTTCACGCTTAGCTTAGAACCTGAATAACCATTATGATCGCCCCTGGTGAATAGCTCGACCGTTCTGATAACGAGTGCAAGTGGTAAGTGCTCTCGTAGCTTTAACGTGTGTGATGTGCCCAGCTGGGCCTGTCGTCGCGGCCGACGCCGCTGGGCGCGCCGCCGCGGGACGTGGTGCGGCAGATCCTGGCGCGCGCCGCCGACCCGCCGCCCGCGCACCCCGTGCACCACAGCGACGACCACGACGCCAGCATGCGGGAAATCATCGCCATCGCTCATAGAGGTACAACCTACATGTATATACCTACATGACGTCATTGTACAGTAATCCCAACTTAATACTCTCATTTGTTTTTTTACCACTAAAAGAGTACACTTTTTTATGTTCTTTCTGTTCCGCAAGACCTACTTTTAATTTCTTTATGCTCTACTATCATAGAGTCCTTCATACACATAACAAACTCAATAGGTATCAATGTTGGACAACATATCCAGAATCCTATTATTAATCCGACAACTGATCGAAGCAACCGATACCATTTGCATGCCTCTATCAATATCACCAATATATTTGGCGTTATGTCGTCTGGGTTCATATCAGATCGTTTTAGTAATTGTTATGTTAAGCTTATTTATGTTTTCCTATGTTGTAGACATTTTCATCAGAATCATGTTTATTATTTATTTCCCTTTATTTTTATACTCTTTGAATTATTGGCTGGTAATTCTTTGAGTATTTTATTTCATTTAGTTTTCTCATTTAAACTTAAACTCAAAATCATTTTTTACAATTTCACATAAGTACCTACATACTAGAAATAAGTAACAACATTTCTAGATTAAATGCGATAGCGAAATGACTCATTCTTTAATTTAAAAGCTACAATGTATTTTAACTTAACGCGCTATGCAACATGTTTTTCGTAAGATGATTTTAGCTAGAATATCACTGGATTTAGGATTCTGCGGCCCTGGTATGAAGGAATTACAAAAGGTAAGTGTTATTTACTTAACCCCCTTTCTCACTTCTCGTGTGATCAAGTTTGGTTTTAAATTAGACCACCGAATGAGCGTAATACTTACATCATAAATCCTACTAATATTATAAATGTCAATGTTTGTGCCGATGGATGGATGTTTGTTACTTCAGCACGTAAAAACCACTGAACAGATTTAAATGAAATTTTACAATAACTTAGCTTGGACATCAGAATAACACATAGGCTATATTATTTACAGTCGCAGCCTCTAGGACATACATAAATATTTGTCACGAGTCTCTTCAATCGGGGTAGACGGAGACCTCCCTCCTCTTGCTACGATCCAAACACACTTCTTTCGCTTCATCCACATTCATAAGTTGCCTATCATACACTTCGGTACTCCCGACTTAATAGTATTTTCTAACATTATATAGTAATTATAAGTACTCAGATAAAACCTAACCTATCTATTCGTCTTTTTTCAGGCTGGAGTATTGATCGAGGACATCGTCTCGTAATCCGCACTAACGTTACAGTTACATAGAAATACTGGAAGCGTCTGAGACGAATCTAGACGATGGCGGGTCGAATTTGGCGAGATTCATTTGAAAATGAAAATCTTTCAAGTTTTCTTGAGGTGAGTAATGAATAATTATTTCGGATGTTTATTTGATAAGAGAAAAGAGAACCACATTTTCTTTGTATTAAAATTGATAATTAATTGAAAGTGGGAGTCAAAAATGATCTTTAAAGTTGTCTTCAAAAGTAGTGTGTCCTTGTCCAACGTATTGCCATCTGAAATAGTGAAAAAGAGACGTATTATTATTAGACTCTAGAACGTAGACCGGTATTAGTACAACCTCGATAGTTAGTAATATGAATAATCTTTAATTTCAGTAAGTTTAATATTTTTCGATATCAGATAACTTATATTGTTTGGTCACTAGACTCATCCTATAAAAGAAATTATTGACAATTAAACTATCTCCATTAAATAGATAGATAGATAGATAGAAATTCTTTATTGCACACAAAGAAATACAAATACAACTTAAAACTAAAACATTGTGCGCAAAGGCGGCCTTATCACTAAAAGTGATCTCTTCCAGACAACCTTTGGAGTAGGACTAGTTTAGGAAGACTGTAGAGTAGAGCAGGGCAATAAATAAATACTGTAATTTAAAACTTATTAAATAAATAAAGTGTACAAATATAGATAATAATACAATATATATATATATTGTATTATTATATATAAATAGGTATCTAGAAAATAAATACTCGTACTGTCAGCATCATAGGTCGATGAACACATTCAGATTTTCAAAAGTAAAATTCACCATTATTATATGAAAATCGCTTAACAAAGAATACTACAGAGTTAAATGAACATCCAATAAGGTTCAAAATAAGGGAAATAAGTAAGGTTTTCCGTCTAAAAATGGTGAACACATTCAGATTTTCAATACTAATGAAAATCTGAATGTGTTCATCGACTTATGATGCTGAATGTACCTACATACGTACATAAAACATACATACATACATATCCGTCGCGCCTCTCTCCCATCGGGGTAGGCAGAGACCACTTCCTTCCACTTGCGACAATCCAAACACACCTCCTTCGCTTCATCGACACTCATCAGTCGCCTAATACATGCCCGTCGGTTTAGGATACTACTCTACAAAAACACTTTATATTATTTAATTTTGGTAATGTTCTCTTAAAATCAAATTCTGGTTTATTATATAGTATTTATTTGCGTGTTGCATTCTTAAACAGTATAGTTATGCAACCGCCTACATTTGGCTTCGCGCCAAAACAGCGCGTGTTAAGCTCCCTTCACACGGGTTTCGAGTACTTGGTATACAACAAGCTAAGCCTTATCTTCGGAGAAAATATATAAATTATATTTAAAAAATACGTAAATGTATTTATAACGAATAAAATGTTATTTAGGTAATTCTACTATTTGGTCCAAGATTATTGCAGATTTCGTAAAAATCTTGATAATAAGTAATAAGCAGTTAAAACAGTTTATAAGGTGTAATTCCGATTTTTATTCATTTTGTCGCCATACAGACAAGCCATCATCATAATCATCATTAAATTTAAGAGCTTCGCAAAAGGACGGCAGAAAATAGAACAGAGTGGCGTAGACTCCACAGACAAGCCAATGATGTCGAAAAGATTCCATATTTTTTTCAATTCTACTTTTATAAAAAGTTATCAGTTACATCACAATATCATGCTACTGATGTAACAATATTGTTAAGTTTCATTGAAATCTTTACAGTGGTTTTTGCGTGAAAGAGTAACAAACATTATCAGCCCATATATGTCCCCACAGAGGGGCACGAGCGTACTTTCATACAGAGAGTGATTAGGCCGTAATCCACCACGCTGGCCAAGTGCTGGATGGTGGATTTCACATACATCTTCGAATTTCTTCTCTGGTGTACCTATGCAGTAACAAACATCCATCCAAATATCTCACATCCATCAGACACAAACATTGACATTTACAATAAACTAAGAAGTATTTTTTGCTTAGTTCACATAGTCTACAGTTATTTTCATAACACATATGTCCCATAGTTGTAATTACACGCGACGAATCCTCCAAACGCGCCATATATCAAAATTATGCCTTTCCCGAGGCAATAAAATTTCAAAGTAAAATTTCCCAGTTCGTTGCTGTTTAAGGATCGTGTAACATCGCTGCGGAATGTTTTACAGCCAAATAAAAGTGATTTGTGTTTATATTTGCTTTTACAAAAAGATGTTACAACTTAAATAGAAATTGGCACGGGATTATGCAGCTTGGGGGTGACAGAAAGGGTTCTTTGCTTGTTGTATATGTAGTCAGTAGGTATACCATCCAACGCGAAAACGTTTAAAGCTTCTAGCTTAGCACACACTCCGTGACAAGACGTTGTCATGGGTTTGTCACGCTTACGTCTCTTTCCATAGTTTTAAATGTGATAAGGACAGCATGACGTGAGATAATTGTCGCGGCACACATGCTAAGCCTCCTGGGCTAAGCCTCCTACGTAGGTAACGTATAATGGAGCTGTAACCGTAACCGTTGCATGCACTGTAACCAAAAAACTTTGTTTGTACATTGTAAACATTCTGTTTTATGGTTTCTTTAGTTTCTAACTTTAGTTTCTTGGGTATTTATGAACGGAATACCGGCTGCCGGCGACTTCGTACGCTTTTAGAAATAGATACCTAAATACCTATAAAAAAGAGAAGCCTGCCCGTGCCCTATAACAGGGTCCATAATCCTTTTCAATATAATTAGCTGTAAGCTGTTATATATTATGTAAAGTTTTATGGAGCAATAAACCATTGAGTATTGAGTATATTGGAAAATGTACATGACTCTTTAGTTTCCATTTTTCCATATTATATTAATGAAGGATGATCTAATAAATATTTAATTGTATTTATTTCAGGGGTCGTGTAGTTCTACGGCTTCTGTAGACTTGGCAAATTCACACCTTCGAGTAAAGACATGTATCAAGACTTATTCTAGCCTGGCTTTATAAACTAATAAGGTAACTTTAAAAACTTATATATTATAAAATAACAATATCGATGTCTTTCTGCAATAAATGGAACCTTTAAATGTTTAGAATTTTTTTTCTTTTTTTTTCAGAACTTCGAGTCCACTACAAAGAAGATTGTTTAATAAAATAGTTTTCTCTATTAGCAACTCAATAAAAAAATAGAAATTGGGAAAAATAAAATACATAACTACATTTAAAAACTAAGTTTTATTTAAATACACATACAATATGAGAAAAACATTTTATAAGATTCTAAAAGACGGCACGATTTAATAAATTAAGTAGCTTAATCTTAGTTCACAAAAGATGTACAGTAAGGCCTAGAAAACACGATAAAACGCGACTGCAACGCGACTGAAACTGCTAGTTACTTTTTAGTTGCATCGAAGTTTCTGCTATAGACTTCTTTAGAAAACCACACACGACGCAACTAGTTTGAAACGTTTCACATTAGTTGCATCGTGTGTGGTTTTCTATAGGTGTAACAGAAAGGGGGTATAAAACCGAAACACAGCGATAGTCCTCATGAAACTGAACAACTTTCCCCAAGGAACATGGGTCGTAACTCGAAAAAAAAAATTCGCCTCCCCATACAAAATGTCCGATTAGCTGATCGAGTAAGTGTGGGCGAACCAAAAATTTTTTTGGAATTACGACCCATGTTCCTTATGCTGTCTACACACCAAAGCCGCCGGCATGCCACCGGGCTAGGCTGGCGGCTTTACGTCATACGAATGGCAGCTGTCAAAAATGCCGGCTGCTTCGGTGTGTAGGAAAGTTATTCAGTTTTATGGGGACTATCGTTGTGTTTCGGCTTTATACCCCCTTTCTGTTACACCATGTATACGTACTTTTCACTTGTGTTTGTGTACTTAATACCTAAAGTATTTCTACTTATCTATAGATTCGATTCATATAAACACACCCGTCCTTTACCACTTTTTTTGGCAGTATAACACGCTTTATCAGCCTGCGCTACAATCTCCTCATCACTTCTATTCACATCAACTAAAGTTATCCCAACACTGGCCCCAACATACCTCACTTCATCATCCCAGAGAAACGCATAGTTGTTAATCTTGTTAACTAGACGCTCCATGAAACATCTTCCCTTATCATAACCGCAGTCGTAAAGAATTAATCCAAATTCGTCGCCTCCCAATCGAGCTACGAAATCCCTTTTCCTGATCGTAGACTTCATGAGTTGAGCTATTTGTTTGAGCAGCGCGTCTCCAGCTGCATGCCCCGAACTGTCATTTACTTGCTTAAACCCATCCAGGTCTAAATAAACCACCATATTCTGAGCTCTCCCGTTTGCAGACTTCATTACTCTTCGTAGAGATTGTTTAAAGGCTACGCGGTTTGGTAAACCTGTTAAGGGGTCATGTAAGGATTTGTGTGTGAGCTCTCTGATCTGTTCTCTAGTTGCTGTCACGTCTTGTAACAGTATCACCGTGCCTGTAGTAGTTTCATTTGTGAATTTAGACGCTGATAATTGAATGTCTAGAAATCTGCCATCGCTACTATAAACATGTAACATTGAAGAATTTTTCGGGGAAGATTTCGTGTACTCAACAGGTTTATCATCAGATTCTTCAGGAATCAATCGAACAGCATCTGTTATCATCTTCTCTACAGTATCTTTAGGTAGACAACTGCATAATATCCCCGCTGACCAGTTCATAAAAGTTATGTTCATGTTTGTGTCCAACACTATGACGCCTACTTTAATTGCATTCAGTACTGTCATTGAATACATATCTTTATACATCTTTAAATTATCGCGGTTAATGAGATCTTTTGTTATTGCTCTTCTTAAGGCTGGTGAGAAGGCGGTCAGTATCAAAATTAAAGCTAAATATAGCATTTTTGACATAAAAATGTGGTTTGATGTTTGCATAGTGTGAACTACCACGTTATATTCTTCAGTATCATTTTTATAATTAATCTCAGGAACTTCATAAGTAAAACAAATGACGGTGTCATTACATTCGGTTTTCAAATTCAATGAACACTCCGGAACGTTTGTTTCCGAAACACTAATAATGTCGTCAATAAATATATCTTTACATTTGACTTCATAATTTAGTAGATTTACTTTTTCCATAATTGCCGTTTTTTCAGCTCCAAGTAAATCTGTAACAAAGATAAATAGGTACGTGAATTTTTAAAATCACCTTATTATGTAAACTTCATATAACTAACTATGAAACTTCATAGACCTGGTCACCCATAGTTCAGGGTATACTAGTTTGGGGACCAGCTACTATCGAAACTTAAACTACATGTACCCAAAACAAATAATATAATAGGTTTAAGTACTTGTAAATAAACCTATTATGTAAGTATCCTTAAGAAAGTGTAAAGCTGTGAAGAATATTTAAAACATAATTTAATTCATGTAAAAAGGAACAAGACAAAAATGTATTTGTGCGGGAATCGAACCAACGCACTATCGAGCTAACTCTTTTCTAACTGCGTCATTGAGGCTGATTCAACAACATTGAACTTGTACTAGGGTATTCTGTGATATTGTATAAACAGCTTTCATTCATTACATTTAGACCCAGAACACATGGTAAAACACAAATGCAACGCAACTGAAACTGAAACGAAACGTTTCAAACTAGTTTCGTCGTGTGTGGTTTTCTAAGGAAGTCTATAGCAGAAACTGCGATGCAACTCAAAAGTAACTAGCAGGTTCAGTTGCGTTGCATTTGCGTTTTACCGTGTGTTTTGGCGCTTAGAAGCTACGATCTTTATCAGTGAAGATCCTTCCACTATACAAACAATCATTTAGAGAACAATCAAATGCAGATAAAGCTTTACATTGTACCTTATTTCATTACGCATAAGAGTGGTGGAATATTATGGTATGGAACTATAATGTAAAGTTAGCTCTACCCTCAACTGTACTACCTACTATGTATGAGACCCAAAACTAACGGTGAAACGCAAATGCAACGCAACTGAAACTGCTAGTTACTTACACGACCCAACTAGTTTGAAACGTTTCGTTTCAGTTGCGTCGTGTGTAGTTTTCTAAGGATGTCTATAGCAGAAACTGCCATGCAACTCAAAAGTAACTAGCAGTTTCAGTTGCGTTGCAGTTGCGTTTTAAGTAGCTAGAAAAATCTAAAACTTACTTTGATTATCCGGAGATACGCCAACAACGACCAAAACCAACACAAAACATTTAATCATAATTTTCACAATTTAAAAAAAATCACTACAGATCAAAAGTACCAGGTACGCATAATAGTCTATAGGAGACAATCATCAAGTTTGCTCCAGAGGTGTACAGTAAGTATTGAGTAAAGACGCGAAGATTTGAATTTAAAGGGTGGCGGAATCATATACAGGGTGTTTTTAATTTAACTCATTAGTAGATAGCTCTCACTAATTACAACAGCCAAGGTAGAGTTTGTTTTTTTTTAATCCTACAGTACTATTTTTTTTATCAGCTGATAAAAGGACATCTAAATAGTGGAAATATGGCTAGTTTGATAAGAATTCATTTCATTTCATTTCATTCACTTTCTTCATTTTTTCATTTCTTCATTCACATTTCATTCACTTTAATAAACAGTATAGTACTAAGGCCGACTTGCGTACGGGTAAGCTCAATAAACCCGGAGTTAGCTGCTAACACAGGGTTAAATCAAGATAAATCAATAGATACAAATTATTTATTTAGCCCTGTGTTAGCAGCTAACTCCGGGTTTATTTGGCTGGAAAGTGGGCCAAGTTAAGTAAGTACCTAAGTAGTAGCAACTATTAATTATCTGTGGTCGTATAGTAGTGAGTAGGTGTACGAGTAGTAAGTAATATAGTACGAAGTGTAGTAAGTTATTTAATTAAAGTATATTATAAGATAGTTGTATATTATTTTATTTATTATGAGATATTGCTATAAGGCCGCCAGTTGCTTCTTATATTCTTGTTTGTGTCTGTACCTTATATCTTTTTGTGCCATAAAGAATATTTGTATTGTATTGTATAAGATACCAAAGAATACCTAGTATTGGGATTCATAAGAAAAGAAAACATCTTAAGAAATAATCAGTTTTAAAGAAAAAGTCCTTTTACTAAACATACAAGTGTTTCTAAACACTAAAATAAAACAAAACACCTTATACAAATAAAAAAACAACAATATTAAAAAAAACCTGGTTAAAAATTAAAAACATCCTATATAATTGGAAAAGTTACCC
Organism: Anarsia innoxiella; assembly: GCA_947563765.1. Taxonomy (NCBI): domain Eukaryota; kingdom Metazoa; phylum Arthropoda; class Insecta; order Lepidoptera; family Gelechiidae; genus Anarsia; species Anarsia innoxiella. The sequence continues at coordinate 381,707 of OX387415.1, forward strand.
GAAAAGCTAGGAACCCCTGGATCATAGTGCATCCTGGCGGCAGATTACCCGCGGACAACACGGGGAAGTCCCCACAACGCAGCACTCCGTCCGGGACCTTCCGGCACAACAACAATACTTATAACGGTTATCCACATCCCCTGCCTTCACGAAAATCTAAACGGGGGATTCCCCTAATCATATAAAAAACCGGCCAAGTGCGAGTCGGACTCGCGCAAGAAGGGTTCCGTACCATTCACTATTGATATCGAGCAAAAAAAGCAAAAGAATCGTGTTTGTTGTATGGGAGCCCCCGTAATTATAATTATTATTCTATTTTTAGTATTTGTTGTTATAGCGGCAATGGTAATACATCTTTTGAGAGAATTTCAACGCTCCAGCTATAACGGTTCATAAGAAACAGCCTGGTGACTGACAGACGGACGAACAGACAGACAGCCAAGTCTCAGTAATAGGGTCACGTTTTTACCCTTTGGGTACCGAACCCTAAAAACTTAACCACGTGTTAAATAGATTCTCATTAATCTCCTTTTCACTGGCTAGTTAATGCTATCTTCTGTAATCTGTCATAGACCGTGACAAATTACTTCATTCTTTAATGACATTTGTAAATCGGCTATCATAATAATAAAAATGTCAAAATCTTTAGTGAAAATGTAGCAAAAATGTATAACGTAATAAAATAATATTAATCCGAAATGGTCTGGTGAGTAAAGGTTTATTTTTGGCAATGTTTTGTTATAATAAAACTTAGTATAGTTTTATTAAATAGTGAGTTATTTGTGCCAGTTACTTCTTACTTCTCTTTTAGCAGTTCTTTCAAAGTTTATCTCCTTATTTTCTGTGTTTAAGTATAAGTTATCGATATAAACTTCGTCACATGCATCTATCCATCAGCACAATGAACATTGACATTGTATTAGGATTTGGTTTTGAAGCAGTTGTATGAGGCAGTGAAAATACAATTCGCAACAGTGTGTCGCAACAGTGGCATTCGAAACTAAGTAGCGGACTCGTATTGGGCAGTATTGGGCAAAGAGCAAAGAGACATCATTCAGTACTGGATATAATTATTTTGTTGTTAGCTCATATATGTCCCCACCGAGGGGCACGAGCCTACTCTCATACAGAGAGTGATTAGGCCGTAATCCACCACGCTGGCCAAGTGCGGGTTGGCGAATTTCACATACACCTTAGAATTTCTTCTTTGTGTATGTAGGTTTCCTCACGATGTTTTCCTTCACCGTTAGCAAGTGGTAATCGAATCAATTGATACGTACATGAGAAATAAACCCAGAGGTACGTCCCCGCGCCAGGATTTGAACCCGCGCCCTTGGAGTGCGAGGCAAGCGTTCTACCAACTGGGTTACCATATAATTATTAATTTAATTTATTACGTACTTAGTTATCATAGTAAATGGTAGTCAAATAAATAAATTAGATTAACTTTCAGACCTCCAAAGATGATCAGCATTTAAAAGTGAAAGCACAAACCATGGAGTTGGTTCACAGATTCATGATGTTCCTAGTTTATATAATGGCGTTGTTAGACTACGCTAGTGCTTGTACGAAGAAAACCTACATCAACTGCAGATCACCGAACCCCTGCACTGCTAAAACTCCCGAAGCCAAAGCTTAATTTACTGCGACATTTGGTAAATAATCCTAATAACATTATTAATGTCAATGTCTGTACCTATGGATGGATGTTTGTAAGCGCCAAAACACACGGTGAAACGCAACTGCAACGCAACTGAAACTGCTAGTTACTTTAAAGGGAGTCTATAACAGAAACTGCGATGCAACTCAAAAGTAACTAGCAGTTTCAGTTGCGTTGCATTTGCGTTTCACCATGTGTTCTTGGTCTAACTATTTCACGCAAAAACTACTCAGTAGATTTTGATGAAATTTGGCAATATTGTAGCTTATATATCATAATAACACATAGGCTATATTATTTTGAGATATCATGATTTTTTTCTAAGATATGACGATAAATGCGTACGAAGTTGCGGGCAGCCTCTAGGGTATTAATAAAGGACATATTTACCGTAGTGGAGACCGAATGGAGGCCGGGAGTCGGCAAGCCTAATTGTAGGCTGTCCTCAGGCAAGTTGGAGTGATAATTTGTGCAAGATAGCTGGCAGGATGCGAGCAGCCGGAGATAGATCACAGTGGCGTGCAAAAGGAGAGGCATATGTCCAGCAGTGGACTGCAACGGACTGTTTATGATGATGATGTTTGCCGTATACATCCGGATCGATGGGCCAACATATTTACCAACTTGTTGCCGCTCGACGGCCACACAGGTAGACGTCGGCTAGAAGTTTGCGCGACGATCTGGATGCATATTTGACAAACCGGTCAGAAGTCGCCGGAGATATGGAAGTATGGAAGGATGCAGGCGAGGCCTTGGCCCAGCAGTGGATGCTTACTTGGCACAATGGCCAGAAGTTTCCGGAGATATGGAAGTATGGAAGGATGCAGGCGAGGCCTTTGCCCAGCAGTGGGACACAATAGGCTATTTAAAAAAAACCCGCCTTAAATTCAAATTACTTACGAGTCTACGAATAACACATATGATTGAAGCGCTCGCAATAAGTATTGGTTTCAGAAACAAATTAGTGGTGATACGGCCACCGAGCCTGGCTACCTTAATAGTTCCTAGTTCGTGAATATAGGCATGTAACTGGTATGGCGTCCACGCGAGAATTACCTAAATACGAGTATATTGATATTATTAAGATTCTTATGAACATAGCATAGACGTTTTACACAGACATACATATCCGTCACGCCTCTCTCCCATTGGAGTAGGCAGAGACCATTTCCTTCCACTTGCCACGATCGAAACACACACTTTGTTTTGAGGTCCATAATATAGGAGATGTCATGATGTGATGTAGTTATGTGTGTGTGTGCGTGTGTGTGTGTGTGTGTGTGTGTGTGTGATGTGTTTCTTTAGCTAAGCTGCTAGCTGGTTAGATTCAATTCTATTATTCCTTTAAAATAAAATAAATACATTGTAATGTTAATATTTATCAGATCTGTTTTGTTTACAGACCCAAGATGGATATGGAAACAAAATACTCTAAATATAATTTGAGTAAAATTTTTACAATGTCCATCTACTGTTAAGTGAGTATTTTTTATCTTTTTGTACAATTCCTAGATGGTTTTAACTTAAGCCATCCTGTAGCGATAGTGTTCTTTTATTAAGATACTTAGATATTATGCCTACAATGCTACAATGCATATGAATTTTGAAATAACATATCCTAATAATAGTATTAATGTCAATGTTTGTGCCGATGGATGGATGTTTGTTACTTCATCACGTAAAAACTACTGAACAGATTTTGATGAAACTTGGCAATATTATAGCTTGCACATCAGAATAACACATAGGTTATATTATTGTGAGATATCATGATTATTTTCCAAGATATGACGATAAATGCGTACGAAGTCGCGGGCAGCCACTAGTATGTTATAAAACCTAACCGTAGGAACCATTATGCATAATGATTGTTATATATTTCAACCATTATGATATTCAAACTTAGACATTTTGAAATTATGTTAAATAACTTTATATATTTTGATGCATTATGCATTTTAATTTGCGTTTAAACTTTAATATTCCAACAGCATGTATTTTGAAATTAATATCATGATAGAAACCCGTAACAAACAGAATTTCTCTTAAGATCCCATTCAAAAATTACGAGTCATTTAAATTAGTGATTTATTATTTTTCAGAGCGCTGCGCCATGTGGCATCGATATATTTTACCAATATGTCTAATGCTACTTATATGTATTCAATTAGCCCTAAGTTGCTCTAGATGCAGTGCCAAATGGTGTGCCAGATTCTGTCCCTTATGCTTTGAGAAATGCTGTCGGAGCTATAAATGTACTCCTTTCGAAAAGTATGACAAGAAACGGTACAAAGCTAGGCGGAAGTGGGGACGTATTTGTCAAGCATCACAAAGACAATGCAGAGATCCACGATAATCTAAATAAACATCACGTAAGTAATTATTAACTTATTTACGAAATCTAATGTACGTACACTTTTCCCGAAGAAACATGGGCCGGAATATCGAAACAAATGGCATCGAATATATTTGTATGGAGCCTGGTATAGTAAAAAAAACGTTATCAATTACACTCAACATCCCATATTCGAGCTAGTATGGAGAAAAAATAGTTGGCGACCACTGATGAAACTTACGTCAATCGATAAAGATACATATTATTAAAAGGATGGTATTTTGGACAAATGTCGAAAGTGATATTATACTTTCGGAGATATAGAACTTTGAAAATGTTCGCATGTAAAATTTTCAAAGTTCTATATCTCCGAAAGTATATCACTTTCGAGATTTGTCTAAAATACTATCGTTTTATAACATTTTTCTCTATCGATTGACGTAAGTTTCATCAGTGGCTGCCAACTTTTTTTTCTCCATACTAGCTCGAATAGTGGATGCTGAGTCTAATTGATAGCGTCTTTTTTACTATACCAGGCTCCATACAAATATGTTTGATGCCATTTTCACCTTCCTATGCTAATATCGTGAGATATAGAAAGAAATATTTGTATTTTTATATCTACATTTAGACAGATAAATAAATTATTTGGATCCATGTCTCTCCTCGGGGAAAACCGCTCAGTTATGCGGACTACTAGTTTTCTTTTGTAGAGGTATTTCTTCACACAAAATACCAAGTGAACAAGTAGTAATATGCTGTACCTTTTGTATAACTTCTCTTTTTTTCTGTCTCTATGTACTATTATCATCTCGCATAAACTGTAAAATAAATAATAATAAGTAGGTATGGCTTTAGAGGCTATTCTTTCCTTCTCTCTTATTCTTCTTTTACTTCCATAAGTATAAGCATTAGGTTCTAAATGTACAAAAGGTACAGTTTCTTTATTCAATGTATCTTTCCTCTTCATTCAATTTCTATTAGGCGCGCGGTTGTTTAATGTATTGCTCGCAGCGTCAGATGCATACGATCAGGTTACTCCATATAAAATCAATGAAGATAAATATATGTTTATATAAAGTATGGAGTAACCAGGGGGCCAAGTCTGCTAATTTAAGCTAAGCTTTTGCGATCCGTTTGATAGTCGATTGCGATTGATTTATATTGTGTCAAATTTGGTATTCTACTAAAAGATATACCAAACACAATCGCATCGCAGAAGCTATGCAGCAGCACGCATTTATATACCGATTTGCCAACTTATGAACAGCGACTGAAGTGATATAAGATCAAAAGTAGTTCAAGGGCAGTCCGAACGCACTTCAGTAGAATCGCAGTCGCTGAAACCGTTAGTAGAATACCAAAATGGTAAAATTTGCAACTGATGTTCTTTCGCTTGTCTATCGCGATTCTATTGGTGCATTTAGTAATTAGCAGACTTGGTCCCCTGGTCGTATGCGTCCTGCCTGACGCACAAAACAATCGTGTGCTTTAATCATTTTTCTCGTTTAATTTCATTAATTTTAACAGGTGACCTAAAATGGGAAATCTTAGCAAAATTATATTATTGGTGATTCAAATTCTATTGTCGATGATTGTTCTGAGCGAGGGCTGTCGTCGCTGCTGTCGTCGAAGTCGATGTCGCAAAAAAGTAAGGGTAATCATTTTATGTAAATTTTAAGCTACTAACTTTAAGAAATTGAAATAAAATATAAATGTACAAAAAGCAACAACGCCTAAAGTAACAAACCGACTTAAATTGCAACAATTAAGTAGGTACCTACTTTTAATTTGAATAATCTGGAAAACAGAAACATTAGGGACATTTCAACGATGACTTTATAACGCGCTGATGACTCGCGTTTTCTGCGTATATTTTCATTCAAGTATATTCGCGCTTTGGCAGATATTAAAACTCGATTCTGTTGTGGGAGGTATGTTTGTGTCGCTGTATTGTGATTCTTGGTCCGTAGGAGGGAAAGTCCTGTCCTTGCTACAAAACTCCGCTGCAGCCTCGTGTTTCTTCGTTCGTGAAGCAAAAATGCAAACCTTGCTACCTTGATTACAGAAACCGATAATACATTTAGTAAGTGTATTGTACAAATACAGGATGTAACGATAAATGTGTACAGATTGGAAACACAGAGATAGTGCCAGTGAAGCTACAGAACTTTTCCCAAAGCGAAAAAAAAGTTTTTTTTTTATTGATACGTTCAAACTGTTCGATCTGGTGATACACTTAGCGGCAGCCATTTTAAGGCCAAAACACACCGACATATGCGTACCTCTGAGTTGTAATGTATGGAATTGTATGAGACAGGACACACCGCTTGCGTAACGTAGACGTTCACGTCGACGTGACGCCTAGCCCTTCGCAACGCAACACGATAGCTTAGATGCGCAGCCCGGTGTCACATCGGGTTACGCCGACTACGCGCGTGGCTACGCCGCCGCGCTTACGTCTACGTTACGCATACGCATCCGGTGTGTTTCAGCTTTTAATGCTTAGACCTTGGAACCCTTGACAATATACCTATATTCCTATGAGAAAAGTTTTTTGGGTACACGTGAACTATCACTGTATTTCTTGGTACAGTTTTCCGCCTTATTTATACCATTATGTACCTTTAAGGTACTTAGGACATCAATTGTTGTTTTTTAAGTCGGTTAAAATTACATCAACGATATATAACCCGTGTTGTTTCCCCTCAGACGGGAATGTCGTGCCCCTGCGCTCGTCCTACGAAGTTGGAGATCCTTGAAAGTGGTAAAATAAAGGCCAAAACGTGCAAACGTTGCGACCCAGATAGGAATGGAACTAATTAATTATAGTAAGTGCTGTCCAAAATTTAATGTTACTATGAATAACATGTATTTTTTTTTATTAGCCTAATGTGTCTCACTGCTGGGCAAAGGCCTCTCCCGCATTCTTCCATGCCTCCCTATCTCCGGCCGCCTCTGGCCAGTTTGCCAAGTATGCATCCAGATCGTCGCGCCATCTCCTCTTAAGCCGACCTCTACCTCTGTGGCCGTCGGGCGGCAACCAGTTGGTAGATATCTTGGCCCATCGATCCGGGTGCATATGGCAAACATGTCCAGCCCAGTTCCATTTTAATTTTGTGGTCTTCACCCCTACATCAGCGATGACCTTTTTGATCGCAGCGTGGGGTTACGGATCCGATCGGATCTTTTAACACCTAATATGCTGCGCTCCATAGCTCGCTGGCAAACCTTGAATTTGGACTAACCTATGAGTATTTTTGTTAAATAAAAAAAATAAAAAATTCTCGTACTTATAAGAAGTTTAATAAACAAGAGACTAATTCTACAGGTATTGTAAATTCAAATATTAATTGTGCCTATGATAGATGGATGTGAGGATTTTTGTTACTCTATCACGCAAAAAATGAAGAACAGAATTTGATGAACCTTTACAATATTGTAGCTTGCATATCAGAATAATACCTATATAAGTTTTATTATTTTAAAATATTGCGTAAGTTTTCTAAGACATGATAAATTCGTACGAAATACGAAGCCTCTAGTACTTTGCACACATTTCAGGATGGCCTGCCTCTGTACCAAAACACTTTCTTTACCAAACTATGAGGTGGATGCGGGCGGTACTGTTCCAACTCCTCCTGGTCCTGTTCCTCATCGCTATGGAAGTTCTGGCCTGCCATCCATGCATCCCTTGCTGCAGGAGAGAGCCGTTAAGGAGATGTCGGAGTCAATGCCACCGGACTATATACGACACTGATGACCCAGACGTATGAATTCATCTCTTACATTATAATAATCATTTATTGCTACATCATAATAGTACAGCACAATTTAAGAGCGTCGCTCTTGTCGGTGGAGTCTACGCCACTCTGTTCTATTTTCTGCCGTCCTTTTGAGTACCTGATACGACACAACTTCTATCCCCTCTTTCATTTGATCTATGTAAGTTCTTCGTGGTCTCCCTCTCTTCCGTTTTCCTTATACTTTTCCTTCCAATAAGTATGAGTGCAGTCTGTCAAAAAAGAATAGAAATTAAAAAGTAGCAACACAGTAGCGTCGTCCCTTTCGAATCAGTCTAACAAAAACGAGATGACACTACCGTGTCGCCACTTTTTAATTTCTACTCTTTTTGGACTGACTATATCTACAAGTTAGACCACGGAAAAGGTGGCGGGACGAGCTGGACACCTTCTTAAGTAGCTGGGCGGAGGAAGCTCGAGACAGAAAGTCATGGCGGATGAGGAGAGAGGCCTTTGCCTAGCAGTGGGACACAAATGTCTAAATTAGATTAGATTAGATCTTATACATATAATAAGCTCTAGCATAGAGCATACCAATATTTTCAATAAGTGGGTATTACAAAATTTATTTTTTAATGAATTTTCGAATCACAAATTACTAATATAGTAAATGTAGAGACAGAGTCTTCCCACGTATGCCTACGCAGTGCATTATGCATTATCTATTCTATAAAAATGTTTTGATTTGAAGCACAAATGTCACACGCCACGTGGGACGGCGTTGCGCATAACAAGCGTGCCATTTAACTCGTGATATTTAAGAAATAAGATGTGTTTGATTATAACTTTCAATAACTTAATTCACAGGCTAAAGAATTGGTCTTCATCACGAAGTGAAATCATCTTAATTTCGGTGAGCCAGTTCTAATACATAATAACTTTAATTTCTAATCTGTAAGGCGAGGGCTATGCGCTGCACTAGGTACGATTCAGCGCGGCTTTCTCTCGAATTATTGCGCAGACGCCTACCCAACTCCCGCACGAAATGTTTTGCCTCCGCACACCAAACACCGCTCACCTCGACAGCGAAGGTTTATTAAATTACTCCTACATTTATATTTGAAGTGAGAATCGTTGTAGTTTAAACTTATTAGCTGAAACTCGTCTGCTCGTTTTCCCACTAGCATTGTAGGTAATTTGTACACATACCTACCTACATACATATCTGTCACGCCTCTCTCCCATTGGGGTAGGCAGAGACCACTTCCTTCCACTTGCTTCAATCCAAACACACTCTTTTGCTTTATCCACACTCATCAGTAGCCTCATACATGCCCGTCGGTTTTTGTAGTTTGTAGAGCATTAAAAACTCTCGTACCTACCTACATTACTCTATCTATACTATACAATGCCATGTATAATTAGAGTATGGTGTCCTATAATAAACATACATGAGACGACTGATGAATGTGGAGGAAACGAAAGAATTGTGTTTGGATTGTACGAGTAGCAAGTTGGATGGAAGTGGTATCTATTTGTCTTTTACAATGGGAGAGAGGCGTGATAGATATGTACCTATCTACCTATACGTTTGAACATGTTGAGTTAAATAAATAATAATACCATTATTAACTATTTCTCGCTATTTCTTACCCTAAGGTTGCCTAAAAGATATTGCTACCTAGCAATAAGGCCGCCTGTTGCTTCTTATATTCTTGTTTGTGTCTGTACCTTATATATTTTTGTTCAATAAAGAATATTTGTATTGTATTGTAGTGTATTCCACAATGTTGTTTTTATGCAGGCTGCTGGTCGAACATTGGCCTCAACGACGCCTTGGACAACTTGGACTCTTCCTGTACACTTCTGCGTTACCTTGTAATGATTGTCGTATAATATTCTATGTGCAATTAATACTTGGCAATAAATTAAAATCTATGAAACTGAATAATGATGCTTTATTTATACGGTGTTACGTAGTAACTGTACCACGATATCAAACTCTTCTATATCTTATTCAGAGTTGATGTGATTTGATAGGCGAACGCAAAGGGCGAATACTAAACTTTATTTTATTTATTTTAAACTTCAATAAATATCATGATATTTTTCCTTCTTTCTTCCTTTACCTACCTAAAAGGTGCGCCAGTGTTTCCACAGAAGCAGATAATTTAGTATACTTATCAGAGCAATGTATATTATACACATTAAACATTAAGTACTTATGCTGTAATTATTCGATAGTCTTCACTGATTTGTAAAATATTTTTCAACACAAAGGTTTTTAAATGGTCTCCGCGCGCCATGCATGCATCTGAATTTCGACACAGACGTGCTAATTCTCAAACTCACGCGCAGCACCCTTGCAGCACAATTGCAGCACCATAATATTAGACGAGTGATACTTACATTCTCATTGCTCGTATTACACTGGCATACAAAAACTGACACTGCTGTCATAAATTCTTCCTTCAAATCTTCATTTATGTATATTCCCAGTTGACAGTTGACCAACAATCATCCAAATTTTTTGTAATAAATTAATTTATATCTATAAGTTCCTCCCACGCCGAACAATTAACATCTGGTGAGTTAATTAAGTGAAAACCTATTAAAAAATTACCGAAAATGATATGAAAAGATGTTTATAAAATGGTTGGCTACCTACGGCTGTTTCATAAAATTCTCCTTCGTTTACAGACTCAAAATGGATAAATAAAATTATGTACAATGATCTAAATAAAACACGAACATACAATCTGAAATCTAGCAATAGAAAAGTGAGTATTTACTTTTACCACAGAATACCAAATAGTAGGTTAACAACTCATGCTACGATACTATTAGGTTCAAATTCCGACTGTGCAACGCTAAATAGGCACCTATTCAGCCCCTACAACTGCGCTTTCTGACGCGTAACTCGTAACTTTTCTGTCGGTATCAAGGTTGTCTCCTTTTAAAAATAATTAATCATAAAATTTAAACAGTTGTTTTTTGTAAACAAATGAGGTTTCAAATTTATTAGTATTTTGTGGCAGCGCAGCAGCGGTCGAATCAGTGCCTACGTAGGTAGCTTATTTAAACGACGAATAACTCAAGAGCGCGCGTGTGTGAACGCTCGCTTGTGAGCCCCTACTGATTTATCCCCCCGAAAGGGGCGGCCGTTGCTTACAGTTCCATATATACCCGCACAAGTGTGACAGGCCTGCTTGTAAGAAGGCAAAGTGTTCAATGTATGAGTCATAACTTGACTGTATAATCCTGGGACGTATGTTATGTAGCTTGATAATCTTGGTGACCAATGTCTTAACTTGTGAAAATGGCAGAACTTTTGTCGATCGATGTCGGTGATATCGAGCAAAAAGCACATGTTCATATGATATAGCCTGATGAGAGACTGACGGACAGACGGACAGACAGCCGAGTTTCAGTAATAGGGTCCCGTTTTCACCTTTTGGGTAAGGTACCCTAAAAATTGACGTCGGCTGATGATGAGGATATAAGTTTGCATTATGTTTCAGAGTTCCGTGACATGTGGCTCCGGCATATCGGATTAATCTTGGTGCTGGTGGTGGTGTTCGTCCATTACGCGCTGAGCTGCTGCTGCTGCAGCCCTTGCATGCGACGTTGCTGCCGCCGTTGCTGCCGCCCTTGCAGCCCGTGCTGTAGGAGAAAAGGCCTATGGGGAAGATTCAAAGACGATAATATGAATTACAGAACCAGAGATCCCAACAAAGCTGTGAAGAGGAAGGTCAAGAGGACGGGCCTTACTTGTTCTTTGCCGGAGACACAATGCAGAGATCCCCGATGAGGTATGTAGAGAACAAAGTCATCGATATTCAAATTAAAAAGTTGGTAGGAATATGGTTTTTATAAGCGAGAAAGGGTCGAGTCGAGATAGTCCTCAGCCACATAATACAGATTATACTCTTGTTCCAATAGTTCTTCTTTTTGAAATCAATTATTATCCTTACAATTAACGCTTGAAGATTATCTTACCGTCAGCGAGGCACTAAACGGGAAACACCTTTTTTTAAATACTTCGCTTTATTATTAAGTACCTAATGATGATCTCCTTTAGACTTAAATATTTTGTTTAATTGTTATATTTTATAAATTAATTTTGATAAAATTTTCGCACACAGTGTAATGTACTGTTTTAAGAAAATAAACTACTTACTCTAAAGACTTCGTTTATCATCGCGAGAGAGCGATACAGCGATACGCTTGCCCTCAGCTACATTAATTATTACATTAATTATTTCCACAGATAAACGACAAATGGCAATTCTTAAGCTAATATTATTATTAATCATCAACATTGTAATCTTGGGCATTACTTTGGCCGACGGATGCAGACTTTGTAGAAGAAAAGGGAAGAGAGTGAGGAAATTGAGAGGGAGAAGGAGGAGATCTCGACCTATGCATTGTGTTTCGAGGTTTTGCGAAGGGAACCGTCCACCGCCACCGCCGCCCCCGCCGCTGAAGAGATACTAATTGAAGAAATCTTTACTATAGCTTAAAAATGTGTAGTTTTGGTAAGTTTTTGAAAGTATTGGAGGAGTGTGACTATAAATAGCGATGTGGCCGTCAGTCCGTTTGAATACAAAGCTGCGCCCAAACGAATTCGACCATTTATTATTTACTAGGGCCTGCTCGCGACTTCCAACGCATTTATTATCATAATATATGTTGCAAAAATATGCAATTTCTTAAAATAATAATAGTTTATGTGTTATTCTGTTATATAAACTACAATATTGCCAAATTTCATCAAATTCTGTAGTTTTTGCGTGAAAGAGTAATATCCTCACATAAATCCATCCATCGGCACAATTAGGATATTGACACGTCCTCCAAATACTGATACCAGATTTTCGGTAGTAAGCTTTTAACATAATATATTTTTCAGAATCGACAATGGCTCTGCGTTTAAATATTATCTTTTCTGCAAATCAAAGCTTAATTTTCTAATGAGAAGAAACAACTAACGAAAGTGCCATTAAACTATGTAAAACGGGCAAAAAGTAGTGATCAGGAAACTGAAATAAGTAAGTATATTATCATACATACATATCAGTCAAGTCACGCCTCTCTCCCATCGAGGTAGTCAGAGACTTGCTACGACCCAAACACACTTCTTTCGCTCCATCCACATTCATCAATCGCCTCATACATTCCCGGCGGTCTAGGGCCTAGGGTACTCATGACTTGGCTTTTCCTTAATTAATACTTCTTATGAATGAGTTCCTTTAGAATAAGTTTCGGAAAAGTCATTGATTTATTAGTATGCTAGAGGCTGCCCGCGACTTCGTACTCATTTTTCGTCATATCTTTGAAAAAACACGAAATATCTACAAATTATATAGCCTATGTGTTATTCTGATGTCTAAGCTAAGTTACTGTAAAATTTCATTTAAATCTGTTCAGTGGTTTTTACGTGATGAAGTAACAAACATCCATCCAACCATCGGCACAAACATTGACATTTATAATACTAGAGGCTGCCCGTGACTTCGTACGCATTTGTCTTCATATCTTGGAAAAAAATCATGATATTGTAAAATAATATAGCCTATGTGCTACTCTGATGTCCAAGCTACAATATTGCCAAGTTTCGTCAAAATCTGTTCAGTGGTTTTTAACGTGATGAAGTAACAAACATCCATCGATCCATCAGCACAAACATAGACATTTATGATATTCATTTGTTCGCAGGTTGTTCGGGATAAGTGGGAGGACACGGATGAGACATCCTGTCCAGTATAGTTACGTAAAGGGTTGAGCAGCTTTAAGTCCGATATGGAGATTCGTCCATACTTACTTAAACTGATTTGCTAAATAGAAGAATTAGTATAGGCGAGTGCCCGTAGCGTCCTACGTCTGCCTTAAGTGTTCAAATTTACAACCATGAGACTCTTAAAGCAACTCTTGAAGCAAATCTTTCTGTGTGCCGACGTAAGGCATCTTTACCTTTACTGTTATATTATATTCCTTTTGTATTTACGTTTATTTATTTACTATACACACATAACAATAAACTATATGTATGTCTAATAATGTTGTTTTATTCTTTGAACTTTCCTGAAGATGTAGCTTGAATGAAAGTGAATTGGTTGATTTGTTTTGACCTGGACGCTTAGCATACGTGCCACGACAATTATTATCTCACGCCATGCTGTCCTTATCACATTTAAAACTATGGACAGAGACGTAAGCGTGACTAACCCATGACAACGTCTTGTCACGGAGTGTATGCTAAGCTTGTACTAAGCTAGCTGGTTTTGTTACCTTTGATAAGTTATTATTATTAATCAGCTACAGACATTAACTTTTAACATAAATACCATAGAATAATAATGATAAATACTTCAAATAATTATTTCATTTAACGATCTAAATGAACATTTAATTAAATAGGACTTCATCAAAAAAGAAAAACTGGCAAACAGCTGTCTTAAATTCTTTTTAAAACTTGTTCTCTGTCAAGTTATGTCAGTCTGTCACTTTGCTATCAATCAAAATCTATCAAAATCCCATAACAAAATTAATGTGTACTAAAAATTATTGAAATAGTAAGTGCTACGCTACATCAAAACCCATCGGGTAAGTAAGGTTACTTTATATCAGTGAGGTGTAGATTTTTAAAAAGATAAAATGAACAGCAACAGTCTAACTTCGCGGCAGACCACGAAAATGTGGCGGGATGAGTTAGACACCTTTCTGGATAGATAGAGACTGCTCAGGATTCAGAAATATGACGGAAGAGAGAGGTCTTCGCCTATCTGTGGGATTTAAACCGCTGAATCGATATATATCGATACATAATTAGGAAATATTAGAACTTGCAAACATCAGTGTATTTCATAATCACTTCCCAATCGTTATCTTATCGATATATTCAGCAGTGGGGATTTGAGCAATTTATCTGAACAACACGCGAATACCCTGCTGCGTAAAGTTTGATTAATTGATTTTCTTTTAAATTAATCTATACGATTGATTGATTGGCGATAAGTACAAGCATTTAACTATATTTTAAATAGCATGACATGACCCAAACCAATGATCATTCATAATGATGTGGCGTTAGCGGAACAATATAAAACTGTATTAGGTAGGCACTGACTGTGTAAGTTTTTTAAAATATAGTGTGAAGAGGTAGTTATGATAAGTTGGCCTATTAATTTATAAAGTCAAATGTCTGCTTTTACTAACTTTGAACAAGAAATTACTTTAGTTTAGATATACTCGTACCTACATTAATCAAGTAAAAAACATAGATTTTTAAGAATAAAAACCTATTGAGGACAGTGTGCCTACTTTAGCTTATTGAATTTGGTGATACCTAAACTGAAAGTATAAACAAAGTACAGAGTATTTAAGGTTCCAGAAAGGAACAAAAAAGAGTTTGAACAAAGTGTTATCTACCACGTTTTAGTGAAGAAACCCTGCTACAAATACAACATTTTTATAGCAATACCTCCGTGAATGAATGCGTATACATTTTTTTCAGATTCTGCAAACAATGGAGACACCCTCATAACTAAATACCTCTAGATATCCCAAAGCAATGGCTCTCCTATCCCGAGCGTTTGTAATCATATTGGTCCACATTATATCAGTCCTGGATTACATATACCATAGCGCCAAGCAATCGTATTTAAATTATAGAAATCAACCGACCACGCCATGTACCTAATCATTAAACATACATACATATCTAAACTAAGGTAATAATATCTACTGTATCACACATTGAAATACTCCTTTTGTAAAAACTTGCTCCAGTTTAAACTTCGGAGTAAGTAAATAATCAGCTTTACTTCTTTATGATAAGCCACATTATCACTGGACTCATGTCATGACACAATTCGACCAATATGAAAGCTCTCTAAGAACGACCTCACTACATAGTATAAGGAGGTCTTAACAGAGTGGACGATAATAAACCTTTCGAGTTACGTCGTCGAGTGAACAAAAGACATCATTTTGTTTTTCTTGCGAGCTGTTGGACACTCCTAAACTAAAAACTATGGTAAAATTATTGATACGACAACTGAATAGACTATTCGAAGAACTATATTCGTATCTCAAAATGTGCGTATCGAAATGCACAGCTTCGACGCCGTATTGCCGGCTGGCTTCAGAAATCTCGTGTGCGGAGTCCTTTGGCAAGAGTAAAGGAAAAAAGCCGGAGTTTGCGGTTTATTCTAACACCCATAGTGACGTGTTACCGACTAACACAGCCCTTTTAAAACCATGTGCAACGTACAGAATAAGAGCACCAATACCCACATCCATAACTGATCACAATTCTGAAACAGATCTCTTATTATAATAATTTTAATTCTGTTCGTGTACGTGTCAAAAGTATCTAATAATTGGGAATATTAAATATAATTACTACTTAATTTAAAAAAAAAAACTGTTTTCTTTCTCATAAACTTTGCGTACTTAGTCGCCTACGTAAGCTGCCAGTCTAACACAATTATCTGCAAATGAAAAACATTGGTTTGGGTCAAGTACACCAGTGTATTTAATCTACGACTTATATTTAAGTACCCTAATCTATTCTGTTATATTATTAACACTTTATAAATTGCAGGTGGAAAGACTCAAAGCAATTTTCTTTGTTTGCAGATTCAACATGGACACATAAACTTTATAAAATGACGACACAAAAATAACGTTCGACAAGCTGCGCCATTAACAAATTTAATATCAAATTTAAATACTGTAAGTACTCTGTCTTCTTTTTCTCAGCCTATAGCTACCCAATTAGCGTAGGCCACACACGACGCAATGTGGGAAGGCCTCCAACAAGGTGGACTGACGACTTGGTTAAAGTCGATGGAAACCGTTGGATGTGGGCAGCGCAAGACCGGTTGTTGTTGAGATCCTTGGGGGAGGCTTTTGTCCAGCAGTGGACGTCCATAGGCTGACATGATGAGCATATAGGCCTCTCCAATATATCTCTAACGCGACCGGTTTATTGCCACCGGCATCCCACAAGAACTCACCATTTTCGCTAGGTCGTCGGTCCATCTGTCTTCTTATAATATTAATTAGCATAGGGATAGCAACGAATATGTACCAACTGCTCGCAATAGACAAGGGCAATAGTGGAAAATCTATGGCTAGGAAGACGCAAGAGGAAATCGGATCACCTTATCTTGCGCTTTCTAGAATAACAGCTGGCTGTAAGTAAGTTAATAGTGTCTAAAAATTTGCTCGTTTGTTAATTTATAATCTTTTTATTTCTATACCTATTGTAGCTGTTGGTTTGACAATAAATAAGTAAATATTATTTAATACGATCACGAAGCACATTAGAAGTAAGCCTCACAGCTAACACTGGCAAAATTAATCAGAAATCCGTATTTTAAAAGGCTCTTGCTTTACAGAAGCGGCCATAACGACAGAGATTTTTAAAAAATCCGTGCTCAAAGACAAGATTTTAAAAAGATGTAAATAATAATCGCGGGGGAGGCTGTTGCCCAGCAGTGGGATCTAAATGGCTAAAAAAAGAAACTAATAATTAACTGTAGTACAGTATAGGTAGTTTTATTTATGATCCAAACACACCTCTTTCGCTTCATCTACACTCATCAGTTGCCTCATACATGCCCGTCGGTTTAGGGTATTCTTGTAGCAAGTGGAAGGAAGTGGTCTCTGCCTACCCCAATGGGAGAGAGGCGTAACAGATATGTATGTATGTATGTTATTTATGATAACAGTATAAACAAATACCATACATAGTTATTGTCTTTTCTATACAAATGACTAATATTTCCCAGCGCCATACAATGTGGAAGCGATACTTCCTGTTCACATGCCTGGTGCTCCTCTATGTGATACAAGCGGTGTACAGCTGCGGCGCGAAGAAAGTAGACTGTGAGCCCGAGAATCCTCCTTGTGGCAAGAAGTGATCGAGTATCCAGTTACAATGGTTACCGAGGATAAAAGTAAGTTTTTTATTACACGCTTTATATTCGCTTCACTTGTAACTATGTATGTAATCTTGGAACATCTTGGAATTGGAAAAATCTTGGAATCTTAATTTAACCCACTTCCCGGTCTTCGAATAGGATGAAATTTTGCACACGCTATGAGTTTTGATGACAATACAATAATATGGTATTTTCGAACTGATTTGATGATGGAGCATATTTAGTGTGAGCTAAAGCGTGTGTTACATTTTTAAACTTTAACTCTACCTGTCTCTACCTTTCCAAGGCAAATTGTAACCAGCGATAGCACGTAATGAACGCACGATGGAGTCGGCAGCCTTGTACAAGTACCTGCTAATGTTGGCGACGTGTCTGTTGGCCGCGCTGCGACATCTGCCCAACATCACCTACCACGACCGTGTGCCGTTTTATTGCAATTATTCTCATGCTTACTGCGAATACTGGTATTTTTTTGTTTGATTCATAAAACCTACCTCATACCTTATTAATTGATACTAAAAATACTTCTACTCTATGCTATTCTCTTCTTAAACTCAAAGTAATTGTTCGTTAAATCTCGTGTACTCCATCTTTTTAATGACAAATGGTAAAGGCATAATATAGGTGACTTTATTGACCTATTCAAGTAGTGTAGGTTAAGTATGTGTTTTTGATAAATGTGATTTACTACAAAGCTGTATAAAATTTCAAGTCCCAAACGCTCTGATTTAAATCTGTCCTGCAACTATCTGATTACAAAGAAACTATCGTCTGACACGACTTGGAGTAAGGGGTGCAATACCGTCACTTATGTTAGTTTTGGTAGTCTTGTCACTACAAAATACATAACAGCGGCCTTTGGAACGAGCCACGAACCTAACGTTTTTGATCAGAATTGGGGGACAGAACCTACTTTTGAAGTCCGCACTGTGTGGCTTAGAGATAGTTCCCGCTTATCCGATCAGTATTTTTCTCGGGCCGTCTAAATATACGGAGTTGCCAGTGGCAGTACAATTTGTATGGAGCTGTTCACAATCAGCCGGATCAGTCATAATGTGAACAGTTCCATACAAATGGTAAACAACACACAATTAAACATTTTAATTGAATTGTTTTTCAGATACTAAAACAAATGTTCCGCCAATCACTATGAAGTACACGAATGAATTCGTACTGTTATTTCTCCATATTTTCCTGTCGATACTATCTTTGACTGAAGGCTGCAGAATGCACAGGAGGGTGTCGTGCCGGGGTAACAGCTGTTATAGGATACCGAGGAAGTGTGCCAAGGCATCCATCTGCTGCGATCGTAATGTTAAAGTGGTCAAGCCGGTCAGAAGTATGGGGTTAAATTTATCTATTATTTAGAGAAGTTTCGCACTAAGCGCCAAAACACACGGTGAAACGCAACTGCAACGCAACTAAAACTGCTAGTTACTTTTAAGTTGCATCGCAGTTTCTGCTATGGACTTCCTTAGAAAACCACACACGACGCAACTGAAACGAAACGTTTCAAACTAGTTGCGTTGCATTTGCGTTTCACCGTGTGTTCTGGGTCTCAGGGTCAATTTATACTAGGGCAGAATCAAAGCGAATTTCCGAAATTGAACATAAGAAATTCAACCTTAACTCAACGGCATGACGCGCGTATTACTCCAGAAAGCTCAGCATACGTGCCGCAACAATTATCTCACGTCATACTGTCCTTATCACATTTAAAACTATGGACAGAGACGTAAGCGTCACAAACCCATGACAACGTCTTGTCACGGAGTGTATGCTAAGCTAGCTGATATTTTAATGCGCGTGAATATGACGCGCGAGTTCGCGCGAAATCATACATGAAAAGGTATCTGAAGTAGGTAATACTTATGTGCGTTATACTTTTGAGCTAAAATTAAATGCCTTTTGTTCATTTTTAGAAATTAGCTTCGACTCTGCCCTCAGAGTCGAAGCTATAAAAAAATATTTGAAACACATTTTTTACCTGATCAAATACATAAATAAATACAAAGATACAGAGCATCAAAATTACGGAGTGGGTCACGTCACTCCTATGTAAAAAACGTACTTACGCGTGACGTCACGAGCAAGTTTAACCCAGAGTATCTTTGTCGTTTTTAGTTTAAGAGCAAAAAGAAAGAATACGTGTAGATATTTTAAAATAATCTATTTTATGGACTAAAAAAATTATATACCTAAGAGGCATGATGACTAAACTTCTATGTGAATGAAAGGGCGGGCTATATGATTAATGGAGCATTTAGTTTAACAAGCTTTTGTGCAATTAGCTGTAATGCTGATTAGCTGTAAAACACAGAGCACCCCCTAATAGAGTGCACTTGCAAGGCAATAGACGTGCACCGTACATATGTCTTTTTCGGCAGATGTAGCAAAGCGAACTATGTCATTCAAGTCAGTACTGACCAGCTGTCACATCCGTACGCACAAGCTTTTTCGCAATTTACATGGCTCTTATTTTGCTTTAAAGCGTAATAAAATGACAGTGTGTTTTGTGAAATGGTACGGGAAAAATTCTGGGACATCTTGCTTTAAGAAAAATGGAATATCTTTTCACCGATAAGTATAAACAATTTTTGTTTTATATTACGCGGAGTTCATGTTACACTGGACAACAAATTTTGATTTGCCTACATCCCTTTCTGTCATTATGCTAATTACTATGTTTATCCTTTTTCGTTTCCGAAATTTCAGTACTAGAGTTGTAACAAATTTATCGACTGAATGTAATCGATTTATTTTATCAAATACAATAATAATATACACTTTTTGTTGAGATGAGATGTAGATAAAAAATAACTAATAATTATTATTAATATGTAAAGAACAGTACTTCGATATTTTTTTATTACCTATCATCGCAAATAATAGAATAAAGTTAGTGTTTGTTTTCTTTTAAAGATTTCCTAAATGTCCTGAGCAAAAAAAGTACAGCATATTTATTAGAAGTTTCTAAATAATAACCTAGTTTTGGGTTATTTGGGACACTGAAATTCAGTTTTCGGAAGCATGTATTTATTTTCAAATTAATTTTACCGGTAAGTGTCGTCAATTGTCATGCAATTTTAACTTAACCTCTCTAATTATTTAATTTTGTTATAACATCGAATTGTTCAACAATAAAAAATGTAACACACTTATGTAAATGTTTTATCGATAAACCTAACTGTCGTCACGGCACATCTCTAAGCGATGCGTTGACCTTGATTCAGCAAATCACAGCATAGTTGTCACGTCCCCCGCACTTCATTCTTGCCGCCTAAAGTTGTGAGTTTTGTTTCGAATAAAATTGTAATGATTCGGGCTCTATAGGGGGTGCTCTGTGGCTGTAAAATCACCTACTTCTAGTTAAGTTAATAACTACTACCTCTATAATCATTTCAAAGGCCATTGCTGAAAGGAGAGGAAAGATGCCGGGTCACCTGATACGACACGACGATTTTATAAAAAACATCTTGGAAGGTAAAGTAGAAGGAAAACGAAAGAGAGGGTAAGGTTATTAGTAAGGTTGCCTGGAAGATATTGCTACCTAGCAATAAGGACGCCTGTTGCTTCTTATATTCTTGTTTGTGTCTGTACCTTATATCTTTTGTGCAACAAAGAATATTTGTATTGTATTGTATTGAGAGGTAGACCACGAAGGACTTAGTAGACCAAATAAAAGAGGGAATAGAAGTTGTGTCGTATCAGGTGCTCAAACGGACGGCAGAGAATAGAGAAGAGTGGCGCAGACTTCACCGACAAGAGCGACACTCTTAAATTTATGATGTTGATGACCTCTATAAAATCACTACGTACGGTCTGAAAAGAGGAGAAATTGAAAAATGGCAACACTACGCCGTCGTTTTCTTGTCAATCTAAGAAAAACGGGCCATGTTGCCACTTTTTAATTTCTTCTCTTTTTTGCTGTTTTATACATTTAATTAGGTACCTATATTATATGTTATTTTAATTATCTACATAATGTTCTACATTTCAGAAACATAGCTGTGACATCTACAAATATAAGGTTAGTAAGCGGATTCATCATGTCAAAACACACAAGCGTGCTGATGCTCATTCTCAGCCTCTGCTTTCTTATCTTCGAGTCATTTGCGTGTAAGAAACAAGAAGTACTGGTCAGGAAGAAGATGTGTGGAAAGAAATGTCTCGCTTGTAACTATAAGGGACCTATTGTCGAAATTATTTATCCTAAACCTAAGAAAAGGTGAGCCGTAATAAAGCAAAAGAGTTGAAATTAAAAATTGCAACACTGCAGTGTCGTTTTTCTTAGATTGATTTAAAAGGGACGACGCTACAGTGTTGCCACTTTTTAATTTCATTTCATTTTTGCTAGATTGTACGAGTACCTAGCAACTTAGCTGTATGGAATATGGACTTTATTTTAACCACAACCTTCTTACTCTTCACAGACAAGAAAAAAATAAGAACTAAAAATGATGAATGAAATAATCTATATCACAATGCAACAATTTATCTACACACATGATTCCTGAAACCTTGCCCAACTGATTGTTAACAGAACACGCAATTAACTTCCCAACTACAAAGAGGTAAGATTCAAATTGCCTTTACGTACATGTAGCTACTTTTATAAGAAAATCGAGTCTTAATCATAATCCTACTAACATTTAAAATGTCAATGTTTGTGCTTATGGAAAGATGTGAAGATGTATGTCACTCTGTCACGCAAAAACTGCTAAACAGATTTTATTGAAAGTTGACAATATTATAGCTTGCACATTAGAATAATACATACCTACGTAGGCTGTAAGATGTTGTATGACGATAGATGGGTACACAACGTCGCAGGTAGCCTTTAATTTGTGTATAACTTTGTTTACGATAAATGCGTACGAAGTTGCAAAGTTCTACAAACTAAAGCTAACTAACTAAATCTTTAGTTTGCAAAACTTTGTTTGTTTTTATTTTGGTAGTTATGTTGTCGCCGTCTCTCCAATCACGTATCATCATGGTGTTATTCGGCCTCAGTTCAATTATTCTACAAACTAATGCATGTAAGAAGAAGAAGAAGCATTGCAAACCGAGCTGCTTTCCTCGACCTAGATCGCCTACTATAGAGATTATTTACCCTAAACCCGCGCAATAAGGTAAGCATTTTATATAAGTTTTTTCCCAGCTACCCAATGGCTACCAACTGCCAAAAGGCGTCGCAGCAGACCACGGAAAAGGTGGCGGGACGAGCTGGACACCTTCTTAAGTACCTGGGCGGAGGGAGCTCGTGACAGATGTCGTCGTGGCGGATGAGGAGAGGCCTTTTCCCAGCAGTGGGACATAAGTGGCTAGATTAGATTAGATGTAAGCACTTATATGCTATTGTTAATAAGTAAATAGGTAAATAATAATAAATATTTTAAGAGTTCAAAATAAAGCTCAGCTTCACCACCAGTGGGCGAGATAGCGAGGGACCCAGTTACACCCATACCTACACAGGGATAGTAACTCTGACTTTACGGAAATCACTAGGCGATCGGCTTTCAGAGCCAAGCATTCAGCCAATTACAAGAGATCTTTAAGAACTACCCAATTCAATAGCATAGTGAGGTCCTTCCTAACTGGACGACGAATCTGTTTTGCTAGGCTATAGTCAATAGTCAAATAATCTTTATTTCATAGATTTTTATAATCGCCTGAAACAGGTTAATTTTTTTAAAGATAATGTTACATTTGCAAGGTGCAGTTTTCCCTAGAGAAGAATCTAGCAAGAAAATCTGTTGGGTTGCTCTTTTGAAATAAAGTTTTCCCCAGCACATGTAGCTATTCCTTTGTAAATAGATTTGCTAACTTAATAAGTTATTTTTTTATTCAACAGGAATAACAATCTTATCACAACATGGGATTACGATCGCTCTTGATTATGACAATGCTAGTAATCGGCATGTGGCTCGCGGAACAAATCATCGCTAATAAAGGGAAATTCGTTTCGTGCCGATGTGAGGGCCAGTACGTCGAATATGAAGATGTGAAGCATTCATATTATGTGAAGCCAAAAAATTTTTGGGCGCGGTTACGGCATAAACGATGAGATACGGGTACTGGTTTCTCATGTTTTTAAATAGGATATTCTGAGTAAGTACCTATTGTACTAAATGTTGAGGGAAAAGCCAAGGAGAAAGTATCTCGATCAAATTGGAGACTTGTTAAAGAAAGGCCAAGTCAGGATCTTAGGAGTACCTACCCTAATCCGACGTGCATGAATGAGGCGACAGATTAAGCGAAGGAACTGTGTAGCAAGTAGAGGGAAGTGGTCTCTGCCTACCCCGATAGTAGAGACGTGACGAATATGAATGTATGTATGTACTATGTGGGATTTGTTTTTTCAACGCTAAGCGGCGTTCCAGTTCAGGTTTTAATTATTCATTTTAGTCACTCACAGACATTTTGCGATCAGTAGGGCCCAGTGCGAATAAGATATGGAATGATATTAACCTCTCACATCCCACTGACGCATTATAAACCCAGACACAATAGATTTTCTTTTTTTTCTGGGATGTGAAAGATTAAACACTAGATTTTCATTTTGTTACAGCTTAAAATCACGATGTAAAATGTTAAAATCTGTTAAGAACTTTCATCTGAGGCAATAATTAATGAATTTGCGCTCAATTGTCGTGGTGGCGATTTTGTTAGTCGCGTTTTGCGTTATGCAGACTTTTGGTTGCAAGAGGAGCTTCGAAGAACGGTGGGGACCAACTCCCGGCGGCGGCGGCACTGTCATTGACATTGTGTACCTCGATCCTAGATTGCAGAAAGTACTTACCTAGATAATTTGTTTAGATTTGTTTGGGACAGCGAATCCACTTAGGAGCGATTGATTTATGTAATTTATGCATTACTATCGTGTCCCTATCCTAAGATTATCAACTGGCGACCACGCAATGGATGACGCAGTATGAGAAGGCCTCCAATAAAAACTGGAACGACGACCTAGTGAAAGTCACGGGAAGCCGTTGGATGTGGACAACGCCGGACCGGTCGTTGTGGAGATCCTTGGGGGAGGCTTTTGTCCAGCAGTGGATGTCCATAAGCTGACATTATGATCGTGTCCCTTTTTCAAATAGTTAGTTTTAAGTTTAATAGCGCGTTAGCGTTAATGATCTTTTCTGAAATTTTCGTGTCAATATGGATGTGAAGACGATGTTTGTTACTCTTTCACACAAAAACCACTTAACAAACAAAATGAAACAAAAAAAAACAAAATATGAAACTGACAAAAAACAAAATGACAAATGAAACTACATTTTTGTCAGTTACTAGATATCCTAAGTGCAGAATATGCATTTTGTGCCACCGACCCTAAGTAACTGATGTCATGTGGCGCGATCGTACGAAATGCATATTCTGCACAATCTTATGTCCCTACATGTTATTCTGTGTTTTTTACGATGAAGGCGTACAGTCACGGTAAATATCTAGTTAATTAAATACTTTGTACTTATTTTCAGAAAAGAAAAAAGAGATAGAACTGCGAATTCTGTGCCAGAAATAACAACTTAGTCGATGTATGATCGTGTTTTGAAACCAGATGGAAATAAATGTCCGTTACTTTACAAAATGTTTATTTATCTTCTTACATAATCGAATACACTTTCATAATGACTTGTAACTATCTACAAACTGAATCATAAACGTATCTTGTCTATAAAGAGTTGTTTTTATTGTATACCGATACTTGGCTTACGAAGAAGATTTTATATAAGAAAACAAATGACGGTCAACTTGTCGAACTCCTAAAAAAAATTGCCCATAGAAACTTAAGTGTTTGTCAGCCTGTCTGTATGAGGTCTTAATTTTTAAAATTTTGGCAAATTGATCTTAAGAAAAATTTGTTTTCGTACAGTCGACAGCAGATCCACATTTACCAGCATAATTCGAAATATCGCTTATGGCCATTGAAATAAGGTGCCCCAGTCTTAACCTCTCACATCCCACTGACCCATTATAAACCCAGACACAATAGATTTTCTATTGGTCTTTTTTTCTGGGATGTGAAAGATTAAGCTTGATCTGCTCTCGACAGTGCATCTGTGAGAGTATCGGTATCGGTATTTAAAAAAACAACACTGTATTATATTATAATATAGAATATGGAAGATTTTAACATGTCATTTCGTAACGAGCACACCCCTAATGTTTCACTAATTATTAATTTACATTACACTATCAATAACAGAAATAATAATTTTAATGCAATAAGATATATTTTATTTACACTCGATACAATCAAACTTGAATTTATAATAACTACAACAACATAATTAAATTTAATAATTACCTGGCTCTACCTATACGGAGACGTAATTCAAGATATTAAATCTGAACGATATATGTTACAAAATTCTAGAAATCTTACTATTTAAATGTAAAGGAGTTAGGAAACATGTATAAAAATCAAATGTGGTCGAAGTTTAAGGCTTTCGAACGTTCTAAGTGGCTGTCTCTATTAGAGAGAGAGGATCGCGACAAATGACACGTCTGGAGCGTCAAAGTCCAGAATTTTTTAAAGATTCTTTACGTAATTTCGAACTTTTCATTGACTTTACATTTTAGTCTTGACACGCCTCGCGTGCCTGTATTTTCTGATTTGTATGTCACGCCTCGCGTGCCACTGTCATTTTGTGATTTGTTTGACACGCCAGGCTATTGATCATGAATCGTTTACACACATGCTAAGAGTGTACAAAAACACGTAGCGCGGCGATAACATCGTGGCGACTCTTTCACTCTTACCGAGACAGAACGAGACAGCCTCATATAACCTCAATACTCAAAAACGCTAACCCGCATTGGGCCAGCAGCGTGTTGATTTACGACCTAATCACTCTCGTATGAGAGTAACCTCGTGCCGCTGTAGTAGGGACTTTTAAAGGGCTGAAAAGGACTCAAATATACGACCACAGCATGTCCCTACCACCACTCCCCCCAGTTATTAAATGGCAGTATAATTCCATAACCAAACACCTTAAATACTGTAACTAGGCGTCACCTTAAATGCTTAAGGGAATACTACGGAGATTTCTATGGCGGGGATTTTTAACAGCGATATTTTATTGCAGATAATTCTGGCTGTAATATTGTAGTTTCACAAAATTGTAGAATTGATAGATATAATAACTATTGCTACTGTCCATTGAAATAGCATGTTTTCAATACAACAACATGAAGTTTATCATACTTAAGCATTAAAAATGTTCTGTTTTATCCTTCACTAGAGTAACAGCCACAACACAAAGGGCCCTGTCTGAGTTGGTATGATACGGGCCCATACTTAGCCTGAGCAATCATTCGTTTTGAATTAGTATAGGAGACACATCCGTCGAATTAATTTAACATGTCTTTAAAACACACGATACCATTTCAAAAGTCACATAACAGAAACTTGTTTAAAAATTCCTTAGTTTATTATGGATATGCCTGGACTATCATAGGCCAGTATTTTTAATTCTTCGCGAAACTTACATTTTAGTCTTTGACACGCGTCGCGAGTCACTGTCTTTAAAAGCAGTAAAAATATCGCTAGTCCAAAACCCCCTTAGCACTAACATTACGATATCCATCGGTTATGGAATGCTCCTCTATAGCCTTGTAATAACAATATTTACTTACCCAACTAGTTTTATAGGTCCTCGGTTCGATGCCTTCGAGTGAACCATTTTTGATACGACTTTTATGTATTGACTGGATGTTTAATTTAATGTGTAATTTTATGGTAAAACATGGTGTTGAAAAAGAAGGGGAATCTGATGAACTCCCCCCCATCCCAATCTCAGAAATCGAAATGTCATCGATTACTATCGACTAAATCTATCGATAGAATCTCCAGTAAGTACAATTTAGATATAACAAAAGTGATAAAACCAATACTATCTTAGCTTAATATCAATAGTAATGATTCTGTCTCTCAATATAATATCGAAGAATCGATTGTAAATCGATATCGATAAAAAATTTGCAACACTAGTCAATATTCTTAAATCGCATCAAAAATGCCTCATCACGATAAGCTATAACCATCATCGCAGTGCTCGCTTACAAAATCTCTCAATACTACGCTATCGCATTTAAGAGACTAATGAAAGACATTTTCTGAAGTACATAATCTAGCCAATCGCTTAAGTACTAGCAGTACAAATACTTTATATAACATCGAATTATTATATACATTTCTATTTATGTAATGTCTATTCATTAGTCACTTATTTCTCGACTCAATCGGATACAAAAGGTAAGATGTACATATTTGGGACATTCTAAAGAAATTTCTAAGAAAGAATGACGAATTAAACGTCATCATCCATCACTTTTAGTTATATATCCTGTGAAAATGTATTGTAGTTCTTTATTTCACGAAGATTTAGGGCGATTCTGTGTGCATTTTCATTTTTTTTTAAAACACGTGCGCATAACAAGATGACAAATGTTTTGAAAAGCATAATGACGAAGCGAACAATTTCCGCCATCGTTATCATCCGGAGAATGTCCCATTAAATACTTCTTAAATTGTAATAATTTTGCTAGCTGTTTTGTACGCGTGCGAGCAGTGCGACTAGTAATACCCGGACAGATGCTATAGCAGCGTGCGAATCTCCTTGTGCACGTGGCAGAGGTAGTCGACGTAGGAGGCGCTGCCGTCGACGCCGCGGTCTTCCACTAAGAAGTGCCGCAACACTGTCTCCACCTTGTCGTGTTGACGCATTACTGTCAGCTGGAATGTAAATACGAGAAATTAGAGTCAATTTGGGCTGATAGAGAGAGAGAGAGAGAGTCAATTTATACTACGGCAGAGACGAAGTCAATTCCTAAAAATGAACATATGAAATTCTACTTTAACTCAACAGAGTAACGCACATATTTTTTTATGATATTTTTCATGTCTAAATTAGCCCTAATGCGTGCGTCTTTTAAATATTATAATGAAAGAGTGAGAGTCATATTATGTGGGTTATGCTGTTGAGTTAAAGTTGAATTTCATATTATGTTCATATTTGGAAATTCGCTTCGTCTCGTAGTATGAATCGACCCTTAAATAGCTAGCTATTTGTCAAGTAGTGTATCCCGAGACCAACCCGCACATCCCCACATTGGGTGAACGTGGTAGATTACGGCCCAATCATTCTCGTATTAAAGTAGGCTCCTGCCCATGTAGTGGGGACGTTAATTGATGATGATGCCAAAACCCGCCCTACTTCAGCCCGGTACCACATGCAGTGTGTTCGTTTATCAAAATATATATTGAATGAAACTGATAGATGGCGCCGCATCCTCCTATTGACATAATTAATTTGACTTAAAAAAGAAACATAAAAATACAGTAGCAAATAAATAGACTCCTAAAAACACCTTTAATATTAACTCTTGGTCGCAAGCGGTATTTAGCTGCGATACACTGACAACCTTTCCACGGGGAACCTATTTGAAAACCAATCCTCAAAGCACAAAACAAACGCCTTCACCGAAATGCATGAAAAAAAACCGCTCCATTCCCTCACTTATCAATCTAAAAATAGTAGTAATGACACCAAAGAGCAGCCGCTATAAGTTTATGAAGAGCTTCATTTATAGTCCTCCAGTATACTTTTTTGAAGTGTGGTGATAAGTCCAAGGTCAAGTAGTAATTGCTACATTGAGTCAGTAAATGACGTCAGTTACCGAACTGAACTGGTATTGATTGCCATAGTGTAAATTGACCACTGACGTCAGTTACTCGCTCAATGTAAATCAGCCTTAAACAGTAGTAATAGTGCAAAGTCAAGTAAAGTTGTACGGAATGTGGGGAGGGATTAAGTACACTGTAAAGTTTATTAAGCAATATGAAATTGCATATTGTAATGTTAAA
The DNA here is from genome assembly GCA_947563765.1 of Anarsia innoxiella. Classification (NCBI taxonomy): domain Eukaryota; kingdom Metazoa; phylum Arthropoda; class Insecta; order Lepidoptera; family Gelechiidae; genus Anarsia; species Anarsia innoxiella. The sequence goes on from OX387415.1 coordinate 411,276, forward strand.
TTATGTAAAGTTGATCAATGTAAACTAGGTGTGCGGTCACATCTGTGTAACGTACCGCGCTGAACGTTCGGTTCAATACGCTCACAATGTGTTTCAAGTCACCTATGACACGTCAGCCGAAATTACGTCGCATACATTTACTCCGGACGCTGAACTTTCAGCGCGGTACGTAACGCAGATGTGTGGCGACCCTAAAGTTGGCCAATATAGGTGATGTAAAGCAGCGTAAGATAATGTAAAGTCGATATACACTCGATTAATGTAAAGGGAAGCTGCATGTACTAAGATAGAGTAGCAGACATACAGCAAAGCTTGCACGGCGCGGTGTACTTGCAGCAGGTGCTCGGTGTAGGACGGGGCGCCGTCCAGCGCGCGCTCCTCCACGAGCAGCCGTCTCAAGGCCGCCGCGTCCACCACTGCTAGCTACGGGGGGCTGGCTACTTACTACATGCTACGAGGTATTTGCTACGAGCTAAGAGGTATTTGCTACGAGCTATGAGCTGCGAGTTATTTGCTACGGGCTGCATGCTACATGCTACGAGATGTTTGTTACAAGCTACGGGCTACATGCACTATTTATTGTGGGAAGGGAAACGTTCTTTTATTTTCGAAGAGTGTCTTTTCAAAACTAAGCCATTATGTAACTCTGGTTTTTTTTTTATATAATAGTCTATTTATATGGATTATGTAGCGGGAGGTCTAGCTTAGCTTTGAATAGACATAGTGAAAATTAGTTTATGTACAGTGTAATTGGCAGTATCTATGTTTATCATGTACGGAAAATTATTAAGTATAGAAGATAGAAAAAAAATGCAACGTGCAAAGTTACCCCATTAAAATTGCCCTAACTGGCGGAATTACCCAATCGGGCGAAATTACCCTAATCAAAGATTTATATAAACAACAAATTAAAGATAAGACTATTGAAAATATGGAACAGGACAAGAGTACACTAATATAATTATCAGACGAACTTACCCTCATGGCCGTGCGTCGTTTGCGCCTGGCTTCATCCACGAGCTGCCTGACGGCGGCGCTGACGGGGTTGTCGAGTTCCGGCAGCTCACACACGTGCGGGTCCACGAGGTGCGCGGCCGCTACTCCGAACACCGCCTGCACCCACTCCGCGGCCGCTGTACCACCCACCCACATCAACATGTGCACGCCGTTCTCTGTACAAAATATAAGGATCTTTTAATATACTGTACCTTTTGTATAATTACTTTTTTTTAAATTTTTGTGTGCTGTCTTCTTACAATAAAATTTTCAATAATTAAATAAGAATCTTTAGAGTTTAGGTTCGTTAGACACACGAGTTCAATGCGAGTACAGTAATAGATTTTAGAACAAGCGGAAAATAGCCAACTGACGACTTTACCCTTATTGACAAAATTACCCTCACTAACAGGATATTCTTTTTTTTTATTTTATTTATATGACTCGTTACCTTTTATAACTTACTCAATAAGGCAGAACAGGAATCTATTAAGCTATGCATACATACATACATACATATCCATCGGGCTTCTGTTCCGTTGGCAGGCAGAGTTCACTTTCACTTGTTACGATCAAAACACACTTCTTTCGCTTGATCACTTATCAGTCGCCTGATACATGCCCGTCTATTTAAGGTACTCTACACTATATGCTAAAGCTACACATAAACAAATTACCTAGTAAGTACACCCCGCTATCTGACAGCTTGTCAACCGAGGCCCGCAGCGGCGCGGGCGGCTGCGCGGCGGGCAGCCGGTGCAGCGGCAGCAGCCGCGGGTACGTGTACACCACCGACGTCGGCACGTCCGCCGTCAGCGCGCGGTACATCGCGCACGAACGGTCGTCGCACGTTATGTCCGGACCTGCGGGGATTTGGGAATTGAGTCTAATACATCGTAGTAAAATTAGGTAAGGGACGGTATTTTCTTGTCGTATCGAATTAGAAGGTGATTCTCATTACCCTAGTGCAGGTTTCATAATCAGCGCTAGCTGCGAGTGCGTTCAAACTTATGACAACATTAGTACTTTGTTATATTTGTACTTTGTACCAAGGTTACTCCTGTCCAAATGACCCATACAGGCGGTATTACCTACCCTGACAAAGAAAAAATCTTCATGGAAGGGAAAATAGAGGACTTATAAAGATCAAATAAAAGATAATAGACGTTGTTTCGTATCAGGTCCTCAAACGGACGGCAGAGAATAGATTACAATGGCGTAGGCTCCACCGACAAGAGCGACGCTTTGACTATAATGTAGTGAACATTTTATGACATATTTACCTCCGGCAATAGCATCAGAGCGCAGCATACAGGAGGTATAGAGCGGTAGCAGCTTCATGGACTCGGGCAGCACGAGCTGGCCGGCGGAGGAGGGCGAGGCGCAGTGGCGGCGGTAGGCGGCGAGGGACTTGGCGCAGCGGGAGGACAGGCCCTCGCGGACCACGCGCGGACCGTGCTCGCGGAGCGCCCACACCGCTGGAACAAGGTCATGTAGATGGTGTTGGAGTATGAAGTAAAATGATTTCTTTTAATTGATCAAAACAAAAAAAACATCAAAACTGAACGCTGCGAGTATATAGTGTAGTTTGTTTAATTACATTTTTGCGTTGAGTAATTTGCTGTGCGGTCAGTAATTTTAATTAAATACAAAATGATTTTCTTTTGATTTTTGTTTAAATACTACCCAAACTTAAAAATAAAATAAATAATCCGGGTCCTTTCCCCGGGACATGGTTCCCGAAACGCTGGCCACATTACCCCTCTGTAAAACTAGGCCAATCCTCTGTGCCAGACAACAGTCAGCTCTTGGGCCACCAGTTGCTTCGCGGAGACGCCCTAAGATCTCACACAACAATGTTTTCTTCGCAATATAGTATTTCAAGGTAAACTTTGAATCATACTACAACACTTTCATTCCAAGGAAGATCACAAATCTTCCTAGAGCCAGAGGGTGACCACATCTACCAGTACTACTGTACCTTGCTTAGTGAGGAAGTTGACGGTGGTATCGAGCTCCATAGACCGGTAGACGTCAGCGAGTTGATGCGCGAGAGCCAGCGCGAGGTTAATAACACGCAGGCGCCGCTGACCCGACCGGTGTGTGTACAGTAAAGCCGCTTGTATGTACACGCCGTCTTCCGCTGTTAGTTTGTCGTCGTGTTTTATTTCTATGCCTACTGCTTTGTCGGCGTCTGTAATCACGAAATTAAATTATGCTTTATTTTTTTGCTTTATTTTGTGCTATATAATACTTTTAAAGTTTTGAACACACAGAATGGGTTCCAGATAACGACCTACGTCGCCGAGATACCTACGCACATTTAGAAAAGATAGGAGGAAAGCAGATACTGACAGGAATCTGTGAAAAACCATGAAGGAAGCTTTTGCCCAGCAGTGGGACGAAATAGGGTAATTAAAAAAACACGATATCTTTGATCTCAATAGAAATCAGTATAAACATACCAATAGACGCTAGTTCGACATCAGTAGTATTTGACATGAAGAAGTGTCCGAAGAAGTCAGTGGCGCGTACGCCGGTGGAAGTGCGTACACGCATGACCGCATCGTGTCCTGTCGGTCGCGATGCTACGCGTTGCACGTCCTGGATGAGGCGTGCGCCGTCTATGTCAGCCTGTAAATAAATATTTGCACAGTTTAGAAATTGTAAAGCTAGATAAGTGCATACTTAAGTTAAGGTTTCTTGCTGAATTCTACTCTTGGGAAAACTGCAGCCTTGCGAATCTAGCATTAGCACCTTTCAGGTGATTGTAAAAATACCATGATATAAAAATTATTTTGATTTTGTTTATTATGCGGAAAAACGGCTTACTCCAATCTCTTTTACCTGTGGATTTGAACATTTTCGTTTTAATACCGGCTTAATAACACGACTGGCTTACCACAGCCCCCGGTACTACTGTACTCACCGTGAAGTATGTGTACTTGTGTATCTGTCCGCCGGTGAGCCGCGGCAGCTGGCCGACGGTGGCGGCGTCCACGTACGAGTTGTTGCATACAAACAGCTCCACGCTCACTCCCGCACTGGCTTACCACAGCCCCCGGTGCTACTGTACTCACCGTGAAGTATGTGTACTTGTGTATCTGTCCGCCGGTGAGCCGCGGCAGCTGGCCGACGGTGGCGGCGTCCACGTACGAGTTGTTGCATACAAACAGCTCCACGCTCACTCCCGCCGCTGAACACGACTGGCCTACTTCGTTGTACGCTGTTGTTTGGGGGTCTGGTGGAAATTAGGAAAGATTAATTATGAGTTGTGTAGTTTTTGTTATAGATTAACAAGCAGTTATTAAAGGCTTTGCACTGTAGCGCGGCTAAGTCACGACGCCATTGCTAGCGACCCTGCGATCGCGTTTTACTCGCACGCGACTGTCGCGCTACTTAAATATTATGTATGAACACGAGTCGCACTACTGCAACGCTACTTAGAAGCGCAGTTAGAAACTCAGTCACGAAACAAAAACCCCTATAATATGAGAGTGCTTTGAAACGCACTTTGCGGTACTTTCCATAATTTTATAAATGTATTGGAGCCTGCTCACAACTTCGTACGCATTTACGATCATATCTTGGATAAAAAGTCATCATATCTTTGTATTATTCTGATGTTTAAGCTACAATATTGTCAAGTTACATCGAAACAAAATCTGTTCAGTAGTTTGTGCGTGAAAGAGAAACAAACAAACAAACATCCATCCATCGACACAAACATTGATGACATATCAGTAAGATATACAGACATATGATACAGGTAATAAACTAATATCTATATCAGCCCATATATGTCCCCACCGAGGGGCACGAGCCTACTCTCATACAGAGAGTGATTAGGCCGTAATCCACCACGCTGGCCAAGTGCGGGTTGGCGGATTTCACATACACCTTCGAATTTCTTCTCTGGTGTATGTAGGTTTCCTCACGATGTTTTCCTTCACCGTTAGCAAGTGGTTATCGAATAAATTGATCCGTATATGAGAAATAAACCCAGAGGTACGTGCCCGCACCAGGATTCGAACCCGCGCCCTCGGAGTTCGAGGCAAGCGTTCTAACAACTGGGCTAACACCGCTTATTAACTAATATACTCACTAAGTATCTGTTTCTCCTTATCAGTACCGAGCAGCTTCCTGTCCTCTCTGTTGTTGAGTTTGCCGGGCGCCGCCAATGATGGTAGCGACGTGTGGAATACTAACAGCTGGCCGCATGTGTCGGCCGCTTTTAGGGCCTCTAGACCTGCCTGGAATGTTAGGTCTTTCAGTACATGTTCGTGTGATATAGCTAGCAAATCGTGGAGAGAGGCTTTTGCCTAGCAGTGGGGCATTGACGGCTAGATAAGATAGCAAGAGGAAAGTGGTCTGTCTACTCCGATGGGAGAGGCGTGACAGATGTTGTATGTAGTAAGTATGTATGTAGTATTCTACAGGATGTTTCAACAACTTTTAATAAGCCAATTCTAAAACAATTTTGGATGTATATCAAGTCGAATTGTAGCAATAAATCGTTGAAGGAAGGACGATTTAGGAACTTTTGGAAGACAAAAAGTGTTTTAGGAGACAAAATCTCAACTTCCGCTATTTTACTGACTTTCCCTGACTTTTCTGACTTTTCCCAGACTTTCCAGAATGTGGAAGCCTTGCCTGTGCTGGTGACAAGTACCTGTACAGCCAGGCAGCACTATTCCAAGTGATCTCTCTATTTTATTGACTTTCCATGACTGCTTTGAGCTTCCCTGACTTTTCCCTGATTTACCCTGACTTTTCACAATGTGGAAACCTTGCTGGTAAATACCTGTACAGCCGGCAGCAGTATAGTCTCCGTCTCTTTATTATCCTGGAACACTGTGGGCAGCATCGCAAGCAGCTGAGTCAGCACGGGGCCGCTATCCTCCGCGGTACATAGGAAGCCTTCCAGTAAAGGCACGAACATGTCTCCTACATCACCCACTGACATCATTTGTGGAGCTGCTAGTGTACCCTGAGAAATATATATTATGCTTAAGACTTTGGGCGTATCTTGGGCGTATCTTGATAATTTTATTATCAGATTAGATGGGTAATTAAACAAGGTTTTTTTAAATATATAGGTCTCATAACAAAATGTTGATAAAATTTTAGATATTTAGGTTTAATTGAAATATCCCTAGACATTGTCAATGTGTGTATATTGTCAACATGAAAAACACTGACAAGTTTACACAGAATGTTCGTATAAATAGCACTAAAAAAAAACTAATTATTTATATTAAAACTTACCTTAATATTATAGAAGTGTACTGTCGAGCTGTATGTAATGAAACCCACTCGAGTAGGACACTTTCCTGTTTGTTCGTCTTTCGGCAAAGACTGGAAATTAAGTTATAAGTCATTAGTTAATTTAGAACAACAGTACATACACTGTGTACGAAAATAAATAAGCTAATAATAGCTAACTAAAAACAATTACTCTGACGTAAAAAGAAATGAATTGATACACTACATACATTTTAAACATGTTTATAATGTTTATTAAAAAAATTGAAATTATGAATTGAAGTTTGAAATACGAATGTTAACATTCCAAATGCAACCGTGAAAGGAAGTCTATGTTAAATTTCTATAAACACCTACTATGCAATCTTTTTTTTTTCATTAATATCGTGTCGTATTCTTGTTTTTTTACAATGAAACAATCCGTCAAAACTTTTTTATTAGCCTGTTTCGACCCACTGCTGGGCAAAAGCTTCTCCCATGCTTCTCCATAGATTCCTGTCACTGGCTGCTTCCCACCAAAAAATTTAACGAAGCGTTAACTATAAAGCCTTTTTCTGCAACTGTAAGTGACCCTTATCTTATCTTATCTAGCTATCGCTGTCCCACAGCTGGGCAGAGGCTTCTCTCCCCTTCTTCCACGATTCCCTATTCCGGGCCGCCTCTGCCCAATCATCCAAGAATGCGTCCAGCTCATCTCGCCACCTTTTTCGTGGTCAGCCGCGAGGTCTTTTGGCTGTTGGTTGCCATGTGACTCACCTCTATAATATTCATGATGTTCTCACAGAGCGTGTGTACGAGCCCGCTCTTGACCGCGTTGTATGACACGTCGATCACGAATACGAGCGCGGGAGGGTTGGGCAGCGTGTTGTTCTGTATTTAGAGAAAAAATGTATATTAGTTTTTGGCATAAACATCGACAAAAAGATTTATAAAATCTGCGTTATCTTTTGTGATATAAGTAGATATTTAGTCACTGATTAAAGTTAGAAGCAGACTGATCCCACGTAGGTAAGGTACGCAATGCATTATGAAATCTGCTCCATAGAAATAATATGATTAGAAGCACACTTATCACACGCAAGCAGTCGTACGATCAGTCTGTTTCTGGGATAAAACGCAGCTGCGTCTAGATAACCAAAATACATAACGATTACTTTCAATTCGTCTATAAATCGTTAATGGTTAAATTGTTTGTCAATATTATAGAATAACGGGTACAAATTCATTTAAAATGTAGTCGGTCAACAATAGATAGGGATAGGGCCGAGCCCATTACGGGATGCAGTAATATTGCACCTTTTGTTAGTATAACAGGAATAAACCTTATTAAAGCAGTTTTGCACTACATCTTATCTGAATCCACTCCGATCAACAGAACTACTTCTTAATCTATTCCATATCGGAATTGAACTGGTCCTGTCCCGCGCCAATCTTGAAATAAATACATATGCCATACCCTACAGTACTCCTTAGTAGCCACAATCTCGTAGGTCCCGAGCGCCATCTCTGCTGGCACTCGTCCGTACTGCTGCATACTGTTCACGTATTGAGTGTACTCCATTGGCACTGAAATATATTTGTTTAGTGTTTATTAGCCGGCTACGGAGAAGTTAAAATGAAGGGTAATGATTACATAATATATTTATTCTTTCAAGTTGTCAGTCATTACAGTTACTTACACTAATAAGTAAAAGAGTAATCATTAAAATGATAACACCATAAGAACGCCTCTATTTGTTAGTCTATACTTTTGTAGAAAAAGTCTGGAAAACTAAAACTAAGTTAGACCTATACTATAGCTGACAGTCAAAATATGCCTCGCCAATCGCCATCCAATTCATAATTTTCCATCAAAAGAAATTGAAAAGGAGTTTAAGAGCCCATTTCACCAGTAACAGATAAAACCAAGTCCAACAGATAAAAATATAACTTGCAGATAACCCAATGTCTATTTAATAAAACATCACGTTTTAGACAGTGGCAGGTATAAAATATCTGATTTAATAATTATAATAAACTTCTACCAAAGTGGTCACATACCCTCAGTAGTAGCTTTACAGAAAGCACACTTGAAGTGTCGACCGGCGTCGATGAACTTCATGGAGGGACACATGTAGGCCTTGCAGCGCGCGCACCGCACCGGGCCCATCGCGGGGGACCCCGTCATCGCCGCGAAGTCTAGTAGCGGGGGCTCCGACTCGCCGCGCTCCGGCTCCGCCATTGGGGAGATCTGGGGGGCAAATAATGAGCACTTCACTATTTGTTTATATATTTAAGAATTGAAAAACTTTATTTGAAAAGAGCATTCTAACACAGTTTCTTGCTAGATTCTTCTCTGGGGAAAACTGGACCCTTCTAGAAACCAGCATTAGCTTTTAAAAAAGGGCTTTTCACATGATGTAACAATCCTACAATACAAATTAATTAATATTTCATTTCACTAGTTGTATTTCACATAGATCATTAGAATTAACGCTCCATTACTCATATAGGTAAAAGATTGTATGGTTTGAATAGTATAGCTAACTCTTTCCTAGTGAAAAATCCCGATATTTAATAAAATAATCGCTCTCTTAAGATGCTAGGCTTATATGATGAACGATGAAATGGCTAAAAAAAGGAAATTAAAGACATTAAACATAAAAAATAACTTACCACAAGACAGAACGGCATAGAAGTCTGCTTAAGTAGATCAGCAGTGACTGGCACGGAGTACATCGAGGACCGAATGTAACGCGGACTCGCGTTGCCCTTGTCATCAACCACGAAGTCGGTGGTGACTAGTGGCGGCACCAAACCTTTGTCGTTTGTCACAAATACGCCGCCGCGGTTCGCTTGGTCGTCTGCCATTACTTGGATCTGGGAATTGGAAAGATAACTTACATACATTGAAATCAGTCACGTCTCTTTCCATTGGGGTAGGCAGAGACTTCCTTCCACTTGCTACGATCCAAACACACTTGTAAAGATACAAAGATACAATTTTTTTTATTATTAAAAGTCTGTTACCCAAATTCTAATGAGTAATGTGTTTTATACTACTCATATTGGGTCATTTCATTAGCAGATATTCGTCTTACTTTACAAACAATTAGAAGGAATAAGACCACAATATTATTAATCGGTTCCCATACTTTGTCATATCATCAAACAACACAATCCCCCTTATTACAAAACGAGTTTTAAAGATAGTCCGACCTTAGTTCGTTTAGTTTGACGTTTTGTCCATAGCCGAAACGTCAAAGTAAATGAACTAACGTCGGACTATCTTTAAAACTCGTTTTGTAATAAGGGGGAATAAGTTTATTCTTTGTCAAATATTATAGATGACAAACATATTATATTAACAATGTCATTGACTGCATTTCTCATAACTAAAATAGTTGAAACAGACTTTCTATCTATGGTGAGCCTGTGTGCAAAACCTCATCATTTAACTCTTAAACATCATCAAATTCAACAACACTAACATTTATAATAAAATTTGGATCTAAAATACATACTGGACTAGGCATTTGGTCTGGATCAAGTCGTTTCTGCTGTTGGTATTGCTGACCAGGGTAACCCGGTTGTTGCGCAGGGAAAGGCGGCTGGTACTGCGGCGGATACCCGGATGAGGGCTGACCATACCCTGCCTGGGCTTGCATGCCTTGGTTTGGCATTGGTGGCATACCTATTCATAATATATTTGATTAACTAGAGTGTAAAATATCAATTTTCTATAGTTTACACTCATAAAATGATCATGGAAAATGGATACAGCTATAGTAGTTGCAGCCACTTGCTGCAGTTTGGGCCATAAAACGTGGGAGAGGTGCAGCGATTGTTTCTCATTCACTACACTATCTTTTTCTCTCTGTCTCACACATATCTTCCGAAATGATTTATGGCCCTGACTGCAGCTAGGTTTTGAGACTACTATAGTTTAATAACAATTTCCAGTCCAAAGCTCACAAATAAAATATTACATTTCTTACCAGGATATCCACTAGTAGGAGGTCCAGGGGGTTTTTGGAAACCAGGCTGCTGATTCACAGGTCCAGAGCCAGGATATTGACCCTGCTGTGATAATGGTGGTGGCATGTGAGGTAGACCGGACATTGACGGCTGCTGGTTGAATTGAGCTTGTGATGATGGTGGCATTCCTGGTTGGGGTGGCATCCCGGGTTGCTGTGGCATGCCTGGTTGTGGTGGCATGCCTGGTTGTGGTGGCATTCCCGGATGAGGTGGCATTCCAGGTTGGGGTGGCATCACAGGTTGCTGTTGCATCATTCCTGGTTGTGGTGGCATGCCTGGTTGTGGTGGCATTCCTGGTTGCTGTTGCATCATTCCTGGTTGAGGTGGCATTCCTGGTTGTGATGGCATCCCAGGTTGCTGTGGTGGCATCATCCCAGGTTGCGGTGGCATGCCTTGACGTTGAGCAGGCTGGCCTGATTGTGGAGGCATTCCAAGCTGGCCAGGTTGCGGTGGTAAACCAGGTCCAGATTGAGGTGCAAATCCTGGTTGGCTAGACATCTGTCCTGGTTGTGGAGGCATGCCGGGATGTCCAGGTTGAGAGTGGGGTGGCATACCAGGTTGACCTGATTGTGGGGGTATTCTTGGTTGCTGTGGAGGGCCTTGTGGAAACCCTTGCTGGGCGCCGGGTTGTGACGGCATACCCGGTTGTGGAGGCATACCAGGTTGAGGAGGCATGCCTGGCTGGGGAGGCATACTAGACTGAGGTGGCATTCCAGGTTTTGGTGATTGAATAGGCCCTTGCCTTCCCATTGGTCCAGATTGTAGCGGTAAGCCTGGCTGGGAACTTGGCGGTGCCTGACCAGGTGGAGGTCCTGCTTGAGGTTGAGGCCCTTGTGGCCCCGGTGGTCCCATTGGGGGTGCACCCATTTGTGGAGGTCCCGGGGGTTTGCCTTGCATTGGAGATTGAAACTGTCTATTTAAATCAGGTGTCTGACTTTGTGGAGGCATTGGGAACTGTCCCGGTGCTGATGTTGGAGGTTTCTGTCCTGGAGGAAATGGTGATGCTCCACTCACTGGAGCCCTGCCTGGTGGGAATGCACCTGGAGGCAACTGGCCCAGTGGCATTTGGCCTGGGGGAAATTGTCCAGGGGGCATTTGTCCTGGTCCAAAATTAGAAGTAGGAGGGTAGTTTGCCTGCGGCGGTAATTGCCCTGATGGTGGCTGAGGAGAATTTGTATATCCTTGTGGCCCATTTAAGTTCATACTTTGCATTTTCTGGGACATGTCCATCGGGTCGAATGGTTTAGGTGGCCCGTTTACTGGCATTTGGTTGTAAATATTTGCATTTTGTACCCCGTTGTAGTCTTGTGAGGTAGGAGGGTATAATGGATTGTTTGGTGCGTTGTTATTTTGTCCAGGTGGGGGATACTGTGGATTCATCATCTTTCCTTAAGCCAACTAATCTGAAAGGAAGAAATTTTCACCTATAAAGTTGTTGAATGGAATATAATAAATTAATTACCCCCCACAGTTGATCACATGGGTTTGGGTTCACTGGCTCATTAAAGGGAAGCAGTTTTTAAACATTCATAACTGGCTGGATAGCAGACTAGCCACAAATCTGAAAGTGTGTCAATCAAAATGATAAGGGTGTTTGTGATATGAAGACACGTCATATTTAGCAGTTTTCGAGATTCGTAACTAATGTTTCTCAAGTTAAACGTAACTAAAAAGCACAGCTATGGAATATCTCATACAAAACTGTTCTCAATCGTGAAAACGGTCATTATTTAGTCCTATTGGAAATTGGCCAGAATTTTTAGTTTTCCTAACAAAAATTAACGCACTTAGCAGTGGAGTATGCATATACGTTCATTGTTACGTTAGATAACTGCTATTTAGTGCAAAAATATCTAAATATACGGAAAAATAATTACAAAATTCGTGTTAGTTTGACAGCTGCTGTCGTATTTTTGAAACCAGATTGCAAAGTGTTCGGGTGACTTTTCAATAGTGAAATTGGGAGAAGAGTTAAATAAACATATTAACTAAAAATACTTACGGCTTTTTTATATATTAAAAACGAAATAATCCAGTAAAAAATGTAAACAAGACACTATTCCACCAACACTTCTGCGGCCACGTATTCTGAAAGTGTTGTCAGTCAGTTGGATTTCGCTTATGTGGAACTTTTAATTTTGACAGATTGTACGTGTAAAGGAACGTTACTTCAAAACTAATTTTACAAATTAAGGAGAAAATTGTATGTTTCGTAATGCCTATTTCTAAATTTGTTCAAATTTGTCACAAGGACTTCATATTAAATAATCTGGCTAAACGTAATTTGACAATAATTTCAAAAATGTACATTTATTTTTTGTGTAAAGAAACGCACACTCTTGTACCTGGCAACTTAAAACCCTAGTGTCATCTCAGTTCATAGTTTTGTAATTTTCAATCTTAAGTTAATGTCTTAAGGTTGATGTTTTATTACTATAAAACTAGAGTTGTTGCTCAATGATACCAAAATACCTAGTATTTTAAAACGTTACATACACAATATTTAAAATACCGTGAAAATACTAAAAACTTTTAATTTTAGGTATAAAATGTACGTCGTATACTATGTTAATTGGCAGTTAGTTAATTCAATTCTAGAGCTTATAAGAATAAAAATTAATTTGACTAATAGTAATTTAGCACAATGTAATTCTGTTTCTAGTCAACAGTTGCCCTTAATTTATTTATCATTGCGCGTAAATATTGAAAGGTTTATATAATTATTTACAAATAATAGATTTTTTCTAGAATCTTTAATAACAATGTGCACATCATAAAGGAAGTCAAGTATCTAAACAAATCTGAACCGACAGAGCATGCGCGAAAGCTCATAGGGCGGTGCCCGCATATCGATAATATTTTATTCATTATTAACTTCAATAGGTACCTTATATATACTTCAGACTTTAGTACCTTGATATTGGAAGGTAACTAATTAATAGGTAGGTATAACTAATTGGGTATCATTGTAATAGTTCAATTTGTTTACAATGTCTTCATAATTGAATAATATTTTAATCTGATGGAGTTTTTAAAGTTCTTATAAGATAAATTTAGTGCTTTACCACTTACTTTCTGTAATCTTTGCCATAATAACGTAAATACAATACTGTAGCTTTTTAAGGTTCGTATTTTAACATCGATACTTTTAGCGCCATATACTGTAGTACAGCCTTAACTCTACACGAACGCGAGGTTGCCTTTATCGATTTACTCCGCGAAAACCTAATTTTGTGTGTTTGCTCAGTTATTCTTACTAGGCGTTTCCTGAATTCATATTTTAGAAAAGAACAAGTTTGTTTATTTAGTGAATAGCGTTTTAGCTTTGTGTATTATGATATTGCTTTTTGTGTTATAACAATTGTGTAGATCGCAAAACAGATTCTGAAAAAAATAACTGTTGGTGATTTTACAACTTGCAAACTCAGTCATAAAGTTCATTTTGGAAAATTCTATACTTTTTCTACGTCAATAGAGCGTCAGAAAGACTGAAATACAGTAAAGTGACTAAAGGGAATGTTTTACGTGACATCAATTATAAATTTAACGAAATGTTACTCTTTAATTTCAATTTAAGGGCTGCAAAAATAGATGAAAACATTTTCAATGTTAGTGTGTTCTTAAAATAGATTTTAAAAATCTATATTATTCGATCTCAAAAATACAAGTGAGTGAGTTTAGTCGTTAAGCCCCTTTATTCATTTGTAAAGCGCAGTTAAGAACTTTAATTATGACATTTGTGTTGTGGATGTCTAGCTCTCACGATGATCGCATTGCTGCTGATGTTGGCTACGGCTGGAGCCACAGCCATGCCGCAGAAGCCCAATCTTGACGCAATACTGAACCGAAGAACTGATGTCTACATAGCAGGCTTCTTTCCTTTTGGAAAAGGCGTTGAAAACTCAAATACTGGTAACTATATAAATCATTGTAATTTTGATATAAATAAATTACATCTTACGGAGCTATTTCTCATTTAAACAATAATTTAAGTACCTACCTACTTATATAGAAAGTTATTTCGATATGTTTCTTAATCAAACAATAAATTGAAGGAAGTACCTACATAGAAAGTTTTTCGTGGACTTTAATAAACAACTACAGCTAAGTTAAATAATTAATTAATCTGTGAGTACCTACTTCCGCGACCTCCCTCGGTTCAATTCTCTAAGGACAGTCGGATATGTCGTATTTGATCTTTTTCTTACGGTTGATCAATATTGAGCGAGTCGAATTATTAAATACTTACTTACACTAAATCCAAGTTATACCTAGGTAGTTAACGAACGATGATTTCCTTTTTCTTAACATTACTACGAAACCATCAGTTTAAAGATAATTTATTCCCATTAAAGACATAAGTCACTTACATGAGAACAGGGTTTATACTTATGATTAAGCAGTTTTGCGATGGGTATCGTACACCTATGCAGAACATACCCATTTACACAAACACTGAACCATGAATCACATAATAAAAGAACCCGTAGACAGTATTTATACAAAGGATTGTTTGGAATTTGCAACCATCGACGTAGGTCGCGGCGTGATGCCGAGCGTCAAGCTGGCTCTGGACCACGTGAACGAGCACGACGCGGTGCTGCGGAACTACCGGCTGCATATGTGGTGGAATGATACAGAGGTAATCTCTTACATCTGTTTATAATGCGTTCTTAAATTATTTCAATTTTAAACACATTTAGGAAAGATTGGCAAGCTGCAGCCACTGACAAGAATCTGTGGAGAAGCGTGGGAGAGGCTTTTGCTCAGCAGTGGGACAAAATAAGCTAGTAACAAAGTTAACGTCATGTAGTATCAAGCAGTCAAAGCATTCGACGATAGACTTTAATGGCGGATGCTCTACCATCAAGAGTCTAATACCCGTTTTAAACAACTAACTCCTAACGTAAGCGACCCCTTAGCTATACTACCTGCTGACGTTGAAAGACGTTGCCAGTTCATTGGGGGTCCCTTGCGTTAGGAGTTAGTTGGTGAATAAATTTTAATATACGTAATGACGATGATTTAAAGAAACTTCTCAAAAAACCTAAATTTTCACAGTGCAATGCTGCTGTGGGAGTCAAATCTTTCTTCGACATGATGCACAGTGGACCGCATAAGCTGATGCTCTTTGGTGCTGCTTGCACCCATGTCACCGATCCCATTGCTAAGGCTTCGAAACACTGGCATCTGACACAGGTAAATTATCCTTGTCTACGAGTAGCTTGAGTATTTCATTCTTTCAAAATCATAAATGGTTAGGTCATTGATATATTTCTTTACTCAAAGGATTACGTATAGGTACATACCTACTTATCTGTCTCGTCTCTCTCGCAACGGAGTAGGCAGAGACTACTTCTCTTCTATTGCTACGATCCAAACTTCTTCTTTCGCTTTATCCATATTCATCAGTCGCCTCATACATGCACGTCGATTTAGGGTAGGTACTCTTGTTTTCAATATCTCATCGTACTTCTTCTGTTCCAGCTATCGTATGCCGACACACACCCGATGTTCACGAAAGAAGCGTTTCCGAACTTCTTCCGCATCGTGCCATCAGAGAACGCTTTTAACGCGCCACGTATACGTCTCCTGCAGCATTTCAACTGGACCAGAGTCGGCACCATTTACCAAAACGAACCTAGATATGCACTGGTATGTACCATCCATATTGTTTTTGAACAATATTCGTGGCCCGGGCAGCAGAAGTTGTCCTGCTTTTATGAATCGTCTTTTTTTTCATCATTCTGACCTCTGAGCTCGTACAAATATAAACAATGGAAGAATTAGTCAAATCGGTCTAGCCGTTCTCAAGTTTTACATTTCATTTTTATTTAGGTACCTATATAGATTTAATGAATTTATTTTCCATCAGGCGCACAACCGTTTAGTGGCCGAACTGGAAACGGAGGGTTTAGATGTTAAAGAGACGCAAAGCTTTGCAACAGAAGTCAGGACAGCTCTTACGAAACTCAAAGAAAAAGACATCAGGATCATCTTGGGGAATTTTAATGAGACTTGGGCTGTGAGAATATTTTGCGAGGCTTACAAGTGAGTATGAACTTTAAAGAATCAACATTCTATCAAAAAATAGTTGGTTCTTAAGGCGAGTCTACAAAGAGCGAGCAGCCTCGCGAGAACCGTTTGGACAATTAAAAGAGGCCTCTAAGAACTGGCCAACTGAATAGAATAGCGAGGTCTTTCCTGAGCGACCAAACATCTGCATCGCGAGGCTGCTCGCTCTGAGTGGACTCAGCACTAACTATTAAAGGCACGGCACTGATTACCTGTTTTAATTTCCCAGACTTGAGATGTACGGACGAGCGTACACTTGGCTATTACTGGGTACATACAGTAACAAATGGTGGATGAGAAGAGCGCCTTGCTCCAAACGCGACCTAACTACCGCTTTGGATACAACAATCTTGACTGATTTGCTTCCACTGTCCACTACAGGAGAAACCACTGTTTCTGGCATTGTAAGTTGTACAAACTAATAATAATAATAAATTTTGATAGTATATTGTTGTTTTTCAAAAATGCATTGATATTTTTCCAGACAGCGAAAGATTACCAAGTTGAATATGATCGCAGAAGAGGTTTGGAATATTCCCGATTCCATGGATACACTTATGATGGTAAGAAACATTATGCATTAATACCGCACTCTCTTTTTTTCGTGGAATGTGTACTACATCACTGACACTATACCTGGTTAAAAAGGAAAGTGATACTTTTCCTAACACCCTATATTTTGCAAAAATACATAAACAATAAAGTACCTAATGTTTCATTATTTATATTCTGTCTCATAGGAATCTGGGCAATGGCTTTAGCAATACAAACAGTTGCACAAAGAGTGAAATTGAAATACAAGGAGAAGACAGTGCAAGACTTTAAATATAGAGACAAAGAATGGGAGCAGTTGTTCTTAGACGCACTTAGTAATGTAACATTTGAAGGAGTGACTGTAAGTATTGTATATGTGATACTAAATGCAAGAAATATAAAAACCAAGGCAGCTAAGATACAAATTCTTTTCAGGGCCCAGTTCGATTCTATGACAACGAAAGGAAGGCCTCTATCTTGCTGAAACAATTTCAAGGTGAAGAAGTCGGGGAAGTGAAAGTTGGGGAATATTGCGCGGAAAGAGATCACTTGGACTTGACAAGTGGGGAACCTTTTAAATGGATTGGAAAGTAAGGCTTTTCCAAAGCATATTTACTAAAATAGCTAGCACACGTAATAATAGACAAAATAATAAAAAATATATTTGTGTTTGTTGTAGAAATCCACCCAAAGATCGAACTCTCCGCTTGATTGAGCATACACAAGTAAACATCACAATTTACTCAGTGCTTGTAACCTGCTCGGTACTGGGGATACTGCTCGCTACTGGTTTTCTTGCTATGAACATACACTATCGAAATCAAAGGTATATCTTTTCTTTTTTTATGTCTATGTTCTTCACCGTATGATATAATAGCTGTAACAAAAATTCAATCATAATTTTAATGTGTCATATTTCCAAGGTATATTAAAATGTCGTCGCCCCATCTCAACAACCTGATCATAGTGGGTTGTATGCTCACCTACCTCAGCGTCATCTTCCTCGGGCTCGACTCCAGCCTCAGCAGCATTGGTATGTTCCTCTCTTTCACACTTAGCTATTCTTTTATGTCTTACTAATCCTTTTGCATTGTCATGTTAACTTTATGTTCTCTGTCTATTCGGATCGAAGGTACCATTCTTAAGTTTTCAGTTTTGTTGGCTGAACGACCGAGTGCCCTCGTGGCTTTATTGTGATCGTTGATAGCGAGTGATTATCGCACAGAAAATCACAAAAGTAGCGCTATAGTTAAGCAATAGATATCACTAATTGCTTTAAGCCTTCTAGTGCTAGAAAGCTTTCTTGATCGTTTAGCCAATTGAAGCACGATTATAAAAATAACATTGATAAAAGTTTAAACACTTTCGATTCGCATGTTGCTAGCACATCATCATCCACATGTTTGCGTCATCTGATCTCATCATGTTCATTAATCCTTAGGTCTTTCTCAGGAAATCGAGCGTGGAGGTAAAACCGCTTGATTCCATCCTCAAAGCTTGAGCTTTAACCCCAGGCTGGGCTTTCAATGTGGGTCCTACCAACCAAACTTTGGGAACTATCCTTACTTTAGATTTCTGAGAAAGGCCTAGGTCGTTTTCTAGGTCACAGGAGTCAACAGCATGTTTCCAAGTTTTGGTTTCATTTTCCTTTACCTACCTACCTTCATCCGCGCCGCTTTTGTGGGTACATGGTATGTTAATTTTGGTGTATTTTCCTAACATTGCTAACAGATTTTTGTGATTTACAGCTTTCTTGTTATGTGATTTAGTTTTTATTATCATTTGATTTCTTAATATGTTATCAATAACCCCTACTACATTGTCTTTAACAAGAAAATTCATTTCAACCTATTTAACAAACCTATATAAATAATCATAAACCACCGCTTAATAACTTTCTCAAATTAAAACCTTCCTGCCCCTGACTTTATTATCTTTATTTAATTATAAACATCCAAGCAATTTTAAAAGAATTCTAAAATGTATCCGCAGCTGCGTTTCCGTATATTTGTACGGCGAGGGCCTGGCTCCTGATGGCGGGCTTCAGTCTTGCATTTGGGGCCATGTTTTCCAAGACTTGGCGAGTGCATTCCATATTCACTGACGTCAAACTGAATAAAAAGGTTTGCTTTATTTAATTTTGTATTTTATTAAATGGTTTCACCAACAGATTTACACCGTGCCTACTTAACGTAGAAATGTGGTAGGAATTAGGGTGCCTTTCCACCAGAGATGTGCTATGCTACGTTGCTATGGATGCGTTTGATATCCACCAATCATATTCATAGAATATGAGGCAACCTGAATAGTAGCGTAGCACATCTCTGGTGGAAAGGGACCCTAATTCCTAAATAGGATTACATTATTTCGATTGTTTTTTGTTTACATCTGGGTGTGAAATTAAACGTTTGTATTTTGTTTTACTAGGTCATCAAAGACTATCAACTGTTTATGGTGGTGGGTGTGCTACTTTGTGTAGATTTGGGTATAATGACGACATGGCAAATATCTGATCCGTTCTATCGGGCGACTAAGCAATTGGAGCCTTATGTAAGTTTATCATATTTAAAACATAATATCTATACAAATTGACGAAATTTGTTTCAAAAGTTTGTACGAATAAATTGTATAAAACACATTTATTTAACTAAAAGAAACAAAAAAAAAAATACACAAAATCAGGCTACACAGTCGTAAAAAATATCCCCGTCTCGAGTCCAAGTTGGTGGAATGAATAAATTGTATTATTCCAGCCTCACCCATCCAGCGAAGACATTGTAATAGTTCAAGAAAACGAATACTGCCAGTCGGAGAGAATGTCAATCTTCATTGGAGTGATTTATGCTTACAAAGGTCTTCTCTTGGTAAGTTTCTGCACATTCAACTTGCTCATAATCAATCATTATGTGCCACGCTCTTGTCGATGGAGCTTCTTCATTTGATCCATGACATAATTATGTAATATTATTACTTATAATTACAATACCTTGTACCTAATTCATCTCATTTAGAATTACGTTCGTAGCGGTGCTACATTGTGTTGCCGTGCCCTAGACAGGGTCTATAGTTTAACTAAAATTATTAATAAATATATATACAGAGTGCAAATAAAAGTATTGAGTACCTATCCTTCTACATAAATAAAAACACTTACCAATATATTCTAATACCTTGTTATGTTTATGACAGGTGTTTGGTGCATTCTTAGCGTGGGAAACTCGGCACGTGTCAATCCCTGCACTAAATGATTCCAAACACATTGGATTGTCCGTTTACAATGTACTCATTATGTGTATTATGGGTGCTGCGATTGCTTTGGTAAGAATATAGCACAAATTGAATTGAATCATAACTACTTATACGTATCTTAAGCATATTATATTTCTAATAAGATATTTAATTTAAACAGGTCCTAACTGATCATAAGGACGCATTGTTCGTCCTAATAGCAATCTTCATAATTTTCTGTACAACGGGAACACTTTGTCTTGTATTTGTGCCGAAGGTAAGAAAATTTTATTTAAGTATCCCAATTTATCCAAATTTTCATAACTGCGAGTAAAACTGGATTCTCTAATCATGAGCCCATTTCAGCTGCTAGAACTTCGCCGTAACGGACAACCAGGGGCCGCACCAAGTCGTATTCGCGCTACCCTCCGCCCAGCGTCAACGCACGAGTGTCGATCTCCCGGCCCTGAACTAGAGAGACGCATGAAGGAGCTACGTCAATACAACAACCGCTACCGACGAACTTTGCAAGCCAAGGAAAATGAATTACAGGTGACTATTGGAACAAGTAGGAAATACAAGTACCTACTGAATTAATTCCCAAAAAGATAACATTAATAATTTAACAGATTCTGCTGAGTAAATTGGGGAGTGATGCGGGCTCTGAGTCGTCTACACGTGGAGACTCTCGTTCACCAGCAACGCAGAGGAC
Organism: Anarsia innoxiella; assembly: GCA_947563765.1. Lineage (NCBI taxonomy): Eukaryota > Metazoa > Arthropoda > Insecta > Lepidoptera > Gelechiidae > Anarsia > Anarsia innoxiella. Next base: position 432,103 of record OX387415.1, read on the forward strand.
CAGGCTGCCTGTGCCTAAAGAAAACATAAGTCATCCAGGTACGCTATACTACTTAGATTTATTCAGCAAAAGGAAATTTAGATAACTGACTTAGATAACATGCTAACTAACCAAATATACAAATCGTAGAAACAAGTGACATCACATCGGTATGCAGTCTTAGTGCATCAGCTGGCGGTGGAGCTGATGTAGAATACATCAACTTGCAAAATCAACACGCTACTGATAAGTAAGTCAAATAATTGCGCTATTTCTGTTATATTGTGACTAGCATAATAGCTGCAAATTAACTTGAATTATTATTTTTCGAAGGCCCAAGCCATCAGCGCCTCCAGAGCCAGTGAAAGCCATAAAAGAACCGACTAAAGAGCCTGTTAAAAAGGAACAAACGAAAAATGTATCTTTCAAGAACCACCTGGATTACACCAGCCCGCCGTCTTCAAAAGCAGTTCCTGAAAAAGACCAGCTTGCAAAACTGCCTTATGGATGGACCTCAGAGGTAAGTAAAATAATGAACGTATTATATTAGCTAGTGTGGGAAGGCCTCCAACAAGGTGGAACTGGTGAAAGTCGCGGGAATCCGTTGGATGGGGGCAGCACAAGGCCGGTCGTTGTGGAGATCCTTGGTCTTTTGTCCAGCAGTGGACGTCCATAGGCTGACATACATTAGCTACTGTTCTTGTTTAAAGTTACACTCACGATTACGATTTTTTAAGGAACCGTCGGAGCCATTGAAACCTGCAACTAAATCTCAAGGAGAACCTGCAAAAGCTGAAGCAAAAACAATACCAGCTCTTAAGTCAAGTGATACGCCTACAGTGAAATCAGTTCCTGCTAAAATTCAGGAGCCTATGTACACAAAAGCAGCTCCACCTAAAGTCAATAAGGTATAGACTTTTTTTTCAAGTTTCCTATAGAGCTATAAAAGAAAAACGAAATTCTGAATATCCCCATCTATTACAGACACCAGAACTTCAGAAAAAGGTCGTGAAAACCCAAGATTCGAAACAAGAGATCCCAGCAAACATTACTACGCCAATTAGAGACAAATCTGGGTCCCGCGGTCATCGGCGAATGTCCAGCGTTGGTCAGGGCGCGTTGTTGGCAGACTTGATGCATGTCTCCGTGGATCAGGATGATATTGAACCTCCACCTGGTATGGAAAGAAAAGTTATAGGTAGGTGGGAAAACTATCGAATGTTCCGGCTAACAGCTTAGATAGTATTATTGGTCTTAGTGATGTTAGTGTTTATAACATGTTTGGATATCTTTCTAGGTCAAGAAAGGGATCCAACTCCACCTAAACCAAAACAGGAACTTGAAGATATCCTCGATGTAGACCAAGACTACTCCACTGCTGAAAGAAGAAAATCTTGTAAGTCAATACCTACAATAACTACTTAATTAAGTGCTTTACTTACATACTTATTATTAACCTCTCACATCCCACTGACCCACTATAAACCCAGAGACAATAGATTTTCTATTGTTCTTTTTTTTCTGGGATGTGAAAGATTAATACAATTTTGCATCTAATTACGTTTACTTTTATCAAGGTCAAAGAAGGGATTCAGAGAAAAAGAAAAAAGAGAACTTCATAGTGGTACAAAGTGATCTTTGGGATACAAATACCTTCCAATACACATGTCAGAAGTCACCACCTACTCATCATCACTCGCCAATGCAGAGGAGCGTCTCTGAAAAGAGTCGGCAACAGTCATCACCTCATCACCATAGGTACGTTTTGGATGAATTTTGATAAATATCAAACGTACACACATACTTACATAAATACCTAACCGTCACACCTCTTTCCCATCGGGGAAGGTAGAGACCACTTCTCTCTAAATATCACGATGAACAATAGTAAGTTAATAAGTAATTTATTTATTCCCAGTTCAGTTATTTTACATCTAAACTATATATTATTTTTTTGCAGAGAATCAGACACGAGAAGTTTGGAACGTAGAGCGTCAAATGCGTCTATAAATTATGGTAAGCAAATTTACATAGCTGGAAACGTACTGCAGATCAAATTGAATAAAATTAGGTATTTTATTGCTGATGTTCACAGTTTGAAAAACTTAATCTTTTAATATTATAGCAGGAACAGTGAGAGGGAGTACTCCAGAAGGCTATAGAGAGGCTGATACTTTGCGAATGACTGACAAATTAGCAAAGGTAAAGTATCTATTTCCCAAGACCTAGATTTTTTTACTCAGTAAGTACCTTTTTTAAACCTGCCTATTTTTTCCAGCGTCGAGGTTCAGAATTCCCGCAACCAGTGAGTACGCCACCGCAACAAACACAAGTAAAGAGGCGGCAATCATCAGCTCAAGTGAGACCTTATCACGACGAGAGATCAGAAAAATCTGAAGCAATACCTCGCAGACATGATGACATTCCAAGGAAACCAATTATTGAAGCTAAACAAGAACCAAAGGAACCAGAATCCTGGAGACCAGAACCTGATACTATAAGAGTTTCTAAAGGCCAGGACTCCCCAGCGAGAAGATTGAAGCACGAAGCTGAGCCTCTTAAGAGAGCGAAAGGAGTCGGTGACTCTCCTAGATTAACACAGGCTGCTCAAAACCAAGTGAAACCTATTAGGCCTGAGCATCATAAAAGTAGTCCAAATGTTGCTTCTAGACATAAATCAGGTATGTTTGATTACTAGCTTCTTTGTAGTAATATTAAAAGAGATGGTTGTTCGTAACTTGTTTTGTTTGTGATTCCACAGGATCACCAAATAAACGAGAAGATAGAAAATCAGCTGGATATGTTAGAAGCGACTCCAAACGTCAAGATTCAGTAGACCAACGTAAAATGTATACAGCGAGTTCGGAGTCTGAGCTTTTCGAGTGTGCTATACTACCCATCTTTCATAAACTTCTGACTGAAAGACATAAAAGCCAGCCGCACGGACTCAATTTAAGTTACGGTGTAAGTTGTCCCAATATTTCAATTAAATGTGACATTGTGGAGTATTTATAAAAATATTCGGATGTTTGTTATGAAAATGTCTTAAAATAAAAACGAATAGGTAATCGTCATTCTGTTAAGGTGGCACTTTAAAATTTAAACCAAATTGTCAAAAGTGTAGGCATTGGGTTTAGTAGGTATCTGCAAAGATCCAGCAAAGATAGAATACACGTAGAAAAAAAATATGTTGGCATCGCGATCGCCTTCTAGGTAAAGTGGTAAAATGCTCACAGACTTATTATAAGAATCTACTGATAGACTTCATTGATGTTATGCCTAAGATGAAATAAGGAAGTAATTTAGTCAAGTGGTAGTATTAAAAAAGAACGTTACAAATCCCGGCAAACTACTTGAGCATATTTACGACATAATTAATACTTGACATTGGCTGAATACATAATGGTAGTTGCCATTTAAACAAAAAAAAAAACTAAATTAATTTTTGCGCAGTCATTGATATTGCTCAAGCAATTTGCCGCCTGTTCTATGATTAGGTAGGTAACACATAAATAGGTAGGTACTTAGTTCTCAAAAACAAGTTCGCTCACGGGTCTTATTAGATTAGCAATTTAAAATGTAATCTTAACGATGTAAAGTTCTTATAAAACATGTGTTTCAAACTTTCTTACTTCATGTGCATCGATTATACAAAGTAAGATTTAACCTTAAGGATTATTATTGCAAGGAAATGTCACAACTTACCTCAAAATCTGAAGAATTGTAATTGTATTACGAAATTATTTACTTAACTACTAACATTAAATTTTGTAGCACTATCGCACAACCCTCGACTTTGTATTATGTGATTTGTATACTTTTACCTTTTAATATACAAAATAAATTATGTAATATGTAATATCTATCGATAAAAAGGAAGACAAAAATCATTTCAGTAGGGTTGTTCATGATTTTAATCAAATCTTTGTCTATAATGACATCTAAACTAGTTAAACTTAAATATACTTAATAAGTAGTTTCAGAGTGTTCATTGTTTTTAAACTTTTACACAAATTATTGTACTTACCTACTTTAACTAAGTTTAATTTATGTTAAACCACTCAAATATTTATGTAAGTACCTAAAATAAATGTGCTAGATATTGTCGTAGGTTTTCCAGTAATAATTGTATGTCTTTGTACTTATTTGCACCTAACCAAGACTTAATACAATTATAGTAGGTACTACATAATGAGATTTTAAAGTTAACAATAAATTATTTCGTTACGATACGTTGTGTTTTAATAAGACTTTCTAAAAACATCGTCTCTACTTACTAGGCAAAAACGCTAGGACGCGGTTATTTAAAAAAATAATAGACTGAACGAATGAACATAGTAGGTACTATTATTATATATTTTACTCAATTCTTACTTTTTAATAGATAATCTTGCGAATGTCTTTGATCTTGCCTTAATATGCATTAAACAAAACAAAACACGTTTTGAAAATCTTTTTGTTTTTTGTTATTACCTTTAACATATTTTTATTAGGAAATTAACCCTATTAATATACACAGGAAAGAAATTAAAAGCACTGGTTTCAGTGTATTTTCAAGAAACCACGAAGCAGTATTTTTTTTTTGATTATTTTTTGATTATTAATGAGGTTTACCTCAGTAGCAGCTACCACTCTAACGCGTATTTTGTTATAGCTGTTTTGTAGCAACTCTATTTTCTTTTTTTTTTCTTCTTGTTTCCAGCCAATCAACGCTCGGCAAACGCTGACGTAGAACCGGGAGCAAATCGGAGGGGAGAACTATCTGTCAAAATTATTCAGTAATTTTCTGTATTTCTCGTTCTTTGGTTGTGTTATTATTTTCCTTCGTTTTATTTATGAATACAGACTGTGTTATTTTTGTTTGTTGTCTAATGTAAAATAAGTGCCTGAACAGCTATACAAAATGCCTGTGTTTCACACGAAAATCATCGAGAGCATCCTGGAACCTGTTGCTCAGCAGGTGAGTTTGTGAAAAGTTCACATTATTTATAGACATTTAACGTTCTAGTTTCGCGTGTAGGTGTTAGGATCTTTCGGTTATTGTTTACAGTAGTTTACATTACATATTTTACGTATTATGTCATCGGTTTGCGGATGTCGATCGCTTGATGCGAGAGCAATCGTTGAAATTGCTATATTTGGTCGGCGCTAGGTCCAGCAGAGTGCCATTGAGCCGACTCGACTATCAGATGTTGTTTGACCTTGACGAATGAGAGGTATTGGGTAAAAAACACTAAAGTAAATACCAATAATCTTAGTCATTATCACATGTAGGTGCATAAGTACAGCATAGGTAGATAAGTTTTGCAAATTGAGTCTTATCTTAGGTTAGTTCACACGTTATACTTATAGGGTTAGTTTAGGTACTTTATTTCTTCTTGTTTTTACTTGGGCTATGCTCTTGTTGGTGATGTTTCCTCTTTGCTTCTTATTTATTTGATCTTCAATATTTCTAACTGCAACATTGAGAATTTTATATGCTTTTCTAGCATATTCCAATTAGATAGGTAGGTACTTAGTGTTTTTGATTATGTCAGGTACTTTGATCTTAGTGAAATGTAAACATTGGTTTATTCCTAACATAAATAAATTGCCAGAATGACTGGATTTAAAATTCTGAGTAAGAATGAGTCATTTTTGTCTGAAATAAATTTAATTTCTTATTAATTTTTGACTCATTTATTTAGATGTGTTCAAGTAACTTCATAAAAGTTTTATTTGAAAATGTTGTTGAATCCTACCAGTATTTTGAACGAACACCCATGTTGATGTAGATAGACAGCAGAGTCTTCATCAAATGATACTGTTTTTTTACTTGTTGTTGTTACATAAAGAATCTTAAAAAATCATTGAAACCATGCAAGGTTAACAGACAGAATTCTTAATTAGATTAAGTTTAATTTTGTAGTACATTAATAATCATATTCATTTCCATAATATTAAAGCTTAGAATCTTTATAATTAATTTCAAATGGTCATATTCACAATTTAAAATAAACTAAACTAATCAAATAACATAAACAAGATAATAATTTTCTAACAACATTAGATAGACTTGTAAGACTACTAGAAACTGCCCACGACTTCGTACGCATTAATCGTCAAATCTTGGAAAAAATCATGATATTGTTAAATAATATAGCCTATGTATTATTCTGATATGCAAGCTACAATATTGCCAATTTTCATCAAAATCTGTTCAGTAGTGTTTGCGTTAAAGAGTAACAAACATCCAACCATCCATCGGCACAAACATTGACATTTATAATATTAGTAGGATAAAATATAAATGAAACGCTGAACTGATAGCATTGATCAGCTGTAGAGAATGAAGTCATTAATCTCTGGAACAATGAACACTGTGAAACGGACCGCAAATGTAGAGTTCATTGACATCTAGCAAGTTTGTAAGCTTTTATTTCGCAACAGGTCTTATCTCTATGTGAAAATTTTGATCAAATTGTTGTGATCATAATAATAATAAAACAATATCAAATATGTTCTCATTTTGTATTTCTATTTGTGAAAACCTGTAATTGGCTCTATTTATTTATAATTTTCTAATATTAATGTAAGTACCTATAATAAAGCTGTCTGTTTTCCAATGAATAAATATGCAAAAAGACTCCTGTTTAAACAAAAAATATTCAATACACTTACCCCTGATGTAAAATTATTAAACAAAATTATGTTTTCATATTAAACTTTAAGATTTTTGATAATGACAGTGTCAGCTACAGTTATAAATGGATCATAAGCTAAAACCTTAACTGTAACTGGTTAAACTATAGTTTCAAGGTCAAGGGGTCGATTTACAAGGGTCATTCACATTTTGTGTTGATTTTTAACTAGTAAATGCGCCAAATGGCACTCTTTACTTATATAAGCTCAAAGAAACAACAATTCGTCATCATTCACTCATTTAAGAGCCACGTTCTTGTTGGTGGACTAATCGTCATCTTTGTTTTTATTCTGTCAACGTTTTAACTTCTTGATATGATAAAACATTACCTTTTGGCTATAGCTTCTCTATTAATTTAAGACTGCTTTGAATACTGTATCCGCGACAAATGTTTGAGTTATCGCACATTTCCTTCTCTGTCTCAAGCACAAAGTTGACAACGACAGCATGACATGAAAAAGCGACAATAGCAACAGCATCATAATAACCATTCAAGTTAAAAAATATAGTAACTAATTAACTTAATTATAGCGAATGAAGTGTGTTTGGATCATAGCAGGAAGAGGAAAGTGGTCTCTGCCTAGTGCCTATCCCACTGGGAGAGAGGCGTGACAGATACGAGTATGTATGTTTAGTTACTTCATAGACACAGTGATGGCCTTAGCGTGGGCGCGATTCGTCGCGGAAAGGGCCGTCGGTAGTAGTACATACAACACAAATAGACAGAGGACAGTTTCACAAGATCACGGCGGATGTCGCCGAGGTAACGCACCTGCCCTAATTACCTACTGTATTAAATAAAGATTCATTAAAATGTTTTAAATGTCATTTTAAAATTTAAGTATTTTGTCAATTACTTATTGTGTTTGAAGACTTGCTTTTATGCAAAAAGCTGTGCTTGTGAGAGGAGATCCCGCATGTCTTGTTTTATTTACTTACTCAATAGAACTTTTGGTCAATTGTTTAGTCTACAAATTACATGAAATGAAATGAAAAATCATTTAATCCTGTAGCTTTTGACAACACTTAGGACGGGTCATTTTTTAAAGTTAATGCTAGATTCGTAAAAGTGCAGTTTTCCCCAGAGAAGAACCTAGCAAGTTTTACAAATCTCAGGCATAATTACAGAAACATACAATAAAATTAATATTTCAAAAGAGCTAACCATAAATACAATGATGCTAGGTTATTGTGAAGTTAGTTTATTAGATTCTGAGAGTTTCTAAACCTTCACAGAGTTCTATTCTTGTAGGTACCAAACCTACCTAACCTAAGCTTTTTCTTTATAAGTACTTAGCTTAAGTTTAATTTTTAATTCATCTCTACAATTTCGATCTAAAATATATTCTAAAAATTTACATAAAACTAGAAATGTAATATACGTACAATATTTCCCGCGAAATCAAAAGAAAATCTCACGTTTTGGCGACACCTCTGGTTAATTTATGAGTTTTATATTAGTGGGAAACTTGGCAGTTTTTCCAAATTTAATTATGTTTATGCCACCGCCACTGCATTGCGGTGTTAGATAGTTAAGTTTTAACTATGAACTCGGAACTTTATGAAATATTTAAAAAATAAGCAAAGAGAGTGTGATTAACAAGAAGGCAACATTATCTCAGTTTCACCAGATTTTTATAATACACAACAGGCTGCCAGCATCTTTATACACATTTATCGTTTATACAGCTAATCACTCTCTGTATGAGAGTAGGCTCGTGCCCCTCGGTGGGGACATATATGGGCTAACAACAACATAGCTTGAAAAAAAAAAAAAAAAACATGCTATCTTAAAATTATATAGTCTATCTGTTATTCTGATGTATAAGCTACAATATTGCCTAGTTTCATCAAAATCTGGTCAAAAGTTTTTGCGTAAAACAGAAACAAACATCCATCCATCCATCGACACAAACAATTACATTTATAATACTAGTACCTAGGATTTACAGAGTTCAAAAACATCATTATTAAAATCGAACAGAGAAACAGCAAGCTACTGCAAAATCTTCTTATTAAAACGGTTAGCATTAGTGATGACTAATGAGCATTACAGCGAGTACTAGTGTTTTTATTTTATTGAAAGGGCAAAGGCCGAAAATAAACGGGAAGCCGGTCCAGTCGCCAGCCTATTTATATGCTGGCACTGAAATTAATTGAATATTTCATTGTTATTGAGGCACAGATTGACCCGAATCAGGAGCCCAAGTCTGCTAATTCAGCGTAAGCCATTTGTTTAGTAGAATACCTTCCAAATGTGTCAAAAAATGCCATTGACACTCTGCCGACACACAACGGAGGCTATTTTAAATTAGCAGACTTGGGCCATAGAATTGTTTTTTAGTCATTTTATTACTCACTGTTTTTATGAAGGCTAGAAGAGCAAGTTTGTGGTCTAATTGATAACATGGTTCTTGCTGTTTAAATATAAATAAAATATCAAAATACCTACAAAACATCAACCCCTTATTGCTAAACTAATTTTAAAGATTGTTCTAGGACTAATGTCCATAGCCGAAACGTCAAAAAAAGACATTTGTCCTAGAATATCTTTAAAACTCGTTTTTTAATAAGGGGGCAAAAGCTCGGCGTCTCATGTACCATCAGATTTTGAGCATGGGTTATATATAACAGTTTGTGTGCTTGATGATAGATGAATAACATGTTTTGTTTAGATCTTATTTCTCGTAATTCCTAAAGAAAAGTGATCTATCAATTATATATATACATATACTGAAGAGCTAACATAGCGAATTAATAAATACTGAAGCTATCTTAAGCATTATACAACGTAAGGGAAACCCGCATACACTAATACACTAGATAAGAAATTCGGAAGTGTATGCGTGGTGAATTACGGCATAATAATTATCGTATGAGAGTAGGTCCGTGCCCCTGTAGTGGGGACGTTATATTAGCTGATAAATGAACCTATAGGTGACGCTATCAGTATAATCCGAAGAAGAGGGGAAGATGCAATAATGTTGGGGACCTAGTACACTGCTATAGATCAGGGATGACCGAATGGTCTGTTATTCCAGTAGATCGTTGCACGGCAAAAAATATATAAATACGTAAACCAGACCTCGCATCTATACTAGTGGAAGATGCCCAGACGCAATACTCACACTAATGTAAAGTTAAAAAAGTACCTAATTAATAATAATAATAATGTGCACATTTATCTTTTCTCTCTTAATAAAATAAAAATTACTACATTATTGCGTACTGAACTATGCTGTTTCGTTTAAGATTTCAATAAGTAGTATGTAATTGGTAGATCGCACAAGGATTCAATAGTAAATAGGAGATCTTGTGTCTAATAAAGTTGGCCACCCCTGCTATATAGTAGATACACAGTAGTTACATTGTATACTACTATCGATGATGCAATATTGATTACCCATAAAGGCCACCCAAGACTTTGTTGACAGTACACAACATAACGTTGGTGAAGTTGCCAGGTGATATAATTCAAAACTACTGTATTTATAACCCGTGACTCAGTGTTACTCGCCGGTTGTTCGACAGTTTACGCTTTCGGCGCCTAAATTTAAAATTGGAATGGACCAGTAGGTAACATGTTTCGTAATAGGTCGCCAGTTTGTTTTCTTTTATTTTTGTTTTTAATATTATTTTTACACGCTATTCCATACAGCCTTGTTGATGGTTGGCATTGTTTCGTGTTTACTTTTTAGCAGTTTTACATCCAAGCAAAATTATGGCCAATCTCTAAACTCGATTTATCCATTTCTAAATTGCAAGAGCCGACTAATCTCTAGATTTGTTGGTCGACTGCGCGGGCGATGTGAATAAAACCTAGGTCAGTAACAAATTATGTCACCGTTGTTGATAAGCCGCGGACAGGATTTGATACTGATGTCATGCTAAATATCTCTGTAAATTCGTATTTACGTACCTTTCATTGGGTTTAAAATCAACCGTGTCTTTTGTCGATCTTTGCCAAACTCATCAACCGTAACTTGTACCGGTTGCTTGGCGTTTATCCAAACAATAACTTCTTATTGTAAACTTTGCAAAGGTACGATGTATTCGAAACTGGAATCTCCGGATTTCATCATCGCTACCAAAACGCTCGAAAGAAATATGTCTCAGTTTAGCAACGCTATAACTGCTATAAGTATTAAAGTATTATAAAGCAGTTCTGATATCTCTGCCATATGGCTGGCGCCCACGCTTCGGCCGTGGACTTAGAAGGTGAAATTATTATGAACGGATTAAAAGATGTTTAATCTTCCTACGCTTGTATTGGTAGCTAGGTGCTTAATGTTCTAAATTCCACAAGAGGTTATTATTATGCAAATTCTTAAGCACTTAGTAATTAAAAGTAATCTAAAAATTTTTAACACATACGATAGTTTTAACTACTTACAGAATAAGTTAATAATAATAGATAGACCTCCAATGCTATGGATAGATAAATTACAATCTTTTTATCTCTTGAAAATGATTATCGATTTATCGATCTCCAATATGAAATTCAAGGTCATCGATAGCGAACGCAGCCTTTTTAATGGTCAAACTATATAGATGCAAGGCTATTATCAGACTTTTAGTATCTCTACAAACTTTTTAACTTCGATAAAGACTTAGGACGTACTTATAATTATGTATTCCGTGCTTAGGAACAAAAGTAAAACTTCATAATCTTCTGAATAGTGAATGATGCCTTTAAATACATAAATCCAAGCTTCCAGCTCATAGGTATTATGTTCCCGACCTTGGACGCCCGCCGCGGCGTTCGGCCGTGACCTAAGACTTACCCTGATGTTCAGCTCTCCCACTCTACCTAGTATAGGCTATACTTTATGCTGGCTTGTTGACATTTAGGTAGGTACTTTGATTGTCCGGTCGTTTGAGGGAAATGAAGAAGGGATGGATCAATATAACTCTGATAATAAAGGCGTTATAACTTTTACACGCTCAAGACTGCTTTAATGAAATTTTATTTGGATGTGGATGATACCTTAGATTAACATTCATAGGAGACAGTTAACGTCACGTTGTATCAAGCTGTCAAAGCAATTGCAGAAGATCGGTCTAAATGGCGGATGCTTCACCGACAAGTCTTTTAATAAAATTAATGAATGAGTCCATTATAATGCGCAAGTAGATAACAACACAGGACATCGCTAGACATATTAATATGAAGGTCTATTCGATGCGATAATAGATTTGCTACATTAATCAAGTTAGAGAGGCGGGTGTAAAAATTAAGAGCCGGAAATCTGAACTTTCAAATAGGCACTAAAACATAATATAGGTAGGTACCTAGTCTACACCGTGGGTTTTAATGCATCTTACAGCTTTCTATCTAGACTAGTTTCACAGGAGCGAAATTTTACGAGCTCAGGTGTTACCTCTTGTTAAAAAGCAATGAAATAGTCAATTTTTAAGTCCAACTTTGTAAATTAGCGTCATTATTTTTTTATACTACCGGATTTCTTTTGCATTTAGCTGGGTTTTACATATATTTGAGTATTATTCTTCAAACGGACGGTTAACATTATCTTAGTGCTTAACAGAGTGCTATAGGATAATACTTTAAGTGAAACGTGTAAACTCTTCTTGCTTTAGCACAGTTCTACTAGATTTAAAGCACTTAAGAACGCGCCTTTCAAGTTGTACTGAAATACTCTCTTAAACACAAAAATAATTTAAATCGGGCTTTATAGAATTTTAACCTAAGAAATTGCTCGCACGTCACAAAGCCGATATATTTACCAATTTTGGCGCATCCAAGGTTGGTTAAACAAATGGCGCGCCCTTTAAGCTGCAGCCCCACCTTCGGCAAGTCTTCAAGGGTGACTCTGATATTAGCAAATAACAGGAAGCTATAACTTTTAGCGCATTATGGTCACACCTTTAGTTTTATGTGGATATTTTACGCCCTACTAATAGTATAAAATATCAATGTTTTTTTGGCGATGGATGGATGTTTGTTACTCTTTCACGAAAAAACTGCTGAACAGATTTTGATGAAACTTTGCAATATTCTAGCTTATACATCAAAATAACACAAATGCTATATTATTTTAAGATATCATGACTTTTTTCCAAGAAATGACGACAAATGCAAACGAAGTCGCGGGCAGCCTGTAGTAGTTAGTACAGTAATTGATAATGCGTCTGTCCCAAATGAATAACTAAATGTTTTATTAACAATTTAAATTCTAGGCCGAATTAATTGTCACAAACAAAAACAATATTGATGAGCAATTTAATGGAATTAATAAATTCTGTCGTCATAAAGTACATTTATTTAAATCGACTTAAAAAATTTGGTTAAACGATGCTGACTGCATTCTTAGAACTGTTAAAACGTCCTTATTTTGTACGAGTAACAACTTCTAACAAAGTTGCATTTTTAACGTCGATTCCCGATTCAGAACAGGTAATTAAAACTATAGTTACATTAAACCTATAGCTGACTCTATCTTTGTCGATAATCAGAAGAAGACAGACACGATGTTTAATGAATAAATAATTTTAAGGGCTTTTCTGAAACAAGACGTTTGTGGAGGTAAAAGTACCTATTCTAAAACCATTAGGTATTTTATAAGGCCAGTGTGTTTACATTTTATTTGCAGCCATGACCTACTCAATGATAATAACTTTAATCATGTACGAGCTTTAAATAAATACATGTAAAGCGGATTAGTCGCCAAAAGAGACTATAGTGTGTATGATTTAGTATATCCGGTGAAGCAACCAAACAGAAGTATGAATGGAGTCTGTCTTTACGTATATGGCTAACTAGTTGCGTATGCGCACCTTTTAAGGAGACAATTGAAAATGAATGAATATTCGTAGAAAAAATTGTCTAGATGCTTAATCAGACTTGAATTAAGTGCAGTATGATTAAGTGATGCTTATTTAGTGCATTTTAAAATGTTATATCTTAATTTAAATCATAAACTTGGTTTTAATTTAGATTTCTATATTTTGATTGGACAAATAACCCGTTTTTTTCTTCCGGTGATAACTTAGACTGGATTGTTCGATGCCTGTACTTACGTCCATCCATACAGACAAAAATCGCTGACGAAATAAAATACGATCGGTTCTTTCGGGAAAGTACCTGCCATTGACGCGAGCAAGCGCTCCTATGCTCCGTTAAACGCAAAGGGGATTTTAATACGCATATACCTACCTGTATGCATGCAGAGGCAGAGATTCTGTGATAATATGTACTATAAAGCTAATCATTTACTACTTTCTTACTAAAAGAAAAATCGATCGTATACAACGAACTTTCTTTACTAACAAGAAACCTATCAATTATTAGCTCATTTAAAAAAAATCTTGTGAACTAAGTACCTATTTACTATGAGAAAACTTAGAATACAAACGCGTTGCGAAGTGAACGTGTGAGATACATAACTTGTACCATAGACAAAGAGCGCCAAAGACACGAGTATGCAAGTGAAAGTACAACAATGCACTTTGGTACTTGTCGGCGTGATAAAGACATTGTTTAGATAACCTACACCTAGATAAGGTAATGTTTATCTTAATTGAATGATTAGGATTTTTGACATATTTTGTAGAATAGTTGGTATCATCAACATAAAAAAGAACGTCGCTTATGTCGGTGGAGTCTTCGCCACTCTGTTCTATTATCTGTCGTCTGTTTGAGCACCTGATATGGCACAGCTTCAATTCCCTCTTTTCTTCCTATTTTCTTTACCGCTTATTTTGTAAGTTGTCCAACTTAGATTTTGATTGTTCGTGCCAGTGAAACGAACATCTTAATCAATTGCATTCGCCGACGTTATTACGAAACTGCCAATCTTGCATTGACTCAAATATCAAAATTGATGCGTCTATTGAAAGATCGCCTAAGTTACTCGGTACGCATGCGAATTGAAATTAAGCGAGAATCGCTTTCATACCGGCAGTGAGCGGAGGAGTCGGTCGATCATCGTCTCATACGTTTGTATCACAAATGTGTAATTTGAGATGTGAATCGAAATATGTAAAGAGGTGAAACGCTCGCTCATTTTTAATTTTAATCAAAAATCCATTCTAAGTTAACACTTATCCATTCAGGTGGGTTTGAACAATTGCTCTTTACTAATTTAAGGGAATGTAATACATAAGTTGAACGTAAAATAAATACAGATACTTAAGGTGTGTACAGACCATGTAACATAACATGTTATTTAACATTGTTATATAACATGTTTTACATAATGTGGACACTGAATGTTATAAAACAATGTTATTGATATGTACAACAATGTTATATAACTTTGATGCGTACAGACCATGTAACATGTTTTATAACTTGTGTTATATAACACGTCCACACTATGACCTTGTGATTCAACATTGCAACATAAAAATATAACAATGTTATATAACATTGTTATATTGCATTGTTATTCTAATGTGTACAGTATTATTTTATGTTGCAATGTTGAATAACAAGGTTACATAGTGTGGACGTGTTATATAACATGTTACATGGTCTGTACGCACCGTAAGCCTGTATTTTTGTATCAACAGAAAAATCAAAAATCTTTGTGGGGCTATCAATATTTTACATCAGCGTTCCTTCTCTCTCTATCATTTTCTACGGTGCAATATTTACTTAAGAAAGTGTGTTCTCACAGGTATCCAGGCTTGTGATCTTACACGAAGAGGCGGAAGATGGCAACGCGATGCCGGATTTGGCGCGGCCGGTGCAGGCCGTGTCGCTCGCCGTCAACAACCTGGTCAAGGTGGGTATTTGGAATATCAAAACAAACATTTTGTAAGTAACTACCTATATATGTGGATATAGACAGCCGCTTGTGACTGTCTCATAAGAAAGGAAAAGCGGTGACAGTGTTGTTACAACATTTATTTACATCCTGAGGTATACCAATTGCCTATCGAAGATGAAAGACACTCAAAGCTTTAGTTGATATTGTTATTGTGAAAATTAAGAAGAGCCTTTTCTGCAAATGAAGTGACATTCAAATAAAAAAAATTGTTAAGAAAGTGCACATCTAACCAAATTAAAACAGAAGCACTATTCTTAAAGTATAACATTGTATTTCTACAGTACTATAAACATATGACTAATACAACATACATCTTACATCAAACTTGTTCAATGTTTGTATGTGCTTATCGAAACATTTCAATATGAATGGCTCTACACATCATCTTGTTATACAGTTTTTCATTCGGTTGCCTAATAGCTCGTAATTGGCTGCCTCTCGGCGCATGGGAACTAATTTATGACTAATACCGCTGAAGTAGTGACATCATATTGAGGGGAACGAATTTAAATTGCTTAATGCATTTTCCAAATTCTGATATCGACGAGACTTGTATGGCAATTAAGATATAAACATTGCTACATAAACTAAGAAGACTATGTTTTTAAAAGGCAGGTTGACTTTACCATGTCTAGCTGCTTTACGAAAAGATAATATCTGCTTCTTTATGGTGCGCAGTCTGATCTAAAACGTTATGTTTTATGAAATTAACATAGGTTTATGTTCTTAGGGCCAGTTTAACCGCTAACAGATAAAATTTAACTGACACATAAACCTGTGTCTATTTCATAAAACATGATGTCTCTGACAGAGACAGGTATAAAATATCTGTCTGTTAAATTTTATCTTTAGACGGCGAAACAGGTACTTAGTTTTCTTTAGTGTTCCTCGGGCCCGTAACTCCACTTGCATACAAAATTTAACTGGCAGAGAAAGCTATGTCATATGTGTATGTCTATTTCATAATACGTCATGTTTTATGAAATAGACATAGCAGTGACAGTGACTGGCAGTGACAGGTATAAAATATCTGTCTCTGTCTGTATTATGGCCTAATCACTCTCGTATGAGAGTAAGCTCGTCGCCCGTGCCCCTGTAGTGGGGAGGTTAAATGGCTGATTAGGAAAGACATCTGTAAGTGGTAAAACGGACCCTTAGTGATGTCGGCTCTAAATTCAAATCTTAGATCACACCATAGATTTCGCACATTGGTCAAAGTCGCTGGAAACCGTTGGATGTGGGCAGCGCAATACCGGTCGTTGTGGAGATCCTTGGGAGAGGCTTTTGTCCAGCAGTGGACGTCCATAAGCTGACATGATGATGAGATTTCGCACATAGTATACAGTACCATTAATAACTGACTTGACAATACAATGAATATTTTCTCTAACATGGTGGGTTTTAGGTTGGGCACGAGACCATCGAGTCATCAGACGATGCGATCCTGCGACAAGACATGCCTGGCGCGTTACACCGTGTTGAAACAGCCGCCACGCTGCTGCAGCAAGCTTCTGATATGCTACGAGCTGATCCATACTCAGGACCTGCTAGGTATACATCCTATTAATATGTGTTCTTAATGTCAATGTTTGTGCCGATGGATGGATGGATGTTTGTTACTTCATCACGTAAAAACCACTGAACAGATTTTAATGAAATTTTACAATAACTTGGCTTGGACATCAGAATAACACATATTATTTCTATATTATTTGCAGATATTTTGTGTTTTTTCGAACATATGACGATAAATGCGTAAGAAGTCGCTTCCAGCTTTTAGTATGTACATAAATATTTGTCACGCCCAATGAGGAAGGAATATAAGGAGCGGCCCCATTTCTTTATCATATACAAATGATTTTATGACAGCGTGCCAAGGTTGGCGCAAGTTTTTCATAGTTTCCTTGGTAGATGACCTGTCAAACGATAAGAAATTCCATACAAAAAGGTTACCATTTTGCGCCAGACCAGGCACGCAGATCCAGACGGTATGGCACATCCTTATATATTCTATACTCAAAGGTCACGCCTCTTTCTCATCAGAATAGGCAGAAACACTTTCCTCCCACTTCCCTATAAGAATCACACTACACACCTCTTTCTGTGGGGTCTGCAGGAAGAAATTTCTTTTAGAAATATGCTGTGCTGTACCTTTTGTATAACTTGGAAATGTTAAAGAACATCTATTAATTGTTATTAATACTTTGCCTCTCTATTTTGTTGTTTGACTCTGAACAAGTACTCAATAAATCTTTAAAATAGACATAGATCATTACATGTCATAATAATACCTGTGGTCGCTTTAGAGTTTATGACGAAAATAATTTATATCTATATTATTTCATAAGTATTGCTTTCTTGTAAACGCATTAAACAATAAGAGATTAAGTGCCCGTTTTACACTTACAGATAAGGTTAACTGTCAGATAAACCTATGTCTATTTCATAAAACATGATGTTTTAGAGAAGAGAGTAACACGTATAAAATATCTGTCAGTTAAATTTTATCTTTAAATCGTGGAACGGGCCCTCGGATTGTAATGGCTAATGACATCTTGTTAATAAATAACACCTTGTCTTTTTTTCTAGAAAAAAGCTGATCGAAGGTTCCAGAGGTATTCTGCAAGGAACGTCAGCTCTTCTGTTGTGTTTCGACGAGTCTGAAGTCAGGAAGATTGTTAAAGAATGCAAAAAGGTTTGTATGCCTTCAGATAAACAGTAATCGTAAGGTTTAAGGGGTAATTTTGAATGCCCATCATAGCGCTGGTTCCAGAATTAGCAGTCGCTGCGAGTACTTCCATTAACTAATTAAAAAGCGTAATAGTTGCAGTATTTTCATAGCTGACAACAGAAATACCTAGTTTAAAAAAAAACTTTGCGGGAATGGGTAGATTGGTGATTGGGTTCTTTTCACGGTACTTTTGCACCGGCATTGGCAAAGGGCAGCTTATTTGACGTTTACGACGTCTTGTTTTACCTTATGTTAAAAATAGGTATCGTTTTTCATACATTTTAAGCCAATAATGCAGTATAAAGCTAAGTAATTGACTTGTTTTGTGGTAGGTGCTGGATTATCTGGGCGTGGCTGAGGTCATCGACACTATGGAGGATTTAGTGCAGTTCCTGAGGGACATATCGCCGGCATTGTCTAGAGCTGCGAGAGAGGTGAGTACGATATATTTTTGTTACTTCTATTTTAATCGTTCGGTAATTTGTTTTGTATTGAGTAAACGAAATTATTGATTAAATGTGATGCAAGCTTCAATATATGTATAATTAATGCTTAATTTAATTGGTGACACTGTGAGAAAATTGCTTGTAGATGTTGATCATTCTCAATAAAAAAAAAGGATAAATAAATCTACAGAACTGAGGTTATTGTTAACTTAAAAAAAACCTTTGGGTCTAAAGATAAAGAAATCTATAGAATAGGGATGACGACTACATTCAAAAATTCAAAAAATAATTAGTCCGTCTTTTAGGCTATTAAAAAATATTTGAAACACAATTTTTACCTGATTAAATACATAAATAAATACAAAGATACAGAGCATCAAAGTTATGGAGTGGGGGGTTTTGACGTCACTCCTACGTAAAAATCGTACGTAAGCGTGACGTCACGAGCAACTTTAACCCAGTGTATCTTTGTAATTTTTAGTTTATGAGAAAAAAGAAAAAAATACGTGTCGAATATTTAAAAATAAACTATGTGATGGGCCTAAAACATTTTTTTTGTCGTCATGCCTATTGATGTTGTCTAGGTGGCAGCCCGCGCATCTGAACTGACACACCCGCCACACGCAGACAAACTGACGCGCTGCCTCGAGAGCGTGAAACAACTCGCGCCGGTACTCATCTGCTCTATGAAGATCTACATACATATACTTACTGAGGGTAAGGAGCCTATTTGATTCACTGCAGTAACTTTAAAACCATTTGTGTCAGCTTGTGGACGTCCACTGCTGGACAAAAGCCTCCCCCTAGGATCTCCATAATAAAGCTAATGAAGCTGTTGGTTTTCAAATAAATAATAATGACCGGTATAACTGCCCACATCCAACGGCTTCCCGCGACTTTCACCAGGTCGTCAGTCCACGTTGTAGGGAACCTTTCCAAGCATTAATAACTAACTATAACTAACTGTAGAGTCGTGAGAACCCTAAAACAATGTGCATGTATGAAGCTACTGATGAATGTGTATGAAGTGAAAGAAGTGTTTTTAGATCGTAGCAAGTGGAGGGAAACGTGCTACCTATCCTGATGGGAGAGAGGCGATATGTATGTGTATGTAACATTAACTGAAGCGTGTAGTCTAACCTAGTTTTCGATTATATTTCAGGTGGTAAAGGAATAGAAGAAGCAGCTGAAAACAGAAATTACCTAGCTCAGAGGATGGCTGATGAAATTCATGAGATTATCCGGTAAGATTCGCTGGTTTTCGACACTTTCATTATATTTAAAAACATTTCTAAGCTCCATCATCCATTACGATACGCACAGGTGATTGAAGTACCCTGCAAGTCTCGAAGACTAGTCACCGCGAAGTATCTTACATACATTTGTATAATGTACTTCGCGGTGACTAGTCTTCGAGACATGAATCGCCTGTGCGTATCGCAATGGGAGAGCGGTCTAAGATTTAAAATTAGGAAAAATACGCTCCGTTATGGTTTAAAACAACTCTCTTATTTAAGTCTTCATTCTATAAGAAGGCCAGAAACTAATTATGGAAATGTTGTGAGTTTATCCCTGTTGTAATTTGTGTAGAGTGCTGCAGCTGACGTCGTACGTGGAGGACGGTGGTGAACGAGACAACATCGCGGTGCTGAAGGCGCTGCAGTCGCAGATACATGGAAAGATGGGAGCTGCGCACGAGTTCCTTAATGTATGTAGCTAGACATAATTCATGTGTAATTCAATTGACGGGTTACACAGATAAATTTAACTGTAATCGCTAAACGTCGGTGTCTGACTTCTGTGTGTATGCTCGCCCTACAAAATCAATTTTACGAAATCATTCCAAGAGCGTCACTTTTTATGCCGTAGGTAGTTCATATAATATTTTCATGTGTCATTGGGCGTTTTATTTATTAATTAAATAAATGCAAGAATACAAGTACAGAAACAGCTAAAAAGAAAGAGAAGTAATACAAATGCATATTTCTAAAAGAAATTATTTTCTACTTGTTTAATCAAGTTCTATTTTTGGTCTAATTACTGCTCAAAAAACCGAAGTTTTTCGATATCTTTTTACTTATAATTGCGTGTGCGCAGGACCCGGACGCGCTCCGCAACAGCTTCGGCGAGCGCGCGCTGCGGTCGGTGCTGACGGCGGGACAGCGCGCCGCTGAACATCTCGCGCCGCAGACTGCCGACGCGCTACGCCGGGCTGCTAGGTACACTTATGACGATGACTGATGAATGTGGATGAAGCGAAGGAAGTGTGTTTGGATCGTAGTAACTAGGGGGAAGTGGTCACCGCCTAATCCAATGGGAAAGAGGCGTGATAGTACTGTTAAATAATACCTATATCTCATCTAGTCGTCTGTGTCACATTGTTGGGCAAATCTCTCTCGCCTTCTCCACGATTTTCTTTACTGAGCCGCCCCAACGCACAAAGAGAATTGTACAGTCTGTCCAAAAAGAGTAGAAATTAAAAAGTGGCAACACAGTAGCGTCGTCCCTTTCGGATCAATCTAATAAAAACGAGAAGACACTACAGTGTTGCCACTTTTTAATTTCTACTCTTTTTGGACAGACTATAAGAAGTGTCCTTTAAATCTTTTCAATGGTTTACAGTGAAAAAGTAAGAGACTGTAATTATTAGTCTGTACATATTACTAACAGAAATTAATAAATAAACAATGATTTTACAGATCTGGCGGAATAAATGCTGATCATCTTTGTGATGAAAGACAGTATGGACGCGGCAGAGACAATAAGGTACCTGTAGACGTTCGCTAATATATTTAATCTTTAATATACGTACGAGTATTTCGTCATTTCTCACTTTATTACTTTAAATTATTCATTCAGGCGTTGAACTTAGCGGGTGACCTGCGCTCTCAGCTGAATGAAATAGACTCCATCGTGAATGAAGGGGTGCGTGCCGCTGAGAAGCAAGGAGGGAAGACTATGCAAGCTCGGTTAGTATTCGTCTATCTATCGTATATGAATTCCATATATTGTGTCCATGTATGTTTTTTTTACTACAAAAAGACCGAAAGCTGTAACCCGTTGGAAATATCTGCGCACGTCGCTGGAATGCGTTCCCCATTTTTGCCTAACCGTACTTAGACGAGTATGCACATGACTTCAGTAAGTTAGATGCGCAGACATTTTCACGTTCTATACATACATACTTCTTCGAGAGATATTTTCGGTTTCATAGAAAGGTTATCTTGTTTAGTTTGAAAACAGTGTATGTATATTGTGTGTAGATTGGAGACGGCCCATAAATGGCTGCTGCACCCGGCGGCCGACCCGCAGACGCGCGTGGAGGGACAGAAGGCCATTAACAGCATCGTGGCGCAGGGGCAGAGGGTAACTACTACTTATTCCTTATTTAGGAATTTTAGATTCTTTTTAAATATATTTTTAGAGGCGTGACGGATACTTATGTATGTATGTATTAATTTTCACTCTTGTCTTCGAAATCTACTCGATTCCTTTACCCACTCTTGTACTAATCTTGGCTAGACAAAGGCTTGGAGTTATTATAAATAAATGACTATTTTAGTTAATAAATTTTTATATCGATCTTTTGCTGCCACATAAAACAGGTACCCGTTTATAGATACGGATACTGACCTATATAATTTGGATTGAACGATTGGTCGAATTAGTATGATTATACTATACCGACTAAGAGCAGGATTGTGCTCCTGTAGTAGGGACGTTAAAGGGACTGATGATGACGACTATACCGACGTCTGTAAATCATGTGTTATCTGGCCCCCACTTAGGCCTACTAAGCTCCTGTCTTTTGCTCACTATCTTGTTTTAAATTCAGATTGCCGACGGTCTGCAAGGTCGCGAGAAAGCGGAGATTCTCCAACTGTGCTCGGATGTGCAGCGACTGTCAGATAAACTGGCTGATCTTTGTATGAGCGGCAAAGGGGACTCTGAGGAGGCGAGGGCTATCACCAGGTAGGTAATTAGATGGAAGGGATTCGATTTGTATGAAAAGATTGTGTTGAATTTAGCTGGTTGTAGCGTAATTAGTGCATTTGTTAATCAGTAGTAGCATCTACATTTAGCGTTAGTTCTGAAATCAGTGCATTTTGCAACTAAAGATCTGCCTTTTATTCAAAAACCAATCATATCAATGTATCACTCAGCGTGAGTTAAAAGTTTTCAAAATGCTTTCGACACTTCGAGACTTCCTTCGCGCTGGGCTCTGCGTATCTAGTAATTCAATCCTCTTGCGTAAAATTACTTCATTGAATAACCCTACTAAATTCAAATCAATACAGGTATTGATTCATACTCATTTAAAATTATAACGTAACAAAATGTGTTTTAACAAAAAAATATTATGACAGTGATTTTAAACGAGTGCAACTACTAGGGCAGCATCCTATAACAGTAGTATGTACTACAGGGAGCTGACAGACAAGCTGCACGAGCTGAAGCGAGCGATGGAGCGCGCCGTGGTGAACCGCGTCGTGGAGGACTTCATCGACGTCGCCGCGCCGCTCAGGCACTTCACTGAAGCTGTCAACGCACCGCCCGGTATGTAACACCACTTTAAATAGAGAGCTGATTTAAGCCGCGTTTTCGATTACGATTTTTCGATTACGCGTAGCTGGAGCGCGCGCCTCGTTCGTCCTCTTTGAGGGTATAATCGAGACGCGGCTCTATGTTTTTTTTTAACGCCAGCGTAAGCAATCATAACTCAATAACTGTAACCAAAAAACATAGGGTGTACGCTCGCAGCAAGTTTGCGAATCATTAGCAAACAACGTACACACTGGTTAAAGAGGAGGCAATAGTTACGGTTATAGCTCGCTAGTGTTGCCACGAGCTGATTAATTATGTGGTCGGCAGGCACCCCGAATCGCGAGCCGAACTTCCACGACAAAGCGGCGGCTCTCGCAGCATTCAGCGCGCGCGCTGCCAACGCCGCGCATCTCGTGGCGGCCGGCGCCGGACATAACAAGCGTCTTGTAGACCAGCTGCTGCATAATGCTCAGCAGGTACGCACACGCTAACACACACACATACATAAACAGACTTTCATACGTAAGCATACACACTCGTATTCACGCTCACACGTTAACACATACGCACACACCCTCATACACACACACACACATTCACTCATACGCACGCACACACATAACACACGAATACGTACTCACACATGCGTATGAGACGCACGCACTCATACACATAACGCAACATAGCAAATATCTTTCATCCAGCCATTCCTTGAGCGTATACACACACACAAACATACATTTACCCACTCACAAACTTTTACAATTATAGTATTTCGGTTTCTTATTACTTAACTGTCTTATGCATATTTTTATTCGCAGGTTGAAAAGCTATCGCCTCAATTGATCGCAGCCGGCAAAATCAGACTTCATTACCCTGAAAGCAAAGTAAGTTTACATTTCTAAAATAATCAACCTCCAGTTGTACTTGGTCATTATTTTTTTGCTAAAGAGTAGCAAACACCTGAACATCTGTCCATAGACAAAAACTTGACATTTATAATAGTAAGATAAGTATATTGAAATGACGTCATCACAACCCGTTTCAGGTAGCAGAAGAGCATTTCAATAACTTAAAGAATCAGTATTCGGACGCGGTGCTGCGCGTGAGAGATCTATGCGACCAAGCGGTCGATCCGTTGGACTTTGTGCGGACGGCTGGTGAGTCTATAGTGTCCCTGTTCCTGGTTTAAAGCCGGTCGCTGGCCCAGAGCTAAGTTAGTTTCTATACTTGTGTGCAGACCGCAAACTATGCTATATGTAACGAAAGAATGGGCTACAGGGTTTTGTATGGTGTTATTCTCAATGATTCCTGCCTACCCTGATCGGAAAGAGGCGTGGCGGTCTAAGTCTAATCTAATCTAATTTAGCCACTTGTGTCCGACTGCTGGGCAAAGGCCTCTCTCCGCATCCGCCATGACTATCTGTCTCGAGCTTCCCCCGCCCAGGTACTTAAGAAGGTGTCCAGCTCGTCCCACCACCTTTTCCGTGGTTATGTTTATTTCAAAGGCAATTCTATTGCACTTTAATATGTTAATAATATACCTAGATATTTTTAAAGCTTATTCTATGTATGTATTTTCAGGCGAGCTGATGCAGAAACATACTTATCTATGTGAGGATGCTATCCGTAACAATGACTCGCAGAAGATGGTCGACAATACATCTGCTATTGCTAGGTAAGTTTCAAACAATTTCTATCGTATTTGAAAGTGCCTGTATTGTATTGTGAACAAAATAAGCATGTTTAAAGCTGTGCTGCTGCTGCGTGCTTTGAATAGAACATTGTTAGAAAATATCAAAAAGGGGCGTGGCTTAAATGTTTTGTACAGCAAAATACATTTGAAAATAGAGAAATGTTACTACGTTCACGTTTCGTTTCCTTGTTTGCTGTATATTGCTAAAGTTGCAGCGGATGGGGAAAATGTTTTGAAAATACTTAAATGAACAATATTTTGTTCAAAGCAAACACTGCTTAATACAATACAAGTATCGAATTATTACATTTTAATCTATCAAAAAATATTCACGATTGGCTAGATAAGATTATTATGTTTTTTACAGACTAGCCAATCGCGTGCTACTAGTGGGCGGAGCCGAACGTGACAATACAGAAGACGCAGAGTTCGCGCGCGCACTCGCCGCGGCGCATGCGCGGTTGCAACGCGCTATACCTCCCGCTGTTCACCGCGCCAAGGCTGTTGCTCTTGGAGATCATGGCCAGGCACCAGCGTGGAGAACTGCTAATGCTGAGGTATGATGATAAGTTCGATAAACGTAGTATTTAATGTTCTTTAGTTATATAGGATAGAAAATCGTGGAGAGGAAGGAGAGAGGCTTGCCTGCCAGTGGGACATTGACGACTAGATAAGATAAGTTATATTGCATAGAAGAAACAAAAAGAGAAGATGAAAATACGGTAACGAAGTTGCAATTGGTGGTTTTACATGAGGTTGTTAAATTTTGTCCGGTTCGAAGGACCATATTTTAAGTGTGAGTACGTACGTGGGTATTCGATCGCGATGACTTCTGTTTTGATTCGAATGTATATACGTACATGAATTGCTTCTTTGCGCACACATAAAAACAAAAATGGTCCCACTCTAATGCCACCAGTAGATACGTTCGTCGAGCATGTAAAAATTTACGGCGATTTCGATTTGACTCTCTTAAGCCATGAGTACACATTCATCGAGCGTTTACAAATGTCCATCGATTTGGGGGCTTAGCATACGTGCCAATTATCTCACGTCATGCTGTCTTTATCACATTTAAAACTATAGACAGGGACGTAAGCGGGACAAACCATGACAACGTCTCGTCACGGATTGCAGGCTAAGCTAGCTGTACGTACGTTAATTTTCCTTAGATAATAGCGTCAGCGGGCGACGTGGAGAGCGCACTAGGCCGTCAATACGCTCCACCCCCACCCCCGCCGCTGCTGCCCGAGGCACTATCCCGGCTGCGTGTGTCAGACAGCGCCACCCCCGCGCCGCCCCGCCCGCCGCCGCCCGCCGCCGCCGCGCCGCCGCGCCCGCCGCCGCCGGCCGACACGGATGACGAGGGCGAGGATATCTTCAGGAGGCAGCCGCATCCCAGCCATCCTATCTTGGTGAGTTTTCACTGACGGAGGTGGCCGATTTTATAAACAAATTACATGTACGATATTGTTCTATGTTCGATGGCACTTTCCCTATGAAAAATGAGTAAATAAACATACTTATTTCGTTGAAGAAGATACGACTACAAACCCCAATACGAGACGCACTATTGGAGAGGCCTATGTCCAACGGTGGTCGAATATGGACTCATGATAAAGATGATGAAAACATAAATAATACATTTCGACAAAATTACTCTTATGTATAGTTAGAATCATAAGTCGATTAAAACATTCAGATTTTCAAAAGTAATATTCACCACCATTAGACATAAAAACATACTTATTTTTAGGAACTAAATTTTTGAGCTGTTCTTTAATTATTCCAGCTGTTAATAAGATCAGTTGAAAAACATATTGAGTAGATATTTAATTTTTTGACGGTTTATTAATTAAAACGACAGTAAAACAAGGACAGTAATAAAAAAATAATTTGTCTGTTCTAAAAAATATATTTGACCAATCCAAAATCTATATGATCAGTAAAATGAATTAATGAGCAGTTCGATAAATAGTTCAGCAGTTACCAGCGAGCGGTGACATCCGAACTTCAATTCATTGAAAAGAGAGGTAAATATTCGTTCATTAGGCGGAGTTTATGAGCGCGGTAGCGGAAACTACCGATCACAGGCTAGGTAACCGTGTCCCGTGACATCGCGTTTTAAATTTTTGCATTTGTTTTCGCAATAAGCGTGGTGCGAGTGCATTGTTGTTATCCATATTATGATATTTAGCCCAATCGGGTCTTAAGGCCAAATATGCGTTGCGTATGCGTTGCGTATGCGTTGCGTATGCGTTGCGTATGCGTTGCGTATGCGTTGCGTATGCGTTGCGTATGCGTTGCGTATGCGTTGCGTATGCGTTGCGTATGCGTTGCGTATGCGTTGCGTATGCGTTGCGTATGCGTTGCGTATGCGTTGCGTATGCGTTGCGTATGCGTTGCGTATGCGTTGCGTATGCGTTGCGTATGCGTTGCGTATGCGTTGCGTATGCGTTGCGTATGCGTTGCGTATGCGTTGCGTATGCGTTGCGTATGCGTTGCGTATGCGTTGCGTATGCGTTGCGTATGCGTTGCGTATGCGTTGCGTATGCGTTGCGTATGCGTTGCGTATGCGTTGCGTATGCGTTGCGTATGCGTTGCGTATGCGTTGCGTATGCGTTGCGTATGCGTTGCGTATGCGTTGCGTATGCGTTGCGTATGCGTTGCGTATGCGTTGCGTATGCGTACACGTCTACGTGATGCGTAGCCCGGTGTCACATCGGGTTACACAGTGACTACGCGCGTCGCTATGTCGTGTTTACGTCTACGTTACGCATACGCATCCGGTGTGTTTCAGGCTTTATAATAAGAGTTCCTACGACATCTACTATTATTTTTTAAATTTAATTCCTTCAGTCAAAGTATATTACTGTTTTTTATGTTATGTTACCACCTCATTGTTTATATGATTGCTTCAAATAAGATTTCTCACCGACAAATTCCGATTTGTTACTGCCCGCACGTAACTGCTTATTTATACATTTTTTACCGATCAATTACATTTTCACCTATAATTTCGTTATTTTTTATTACTCATTTTTCGTTACTTTACTGCTTAGTTTTAACTGCTGAAATAGTTATTAAACGCGCAATTGATAATTATTATCTTACCAAAACTGCTATTTTTAACTGCTTCTTTAAATCAGTGCCCTTATTTTTCTTATTTTGAACTTTACTGGATGTTCATTTCACTCTAGTGTATTTTTGCTAAGCAATTTTTGTCTAATAATAGTGTATTTTAGTTTCGAAAATCTGAATGTGTTGATCGACTTATGATGCTGACCGTACCAATCTAGCCGTACTGTTTACAAAACTACGTTTACGTAAACCTTTTATACTATACATTAACTAAACTCGACTACATAAAATCCGAATATTATGTCGCTACCTTCCCCAACGGGAGAAATACATGACAGATATGTATGTATGTATATAACTGGACTGTCCCACGCTAGGTTGCGGCCCATAACCTGCACAAAGCGGTCCGCGAGTGGTCGTCGAAGGACAACGAGATCATTGCCGCTGCTAAACGTATGGCCATCCTCATGGCGCGGCTTTCCGAGCTCGTACGCTCGGATTCTAAAGGTAAACTAGTCTTTATACGTGTAGGTTAATGAAGGACAACTAACACCCAATTGTATATTAAACAGCATTTCATATACAGGGTGTAAGGAAAAGTATCACTTTCCTTTTTAACCAGGTATAGTGTTAGTGATGTAGAACACATTCCACGAAAAAAAAATTTTTTTTGAACCCATTTTTGATTCAACTCTCGGCGAGTAAGTAGGCCGGGAGCGCTCGCCGCCCGTAGAGAGCGAGAGAGAGAGCGAGCGCGCCGCGCACCCGACCTACTTACTCGCCGAGAGTTGAATGAATGACCTTTGCGTTAGAGCGCGCTATTAATAATGAAATTCTTAATTAAAAATTAGTTAAAAAAATTTTTTTTCTTGGAATGTGTTCTACATCACTAACACTATACCTGGTTAAAAGGAAAGTGATACTTTTCCTAACACCCTGTATAAAATGAAAGCTAATAACGCTAAAGAGGAAGCTTCACAGTGTAAAAAACATATTGTGTCAATGCAGTTACAGTACGCGTTGAAACTAATAAAAAAATTCACTCATTCTTTCACTCATTCTTTCACTCATTCTTTCACTCATTCTTTCATTCATTAGTTCAAATGAGTATGAGCGCGTACCGAAGCCTAACCTAAAGCGTCACCGTTCCTTATGCATTGTGTCCTTCGCTTTAAATGTATAAAAAAGTATGTTTTGTATTCATAATATGTTAATATACTGTTAAGATGCCACCGCAACGATCGATGTCTTTTTTGAGAGTAGAATAAATACAATCGACGTCGATTGACAGTTTTTAATACTTAATCGTCATTCAGGCATCGATTGTGGTGAGATTTGCTATTATTTAAAAGCTTAATAATGGGCATGATGACTAAAAAAATGTTTTTTGGTCCATCACATAGATTATTTTAAAATATATTCGACACGTATTTTTTTTTCTCTTAAACTAAAAATGACAAATATACACTGGGTTAAAGTTACTCGTGACGTCACTCCTCATTAGGATTTTTATGTAGGAGTGACCTCAATAGGGGGTATTGACTCCGTAACTTTGATGCTCTGTATCTTTGTATTGATTTGTGTATAATAAAAAATGATAAAAAATATGTTTCAAATATTTTTTAATAGCCTAAAAGACGAGCTAATTATTTTTTGAATTTTTGAATGGAGTCATCATCCCTATTGCTATAACATCCACATTCTGCTAATTAATTCACTTATTTTACCATATAATCATATGTAACGCATCTCTGTACTATATTCATTGTATAATATCCATCATCATATCTGTTTATTGCTTACTTATGCTCGGACAGAGGTCGCTTCGAACTTGAGCGGTAAGTGCCTTTGGTGTTGTTGCATATATACGTTAATCATAATAATAATATAACTTATGCATTTATAGCTCAGCTTTAACTTATTTATACAACTATATGTATAGTTAATCTATAAATGACTTAACTGAAACTTGCAATAAACTTATTCTATTCTAAATGCCCTCAAAATAATTCGAGTCATTCGATACATACTGAATGGCGGAACGCTGTCGCCTTTATCGAATTCCTTGTTTCAAATGGTGATCCTGAGCGACAAAAAACAAAAGATGGCTGCAAATAATAAAATTAGAAAATACTATTCGTCTCTTTTTTGGGTATGTAGCTTTTATTAGGTTAAAAAGAGGTAAAATGCTGTTAATGTCACAAAAAATAGGGCTCCTCACTGTTTATTCGTTACTCATTGGACGATCAAATATGTATTAAGACCGGGCGCTACTGCACTACTTGCGACACTCGCAATTAGAGATTTATGGTCAATACGACGTGCTAATTCATTCATTTATTCCGATTGCAGGCAGCAAACGCGAGCTGATCGCAACAGCGAAGGCAATCGCCGAAGCGTCCGAGGAAGTGACGCGGCTCGCCAAGAAACTCGCCATGGAGTGCACCGACAAACGTATACGGACTGTGAGTTACTTTACTCTAGTATGCTTTGGTTCAGAGCTAAGTTACTCCCTCTATCTGCTTAACCTCAACTCTCAGACAAGATTTCAGTGGTCAACTTTTATGCAAATACATATATCATTTAAGGTTAATTGCATGCTGCGACTGTAGCAGAACATTAAAGCTTGATAACTGCACCATCTATACTTCACTATGTTTAAGCAAATAAATGCTTTTTACTTTAAGAAAACACGCTGTGTCAAAAATCGTTTTCTCCCATCAGCAAATATGGAAGCGTAATAAAAACGACAAATTTTGTCACGGCGCCTTCAAAGGCTTCTAGGTATTGATTTAGGAAAAAAAAAACTTTTTTCACTTTAGTCTATGGTCCCTCTATCCATCGACGATACTAAAGAGCAAGCGCTTGCGCAGAATGTTTTTTGATTTTTTTCTATCTAAGCTGCCATAAAAGATCGATTTGAACACCCGTGTTTTTCTTACACTATCTATAAATTAGACTTGTTTTATACGAATAAGTATCTTCATAAAGAAATATTGTCTTAAAAGTATATTTACCATTGCAGAACCTACTTCAAGTATGCGAGAGGATTCCAACCATCGGAACTCAACTCAAGATTCTATCTACCGTCAAAGCTACTATGCTTGGCGCACAAGGTATGCCTATTTGTTACATAATCTGTGTTAACATTTTCCCTGCTTTTAAACTCAAAGGTATATTATAGGGTTAACGCTTTACATTAAGTGAGCGTACTGTAACAGGAGTATTGAGTTTTTTAAAGAAACTTTGCGAGCTTAATAATAATATCACTATTTAACACCTTTTTACAGCGAGAGTAGCAAATTTTCACAAAAATATATTTAAAAATATTTTATTTTTTCGTATTCGAATTTCGAACTGTCTTGTTTTGTTTCTGTTAGCGACCGATTTGTTCAATTACTGGAAACTCTATCTTTAAATTGCGAGAAACACACACATTGACATAAATCCGAACAATCCGAGCTGAACAGAATGAAAACAGTACTCCAAAACAAAATAATATGTCTATTAATATGAATTTAATGGCTTTCTCGCTAACCGGGCTTCTTGCTTCCTAACAGTTGGCATGCCGGACTATAAAGGTAGGTGTGCACTGTATGTGTTTGATGCGTGTGCCTGCTCTAAATGTGTGCTTGTGTGTACTAATCATAATTTTAAAGTAAGTTCATTTTTTTATTTCATTATGTTCATTTAAGTTTTAAATTATTTATTCATTAAACATGTTGCTGTCTTGTTTTCACTTTTCACTACACGTTTAATGGAGCGTTGTTTTTAATGTCCTTTTATGCAATTGTTATCATTTAATGCATGTTTTATACATAGTATGACTTGTTATATTTTTAAGAGGATCTAACATCGTTAGGAAACCTGCATACATCAACGAAGAAATTCGAAGGTGTATGTGAAATCCGCCAACCCGCACTTAGCCAGCGTGGTGGATTACGGCTTAATCACTCTCTGTATGAGAGTAGGCTCGTGGGGTGGTGGAGTGGTGGAGCCCTCGGTGGGGACTTTATGGGCTAACAACAACAACATAATGAATATATTAATGATTTAATTGTAGGTAGCGAAGAAGATCAGGAAGCGACTGAGATGCTCGTCGGCAACGCCCAAAACTTGATGCAGAGCGTAAGTACATCCTTTCCTACTTTTATTATAAATGTCAATGTTTGTGCCGATGGGTAAATGGATGTTTGTTACTCTTTCACGCAAAAACTACTGAACAGATTTTAATGAAACTTGGCAATATTGTACTTTATTCAGCAGAATAACACACAAATAATGTTTGTGCCGATGGATAGATAAAAGTATGTGAGAATGTTTGTTACTGTTACACGCAAAAACTACAAAAGCGATTTCAATGAAATTCTACAATACTATTGTAGCTTGGAAATCATTATAACACATACCTATGCTTTATCGTTTTAAGATATAATAGGCTGTATTAAGTTGAATTTCGATTGGCAGATTGAGTAAATATGTCTATGGTAACCATAGTCGCTTTTTTCAACTTTAATTCCCCTGGTACTAAAATGTGTTGTAATACACAGGTAAAAGAGACGGTGAAGGCAGCAGAGGGCGCTAGTATCAAGATCCGCACAGAGCAAGGCGGTTACAAGTTACGCTGGGTACGTCGCTCTCCGTGGTACCAGATCTGAGTATAATACCTACACGGCAGGGAAATATTATTAACTATCGTCGCTTCTGTGTTTAATTGATCTTTGACACAAGTTTTGAGTTAACTAAGCTATGTAAAGGTCTATCTATCCGGGACGTGTCCGGGCCGTGGCCTGTCAGGAGGGAAAACAATACGTCGTCATGACGTGTGTGAATGAATCCATAGAAAATGTATGGAATGATATTTTTTCCCTGACACGTCCCGGACACGGCCCGGATGTGTGTGGATAGATCATCGCGCACTCATTAGCGACTGTAACCAAAAAACATTGTGTGTACGTGGTTAGCTAACGGTTCGTGAGCCTGCATGTGGAACAATGCATGCAAAGGTT
Organism: Anarsia innoxiella; assembly: GCA_947563765.1. Taxonomy (NCBI): domain Eukaryota; kingdom Metazoa; phylum Arthropoda; class Insecta; order Lepidoptera; family Gelechiidae; genus Anarsia; species Anarsia innoxiella. The sequence continues at coordinate 465,064 of OX387415.1, forward strand.
ACGGTTATAGCTCGCTAATGAGTAAGCGCCCTTAGTTTTCATTTTGATTTCGGCAAAGAACAAGAATACAGAACGGCATTATGTTTATTTATTTACATTTTATTTGGAGTAAACTTGGCTCGGTTATTTTCCATATTATTTGATCTAATTTTATGTTCTTATTTTTAACCGACTTCAAAAAAGGAGGTTTTACTATTACTAGGCAGCAAAAAAGAAAAGTAAAGTTAGAGTGTAAGTGAGCGAGAAAATGATGTATTTTCTCGCTCACACTTACACTGTTGTTGCGCTGTCGCATTCACACGTTTTATGACCGCGTCTGCCACGAGTCTTTGCGTTTAATTTAAAAGAAACGTCTTGTTATTAGATTTACATTATTACCTCTTGTACTCCATTTTGATTCTTTATCTTTACTGTTCTAGGCAGCAATAAATGGCAGCAACTCTTTAAGATTCGTAGATATAAAATTAAAGCCTTATTTTAATCAAGGGCCAAGTTTAACTCCTAATTAATTTACCATTACAATACAATTTTAATTCTTCCATTTCTCTTTGTATGTAGTTGATAGTATCTTTAAATGTAATGAATTAAACGATAATGCAACTTACTGAGCCCAAAAAAAAACTAATTGCCCAGAAATGAAACATATGCTAGAGTACCTAGACTGCCCCGACAGTTTATTATATGAAGTCAAAAGTGGGCAGTGAGTTTTCTTTTTTGGGCCAGAAGTCTTAGGTCGAGTTGTATTGTCTTTTGATAAAGAGTGACCGATAGTTTAACCTAACCTATGCAAAAATTAGTCACTCGATATCTTATTTACCTTTTTAGTACCGTCATAAATAGATATACATACCTACTTAAGTACATTTTACTATACGTAGTTGAGGTGTAAAGAGATTCGAAGTAAATCATTAAATCATAGAGCTTCCTGGAAATTTGGATTTACAACCATTCTATAAATCAAAAATGAGTTTTTTTTATATACTTACTTTATTATGATGTATTAAGTATAGTTCACACTAAGCTAGTAGTTTAAGCTCTAACCACACATATCCGGGAACACGTCACTGACGGAACACGGCAAAAGTCGGTTACGTAGAAATTGTATGAACTTGTTCACACAGCTCCGTGTCAGGCTTTTATACTGAAACGGAAAACTCTGAATATATATCCCTGACCCGGAAATGTGTGGATAGCCATTTTGTCAAGTATTCAGTTATATCAGAGACGGCTAAAATACTAGTTTGATGTGAACTAACCTTTAGATTTAGTTTTTAAGCAAGTAAAAAAACACGATGTTAGTTAATAGGCTTTAAAATTAACATTTTGGTCTCTAATACGTCAGTACAAGGTTTGTTTTACAATGATTTTACAACGAACTTTTATTTTTTAAAGAATTCGCAATAATTAATAATAATACGTTAGTGTGAAGTTAAAAAGTGTGATTTGAGAAAGTCAGTGCCATGTATTAGTGCTTTATATTATAATCTAGATGTAATTAGTGCATAGATTTTGGCCTTATCGCGTCACTATAGCAATATAGAAAGTACACGTAAACAGGAACCTTAAATTTGTGATAGATTTATAAAACTTTATTCAATAAATAAAGCACATTTTTAAAATTAACAGTATTGTAATAAGAATAAGGGCCTTTTCTACTTACAGATAAAAAACTGACAGATAAACCTATATCTGTTTCATAAAACATGACGTTTACGACAGTGTCAGGTATAACATATCTGTTATAGTGGTCTCAAAACTTCGCTGCAGTTTGGGCCATAAAACGTGGAAGAGATGCAGCGATTGTTTCTCATTCACAACACTATCTCTTTCTCTCTCTGTCTCGTACAGATATTCCGAAATTATTTATAGCCCCGACTGTAGCGAGGTTTTGAGACTACTATAGATAAATTTTATCTGGAGGTGGTGAAAAGCCCTAAGTCACGGAGCAGTTAGCATTGTGAGATTTTATAAGAGGCAATAAACATTGAAATGGGTCCGCCACACATTGGCCAAGTGCCTTGCCATGTAAAACCGGGCCGTCTGATTGGCCGACTCGCTGTCAAAACAAATGTTCAGCCATAATAACAAGACCCTTAAGTAACAACCAAGTTACTAGTCTTGTAAGATCTACTTTAATTGGACGAGTGCTTGCCACGTTCGCTTAGGACCCTTTGGAAGGAAATCGAACATCTTTCGAGTGAGCATCCAATGAATAAATAATATTGAATCTATCTTCTTTATGCACCCCTGGTACAATAGAAGCAATGCTGAGTACAATTTCCTATAAAAAACACGCATCATATAGACTATTATAACCCATGATAGTGATACCTTTACATAGATAATCATATATTTTTATACGCGATCGAAATAAATTATATACCTACGTACATAATACGAATAGATATAATTATATTAATTTGTTATACAGGCTGTAACAGAAAGGGGGTATAATGCCGAAACACAGCGATAGTCCTCATGTAACTGAACAACTTTCCCCAAGGAACAGGGGTCGTAACTTGAAAGAAAAAATTCGCCTCCCCATACAAAAAAAAACCGATCAGCTGATCGAGTGGGGCGATCCAAAAAATTTTTTCGAGTTACGACCCATGTTCCTTGGGGAAAGTTGTTCAGTTTCATGAGGACTATCGCTGTGTTTCGGCTTTATACCCCCTTTCTGTTACGCCCTGTATAGCTATTATTTTGTGTAAATAACTTAAGTTGTATGTTCTGGTACTAAATGTGTGCTTGTTTTATTTGATAATTTCTCGATTTACATAATTTATTATTTTACTTTTGTTAATATTTTATATTTACGCCTTTATTTATTCTAATAAAGATTTTTTAATTTATTTGTTATTTATTTTATCTAGAACAAACCCATTTGAGCCGCGACAAACCTATTTGTTCTTAAAGTTTGAATATAATAAATACTGATGGCGTAGTTAGAAATGTTTCAGAATTTAATAGATTTTCAATCAATAAAAGCTATTTTATTACAATTAGTTGTTTGATTTCCACATTTGTTTAAGTCAAACACTCAGGTGAAATATGTACCTCTGATGCATATTGACTTATATTTATGTTATACTTACTCCCACTACAATTAAAAACACGTAAATAAAGATATGACTTAAATAAAGCTTGGACAGGAAAACATTTAGATGATAAATACACACATACCTACAGAGTCCTGTAACCGTTTGACCGCAATGAAATCATCTTTTATTTGGCTGTAACAGGATAAGCTGTACGCTGCAGTTCTGTTTTATACGTCGGTTGAGTACTACTGTGATTTTCAGTGGAATATTAAGTATATTGAAAAGGTATGTGATACAACTGTTTTTATTATTATTTGGAAATTCAAATTATCTTTATTTCATAGGCGAATTATGTTTTGAACATGTCGACAATATACCTAAGTAGATATTCCTTTAAAGCTCATGCTAGATTCACAAGGTAGCAGTTTTCCCCAGAGAAGAATCTAGCAAAATCTGTTGGGTTGCTCTTCTCAAATAAAGTTTTACAATTCTAATACATAAGTAAATAGATTATGAAGCACTCAGCTAAATCAATAGAGCTAAAAAAATGATGCTAACTTATTATTATTATCATTTATTTAGCCAATTTCGTCCTGCTGTTCGGTAAAAGCCGCTCCCATGTTTCTCCAAAGATTCCTGTCCCTATTTCCTTATTATTATTATACACAGTTTATTATCACTTTATTTTCTCCCTAGAGGTATATAAAAGCAGTGAGTAATGGCGCCGTTGTCGCTGAAGATAGTGCTAGATGAAGGTGCGGTCACGAGGACCGTGAAGTTCGACTCAGGAACCACGGTCGCTGAAGCGCATTCTATCATCAAGGAGAAGATCCTTACTGGGGATGACGGGAAAGGTAAATTAAAGTACCTTCTTGCTGTTTGAAAGACCAGTAAGTTTGCGTGAGTGAGAGAATCGCAGATGTTATCGCCTCATGTGCGTAACAAAATAATGCTAGCTATCGTGGTGATTTGTAAGTTTGGACACGTCGCGAACTTCTCGCTCGTGGAGGTAAAAGGTGTAATCAAATGTAAATTGTGTATGGAAAAAATAATGAGATGTTAAAATGCTGTAACTTATTAGTGTCAAGTGCGGGTTGGCGTGGTGGATTATGGCCTAATCACTCTGTATGAGAGTAGGCTCGTGCTCCTCGGTGGGGACATATATGGGCTGATAACGAAGTTAACGAACTTATATTTTCCCTTGTGAAGTTGTTTGTGGGCTTAACTCTCTTTTGCCAAACTTAGATAGGCATGCCAAGTAACTTTCAAATACGCTTAGCTTTATTTCTGGTCCTTCTAAAAACTATTCATTGAAGGCAAAGCTTATCAAACAAATGAATAAAAAGAAGAGTTACTTGCCTCTAAGATCTGTACTGTACTTTTATTATGATAGAGTACGGCCTGTTCTTAACATCGGCGGACAATCCCCTGACGGGCATCTGGCTGGAGGCGCATCGACCGCTCGACTACTACATGCTGCGCGACGGGGACTCGCTGCTCTACATCAACCATACTCGGATGTTGAGGGTCAGGATGCTTGACGGTACGTACATCATCATCATTATATCAGCTCGTGGACGTCCACTGCTGGACAAAAGCCAACAAGGTGGACCGACAACCCGGTGAAAGGTAGCGTAGGACCGGTCGTTGTGGAGGTCCTTGGGCAAAGCTTTTGTCCGATTGTATGTTCAACCTTCTGATACGATAAAGTTCATTGTGCCGATGGATGAATGGATGTGAGGATACTTGTTACTCTTTCACACAAAAACCACTGAATAGATTTTGATTAAACTTAAATTTTGTTACTTACACATCAGAATTACAAACAAGCTATATTATTTTGAGATGTTATGTCACGCCTCTCTCTCATCGAAGTAGGCAGACACCACTTCCCTGCACTTACCAATATCTTAATCACATTTTCCAAGGTTCCGTAAAGACTCTGCAAGTGGACGAGTCGAAGAACATCGCAGACTTGATGTTCAACATTTGCTCGAGAATCGGGATAACAAACCACGACGAGTATGGGCTGGTAAGTTCTTTTATAATCATGTTAATAGCTGCGTATTCATTAAGTGAGCAGCCTCGTTTTGCCATTTAAAAGAGACCCCTTAGATCTAGCTAACTCAACAGGATAGCGAGGTCTTTACTGAGCAGTTTAACATCTCTTCACGACAGCGTAGTGTAGGAAGACCTGGTAAAGACGCGGGAAGCCGTTGGATGTGGGCAGGGTGGTCGTTGTGGAGATCCTTGGAGGAGGCTTTTGCCCAGCAGTGGACGCCCATAACCTGAAATGACGCTGATGAATCTTTAGATAGAATCAGGTTTAATCTGTGGTGACCGACTGTCAGCTTATAGTAACAAGTAAAAGTAGAAATAGTCTGGTCCCATATACGCAACGTACGCAATGCATTATGACATCTGCTCTATTCTCATAATATGATTAGAAGCATGAACCGACGGGCATGTATGGGGCGACTGATGAGTGTGGATGAAGCGAAAGAGGTGTGTTTGGATCGAAGCAAGTGGAAGGAAGTGGTCTCTGCCTACCCCAATGGGAGAGAGGCGTGACGGATATGTATGATTAGAAACACACTTGTCACACGCAACGTGGGACCAATCTGTCTCTAGCTTAATAGTTGAACAGTAGCGTTTAATGAGACTTCTCTCAGTGCCACGAAGAAGTGATGGAAGAGGAAGAAAGTAAGGAGAACAAACCCGCGACTGGCACGCTCACTCTTAAGCGGAAGGCGCAGCAGAAGGAAAAGGACGCCAAGATGGCCGAGCTTAGCAAGAAATTGAAGTCTGATGATAATGGTAAGATTTATTGCTTCACATTTTGATTTTGACATTGGAAAATACAATCAATTCGTTGGTATAGCTACACAAACTAGGTCTTTGGGGCTAATCAAACATTCCCGGGAACACGTCCCTGACGGAACACGGCAAATATCGATTACGTACAAATATAAACTTGTTCACACAACTCCGTGTCAGAGCGTCTGTGGTGAAACGGACAACTCTGAACACGGATAGCCCTGACCCGGAAATGTGTGGACGGCCCTTTACCCGTTATCATAGAATATCATAGAAGTTAATAAAGAAGAAGTTTACAGAATGCATATTATAACGAATTTGTGACATATGTGACAAAATGTGTGAGAGGATGTTTGTTACTTTTTCACATAAAAACAAATGAAATCGAGCGCAACTTTAAAATATTGTATCTTTCACATCAGTGTGTGAGTTTTCCAAGGTACGTACGAACTCGCGGACACCCCCCCCCCTAGTATCAGAATAATAGTGTACAATTTGTTCGACAGTGGAATGGTTGGACCAGCATAAAACGCTACGGGAGCTCGGTGTCGACCCCAAGGAGACCGTGCTTCTAAAGCGGCGCCTTTACTACTCCGATCGCAATGTTGACTCTAGGTAAATATACTTTCTCAAATCTATGATTCAATGGTAATATTCTTATTCAAATTCGGTAATTATTTATACCTTTTGACGTTATTTCTTTTTGTTATTTAAAATTACTACCGTTTTACAACCGTTTTCATTTCAAAAGGAACAAATCTTTATTTCAACAAACATGTTCAATTTAGTTTACAAAGGATTTTATTGTACAGCACATATTTACAAACTTTCTTTTGTCTTAAACCTTCGATTTGAGCTCGTAATACTAAAAGTTTTGATAGTTCCTGGTCCCCAAACTAGGATTCTCTGTACTAAATGGCTAGAAACTTAACGGCACAGGGCCATACTTTCACATATTGCTAATTTAATTACATACTGTGATAAATATGAATTTTGGAACAAGGTTTCTAAGGCAAATCTTGTTTATATTTCAATTTTCAATGCTAAGATTACGTGTGCCTCAACTTGGTGTGTCGTACGCGGATTGAAAGTTTTGCTCTTTAAAAGAATGTAGGCATTAAAAATTTGTACCTGTTATAACCTTTAACAGGATAAGTAGATATCTAAGTCTGATCCAACTATTGGAAAACTCCTTTCTTACAATCTTCAACGTGACTAGAATGGTTTGGGGAAGCCGTGTGTAATAAAGAAATTATTTACCTACCTATAAAGCTAGGCAAATAAATTGTGACAATCACAAACTAATTTTAGCGAGTCACGTTTTTAGGGACATTCCTAAGAAAGAACCTAGTCCTAAGAAAGACTAGGTTCTTCTCTGGGGGAAACTGCGCTTTGCGAATCTAGCACTAGCTTAAAAAAGTATATTATAATAAGTAATGTAACGGTTTCAAGAGCATTTTTTGTGCCTATGAAATAAATATATTTTTGACTTTTGACTTTGACTTTGAAAGGCTACACAATTGACTTAGTTTTCGCTTTCACTAAATGGCACGTTAAACTAAGACTATCCTTAGGCTTTCGTCTTTGAAAGTCACTAAACGTTCTGTTATTCCACAGAGATCCAGTACAGTTAAATCTACTGTACGTTCAGACTAGAGACGCTATCCTCAATGGACGTCATCCAATCACCGAAGATCAGGGTAAGTTTTTTATGTAAATAGGTTAGATAAAATAAGATGGGAATAAAGATAATGAAGGTGGGACTGTGTTCTTATCTTAATAAGATTTCGATGCCACAAGCTACTTTTTATCTAAGTAGTTAAGTTTGGTATAATGAAATAAATGTTATTTAAACTAAACTTTAAATTAAGATAAAAATACAAATATACCTATTTAAATATTTATAAGCTGAAGTCAAAGATGAAAAGTTAAAGATGGCGTTTACTCCACCGACAAGAGCCTGGCTCTTAATTAAATGATAATGAAGCTGAAGTCGTCATAGCGTCGCTAAAAAGATCATTTCGTTTGAAACTTCATTACTTAAACCTATAGCTGGCTTCTTTGTCAATAAATCGAAAGATTCTTTCTTAAACGATCAGTTTTGCCAAACGAAATCAAAACGACAAAATATAAACCGAAAAACATCGTACGAGCGAACATTAAATCGATCGTCGACCGAACATCGTAGTTCCAAAACGACGCAACAACGACCGCGCGTTGCCAGGTCGCGGCTGCAGCGTGCATTCCGACCCGACCGCTCGTCGCGACCGCACGATGTTTAACGAGAAACTCGATCTCAAGCTCATTCGACTCGTCAAGGACAACCCCGTCCTCTACGACCACAATGACCCGAAATACATGGACTTCAACGCGAGGGAGGTCGCGTGGCAGAAGATCGGGGATGAAATGAAACGAACTGGTAAGTAAAGTAACGCTATCAACAGTCGAATCGCTTTTATAATTACCGATCGGATTTTACTTTCGAGTTTTGTTTACTAAGGTAACTCACTTTTTTCTCGAATTTTCTTAAAAGCTGTCTTTTATTTTTAATTTAATTATGATATTTTATATTAATCTTTTAATTTTAGCATCAGATTGCAAACAAAGATGGATAAACATAAGAGATGTAAACAGACGAATATGGAAGCAGTCCATAAAGAATCCACGTAAACACAAATTGTACAAATACGAAAGCGAACTATCATTTATGAGACCCTTCTACAAAGACGTGTTGTTAAATGAGGTGGAATCCGATGAGTTTAATGATCAAGACGATGATGATAACCATGGAGACGCGGAAAACAATGCCAATGATGACGCAGCATCAGCGAGTGACGGATCATACAAACCTGTACCTAAACAAAAGAAGACTAAAACAAAAACCAACGTCAAGAAGAAAAGGAAAGCTATAGCAAAAGAAAGAAAAGAAAGAGAGGAAGTGTTCGTCACAACTGAAAACTCTACACCATCAGACTTAGATCCAAAAGATCCTATAGACGCGTTTCTTATAAGCATCGGCGCGACGCTTAAGACCTTTTCGCCTTATCATTTGAATCTAGTTAAGAGTAAAATATTCAATGTAGTGCAAGAACACGAGCTGCAACAAATTGTACAACGCGAACACACTGATGAAACTTCCAGAGATGACATCAAAGTGATTGCTAATAATCATTTGTTTATACATTGAATTTACATTAAGAGAAATGTAAAAAAGTGATATTTTATGTTGATAGATTACTGTATGCTTGTGACCTAACAATAAGCCGAACTATATTTAAGTAAGTATTAGAGTTTAAGTAAATGAATTAAGGATTATACGACCATTCTTTTTTATTATCGTCCATCATCATAGCTACCCACTGCTGAGCATAAGCCTCTCGTATGATTTTTTAAAATTATTTATTTGGTAAATGTTGTGTATGCTTGTAACTGGCCGACATAACATAGTCAAAACTCACTCAATAATGTTCTAAAAGCAAATGTAAAACCATAAATCTTTTTGCTGTAAGCGTACCTATCTTTAATAACATAGATACATATCCGTCACGCCTCTCTCCCATTGGGGCTAGACAGAGACCACTTCCTTCCACTTGCTACGATCTTAACATACTTCTTCAAAAATAACAAATATCCCAATGATCTTTAATAAGTGTTTAATGTGAGATAAATGTGAGTTGCAATAGTAGTGGCGAAGATCGATAAAATACCCTAACACACACACAAAAAGACCGTCGTCGTCGTGTCGTAGGCCGAGTGGAGTCGAGACTTGCTCGTTCACTCGACTCACATCTGGTTAGGTCCGCCGGCCGTGTCGTAATGTGAATAGACGCGACTATCGACCCCGTCCCGCCCCCGCTGCCCGCCCGGCCTCGTTGTCTGCAAAGCTTGTCGTGTGTGTGATACTTCGGAGAGACCATGTAATTCAGCTGTATATGATTTGATTGGTGACTTATATTAGTCATCGCCAGACAGAGGGAGGCTGTGTTTATTACGTAAATCACGAAAGTCGCGACAGAATGTATAAAACACAAATATTATTTAATTTAGGCCCGGTTTTCCTAAAATCAGATGAAATTTAACTAACAGATAAACCTATGTCTATTTCATAAAACATGATGTTTTAGTTTAGACAGTGACAGGTATAAAATGTTCCTAGTAATTTTAACTGACAATTGAATTGGTCTTTTTTTTTTAAATATATTTTTATTTTATTAATTTAAAATGTGATTGATTTCAAATATAGGTACTAATAAAATTATCTTTCAATTTAAGACTTTCACATAATTAGCATTAACTATGTGCATGCCAAGTTTAATGTAACTTCCCTATAACGTCTATAATTTTGATAAAGTGTCTTTACCGAAGTCATTATAAATACGTGAGGTGACCTTATCGCATATCTGTGTTGCCAGTTACGTCACTTTAAATACAGCCGGAAAATATCAGCCACCAATATATTGTTACATTTCTTAATACAATAAATAGCGAAAAATAGATATACAGGGTGTAACAGAAAGGGTATATAAAGCCGAAACACAGCGATAGTCCTCATGAAACTGAACAACTTTCCCCAAGGAACATGGGTCGTAACTCGAAAAAAAAAGCCTCCCCATACAAAATGCCCGATCAGCTGATCGAGTAAGTATGGGCGATCCAAAAATTTTTTTCGAGTTACGACCCATGTTCCTTGGGGAAAGTTGTTCAGTTTCATGAGGACTATCGCTGTGTTTCGGCTTTATATACCCTTTCTGTTACACCCTGTATAGTTAAGTACTTATGTATCTATTTCTACCTAATATCAAGGCACATAATGTATAGAGTAGTGTTTTTATTTTCATACATCAGATGTATTTCTCTCTAAATCTAACTTAGATAAAGATTAGTAACAATCTTGAAAAAATATTCTTAAATCCCATACTTAACTAACACCTAGCCGTCCCTTCACTAAAAACACGACGAAAATCAGCCAAATATCCTAAACTGGCAACACCGCTGACGCAAACAAATAGAATACGCGACGTTGCCGTTCCGGGCATGTAACGTGACGGGGCAACGACGCACGGGGGCCGCGCGGGGGGCGACCGGCTGCCGACTGGCGACTTGAAGCCGACTTCCGAGCCAGTCACGGCACGACAACGCACGAGTCGCACTACATCATTACATTAGCTACCTACCTACACAATGCCGCTACCGTTTAATAAAGCTATGGATATAAAGCTAATGAATTTAGTGAAAGAAAATCCAATTCTTTATAACTCTTCGCATCCGAAATACCAAGATTGTGATATGAGAGAAGTTGTTTGGCAGAAGATTGGCGATACGCTCGGCAGGCCGGGTGAGTACCTACTTGTTTTGATAGTCTTATTTAAAATAATTTGTTTTTGATTTGATTTTGTAACTGGTGATATTCGTTTTTCAAATTATATTATATATGTATAATATAAGTATAGTCATCGCTGATTGGTCCTTGTTATTAGTTTTATCGAGAAATGATACGTAAACGAGAGGGCGAGATGCGAAACAAAGACAGGCGCGTAAAATGAAAGGAACAGATACCTACCTAGTTGAAATAAGCGATGTCGTTACTATTATAGTAGGTATTATAGTAAACATTGTTAGTAAGGTGCGTTGGGGTAAGTTCGTAGATGGGGGAAGTTCAGATTGGTTAAATATTTTCCAAACGCGTAGATATTTTTCTACTCTGGCAACAAAATATGAGACGTCACTTTGTTTGCAACCAACTGTCAGTCTGTGTCGAACGCTACGTCGCTTCGGTTGTGTGTGATGGAATCTTTTGTGAAACCCTCGATTTTTTTGAAAAAAATCACGATCCGGATTTACCCCACGCAACATTTTATTCGATTTCTCGGTAAGTATTAGCTCTTTTTTGTTATTTGAAAGGTCTAGATTGCATATTTTGGTAGTATCTCTAGATGTGTTTATTTAAAATTCATTTAAAAGCTCTGTGGGCTGAGATCCGAACTTGACCCAGGCAGAATTTTGTGGGCGAAGTACGGACTACAAAAATCCGATCTTAAACTAAGTCGAAAATGCAAGTGGTTGTCAAACTTTATATTAGTCCGAACTTTAACCTCTATTATTTTTTAAATATTTTTAATGCATCATTTGTGGAGCTAGTTGTTAATGATACATTATTTTCAAATGTATTAATTAGTTATAAAAACTATAAAATAATTGATTGTTTACTATATTTATATAATCTATTTTAGGAATATTATGCCGCGTCAGTATGAAAGAAAGACTCTGCGTGCATCTTCCTACACACAAGAAGATCTAAGGTTAGCTGTAGAACAAGTAAGTAGGTAAGTAATTGTTATAATAAAAATAAGTATTTCTGAAGACAATAAATAATTGGTCTCAATAAATAAGACTGCTACCAAAGTTGATATTATGGTTAAAATTATTTCAATAAAAATGTTGATTCTTATAAAAATTTATGGTTTCATTTACAGAGAACCTTCATAAAATAAGCCATTTTTAATTATATACCTATATCATATCCATTCCTTTTTCCTATTATATGCATATCCAATTATATTTATATATTGACGATATTACCAAAAAAGTTTGAGAGCCAGAGTATTATCAAATTTGGTCACTGGGGGTAAGATCGGACATCAAAATTTAAAAAATAAATAAATTGTATGTTGCAGTCGCATTAGTTAATATTTTGAAGTTTAGCGGAAAGAATATTGAAGGTCGTATAATTCCGGATATATTCTCGTTGTGAATTCTATAAAATAAGCCATTTTGCAGATTTTAGAAGGTACTCCGAACTTCCCCCAATGTAGTCCGATCTTATCCACGGTGCCTAAATTTAAATGAGCATTTTAAGCAGTAATTAAATAATACTTGAAGGGCTCTAAACTGCAAAAGAAATATACTATCTTGTAGCTTATATATTTACAATTATTTTGAAACATCAGTTATTGCGCTAGCTCTTAAACGTCACGAGAAAAATAAATTGTACCAAAACCTGTCCAATGCCCCGAAAAATAGTCCGATATTACCCCAACGCACCCTACCTACCTAAATCAACTATTACTTAATATGAATACTTAGGTACCTACTGCTCAAATCAAAACAATTAGGTACTGTACATACCTATGTAAATTGTTTTGTTTATAATTCGCACTGACTCTTATCAAGACCTTATAAATATGATTGCGACTACTTTAGAAATGCTTCAGTTGTATAAATACTTAATCTTAAAACAAACAGTTTAAAAAGTGCAAATTTCAAAATTTGAAACAGTACGAACGTTATTTATGTTATGTTAAATTCTTTGTCAAGTACCACTTTCCGACAAGGAAAACGTTCTTCAATAACATACAAAATACAAATATGCACACCTAACTGAAACCGCTTCATAAATATAATTATTTAATAACAAATTAACTGACCTATTATTTGTTTTTCAGCGCCAGTTTGCAAATCCCGATGGGTGAACATTCGAGACATGATGCGACGAAAGATACGCGATAGATTACGGAACCCAGGACAACGGTCTTATACCTACAAATACGAGGAACAACTCGACTTTGTAATACCTTACTTTAAAGAGTCCAATAACCCTGATGATACTTACAAAGACTACCAATACGATGACGATATCGAAATGCCTGGAGAGGTATACGTTGAAGCATTAGATTATGAAGAAAACGAAACAGAAAACGACGCCAAACCAAACATCAAACATCTCCGACAATCTATCAGCCAAACTTATCCAGGAAAAGACGATAAAGAAGATAGATTTCAAGAACTAAGCACGACAGATCCGCTCGACGTGTTTCTCATGACGATCGGGACGACTCTTCGGAAATTTACGCCTTATTATTTAAATCAAGCTAAAAGTAAGATATTTCAAGTAGTACAGGATTATGAGTTGAAGCAAATTGTTGATAAAGATGGACAAGCGGGCAGTAGCGATACTAGTCCTATTTAGATAGAAGTTTTTTTATTATTGTGTTCTTCATGTTAGTGTTAAGTTTTTATACGTATAAGATTTATAAAGATAAATAAATATTTTTATATGATATTTTTGTTTGTTGTTAAAGCTCCTGTAAAGTTAAGTACTTCTGCTTTAGCTATTAATAAGATTTTAAACTTTAACTATTAACTTTACGTAAGGCGTTTTAGCTTTTTCCATTAAGTAATGTGTCTACGACGTGGTAATAACGCCGTCACACACTAGGCTATAATATATATTTTTATCTTAAGATACGACTTCTGGTGATCCCTGCCCACATACATTTTGTATGCAAACAGAGGTCAAGCCAACTGGAAGGTCTAACTGGCCTCTACTTTGATATAAAATGTATGTGAGGAGGGGTCACCAGAAGAACCACCAACTGTAGGCCACCATCAATTCTGGGCTCTATTTTACTACAAAATGAATGGTAACCAGGAGTCTTAAGATCTTATAGGGTATCTTAAGATAGAAATATATATTATAGCTTAGTGTGTGACGGCCTTTAGTCAAACTACAAGTAAAAGTATAAGTTGTTAATAAAGAAAATTCCCATTTAGCTATGGAGTTTGCCGCGATCCAATGCCAGATACATTTCGGGGATTTTAATGAAGAGAAACACAAGCCTGGCTTGATAGAGAAGTACGCATTTTTACATAATTTGAATAATTCTTATACAAACTTAAGGTACCTATTGTTTAAAAAAACTGAATTCGTGAATATTCATGCATTGGTGAAATATTAGGAGGCTACACAATGTAGGTATCTTGCGGAATCAAAATAAACTCATAAAAGCACGTGCTCTACGCCGTATTCGTAACTAATTCACCTTCTTTATGATTTATTCAATTATTCTTAATAAATAAATTCTAAGCTGATGAGCACAGACTGTTAGGCGCGGTTTATACCGAAGTGGCGTGGCGGAGACGCGCGGCGGAAGCGTCCTGTCAAGAAAACTCTTAAAAGTATTACAATACAGTCGTATTTGTCGTAATTTCGTCCGCGCTCCTCGGTTTTCTTGACAGGATGCTTCCGCCGCGCGTCTCTGCCACGCCAATTCGGTATAAACCGCGCTTTAGAATCAACTTAATGAGTACTTCCTTTACCCTATTCCCTCATTCTTCATACAAAAAGAATCTTCAAATCTATGAAAAAAATAATGCATCATGTTCATCTCGGCTTTAACATAGTCTTATGGATATAAGTAGTTGATAATGTGTATTTCATAGTTTAAGTGAATACCTACCCGAGCAATACTTTAACTCGTGGGGCGCTGAAAAGAAGATCCTGAAATTGTACCGCAAACATCAGGGCCTAGCTCAACTTGACGCCAAGCTTCTTTACACGAAGACCGCGAGGGATTTACCTACTTATGGGGTCACTTTCTTCGTCGTTAAGGTTTGTATCAACACTTAATTTCAATAAATATTTAATATAAATGTCAAACCACTTTCTATCTAAGTAGGCGTTGTTAGTCCTCTACAAAAGACATACATGGATCAAATAAAAGAGAGAATAGAAGTTGTGTCGCATCAAGTGCTCAAACAGAAGGCGGAGAATAGAGGATAGTGGCGAAGACTCCACCGACAAGAGCAACGCTTCTTGCGAGTCAAGTATTTGTCCAGATAAATGAGGCCCCTAGGAAGTTCCTAGGAATGAGGATCTTTCCTGGGCCACCAAATAGCTGCCTCGCGAGTCTGCTCGCTCTGTTTGGACTTGCCTAATCAATTGTTTTTTTCTAGGAGAAACAAAAAGGCAAAAAGAAAATGGTGCCGCGTCTTCTAGGTATCAACTCTGAGTCTATACTACGTCTCGATGAGGTAACCAAGGAGATTCTGCAGGTGTGGCCCCTCACGCATGTCAAGACCTACCACGTTGGGAAGCATGATACTTTTACACTTGATTTTGGTGATTACAGGTAAGTAAACATAGATAAGACGTATACAAAGTCTTTATTGCACACACCAAATACAAAGAAAAAGAAACTACATGCTAAGTACAGAATGCGGCCTTATCATTATCACTAAGGCCCACTTGCGCAGCCCAGAGTTAACGCAATAAACCCGGAGTTAGCTGCTAACACACGGTTAAATCAAGATAAATCAATTAAAATTATTTATTAAACTCTGTGTTAGCAGTTAGCTCCGGGTTTATTGGGCTGCGCAAGTGGGCCTTAAAGTGATATCTTCCAGATTAACTTGTGACCGATTATCGGTTGAGTGTTTTTCTATACATTTGCTTATTCTGGCGTTAGGCGACCGACAATACGTGACTTAGTAGGTATTCTACGTTAGATGTGAAACGAATAATTTATTTTATATGCCACCGCCGGCCAAACATAATGACAAGAGACATTTCCTAGGTTCCCTTTAAATTAAAAAAAATATTTACCTAAAGAAACAAAGAAAAAAATACACAAAATCAGGCTACGCAGTCGTAAAAAATATCCCCATATCGAGTAAAAGTTGGTGAAAAAGTGCCAAGGATACTAGCAGCATTGCCACGCTGAATGGCCAGTGAAATACGTTGCACCAAAAATTACTCGACACGGAGATCTGAACTACAATTCCTAAGGCGACACCCCAGCTCCTTTAAATTGTTATAGATACATATTTTCTGAGTAATAAAGTTTTTACTTCTTTTTCTACTCCTATTCCGTAAAATATCCAGTGACAAAGAATACTGCGTGAAGACGAACGACGCGCATCGCATCCGCGACATCTTAGAGGGGTACATCGACATCATCCGGCGCCGGCTGTGCGGACCGTTCACTGCGCACGCTGCTGACGCCGGCGTTATCTGCGAGGAGAATGTTCACGTGTCTAGGTTAGTCTTACTTATCTGTAATTATTAGATCTATACAGGGTGTAACAGAAAGGGGGTATAATGCCGAAACACAACGATAGTCTTCATGAAACTGAACAACTTTCCCCAAGAAACAAGGATTGTAATTAGAAAAAAAAATTTTGCCTTCCGATGATCTGGTTGGTAAGTAGCTGATCGAGTAAGTATGGGCGATCCAAAAAAATTTTTCCAGTTACAACCCATGTTCCTTGGGGAAAGTTGTTCAGTTTCATGACTATCGCTGTGTTTCGGCATTATACCCCCTTTCTGTTACACCCTGTATACATTCATTTCATTCGTGTCATTAGTTTAATTCATTTCGGGATGAAGCGAAAGAAGTGTGGATCGTAGCAAGTGGGGGGAAGTGGTCTCTGTCTACCACTATGGGAAAGAGGTGTGACGGATATGTTGTATATACTGTATGTAGGTATGTATTGAATCTTATTAAGGAGAGGGAGAAGAAAGCCCTTTGCTCAGCAGTATGACACTGACAGCTAGATAAGATAAGATACATTGTTACATTTTCAGAGGCAACACAATGACCCACGTTGCTCACAATGCAAGCAAAGTGGTCGAGCAATCGTTCGTAGGACCCTCACAGATACTCCCTTTTGAACAAGGTAAACAGACCCTTTATAGATACTAACGGCCGCATACATCATCTTTTCTTAAAATACTTACAGTCTGGCAAAAAAGAGAAGAAATTAAAAAGTGGCAGCACTGTAATGTCGTCCCGTTTATCTTAAATTGATTTGAAAAGGACGATGCTACAGTGTTTCCACTTCTTATTTATACTCTTTTTTGCCAGATTTCAAACAGGATCTTAAAATAGTAATAGATTTTGTGTGATTCGGATGTGCAAGCTACAATATTGATAACTTCCAGTAAAATCTGATCAGTGGTTTTTGCGTGAAAGAGTAACAAACATCCTTAATTCGATCCGTCGGCACAAACATTGACATTTAGTAGCATATAACAGGATTGCAGGAAGTTTATAAGCCGGGTCCATACAGCAAGCCGCCACATGCGACAAGCTTTTATCCAAATTAAAGAGATCTACAAGTAACAACCAACTCACTAGTGTTGTAAGGTCTACTGTAATAGGGATGATGACTACATTCAAAAATTCAAAAAATAATTAGTCCGTCTTTTAGGCTCTTAAAAAATATTTGAAACACATTTTTTACCTGATCAAATACACAAATAAATACAAAGATACAGAGAATCAAAGTTACGGAGTGGGGGATATTGACGTCACTCCTAGGTAAAAATCCTAATGAGGAGTGACGTAACGAGCAACTTTAACCCAGTGTATCTTTTTCATTTTTAGTTTAAGAGAAAAAGAAAAGATACGTGTCGAATATTTTAAAATAATCTATGTGATGGACTAAAAAATTTTTTTTAGTCATCATGCCTATTGGTCGCGTTGCTTTACAAGGTTGCTTACTCTATGTGCTGGTAATTGCAACTTCTGTTTACTGTATTTACCTACATGTTTGTAGGGTCAACATCGTCATCGGGTACCCAAATGATGACAGTGCAACAAGTCATTGTTACTAACAAAGGTTCGACACACCAACAAGTTATTGTAAGTATTATTTCGTACTAGAGGCTGCACGTGACTTCGTATGTTATTGTCTTATCTATATATGAAAATAAAAATGTATTTAATCCTGTAGGTTAAGTTTGACAACATTTAGAACGTGTCATTTTTTAAATTTATGCTAGATTAGCAAGAGTGCAGTTTTCCCCAGAGAAGAACCTAGCAAGAAACTCTGTATGGTTGCTTTTGTTAAAAAATCATGATATCACGCAAAAGGTGGCGGAATGAACTAGACACTTGCATGGATGTGTGGGTAGAGGCGGCTCAGGATAGAAAATCGTGGAGAGAAAAGAGAGACGCCTTTGCCTAGCAGTGGGACTCTGATGGCTAGATAAAATCTTAAAATAATATAAGCCTATGTGTTGTTCTGATGTATTATGGTATCTAGACGGCTTTGGTCGCTGGCTTTTTCGACAGCTGCCATTCGTATCACGTAAAGCCGCCGGCCTAGCCCATCGGCATGCCGGCGGCTTTGGTGTGTAGCTAGCATAAGCTACAATATTGTCAAGTTTCATCACCCGTGCGTCTGTAGTGGGGGCGATAAAGAGCTGATAACGATAGAAAATCATGAATATTTTTTGCAATATTACAATATTTTGATAATGTGGCATTCCAGTACCATATAATATAATTTAGTGGCATATATTTTATCCTTTGTCTTTGACGTTGTTTTCAGTCAGGTGAAGTTCCACTTCGCAGTGATATGTCTCTAGGGTTCGTGAAGAAACTGAATGGGATGAACAGTAATGCTGTGAAAATTGTTACTTTGTTGACTGGTAAGTATAAAACTTAATTTGAATTCTAGATTATACTAGTGTTATTATTTTAGGTACTGATACTTTCAAGATTGATTCTGTGTAGGAAAAACAAATGACTAAATCAATTCGTCGAATTCTCTAGAAAATCTGGAATCATCTTGTGAACGATATTGATACTACCTTATCCCCCTTATAAGAAAACGAGTTTTAAAGATGTCATTTTTTGACGTTTTGTCTATAGCCGTAATAAAGGGGTATAGGTTTAAGTATATCCATATTATTAGTACCTACCAATTCCATTTAAGAACATTCCATCGTTTTAGTAACTTTTTTGATATTTGCAGAACCGAACGCCGAATCCAAGAAAGAAGTTCAACGTTTGATGGCAGTTATGGAAGAAAATATGGAAGATATACGGAACGGTAAGATGCGGGGCTGGGCCGGTTCAAATACGGTAACTTAATGAATAAACAAACAAATAACTTGCAATAAACTAATTCTAATTCTAAATACTCAAATTAGTATGGGAGCGTACGTGTACCAGACCTTAGCCGACTTGGCGGGACCAAGTCTGTGTAGTTGGAACTTTGTCTAATCAAATATCTGATTGGTATTCCTACTGCAAAGTTGGTCCATCGCAATCTAGCGCGGAAACGCAGCTGGTGTGATGGGTAGGTACCTTTGCAACGGGCCTTCTTTATGTAAAACTAACTAGAATATTCCATCAGGTATGAACGAAGCAGCCGCAAAGCAAACGTCTGAAGAGGCGAAGAAACAATTGCAATCTTATCTAGATGAACTGTGTCATCTCTTTGATGATGCATCTAAGAACGCAAACTCTGAAAGTATGGTAAGTAACGGGCATTTTCGTCATCATTATCAACTCTTTAAAAGTCCTTACTATAGGGGCACGATACTTCTGTCATATGGGAGTGATAAGGCCATAATCCACGATGATCTTGCTCAATGCAGTTTAGTGTATTTCACATCGATCCTAATTGGAAAGTCACAAGGCGACTCATGAATGTGAATTAAGCGAAAGAAGTGTATTTGGGTGGTAGCAAGTGGAGAGAAGTGGTCTCTGCCTACCTGATGGAAGAGAAGCGTGACGGATATGTACTTAAGTGGAATGTATGTACAGTGTAGGTATTTGGCTAACAGTGGAATCTGAATGGCTTATATAATACACAATGAATACTATATGAAAATGAAAATTGATTTATTCAAAAATAGGCTAAATTCATGATACTTTTTTGATGTCACTTTTTTGATCTAAAACTACTGCTGGTTCACTACCTGTATAGCCGAGAGGAAGAAAACGGCAAGAAACCTTCGGCACAGGGCCCTACGTTATGTGCAATAAATCTTTTTTTTTTAAATCGAGACACAATTACATGTTGGTACTTAACTTGTTTATAGACATTTAAAGACATGATAATACCTATAATTCTATAATTCTAGGACTCCGAGAAAATGCAAGAAAGCGCCCGCAAGATAGCAGATCTCACAACTCAGATTTACTTCTCTCTGGATCCGGGCACTAAGAGGCGCAGTGAATTCTGTCGGGTATGGTATTTACACTTTTCTAATTATTTACAAGTCGAACAGAAGATGGCTCGATGTATAATTAACTTTATCTATCTTTTTTGGTTCTTTTAAACATTTCTGAATATTGAGATTTAATTTTAAAGTTTAAACCATTATGCAAGTTAGTTCTATTTTATTGTGCATAGATAAATACAATGTAATGCACTATAATTTTTAAATAAGAAAAGTAATCTTTGCAAGGTTATGTCATCTACACCAACAGATATATTCACAAAATTCTTGTTGTACTTTTATCAGCGATCCCGAAAGAGTTTCATACAGGACGAGCGAGTAGAGAAGACGCTGCGTCGCGCGTCGTTCATCGCGTCCGCCTCTAGCGCTTTGAACGCTGTACAATCTACGCTGGATACTCTGAGCATGGTATAGAGCTTGGTTAATTGTATTAAACATAAAGGAATTAAAATCCTGTTTCATTATCTACAGATAAAATTTATCTGACGGATATTTTATACTTGCCTCCGTCTAAAACATCATAAAGTGTTGTCAAAACCTACAGGATTAAATGATTTTTCATTTCATGTTTTGTGAAATAGACATAGTTTTATCTGTCAGTTAAATTTTATCTGTAAATGCTGAAACGAGCAATAAGTCTCTTTGCATAACTCAATGTTTGTGCCGATGGATGAATGGATGTAATTTGGCCATTGTCAAGAATAAAGTTTTAATCTATCTATCTATGCATTGAGGGTGCTTGTTAACCTTACACGCAAAAACTACTAAACAGATTTTAATTAAACTTGACAACATTGAAGCAAAGATTCACTAAAATCTGTTCAACGTTTTTTGCTTAAAAGAGTAACAAACATCCTCACATCCATTGCCACAAACATTGATAATTATAATATTAGGAAGATTAAAAGTAATGGTATATTTCAGCGCGAAGATAGACCACCTCTGTCCCAGCAAGAGATCGAGCAACTGGAGCTATCAGCCGGAGATAAGTTGAGTAGACTCAACGCGGCCGTGGCTTTGTTCTTTAACGCGTGTTCAGGTAATACTTTATAAAACAAACTGTACATTTATAGACTGTTTAAAGCATTTATTCCAGAAAATAAAATAAAAAGAAGCAAAACATAATAAAATACCTCCTTACAATATTGATACTCCGCAACAGGTTTCGTCAAAACGAACTTAGTATTTCACTTTTCCAGCTAGCTTAGCATGGCACTCCGTGATAAGACGTTGTCATGCGTTTGTCACGCTTACGTCTCTGTCTATAGTATTAAATGTGATAAGGACAGCATAGGCGAGATAATTGTGCTAAGCCCCCTGGAAAGCACTTTTCGTCTCCTGAGACGACATTTAATTTTTCACACCAATTGCAGATTTTCTATATTTTTCCCAAAGAAGTGTTCTGTATTTTATTGCTGCATATTTTTAAAGAAATTTATATAAACCATGAAAGTAGGAGTTGGAATTTATTAACTATAAGTTATTAATTTGTAGATCCGGAAAATGTGGATTTTGGTGTTGCTGTGAATTCTATGAATACTATCAAAGAGTTGGCGCCAGAATATGTTGCTGGTAAGTTTCTGTGCCAAGATGGTCATGTCACATTAAAACTGCAGTGTCATGATAAATGCAATAGGCTTAAAGAAAAGTTTTTAACAAAATCTATATCCATCAGTGCCTTAGGTTAATGAGTATGTCAGTATATTCTTAGAAATTATGGAGGCGGCGTTATTATATTGTTTCCATGAATTCAGATGCGAAACTATTATCGGAAGCTTTGGACAATGAGTCACGTAACGAAGTACTTAAGGACTTGGAGGCTTGGTGCAACAGCATCATGGATATTTGCTTGCCCGAATATTGGAATGATCAGAAGGTAAGACTACTCTCTTAAGGTCTATGTACACATATCCGGGGCGTGCCCGGGACGTGTCCGGGCCGTAGCCCGTCAGGAGGGGAAACAATTCATCGCCATGACAACCGGACACGTCCCGGGCATGGCCCGGATATGTGTAGACACACCATTATACAAATTGACTAGGATCTCTAACTAAACACTTATTTAAAAATATGATATGATTATGGTAAAGTTGATAGGTATTTTTCATGTCAAAAAGTTCGCATTTTCAGATATCAGATATTTTTTCTATGAAAATGACAATTTAAATTGTTTCACAATTATTTTAAAAGTGTTTAACGGTATTTTTCTCGTGTTTGTAATAAAATGAGCTATAAATAAAATATCCTTAGACTTGAACCGTACTTTCAGCCAACTTGTAACAATGTACAATACACACATACATATCTATCACGCCTTCTTGTCATCGAAATAGGCAGAGACCACTTCCCTCCCCTGAAACACACTCACTTCCTCTATGTACAATATTACAAAGATGTTTAAAATAACACAAAGATTTTACTACAGATGTTAGAGAAAAGTGTACTCGGATACGCGGAGACTTCTGGACGACTAGTTTACGTGTTTGGTGGTAGAAACCCGAAGGTCAATGCTGATAAGGAGAACGAGGTATGTGTTTCATCTTCTTGATGTTAGTTTTCTGTGGTTATGTTTCAATATACTCGTAATAATGAAAGTAAAAAAAGTTTGATTCTACAATATCTATCGTTGATATTGTTATTCTACCTTAATACAATACAATACACATATTCTAAAAAAAAACTTCAACCTTTCAGCATCAAACCACAACATGGTTATGGATAGTAAAAATAAAGATCTTAGTAAAAAATCTCTATTTAGCTCTAACAGTACCTACACACAATTTGGTATAGGTAAATACAAGTTGCATAATATATTTTTACGTAATGCATAAGCAGTATAAGATATAAGGTATGATAACATATAGGGTAAGTTTTTATTAGTGGATTTGGTCCCATAGTAAAAGTTGTTTGTAATCAACAGTACCTACATGCATATTCTTTTCTATCGTTCCCTAATTAAAAGTCATCCTGTATTTACCTTTTATAAAACTGGTTGATTATAGATAACAGAGTTAGCAAGACATGTTGGAGACAAGATGACAATCCTGCTAATGCAAGCCAACGAGTTAGCGGCGGCCACAGCGCCCTCTGACGGGGACGCGGCGGAACGTGTCGACCGCGCGGGCGGACGGTGCGCGGATAAAGCAAGGGATCTTATATCTTGTGCTATGGTAATTATGATGTAAATGGATCGTTAATTTAGCGATTAACTTTGGCTTTGACTTTTACTTTAACTTTGACTTTGGTTTTTACTTTGGCTTTTACTTTGACGTTGACTTTGGTTTTTACTTTTACTTTGACTTTGGCTTTGAATTTGACTTAGTTATGGATAATACACACTAAACAACGGATGATGATGATATTGAAGCTTTCTCTGTCCAAGTCAAGTCAAGTCCAAGTCAAGATACAGTCAGCTCGTCAATTCCCACTGCTGGGCAAAGGCCTCCTTGCTTTCCATCCAGTTCTGCTGTGCGCCAGGACCTTCCATGCAAGGAGCAAAATAAAAAAGAATTGTAGAGGTCTATGCTTGCTGTGGACTATAAGCTAAGACGATGCGAAAACTAGCACCATATTTTAAACACCACTTAAAATATTTCTTTTTATTTACCCAGCTAACAGCCCCAACGATCCATGAGCCGCATTGCCAAAGCGCACTAACATCGTCCATAGAGAGCGTATCCACTGCGGCGCAACAACTAGCGCTCGCGTGGCGCCCTCTAGTGGAACCAGCGGACAAACACGCTACGGGAGAGAATCTCATGGCTGCTACTATGGATCTAGCTCGGGCTTTGGATGACTTGAAGAATGCTTATGCTAATTTAGGTAAGTAGAATTCGATTTTATGACATACATATCTGTCATGCCTCTTTCCCATCGTGGTAAGTAGAGACCATTTCACTCCACTTGTTAGGTTTAAAATCCAAACAGACTCATCCTAATAATATTATAAATGTCAATGTTTGTGCCGATGGATGTTTATTACTTCATCACGAAAAAACCACTGAACAGATTTTAATGAAATTTTACAATAACTTAGCTTGGACATCAGAATAACACATTTGCTATATTATTTGTAGATATTTTATGTTTTTTCAAAGATATGACGAAAAATACGTACGAAGTCGCGGGCAGCCACTAGTAAACTTATAAAGTAGTAAATGTTTTATTTTAATAAGCAATATCGCGTTGTTTCCTTAATTTTGATGATTACTACCCCAAATGACCCTACTCCCAAACGAGAGTGATTATGTCCAAATACTACCACTTTCGCACACTTTGATGTCCTCTTAAATGATGTATGTTGAAACAGGAAACGATGCAGAGTTGCAAGAAGCAGACGTGGAGGTGTCAGCCGAAGAACGTCGCCGGCTGCGGTTCGTGGCGGGGGTGGGGGCGGCGCGGGGGGCGGTAGGCGGAGCGAAAGGGGGGCTCGAGGGGGTGCGGAGAACTTATTTTATTTTATATATACATATTATTTCATTAACTGAGCTTACTAAAATTTAATGTTTATGGCGTGTTTCAGCCGATTCCTCCCTCGACATTGACCAACACTCAAACGAATGAACTCCAAGACAATGTGGCGCAGAAATTAGCGCAAGTCAATGCTTCTGTTGCGTCGTTGCTTAGAGCTAAGCAAGGTAAGTGGTTACAGTAAATGGCGACAATGAATGCACATCGGCAATCATCGCATTTCCGAATACAACCGAGTGAAACCAGGTACAGCAATTCAAAGTAAAAAAAAACTATTCGTAGGTCATCATACTTTTTTAAGAACGTGTCGCTGTTGTCGATCGAGCCTACGCCACTCTGGTCAATCCTCCGCTGTCCGTTTGAGCACCTGATACGACACAACTTCTATACTTACCCTCTTTTATTTTGATCTATGTAAGTCCTCCCTCTCTTCTGTTTTCCTTCTACCTTTCCTTCCATGATGTTTCTTAAAAAATCGTCTTGTCGTATCAGGGACCCAGCAACTTTCCTCTCCTTTCAGTAATGGTCTTCAAAACGACTACCTACTCTCGCCCACTAATTGCAAAACCTCTTCATTACTTTTCTTTTCATTATGTACTTTTAATAATTTAATTACACTTGTACACGTCAAAAAAAAATTTAAAAGAAACTCAAATCAAATAACGAAACACTCCCCATATATCACAGATCCATCAAACCCCGACTACGATACCGCCGAGCTAGCAGTCACGACAATATCCGAAGTGATCCCGAGCGTAATAAACGACTGCCGGACTCTTATATCGACGTGCGACGACGAACGCGTGCGACGCGCCATGATCAATGACATTAGAGCGTGGTGCGACGCTATTGATGGTGTTTGTGCTAGTTCTGTGGGGAATCCAGAGGTAGGTAGCCCTTAGGTGAAATTTTAAAAAGAGTTTAAAAAGAGAGACTTTTCCTGACGTGCATGTATGCGGTAACTGATG
Organism: Anarsia innoxiella; assembly: GCA_947563765.1. NCBI lineage: Eukaryota > Metazoa > Arthropoda > Insecta > Lepidoptera > Gelechiidae > Anarsia > Anarsia innoxiella. Next base: position 491,115 of record OX387415.1, read on the forward strand.
AATGTGTATGGAGCAAAAGAAGTGTGTTTGGATCGTAGCAAGTGGAATGTGTTATCTTCTTACCCCGTTGGGAAAGTTGCGTGACAAATGAATATAAGTACTTATGTATGTTTATGTCTCTTCTATGTCTCCTGGAGAAAGTTTTTCATGGCTAGCTTACATCATGTCTCGTGAGTCTCTGAAATTTTGGTTATGAGTTCAATAACTTTCTGTAGAGGCCCATAATAGTCTTATGAGAAAAAGATTTTTTTTTTACGAATTTGATTGATTTGGATTGTTTCCAGGAACTGGATGAGGCAACGAAGAAATTCTCACAAGCGTCAAAGAGACTGTCCTTCATATTCAGTCCTCACGCACGCAGCGCTCGCGATCGATTGGTAACATATAGTTACCGGCCTTTATTTATTATAGTTATAAGGGCCGGCGCACATCTGATGGAGCGTAGCCCAGAGCATTTTTGATTGTCATATTATTATCGACAAGGATAGTATTCAAAATCAGTTAACACAACAAATGAGCATCGAAGCGACTACATACGAATGATGTAATGTAGTCATCATCCCTATTATCCTCCATATGAGATAGAAATGTGTGCTTTATTCCAGATGATGGAGCTATTCGAGAGCGTCCGCAAGCAAGCCGACCGTATGGTGGCCGACACCAACGCGATTGCGGACACCGTGGGCGGGGCCAGCGCCGCGCGGCTGCGCGACCTCGGCCGGGCTGTCGGGGACTCGGCACGGTCGCTGCATACTACGCTACTGGTATGCTAAAACATACTGATCATTGTAATAAGTACATATCTGTCACGCCTCCCTCCCATTGGGGTGGACAGAGACCACATCCCTCCACATTTCTTTCGCTTCGACCATATTCATCAGTCGCCTTATACGTCGTTGTCGGTTTAGAGTACTCTTCACTTAGCTTAGAAAAATCCTTCTTGATTACTAAGGTATAAGTATAATGACTGCAAAATAGTTTTAGGGCCGGCGCACACCTAACAGAGCGCAGCGCAGAGCATTTTTGATTGTCATATTAACTGATTTGAATATTATTCTAAGAAAACAATGTCGATAATAATATGACAATCAAAACTGCACTGCACTGCACTCCGTCAGGTCTGCGCCGGCCTTTACAGATGGGAGCGATTTATTAATTCTTGTCTTGCAACTTAAAAACTATGCTCATTTGTTTTCTAATCATCAATTTTCCTATCCAATCAGGTGACAGGCCCAACATTACAAGAGCCCCGATGCCGTACAGCAGTAACGGAATGCAGCGACACACTAACACTGGCCACGCAGCGGTTAGCAGAAGGCGCGGAACAGCTCCGCGATGACGAGACTGGCTGCAAGATACTAGCAGCTAAACTACAAGCTCAGCGCGCGAAGATCACCAAAGATGCGCACGAGTTGAATGACGCGCTGAGAGCTATTAGAGAGGTGTTGAATGAACCTGTTGTTGTTACACGTAAGTTGATTGAAACTTGCTCGAATATCATCATCGTCATTTCAGTCCAAAGCTGCCCACCGTTAAGCACTCTGATAAACTAAGATTTAATATACACAAATTTTTATCGCACGCCATAGGTTTACATAATAGGTCCACAACAGCATTGCCGTGCCCTAATCAGGGTCCATAGTTAGCACCATAATTATCATATAAGACCATTAAGTATGTTGTGGTCTTATCTTGCAAAATCTACAGACAATCTGTAAATATAATATTTACTAAAGACTTTTTGCTTAAAAAACTAAATTTTTTTTTACTAAAAAAAACTTACTTGGATTCTAAAATTTGTAGACACATATTAAACAATGTAATACATTAAATTAATAGTATTACACCACTAATTACTTCACAGAAGAAATAGAAAGTCCGATACAGAAGTCACAACGTCTTAAATTCATCGCCAGCGCATCCGCTGTGCAAGAGAAGGCGAAGGACGCTGAACAAATTCTACAACAGGTAGTTATGTCACTTAAATAAAATAATGTATAATTGATACTTTGGAATAGACAGACCCAAGTGAAGCGACCCAATGGCGAGACGAGCTCGCCTTATTCAACAAACAATGGCAATTTCATACATTTTGCACACACCAATCAGCTGAAGGATGGAACACCATGATTTTTAATGATATTAAAGATGGCTTCTTATTTTTTTTTAATTTAAGAGAACAATCAATGTTTTGTCTGATTTTCAAATGACCGGTACTCCCAATAATTCTAAATTGTTTTATCCATGCAGCCGGTTAGTAACGTAAAACTAACCGATCAACAAACCAGAGAAATGGAGTCCAAGATGGCTGAACGATTGGCTGAAGTCAACTCCGCTATTGCATCGCTTATTCAAGCTAAAACTAGTAAGTATTAAATGTTTCACAAATACTTTATTGTAGAGCAGAAGTCTTATTTTTTGTAGGTAGTCCTACTTAAAGTAGAGTCAGTCTTACTTAAAATAGGTAAATACCAACATAGGTAGGTATGTACTAGGTGAACAGATTTGACCAAATAACGAAACCCCTAAGAAATATCTAATTCAGAGAGGAGAGAGATCTTTTGTGAACGGTCGAGCAGATCTTATTTCTTAAGTTATGATTGATTTGCAGATCGTCAAAATCCAAATTATGAAGCCGCCGACCAAGCTGTTGAAAATGTAGCGAATCTGTTGCCGGAAATTATAAACGGTAAAATTCACTCACTTAGTTATATAAGTACATATTTATTGTCTTTCTCTATACATATACTATCATTTTTTTTAATTGTTTTAATTCTTAAGTTATTGACGTAATAATGTTTTATCCAAAGAGTCAAAGCTCCTAAGTTCGACATGCAAAGACGACGCGACTCGGCTAGCAACTCTCAAAGATATTCAAGCGTGGTGCGACGCTATACAGATGGTGTGCGCACACGCCGGGGAACATGACATCAAGGTACATTCATAGTTCAAATAATGATAGATCTAGAATTAATGGCGTCTTATGAGCCAGAGGAAGAAAGGATTGTTTAAGGATAAATTGGATTAATAATTGATTAATAATAAAAAGATTAATAATATCTATCTTTTTTCTCAAAAACATAATAAGAGCGGTTTTGCGCTACGTCTAATTCGAGATAGTATAGATCGGAGATAGAAATTAGAACTATTTCATTGATAATTTTATCGGATCTGATTCGGATCGGATGTAGTACGAAACCGCTGTAAGACTGGACTAGATATTTAACTTATTTACCTTTCTGCATCTAAAAGTATGTACATTGTAAAATGAGTAATTGAGATATGTTTCCCTTTGCAGGACTTTGTCGATTCAGCACAAGAGTTCGCAGATGCATCAAACAGACTTTGCTTTGTGTTTAGTCCACGTAAAATATCACCAACCGAGCAGCAGGTAATTTTGAACTATCAGAATAAGACATTTTAATAAGACGCAGTCTTTAAATTATTGATTACCACTGTGAAAATTGATTAATTGATGGTGAAATTTGACAGATCCTGCAAGAATCAGACAAGGCATGTACAGCGGCACACGCGATGGTAGAACATTGCAGTGCGGACGAGGTAGAGACACGCGCCGGCGCCGCTGAGTTGCGAGAGCGGCGCGCGCGGCTTAGGGACAATGCGTACGCGTTTAAGGCTACTGCACAGGTATATGCCACTATTTTGTACACGTCAAACGCTCACATAAATAAGAATTTAAATAATTCAGAAAAAATGAATTGAGAAAGGAATACTTGATGGATATTAGATGAGAAATAGATTAACGGGAAAGTTAAAGAAGGTGAGAGTGGAAGAACATGTTGGGAGGGGAAGACCAAGACGTATGTATCGAATAATCAATTAAATCCATTTATCATTACTTAGGCTCCTTCTCCTAATACGATACGCACAGGTGGATCAAGTATCTTGCAATACTCAAAGACTAGCCACCGCGAAATATCTCACATACATTTGAATCCAGGCTCGTACACTACGATACCGATATAATGTATGTGAGATACTTCGCGTTGACTAATCTTTGAGACTTGAATCTCATGTGCGTTATGTCAAAGGACGTAAAATTACGGACGACAATTCTGATAACAACCACACTCTTCCCCAGTTAACAGCCCCCAACTTATCATCCGCAACAAGCCGCGCTACACTAGAATCGTCCGCCGACGCGCTAGAGGGAGCGGCCGGTGAACTAGTACAACATTGCAGTCACGTGACACATCTATCTAAGAAGTTAGAGCCGTGTCATAAAGATTTGAATGATGCTGTTTTAGCTATTAAGGATACTTGTCATAGTTTTGATTCTGGTGAGTTTTGCATTATGTAAAGGTGATTATGGTGATCCCACTAATATTATAAATGTAAATGTTTGTGCCGATGGACGGATGGATGTTTGTTACACTTTGACGCAAAAACTACTCAATAGATTTTGATGAAGTTTCGCAATATTGTAGGTTACATCAGAATAACATATAATAGGTATAGCTATTATTTTGAGATATTATGTTTTTCTTCCAAGATATTGACGATAAATTCGTAGGAAGTCGCGGCGTGGCTTTGATACAGTATTGCTGCTGTAGCATTCGTTATGTTTACATCATCCAAAACAACTATGAATACTCTGTCAACTCATGCGCATGATGTGGATAAACTGTCTCAATTAAATAATACATACATACATATCATTCACGCCTCTTTCCCATTACGCTAGGCAAAGACCACTTCCTTCCACTTGTTACGATCCTAACACACTTCTATTATAATGTTAAAAGTACATATATTGTTTTATACTGTTTCAGGTGCAGTAGAAAACCCAGCAATAAAGGCGCAGCGAATGAAGTTTATCGCTAGTACAACTTCTGTTCAGGAGAAGTTGAAAGCTGCTGAGATGTTACTAGATCAGGTTCGTAGCAATTTAAATTGTGGTTTATTCAAAAGACTTACAGCCAAAGAAATATTTTATGTTGCGTTATTAGATGAGGGTATATTCACAAGTAATTTTTGTGAGAATAAATAACTTTTGTTGAAGACTCTTTGAGTAGGTAAAAAAAAAGTTTGTTGGTTCTCCATAAAAACATAATTGGGGTCAGAAGGTAAATTTTTAATAGGATTTTAATTTTAATTTTACTCCTGATTTCATAATTTGACCTTAACAAAACAGACGGCAGAGAATAGAGCTGAGTGGCGACGACTCCTTCAACAAGAGCGACTCTCTTAAATATTGATGATGAAAAGTTGTTTGTTATTATAAGTAGAATTTAGTATCGTTATGTAATAAAACAACACATAATAGTGTTAATATCTCTTCATTAATGTTTTTCCGTGTACCTACACGCAGCCATCGAACGCAGCGCATTTAGACGAGCAACACGTGAAGGAAATAGAGAATAAACGTGCGCGGGAGTTGGCGCGAGTCAACGCGGCGGTTGCGGCGCTTGTGCAGGCTAAATCAGGTACTCTTTAGCTTTTTTGATGATGGATGATAACAGCAAGATGATAGGATGATGAATGATGGATGATAACAGCAAGATGATAGGATGATGAATGATGGATGATAATCATTAGAAACGACATCTTCAAATACATGAATAAATGTTTCTGTGTTTCAGATGCTCAAAATCCGGATTACCTTACAGCTGAACATTCTATCAGTACTATTTCTGAATTGGTACCCGTTATTGTAGCTGGTAAGCGAAGAAACCTTTTTATACTTCTTTCTTTCTTTATCAGCCTATATAAGTCCCCACCGAGGGGCACGAGCCTACTCTCATACAGAGAGTGATTAGGCCATAATCCACCATGCTGGCCAAGTGCGGGTTGGCGGATTTCACATACACCTTCGAATTTCTTCTCTGGTGTATGCAGGTTTCCTCACGACGTTTTCCTTCACCGTTAGCAAGTGGTAATCGAATAAATTGATCCGTACATAAGAAAAATAAACTCAGAGGTACGTGCCCGCACCAGATTCGAACTCGCGGTCTTGGAGTGCGAGGCAAGCGTTCTACCAACTGGGCTACCACCGCTTTTCTTTTTATACGTATCATTAAATTATTAATGAATGAGTCATAAACTAAAATGCATGTTTCATGGCACTAAAAAGAGGTGTAGATAACTATTCATGTAGAAAGCTATTTACCAGGGTCGATTGTCACAATTATTACAGTTTAAGATCTCAGTTGATAGTGCTTGCGCTCGCAATAAATTAAGCAACACTGATCGACGCTTATAATAGCCTTCTGCATGATTATGCGCTAACGCAGCAGCGAAACTTTGCGCTACCATAACTTTAATCTGGTTAAATATATTTCATAGATACAAAGATCCTGAGCTCTGCGTGCAAAGATGAACGTAGCAGAGAGGAAATTGTTAAAGAAATGCAAGACTGGCTGCACGCTACTAAAACGTTGTGTGATCTTGCTAAAGAAGGTAGCACTGAGGTATGGAATATAAGACATATCTTTAAATTATATAGCCTATTTATTTATTTTATAGTTTATTCTAAGGAGATAGTATATAGAGATAGAAAAATTAAGAAGTATAGTGTTGCGTGTAGTGTAGAAGTGCCTATGTATAATACTAATGTTCAAGCTATAAAGCATTAGACATTTTCATTAATATTATGTTTCGTGATTTGGCGTGAATCGGTACAACCTTTCACGTATGTAGGTATTATCAGTAGGATTAGAAACAAGAAATTTGATTTTTCCCATAACTTCAATATAAAAATACCACATATTATCATAACTTTCTATAAAATAATGTAAAACTTTATAGGAATTCGACAAAGCAGTACAAGACTTCACTAACACATCAAATAAGCTGAAGTTCATTGCTAGTTCGCATCGAGATTCTGCTAAAGAGCAAGAGGTAAGGAAACTAACGTATATTCATTTTGCTTCAAAACAAACTTACTACTTTTTTAAATCCAGGTCGAAGGATCATAAAAATAGCAGTTTCAAATAGATTAACGCTAAACTAGCTTAAGGGCCGGCGCACACGAGACGGAGCGCAGCGCAGAGCATTTCTCACTGTCATATTATTATCGACATTGTTGTCACTAGAATAATATTCAAATTCAGTTAATTTTTCACATCCCAGAAAAAAAAAGAACAATTGAAAATCTATTGTGTCTGGGTTTATAACGGGTCAGTGGGATGTGAGAGGTTAACACAACAAATAAGCATCAAAGCATCGAAGCGACTATAAGCGAATGTCCTGTCAACTGATTTTGAATATTATTCTAACGGAACAATGTCGATAATAATATGACAATTAAAAATGCTCTGCGCTGCGCTCTGTCAGGTGTGCGCCGACCCTAAGAGGGCTAGCACACGTCCTGTGACAAGATTTTGTCGCATCTTTCGATGACGATCCTGTTCGCGGAATCTGCAAAAATCAAGCGCCCGTGTAAAACCACAACTATATTAAACAAAATACTAATCTAGGTGCTACGAGCAAGCAACAACGCTTGTCAGAAAGCGCAACAGATGGTATCAGAGACGCGCCGCGTGTGCGACGGTCCGGTCGCCGCGCCCCTACTGCAGCGCGCATGCATACTCGACGTCGTGGCGCATGCGCTCGCACGAACTGCACAGGTTTGCATTTGCTATATAAAATTACTTAAGAAATGAAATAAAAATCATTTAATCCTGTTGGTTTTGACAACACTTACGACGTTTTAGGACGGTCATTTTTTAAAGTTAATGCTAGATTCGCAAGAGTGCAGTTTTCCCCAGAGAATAACCTAGCAAGAAACTCTGTAGAGTCCTTCATTGAACGTTTATCTGCTTAGCTTTTAGACAAATTGGATGTTGTATTCAGGTCTAGAATAACGCTAGGTTTGTTATAAGTTCAGTTTAGATTTATAAGCAATAAGTTTGTAAGCAGGAATTACTCTCTCCTCTGATGTAAGTTTTATGAATCTGATGGACGATGGACTATGAAACGCATGATATAAGCATGTCTACTTACAAAATGAAAATGATAAATCATTTAATTCTGTGGGTTGTTTAACAACACTTAGGACGGGTTATTTTTTAAAGTTAATACTAGATTCGCAAGAGTACATTAGAGAAAATGTGTGATAAATCAAGGATTACGTTGGGACTAATCATTCCCATAGACAAGCTATGAAAAGCTAGCGAAGATGATTCTTTTTTGAAGACAATATATCTTAGTCAAATATTGTGTTCCCATTTAGCTAACAGCGCCATCTATCGGCGACCATCACAGCAAAGCCGCTCTGCTCCCAGCTGCAGACACATTATCACAGTCTGCCAAACAGCTCGTCAACGAATCCGAACGTTGTACCGGCATGGCGCTTCTTACTGAACAACTGAAGGAATATGAGAAAGAATTGGAGCAGTCGGTACAGAGACTTAAAGACACCTGTGCTAATAGTGAGTACCTGTGTTTTATTCTTTTGCCGAGGAAGGTTGCGATGTTGGCCTTTGCTTAGCAGTGGGTTTTAACAAGATGATAATAAAAGAAGATTTTTCTTCCTTTAAAATTTAAGGTTGATGATCCCATTGTAAGGCGTATCAATGCATAGAATGCTTAGTTATAACTTCTTATAGTGTCGAATTGACCTTTCACCTCCCACTGACCCATTATTAAACCAGACACAATAGATTTTCGATATTTCTAGGATTCCTGGGATGTGACAGGTTAGAGATTCTTCCTATGTTTTTTTAATGTAGCTATGTATGAAATATCTATGTATATCACGATAATACCCAATTATCTAAGTACTTCTACAACAATTTTTTTTTGGAAAAATTGGTCCACGAAATAGTATAGAAGTGTAAAGCGATTATTATATTATCAATTATTATCGATTATGCTGGGAGGGAAAGGCCAAGACGAACGTACATACCTCGATCAAATCGGGGACTTAGGCCAAATCAAGAGTACCCTAAACCGACGGGCATGTATGAGGCGACTGATGAGTGAGGATGAAGCGAAAGAGGTGTGTTTGGATCGAAGCAAGTGGAAGGAAGTGATCTCTGCCTACCCCAATGGGAGAGAGGCGTGACGGATATGTATGTATGTATGTATTATTGATTCTTTTTGTTGTCTATATGTAATTTTTAAAGTTGGTTTTCATTTTCAGACAGAGCATCAGTGGCAACATTAAACGCTCAGCGATTGAAGTTTGTATCGAGCGCCGCGGCAGTTCAAGAGAAAGCTAAGGAAGCTCAACAACTACTTGTAACTGTTAGTTTTTTTTTTGCTTGACTATTTCTATTGACGTTTGACTCTAATGAAAAATATTCCAATGAAGTATTTATTAACTATAGTTCTTAAAATCTTACATGATTAGAATGGCAGTTCTTTAAGTCGATATTTTTTCATTACCATAAAGTCTATGAAAATAGTAATTATAAGATTTTGCGTTTAGTAGTTTTGGTAGATTTTAGGAGCTTTTTTAGTAGATTCATTATTTTAAATAATTGACGCACGGTGTCACTACTCTTTGGTTTTTTAGTGACCTGCGAATATTTAACCGAGCTCGAAATGAAGAATTAGTTACGTACTTAATTAGGCTATTTCGTAATTACTAGTTATTTTTATAATATTTCTAGTAATAAACACTTAGTTAGTCGACAAAAATTTCGCTTGAACCTCGATTTAACATTTTCATCCCATCACTATTCGGCGAGGATTGGCATGTGTCATTCTAATCATGTAAGATTTTAAGATCTATAAGGGCCCTTTTTATGTCACGCGTATTATTAGGCTACTAGCTACACGCGTACCGCTCGCATGTCGCTCGCAGGACAGAAAGAACATACATGAAATGATTGGTGGCGGGCGGCACGCGTGCGGATCAAAACACGCTTGACAGGAGAAGCAGAAGTTTAAATACTCGTCTATCTATCTATATACTACTTATATCTCTACGTATATAACGGATATAATGAATTATGAATTATTTTATTTATTATACCTACCCTTTTATGTTCAAACGAACGACAGAGAATAGAGCAGAGTGGCGAAGACTACACCGATAAAAGCGACGCTCTTAAAAATAATAATGATACCCACTTTTTGTGCATTTAAAATGTTTTCATATAATAATTTGTAAATAAATATCCAGCCACCAGATAGTATGAATCTAACCGACCAGCAGACCAAAGACGTACAGAACACGGTGTCTGGCGCGATGGCTGAAATCAACGCCGCGTTGGCTGCACTCATCTACGCTAAATCTGGTAAGTACTCGCTACGCGTGTCACATTGTGATATTACCTCATCTTGGCCCAATTTAATGAGCTATACATTTTTTTTTGTATCAAATTCTTACATATTATAATGCACAAAATCAGGTCAATCTAAAGCTACATTAAAATAAAGATAAGTTATACACACGATTGACTAAGAATACTATTACTTCGTAAAGAAATAATATTCATCCCGCAAATATTATCGCCTGCGACGAGGCAGTAAATGAGGTAGTTAAACTTATCCCATTGTTATATTTCCAGACACTGAGAACCCTGACTATGAGAGCGCTGAGAAGTCACTGCAAACTATATCGGAGTACATGCCTGACGTCTTTAATGGTAAATGTTTATGTTGGCTTTCGAATATACTGCACAAAGGGTCTTCCAAGTGAGAACTCGCCGGTTTATCGTACTTCTTACTAATCATATCCTACCAATATTATAAATGTCAATATTTGTGCCGAATTGCCGATGGATGGGTGTAATAAATATCGGTGTTTCGCAGATCGATAAATGCATATAATGATGTTTGTTTCTCTTTTGTTTGTTCACGTGAAAACAACTGAACAGATTTTAATGAAACTTGGCAATATTGTAGCTTATACATCAGGATAATATTAGCTATATTATAGTTTTAAGATATATTTTAAGATATATTGTAAGTTTTTCAAAATATGACAAAAAATGTGTAAGAAGTTGTGAACAGCCTCGAGTAGGCTATACTTATTATAAGATATGATGGTTTTTTTTTCTAAGATATGTCGATATGACGCTTGCCTCGCACTCCAAGGGCGCGAGTTCGAATCCTGGCGCGGGCACGTACCTCTGAGTTTATTTCTCATGTATGGATCAATTTATTCGATTACCACTTGCTAACGGTGAAGGAAAACATCGTGAGGAAACCTGCATACACCAGAGAAGAAATTCGAAGGTGTATGTGAAATCCGCCAACCCGCACTTGGCCAGCGTGGTGGATTACGGCCTAATCACTCTCTGTATGAGAGTAGGCTCGTGCCCCTCGGTGGGGACATACATGGGGTGATAAAAGAAAGAAAGAAAAGATGACGATAAATGCGTGCGAAGTCGCGAGCAGCCTGTAGTTCTCTTTAATCGTAACATTTGCCAACAGGAACAAGGGCTCTAAGTACAACGTGCAAGGATGACGCGGTTAGACAAGGAATGCTGAACGATATACGTTTGTGGTGCGACGCTATACAGAAAGTGTGCGCCAGCGTATCCGAATCTGATACTAAGGTAATTTATTTATTGGAACACCAACAGCTTCATTATATACATTAGAAAATTATAAATTAACAGACGAGCCAATTACAGGTTTTCACACATAGAAATATAATAAGAAGCTACCGTCAAAGCACTTATGCACTGATTGTATGTATAGACATATCAATACGCACATAGACGTCACATTTGTTGAATTAAACAGAATATTCATGTAGGACGACGGTGGCCTCAAGGAATGACACGCTGCTTGGCACTTATTTATGTCTTATTTTAACTCCGACAAAAAACTCGCCATTATCATGGTTAGAACAAGACTGCAACTTAAAACTTAACCACAACTATCTTTTTTCTCCTTCGCATTCATCCGTCTCGCTCATCCGTTCGTACCGTTTCCCACATCAATTTACACATATGAGCCAATTGCCTGTCAGTATGTAAAAAATATAGGCGATTGATGTATTTACAGGACTTACACGAATCAGCAATGGACTTCTCCAATGTATCTCAAAAGCTTCGTTTCATTGTCAGCGCTCGTAAGAGTCCTGTCAAAGAACAACAGGTAAGTTTTGTTTAGAGTCTTATGTGTAAGATAAGTATTCGTTTCGTCTTACTATAATCGCCAGCGATGGGACATACAATGCTGGAAATAAGCTTCTCTAGAAATTTTCCAATTGTGTCAGTTCAAGTTTTCTATTGCCCTAAGCAGAAATGTCATAAATGTAGCCTTCGCCAAGTTCATCTTGTTGGTGGACGTCCGATAATACGCTTGCAGGCCCACGATCTCTCTTCCAGAACATGGCCTGTTTTGTGTTATAAATTCTGGTCTTTCTTCCAGATCTTTTGGTCTTTTCCCCGCGCTTAAAGGCTTGTTTATCACTTCAATTTGTAGGGCAAATCAAAACTTTCTAGGTATATTAAGTGGACAGTTTAAAAACCTTTAGAAATACTACCTATTGTAAGTACATGTCCTAGATCATGCAGCTATCATCAACGGCATGCGACAAGGCGCAGCAGATGTGTAGCGAGGCCCGCACCGCCGCACGCAGCGTGCCGGCCGCCGCGCAAACGGAGCTCGACGCACGCGCAGCGGCGCTTGATGACGCTGCTACTGCGCTTAGGACTACCGCACAGGTGCATTTCAAATGAAAATTAATTTAATCTTGTAGGATGGGTTTGAATCACCTAAGACGGGTGATTTTTTAAAGTTAATGCTAGATTCGCAAGAGTGCATTGATTCTCTTGCTGACTTTGTGAATGTTAACCTAGGTTTCACCACATATTCTAGCTTACTGAGATTACTGTAATTCGGTGTAATGAACATTAAATCAGCGAGTAATTATCAAGTACAGAAACGCTGACAAATATACATAGACACACTTTTATTTGACACACACAATACAGCTCAAATTATACACAATAAGTATAAAAGAAAAACCCGTCGTCTGGATGAATATCTTGTAAAAACACTTATTGACGTATTTTTTAAACTGAAACTATTTCTTAACATAATAAATATGTTTAACACCATAATTTCCTCACTAACAGCTAACAGCCCCCTGCCTACGCTCAGCCGTATGCCAATCAGCGTTACTCTCCGCCGCGGATAGCGTGTCGACCCGCGGGCGTGAACTAGTGCGGTCCACATCGCAGCAGCCGCACCCGGCACTGACCCGGTTGGCTGAGGAACTAGAACGGTACAGGGACCTCATGGAGAAGGCGTTAACAGGGCTGAGGCACACTGTCAACACGCTTGGGCGACGTGAGTATCAGCATATACACCATCTTTATCAGATGTTTATCGTCACCGTTAGCGAGTGATAATCGAATATTCCATCCGTACATGAGAACTAATTCTCAGAGGTACAGGTTAGATCGAAACCACATCTCCAATAATGGAGTTCTACGGGCTAGGCTACCGCTCACATCACATGATTATCACCATATGGTCATTTTGGCCATGCAGATGTAGATACTATTAAAAGAATAATTATAATAAATAGGTTAGTAACAGGTTAAGATACGTCGTGCGCGCACCCGGTCGGTCGAGAGACAAGAGAGAGCGGCCATCTTCGCGACTCTAGTGCTGTTCTCTTCACTGTTACTAAAAGTGATGCGCATAGATATCTTCTGACTAACAGTACGGTACGGGTACTCACCCAGACTCAAATTGAAACTTTTTGTAACCTTGAACCAATATCCTAACTACAGGATCATCCGGCCCCCCGCCACCGGTCCCAATCAAACACAGCTCGATCTCTCGCCGCCCCTCCACCGCTCCGCTACAAAGTCCGCGCCTGCGCGTTGTGTCGCACTCTGACACTAGACGCGCCAGTCAAGAATGGCTCGACAACATGCGGCAGGATGCGTCTATGGGTATGTATACTTTAATACATACTAACATACACATCTGTCACACTCCTCTCCCATGGGGGTAGGCAGAGACTACTTTGCTCCATTTGCTACGATCCGAACATACTTCTTCCGCTTCATTCACACATACTTTCACCCAATCTGTAACAGTGTATCGGATAGTTTGGACCACAATTGCAAGTGCTCAGAGGACTGCGGACGACACGTGATCAACTCTTGCCGTCTACAATTTCACATTAATCCAATAATAGGAGTTATTCAATAGTGGCATAGATGGATAAGTCTACAGGTTTATATCTATCTACTCACAAGCTGAAGGTCCGTATTTCTCTTTAAAATTTAAACCCGAACAGATACAGACACATTAAGCCTGTTACGTCCTATTGCTAGGCAAAGGCTTCCTTGCTCTCCATCCAATTCTGCTGAACATCAGAATTTGCAAGTCTTCTCTATACATGTCCCTAACCCTAAACATTTATGAAATAATAACGTGATTGCAGACTTATCTAACAGCAACGATGACCTAGCGGTACTCACGAAAGCGGCCGAAGAACACAAACGTAAACAAGAGAAGTTTGCAGCCAGTGCGAAACAGGCAGAAATTGATATTCAGCGAGCTGAGGAAGAAGTTAATAAGGTTAGTTTATTCCAATGCACGCGTGCGCAGATTTAAGTACGTGTACGCACTAGTACGCACGCGTGAACGCACGTGTGTTTTAATGTTTTACCCGTACAAAGTATTTATGACTACCTATCTATAGACGAGTTATGTAACATAGAAGAAATGAAATGAAATGAGTACGAAAGAAGAAAAGAGAAAGACCTCAAATGTCATGAGAAAAATTGAGAAAATAACAGGAATCTGTAGATGCAGAACATGTTGGTAATTCTAATCAAATCACCTTATTTAACAGTACCACCTTGGCTTAGACTGCCCAAGTTCTAGCTCTTCTTCTAGAACCATTGCTGGCTAAGGTTGCTAACTTAAAAGACCAAAACATGTTCCATCAACCGTACATTTCAAATTAGAAAAAGAAAATAGATTCTGATCACAATAATAAACATTACGTTACTTATCCCACAGGCTTACAACACAGTACCAAATGTACCGTTATTGAATGAAGACCAAAGAGAAGCTATACAGAACCAGATGGAACAGAAACTATCATTGGCTAACAACGCCGCCGCAAAACTACTAGTTAGCAACCGTATGTATTCTAAACGACGTATTTTACTTATGAATGTACAGTGCTACAGGGATCTTTTGGCACGTGGCGGAAATCGGAACTAACGATATAATCTTAATTGTCATTATATTGACGTTATTTATTCACAACCCACGCCCTCCTGAAAATGTCACCCAAGTACCAATAGCTCATTGTAGCACTGTATCAAGATTTTCTTATCAAGCCGTCAGTGTCCCACTGCTGGGCAAAGGCCTCTCTCCTTCCGCTCCACGATTTTCTATCCTGATTCGCCTCTACTCTACCCATCCATGATGATGTCCAGTTCATCCCGCCAGCTTTTCCGTGGTCTTTGTAACTTACGAATTTTATTCTATCTCAGATCCTGACAATTTAGACTACATAACGGCGTCGCAATCTGTGGAAATGCTGTCGGAAATGGTATCCGATATCGTCAAAGGTAAGAGTGTAATGTCTAATTGAAGATAAAAATAACGTCAATAAGTGTACCAAAAGACCAAAGCAGCCATTTTTTTAAATCCATATAATAAAATGTCGGTAGGTCTATAGTTTACTATGGCATAATAATATGTTTAATTTCTGGGCGGTGAGATATTTTTTGGTCCCAGTAAGTTGCATTATTGAAATTTTGAATTTGAAAATTGCAGTCATTTCTAGCGGCTAAATCTCTGATTCCAGATGGAGTATTGTTGGCAAACACAGAACGCGAAGAAAGGAGAAGGTCGCTATTAGATAAAATACTAGCGCTTTGTCAATCTAGCAGGAGGTTGGTGACCAGGGCGACCAGTGATGATATAAGAGTAAGAGATTTTTTACGTCAATTATTATTTGTATTATGGAATTTGAAGTTGTGGAGACTTTGTTTATTTCATTATTAGAGTGTACCCCCGACTTTAAACTGAACTCCCCTTATTACAAAATGAGGTTTAAAGATAGTCCGACATTAGTTCGTTTACTTTGACGTTTTGTCCATAGCCGAAACGTCAAAAGAAACTAACTAACGCCGGACTATCTTTAAACCTCGTTTTGTAATAAGGGGGAAAGTGTTTATTTATTATTTATTTATTTATAAAACACACATAACAGAATTAACAGATTACAGTCAATAGTAGGTTAAGTACCTACATGTTAAAAGATTTTATGAACTAGACTATAATCTACTGAAAATGTATGCTAGTAGAAACATTTATAAGGTGAAATTATAAGGTGAAACGAGCGATACAATTTTCTTAATTGACTTATTCTAAGTAAGGAAATAATTTATACAAAAACACTATGCCAAAAAATGGTCATATTACATCCTATAACAAAATGTATGTTATAGGATGTAAACGAAGCGGCTGTGACGTACGGCGATGCAAGCGCCGCTCTCGTCTACGATGTATGCAAAGTGATAGATCCCGCGCAGGAGAAAGAGGTAACGATCTTTTTCAGACACATTATTGATGAGACTACCTTCGGATAAATTTTCTCTGACAAATAAACCTATGTCATCATCATAAATTTAAGAGCGTCGCTCTTGTCGGTGGAGTCTGCGCCACTCTTCTCTATTCTCTGCCGTCCGTTTGAGCACCTGATATGACACAACTTCTATTCCCTCTTTTATTTGGTCTATGTAAACCTATGTGTATTTCACAAAATATGTCGTTTTAGACAGAGATAGGTATAAATATCTGCCAGATAAATTGTATCCGTAGATGGTGAAACACGTCGTTAATGGTTAAACGGGTCCTAAGTGTTTGTTTACATGTACAGGTGGTGTCTGGCAGCAAGCAGGTGGTGTCGGGCGCGTCGCTGCTGGCGGCGGGCGCGGGCGCAGGTCGGGCGGTGCGCGCCGCCGCCGCGCTGGCTGCTGGCGCGGGGCACATGCTGTACACGGCTAAGGTACGCAGATCAGTGTTTAGTTAGGTTAGATATGCGATTACCACTCGCTAACAGTTAAGGAAAACGCGAGGAAGCCTGCATTAACTATGATTTAGATTTTGTAAGGGTTGACTTTTTGTGTATATAAGAAATATAAAGAATTTCAGTAATTCGTTCAATTTGTTCTTACGTTTATCCGTTCAATTCATTCATTTCGTTGCATTCGCTCATTTCATTTGTTTCATTCAATTTGAACAAATGTTTGTTCAAAATATGGAGCAGCGGACCTGGTTTAAACTATGTACATCATTTTCAGTTACTAGGCCCAACGATTCACCATCAGATATGCCAGAACACTCTCGTCACAGCGTCTCACGAACTATCTTCGGAACTAAAGAAGTTCACAGCCGCTAACAAACAGCACTCCAGTGACCCTCAGAGCACTAAATACGCGAATGAGGTACTTACTTTTATTGCTTGCAGCAACATTAGTGGTAAAACGATAAAGGTTAGAATCAGATCGATTGACATTGACTTCAGTTCCTAATCAAATATATTAGTTTAGTACAATTTTTAGTGTTACTGGGTTACCCTCCAGGCATCTGACTTGCAAGCCAAATCTACACAAACTTCGATAACCCAGCTGGTGCAATGGTGACCATATCGGACCGCCATCCAGCGGGTCCTGGGTTCAAATCCGAGCTGGGCAGATATTTTAATGACGAATTTAAATGTCTGCTTCTGGTCTGGTTGTTGTTGTGTACATGTAGAAGAGGATCACACGTGGCAGCACTGGAAATCGAGATGACTCTATGTGTCTCTTGACCATGATCTCAAACTGTCCTATGAGGAGAAAGTAGCACAATATCAAAGCTGCCGAAACTGTCTGTAAAATATTTTAATTGTATTTTCTACCTACATTAACTTAACACTTAATACAAACACATTCTTACACTTAATACTTTGTAAATATAAGGTCGCGACCGAGGCTGCTCAGTTGGAGAAACTTCTGGAAGCGTACCGCCAAGACCTCGTGGCTGGAAAGATGGTGAAAAGAAGGCAGGTGGAGAAGGTTATCGTTGAGGACACCGCTCTGAGGCAGCTGGCCTTGCAGATCATGTTGGGGGCTCAGGTATACTCTAGAATATGATTTTGATTAAAGATATGATGCCTTTTGATGTGGCATATAAAAAAAATATTCGTCATGTTGTTTTGTTAGATATCGATACTTTCACAAAATAATTATTAGGGTTCCGTACCCAAAGGGTGAAAACGGGATCATATTACTAAAGGCTCGGCTGTCCGTCCGTCTGCCACTAGGTTGTATCTCATGAACCGTTATAGCTAAGGCGTTGAAGATTATATAATTACCCTTGCTGCTACAACAACAACTACTTAAAAATAGAATAATAATTATTATTTTTACAATGATTCTATATCAGACATCTTTAAAAGATTTTCTTTCGTGACTACAATCTTTGGCGTAGATATTGGTATGTATAAAAGAGCACAAAATAACACCTTACTTGTATATTTATAATTGAATCTCCTTGATCTCTCATTCAGGCCCGCGCCGAGTGTACAAGTACACCTCAAGATAAGAAGACTGAGTTTGTTAAATACGCTAACACGTTACGCGACGCTATACGAGCGTTGGACGTCGCCAATCATAGGTCCAGGAGAGCTCCTCATGTAAGTATTGACTATTTGTACTTGTGTACCAAAAATGGAGATAGGCTGGCCATGTATCCAGAATGGACTTCGACCGTTGGACCCGAAGGACTTTTGAGTGAAAGCCCAGGGAAACCAAACGAGGCAGAGGCCGGCTGGTTAAGATGGGTCAATGACATAAAGAGACACGCCGATCCGAAGTGTACGCAATAGGGATGATGACTACATTCAAAAAATGGCATTATAATTAGTCCGTCAGGCTATTTAAAATATTTGAAACACATTTTTAACCTACTAACCTAACCTAACCTAAATAGGTACATAAATAAATACAAAGATACAGAGCATCAAAGTTACGGAGTTGTGGTTTTGACGTCGCTTTTAAGTAAAAATTGTACTCGAACGTGACGTCATGAGGAACTTTAACCCACACTAGGTTTCTTCATCTTTGTCATTTTTAGTTTAAGAGCAAAAATACGTGTATAATAAATACATACATGTCCGTCACGCCTCTCTCCCATTGGGGTAGACAGAGACCACTTCCACTTCCTGGACGTGTCTTAATATTTTGAAATAATCTATGTGATAGACTTAAACAATTTTTTTAGTAATCATGCCTATTGGCAAGAGATGTGAAATCGTAGAAGGCTTTAGAGAAGGCTCTATATCCGAAATCGGGCAAGGGCTGGTTGGGATAGGAAGTTACAAAACAATAGTGGTATTTAAATGATATTTAAATTCCAGGATCTAAACCGACGACAAGCGTTAGAGAACACAGTACAAAACTTGCAGATGATCACGCTACAGTCTCGGCCTACTTTAGGGGACCGAGCTCAGAATAACATCGTTGACCTTACAGTAAGTATGATATAACTACTCGTCTAGTTGTTAGTAGCAATATTGAAATTTTTGACTAATTTCGTTTATTCGTTTGTAAAATTTCGAATATTTTCTGTCACCTTAAATATTTGTCACTGATGATGGGCAGTCAAAATGTTTGAGCGCTAATGAAGTGGGTCCCATAGTAAAAGTTGTTTTACCTATAATTAAGAGTAGGTACTTACAGTCTATTAAGATTAATAAATTGCAATTTGTACAATTTATTTCGAAATTAGCCAGTATGTACGTACATCTTTATTAATAAAAATGTACAATGAAAAACTTTTCTATAAGTAAATAACACTAAGTATTGATCATTTTGTATATTCCACAGGATTTCGTCAAAGAAACTTTCACGGAATCCGAGTTGTTATTAGAAGCTACCAATAAAGCGAAGTCTGAGGAAAGCAAAAAGGAAATTGACGTATGTATCATCATAATTGCTTGTTAAACATATCATTGCTGATAAGTCCATTAAAATCTCGTGCTATCACTTTCTTTTCGTTTGAATTCAAAAGTGTCGAATATAGATTTAATGCAGCATTATTTTAAAAACTCTTTCTGCAACCGGGTAATATGATTTGAAACAAAATGCACTCTACTTAGCTGTGTTTTTAATGTGCATTCATTTAACCTCTCACATCCTAACACTGACCCATTATAAACCCAGACACAATTGATTTTCTATTGTTCTTTTTTTCAGGGATGTGAAAGATTAATTCATGTCCTGGACTTTTATTCCTCAAGTATTACTTACCATAGAAATATTTTTACATTGTCTTCCTTTTGTAGATCATTAAAGATGAGTGCCAGAGAATCAACTCAAACGCATCGAAATTGTTATACCCAGACGATGTTCCTATAGGAAAAGAGGAGTTGGCATCTGATGACGTCATTTTAGGAGTTGATCACTTTGGGCAGGTTTGTTTATAGCTCTTTCTCGCTTTAGCAAATGATAACATTAGGTGATAGAAAAGGAAACAGAGACTTTTGATTCTAACTAGTTGCACGCTGTCACATTTAGGCTTATTAATTATCGCGCAAACCTAGGAGGTGCCATACCGTCTGGATCTGCGTGCCTGGTCTGCGCAAAATGGTAACCTTTTTGTATGGAATTTCTTATCGTTTGGTCATCTGCCAAGAAAACTATGAAAAACTTGCGCCAACCTTGGCACGCTGTTATAAACTCATTGTATATGAAAAAAATGTGGCACTTCCTTATATGCGCAAACTAAAGCGCTGTACAGCAAATCCCTTCGCATATTATTATAACTTTAAATATTTTCAGGATACTGACAACCGTCTGCAAAGAATAAAGTCTACGGTTGAAAGAATGAACGAGAAGGAAAAACGTGATATTCAAGAAAAAATACATCCTCTTGAAGAAAGTTGCAATTTGTTGAGGTTAGTATCACATGAGGCGTAGAACAGGCGTGATATGAACATGGCGTAACATGTTTGCCACGCCTTTTTTTTCCCATTAGGTGGGTCCGCATAGACCGAGCAGCCTCGCCCGTGGCCCGCCGCAGCTCGGTCTGTGTTCTTTGTCTCGGGCGCTCGGCAGGCCTCGGGTGAGGCTGCTCGGTCTGTGTGGACTCGCCTATAAAAAATATGTTTATATCTGTCTGTGTTGTTTGTATAGATTCGCCTCAAAGAGTGCTGTAGCCACCGCTCAGAGCGCTGCACTCGATGAAACGTTGATCGATCTCAACGATTTAGAGAATCGAATCGATAAGCTTTTAGTACCTGCGGAAGAGTCTGTTACTTGCAAGGTAATGTACCTTAAAGAACGGTTTGGATAGAGATTTTTGGTACCAAAATTGATTTACTTTAAACACGGATATCACTGCGCAGTAGTTAATTTTGAAAAAATATTTAAAAATCTTATTTTTTATTATTATTATTATTATTGTTTAAACCTTTTAGTCAGACCATTACAACTAAGTATATCAAATAGAAAATAAAGTAGTTAAAAAAAAACAATAATAATAATAAATGTCATGTCAGACATTTGTCGCGTTTGTCCATTATTGTTTAGTATAGTTATTGAAGTCAATGTTTAGAGGTATAAGCAGCATGTCGTATATCAAAACTGTGGTACACCTTCAGCCGGGTGCGAGTCGCGAAGTACGCGAGTGCGGTGGGCGGCTGCTGGCGGCGGCGGGCGCACTGTGCGGGGGTAAAGGACAGCGGGTCGTCGGCGCTCTCACCGCGTACATACACGCGCTCAGAGCTGCTGCCTCTAGCCGTGACGCCTCACATACGAACCAGTAACGTATTCACATAGATTTATCATTCTACCAGATGTATTTCAACTTCATCGTCATCATTATATTTAAGAGTTAGACTCCTGTCGGTGATTTAAGCCTATCTTCTGCCAGTGCTTTTACTTCTTGATACGACATTGATTTGATTTTAACTTCAGTAAGCAATTTTTTTTATTTCTCCCGGAGCAGAATTTTTGCGACGTATCTACTTCACTCAAGTGAAGGAGAAAGTTAACATCATGTATCAAGAAGTCAAGGCACTAGCAGAGGATAGGCCTAAATGGCGAATACTCCACCGACAGGAGTCTAACTCTAAAATGTGATGCTGATTATAATAAAATGTCGTGGCAGTCCTTCTATCTGGCATATGTTTCATCTCTGGACAGTGAATTTATTTTTTCGGCCCTGAAGTTTTAGTAGGAGTTGCATCGTCTTCTCATCAATCTTTACCATAATAAAAAGTTCCCAAACCAACTTTTTGATGTAACAGATTAAAAGAGCACGCAACCAGACTGATCCAACTGATGCGAATCCTAACCGCGACTGCAAGTACCCGAGTAGCGTTGTGGCAGCCGATCGCCTCTCCAGAAATTGCTGAAATCCTGCAGCAAATTGCTAAGGTATTATTCAACATTTCTTTGTATGAATTCTTTAAAATAAAGTAAATTTGACGCATATTTGTCAAAATCGTTCAATTATTCCTCTCGCATTTATTAACTCGCCTTTGAACATACATTTAAAGCACTAAACAATTAATTGGAAGCATAGAATGGCCCCTGTAAGCTTCTAATAGCAATTTCGCTCTTTTGGTCATTGCTATTAGAAAATCCCGTTCATGAAATGTTAAAATGTTGTTGTTGTTGTTCAAACACGCATCGCCCGAGTTTTTGGAGCATTCTCTTTTATCCATCCCAAACATTTTAAATCGTTATCAGCCCATATATGTCACCACCGAGGGGCACGAGCCTACTCTCATACAGAGAGTGATTAGGCCGTTATCCACCACGTTGGCCAAGTGCGGGTTGGCGGATTTCACATAAATCTTCGAATTTCTTCTCTGGTGTAACATTTTAAATACTTATTTAATTTTGTTATTTTACAGGAAGTAGAGAATGTGCCATATATTGTAAAAACAGACGGCAATGAAGATACATCTGAGGTACTTAATGAAGCTGGTATCAATAAATTGTTGCTGCCATTGGATGGAGTCGAAGATGGGGATAATATAAGGTTTGTTATTCTTAGCGTAGTTTCATAGCCTAGTTTCATGATTTGGGTAAGTAGTGACGTGCTGAGTGAAGACCATTTCCCAGTCTTTTTTTCTTTCTCTTTTTTTTCTAAGGATAAGTTCCATTTTGTGTTCTTTTTTTCTTCTATTTTTTGTTTAAATTCATCTTGATTTAAACTAGGATAAATACTAAAACATCATGGAAGGAAAAGTTGTGGGTAAACGGAAGAGAAGGAGACCATGGATTTATTTATTTCAAGTAAAAGTGGGAATAGAAGTTGTGTCGTATCAGGTGCTCAAACAGACGGCAGAGAATAGAGCAGAGTGGCGTAGACTCCACTGACATAAGCAACGCTCTTTTTAATGCTGATGAAATACTTATTTTGTTACCTAGTTTACGAGTGTCCTAACCAGTGATATGTTAAACTTATGAATATGAAATACCGTCTGGATCTGCGTGCCCCTATCTGGCGCAAAATGGCTACTTTTGGTGAGGTTGTCATATCGTTTGACAGGACATCTACCAAGAAAACTGAGAAAACTCGGCGCAGCCTTGGCACGCTGACATAAACTCATTTGTATATGTAAAAAAATGGGGCCACTCCAGTCTATCCCTTCCTCATTAATCCTAACAGTTCTCACTTCCTCCCCCAGCCGCGTGCCGCTGCAGCAATCCGCCGGCAAGGTAGTGTCGGCGTGCGGCGCGGTGCTGACGTCATCGCCCGCCGCGCTGTCCCGCAGCGCCGGCGCAGCCGTCAAAGCTGCCCGGGAGTTTGCTGAGAACGCCGTACGGGCACATCCGCAGGTAAGACCAATTGTCCTCGGAACCGCACGTCACACGCATTTCGTCATTTGACAATTGCAAGACGAATGCTTGCATCTTGTTCTTGCGTAGAAACAATCGAATCTGTGTCCACGACGCGGTTGACGTGATGTTGCATGTTTCTTGAATTGTTTTTTCTTTTAGCATTTATTCTTTTCTTTTTTTACTTTTCTCAAAATGATATCGTTATAGATTAGAATACAGTTTCTCTATTCTATTTTCTTCCTCTCATTTTCTTATCTCTCTGTCCCTCTCTGTTCACTACTTCTTTTTATTCTCTTGCTCTACATTCACTTATACCTTTATTCTATTCATGAACTTTAATTATATCCTGACTTTAAATAATTATTAACTCTTTTTAGAACTCCCCACGACGCAAATGCGCCGAGGAAGCAGGCCAGGAGATGTGCTGGGCAATGTACGGACTACTTCGGAGCGCGGATGAACTGTCACGGCGGACGAATGACGTCGCCGCTCGCAGACGCACGCAACACGCCGCTAAGATACTCGCTGATGCTGTTAACAGACTTGTGAGTGGTTTAATACTAGTGGGAGTTACATGCATACATATCTATCACGTTTCTTTTTCATCGAGTTAGGCAGAAATCATCGCCCTCTACTTTCTACGATCCAAACGCACTATACTACTTTTATGCTATGTACAAGTCATTACATCGTATTAATCATGAAATGGTATTTTGAGCAGGTATTTTTCATTGTTTTATAATTCTAGTTTTTTACACATATTTAAAAGTTTTTTTTTTAATAATAGAGTCGTACAAGCCCGGACGCGACCACCAGCGAACTAAGCAACCGCTGCGCCGGCGCCGACCGCTCGCTGCGGCTGCACGCTGCGCTGTCACTGGGCGGCGCGCAGCCCGTGCCCGCCCCTCCCTACCATCACTGCGTACGCGCATTACAGGACCAACAGGAGCTTATACGTAAATATTATGCTATAATTTCACTATACAACACGTTATTAAGTTAATTAGTAACTCAATTAAAAGCAATGACTGGCCAGTTTGCGTGGTTGGCACCATGCCAAAGGCTATTACAAACATTATTGTGTACAGAGATGTTTGTCTTAAGTTTGAATGTTTGTGTGTACAGTCACGAGCAATAATATATCTACTCTGTCACATTTTCAAAGTATCATAACTTCTGTTGTTTCAAAAATATGTGTTCATCAATTGGTTCAAATAACACAACCAACAATCATATGGTCATTGAACAAATTGACGAAAAATATTTTTGAAACGACAGAAGTTGCTATACTTTGAAAATGTCACAGTGTATGCATAATATTGCTCGTTACTGTACCTATTATATGTAGTTATTGTAAACTATACAATAATTATAGTGAGCTTTACTTTACTTGACTAGAATCCACAATGTTACTTTCCATTTATTGTTTTAAAAAATGATCATTCATCTTCACTCCTTCATTTGTCACGTTGTTTTTCTTTAAATGATTTGTTATAGACAAACTAAAGGTGGACGAGCCTCAATCGCGTCAGCAGTTCGGCGAAGCTATGGAGTACATCGTGTCAGCTGTGTGTAATAGCTCGGAGTATGCTGGCCAGACTGCTTACTTGGTAAAGAGTTCTTTATCTTACGTAGTTGTTTGATTACATTGCTAAATTATATTGCAGCAATTTTAAAATAAACTAACTTTTTAAGTTAATAAGTCGTCAGTAAAATGCTAGTTCTTAAAAAAAACACGCTTTTCAACGTTTAAACTATGCCCCAAATCTGATTCGTAAACCCGAAACATCTCGCTTAAAGATTGCTCAGCAAGCAAGGCCAGAACGGTCCACATTCTGTCTGGACTTCACTTCTGAGCTTTAAAAGTGCTTATATGAATTTTAAACTTTGCGTCGCCTGGATCGAAATCGAAGCGTACGGATTGGAAGGTTTTGTTACTTTCATTGATTTACATGGCGCAAAAATGTCGATTAAGTGTACACAGTACCCAACAATACAAAACAACAAATCCTTCCGCTCCGATCCAGTCGTTATAGCTTTATCCCACTGTAAACAAGCTCTTCCATTTACTGTAGAGTATATTGTGCGCAACCTTCATCTGTCTACAGCCTCAAAACTATAATATTTATGACCTCGTAATGTAATGCTTATATAATATAACCTTGTCTGTATACTGTGGTTGTACCTTAATGAATAAAATAATACCTAACTCAAATTCATCATCTATCAGATATCAATATCAGAGCACCACAAGGAGATGGCCAAAGAAGGTTTAGTCGACGTGACTCGACTCGAGAAACTCTCCGCCGCGGTACAAGATTCATGCTTCAGAATTATACGCGCCACTCATTTCGAACTGGTAAGAGATTTGGCTGTTGCTGGAAGATTTGTTAAAGTTAATGATCTGTTACACTCGGTAATGAAAAAAGAATCAGATAAGATCAGATTTAGAATCTTTTCGCTGTCTAAAGTCAGAAAGTAGAAGTTAGTGTTTTAATGGATATGATTCTGACTGCCATTTCTGCAATTATTTGTGGCTTATTTTTTGGAGAAAGTTGACCATAGAAGTAAAGAGGGACTGATCCTATGTACGTAATGCATCTGCTCTCACGACGACCCATGTTGCATGCTACAAGTGTGCTTCTAATCATAATATTTCTCTGTAGCAGATGTCGATGCGTATATGGGCCCATTCTATCTTTACCTTAAACCCATAAGGTAGTAAGTAAGTGGCTGTCCTCTCTCGCGCTAAAGGTTCTAATTCTAATTACATTGTAAACTGAAAAATAGCGTTGTGCTGAGTCCTAATAGCCATTTCATAGCTTAAATATCCATACTTATTCATTTACATTTTCATGTTTGTTTACCTATTAGGCTGTAAAAAAACGTTTTTTATTTTATTTGTTACTAGGTAAAAGACGAAGCACCAAACATGCAAGCACTAACCCAAGAGTTACATCAAGCTATAAAAGACGCGAGTTCACTCACAACGGACGCAAACACTAAACGGGAACTGACCGAGTGCGCGTTCAAGATTGACCTCGCTGCTAAGAGCTTGAGTCAAGGCGTAGAAGAGAGTAATGTGGTATGAAATGTATTTGTGATTATTGTTAATTAGCCAGTGATGTCGTGAGCATTTGTCGTCTTTGAAGATCTACACAATATCATAAAATAACCTATATGGTATACACTCAGGTTATACTAGAGGCTGTCCGTGACTTCGTACGCATTTATCATCATATCTTGGAAAAAAATCATGATATCTCAAAATAATACAGCCTATGTGTTATTCTGATGTAAAGCCTACAATATTGCTAAGTTTCATTAAGATCTGTTGAGTGGTTTTTGCGTGGAAGAGTAACAAACACCCATCCATCCGTAGGCACAAACATTGACATTTATAATATTAATAGGATTAGCCAGCGATGTCGTTTCTTCGTTTCTTGCCCAGCAGTGGGACATTGGCGGCTACATAAGATATGAAATGACCATTTGATCAATAAATTATTTAAGCATTTTTTCTATTGGACAAACTGACTTCAAGACTACACTGAAATCATAAGTACAATCCGATATTTTCTACATGTGTTTTAGGACAAAATATGCTCAAGCGCGGTGTCGATATCAGACTGTATCAGCAGCTTAAAGTCGACACTCGAGCGGCCAACATTGGTGCCAGCGATTGGCGCTATGTCTGCACAAACCAAGGCAATGGCGGACGAGATTCTCGCTGCTAACGAGTTTGTATACTTTAACATTTTATTCACAACTAGCTGACCCCGTGAACTTTGTTCCGCCTTAGGGTTGGCGCACACCAGACGGAGCGCAGCGCAGGGTATTTTTGATTGTCATATTATTATTGTCATTGTTCTCATTAGAATAAAATTCAAAACAAATGAGCATCGGAGCATCGAAGCAACTACATGCAAATGTAGTGTCAACTGTTGGTTTTCCAATAAATAAATAAATAAATAAATAAATAAATAAATAAATAAATAAATAAATAAATAAATAAATAAATAAATAAATAAATAAATAAATAAATAAATAAACTGTCAATATTATTCTAATGAGAACGATATCGACAATGATATGACAATCAAAAATGCTCTGCGCTGCGCTCCGTCAGGTTTGCGATGGCCCTAAGTGGTGAAAAGGTCCCTAACTTAGATTCTTCAGTCTTGAATTTCA
Organism: Anarsia innoxiella; assembly: GCA_947563765.1. Classification (NCBI taxonomy): domain Eukaryota; kingdom Metazoa; phylum Arthropoda; class Insecta; order Lepidoptera; family Gelechiidae; genus Anarsia; species Anarsia innoxiella. Next base: position 519,059 of record OX387415.1, read on the forward strand.
AAATAACCAGCCAGTTGTATTACAGCAAGTTGATCCGAAGTACGCAGTCTTTAGTAGCGCAAGTGAAAAGCGCGCGCGACGACGACGCGCCGATGACTTGGGTCACATTCACGCAGCGCGACGCTGTACTTGATGCGTTTGAGGCGTTGCTTGATAAGATACGGTGAGTATATAATGTTTAATAACAAAATGGCTGCCGGTGGGAGAGGTTTTGGGGTACTCTATGTATAATTCTTTGCTTAATGTGTGTACTAAAGCTAGGGGCAGAAAAGTTCTGGAGTGGAAACCACGCATTAACAAGCGAAGCGTGGGACGGCCACCTGCCAGATGGACCGATGACATAGCTAAAATCGCGAGGTCTCGTTGGATGCAGGTTACATCAAAACTGTCGCGTTGGATAGAAATTGGAGAGGCCTATGCTCAGCAGTGGGCAGCTAAAGGCTAAGAAAAAGAAATAGAAGTAGGATGCTCAAACTTTAAAGTGGAAAAGTTGCTTTTATTTATTACTTAAATTAAGCAATGCATGTAAATAACACTTCCACGGAAAATTGGGGACATATTTACGTGGGCGAGTATTCAGTTCGGTAGGTACCTACCTGGAATCAACACATTAGTAAAATGATACCCTAGTATCCAGTATTATGGATCTAAAGCGATTTATATAACTATTGCTACAGTGTAGAAGAATATGTATTTCTTAAACCGTATTAGATCTAATAAATAAAATGATTACAGGCGAAATGGCGAACAAGCTGGACTAGTGGAACCGACTCGAATAGAAGAGGTATGATGTACCAATTGTGGTTATTGCTTATTTGATTTTAGGCTGATTGAAATAGAGTTTAAATTATCTTGTCATTACAGGAGCCAGATGCACCGAAGAAGAAGACATATCTTCAATTGCAGTAAGTAACATTTTTGGGATTCGTCACTTATTTATTTATTTAACAGTTTATTGTAAGATAATAGTACATAGAGACAGAAAAAAAGAAAAGTTATACAAAAAGTACAGCATATTTCTAAAAGAAATTTCTTCTTGCAGACCCCACAGAGAGAGAAGTGATAGCATGAAGGCAGGATAGTCACTTAACCTACAATAAACAATAAATATACACTTATATCTCTTTCGGGTAACAAATATATATGTCACCCCTCTTTCACATCAGGGTAGACAGCGACTTCCTTCCACTTAGAATGATACAAACATACCTCTTTCGCTTCATCCACATTCACAATCAGGGACTTGTTAAAAAAAGGCCTAGTCAAGTGTACCCTAAACCTAGACTGGGCCTTTCTTTAAGAAATCCCTGATTTGATTGAGTAAGTTCGCCTTAGCTTTTTGAATAAGCATCCGGTAATAGTGTAAAAGGTTATAAATCGATAGCCAAAGTGTGTTGTACGTTGTGGTAAGTAATCGTGTGATATTTCCCCTATTATTTTCACGTATGTACTTACATTGTGTCGGTCCGCAGAGAGCAGATCGTTTGCAAGTGGTTGCAGCGGCGGCCGTCGCAGTCCGACGTGCAGCGCGCGGGAGAGGAAGCGCTCAGGAATATCATTGAAGTTGCTACAAAGGTCATATACACATCCATATCTGTAACGTCTCTTTCTCGTCAGGGTAGGCAGAGACCATTTCGCTCCTCTTGAAATGATTCAAACACACCGTTAGCTTGCTCTTTACAATTTAATATCTTAAACTAATACAAAAGGAACTCAATTTCTGTATTAACAATTGATAAATAAATGAAATACCTATTTGTATAATGACAGGTGACTGAAGATTTGAAGGGCAACGAGAAGGAAGAGATTCAAGCTCTCATAGATGAATGTCAGGAGTTGTCAGCGGAATGCAGTAAGAAATATGACAACGATACTGCTAGGTACGTGGTCATATTAAATCAACATTAATGCTTTAAAAGTGAGTCAGTTATTTGACCTGAAAACAGGGCTGAAAGTGGCACTTTTGGAATAGAAATGGTGCGGGAAAAGGATCTCATTACTGATATTTCATCGGCTTCCAACCTTAGCAATAGTATTTTAATGCTATTATACATGATATTTTATAATGTCTGTAATGATAGTGTTGAGTTTGTGATACATATCTGACACGCCTCTTTCCCATCGCGGTACGCAAGGACCACTTCCCAGCACTTGCTACGAACCAAACAAACTTCCTTCGCCGTACGTCGGTTTAGAGTATTTCTGACTTGTCTTTTCCGGTATGTGATGTGAGGTGAGTATGCGCTAGGTCCCTCGAGGAGTGTACGCGAGCGACGCGGCGCGCGACGGAGCGAGCGGCCGTGACCCGCGCCGTGCACGACGCGCTGCTGCCGTCGCCGCTCGGGGATCTACACGAGCTGGACGCGCTGACTGGTGAGGAAATGTGTTATTAGATGGAAACAGATGCTCCTGATTTTTCTACCTCACGGAATTTCCAAAGTCTTTAATTTTAGAAATAAGTAGTTTCGTTTTTAAGAGTAATGTGAGATTTTTAGGATCGGTTCACTTATAACGGAGGATCCGTCGCGTATCGTCTGTTTTCGCTACTTATATGAACTTATCATCGATATGTTTCTAAGTTTTTTCTATACATTCTGGCATTACGATACTAGTTGTAAACGAAGCGGTCCTTAAAAACAGATTTGTAGGTACCTACAAATTATAATTAAAACTTTACCCAGACGAGAAACAGCGCAAGTTCCTGCTGGAGAAGAAGATTGCTGAGCTGATGTCGCAGCTGGGCCGCGTCACTCGCACCGCGCGGCTCATGGCGCACGCTGCTCACCCTAAGCAGGACCTTGAACGCTGTACTACACAGGTTATATACTTCTTTTTGATATTACTTATCGTTTGTACATTAAAGGGCGATAAAGAATGCCATTTGGCAATCACCGCATTTCCGAATACAAACGAATGCTCATTTCCATGAACATCAAATTATCCTGATATACGTACATCACAATTTAAATTAAGAATTAAGTAGGTACTTTATTTTTGCATTCTCTCGCATTTGAACTACGACTGATAAAAAAAATCATGGTGTGTGCAATAGAGATATCTCTATACGGAGTAGACATTAACAGATAACAGAGCCTTTTACTGTAGTTATAAGTGAATGTGTCAAATAACCTATATTTATACCTAGGTTTAAACTTGACTCTTTTTCCAATAGGGTGTTACTTTAGCTGTCATTACATTGTCTTTTTATATATAATTTAGGCTGAGCTCCTAGCGCCGAATCTAGTGAAAGCAGCAGAAGAACGAGTGTCGCGCCCTAACGACAAAGCCGCCGTGGATAAATACAAGGCCCTACTAACGCAGTATACGGAGTGCATCAACGCAGTGCGCGACCAATGCGACCGCGCTGTGGATCCGTTACTTTATGCGCAGACTGCCGGTAAGATATGTAAATAGATAACAAAAGTAGCAAAAGATCTACTAATCCTACTAATTTTAGGATATTGTGTGATTTTTTTATGATATGACGAAGTAGGTATAGGCTACGCATATGAAGTTCCAGACGAACTATATTGTAGATATTAAAGAATTGTAAATACTCTATCTAGGTATATAGGGGCTCCCACATTGCATTTTGTATAGTATAAGTTTGATATAAAATGTTTTTAATCATCAGTATGGGAGCAGTAATACTCAGAATAGTAGCTGTATAGGGAATTCCATGTAATGTAACTTATAAAAGTTAGAGCTAATATCATCTACAACGAAAAACATACATTTTAAACGTTCCCAGATAATTACAATCAGACTATTACACCCCGTTGTACGTCCGTGGCGAGGCACCAGGCTCATGTAAACCATGACAGCTTGATCTTTTTGCACATTATTTATACTAAATAAAAACATTTACTTTTAATATATTTTCATATCTGGTTCGCGATTAGAATACTTATAAATCCATCAAGAATATAAGCAAATATTATTAATAATATTAATCATATAACTGCGACATATTCGCTGTCGCCGGCCGCCTCTAACGCCGTCATAAACATTCATAAACATCCGCTGTCTTGTCAATTCTACAGTTTTATAGCGAATTCGACGACGTGTCGATAGTCAACATAACATTAATTGGCTGGAAAATAACGGGTTATTTTCACATTTAGGGACGACATTTAACGACTTTGTATTTTAATATTTTAAACACAGCCGTTTCCGAAGTTTACTAAATTAAAAAACATATTTTTTTCAATAACGAAGTTATATTTTGCGGGATACATTTTTCAAGTCTTTCGTTTCACACGAGTTAATAGAGCGTACATAAATAAACATCATGTTATTAATCTTGAAAATAAGATAAATGATAGACGAATGATCATCATTATGAATGTCGTTCGCGTTCTTCAGACAAATTAATCTACTGATAATTTATCATGATTCTCTGCTTCCTAATTATCAATTGCTATTAAGTAAACATCGTAATTGTGAGATAAAATATCTATTCTTACTGCGCAACCGTCTACAAGACCTCGCACCGGCCACTAATTCGGTAGAGTTGCGTGTAAATATGTCAACGTATCGCTATTGCTGGATGATGTGCGATATCAAACTTTTATTATCCGCAGGCGAGACGATGTCGAGAATGCGGGAGGAGGCGACGACCAACGATCCGCAGATATGCGCGTATACATACGGCGCCATCACGAGGTACGTACGGCACGTGACACTTCTTTGCTCAACTAATCTAGCCATTTGTTCCCCACTTCTGGGCAAAGACCTTTCTTCTCATCCACGATGACTTTGGTATCGAGCTACCTCCGTACATAAAAGAGTGTCCAGCTCGTCCCTCCACCTTTTACGTTTTTAAGTCCATCTACCTCCTCCGGTGTCAGTGTGGCGGCCTAATTTTGGGACACACTGTATATCCCTCCCCTGTTGCATTCATACTGCAAGAGATTTTCAAGTACTACACCTAAACGTCTCACAACAACACTAGCTCTCAAATATTCTTTATTTCAAACACACAACCCCTACATAACATAAACGACATTGAAAACCATCTAAATTGCATCGCGACAATCGCACGTATTGGATGTTGTCCAGCCGATTACACGTTTGATCTTTTTATAACGTGATTATACGTGTTAAGCCGTTGGGTTCATGAAGAGGCTGGTGGGGTATGAATGGTTCTGTGGATAGAACTAAAACGCTCACATTGTGCGCGGACAGCCACGATGTCGGCCGTCGTCGGAGAGCTAGGACTATACTAGTTGGCTTTCAGAATTTCGTGTGATTGGACATAGAATGCAATGTTAGTCACAAGTTTTAATCCTCAATTCCGATTTACAAAGACAGTGTCACAAAGTTTCGTAACGTAATTTTTGATCGATAGAAACAGTGGTAAATTACTTCAAGAGTTCTAGTGTCGTTTCGAGTGCGTGTTGTAACTGCGGTGGTAGCAATGAGTGTTGCGGTTGTGGTGTAGTGCTAAGCGGTGTTGCAGACTAGCGCGCCGCGTGCTGGAGGTGAGCATGTGGTGCGAGCTGGCGCGCGACGCCGACGTGCGCGCGGCGCTGGCGGGGGCGCGCGGACGACTCGACGCCGCCGCTGGGGTCGGCGACCACAGCCACACCGCGGCAGAGGTAACTACCGGCTTCACTCTTTTACCTTGTTCATACAATGATCTTTTGGCGCGTGGTGGAAATCGGAACTATCGATATCATCTAGTAAATTGTCATTATTTTGAGATATTTATTCACCACCCACGCCCTCCTGACAACGTCACTCAAGTGCCCATAGATCCTTGTAGCATTGTACATACACGTCAGGCCTCTCTCCTATCGGGATACAGAGCCTTCCCTCCACTCGCTACAATCCAAACGCACTTCTTTCGCCTCATCCACATTCATCAATCGCCTCTTACTCGTAGATGCACGTTGGTTTAGGGTACTTTACCTAATATCTATTCGTTAACGTCACTTACATTCATGACTCTTTTCCATAGGGTTAGTCTGATACCACTTCCCTCCACTTGTTATTAATGACTAAACTTTAAGCAGAAACTCTTATTGTTAATAGTGACGATGTTTTCAAATCTTTATCTTAGAATTTCATTTACAGTTTCCGCAATTTACCATTAGTATTTGCATTTGACCTTGCTGGGACTATCGGCTACATTAATTTACAGATGCTCCGCACCACCGGAGAAGTAGAGGCGGCGCTTGGAGGAGAGAACATATTCAAGAAGCTGCCCGAACCGGACCAACCCATCTATGTAAGAATATATAATTTTTAATAATTTTCGGAGCTTACCGCCACCATCGGGCCACACCACAAGCGAAAGGGCGATCATATCAACACATTTTAGCTATATTTAATTCGCGGGGTTTCGTTGGATGCAGGTGGCAATGAACCGGTCACGCTGGAAAATCATTGGGGGCGTATACTCAGCATTGGGGACGTATAGGCTGGTTTTATCTGCTACATAATTTACCTACGAAATAAAGGGTATTTTGGATTGATCGATAGCTCCACTCGCTCGCTAACGTTGTGGCCCGATGTTAAACGCGAATCCCGCGACAGAATTGTCCCGCGACGACAGATATATCGACAACAGTCAACAACGGACACTTTTTCACGACGCCGCTTTATCACGGAAATATCTTCCGACATTGCACAACGGTGACTTTCACGTTTGCTATGATCATTATTTGATTATTTTGATGCTTGCTATGTCTTGGTATTTCTTTTGTTTTATTAGTTTGGTTTAAAATTTGATACCGAACCGACCCTTCGACTGATGATTTTGATTGTAAATATGGAAACAAATACAAAAAATGTTTTAGAACCAACATTTTGCAAAGAATTGGAAAGGAATAATCTTAATGAAAACTTTTTATCAGTAAAATCACTTTTAAGAGATATAAAAATTTACATTATATTCGATTACACCTCGAAAAAGACGGACAGATGGTATGAATGCATTTTCACGGGAATGGCGGGACGCTACTGGAGACCGTGTTAAATGGAAAGTCCCGAGGGATGTTATTGCCCAGCAGCGGGATCTAAATGGCTATTAAAACACATGTAAGTAAACGTATGTTTGTTTCGCAGACCGCAGCGTTGAACCTACACGAGGCGGTGCGCGAGTGGTCGACGCGCGACAACGAGATCGTGGCCGTTGCTAAACGGATGGCTGTGCTCATGGCCAGGCTCTCTGAACAGATGCACACAGGTCTCTATGCACATTTACTCAAGCTACAGATAGACTAGTCCCACGTACACAACGTGAGACAACGTTGCGTGTCACAACTGTGACTCTAATCATATTATTTGTATAGAGCAGATGTCTGCATTGTGTACATGGGGCCAGTCTGTTTCTATCTTCATTCTCGCATAATTACAGGGTCTATAAAAAGTTTCTAAATGATTTCAGTGTAAGCGTTTAGCAGTAAGCGTTACTACTTATTTTTGTCTTGCTCTAGGCTCTGTCTTGCTGGCTAGGCAGGTACTGAAGAGTTTAAAAAAAAGAAAGTGTAACAATGTTCTAATTTTGAATATTGTAACATGCAATTACATGACTTTCTGATGTGCTAATTTCTCGATTGCATATAACTAAAATCTGCTATTGGCAGTCTTATATTGAAAGCCAGCTCTCGTATTCTATTATTATGAGAGATAAGGAAGAGTGTTGGAAAATCTCAATCTCAATAAAGCCTCTAAATAGTTTAGTAATATAAGTATTGACCATCAGCCCGGCGAAAGGAAAGCGTGACAAAGAAGCCGTGGATCGACGTACCTTCGAACGAGGCTATCGACAAAGACACCGAGGGCAAGTAGACGCGAATGTTGCCTGGGACATGTTTGTTAGTGTGATTCATTGTGTAGCATGCTGTTTGTGCTGGGTCTTGTGTGTTGTTGGTTGTTTTTTTTTTTGTGTAGGCTGTAGGGTTAAGGAGGAAACAGTTGCTCAGTCGGGTACAGTGACTCACCATCGTTTCGTAAAGAAGGAAAAGAGATACATTTATTTCTTTTGCACTTTTCGGAAGCTTTTGGCATGCGCACGCGCAAGTGCAAAAGAGATGAACGTATCTCTTCCTTTTTTACAAAACGATGGTGAGTCACTGTACCCGACTGAGCAACTGTATCCTCCTTAACCATATGGGTTTATTTATTATTATTATTATTTATTTTACTATTACAGCCAAAAAGCATCATCATCATTTTATGTCATTGAACGACGTCAACTATGTTAACTAGATCGTCATTAAAAGTGACTGCTTGATTTGCGTTTCTTCGCTTTTGTACCCTTTTGATAGTGTCACCTTTTGAACGCACTGCTTGCGGGTCAGAGCCGGTTCAGTTCCGGTATGGGAACAAACCCGCAGTATGTTCTAGAGGGTTTACGACCCATGTTCCTTGGGGAAAGTTGTTCAGTTTCATGAGGACTATCGCTGTGTTTCGGCTTTATACCCCCTTTCTGTTACACCCAGTATAAGTGTCGCTCAAAGTTCACGCCCCCGTAGTAGATGCTATAAATGGCTTAATAATAATAATGATGGACGCACCTCGAGGGTCCGAATCGAGGGAATCGAGGAACATAAATTTTAACACAGGGCACCTTATTTCATTGTGACATAAAGGCTATTTTAAAACAACTTTGTAAATATTTATCTGCTCTTGACTGTACATGTTCTGATAATTGTTCATTTTAATATGTCCAGTCTAAAATCATCAGAACATATAGTAAATAGGTAATAGAATTGAATATGGTTGCAGAAAGAAAACGTGAGTTACTGGCGACGTCGAAGGCGATAGTGATAGAGGCGCGGGACGTCGCAGCGTTGGCGAAGAAGATAGCCAACGAGTGTACGGATGTCAGGATACGAACGGTAAATTCATCCAATTTAGCCATTAGTGTCCCATTGCTCGGCAAAGGCCTCTCTCCTCATCCGCCATGATTTTCGGTCACAGGCTACGTACTATACATATTACTTGGTGTATCAGCTTGTGACGGCGGCCTAATCACTCTCTGTATGAGAATAGGCTCGTGCCCCACGGTGGGGACATATATTGGCGAACAACAACAACATCAACTTGTGAACTTCCACTGCTGGACAAAAGCCTTCTCCAAGGTTCTCCACGACTTTTTGCTTCTCGCGACTTTCACTAAGTCTTCGGTCAACCTTGTCGGAGGCCTACCCACACCTTCCTTCCTCTTTCCTTGGGGGAGGCTTTTGTCCAGCAGTAGACGTCTAAAAGCTGACACAACAACAACAACGTTTGCGTTGGTTTTCCCCTCCCAAACGCTTCCATCCACTTTCGCCTTATTTATAAATATATCGATGAAATGTATTATTTATTGTTTTATAGAACCTACTGCAAGTTTGCGAGAGGATCCCCACAATCAGCGGCCAACTGAAGATGTTGACTACTGTTAAAGGGTCGTCGTTAGGGAATCAAGGTAATAGCATTGCGTCTTCTATAACATACTAGAGGCAGCCCGCGAATTCGTACGCATTTATCGTTAACTTTTTAGGAATAAGCACTCTAGTTTCAGGTTGATAATAATTATTTAGTGAACCATTGTTGTAAGCTACCAAGACATATGTGTCACAGACAGCTATCAAACAATATTTAAAAGTTGTTCATGCTTGCCATTTTACAACAATTTTGGAAAATTTTACGCGATATCTAAGAAAACTATACTCGTAGCCTATGAGTTATTCTGTTGTATAAGCTACAATATTTACAAGTTTCATCAAAATCTGTTTAGTGGTTTTTGCGTGAAAGAGTAACAAACAACTTAATGTCCATTCTGTATAAAATTGTTGTTTCATTTCAGGCGGAGAAGAAGACAGAGAAGCAATGAACATGCTTGTATGTAACGCGCAGAATTTAATGTCTAGTGTAAGTACGGTTTTTTTAAATATCTTTTTTGAACGAACAACACGTTCAACAACAACAGAAAACACGTTTTTACAAAGGACATTGTGTTAATTATATCTTCGATATGTGATCGAAGATATAATTAACTTTGAAACATAATTTATTTTATTATAGGAAACGTAACATTTTCGCCAGACCTATCTAACCAATCAAAAAAATTAAAATTTCGCGATACATCGTGTACTATAAAAGTCTCCAACCATCTCCAAGGACGGTTCAAAATTTCAGCTGTTAAGTCAAATTTTCTTTTTACAGTAGTTAGCAAATAGCATTATGAGAACCTTATTTCACTATCGAATTGCACTATCGAAATGAAATGCCTGCTGTTTTTTGCGAAGACTTTGCGCACTTGCGGTTCGTTCGCGGATTAGTCGTTTATACACTCATTACGCACAAGTCTTAATAAAGGCGGGTCCGCTGCTCATGTTTGAACAAACATTGAACGAACATTTCGTTTAATGTTTACCAAAAACTGTTCAAAACATGGAGCAGCGGACCTGCCTTAAGGAACACAATGTGCATGATAATTAAAAAAAATTTTTAGTCCGTCACATAGATTATTTTGAAATATTCGACACGTATTGTTTCTTTTTTCTCTTAAACTAAAAATGATAAAGATACACTGGGTTAAAGTTGCTCGTGACGTCACGCCTCAGTACGATTTTAACCGAGGAATGACGCCAATACCCCCCACTCCGTAACTTTGATGCTCTGTATCTTTGTATTTATTCATGTATTGGATCAGGTAAAATGTTTAAAATATTTTTAATAGCCTAAAAGACGGACTAATTATTTTTTGAATTTTTGAATTTAGTCATCATCCCCATTCACAAGTGTAATCAGGTTGTAAATTGCTATGTAAATAGTTTCATAGTTTCAGTAGTAATAGATATAGTGCATGTGAGGGTTTGGTATATATCTTACATGTAGCGTTAATATTTGAAATGATAATATTATTATAAAGTACATGTTATATGGCAGGTACAAGAAGTTGTGAAGGCGGCGGCGAGTGCGTCCGTCAAGATCGCCTCGCAGAGAGGACTCAAGTGGGTGCGGAAGACGTACTAGTAATTACGATACTACACGAACTTAGACATATAGAATAGAATAAAAGAAGAGAAACCGAACTAATAGTTCTGATAAAGGTTTTAATTAAGAGTCAGAATCTTGTCATTTAGGCCTACCCTCTACCAGTGCTTTGACTCCTTGTTACGACGTGATGTTAACTTACTCTTTCACCTTGAGTGAATTAGGTTCGTCGCAGTCTTCCTCTCCCTCTGTTTCCCTCAACCTTTCTCTCAGTGATGTTTCTCAAGAAACCGTCATGTCGTATCAAGGTTATTTTACCAAAGATACTTATTATTTTTATTGCAATAAGCAAAAATGAAAACTTTTAAATAAATACGCCAGCTAGCTGGAAATATATTGTAAATTAAACCATCTATATTTTTGATAACTAAATAAAACAAAGTTGTAATTAACATGTTTTTCATTTATTAATCTAATACAATTTACATTGTCTTTAATACCTTCAAAGGAAACGGCATTTTTTTAAATATAAATTTCGTAACAACAGATTTCTTACAAATTATGAATTATGCAATTAATTCGCTGGAGAGATGTACTAACTTTTTTAATGAGCGTTAAGAGTAATAATGATTAAAAACTCATTTTTGTTTTCATAGATATTATTACCTAAAGGACTAAGTGCTTGTTTCACCATCTGCAGAAAAAAAATAATTGACAGATAAACCTATGTCCATTTATACAGACAGGTATAAAATATCCGTCACATAAATGTTATCTGCAACTGGAGAAACGGGTACTAAGCCTTACATTTGAAGTTATCATGAAATAAATAGTTGTTAAGTTCGCACATCTCCCTCGGCGAAGGTGTATATACAAATATTTTTGGTATTAAATTTATGGCACTACACAATCACAGATTTGGTTGCCGGTTGTCTTAGCTTACTTCCTTCTGCGGGCCTGTTGACAAACGGATTTCTATTAATACCGTAATATTTTACATTGATGAATTGTACGGCGAACATGCCATTGATCCAGCAGTTATAAAAACAACAATACTGAAAGATGAATTGATAGATACTAATAATGCAAGCTAATTTGATGTGCTCTAAATTCTAATTAGAATTTTTAATGGAACTTCAACATCACCATACCTTTAAAGAAAGGTAAGTACCAATAAAATTTTTTTCTCACTGGCATGGTAAGGGTATGGTACCATTTACATTAAAGGATAGAAAATTTTAGGTTAATAGTGTGAAATCTTATGTGCACATACATGGATAGCCACGTTTTGTCAAGGCAAGTCAATAAATTTCAGAATGAAGGTAATACTCACAGCCTCCTTCTTGCCCTTGTTGTAGCAGATGGAGCGAACCCTGAACGGGTCGACGTATCCACAGGTACACTCCTGCTCCATGTTCTCAGAGAGCAGGGTGCTGGTGATGGCGGTGGCGGCTGTCTGCAGGAACTGCTTCTGCTGGCCAGGGTTCAGACCGTGGAACGACGCGGCGTTGAGTACCATACCGCCAGACTGAAAGGGTATAGCATGTTAGACAAGGCTTGGTTTTTAGCATGCAACAATTACGATTACAGCTCGGTAATAAGTTCGCGCCTGTATATAGATGGTTAACATAATATTTCTTATAGTTAAAGAGCTTAAAGAGGCCTGGCTTTTTAAATTGTGATGAAAATGAGCTAAATAAAACCGTTTAAAAAAAACAAGTGAAAGAGAAACAGGTTGTATCGAAAAAAGTTAAATTCAAATAGTCAAATCTCGGTTTTTAATTAAGATACCGCATCACTATTATAATAGTGAAGAGATAATTAAGATAAAAGATAGATATCTAGAGATCTCTCTACCTAATGAGACAAATTAGATTAAAGATATAGCAGAATGTACTCACGTTGGCAACAAAGTTGACGCAGGCATCATCCTTGTCAGTGACCAGTGATTGCCTCAGAGCTTCAGAATCCTTAGAGGGTTTCTTGTCGCCCAACAACAGCACGTAGTCCTCGGTGTATCCTGCGGGCAATAGTTTATTAGATTTGCAACATTTTTACCTACTTATCCCTTAGACCATATAGTCTAAGACTTATCCTTATGAGGAAAAGACGTGACATTACAATATCTAAAGGCCAGAGGTAATGTGGCCAGTATTTTGGGAACTATGCCTTGGGGAAACGCCGTGGCAAAATACGTCATTATTGAATCTTGAGATCTATTGTTTTCATATTAGATTTTTTGGGTTTCGTCAATAATAACTTGTGTGTGAATGTTGTGTGTGAGATCTAGAGATACAAGACACTGTCCTATAGCAATAAAGCCAGTTACTTCTTCATTGTCTATATCGTACTCTGTTTTGTTTTTCGTCCAAGACAAGGGCATTTGTGATATTGTACTCACCGACAACTTGGCTGGGTTGTTTGCCGGCTCCGACCTCGGAAATGGGGCTCACACTGACCAAAGAGTGAGTGTATGCCATTTGGTTGAACGTCATTCTGTAGGTCAGTGGCCTGATGATGTCAATCTGTAAAGAGGTAAAAATGTTGTAAAATTGGGCAATGATAAGTTGAGTGATCTGTTGGGAAACAAATCTACTAGCTGTTGCAATGAGATACTAAAGCAACTACGAACAAATTGACGTATCTTTGGAGAGACGTCCTTAGCTATACAAAATCAATCATCAGCTGGACGTCCACTGCTGGACGAAAGCCAAGGATGTTCACAATAACCGATCTTGACTGTCCACATCCAACGGCTTCCCGTGATTTCCCGCGGCTAGATTAAAGCATGTCATAAAAGCAATCTGAATAATGTGATGTACTTACCAAGAAGCACGCGGGCCTGCACCTTTCGCCGATAACATTGATTGCGTGTTTCACTGCGCCTGGACGCAGCGGCAACTCGAACAGGTGTTGGTATCCTGCCACTACGTTGTGCAGACCTAAAATATCAACAACCTTGTAATTTTACATACATACATATCCATTAGAATAGGAAGAGACTACTTTCCTCCACCTGCTACGATCCAAATACACTTCTTTCGCTTCATCCACATTCATCATTCGTCTCATACATGCCCGTCGGTTTAGGGTACCTACTCTTGGATTGGCCTTTCTTGTAATTTAAGCATTTATTTTACAGAAAACTGCGGCAACATTACAAGTAATAATTTCATGAATAACTTGAGATTTAACTGAACTAGTATTTTGAATTTGAATTAATTTCATTTTCAGTTCTGTTAGCATGTTTTATCACTTACCAGTCTTGAACCTGACGTAGTCAATGACGTCAGCGATGACACCTTGCGCTTTGTCGACGTATTCAATGTTAGTTTTGATGGTTGGAGTATCGATGTAGCGGCTCTCGTCAGTGAAGTGTACCTTGGCGTTCTTCAGTTTAACTAAAATGTAATTATCAGTTTTAAAAGGAGCTTAAGGTCTTAGAAAATTCAGGATTCGTCAGGATTGTCGCACTTCAGATGATAGAGAGAAGGCTAAGAGAGAACATTTCCTTGTCATATTTCGTTTCAATATTGAATACTTTAAACTACCTTGAAGAGATTGAGATATCAACCAGAAACCTAATCAAAACTTAAATTAAGATTGGGAACTTACTGTCAGTGTCGTGGACGAGTGGGTAAGGCATCCTGGGGGTGACTCCGTACAGGTAGACCTTGATGTCGGTGATGTGCTTGGCCTTGAGGTTGTCCACCAGCTGCGACACCAGCGGCACCACCAGGTTCTTGAAGTTCTTCTCGTTGGGCTGATGGAAAATATTATCAGTATTTTAGTTGCTCATAGATATTTATGATGTTTCGTTCTTTGAGATTGTTATTTGCAAACTGGTTTTTCTTGTCTACTTTCCTGATAGTTATAAATTAAATCATCGCTAGCTTTCAGGTATCGATTTGTGGCGACTCCCATAAATAATATACCTACCTAGCTTATTAAATATAAATACATAAATAAATAACTTAATCTAAACCTAAATAACTAAATCTAATTAACCTAAAAATAAATAACTTAAATCTAAATACTTACCGTACACGAGATCCGATGCACCACCGTCGTGTCGTCCCGGCATAATGGAAACGCTTCAAACCACTTAGGAACAATAGAAGACGTCACGGCATCGGCGCATCGAATGATGCGCCTGCGCGTCCCCTCTCGCCAGTCCTGATCTCATTGCGACGCGGAGCGCACGCTTCTCGGCTACTTATTTTCGCTTTCGCGATTTCATTGTTTAAGTCTCATATCTACTATCATCTGACTTTCTTACCTTGGAACTACCTATGAACTGTGCCTTCCTACTAATCTTCGCCTTGAAAATTCTGTGCTTTCTACAAACTGTATCTTCATTTCTATGTGCTTACCTGTGCTTACCTGTGCCTATAACTGCTTATGCTTAAACTACAATAAACATTATTGGATTTAATGTGAGTGTTGATTATTTCCTACATTGCACCCACATTCTGGTGACCCACGCTGGACATTCGAAGACGGAAGCACGTAAGCTGTAGAATTTTCTGGAAAGATGGCGACTGGTGGCGCTAGCGGTACTGCCGGTGGTGCGGCCGGCGGTGGGTCTGTTTCCACTGAACCGTCCGACATTTTCCGGGTGGGTGTTCGCATTCCACCTTTTTGGGCAGAAAAACCGGCTGTGTGGTTTGCTCAGGTAGAAGGACACTTCGCACTCTCTGGAATAACAAATGACCAAACAAAATTCTATTACGTCCAATCGCAACTGGAGCACCGTTATGCAACCGAGGTGGAAGACATTATAGTGTCACCGCCGGCACAAGGCAAGTACGAGACACTAAAAACACAGCTGATTAAACGACTATCAGCATCGAGAGAAAAGGAGGTAAAGCAACTACTTACTCATGAAGAGATGGGTGACCGTCGACCATCACAGTTTCTTCGACACTTGAGGAAGCTTGCTGGACCAGAAGTACCAGAAGAATTTCTAAAAACAATATGGACTAGTCGCTTACCTACTCACGTGCAGACGGCACTAGCATCGCAACCAGGCGCGAAGCTGGATAACCTGGCTGACTTAGCAGACACGGTGATGGAAATCGTAACTACAACTCCTCAGATCGCCGCTACATCCTTCGTACCTGGAACAGCACTAGATACAATGTCAAAGCAAATTGCAGCACTAACCAAGAAAGTAGAGGCACTCACCCCCCGCGGCAGAAAATCGAGAGATCAAGCACGAGGCAGCTCCAAATCGAGATACCGAAGCAATACACGATCATCATCCAACTACAGAAAATTCCCAAAATGTTGGTATCACAATAAGTTTGGTGAACAAGCGCGAAAATGTGTCAAACCCTGCGATTTCGAACAGGGAAACGGTCAGGGCAGTCGGTAATGGCGACTGACGATTGCCTAGCCACACCAGGTCGCCTATTTGTCACCGACCGTACAACAAAGATGCAGTTGCTCGTCGATACAGGCAGCGACCTCTGTGTCTTTCCGCGCAACGCACTACGACAGAGCCGACCACCTACTGACTTCGAGCTTTATGCGGCAAACGGCACAAGGATCAATACCTACGGTTTCGCACACCTCAACCTGGACCTGGGACTGCGACGTGAATTTAGTTGGCGTTTTATAGTGGCTGACGTCACAAAGGCCATCATTGGAGTCGATTTCTTATCATACTACAACTTGATAATCGATATCCGACACAAGCGCCTGATAGACAACCTCACCACGCTATCGGCAACAGCATCAACAGCAACATCTTCTATAACGATCTCTTCGGTGAAGACAGTAATAGGAGATACCAAATTTCATAAGCTACTGCGAGATTTTCCGGATATCACCAGGCCATCTGGCACACAAAATGCACCCAAACATAACACGGTACATCACATCAAGACTACTCCAGGCCCTCCAGTCTTCTGCACTCCACGTAGACTCGCTCCTGATAAACTGAAAATAGCCAAACAGGAGTTTGAAGCTATGCTGAAATGTGGTACAGCTAGACCATCAGATAGCCCTTGGTCGTCGCCGTTACATCTCGCACCCAAGAAGGACAATGGATGGCGGCCATGTGGGGATTACCGTATGCTCAACTCACGCACCGTCCCTGACAGATACCCAATCCGTCACATCCACGACTTTGCGCAAAACGTGACTGGCTGTCAAGTATTTTCAACTATCGACTTGGTTAAGGCATACAATCAGATACCCGTTGCTAAAGACGACATCTGCAAGACTGCAATTTCAACACCGTTTGGACTCTTCGAGTTCCCGTATATGACCTTCGGGTTAAGGAACGCAGGGCAGACTTTCCAAAGGTTCGTGGACGAAATTACACGGGGTCTAGATTTTTGTTATGCCTATTTGGATGACTTTTTGGTATTCTCTAGAGACGAGACAGAACACGAAGACCATTTGCGCCAAATATTCACTCGCCTGAAAAATTACAATATGATCATAAATACGTCCAAGTGTGTGTTTGGTGTAACTGAAGCCAACTTTCTGGGTTATTCTATCTCCGCCGACGGCGTAAAGCCACTCCAAACAAAGGTTGAAGCTATACAGAGCTTTCCCACGCCAAAAACCGTCAAAGAACTACGACGTTTTCTAGGGATGCTCAATTTCTACCGGCGATTCATCCCAGGTGCTGCTCAACTTCAAGCCCCTCTACATGCATTGCTTACAGGCTCAGTTAAAGGTAACCATCCAGTGGACATCTCCGGTTCCACAATGAAAGCCTTTGAAGATTGCAAGGATAGCCTATGCAAGGCAGCTCTCTTAGCTCATCCAGACCTGCAAGCTAGATTGGCTCTGGTTACAGATGCTTCCGATACAGCCGTAGGGGCCGTCTTACAACAGCACAAAGATGGCGCATGGCAACCTCTGGCATTTTTTTCTAAGAAGCTGTCTCCCGCTCAACAAAAATACTCGCCGTACGACAGAGAACTACTAGCGATTTATGAAGCTATCAAATACTTCAGACATATGGTGGAAGCACGACATTTCACAGTATTCACCGACCACAAACCTTTGTGCTACGCGTTCGACTCAAGAAAAGAAAACTGTACTCCCAGACAATTCAGACATCTGGATTATGTTTCACAATTTACTACCGACATACGGCACATATCCGGTAAAAATAATGTGGTTGCAGACACCTTGTCACGGATAGAAGAGATAGCTCAACCTGTAGACCTCACAGAACTGGGAAAGTCACAAGAAAGTGACCCAGAACTAAAAAGCCTTCTCAATAATGGAACATCTTTGCGTTTAGTCAAGATGACGATTCCTGGTACAAACAAATTCATTTATTGTGATCAGACCACAGATACTCTTCGACCATATGTACCAAAAGAAAAGAGATACCAAGTATTTGAGAGTCTACATTCGCTTAGCCATCCCGGAGCAAATGCAACGGCACAACTTGTCGCAGCCCGCTACGTATGGCCAAGTATACGTAAAGACTGTCGCGACTGGGCAAGGTCCTGCAATGCATGTCAACGTGCAAAGATCACCAGGCACGTTTCATCGCCAGTGGGTACGTTCCGGATACCACGCGCCCGCTTCATGCATGTACACATCGATCTGATAGGACCCCTCCCAGTGTCACATGGATGCAAATATTGCCTTACAGCCATCGACCGCTTCACACGCTGGCCCGAGGCCATACCTATACCGGACATTACTGCAGAAACAGTCGCGCAAGCATTACTTTCAGGCTGGATTGCTCGATTTGGTTGTCCGATTGAAATAGTGACAGATAGAGGACGACAGTTTGAATCCGCATTATTCAAATACCTGTCTGAAATAGCAGGATTCCAGCATAAGAGAACCACGGCCTATCACCCTGCCGCTAATGGACTCATAGAAAGGTTTCACAGACAGTTGAAAGCGGCAATAATGTGCCATCAAAATAGCAACTGGACAGAAACACTTCCATTAGTCCTACTTGGCATACGTTGTGCGTTCAAAGAAGACCTGCAATCAACATCCGCAGAGTTGCTATATGGCGAGACGCTACGACTGCCAGGTGAAATGCTACAACCAGAATCAGAGACAACTAGCGATCTGACAGACTTCTCGGCACGTCTGAGAGACTTCGTCGACAAAATCAAGCCGCAACCAACTTCGAGGCACGGCAAAAGGACTACCTTTGTTTTCAAGGACTTGGCTACCACCACGCACGTGTTTCTGAGAGAAGACGCGCTCAGAGGAGCACTACAACCAGCTTACGCAGGTCCTTACGAAGTTCTGGAACGTAAAGAGAAAACCTTTAAAATTCTGATTAAAGGCAAAATAGTTACGGTGTCCATAGATAGACTAAAACCAGCTTACCTTCTAGTCGGTCCTCGCGCCGCTAACCCAACGCCTGCAGTTGAGACTCCAGCACCACCACCTGAAACAAAAATTAAGGAAACCCTACCTAAAATACCTAAACAAACACGGTCAGGAAGAAAAGTAAAATTTCCAAATTATTATCGCCCGTAGCCCGGTCTCTAGGGGGGGGTGATGTGGCGACTCCCATAAATAATATACCTACCTAGCTTATTAAATATAAATACATAAATAAATAACTTAATCTAAACCTAAATAACTAAATCTAATTAACCTAAAAATAAATAACTTAAATCTAAATACTTACCGTACACGAGATCCGATGCACCACCGTCGTGTCGTCCCGGCATAATGGAAACGCTTCAAACCACTTAGGAACAATAGAAGACGTCACGGCATCGGCGCATCGAATGATGCGCCTGCGCGTCCCCTCTCGCCAGTCCTGATCTCATTGCGACGCGGAGCGCACGCTTCTCGGCTACTTATTTTCGCTTTCGCGATTTCATTGTTTAAGTCTCATATCTACTATCATCTGACTTTCTTACCTTGGAACTACCTATGAACTGTGCCTTCCTACTAATCTTCGCCTTGAAAATTCTGTGCTTTCTACAAACTGTATCTTCATTTCTATGTGCTTACCTGTGCTTACCTGTGCCTATAACTGCTTATGCTTAAACTACAATAAACATTATTGGATTTAATGTGAGTGTTGATTATTTCCTACATTGCACCCACAGATTCGATTCGATCCGATAAAATTACCATAGACGTTCTTGAATCTACACTATAACCTCGGATGAGATTTAGTGCGTAACGAGAGAGTTATGAATACTTACGATGGTAGATTCGTAGGCTACAATGATGTCAGCTTGCTTGTTGGGCAGTTTGAACTCGTAGGTGTCTCCGACCTTCTTGGGAGCGTCAGTGTCTGTGCACTGCACACAGACTGGAGGTAGGACGGCGGGTAGCAGACCAGTGACAGCCAGGGCGGTGTAACCACGGGCCAGGTCACAGGCTTGTTGCAGGGGATCTCCTTGGCCGTTCACAGCGTGGATGCAGGCTTGTCTGTATTAGGATATTACATGAATGTTAGTTTACGATGTTATTAAGAGTCTTCAATACAGTACAGACTGTCATTTCAAGAAGTCAAAGCACTGGAAGAAGAAAGATAGACCTAAATGGCAGAAGCTCCACCGACAAGAGTTATATTATTATATTTTAGTCTGTATTCTGTCACAATAGTATGAATAAACATTTTTTCTTTCTTTCTTAAATGTAATGATGATGGTGACAGTACACACTATTAAAGATTACAAGTTGGACGCATGAACATCCTGGCTTCCTTACTAAGGACTTTACAAAACTCTAAACAAGATAGTCTCATACCTGAATGGCTGTACATCAAGCAGCAGCGAGATAGGACGCAGGGTCGAGGTGGCACCAAAGACCTGTTCACACGCGGGTGGGAGAGTAGCGTGCATTTGGTGATGCGAGTGCTCAGGAGTGTTGACTACCGGGCAACTGCTGGCTAGGCGGTACGAGTTGGCGAACTCGCTCTCTGATGTCGATATCTGTAGACATATGGTTGTATTATACTACTGAGCCTTATAACCAATTTATTCTATTCCCTCGTTTTAATGTCTGCTCCGTGATCAAAAATTCATCATCATCTCAAACTATAGCGGCCCGCTGCTGAGTATAGGCCTCTCTGACAGCTTTTCAACACGACTGGTTCATTCATTGCCACTTGCATCCAACGAGACCTCGCGGCTTTCACGATCAATAATTAAGTAATATTAAACTGATTTACAGATTTCATCTTTTTCAATTTAGATCAAAACTACATTAGGCCACACATGGAATTATTTTCTGATAATCAAGACTACAAACATTAGGTTTGCACTCACCTTGCCGTTAACCATTCTGAAGTCATCGTAAGGCTCGTTGTTTCCGTCTCCAAGAAGACCGCGCAGCTTGCCGAGGTAGAAGCCGTTCACTTCAATGTAGCACACCTAAAACATTGTAATTTTTTTAATAATCTGCCAACCCTAGGCCAGCGTGGAGGATGACGACCTAATTACCCTCATATGAGAGTAGGCTCGTGCCCCTGTAGTGGGGACGTTAAAAGTGCTGATAAGGATTAAGTCTGGTTACTTTATTTGATTGGTATTACTGTAGGGTATTACCTCAAGTTTGCTGGTACAGAACGCCATAAGTCCGTAAGATGAGCCGAGACCGATGCGGCCATTTGCTTCCTTGAAACCAAACACTCCCTTCTCATGAGCTGGGAAGCCGTGGGTAGCGCCGTTGAGGAGCACCTGAAATATACTTGGTTTAGTAATCGGAACGAAGAAAATTATACTATATTTAGGGCCCATTTCACTTACAGATAAAAGTTTTCTGACAGATATTTTATACCTGTCTCTGTCTAAAACGTCATGTTTTGAAATAGACATAGTTTTATCTGTCAACTAAATTTTATCTGTACTTAAGTGGTGAAACGGGCACTTTATCTTGAAAAGTATATCAAATCAGCAAATTGTTTTTACCTGTCCATTGTCCTTAAGCTCAATCGTAGTTCCGCTCTTGTCCTCAATGATGAGGGCTTTAGGAGCACCGTTCTGGAGCTGCATGACCAGGGTGAAGTTGCGGTCGACGTGATCGTGTGCGAGAACGTAGCGGCAGTTACCAGGGAAGGTGAGGTGGCGGCCGTCGAAAGTGAAGATGTGCTGGCCGTTAACAACGACTGCCCTCACTGATCGTGGAGAAAAGAGAGAAGAGTTAGAAAGACCAAAGACTAAGAAGAGAATGAAAGAAAACAAGAAAAGACACTCGGCCTAAGAATTCTGGACCCAAAAAAAAAACTCGCTGCCCAGAAATAAAACACATGCCGGAGTATACACCTGTCGAGACATTTTAATATATACCGTCGAAAAATTGGCTCCGTGAGAAAAAAAATATAACTGCGGTACGGGAGGAAGAAGTGATAATGTAGAGAAGTAATTACGGAACTGACAATAAGACTACTTGATATTTGAACATTGTAAAGAATAGTCTTCATTTAATTCAAAGAGATTCTACTCTTTTAAATGTGATACGTACGCTTGGCTGGGATTTCATCAAGCGGGTTCAGACTCCTTGGGCGGTAAGCTCTGATGAGGGCGAGCGGGTCTGGGACATCACCCTTCAGGATCTGGCTGATCAGGCTGAAGGAAGCCGCGCCGGTTAGTGCGGGGCCTGATAGTTGGCTGGGGCCGGAGAGCAGAGGCAGCTGGGAAAAAAAAAAAATTAATAAAGATGCTCAAACGGACGGCAGTGAATAGAACAGAGTGGCGAGGACTCTACTGACAAGAGCTCTTACTTAAATATAATGATGATGCATTAAAATGTTTAAGTTGTCGGTGGAGACTGTGGAGGCTCTTGTTGGTGGAGTATCCGCTATTAAGGACTATCCTCAGCAGGCCTATCTTCTAATGTTTTAACTTCTTGTTGCGACGTTATTTTAATTTCTCCTTTACTTGAGTAAAGTACGTCGCGGTCTTCTTCTCCCTCTTCCCCTCAACCTTTCCTTCAATGTTTCTCAAGAAACAGTCATATCGCACTGAGTGTCCGAAAAATACGGGGATAAGTTGCTAATGTGGAATCGGCTATACTTACAGCATTGATGTTAATAGCGTTGGGGATTCCAAACTGGTTGAGTTGACCTCGTACGAACTGGATCATAGAAGTGAGGGCGACTGCGAATTTCTCGTACACGACGCGGAGCTCCTTTATGTCATCGACCTTCTCTTGACGGATTTTCTGTGATAGGATATAATGATACGTTTATATTTTGTTAAATATTGTAAGTCTATGAAGTCATTTGCCTCCAGTAGCAGGCTGTTATTGATCTGATCATGATGATGAATCCAGAGTTTTAGTGTCTGTTTCTCCAGCTACTGGTAAAATTTAACTGAGAGATAACTTATGTCTATTTTATGAAGTTTTAGACAGTGACAAAATATCTGTCAGTTGAATTTTATCTGAAGGTGGTGAAACAGCCCCTTAATGTAATTAAACTTACCTTCTGTACGTAGTTGAAGAGAGCATCAGCGAAGTTTCTGGTTTCCTCAGTAGGCAACAGATTGCGGATGGTATTGTGAACTTCTTGCAGGACACCCAGGGTTTGTTCGACTATAGCTAAGTCTTGGAACTGAAATTGTACAAACTTTGTTAACGCAATGCTTTGTATTTATCTATTTGGATTAAGATACGGCAATTTTGTTAAGGCATGATTGGTGTCATCATGATCACATAGAATCCCCCACTGCTATTTAAACGCCTCTCTCTTTAAATTTCCTTTTGTTTCTGTCGCATTCGACTCGATTTCTCGACTCGATTCGATGGTTTGCATCTGCAGCCTTAACAACGTCATTTGCATAGGTCTAGTGTATTCATAGATATACCTTCTCCTTAATCATGTTGATGAAGGGATGTTCCTTGATCTGTTGCGTCAATTCACCGAAGATCATGGCCAGTCTTACGCGGATTTCCTTCAGTTGAGCCACCACGAGACGAGTCAAGTCTGAAAATACACAATATGAGATTTATTGTTGAATGCTCAAGTCATTTTACAAAACATCATTATGGGGGTATTACACTATACACTTTCTTGGATCATTTAAATGATCGTCTATTGGATCCAAGATAATTGACTATGAGAAAATTGATCCTAGTCCTATATTACATTATCCAATATCATGGACTTCATACATCTTTGATCCAAAATATGACGTTGTTGTATGTCCCTAAGTTCAATTGTTATTTTATTCTTACCCTTGAAGATTTCGGCGACAGTGTTAGTCAACTCCTCAAGCTCTGGCTTGTGTTTTTCGTAGAAGTCTGCGACGAGAGCAGCGAAGTGTGCTACCAAGTCTACTAAGCCTTCCAAATATTCTTTGACTACAGCTGCTACGTTGCCGTACAGTTCCTTAATTTGAGGCTCGATCTACAATGAACGTGACATATCAAGTTGATTGCTGATTTCCTTATAAATGCTTATTATCTTGCCATTTTTCTTTAAGCTTGTATACTAACCTGTTTCTCGTACATTTCGAGAACCTTCTTGCTTGTCTCGGAAATGGTACTGCAAATCTGTTCAACGAGTGGTTGAGTTGTACGAACTACGTCATCAATGATCTTGGCCAAGAAACTGATTACCTTGTCGCTGTAAATGAAACATGTCGTTTTTATTTATCGAAAAAAAAAACATTCTATAACTCTAGTAACTTATCTATAAATAGCAGTTGTATTTTACAAGCTGCTAATACTTACAATTCTCTTTGAATCTCACGCAAAGTTTCATCGTCGGCAATGTCTTTGAAGAGGAATCCTAATTCCGCGCGGTAACCTTCTCCCAACCTCTTGAGAGATTGCTCAACCTTTCCTAAGATGTTCTTGAACTCCGCGGACGCCTTTTCACCGAGCTGCTTGATGCGTTGCGCTAAGTTATCCAAATCCTTTTGCAGAGCGCCCTGAAATTTCGACTCTTATGAATTTATGCATCATAATGTAAAGAAATTAGCATTATTAAAGCAGTTGTGGTAAATGCAGCAACGGGTGATTCGAATGAAAGAAAAACCAACCAAGAAATATTTGAAGTTGTCCTTGGAGACGCCGTAGTCGCTCTTGACGAGGTTGTCTTGGATGAACAGAGCACCGTGGATAATGTTCTTCTTTTCCTTGCCCAAAACGACGTCGGCGCTGATGTCGACACGCTTTTCGGGTTGAATGTGACCAATGATAGACAGCTTACGTTCGGATTCATCTGTATACAGTAAATCAATCCTTCAATTCATATTCTACCTTTATCTTCATTATAATCAAATTCTAAATATAGCATAAGAACTTACCGCTGTAACCAGTAGTGAATTCGTAGTATTCGAAGTCCTTGGCGATAGCGTGGACTGAAACGGGTTTGCCCTCCAGCAGACTGAATTTCAAGTCTCCTTGTTGTAGGTTGTCCTTTACAATGGCGTTACCTTCCAAGTCAATCACTTTTACGATAGGTGTATTAACCTGAAGCAATTAACAGGATTATTAAAATTTTTGAACATTATTCATTAATACCAGCCATCAAAGGTACTTGTACTTACCATTATTTTGATGTGAACTGGGTTGACTTCGAAGTAGATCTTGCCTTCGCGGTCCTGTACAATTCAAATAAGATAAAATTAAGTCGCTGTAATTATCGATTCGTCAATTAAGTATTTTTTAATCAGTTCATTCCTTACATTGCCAAGAGATGAGTGGGACAGCACGGCAGCTGTTTCAAACTTCAGAGTGTTGTCATTCGGACGCTGCACCTTACCGTTGATTTTGAGTAGAGCCTCCTATAAAATTAATTTAAGGTTTTAATATGTGGTAATCTACAATCAAATAGGTATTATATCATTATATAGTAGTATTTTTACCTTGCCAAGTTTGGGATGGCTGAAACCGAACTCAGCAACTCCAGAATGTTGTTGCTCATTGCCGTTGACGTCAACCAAGAACCTGGCAGCGGTCTTCTGTGCTGGCTTGTTCTTGTCCAAGTGCAAGACTACCTCGCCGCGGAGTGGGAAGGGCAAGGCCTTGCCAGCGGGGTATGACACCACCGACTCAAGGGCCAACACACGAGATGGGATCGTGATTGCGATACCGGATGGGAATTCTGAAAATAATGAGTTGTTGAAACATACATACATACATACATATCAGTCTCGCTTCTTTCCCATCGGGGTAGGCAAAGACCACTTTCCCCTACTTGCTACGATCCAAGCATACTTGCTCCGCTTCATCGACATTCATCAGTCGCCTCATACATGCACGTTGGTTTAGAGATTGGATAAAATTGTTGCAATATAAACACTAGCAATAATATTTAACCATAATCAGCATTAATACTTACTGCCATGTTCAGGTTGACTGTAGACGTGCATGTAGTATTTCTTGTCAGCCTTGTTGACGTGTAAGTCTAAGGTGTATTGCGGGAATTTCTTGTCGGAAACCTCGTTGGAAACTTGAAGACCGAATTCGGGAGCGAAGCCAAGTTTACGCAGGTCGAAACCAACGTTGATGAGGTGTTGGAATGTGCCAGGCTCTGTTATAAAAATACACATTTGTTGCTTTATTCTACACTTCAAAAAAGGAGATAGGTACTTCATTTTATTAAAGGCTAACCACACATTTCCGGAAACACGTCTCTACCTTGTTCCGTCAAAAAACGGTAACGTACAATTTGTATGAACTCATCATACCGCTTTATAGGTTATGGATACTTACTGGGCGTGTTAATCTTTGATTGTACTTCAACATTAGCGCATTGCTTCTTCTCTTCGCAGTACACGTAGGAGTTCTTGTATTCCATGTTTGTCACACGAGACTCGGCGACATAGCTACGTTCACCAATGGCCAGGTTCAAGAATGTCTGGAAAAGGAGGATTCACATCGTAACAAAAGTTTTAAATTCATGATCTGAAACAAAGTTGAAGAATAGAAGAGAAACAAACCTCAATGCCTTGTTCGTTTCCTTCAGACAGAACAGTGCGGATGTACTTGAAGTTCGCGGATTTCTGCTCGTCTTTCACTTTGACGGATCCTGAACCTTCGATGATAGTCTTGGGTCCTTCTTGTTTGCTAATGAAAGATGTGCTGAAATAATAAATGTTTAAATTAATATTTTGTTCATTATGTACCTATATTATTTTGGAATCAGATCTCATTTATTAAATCGACATACCTTCCACTCAAAACATTCTTGTTGTCGTTGGTAGCATGGAACTCCAAACGTTTGCCACTTCCAGCGTCCTTGCTTGAAATATCAACCTTGTAGTTCTTTATGCCGAGTTGCGGTGCGTTGGCGACACCCTTGATAACGACATTGTCTTTCTGAATGTGAGCTTCACTGCTGGCTTCCAGATTGATGTCTCGCACGTTCTCAATCTTGACCTCTACCTTTCCTTGTTGGGCGTCAATCATGTTTCCTTTGAGAAGAATCCTGGGAATAACATAATGAGTTTAGTAAATGGCTACATTCCTGTCATAGTCGAATGTCTTTTCTAAAATTTCCTTTTCATCATGGTATTTGCTAATGTCTACCTGCTGGGCTGCGCTGATTCAGGGCACTTGTATTTAAGGTCAATGACAGGGTGTGACTTGGAATAAACAGCCAGAGCATCGTAGTTGTAGATACGACCGTCAGCGTCTAGGGATGCGGATGCACTGTACGTGTCAGGTGCTGGGGTCTGCAACGAAAGTTAACATTTTAATACAGATTAAAGAATAAACTGACGGCAGAGAATAGAGCAGAGTGGCGAAGACTTCATAGACAACAGCTACGCTGTTTAATATGATGAATGATGAAGGAATAAATTAGTATTCAGAATACTGTTTTCAATTAAGTTTACCTTGGTCAATACTTGAAGGTGTAATTTCTTCAATTTCTCGCTGTGTGGTGCGTCGGCTTGAATCGATACTCCGTACTCTTGAGAAGCAGCATGAGCACCGACGGCGATGGTTGCAGACTTGCCCTTGCCGTATTGCGATTTCAATTCCATTGAAGCCTTCTTCTTTTCAGCTGGAATTGGGAAAGAGTTGAATTCATTGTAGAATATAACGAAAATAAACATGTAGATGAATTAAGAATTAAGAAATTGTATATTGCTAACAGTGAAGGAAGACATCGAGAGGAAACCTGCATACTCTAGAAAAGAAATCCCGCATTGGGCCAGCATGGTGGATTCCGACCTAATCAATCTAGTATGAGGGTAGGCTCGTGCCTCTGTAGTGAGGACGTTAACAAAGCTGGTAAAGAATATTGTTTATACTTACAAGAAACGTCAGCCTTGTAGCTGCTCTCCAAGACAAACG
Organism: Anarsia innoxiella; assembly: GCA_947563765.1. Classification (NCBI taxonomy): domain Eukaryota; kingdom Metazoa; phylum Arthropoda; class Insecta; order Lepidoptera; family Gelechiidae; genus Anarsia; species Anarsia innoxiella. The sequence continues at coordinate 547,211 of OX387415.1, forward strand.
GATCGGCGTGAGGAACCAACAACTTGATTTTACCGAAGCCTTCATTAGGTCCACCCTTGCCGTTGGCATCCAATTTGTATTGCTCTCCATTCAAGCTCGCGCTTTCGATGATAGTGAACTGGGAAAATAAGGTTTCGTCTTAATGTGCTCATACTTGTTAAAGAACCGGCCAAGTGCGAGTCGGACTCGCGCAGGAAGGGTTCCCGGGTTCCGTACCATTCACTATTGATATCGCATAAAATATAAAGTTTGTTGTATCACACTTTATTATTATTATTCTATAAAAAAGGTAAAGAAAAAGTAAGCATATGAAGGGTCTTCTTACCTCGCCAGTGTCACCGTTAGATGTCAAGAACAGCAAGTTAGAAACCAGCTTGATGTCGTGGGCCTTTTCGAAAGGAAGTCGCACGTTGATGGTTGTGTCTTGTTGGTATCTAAAAATATAATACTGGTAAGTTACGGAGATCTTCTATAAACCTGTGGATTACAATGATAAATGTTTGCTTGAAGTAGCTTTAGACGTATAAAAGGCTAACCACACATATCCGGGAACACGTCTCTTAACGGAACACGGCAAAAATCGGTTACGTACAAATTGTATGAACTTGTTCTCACAGCTCCGTGTCAGGCGTCTATATTGGAACGGACAACTCTGAACATGGATAGCCCTGACCCGGAAATGTGTGGATAACCCTTTATACCTTGTGCTCAACACTTACTTAGCCTCTCCATCCTTAGCCGGGTATTTGACTTGGGTTTGGTCTTCAACATCAAAGCCATATTCAGTACCGTAGCTACCCTTTAGCTTGATTTTGTCGTCGACAGCCTTCTCGTAACCGATGGATGAGCCAGTCAGAGAAATTGAAGCCGGTTTCGGGATAAGATTGCCGTTTACTTCACCCTGCGAAAGATAAGTTGGTTAAATAAACTTCCGATTATTTATCTCTACGTACAGTTTACCTATTAATGTATGAATAGTCTCATCTTACCTTGAAGTCAAATTTGCTTCCGCCATTATTATCCGGAATGTTCTTGATGTGGAAGGTGTTATGCAAATTCTTTCCATCCTTCAATTTGATTTCGATTTGACCTTCAAGGTTGATCTTTTCTTTCTCGTAGTCAGTATCTACTGCTTTAGACTTGAAAGAGATCGTGGAAGCTGGTCCACCGCGTTTGGTTGCGTCGGATAGTAAGTATTCCATGTGTCCGTTGACGACCTAAAATAATTATTGCAACATGTTATTGTTTTGATTATACTACATATTTTCATGTTATTATTTTGATTATACTACATAATTTCAAAGGTTGCAGGAATACAATTTCACTTACATCGTTCTTGACAGTGTAATCGTGGTTGGCCTTTAAGCTCAAGCATCTCTCTGTAGGCAGAACAACCTCAACAAGGGAGTTTGATTTGCCAACGGTACCTTCGCGGTGCACATTCACCTCAGTCTTCTGGCCACCGTATTCCAATTTGTTCCTATAAACAAGGATAAAAGCAATAATCAGTTTAGTGCTTTAACTGTAAGTAATGAAGTACATAGATCAAATAAAAGAGGGAATAGAAGTGGTGTCTTATGAGCGGCGACGCTCTTAAATATGATGCGGCTTTACTTACTTGGAGTCAATGAGTTTCTCAGTGCGTTTGTTGGATGTGCTGAAGTGGACCTTGTCGTTGTTGTCCTTCTCGAAGTTCAAGAAGATATCGACGTCGGCGTTGTAAGTCGGGTCTTTCACCACGAATTTAACGTCTCCCTTTATTTTGCGCTGAGACTGCAAAAAGAACACAAAACATTAGATTTCACGAAAGATTAACTTTTACTGCTCTGACATTATTACAAAAATTCTTTTTTACCTTCTTGAAGTCAACGATGATCATTCCGTTGCCCTTTCCGTCATTATCAGTGACCTTAAAGTTTCCATTGGCGGCGATAGCATCCTTCAAAACAAACTTGAGCTGTCCACTAGGGTTGGCACCTCGGGTGACCTTCAGAAGGTAGTCCAAAACATCTCCCTTACTGCAGCCAATCTTAGCGTGGGAAGAGTATAGTTTCTCATTTTCGATTACTCCGACATCAAACCTGAGAAAATAATAAATATTAGCATTATTGATTAAAACCTACGACACTTCATCTAACAAATTCATCAAGGACTACTTACTTGATATCCTCGTCCTTGCCACTGCCAGAAATCTTCAGGTGACCAATAGCACCAACATTCATGTCGTTCTGCTTGGTTTTGTGCAACACAACACCCGACAATTCATATTTACCAAGTCCCTTCAAGTGGATGTAGTTTTCCAAGTTTGACTTGTCAGCAGACACGATATCCCTCTTTGCAAGTAATTCGATTCCTTTCTTGTTTACTTCGGCATTCACTTTGACCTTGTAGTCTCCAGGTTTCTTGATGTTGGTTCTGCCTTCTAGGTCTAATTCGGCATTCTGGTCCATGTAGACTCCTTTAGCTTCAATGTCTACCTTCTTGGGGTCTACTTCGGCATCAAACTCGACTTTGAGGGGCAGTGCGTGGATTTCAACTAAAATGATAATTCAAATTTTATAGATTTTGTAAAAGAAAAATATACCAAGTTATTTAAATAATTAGTTACAAATTTGCTTAAATTGTAAAAATGCTAAATACTTACATTTGTTTTTCGTGATAACACTGAAGTCTTCAACTGATTTCTTATGGTACTTCAACAGTTGGTTCAAGTTGACACGGTTCTGCGCGTTGCGGAGATCTTGTCCGTAAAACAGTTCGATGTCATTGTGGTATTGCTAAAATCAATATAAAAATATGTTATTGCTATTTTTATTTGAACTATTTCATAGTGTTAACGAGTTATATGATTGGTATAAATGTAACTTACCGATTCTGCGTTTTCAAAGTGTCCATTTAGTTTGAAATTGATGAATGGATTCAAAGTGTTCTGGAACTCCAACTTAGCGTCATGGCCCTTAACGGAACCACTGATCACCATGTTGTGTTCTCCCTTCTTCGCCTTGACATCAATGTCCACGTTTCTGCCTGCGGTCTGAGTGAAGTGTCCATTGACGTCAACAATCTCGTTGGAATTAGGAATTGTAATTTTGATTCCTTCGAGAGTGTATTTCACAGTCGGTGGGTTGTTTTCTCTAATAACTTGACCGTCAACTTTGAGGTTGTGTTTGCCTTGCTCGTCAATTTGATATTCAATAATTGGTTTGAACACGCTACGCCTATCGTTTCCTTGGATGGTAAATCCAGCTTTAGCGTAATATTCAATAGCGTCAAGTTTAGCTTTGACAAGACCAATCATTTCATTCTGCTTATTGACGAAAGAGATTTCACCACTCAATGTCTTGATTGGAGATTCGACTGAGAGCTTGATAGTCTTCTCCTGATTGGTGCGGATTAAATCTCCGGAAACTGATGTGCGTCTGTTCTTTGAACCTAGAACCAGAACATTTATTATAACGATTGATATAACACGTTCAACATTGTTTTAAATTAGTATTGAAATCAGTATTACCTTCAGCTTCCAATAAAATTTCGAAGCCTTGTTTCTCAGGATTATCGTTGCGCAGAATACCCTTGATGTGGTAACCTTTCAGGTCATTCTTCTCCAACACTAACTTAACCTTTCCAGATCCAGTTAATGGGTAACGTGCGAGGAACTTAGAGATGGAAGCCTGAGCTTCGGGTCCTGTAAAATAAGTTATTGTAATATTTATAATGTAAAACATAATATATTACACGCACAAGACATTGTTGGGTATATTATACTAACCAGATACTGAGAATGGCACGGAAACCTCTCCACACAAGGTCAATCCAAGAACTTCAGAAAGTTGGTCGAAGCATCCGGAGTATTCCTTCCTGTCGGTATCAACCTTAATTGGGTTGTGCTTCTCTTTGCGACCCTTCTCTGCAGTGAAGTACACCAAGTCATTGGAGGCTGTCACAATTTCTTGTTTGTCGATGGGCAAGCCGAATTGTAGGTCGATACCATGACCGTCTTCCAATACTTTAGCAACAATATGACTGCCAGTTGAAGAGTGCAAGTTGGTGATGACCTTCAGACCAGTCGAGACAGCGTCGGCGTCAACCAAGAATAACCCAGCGATTTCAACGTCAGTGCTTGGGACGAGTTTAATGTCCAGTTTGGCGTTCTTGGGGTTGCGGTAGATTTGGCGCAAGTCAATGTTGGTGGCTACGTCAAGGCGACCGGTGGCGGAACCAACGAGGTCGAGTTTGATGGGGAAACCAGTCGATGTGGGGTATGCTAGCTCAGCGTCAAGGAAAAGAAGGTGGGCCCTTACTTCTTGCTGCAATTAAAAAAGTTAACATGTTAGTATTTTAAAATTTTCATTCATAAGATGAACAAGTATTTTCCTATAAAAGGAGTTCTTACTTGGAAATGTTTAAGCTTCTCCACTCCTTCGTTGGCAGTCTTAAGTAGTTGATCTAACATATGGTTGAAATCGAAGCCTTTGTCGTCACCGAGGGATAGGAAGATAGCGTCGGTGCCGAACAGTTTGAGGTATACATCCAGGTCCAATTCATTGTTGTAAGGAACGGATTCGGCTTTGAGCTGCAAGAAAAGTATATTTTAAATTTAAAAATGTATTTCAATAATTCAATATGAATTTTTTTGTAAAAACTTGCAAAGTACTAACGTGCTTGTCGAAGTTGTCAACTTCCGATTTTACAGAACGACGGCCTCTGCTCAGGCTGCCTTCCACCTTTTGGTCCATTTCACGGATTTTCTTCACAATGTTGTCATAGATGTCTTGTGGTTTTTCCGTACGCAGGAAGCTCTTGGGACCCAAGAAGTGTTCAGCCACACGGTCTAGGTTTCCTTGTCTGCCTCCTACTTCAAGAACGTTCAGTCTGTGACCGAAGAGCTCAGCGGTGACGTTAAGGCTAGCTGACCGTGGTAAGAATGAGTCTTGTGAGTAAATAACTATCTGCTCCAGATTGCTACCAACTCCCAAAGCGTCAACGTTGTAAGACAACTCGCGGTAGAAAGAGTATTTCCTGTCGTCGATGTTGAACTTGTTGGGAGTGCGGATGGCTCCATAGTGCTCGCGTTGTAAGCGCCTGTCGGGGTTCGCTGACGAACGGATAGCGCGCAGAGATGAAGAAATGAAGCGGCCAACTATACGGAAAAATAACATCAATTAGTATTTTTATTAACTTAACTTGTAAGATTTTTTTTTTGATATTCATAAAATAATGTGCAATCACCTTGGTGTACAGGCTCGGATTCTAAAAGGTTCTTGATCTCAGTAGCGGAGTGAGCACAGGGGCATTTGATGACAGCCAGGTAAGCTTGAATACGGATTTCAGAGTCCAATTGGCGGTTCTTCATTAAATCCATTGCCAATTTATGTACCTATTTAAAAGAAACGTTTAACAATTAGTAAGATAATCAACCAAGTCAATTATCACAATATCAATACGTAATACATTTGTATAATGTACCTTAGTCGCACAAGGATCAGCACCGAAAGCTTCAATAGCAGCAACGCGTACTCTGGGCTTAACATTGTTATCATTGGCGCAGCGAACCAGCTTGTCAATAACACTGTCTTCCAAGTGATGGATGTTGCGGATACCCTTTAGGACAGCCACGACATTGTCCTCCTCAACCTTGGACTTTGGCTTGCAGTTCTGGAGTTTACTGGCCAGTTTCTGGGTTAAGGCAACAATGCCGTCAGATTTGGTCGTGTGGCAATTGTGGTCGCGGCAGTAGGAGCCGGCAAGAGCACCGACGCCGAGGTACAGCTGTTTAGGCGCGTTTGGCATATCAAGAAGACCCTGTAATCAAGTAAGTAGTGAGACTAGTTCCAAAAAGGCTCTCTTGTAATAAAATAATTGGGAAAGGAAAATATTTTCTTACAGCAGCAGCCTTAAGAGCTTCATTGTGGACGTGCTTGGCGTTGCCCAGGCTAAGTAAGACGAGTTGTTGCTCCAAGGCAGACAGTTCGTGGCTCTTCAGAATCTCGATAGATGCTTCAATGCTGTAGCCGGTGCCGGCACGCAACACTCCGTCCAAGAACACGCGTCTAGTAAAGAAACAAAAACAAATTGTAAAATAAGCTCAACTAGCACTATGTTGATAAAGTATTGAGAAGCGTTTTATGCGCCAAAATTGTATTCGTAAAAATATGTTAGTATTTGACTTACTTTTCCAAGCTGTTGCCCTTGATCTGCTGGTACACTTTGGTTAATTCTTCTTTGTTGACGGTACGCAGGATCTGTAAAACATTATGATGTTAAAAAATACTCAATAGTTTATTGATATCGAAACAATCGTGTAGTATTTAGTAATGAACAGATAATCGTGTCACATACCCTGACAAGTTGAGCGAATTCACCAGCGGACTTAGAGCTGGCTTCGGAGCCAAGAGTCTTGGCAGTGTCCTTGATAGCGGCGAGTGCAGCTTCAGCGTTTCCACCGGACGGGGCGCCGTGGGGGTTCTCGAAGATGACCGTGCGGGTTTCAGTGCACTTAACTATACAAAGAAAGTAATAAATTTGAAAAAATACTCAGGTTTTAATCATAAAGAAGTTCATGCTTTAAGTGACCTGCACATGATACACTTGAAACGACATAACGGTTTCTTGAGAAACGTCATTCAAGAAAAGGTTAAGGGGAAGAGTGGGAGAGGAAGTTAACGTCATGTCATATCAAGAAGTCAAAGCATTAACAGAAGATGGGCTTAATGTACGGATGCTCCACCAAGCTTAACTCTTAAATATAATGATGATGAGGACATACCTCCAGTGGGGGCATCTGCAGCTTTGCCAGTAAGAGTGAGCTTAGTGTGGACCTTAGCGCGAGCACCGTTTTCACCCACAGAGAAGGGTCTGTACAGATATTCCTCACTGGCCGACACCTTTTCCGAGACGCCATTGTTCACTTTAGACTCTACATGGAGAGTCGACTGCAGAACTTGGGTGTTTTTGATTTCCTAAAAAGATTAATTAGAATTATGAACTGTTATGCATGACGTATATTTTAGGGTGACAATTCTAAACTCTTAGTTTAACTGTGGTATCATAACCAGAGCTGGCTTTTGAGCTGGTGGTCACTAAGCGCAAAAGAATCAGCCACCAAAAGTGTTTTAACAGGCTTGCATCATAAATCGTCTGCAATAGCCGTGAGTCCCATATAAGCACAATAGTCGTTGCTTTCGCAGCTAGCTTCAGAGATCATTTAAACGACTTTGTCATTTCTTTTAAATAGTACTTACAGCATTAGGGTTGACAATTCCAGTGATAAGATCGTGTTTGCCCTGTTCGCGGTACGCGCAGCGAGAGAGGTCACGAGAGCGGTGCAACAACGCGGCGCTTCCTTCTTGCGACGAAGATGCTTCAGTAGGGCACACGCCGAACACGTCAGTCTGTACACAAAGATAGATTAGAATCATCATTTCAGCCTATAGCTACCCACTGCTGAGCATAAGCCCTTCTAATGATTTTTCAACGCGATCGGTTCATTGCCATCTAGACCCAACGAACAGATTAGAATATTAAGAAAAATCTTTTTGTGTGTTTCCACTATCGTTAGGTTTACAATGTATTCCATCAAAACTATAGCAAAGATGTTTTACGATGCATTGTGTAGCTGTTTCTTCAGGTGCTACCTTAGAATAGTCATCTATGCTTGCTAGGTGTCTAGTATAGGACACCGCGTTTTACGCTTCATCTACGAGTATTTACAGTTTTGTTGTAACTACAAAACAATTGAAGTACGAAGTTACCTGAGTGGAAGCCTTGTTTTCTGTCTGCAGCAGAGAAATAAGAGCCCGCTTGATGTTGAGAGAGCGGCGAGTGTCGCCTTCCTCAGCGCAGATCTCTGCTCCCAAAGCGCCGTTGGACAGAGCAAAGCGGATCGGCTTGTCAATGCCCGGGGGACTGCTGTATTTCTGCAGGAAGAATAGCAGGTTAGAACTACTAATATTAAATACAATAAAAATTAAATAAAAAGACATTTATTCACTTCCCAATAATTAGTTAGTTAAATATGAAAATGAAAATAAATCTGCGAAGATATTTAAGCTATGAAATGGCTTAGGACTCAGCACAATGTTTTTCAGCCTTCGCCATTAATGAGTTCGCTATTAACCCTATAAATGAGTCAGGGCCTTAAAGACCAAGTGACCCTAAATCAATTACTAATAGACTTATGAATACGGATAAAATTAAGATTTGTTTCCATAGTACCAAGTGGAAGGAAGTGGTCATGGCATACAACGACGGGAAACAGAGGGGATAGATAGGTATGTATGTATGTAAAATTCACATCCACCATCATTGGGAGGACCTTGCTTATTCTTTATTCTTAGCTAAACGGATATTTTTTTGGATCAACCAGACTATAAAGAACCCAAGCAACATGTTCAACTTAAGTCTATCTAAAACTTAATAACCATTACCTTGCCATCAGGCCCAGAAATCACGAGGTTCTGGACCTTCAGCTCGTTAACGCAGTTACCGACGCCAATGACGGAGACTTGACCCAGGAGCTTGACGCTGGTTTCCTGTCTGTCGGCGCCAGTCAGGAAGATGGACACGGTGCCTTCGACTCCATAGTTGTAGCTGTGGCCGTTCAGGTAAGATGGGGCGGTCGGGGCTGGAGGAATAATATCCAATAAGTAATGACTCGAGGCGCTAATAGTCAATTATATTGATAACTCGAGGAACTTACAGTCAATCATAGTAATAACTCAAGGAATTCCATTGACTCAAGAAACTAAAATTTTTCGTTGATTTTCTGACTTTCGGTAATTTAGAATTCTAAATAAGCATGTCCTCATTTATAAAAAAACAATACTTACATCCTTTACATGACAATGAGCATTTATCTGAAACAAAAGAAATAAATAATTAGATTAACTTTTAATCATAACAAATAGTCTAAATGACTTTATGCACACTTATGAACAAGACTGAAAACTAGTAGACATAATATAAGTGCATTTACAGCTTTACACAGAAGTCATGTTATTTTAAAGCGCTAACAGTTGTTTTAGAATGATTAGTTTGTAAAGATTGATCCGAATATGACTGTAATATCAATCGATTATAAACATATCCGAGATATAAAATCGTTTGCAAACCAACAAAATAAATCGATGTTTCTTTGTTTGCACGTTTGATAAAGGTCAAGCGGATGTGTTTCAATGGACGTGCATTATCAACGTTTAATTGATGCCTAAACTAGGGCTAGGAATATACCCGCGACTCGACCGTCAACAAGTGTTGATTCATGTATTTGCACATTGATACGATAACGGCCAACTTTGACCCTAGTCAGCCGGATCTATATTACAATGTTATGTTATTACATTGATATTTATTGTTTACACTTTTCTAATTATCTAATGTTTATTGAATTCATTTGTTTTGTTCTAGAACTATTCGTTAGAGATAAAAATGCTTTACTTGGTTAGTGATCCAAATAGCGGTAGTTTTTTTATTTATACTCTTATTCGTGATAACTATTAGTACTCGTGAAACAAAACTACTTCATATTAGGAACATATTCAATTCGAAGGTTAAATAATATTTTTCATAAACATAGCTTGACTTGATCAGTTCTTATATCTACTATCAGAAGTTTACACCATTTATTTTACGGATTCCTAAAAAGAACGTGTAGGTATATTGGCTTTAACGTTACTTTTTAGGAGTATGTAAAATGAGAACAACCCGCTATCACAACAACAAATTCTTTAAATTACAAGACTACATTTTTTTTTAACTTACGTCAATTTTACTTTGATAAAATTCGCTTGAAAAAGTTCTGTCAATAGGTATGTCATAGATAAGTATACCTTGCTTGTTATCAAGGTAATCTAATCTGAAACATACAAGAATATACCTATATTATACTCTATAGAAGAAAACTATGCAATACAAGCGAAAAGAATTGCATATCGCCCATAAATTGAGCGGACGTTTCCTAATTGAAGAGCAGCCACTCGTCGTCATGATGCATTTATATAACTTGCTAACTTCTAGCTTCTTTGTCAACTATTTTACCTAACCTATCAAGGTATTAACTAGGTATAGCTATCCATAAATTCATATACAGTTTATAGTTTCTTTTCTTTCAAGAAAATTTAAAAGGGGTATTCTATGAAGCTAAACAAAGTTTCTTATGAAATATTGGTCCTGTAGACACCTTAAAAACTTGATTAGGTAAATATTAGCGAAACAGATACAATTAGCCTGTCACGTCCTACTGCTGGACAAAGGCCTTGCTTTCCATCCAGATAGGAGAGCTAGATAGAAATACTTTATTGCACACAAAGAGATACAGGCTCTTTAGTATCTTATGGCAATACTTTGAACTTATAACATTGTGCGCAAAGTCGGCCTTATCACTAAAAGTGATCAAAAAGTGATTACTTATAATTATGAGTATAACTATAAACAGTTTAGAACTTTAGCGATAAATCGTTAGCAACCTAGTATCTACACACCAAAGCCGCCGGCTTTTTTGACAGCTGCCATTCGTATGACATAAAACCGCCGGCCTAGCCCGGTGGCATGCCGGCAGCTTTGGTGTGTAGACAGTTCGATACGTGATAATTTTGAAACGGCTGTTTTACAAAACAAAAACCAGCGAGCCCCCTTCGGGTTCCAAATTGGGTAATTGTGTTTGACGAGTTCCCCACCCCGCCGCATCAGTGGGACACTAGGGATCGATCACATGCGCAGTGACACGACAGGAAGCACCGCGGCGATCTCAAACGTGATCTCAAACCTCTCAATGATCTGATATATTGCTTTCACTTTGCTTTGTCCGTTTGTCGATTGTTATTATTCTATTTATAGAAGGACGGTTTTATTAAATAGGTTATTTTAAAGGTATAACAAATAGATATGGGTACTGAATTTTAAACTGTATTGTCATACGACACGGTGTAGTTTTATTAGACAACAATATTGTTGATATTAGACTCCAATAAGTACGAAAAAAAGACATTCAATCGGGTCAAATTGTTGAATAAGTGATAAATTTGAATCTCTATAAAAAGATTGATGACCATTTTGTATCACAAGTTATTTTTTTCGTCAAACTGACCAGCTAATATTCTTTTGTTTTCCTACCTACTGTATGTACCGCTGTCTATTTAATCATCACTCTAAATATGCTACACACACAAAACAGTTAAAGTTACCTCAAAACTCTACATATATTACCAATATTTTCCCATATCCCACTAAAACATTTTCTTACCTAAAACTAACAGATAAAATTGAACATTGCCTTGACTGACACTGACCAACAGAATTCGTTAATGAACTCTAAACTAAGATAAATCTATAACAAAGAGTAATAATAGCAAACAGCTGATAACATTTTAACCCTCTTTGTTCTCATATCATCATATTTCTCGACCTTACTGTCACAAACACTTTGTCTTGGAATTATTCGATTCTGAACTTTAAGACCGTTAGGTACTTTGCAGAAAAATGTTCTAGAATTTTTTGGTACAATCGTGTGCGGATTAAGCTTTACATTGTTCTAATAATAGCTTTAATGCTGTGATTATAAGGCGCTATGTAAAGATTGACGTGCACTGTTTCGGTGACATGTTTCGGTATAGTTTTGTGCATTTTATTGCATTGCAATACTTAATTTGAATAGAGACAGATGTCAGGTAGGATTCAAATTCAATAATATATAACCGATTGCTAATCACTGAAAAATATCAACGATTTTGAGAAGTTAGATTATAATGCATAATAAGCCAGTTTCAGAAAAGTTTAATACATTAAACAGCGTAGATTCTTCTCATATTTTTGAAAACGCCCTTTCATTTTCCAGTGTTGCAGTAAACAATAAAAAGATCGCATGTGTTTGATTCCCGATGATGCTTGTAAAATTGTAATGGAAGTTTAACAATCTTTCCTACAACTAGATTTATACCGTTTAAACAAATACCTATTCGTTAAGAAAATATAAAATAGAAGGTGCGATGCTTGTGGCAATGTAGGCTCCGGTAGATAAACACTATCGCAGGTCAAAGTTGCACCTTATCGCGTGTTTATTAAGACTTTTAATCATTCGCTCGTTAGTGACAAAGAATCTGTTGATCGCACGCGGAAAATGACTTGCGAGAGGTAAAAGGTCTTAGCCCCTGTTGCACAACTAATAATTAAAGATAATTATCCGTTAAAATCTTTAACATGTTCTTGTGATGTTTTATAATAGTGGTGGCTGTAGGTTTAATATTATTTATTTATTTAACAGTTTATTGTAAGATTATAGTGCATAGAGACAGAAAAAAAGAGAAGTTATACAAAAGGTACAGTCATATTTCTAAAAGAAATTTCTTCCTGCAGACCCCACAGATAGAGAAGTGATAGCAAGAAGGAAATGGTCTGTTAGCGACAACGTAAGGGTACAGATAAAATTTATCTGACAGATATTTTATTCTCTGTTTCAAACGTTTTATGAAACAGACATAGGTTTATCTGTTAGTTAAATTATCTGTAGGTGGTGACACAGGCTCTTGTAGGCTGTAGGTTTATTAGCGAGTTAGCGACATTGACAGCTTTAATGACTCGTTAATTCTAATGAACTGTTCTACAACTATATAATTATGTCTAGTAATTAAGAAGGTAAATGCCAATTATTTTTAAAACAAATAGGTGTAAGACGTTTTTATTTTTGTTAATTGGATTCTGTTATCTGTAGCATTATCTCGCAAACTACACGCATATAGGTGTATACAGGGTGTAACAGAAAGGGGGTATAAAGCCGAAACACAGCGATAGTCCCCATAACTCTGAACAACTTTTCCGCGTCGCTCATACTTATTCGATCAGCTGATCCGACATTTTGTATGGGGAGGCGAAATTTTGTTTTTGAATTACGACCCATGTTTCTTGGGGAAAGTTGTTCAGTTTCACGAGGACTATCGCTGTGTTTCGGCTTTATACCCCCTTTCTGTTACGCCCAATATATAACTACCTAATATAATAGGGATGATGACTACATTCAAAAATTCAAAAAATAATTAGTCCGTCTGTTAGGCTATTAAAAAGTATTTGAAACACATTTTTACCTGATCAAATACATAAATAAATACAAAGATACAGAGCATCAAAGTTACGGAGTGGGGGGTGTTGACGTCACTCCTACGTAAAAATCCTACTTAGGCGTGACATCACGAGCAACTTTAACCCAGTGTGTGTATCTTTGTCATTTTTAGTTTAAGAGAAAAAAGAAAAAATACGTGTCGAATATTTTAAAATAAATCTATGTGAATTTTTTTTTTCATCATGCCTATTATTGAAGTCGTTGATAAAATAAGTGTTATGGGGGTAGAACTGAAATGGATAGAGTATTGCCTATGGACATACTGTATAAAAGAGACATTTAGGGTCTTCGTTAGGTTTTAAAATTAGGTTCTAAAAGAAAGCTAAAATGTCAAATCCTTATTTTTTTACTCAAATAGTAAAGTTAGAGAAGTTTTGCTTAGCTAAAGTATTTTGAAGATAAGATATTTGTGTTATAAAGAAAAATGAAAATAATTCTGAAAAGCTCGCTTCAAAACTTTGCGGTGTTCAATAGTATGTTTAATATCTGTATCGATGATCAATTTCAGTAGGTAAAGCTAAACTTAAAGAGTCTTTAATATTTTGTTATAGGTACTTAGATAATGTTATATAACCAAAATAGCCCATATATTAATAAGTCAAAATAGGTAATACTAAGAATTAGGGCCCGTTCCACCGTCTATAGATAACGTTTATCTGACAGATATTTTATACCTGTCTCTGTCTAAAACGTCAAGTTTTATGAAATAGACATAGGTTTATCTGTCAGTTTAATTTTATCTGTAGATCGTGAAACAAGCACTTAGGCTTTAAAAAAATTGTAGCTAACATTTCAGCTAGGATATGTTATTCTTCTTTATCAGCCCATATAAGTATGTCCCCACCGAGGGGCACGAGCCTACTCTCGTACAGAGAGTTATTATTAGTAAAAAAAACATTTAGACAGCGTTTACAGGATGATACAGGTTCCGGGGTCAAAGTACTAATTAAAATTAAAAAAATATATAGCTAAATTTAAAAAAAACTCACCTGAGTAAGCCGGTTTCCATAAAACGGAAATAACTAGCAGAACACTAAGGCTCAACTTAAAACTTTTGCCCATTTTGAAAGGGGCAAAAGTAGCACTTAATTAAAGAAGAAATCAGTCTATGTGTACTTATGCTAAACAATACTAATGTACCGCTTCCACCTCGGCCAGAAGGTAAATGCGTGTGCGCACGCTGGGCCAACCTCTTTTATAGACAAGTTGCGGGGTCTGCGTGTGGCCAATCAGAGGGCAGCTTGCATGTCCAATATTCAGATCGTTCTTGTTATTGATAAATTAATGGGTTTGCAAACATCATCTAAAACAAAAAAAATATATAAATATCTATCTATATTAATATATCCATGTTTGAATAAAGTATTTCTAAAGGTAGAGCTTAATTTGGAAGCTTTACATAAGTTTTTATTTACCCAAATCAATATTTTTTATTTTCTTTTTATACTTAAGTACATAAAATTAATCTTTCAATTAAAAAAGAACAATAGAAAAACTATTGTGTCTGGGTTTATAATGGGTCAGTAGAATTTGAGAGGTTAAAAAGAAATAAGAATTTTTATCTAAAACCTTTAGGGTATTTCCCCAATTACAGTAAATGTCAACCGAAGTAAAGTATCCACTAAACATCAAATTCAAAATATATTTATTTCATTGGTACAATTTTGGCTCTTGACAACGTTACATAAGCAGATTTATATATTTTTTAAAAGCTAAGATTCGCAAGGTAGCAGTTTTCCTCAGAGAAGAATCTAGCAAGAAACTCTGTTGGATTACTCTTTTCAAATAAAGTTTTACAATTCTTATGAACACATCATGCCTTCTTCTATTTTTTCACAAAGCTTTTAAATCATCGTGTTAACGTTAACTCAGCATTAAATGTAACGGTCTTCTCAGAAACGGTGAAATCACCATGCAAAATAAAATGAACATGAGGTAGGTAGAAATAGCACACGAGCCACAAAATGGTTCAATACTGCAGAGTAAACACTTCATTCAGATAACGCCGGGTAAGTTCATCACATTAGGTATACTCATTTACAATATTTCCTATATACATACATACATATATACATACCTATATGTATTAAAGAAGGTTCGTTTACTTATGTAACACTATTGCCATATGTGATTCAGGATGTAGCTGAAATTCATGTCATATGGTATTTTATTATTACTTTAAATGTATGTAATTTTCACAGAAAAATCTTAAGTTGGTATGAATTTACAATACAATACAAATATTCTGTATTGCACACAAAGATATAAAGTACAGACACAAACAAGAATATAAGAAGCAACAGGCGGCCTTATTGCTAGGTAGCAATATCTTCCAGGCAAACTTAGGGTAAGAAATAGCGAGAAATAGGTAATAATGGTAATTTTATTATCAAAGAAACCTTTGTAAATCAAATATTTATCTTATATGCGTAGATTCACAGAGCTCTACATATACCTACGTAATCTCCCAAAGTATCAAACTTTTCATAATTCAAGGTAAAAACAAAGTTTAGGTTAGTGTATTCTCGTACATTTAGGAACTTTAAAAATATTTGTAACATTAAATTATTAATATTATAAATGACAATGTTTGTGCCGATGGTTGGATGGATGGATGTTTGTTACTTCATCACGTAAAAACCACTGAACAGATTTTAATGAAATTTTACAATAACTTGCTTGGATATTAGAATAACACATAGGCTATATTATTTTGGGATATGATGTTTTTTTTTCCAAGATATGACGATAAATGCGTACGAAGTCACGGGCAGCATCTAGTTAAATTATAAAAATTTGCTCATTAACGTGTTTTTTTAACGGCAAGACCGTAATTATAAATCAATGTACCTACCTATCTACCTATTATCATTTGCAGTAGAAATCATACCTTAGAAATGAAAGCATTGTTAACTAGGTACCTAAACTTGGCAGTGATTTGCTAAGATGTGGCTGAAACGAGTACAATAACGTGATAACTGGTGTTTATAGTTTGAGGCCGATGAACTGGGTGATACTCCGGGGCAAGGCCCTGCTCTCAAATTATACATAGAGACAATGCTTACATCACAACTATACTTTTGTTTTACGAAATTAATCGACAAATAGGTAAATAGATTCGTGGGTCGCGAAAAGTTTTATAAGTCCGATCACTGAATATTAGATTTTCGACTCTTCTAGATTAGCAAGAAATGAAATGAAAAATCATATAATCCTTTAGGTTAAGTTTGACAACACTCAGGACGGGTAATTTGTTAAATTTAACGCTAGATTCGCAAGAGTGCAGTTTTACCCAGAGAAGAACCTAGCAAGAAACTCTTGTAGCTCTTATGCAAGAATTAGTACCTACGGGTCTTTCAAATTAGGTTCTTGTAATCTACGAATCAGTAGAAACTGTTACAAATAAACAAGAACAAGGTCAAATAACATGCCCGTTAGAACAAAATCTTCCATTATCTAAAATTCAAATAAGTGTTGCAGAAAATGTAGTTAGCATTAAGGGGTTAGTTTAGTTATCCGCTCCATTAAGTTTTTTGTCAAAATCAGAAGAAGAAGCGCCACGATTTTTAATTAATACTTATATTTAACGGTATTCACTGCAACAAGGTCTTACGACACACCACGATTTCATAAAATACTTGTATTTATAATAATTTATTTTTCAAAAGCGTGTCATTGTCATTTCTACTTAGTTAATCACAAAAAAGAAAAAATATGTATCCCATTTTTTAATAAATCCTTATTACTGATGGACTAAATATAAATAGGTTTATTTTGTTGTCATCGAGCTTATACAGAGTTAAATACCAAAACAAAAATATTATTCAACACATTAATGAGTTTGCTTGTAAGTGAATTAGAAGCTGTAGGGCCACTCTTTGTTTGAATAGGTACAAAGGATTCTTATTTACCACGTTCACAACATATTAAACAAGTTATAATTACCAGAAAACACCACATTCACTAATCACCACGGTTGTCGTGCGTGGTATTTAAGGTAAGATAAACATTTCTTACATGAACCAGTTAGAGATCTATTGTAGAGGCCTACGTTCAGCAAATGAAATGAAATGAAACATCATTGAATCCTGTTGATTAGGTTTGACAACACTTAGGACTGGTCATTTTTTAAAGTTAATGCTAGATTCGCAAGAGTGCAGTTTTCCCCAGTGAAGAACCTAGCAAGAAACTCTGTAGGGTTGCTCTTTGTAGCAGTGGGCAGCTAGGTTGAATTGATGATGATTTCTTCTATTATTAAATAACAACAATAATAAGTATATTATACTTAAAGTACCTATCTTGGTTTGTTTTTTTTAATTTAGCCTTTTTCTTCCCACGGCTGGGCAAAAGTCTTTCCCATGCTTCTCTATGATTCTTTAGATTTAGAAACACCTTTTTACTCGAAATTAGGTATATTTTTCATGTGTTCTTGATTGATTACCTACCTAGCTTCTGAAATATTGAATTTTTGTAGAATTCTGCATTTAGAATGTCTTTTGCCGTAAAAATCTGTAAAGATATACAATTCTGTTTTTCATTTGATTGGATGGGCAGCGGGGCTTTTAGAAAGTGTGAACCAATATTTTTTTTAGATAATTTACTTATTGTTGTACATATTAATGCAATATTTGGTATGTTAAATAAGTTGTGGTATCCGTGATTGGCGAAGACATATTTTTACTTTATTTTTATGTTACCTTACTTATGGTTAAGCTGTGGATATCCTTAAATAAATAAATATTATAGATAAATAGAGCTAGATAAATTAGTATCCGTAAATAGTACAGTCACCCCTTTACACGTGTCGGTTATCAATGCAAAACCGCTTACAAAGTACTTTGATAACGGATCCGCATTAAACTTGCAGTTTTTCATTACTAAGCAATACCTTATCAAAAAGACAAGCAATTTAGAAGAATCATTGTGAAAGAATATAAGAAAGGAAATGTTCTATCATCTTGTTGGTAAATGTTTGTGTAATGTAACTGATAATGTCCGAAACTTATAAATAGGTAACTACACATTTAAAGCAATCATTTCATTCATTCGGAGCATGTGACAACGGAACTAGTACCAACTTTTTTAAGGTTTACGTTTGGGTTTACATCGCTTAAAGCGGTTTTTTTAATAATAATTGTTTTAAGTATTATTGTTTATTTAACTTCAGCAGGCAAAGGCCTCCCCCGCATTCTTCCGTCCTTCCTCGTTCTCGGCCGATTAAACTATTTAGCTAACTGAAAAATAAATAAAATGTATATTCAGAAACACGTCTCTACATCATATTGATGAGAATGGAAAGTTTTAAATAATATATAGTTTTAAATTGACATTTTAATAATTGTATTTTTATTATATTTCTTTTTACAATATATTATTTAATTTCATTATTTTGGCGTATGGTATGGTTTTGAATTTTATGTATTATTTGTATTTTTTCTATGGGTTTTATGCCCGAAATAAAGAATTATTATTATTATTTTCAATTCATACGTCAATTTGAGGACACTTACAAAACAACGTTTGACTTTGAACTTCCATTATTGCTTATCTATGTTACTATAGTTTCTAAATGGATGATTGAAGTTCATCACGTATCAAACTCTAGCAAATGTTATACGTAAAGTTTTGCTAGATTCCTATGTTACTCGTAATTGTGTGTAGGACAAAGCTGGTAAATAATAAGTCGCAGTTATGGTTGGTGAGATCGCTGCGGAGGTTCCTTTTTTATTCATAGAATGCCTCATATTTATACAGAATTTTTATTTATTTTTATCATTTATAAATTACATATTTATCATTTATTATAAATGCGACATAATAATATCTATTATTCATGTATGTTTACTAAATAATATTGATATTTATTTTTGAACTCAACCAGTACGCCGCTAGTTGCGTTCCTAACGTTGCAAAATATATTTTTTGTTGATATGTATTTAACATTGCATCTTCATCGAGAGTAGGTTGATGAATGTAGGTTCCATACTCACTTCTTGTTAGGTACATAGGCAGTAAGTACATCTGTACTGACCAAGATTAGAATATAGGTACAATGACTACCTGCTAGGGGCATTGTATCCTGATACGAAGGTAAATCTACTGCCCTATAGAGTATAGGTACTATAGGCAGGAACCTCCTACCTATAAGACCTCCCTGGTACCCGATATGGGAGCGTTGCCCGACTTATCACTCAGATACGCTCGCAGTACCTACAAATAGCTACTGCTATAACTCGTTGCAGAAATAGTCGTTAATATTAATGCTCGTTTAAACCTTTATTTAATAACTAGAGGCTGCCCACGACTTCGTACGGATTTATCGTCATATCTTTGAAAAAAACACGAAATATCTGCAAATAATATGTGTTATTCTATCGTGCAAGCTAAGTTATTGTAAAATTTCATTAAAATCTGTTCAGTAGTTTTTACGTGATGAAATAACAAACATCCATACATCCATCGGCACAAACATTGACATTGATATTATAAACAGGATTTAACGCTCTTTTCCACAACTTGAAGTAAGTTATGCTTTGTTTACATAAAGTGGTAAGTAATGCATGCTATTACTTACTGCTTCCGTGTAAACAGGTAATTAACTTTGTTTAAATAACGACCTAGTAATTATAAAAATAAAGATATTTATTCTACAATTGGGTTATCAATCTGTTTCACATAAGAATGTTGTTTTGTACGTAAATGTTGAAGTGTGTATGAAGGAGATATTTTGTACATATTTTCTCTTATACCTTATGTAATGTAGGTAGGTCATCATCATAAATTTAAGAGCGTCGCTCTTGTCGGTGGGGGTTGCGCCACTCTTCTCTATTCTCTGCCGTCCGTTTGAGCACCTGATACGACACTACTTCTATTCCCTCCTTTATTTGGTCTATGTAAGTCCTTCGTGGTCTCCCTCTCTTTCGTCTTCCTTCTACTTTTCCTTCCAAGATGTTTTAGGTAGGTACATTTCAATATTACATAATTAACCAATCATCCTTATGAATGTGGATGGAGCGAAAGAGGTGTGTTTGGATCGTAGCTAGTGGAGGGAAGTGGTCTCTGCTGCCCCCGATGGGAGAGAGGCGTGATATATGTACCTAGTTATGTTTGAATATTACATAATTATGATCTACTCTCCCCCAATCGTCCTGATGAATGTGGATGAAGCAAAAGAAGTGTGTTTGGATTGTAGCTAGTGGAGGGAAGTGGTTTTTGCTGCCCTCGATGGGAGAGAGGGATGACGTAACAGATATGTATGTATGAAATAGAGGTATAGGTACCCCAGTTGCAAAAATCCGTTCCTTATTTATCATTGCGAATATCGTGTCGTTCTTCTTCAGAATATTGACTAAGACAGTGACAGCTAGAGGTTTAATGGTTATCTATAAATGACCTTTTAAGAAACTAGCTTCATAAAAGATCAAAAAGGAATTTGTATCTTAAGACAAGTAGGTAGAACTATTACAACGTAATATGGTCTTAAAATCACATACATTTTGTAAGAAATAAAGAAAGGACGAAATATCCTGAGAGAACTGGCTATTGGCCAATGCCATCTGCTGGGTTATTGCTGTATGAATGGTGTACCGCGGCGTATTCCCGTACATTGAGGTGCTTACTCCAAGTCTGTTGTAAATTGTACTGCCAGATGGCGTTACCTTACTAATTTCGTCTTTGAATTGAATTATGAGTTAGACTCTTTAGTGGAGCATTCGCCATTTAGGCGTAGGTACCTACCTATATACCACTTGCTAACGGTGAAGGAAAACATCGTGAGGAAACCTGCATACACCAGAGAAGAAATTCGAAGATGTATGTGAAATCCGCCAACCCGCACTTGGCCAGCGTGGTGGATTACGGCCTAATCACTCTCTGTATGAGAGTAGGCTCGTGCCCCTCGGTGGGGACATATATGGGCTGATAACGAACCTACTTATATCATTTCCTAGTCCTTCATATCTTATTTAACTAATATTATAAATGACAATGTTTCTGCCTATGGGTGGATGTAAGGATGTTTACTTTGACTGAACAGATTTTAATAAAACTTTACAATATTGTAGCTTGCACATCAGAATATCATATGTACGCTAAAATCACCGTCACTCTCCTACCATGCTTCTTTACCACCGTGTCATTTTATAATTTTAAAACGATAAGCGTACGAAGTTGCGAGGGGCCACTAGTCCATTATCTTCAGGTACTAATTACTTCTAAAAAACCGAAACTTTAAAACACTGATTAGAAAGCTCCGTAACTTTTAAAATTTCGAGCTGAGTGATATATGTTTGTATCTATTATGTTTGATATACAGGGTGTAACAGAAAGGGGATATAATACCGGAACACAGCGATAGTCTTCATAAAACTAAACAACTTTTCCCAAGGAACATGCGTCGTAACTCTAAAAAAAAATTGGATCGCCCATACTTACTCGATCAGCTGATCGGACATTTTGTATGGGGATGCGAATGTTTTTTAAAGTTCAACCCATGTTCCTTGGGTAAAGTTGTTCAGTTTCATGAGGACTATCGCTGTGTTTCAGAATTATACCCCCTTTCTGTTACACCCTGTATAAGTATATACTCGTATGTTTTGGTAAGAATATGTTAACAGCAGCCTATAATTAGATTACGCCAACACTTTACGGCTACGTGTTAAAGCCCAAAATAGATGAATAGTGTATTACTAAATAAATATACTTTTGTGGTAACAATGACCTTATCAAGCGTTGTACCAATATTATAAACATGAAAGTGCCTATATGAAGTAGTTTTAATAGATGGATTGTTACCCTTTCACAGAGAAACCACTTAACAGATTTTAATAAATCTTTCTATATTGCACTTTGTACATCAGAATAAAAACTGCGTTTAAAAAAAATTATACATTTTAAAACATTTTGCAATAGTTCTAAAATATGAAGTTCGGGTAAAAGCTAGCTAGTAAAAGCGCGTATTTTAAGAATATTTAAAACTTCATATCCACCTTACTATATGCTTGCTACAAAAAAATTGTGTAACTCAATAAATATATATAAAAATATATATAAAAATGAAACCCGTTTTCCGTTGTCACGGCATCACGCCTGAACGGCTGGACCGATTTCGCTAATTCTTTTTTTAAAATGTTCATTGAAGTCCAAGGATGGTTCTTACGGTGAGAAAAATTCGAATAATTGCCGGGAAAGCCCTAAAACAGACCTTTTCTTTTTCCCATACAAATGTTTTCTTACTAAAATGTGGAGTCAATTTGAACTTTATTCCTACACAATAAAGTTAATTCTAAGGCGGGACGAAGTTCGCCGGGACAGCTAGTGTAAAAATATAAATAATAATTAGCAAATAAGAATATAGCATTACATCGTATCTCATAACTCTAGAGGCAATAAACAAAGCTCACCTCACACACACTAGATTAAAATGCGACAGTCATATGCATTTAATGTGAAGTCAAACGTAACTTCGAATTTCTTCTTTTGGCGTATGCAGGTTTCCTCACGATGTTTTCCTTCACCGCTAGCAAGTGGTAATCGAATAAATGGATCCATACATGAGAAATAAATTCAGAGGTACGTGTATGTTAAATCCGCCAACCCGCACTTGGCCAGCGTGTTGGATTATGGTTACGGCCTAGTCACTCTCTTTATGAGAGTAGGCTCGTGCCCCTCGGTGGGGACATATATGGGCTGATAACAAACTTAACTTTACTAATGTTTTCTGATCTATGCCTTTACAATATAAACATTTATAAGTACTTATCACCCCACGGCAACAAACACTTAAAGACAATACTACTGATAATAACCTTCGAGCTTATACAAACCTTGTCTTGAATAACTTCGATCTATTTAAACTTTGTAAAGTAAACTGGTTTATTAATTCAAACTATGTATTACTTTTAGAATATTGTAATAATGTTTACATAGAAAACTTTTGTAGACCCGTTATGCAGGTACTAAACTAAGTAATTAAAAAAAAACCTTTCTCTTTTCTCCAATATCGAGATACCATCATCTGTATGTAGGTACGAAGATATACCTGCAAACATACTTAATCTTTCACATCCAGAAAAAAAAGAACAATAGAAAATCTATTGTGTCTGGGTTTATAATGGGTCAGTGGGATGTGAGAGGTTAATACATCAAACTTAAAACTAACCTACATAATAAACTAGGTATTGGTATAGGCAATAAAGTAACAACAGGCGGTCCTATTGCTAAGAAGAAATATCTACCATGCAACCATAACCTGCATGGCACGTACAGGAGTACATTAACGTGTTTCGTAAATGATCCAGAGTTACCTCAGATCGCTCGCATGCTGCGCGTGCGATGCCACGCGCCGCCGGTTTATTTTTACCGAAAACTTCCGATCGACCGAACGATTCGCGTTCTAAATCATTTATTTATGATTTATAATACTATTACTGCCATTATTAATTTATTAGGCATTATTTTGTATGTTTTAAATTAAAAAAAAACGTCCGCTCTCAAAGAGCTTTTTGTCATAAATTCATGTTTCATAATGTTTGACTATCACTCGTAAATAAAGCGTTGTAATGAGTCGAAAAAACTCGAGAATCATCTTGAATTCCTGGAACGCATATCTTCTGACAAAATGAAGTGTAGTAAGCGAGTTTCAGATTGTTTCCTGGTAATCATGTTGTATTCCTGAAAGACATATATCTTCACAAAATGAAGTGTATTGGTAGTAAGCGAGTTTGAGATGGTTTCGTAGTGAGTCGCCGGTGATTCCTCACAGTGAATGAATCAGTTGTTTGCTGTATTTGATTCGGTTCCGTTAAACAGTCGTAAAGCTCGGCCTATTCGGTGCAGTGTTTGTGTTCATTTTATTACTTCGGATATAATCAACGCTGAGAAAGTCCGGAGGCAACCAAATGTGAGTTTATTCATTCAATACTTAACGTTTAAATTTCTTTATTTCATTCTTCCTTGTAGTTTATTTATCTCGTCACATCTTTGTGTTTTTATGCTTGATTTTAAATTTGTTGTCGTGTTTTGTTTTTACCTACAGTCGATAGTGTTTTATATGGAATGAAATGAAATGAAAAATCATTTGATCCTGTAGGTTTGACAACATTTAGGACGGGTCATTTTTTAAAGTTAATGCTAGATTCGCAAGAGTGCAGTTTTCCTCAGACAAGAACCTAGCAAGAAACTCTGTAGGGTTGCTCTTTTCAATTCAAGTTTCACAAATCTCAGGCATCAACAAAGAAACATATAATGATATTCATTTAATTTAAGGAATCACAATTGTATAAGTAAATATGGCGTTTTGTTTTCGAAATAGTAGCGAAAGACTCCCGACAAGAGCAACGCTCTTTAATGATGATGAACATCTATGTTGTTTAGTATGAAGTGAAACAAGTAAGGTAAAAGCTTTGAGTATAGAATACATAAGGTAATGCCATACCGTCTGGATCTGCGTGCCTGGTCTGGCGCAAAATGGCTACCTTTTTGTATGGAATTTCTTATCGTTTGACAGGTCAACTACCAAGAAAACTATGAAAAACTTGCGCCAACCTTGGCACGCTGTCATAAACTCATTTGTATATGTAAAAAATGTGGCACCTCCTTATATATTCTATATTCAAACTTAGCTAACCTTATAATTCAATTTCAAGACTGTAACGTGGTTTCTATTATTTATTAAAATTTCATTCTATTTCACGATAGCGTAGCGTCCGGAATATTTGTTTAAAACGCAGATATTATGAAAGTTATAGCAACGGAGGGAGGAATTCTGATATTGCTCCCCCAATTCTGATATTCCTCCCCCAATATCAGAATTGCTCCTCCGTTACTATAACTTTCATAATATCACTTACACCGGTTTATTATATTACGTGATGCTCACAACAATGGCGACCAACCGCCAAAAGGCCTTGCGGAAGACCATGAAAATAGTGGCGGAATGAAGTAGATACCTTCATGGATGTCTGGGTAGAGGCGGCCTAGGATAGAGAATCATGGAGATGAAGGAAGCTTTTGCTCAGCAGTGCGACACTGACGACTCAATAAGATAAGATAAGCTAGTACGAAGTGCTTTAGTATACTGATCAATATTCGCACTAGTTGCAATGTAAGGGAGCTCGCAACTCTATTGATAAAAATGTAATACGTAGGTATAGTGAAGTTTTTAAGGCGATTGATGAATGTGGATGAAGCGAAAGAAGTATGTTTAGATCGTAGCAAGTGGACTGATGTGGTCTCTGCCTACCCCGATGGGAGAGAGGCGTGACGGATATGTATGTAGGTATGTATGTAAAGTTTTAAAATAGTGATGATGAGAAGCGATAATCCGATGCGACTAATTACAAGTGTTGAAAAGACGATCGATGCCGGTGACAGTTTGTGTTGGCACCTCTTTATAAAGTCGTTCTATCTTGATGACGATATTTTCACAGTAGTAAAGTAAATATTTACTGTATAGTTGGAGAAGCTGATGTCTTCGGTTGACCTTTGAAAAATTTCGATCTGATTATTTAGCTATTTCTCACAATTTAAAAATATAATAAAAGTAATATAATGCATAATTTGTCTTTATGCAATTCAAGCCGATATTAAAAACTGATTAAAATATCGACATAAAAATCAGTCAGTTACAATTAAGACCTGCCGATATATTTAACGTTTAATGTTAATAAACACGACAAGCAATAACTTGACATTTCTGTTAATCAATGTGCCAACCAGCTTTTTGTTTTCAGAATTAATGAAATGTTAACTTTAATGACTTTTGCTGAAACTCAACACCTAGCTGCGAATTCATACCCTTATTAATTTTTTGATCACTAAAATGTTTACATAACTATATTCAAGTCGAGTAGGTAATTCAAAGTTAGTATCTCGATATGTAGGTAGGTAAGTAATATAGGTATGTAGGCGCTTCCGCCGCCGTCGCCGTCTCGCAACAAGCAATGTAGTAACATGTGACACTATCTCCTCTTGTCAAGTAGCTAAAGCCTGAATAACATTCCCTGACACCTATATCACGCTTGTACTGAACGTTCAATGAAGGGGATACGGCCTCATTGTATGAATTTCGATACAATAGGTAGATACATTCACTAAATGGGGATGATGACTACATTCGAAAATTCAAAAAATAATTAATCCGTCTTTTAGGCTATTAAAAATATTTGAAACACGTTTTTTACCTGATCAAATACTTAAATAAATACAAAGATACTAAACATCAAAGTTACAGAATGGGGGATATTGACGTCACTCCTACGTAAGAATCGTACTAAGGTGTGACGTCATGAGCAACTTTAACCCAGTGTATCTGTGCCATTTTTAGTTTAAGAGAAAAAAGAAAAAATACGTGTCGAATATTTTAAAATAAACTATGTGGTGGTATAAAAAAATTTTTTAGTCATCATGCCTATTAGCGTCAGCAAAATGCGCAAAATGTCATTTAATTTTAAACCTAAATTATACTGAAATAATTTCTACTAACTAACTCGTATTTGCGGCATATTAGACACGATTACGGCAAATGTATGTTAATTAAATTCACTTTAAAATTTAAATGTAAAGCTCGTTCTACCGCAGTTTATAAAAATGTAAAAGGCATTTTATAATTATACCACTGTACGTAAGTATAAAAAGGTAGGCATAGCCTAGTATAGCCATACCTGTTTGTATTCTACTAAACTAACAAGCGCTAAAATAATGAGGTATCTCTTGCAAGGACAAAACGCGTGTTAAATATGAACAAAGTATCACTAAAACAAAGTTGGCCGGCCTCTAGGGTCCCGTAGCGCTGTAGCCGCGTAGCATCGTAGCACTTTGCTACGCGGCGCGGCGTAGCCTTTTTACGTCCTAAGGGGATTTTTACTTAGAAATTAATAGATTCTTTGCTTTATCTTGTAGTTTTTTGTTCTTAGCCAAAATTGTAGGTATTTTTTACTTTATATTAATTACAGTAGGTAATTTTCTTTGTCAGAAAGCTTATCGTTTAGAGACAAATACAAAAAATCAGTTAATCAATTGTAAATATATTAAAAAGCAATTATTTTGCAACAAAAAAGCAACGAATGGAAATAAGAAACGTAAAATTCTGGAAGTCTCTACATTAAAGTAAATGCCGCAGAAAGATGAAATGTCGTGTTGAATTTTAATACGGTGTAAAGTAAACAAATGAAAGTAGGCCACGGCTGCCTCAGCGAAGCCTCATTGAACTTCATGTTACCATGTTGACTTTACGACCACCACACAGCTAATGCGTTACATTTTTGTTCAAATACCTATTTAGGGTAGCACGACCAAAAAAAAGATGCGTGCACGGACAGTGCGTTGCCATTTCGAAAATAATTCATTGCGCTCGAAATGAGGTCATGTTATTGGCGTGAAGTCGGGCGCTGCGCCGCGCACCGACCTGAAGTTGCCGCCGAGTGCTCACGCCGCCGCCCTGCACCCGCTGCCTGCTCCGCACGAGCCAAACCTACCACTGATATAAAACTCGCAAAATTCTAAATAATCTTGTACTAATTCTTTGAGTAATTAATCATGGGTCTGACGAGGGCAGGTCCACTGCGACAACGCTACTAGTGGGCAACATGAGCCGCCTTAGAGCAGCAGGGACTTAACTCAATATACCCAAGTGATAGTTAACGTTTGTGGTGTGTATTGTTAGTTAAATTGTATAAAGGTGTTCTGTGAATTCAAACCTATTTCATTTTCAAGACTACTGCAAACCCTATGTAAGTATTTTGTTAATAAATAACCCTATCTATCTCTCCGAACCTCTCCGAGCGTAAAACGTATCATTTCTTTTAATTTTGTCTTTGAAATTAATTGGTAACTATCCTCATATCGTAATTATTCGCTTTCAATATCTAATGTCAAAAACATAACGTTTTTTTTTTAAATGCGCGTAAAGGTTCATGACCTAATTCATGTCATTATATTAAGCTGACATAAATATAAAAGAAAGTATGCTATATACCCGTGTATACCTATTATGATTCTTTATACGAGGGACGTGTGAAAGAGAATCCAATTGATCACATTCATATAACATGTACTCGTATTTCAATATCATATTTCGCCCTAATCAACTCCACCTACCACTTGTTTGTTTTATCGTCACGTATTAAGGTTCATTTTTCTACAGAAATCGTAAACAGTTTTGAACAATTCGGTCTATCTCAATTTTTGGCGGTTTTTGAGTGAAATAGTTCACAAACAATCACACATCCATCGGCACAAACGATATTAATAGGAAGTAGAGTAATTCCCTACCTATGAAGCTTAGCTTTTTCGACACAGGATTATCTTAGGGCAATGACTAGCCACTCATCAGTGTCCCACTGCTGGGCAAAGGCCTCTCTCCTCTTCTTCCATGATTCCCTAATCTGGGCCGCCTCTGCCCAGGCATCCAACAAGGCGTCCAGCTCATCTCTCCAACTTTATCGTGGTCTGCCGCGAGATCTTTTGGCTGTTGGTTGCCATTGGGTTGTTGTCATACATTATTATAAATCTAAAATAAAAATAAAAACATTTTCATTAGTACTTAGATACAAGTTACGAAAATTTTAATTTATTTCTTGAATTCAACGTAAATATTAATATTCTGTAAGATGCTAGACACGCAAGGATTTCCAAAGCTGTCCTGACCCTTCCGCCGCGTGCTTTCAACTTGATCCAATTAAGCCCCAGCTCCGGGGATGAGCTTTAAGCTTATCTGATATTGCACTTTTATAAAATTTAAGTTTAATGTAGGTTTTTTGTTTAGTATGTCTACTTATTTGTTAATAAGCTAAGTTGCTTTCAAGATAATTAGATCGAACTCGCATTTTGGTTTCGTCTTTCGTCCAATAATGACAAGTATATAATTAACTAACAGGTATTTTTGTTTGATAATTGTATAAAAATACTCAAAACTACTGTTTAATCAACAACCTTTCTTATAATCAACTTTTTATTACAAACATGTCTTTATTTTCGTACCTAGGAACTGAAAATCAGTCCCTTATAGATCAATATCTTTTATATACCTATATCTTGTTGCTTAACAAATTCCAATTAAATAAGAAACATAAGATGAGAATAGTCTAACCTTAGTGTACCTAAGCATCTAGGTACAATACAGTTGTCTCAAACTTATTTTTACACACGACCATCGCCCGATAACACACAATAGATGTTTATTAGCTATCAATCCTTATTGTAGGTATATTGAATGGCAATAAAGCGCTTTGTCCGCTGCACGCCGCTGATTGAATCCTCGTTAGTCCACCCTTCAGCCGCTGTATCAATAACCTCAGCGCCCCAACTCCTGACAGCCACAAACAAGTGACAAACGTTTTGTGTTGATGAAAAGGCTTTATTATGCGACGGTCTAAACTAGCAAGGGTAGGTAGGTACTTTTGCTTTTAGAAATGTTTTGTTTTTTGCAAGCCATTAATTGCCGTGCCCTAATCAAAGTCCACATTTGGTACTTTAAGTTGTTTATAAGATCTGTAAAAACCTGTGAAAGCAATAAATGATTGAGTATCCCACTGCTGGGCAAAGGCTATTGTTTATTAAATGTTTTAGAGAAGGTAAATTATTATAATACATACATATATATCTGTCACGCTGTTCTCCCGTCGAGATAGGCAGAAACAACTTTCCTCCGCTGAATCATGATTAGGATAATAAATATACATTAGGAAAATGTTAATGTCCTTTGTAACTTGTACGTAAATACTACATTTCTTTATCTAATTACTTAATCCTTATATTACTCGTAAGGTATATCTTATACATTTACGTTCAGTTACAAAAATGTCGTTATGGGTTATTCTCATTTCATCCTATTAGTTAGAAAAAAAGTTATACTTCGTGTAACAGAAAGGGGGTATAAAGCCGAAATACAGCGATAGTCCTCATGAAACTGAACAACTTTTCCCAAGGAACATGGGCCGTAAATCAAAAAAAAATTTGCATCCCCATACAAAATGTCCGATCAGCTGATTGAGTAAGTATGAGCGATCCAAAAAAAAATTTTCAAGTTACGATCCATGTTCCTCGGGAAAAGTTGTTCAGTTTCATTTGGACTATCGCTGTGTTTCCGCTTTATACCCCCTTTCTGTTACAATAATAAGTATAACTTTTTTCTAAGTAATAGGATGAAATGTTTTCTGTTACACTCTGTATAAGTTATATTTGTCTTCTTAATTAATTTATTACGTAGGTACCTACCTATCGATCTATCTTAGAAGGTACTTGAAACCAAATACGTAGGTACATAGTGTTAGTGACATCCTAACCTGATTATCATTTAAAAAATGCTAAACATGTTAAACTCTTGTCTATCATATACATAAGTTCATAATGAAACGCTCGTGCCGTATTGGGATGCACTTAAGGGACATGCGTCATGGAAGTACTCGACTGAACTCGCAATGTTTGCTAGAGAAGTGCAATAGAGCCTCCATTCACCACTTTAAGTAGGTCACGTGGCATGTGGAATATATTACTTTTATACTGAGTATAAATGTAGGTATAAAGTCGAGATATGGTGTTCTAATGAATCGGTGTTTTATAAAAATTCAGTTTTAAGTAAAGTTGCCCAGTTTTAATTACGTTCTTCGTTTTCGTTTTCAATGGAAACAACACCCTGTACACATACATACATACACCATACACCCCCTTATTGCAAAACGAGGTGTAAAGATAGTCCGAGGTTAGTTCGTTTCTTTTGACATTTCGGCTATGGACAAAACGACAAACTAAACGAACTAACGTCGGTCTATCTTGAATTAAACCTCGTTTTGTAATAAGGGGGATAAAGTTTTGTCTTAATCTATTTGTGTACAATAAAGTATTTCCATCTATTTTCATATCTCTCTACAAATCCATCACGCCTCTTTCCGATCGGGATAGGCAGAGACTTCCCTCCACTTACTACGATCCAAACACACTTCTTCGCTTCATCCACATTCATCAATCGCCTCATACATGCACGTCGATTTAGGGTACTCCTGACTTGGCCCTTTATAAAAATATATAAAGTTATTCACATTAGACACTTCAATTAGAATTCCCTAATAGCATTTAAAGGAATGCAATTGAGACGGCATCCCTATTTCCTATTACAATAAAAGGTTGGCCCCACATTGGACAAGCTCGTCGAAAGGTCCATCCGTGCTCGACGGCCGATGGTAAACTTAGATAAAACACTCTAGTTTTCTCCCTTTCGGGTACACGGAGCTTCTAAGGGTCGATTCTGATTACTCACAGTAGCATAAGTTCCAACGCTGGCTGGGAGTGAGTAGAATTACTAACTAGTTGTATTTTAGTAAGTCATAATACGTCTTCCTCTCTCCAAAATTTTTGTCGTCTCCTAAATCATGGTCCTCAAAATGTACCTACTATAAAAGTATTCAGAATAAGTACATACAAAATGTTATTTTTTAAAGTTTAGAACTTATACAAGTCACGGGTGTAAAAAAATTGGAAAAAAACTATATTTTGAGCAATACTTTTATTTAATAAGCCATTAAAGACAGCACTGTTATTAGGCTGTATTAAATGACCACAACAAACTTATTTCCTAAAAACACACTTAGCTACTTAATCCTGAATAATAAATTATTTGCTTTATGAAAATACAAATTAATTCGTAATTGATAATAGAATTCGCCATCGAAATTAATTCCGAGTCGATCCTAATCGAATTAACCGCGGTTCGATTATCTGAGAGCGGATTGATGCGGTCAGTAGGTAGGTAACTGTATGTTTCCCTTATGTTCCTACTTTCCTAGTACATACATACATACATACACATATACTCCTACATAACCCTACTTCCTACTTAAATTATAAATACAATGTTTGTTACTCTTTCACGCAAAAATTGCTGAACAGATATCGATGAAACTTGGCAATATTGTAGCTTATACATCAGAATAACACTTTTTTCGTTAAAATCTGTTGAGTGGTTTTTGAGTGAAGTAAAAATGCCTACATACATCCATCCATCGTCACAAATATTGACATTTATAATATTAGTAGGAAATTATCGTTTATGCCAGCAAATTATCGTTTATGCCAGCAAATTATCGTTTATGCCAGCAAATTGACAAGTAAACTACAAATTGTTACTAAACTATGCTTAAAGAAATTATCTTGTCTTCTTCGAAAAGAACATGAAGGTTATTTCAGATAATTGAATTGTCTTGAATTTGCGCTTACATATTCTATGTGTTTTGTACCTAAGTATTTATTATTTTGTTATCTTGGTTTTTTTTTTTTTCATAACACTTTAAGACGTCAGCTGTGGTGATTATATTTAACTAGGTAGCTACATAAAAAGTCTTTTATAAATGTCAATAATTTTATTAAATTGTAACAAACAATCAATCCATTAATGATATTTCGTGTATTTAAAATAATTTCTAATATACCTACATATTAAGTATTTGCCACGCCTCTTTCCCTTCGGAGAAGGCAGATACCACTAATTTATTGCATCATAGTTTCACTAATTATTTCAATGAAGTCTAATAAAATGGTAAATAAACAAAATAACACAGAAATTCCAATTATGTCGCTAAAACAGGGAAGCTCTAAACACGTCGTTAGAAACTCTGTGAAAACATTGCGTTGGCTGGCAACTTCCACAAAAATTGGTACAACTCAAACAATTTACAGCTTTTTATATTACGAAACATTTTATGGGTGCATACTTGACAATAGCACGAATTGTTACAGAAAAAGCTTGATGTTAAATTTCAACGTGTTGCAGAATAGGTTGTTAAAGTTAACAGGACGTTAAATCTATGGTTGATTCTTTCGTAGTTTCTTCAGTCAGTCAATTTGCTTTTACTTTTGTTTTTTTTGTTGTTTTATATTTTTGACGCATTCAAGTGTAAATTTTGGGTTACCTATAAATAAATCTTTATTGAATTTGAAAAAAAATTGTTAAAAATCTGATGACGGATTTTTTGTTAAGAATTTTGTATGCAACTGAAAGTTAAGTAATATCCCTTTTTTAACACGCTTACTGATCAAAACTAAAACCGAACATAAAATTCATGTTAAAGACCACTTTAAAATTTATTTTTTACTGTTGAAGATTGATATTATGTACTTAAGTAAGTTACAAAATTCCAAATTATGTAACTCAACAAAATTACCAAAGAACACAATAAAGCGACCCAAGGCCAAACATAATGGATCTGATGCCATTTTGAAGATGCCATAAAAAATCAACATCCCTTTCATAAGAATACGAAATAATGGTAATAAAGAGCCGAAGACAGTAAGGCTTAGAGACATTGCAAACGTAGGCGCGTTTGCGGAGCGTACGCGTTTTTTTTCCGCTACCAAAACGCGCGCGTTTTGTACGCGTTTTGACACATTACAGATATGAGCGGAGTAGTAGCAGGAAAGGGCGATGATACGCATCATAGCAAAATATTGTGCTTTTTTTCAATGATTTTACGTAAACTAGTTTTTCTTATTACTAAATATTAAGTATGACTATTTTTATTTGCGTCAAAAGAACGTTGATCTTAGATTTTAATTATTACTTTGAAAAATCTAAAAATGTATGAATTTAAGGAAGTTCAGACTAAATTACAGCATACCTATGTTGGGTATACACATAGAAGAAAATTCAGCTTTCCGAACGTGAGGAAGTTATGGCTCTCAGGCTCTTGTACTATCTGTCAAAACGCGAACGCTACGCGATTAAAACGCGTGGGCGGGTTTTGGTAGCGGAAAAAAAACGCGTACGCTCCGCAAACGCGCCTTCGCCTGCAATGTCTCTTATAGACAAAGAAGCTGTCTCCATGGTAATGAGACGTCGTTTGTCGTGAGGCCATGTTTTATTGCATGGATTTACATTATCGACCTTCAGAAAAAGGCTGGGGTGTATTGATATTGACCTTCTATAGAACTCTTATAATTCTATTTAATATTATAAACAAGGTTTTTGTCGATGGAAGACAGATATTTGTTTTGTTACTCTCACATGCAAAAGTCATTTTACCGGACTTTTCGGTTATATTATTAAGGAGGAAACAGTTGCTCAGTCGGGTACTGTGACTCACCATCGGTTTGTAAAGAAGGAAAAGACATACGGTCATCTCTTTTGCACTTGCGCTTGCGCGTGCCGAACGCTTCCGAAAAATGCAAAAGAGATGACCGTATCTCTTTTCCTTCTTTACAAACCGATGGTGAGTCACTGTACTCGACTGAGCAACTGTTTTTTCCTTAACCCTACTTCAGAATAACAAAAGATTATATTATCCTATCCAATAATAACTATTAACTATCCTATTTTATATTACGACAATGTTTGTGCTGATGGATGAGTGGATGAACGTAAGGATGTTTGATACACATTCATGTAAAAACTAGGTACAAGACAGATTTAGATGTTTTCCAATTTTGTGGCTTAAACACCAGTGAGCTTAGCATTTTCACTCTTGCGAATCTAGCATTAACTTTAAAAAATGACCCGTCTTAAGTGTTGTCAAAACCTACAAGATTAAATGATTTTCATTTCATTTCATTTCATGCACTCCGTGACAAGACGTTGTCATGGGTTTGTCACGCTTACGTCTCGGTCCATAGTTTTAAATGTGATAAGGACAGCATGACGTGAGATAATTGTCCTGGCACGTATGCTAAGCCTCCAGAATAACACATGGGCTATATCATTTTATGATGTGATGTTTTTTTTTCTATGATATAACAATAATTGCGTACCGACGAAGTCATTTCTAAACATCCAAATTCTTGATATAGGTAAGTAGGTAGCTAAAAAGAGA
The DNA here is from genome assembly GCA_947563765.1 of Anarsia innoxiella. Classification (NCBI taxonomy): domain Eukaryota; kingdom Metazoa; phylum Arthropoda; class Insecta; order Lepidoptera; family Gelechiidae; genus Anarsia; species Anarsia innoxiella. Next base: position 582,113 of record OX387415.1, read on the forward strand.
TGTCCGTTCCTTAGCTTATTTAAAGTGTCTGATTCCTGTGCAAATTTATGTAGCGAAGCTTTCCTGGCACGGATACTGAGTGCTCTTAAGTAGAATCCGTTTACTTTCGACACTCAAGTGGTCTATCATTAGCGGTCGCGACTCTTAAAAGAAACTCCACTCTAATTAGCCTAGATTTAGAGATGTGTTTTGAATGAAATTCTGAAGGGACATGTTGGTTTTGGGTAAAATTTTACAATCAATGAAATACTTTATTGTACCTTTTTTAAAGCATAATTTCACTCCTACACTACATAACTTATACTAGATTATAGTATTTTATTATTCCAAATAAATATACAAATTAACTTAAAACTATTTAAACTAAATTAAAATATTTACAAACTTAACCTAACCTAACTTAATTATTCCAAAGCGTATTGTATAACATGTCAAAAATAATACTAATAATACTTATACTTGACTTACAAAAAGAAAACCTTGTTCCGTCTTCGTTGTTGTCAGACGTGGTCAGGCAGGTTAAATGTAGTATAAGTTTGAATTACCTTTACTGGCATTTAAATGCTCGATTTTATAGAATACAGATGAATGAGACTATAGGCTATTATAGAGTCATATTTTACGAAGCATATTATTGCTCTTGGATTTATTCGAAGTTTTTGATCGACGTTCAATTGTCTTTTGTGAATAGCTTACTCTGTATCGTGATAAAATTCAGTTTTGTGAGAATTGTACGCATAGATGATCGTAACAACGAAACGCAATCACGTCGAGAGTGCTTCTCATTCTTTTGAAAGTATGACAACATGTAGAGCTGACAGCACGTCTCGCAGGAGACCAATTCTGGTCACAATTTCCTGCACCACCATTGGATACAGTATACTAATCATTAAGCACACTAGTTGCATTGCACCCCAGCTTTTTTTTGTCTAGTATAAAAAAGGGGGTTTTGTCCCTTGGACGTAGCACCTCTGTTATGATGCTCACAATTGATAAAAAACACCTATAAAGGCCTTCGGCTCTTAAGCCCGCCTTCACCATCTCGACGATAGAAACGAATAAAGGTGCTCAAGGGGCAGCCAATGCCGCGTTGGCCACACCTATATTTAAAGAACTTTTTAGCCTTAAATCTCTCCTAACATAATATATTCCGGTTACACTCCATCCAGATATGGAAAGTATACTAATCACAATGCACACTAGTTGCATCCCAGCGTTAGAGATTAGAATAAGAGCCCAGTGCAGTGTACTAAAGTGTTGTACTACAATAATAGCTAATGTCAATTGGTTGCATTGCGCCCGCGCACTATTCTTGTCACACATATAGGTCGCTACGGCGCGCTCTGCTCGGTAATTAAATTATTGTATGTGCAATAGGTGAGATAGGTGATCCCCTATGTCACTTTAACTCGTATGTTTTAGGTAATAAAGACCTCATTTACTTTTAGTTATTAGGCATTTATGTCATTCATTCATTTATTTAAGAGCCAGGCTCTGTCGGTGGAGAAATCGCCATCTTTGCCTTTCTTCTGCCAACAATTTGACTTCTTGATGGCGTTCTTTCAGTCGAGAGAAGTTTGTACCGTCCTCTTCCTCATTTACCCTCAACTTTTTCTTCAATGATGTTCTTTAGAAATGTAATACTGACAAAAAAGTATCACCATCATCAGCCCTATTAACGTCCCCTCTAAAGGGGCATGAGCTTAAAAAAGTATAATTTTTAAAAACTTCAATTTTTTTGTTCAAATACCTACTATGACAACGGTCATAGTACCTTCTGTTAACTCTTATACGCGTGTAATTGAAGGCCATCTGCCTTAGAATGTAGGAAGGTCAATAGTTTATTTGTTTGGAAATGAGCTCGGAGACCCTTCGCGACCCCTCGTCCCAAAGATGCGAGAGGATTATGTCCAAATGTACTCACATATTGCACATACACTCTTTTTTTAAAACGAGTTCGAATAAACATTCCAAAAATTCCTTCGGACAACTAAAAATAAGAATTACACATTACATGACTCAATGAGTCAATGAAATCCGTGATTCAACTGAATGAAAAGTTCCAAAAATGCGACAGTCATTCCATCCGTCACAAATAGAAAGCGTTTGGGAACAAGAATGAAGATGAACGAAAATAGAATGGGAAAGGTGGCAAATGGAATCTGGGAGCTGGGAGCGATCCGTCGGCACCCGGTATCTCCCACGGGGTACATATCACCCGACGTTTAAGATGAAATTTTCAATCAAAACGTGTCGATCAAATTTTATCTTGTAGCGGTAACGTGGGTGATACCTGCAACTTAATTTTAAGATTGTTTTAACATTCTGCAAGCCCATATACTTTATGTAAAGTGTAGTTTGTTTTGATTATATCCTACTAATATTATAAATGTCAATGTTTGCGCCGATATGAATAGACGTTTGTTACTCTTTCACGAAAAAACTACTGAACAGATTTTGATGAAACTTGGCAATATTGTAGCTTGCACATCAGAATAACACATAAGCTAGGTATATTAGTTTACGATATCGTGTTTTTTTCCCAAGATATGAAGATAAATGCGTACGAAGTAAAAGTAATCTAAAAATGATACATTGAAGAGTTGGTCTTTGAACTGAGTAAGAAACAAAAATCTGGATATTACAAACTATGGAAAAACGGTCGGCAAGTGCGTAAAAGTCCAAAGTGTTTGTTTTTCATTAGCACAATTACTTCTTATCTATCATTATCCAATAAAACACTTCAATTCTACAATTGGGATGATGACTACATTCAAAAAAATTAATTATAATTGGTCCGTATTTTAGGCTATCAATATATTTTTACGTCACCATTGAGTTAAAATCATACTCAAACGTGACGTCACGAGGAACTTCAACCCAGTGTATCTTTGTCATTTTTGGTTTAAGAGAAAAAAGAAAAAATACGTGTCGATTATTTTAAAATAATCTATGTGACAGACAAAAAAAATTTTTTTAGTCATCATGCCTATACGACTACAAAATGTTACTTTGTTTTACTCTCTACGCCTACAAATGTAAGTAGTAGGTACCTATAGAAACCGGATGAAAGCGAAGCACGCGCGGATCTATATTTATGTAGCAACGTAATGAGACTTCCTGTCTTGAGATTATGGAAACTTCATCGGCTTGTGACGTCACTGATCAGTTAGCGCCAAAACACACGGTGAAACGCAACTGCAACGCAACTGAAACTGCTAGTCACTTTTGAGTTGCATCGCAGTTTCTGCTATAGACTTCCTTAGAAAACCACACGCGACGCAACTAGTTTGAAACGTTTCAGATTAGTCGCATCGTGTGTGGTTTTCTAAGGAAGTCTATAGCACAAACTGCGATGCAACTCAAAAGTAACTAGCAGTTTCAGTTGCGTTGCATTTGCGTTTCACCGTGTGTTCTGGGTCTTAGGTACGATTTTTGTTAACGTAGCTAATGACATGTCAATTGGAATGAAGATTAACTACATAATCGTGTGTAGGTTGTCGGCTTTAGTTTGCGATTCTGCGACTTCGTTACGCGTTGTCTTGTAACAAGAAGAGAGTTTATAGATAACAACATATAACAGCATACCTTATTCAAACTGTAGTTTAAAGAAATTTCTTTCGACTCCACAGAAATATAACTGAAATACTCCTAATAACTGCATATTTTATGTTCATATTTTGAAACACTAACTATACTTATTCTTCAAATTGCCCATTCATATATGGCCTCTAAGAACGTATTGGAAAGTTTCATTGATTTCTGTTTCTCGTTTTTTGCGTGAAAACCCAACAATCGGCACAAACTTTCGACGTTTATAATGCTACTTGTTAGAGCTATTTACTTATTTAAGTACTTAGTCATGTAGTCATTACTAGGACGTGATCGATGATACCCAAAATACATGGATATACTTCACATAGAGCTTATAATCGACGCCTAAATTACAAATGAAGTGTCGCTAGTGGCTAACGATCCGCCGCCGCCTAGATGACCGCTCGAACTATTTTAATAGTTGCCCACCGACGACGTATGATTAAATATCGAAGATTTTATAAATTGGCGCTCGCTCATTCTACACTTGGATTGCAGTATTTGTTATCATAAGTATTAATAGCCGTCTAATAGATTGAATCTATTTTTTCCATTACCCATTGGATATTCTAGGAACTACTTATTATTTTTCTGAAATATTTGACGAATGGATAGGTATTATGGGAATTACTATTCTGGTACAATTGCGTCCCAGAATACCCATAAGCGCGCTTCAAAAAACGAGCGTATACGCGCTAAGATACGGGCGTATAAAAACGCCAATCTGAAAACGACCTAATACTGAGAATTTATCAATACCTACCTACCACTAACATTACTGAATATCCTCCATGAATGCTAATACTTGAAATCCAGACTAAATTGAAACAAAGGGCGCTAGTATATACCTAGATATAGATAGATATATCCGTCTAGTACCTCTGACTCCGCTCACTAGAGCAAATGCGCTGATGCGAAAGGCTCCGGTTCGCTGCCCGTCCGAACGATGCAAACCTACCCATAGCCATGTACGACCATGCCTTCGTATCTAATAATTACCCTAAAACCCTACTCGTTTACAGCCTACACTTTCCACTAATTATACTTACTGGTAGTTGTTGGAAACGCCCTTTGAAACTAAGGTTTTATAAGAAAACTGCGTGTTAATGATTGGTCTGTCATGCCTTTTATGGAATTGGTTCGATTTGGTTGACATTGTTAAGAGAATGGGAATTAAATCGTTCTTAAACTAGGTTTGTTAGTGAAAGTTGTTCTGTTTAAGAGAGTATATATGTCACGCCACTTTTCCATCGGGGTAAGCAGAGACTACTTCCCTCTACTTGCTACGTTCTAAACACACTTTCTTCGCTCCATCCACATTCATCAGTCGCCTCATGAACATCCTATTTTATAACAATTGTTTGTGAAATCTAAACATTGTTTCCTTTGTTACAGGGGACCAACATACATCAGGAGAAACACAGCGACGTATACAATAAACAAGAAATCTAAAAATTAAATTCTAAACCTTAATTTGAAATGTTCAAGACTTGTACCGTATACAGATATTAGCTAGCTCCTTTCAATATAGAATCGTGACAACTTCCGTAGTTAGTGTGTTGTGTGTGTGAGATGATTGGCCGCCATTGCTGACACGAGAGCGCATGGAACTTTCGAGTAGCGCGACGCTCCGTCTCTGTAGCTCGAGGTGAGAAATACATGTAGTAATAGATTGATCTCACGTACCTACGCAATGTGCGCAACTCAGTATGACAATCTGTTACATAGAAATATTATGATTAGAAACACACTTGTCACACGCACACGTGCGATAAGTACGTTTCGTACGTAGGATCTGTCTGTCTCTAGCAGCGTAATACTACGTACACGCACAGGACGCAGTACGTACATACTTACTACGTACTTTACTACTAAAATTTTACGTATTTCAGAACGGTTTGTCGGAATTTTTACATGCGTAAAAAACGGGCATGCTTAACTAAATATCTATTAAATATTTAACATCACCCCGTCTTCGGATAACCTAAGAGACAAGCCTAAGAGCGTGAGGGCCAGACCTCATCCTCTTGACGAGGACAAGAACTCCTATGAATTTTGACAATGACATTATCAGCTATTATTTAAATGGACCATTAACTCTAATAAACTTTCCAACAACTTGTTTATCAACAGACTATTGACTTGTCTTACGATGTATCTCGCAGTAAACAACACTATCTCTGTAATTAATTAGGCTTACAAAGGAGGCCCTAAACAAGCTCTGGACCAAAAAGATCAAAGTGCAAAGAATTTAATTGCAAGGCTCTTTGAAGTTAGTTTTACGCGTCACTGCATTTACCTACAGAAGCTTTATTGCGATATAATTGTCGAGATGTGCTCTCCATTTGTGTGAGTGCACACAGATTGTGTTAAAGCTAAATGTGGTTTGTGGCTCGGCGCGTCCCGTGCATGGAATATACTGATTTTTGAACGCGGCCTGAGGCGTGGCGCGTCCTTTAACTGTCAATACCTTGTGTACCTTGATACTCGCATAAATGCTTAGGTTCATCTTATATCTCGAGAACTATACCAAATATAAAGCGTTTTCCACTTCTAAGTAAACCTTCTGAAAAAAGGAATTGACGTGATTTTTAAGTGGAGATGTTGAAGTCATGTAGAGTGACATAGGCTACTCTTTGTCTCTATCTATCATCCCACTTATCTAAAATAGAGAGCGTGTTATAAAATCCCAATTTAACGCAAACCACAGAACATAGCTAGTATCTAATATGCATCTTCATCGCATACTAAGGTGTATTGCCTAGATTCAAGATTTGTTTCAAAGCAATCATCTAAAATTGAGATGAATCATAACCATAGACAAAGAAAGCTTGGTTCTAACCTTGGCTGCCTAACAACAAAGTAAACTACAGGATATGAGCCCGCATTTCTGGCGAACGTGTTTCCATCCAACCATTCACACTAACGATTAACATAAATATTTTGAAAGCTATGACGGATCGCTGGGATATGAATTGATATATGATTGCGAATACTCGTTGAAGCTAAAACGTTTTCATTTAATTTATTAAACAAATTGAATTTCGAAGTAAAGTATGCTTTTGCCAGTTTACTCGTAACTTTGTATGAGTATCATCATGTCGTTTTCATAACGTAAATGTAGGACTTTCTGCCATTAAATTTCTTGCCGTTTCATTATCTCGGCTATACAGGTAGTGAAAATAAAATAAAAAAAAAACTTTCAAGAAGTAAACTATCAAAATTTCGATTATATAAGTATTGCATACTTATATTATAAATACTCTTTTGAAATATTAATTTTATTGTATGTTTCTGTGTTTAGGCCTGAGATTTGTAAAACTTAAATTGAAAAGAGTAACCCTACAGAGTTTCTTGCTAGGTTGTTCTCTGGGGAAAAATGCACTCTTGCGAGTCTAGCATTAATTTTTAAAAAATGACCCGTCCTAATTTTGTCAAAACCTACAGAATTAAATGATTTTTTATTTCATTTCATTTCATATACACAGTGTCTAATAATATTGTAACCCCTTATGTATCAGAGAATATTAGAGACTTTGAATGTTAGAACAAACATCCATCCATTACAACGGCACAAATTTCCACAATTGATAACATAGCATCATAGGAAGTAGTATTATTAGGATTTAGCATCCAAGATTATCCGACAAAATGTAAGCAAGGTAGACAATAGGACCCGCAGAGCGCCCCGCGGGATTTAATGCGGTAGCCTCGCATGCAACCCCACAAATGCAAATTAAGAATAAACTTTATGCATTTCGAAATAGCTTCGAGTTTTCCAGGTTACTTTGGTAAAGTTAAATATTATTTTGCATACTTGTGTAATTTCATTGCACATAACGTAGGGCCCTGTGCCGAAGGTTTCTTGCCGTCTTCTTCCTCTCGGCTATACAGGTAGTGAACCGGCAGTAGTTTTAGATTAAAAAAGTGACATCAAAAAAGTGTAATGAATTTTGCCTATTTTTGAATAAAACACTTTTCATTTTCATTTTCATTTCTCATGTACGAAGGTGAAGGAATACGTCGCATAGATTTGAAGAAGTTAGGTTAGTAATAAAAATAGTTTATAATGTTGATACCTACTACATAAAAGCACTTAACATGTCTTGGCAGTAAAATCCGTGAAAGTTCCATCCGTTTGAGATTTGGGAGCAATAAAAACAGGATGCAACCGTAATAAATGTGCGCCTAATAAAATATTATTCTTGGTGTGAATGAATTGGAATGAATAAGAAAAATGTCATTTTCCCGATATGTTCTAATATCTCAGAGCTCGAGAGTCGAGGCTGTTCTACAAAGATAACGCTGAATGTTACATTAATTTCTACACGCACAGCTTAGTAGCCAACTCAGTAATATGTGTATCTTGTAAATCATTAATCTCTTCTTGATTTTGTTAAATATTGCTTTCTTAATTTTATTTTTTTGTGCTTGTTCATTCTATTTAATTCTTTTTTAAGGGGTCCGTACCCAAAGAGTGAAAACGGGACCCATTACTAAGATTCGGCTATCAGTTTATTGGCTCATACAACAAATGTCCTAGTCAGTCCTAACAAATGTCCAAATGTCCTATTTTTTGCCTTTCTTTCAATAGTGAATGATACGGAACCCTTTCTGCGCGAGTCCGACTCGCACTTGGCCAGTTTTTCTTTTGTGCTTGTCAATTCTGTTTCTTTTTTTTGTGCTTGTTCTATTTAACATAAGCTGTAATGTCTATGTCTTTTTATAACCCGTAACAAAAATTATTTATGTGTTATTCCAGTAACATTGACCTTGTCAGAGTACTTACTTTACTAGTAGGTAATAAGCTTTGTTTTAGGGTACTTAAAGTGTTGAGATACGGCATAATATTTTACAAAATTAATAGTTTGTACCTTTGCCAAATATCTAAAACGAACGAAAACGCGTCCAGGTAACGGGTAAATGTGAAAAGGTAGCTTTATCGTCATTACATCCTTATATTCTTCTCTTCTTCTCCTTCTCAGTCTATAGCTGCCCATTGCTTAGCATAGGCCTCTCCAATTTCTCTCCAACGCGACCGGTTGGTTCAATGCCACCAGCATCCAACGATACCTCGCGATTTTCGCTATGTCATCAGTCCATCTGGCAGGTGACCGTCCCACGCTCCTCCTAATATTCTTCTTCTTCTAATTTAAGAGCTTAGCTCTTGTCGGTGGAGCCTCTTCCATTCCTACCTATTCTCTGCCTAATATTATAAAGTCATAAATAACTTATCTTTCATCTCCTCATCAAACATTATTTACATTCGATTTCACTTTTGATGGCAAATGCAGTCAAACATAAACTCCATCAATTAAATAAATCACACGCACTATTCAACCGGCGTTAACGACTAATCGAGGAAATGTTTACAGCACGACAGTGAGGCCGTGTTCAGACTAAACTGACTGTAGGCACAGACTGTAGGCCAAAACACACCGGATGCGTATGCGTAGACGTATACGTACCTCTGAGTTGTATTGTATGGAACTGTCACCATACGCAACGCATCCGCAACCCATACGCATCCGGTGTGTTTTGGCCTTAAGCTGCCGAATGTGAGCAGCCTTACTGTAAGCCCCAGTGTAAACGTGAACGTAAATGGCATTTTTCGTTCTAACTATGCTGACAATACGCTTATAGCTTACAGCTACGTAGTAAATCAGCGTCCGCGGAGCGTAGTGACGTACTATATTAATCAGCCGCCGAATGTCAACGACTACGCATAGCGTAATAACTACGTTATAACGAATTGGTCGGTTATATGTGAACAAATAAGTGAATAGGTATGGAAATACAATAAACTGCGTAACGCTCGCTCACAACCAAACTGACTGGAAACCGCCGGCTCTTAATATTTAATACAGTCAGTTTGGTCTGAACACGGCCTTACTGCAATTTATCAAGAGACACGTCGCACAACTATGTCTCATTATTTTACTGAAGCCATCTCGTCGTCACTTCGGAATTTGTTTAAGAATTTCGATGATTTTGGAAGAATTTCTGTGTCATTCTTCGTTATTGGATGCTTAAGCAAATGATTAAAGGAAAACGTTAAAAACTACGTTAATCTCATAAATCTGAACAACAATGATGAACATTAGTATTAAAAAAACTGTTATCCAAAGAGTATAGATGTAATTTAATAATGAATGATATTTTTTACTCGGAACCCGTCTTAAAAACAATATTTTCATCTCGCATTTATTTGCGAGAAGGCTTTCAAAGGAGATTAAAGGATTAGACGACAAGACAAGCCGAATAATAAATGTAGGTAAGGAGCCATTAGCAGCTACCGTCAGATGACGCATCCTTTTTGATGATGGTCATCTTACGCTGCGGCTAATTACGGCCAGACGATCCCCAATTAGTTTCACAGGTCATAGGGCGGGATATCGATTGAACTATTTGGACCTTTACAGCTTGAACCGCTTTCCTATTCATTACATCAGTGTTTTTCGAACCCAGGGGGTTCACGAAGCCCTACTCGGGGGATCGCCGGCAAAATTCTCAAAGCCCTCGCGGTCTTTTGCAAAATGAGGGTCGAAATCTTGGAAAATAATTTATGTAGGTACCAATATCGAAAAAAATCTTTAAAAGCAGCCTTTAGCCAAAGCCAAGGGGATCGCCAAAATTTTTTAACCCGTAAGGAGGTCGCGATATTAAACAGTTTGAAAACCACTCCATTACATTATAGCTATGTGTATGTTAAATAAATCAATATTGTTGACTAAATCAAGAGAACCCTAATCCGACGTGCATGTATGAGGCGACTGATGATTGTGGATGAAGCGGCAGAGGCATGTTTGGATCGTAGCAAGTAAGTAAGTAAATATTTATAAGAGTAGAGGGAAGTGGTCACTGACTACCCCGTTGGGAAAGAGGCGTGACAGATATGTATGTATACTTGGTGCCCAGTATTGATTTATTAAATTGCGATTACGTAACACGGTGAAATGATGTGTGTAGTAGTTTTTAGCTGCGCAACCTACCTAATTGATAATATTTCAGTAACTACACTTTAACGCGTAAATGTGGGCTCGAGCCTATTATTAATTTATTTTATGGTTTTAGTTAGATCGCCATGCCCGTACTAGACCAATTCGAGCCCGGCCCCACAACTATAGCCATTTTGCATATGAAAGAATCTATAAACTGCCTCAAATTTTGAAAAGTAGTATTAAAATCAAGTTTTATATTAAAAAAATCAATAAAATTGTTAAAATATTCCTTAAAAACATTCTAATCAAAGGAGAACCCATATATCTTAAAGTAATTCATCACGAGCTCACTTTTGAAGTCGTGTGCCGTGTACGTTCAAATATAGAAGCGCATGATTACCCTGACAAAGCTGCTATTAATCTGTGCCGATATGCCCGCACGCCCGACTGAATTCCCCGCAAAGAACGTTTGAAGATTCGGCTCCTTACCTACCTAGATACCGTTAGCAGCAGATGTTGGGGCTGGTTGCTTGAAAGAACTGAGTTTTATACACTTTTTACTAAATATTTAATACACAGCACAGATATGACCTGCATACACCAAAGAAGAAATTCGAAGGTGTATGTGAAATCCGCCAACCTTGGCTAGTGTGGTGGATTACGGCCTAATCACTCTCTGTATGAGAGTAGGCTCGTGCCCCTCAGTGGGGACATATGTGGGCTAACAACAACAGATATAGAATGCGCAGTTGTTCGGAAGCTGAAGAGAACAGAAAGTGTTGTTGTTGTAAAAAAGAATAAATTTTACTAATTTTGTGTTGGTGTTGCCAACAGGTAGGTAGGTACTTTAATACGAAACAGCATGGCATACGAAATGTACCTACCTACTTATGTCTAGGTACTTGTGTTAATGGCGTAAGTCATAAACTCACGCCTTATTATACAAACTTTATGAAGTCGCACAAGAAATCACCTTGCGAGTTAATAATCTTTATATCAACCTATGAAATCAATGATTTATTTATGTGTTCGACATTCGCGGTTGAAAATCTTTTCGGTTTGACGTTTTGAAATCGCGACTAAACTACCGACTCAATAGGTATGTCCCCACCAACGCGCTTTCATGTTCATCCTGCGTTTTCATTTGAAGCAAGCCCGAAAAAACATAGCGCATACTATAGCGCACGCCTCAAAATGTGTCAAACAGTAAGGCACAGCGCTTGACGCAAAACGAACTGAAAATTGAATCGCAAGCTGAACATGAAAACGAAAACGAAAGCACGCTGGTGTTGACATACCTAATGGCAGTTATCGCGCTTTAACCGCTAATGTGTTAAGGCCCTAAAATTGTTATTATTTCCATCATCTTCTCAACTTTGTGGTCTAATCGCGGCATAGTTCATTGAGATATTAAAATAATGTAAACATGACGGTAAGCGGCCCAAATTGCTCGAACACTGCAATAAATATTGCAAGATCCTTGACGCCGAAGATATATTTATAACTATGAAGAATCGTTGCAAAGAACGATTCATAAATATCATAATTTTAAAATAAATTTACGCGAGAAAACTTGTATAAATATTACTTTATTTTCATTCGTAAACGATTAATAAATAGCTGGCAATAAAATCGTTTCATCGATGTAATCAGTATCTGTTGCCACGGTTTCTGATTAACGATATATTTGTGGTCGTTTATCCATCGTTAATCACAATTTAAAATTATAAGGGGAACTAATTAAATTGATAAAGTTGCAAAATATGCAATTAATGTTTACTGTTTATTATTAAGTTTTTATTGTCATGACGTTACCTTCTTTTTTTAAATAAGTAATTTATTTAAAAGATACTTGTAAATAGTACAAATGCAATTTTTATACTAATGGGTGCTAATGGTGTTTTTATTTATTCGTGAACGTCAATGGATGTAAACAAATGTCTCCAGGTCGATTTTTTTAAACGTAGGCACAATATTAATTTAATATTCTTGCGAAATACCCGATCAGCTAATCAACACATAAAGGCTGATTTACATTGAGTCAGTAACTGACGTCAGTTACTGAACTGACATGGTATTGCCTTAGTGTAAATTGAGTCGCGTCAGTACTGACTTCAATATTCGCAAACGAATGCACTGACGTCAGTTACTGATTCAATGTAAATCAGCCTTAAGAAAAAAAAGACTTGTTGTCTGTGTCAAGAGGAAGAAAAAGCAAGAAACTACGACACAGGGCTCTATGTTCACATTCTATTAATATTATAAATGTCAATGTTTGTGCCGATGGATGGATGGATGTTTGTTACTTCATCACATAAAAACTACTTAACAGATTTTAATGAAACTTTACGATAACTTAGCTTGGACATCAAAATAACACATAGGCTATATAATTTGTAGATATTTCGTGTTTTTTCAAAGATATGACAATGACTCCGTACGAAGTCGCGGGCAGCCTCTAGTAATAAATAAAGTCCTTGCTCGGCGCCTCATCTCTCAGGAAGATTCTAACCTCGATGATTAAGCACACGTTAATTACGGAAAGTTCCCGGCTCCTGCTTTATGAGCCTGTATTTTATGCGGCCATTACATCCGACACACTTTGCTCGCACCGCACTCTCGCTACATTATGATAACCTAAATGTATTCTAAATGTTTACGACATATACGATACTTGTACCAAATTATTTGATGTTATGGCTACTTTGATTTTAGTAGGCTAATTAATACACTGGTTAATTTAAACTCGACCCAGAACACACGGTGAAACGCAACTGCAACGCAACTGAAACTGCTGAGTTGCATCGAAGTTTCTGCTATAGACTTCCTTAGAAAACCACACGCGACGCAGCTGAAACGAAACGTTTCTAAAGAAGTCTATAGCAGAAATTTCGATGAAACTCAAAAGTAACTAACAGTTTCAGTTGCGTTGCATTTGCGTTTTACCGTGTGTTCTGGGTCTTACTCTAATTAATATACCAGCAACTAGCCGAAAGTCTAAAATTAACTAAAAGCTAAGTGTTGTGATACCCAAGTAGAAGCAACAATATGTTTTCTATCTATGAATTCCACGCCGCGGTATTTTTACGCATAAATCAATAAAGTACGTAGGTATGTAAATAGACAGTTATTATACGTACAGGGTGTTGTTTTATTGTGTGACGAAAAATAATAAACATTTGCTCATGAAACTGAACAACCACGAAACATGCGTTGCAAATCCGAAATATGAAACAGATTTTATTTCATACTAGCTGTCCCGGCGAACTTCGTCCCGCCTTAGAATGAACTTTATTGTGTAGGAATAAAGTTCAAATTGACTCTACATTTTAGTAAGAAAACATTTGTATGGGAAAAAGAAAAGGTCTGTTTTAGGGCTTTCCCGGCAATTATTCGAATTTTTCTCACCGTAAGAACCATCCTTGGACTTCAATGAACATTTAAAAAAAAGAATTAGCGAAATCGGTCCAGCCGTTCAGGCGTGATGCCGTGACAACGGAAAACGGGTTTCATTTTTATATATATAGATTTCGTTTAATCGTATTCGTAATAAAAGTTAAAATCTAACTTTTATTTTATAAAGTGTCCACAATTTTGCGTCTTTTTTCACCTCATGTTTCTTGGGAAACTTTCATAATTAAGCACATTTTTATTGCACCATAATAAGCTTACATACAATACAACTTGTTAAGTTACATGAATAGATTACGTCCTTACATTTTCATCATAGAAAAACATCACCCTGTATTGTAATGGACGGTATCGCAAAGGTTACACACAGAGCAGCACGCAATGCTCCAAGTATAATCAAATGCAAACTAAACATTACTCAAAAATGGCTTCTAACTCTTTGAAATAAGGCCGTATGTAAAGCTCGATGAGCAGCTAGTTGTATTGTACCTACTACGCGCTTTAGAAGCGACCTTGACGGAATTTCTTTATGATAGCAGTATTATGTTTGGAATTACCGAGGTACGCGTTGTTCTATGAATATAGGTAGGGAAGTACCTACTTTATTTCTAAAGCGAACCGCGTTAATGTATCGAAGTTCACGTTGATGTTGATGATCTGCGAAAAATAAAAACAGAATTGCGGAGTCTTATAAAAAATAACGCTTTGTAAAAGCCCTTTATGTATTATAGTTTGAACCGTAATTTGATATACCTAGTAGAATTTGCTAAATGATAATTCGGTGGATTTGTGGCCATTTCGTATTAACTGTCAAACGCGAAAGCAGTTCTTAAGGAAAGGCAGGCAGCCTTTCTTTATTGAAAAGTTTATTTTATTGTTATGGTCCTTGTTTAACTAGACCACTTCACTTACTTTTCATCACTTATCGTATGTTAATATTGTTTGTTGTATTCTCACTAACTTTTACTTCAAATTGTAACACAATTGTCGTTCATAATATGAATGAAATTGTCCTCAGAGCAAGATGAGTACGGAAGAAGAGGGCGGCGGAGGTGGCGGTCCGGCGCCGGATCCGGCGGCCGGCAGCCCGGTGAAAGACCCGGGTGGTGGGGGGGACGCGGTGCCGGCCCCCGCCGTGCCCCGCAAGCCCCCCCGCCGCGGCCCCAAGGTGGTGCTGGAGCGGCCCAAGCGAGCGCTCTTCTGTCTGACCCTTAAGAACCCGCTCAGGAAAATTTGCATCAACATTGTTGAATGGAAGTATCCTTTACAAATTCATTTGAAACTCACTCTCTCCAACTGTGAAAATTAAAAAAAATATTTATTCTTATACGATGCGTCTGATATAAGTCGTAAGACGGGCCATTTTTAAAGTTAACGCTAGATTCATAAGAGTGCAGTTTTGCCCAGAGAAAAATCTAGCAAGAAACTCTGTATCATGTATCATCATCATCATCAGCAGCCTGCTGCAGTCCACTGCTGGACATAGGCCTCTCCTCCCACGCTACTTAGACCAATCTTCGGTTGCTCATATCCAGCTCCTGCCAGCCATCTTGCAAATCATCAATCCACCTTACTTGACTTAAATGAGGATGTTAGGACACCCTCATTTATGAATCCTCAGGAATTTAGTAGTGTAAGAACTCCTAAATTTGACTTAATATCAATCAAAAGGACATTTAAAGAAAGTAGTCTTTGAACAGATTCTTGTCATAACTGAATGACTTAAACTCAATTATAAAGAACCTTGATCGAACGCCGCTAAATCGACATTACTAAATTAAAGTCGAGAAAAACATAAATAAAAGTTTAACCAACTTTCCCCGTGGTTACTTAGGCAATAAAGTTAAATATCATTTTACAATTCAATAGACAATACGGTGTGGTATCGTCTGGCAACGAGCCAAGATTCCTGAACACACCGCACGTCACATAATCGCAGCTATCAAACGAGAATATTCTAAACCTAATGTCAAGTCTACCTTACAACGCTACCAAAAAACAGTGCACATTCAAATCCCAGTTTTATCTTTTTCTTCTCAGCCTATAGCTGCCCACTTATGAGCATAGGCCTCTCCAATGGGAACCATAACAAAAATTTTTTTTTTTGCCCGTCACTTAAACTATTTTAAAATATTCGACATGTGTTGTTTTATTTTTTCTCATAAACTAAAAATTACAAAGATACACTGGGTTAAAGTTGCTCGTGACGTCACGCCTCAGTACGATTTTAACCGAGCAGTGACGTCAATACCCCCCACTCCGTAACTTTGATGCTCTGAATCTTTGTATTTATTTATGTATTTGATCAGGTAAAAAATGGGTTTTAAATATTTTTAATAGCCTTAAAGACGGACTAATATTTTTTTTTAATTTTTGAATGTTGTTATCATCCCCATTTATCTCCCATGCGACCAATGCCACCTGCATCCAACGAGACCTCGCGATTTTCGCTATGTCATCGGTCCATCTGGCAGGTGGCCGTCCTACGCTTCGCTTGGTAGTTCGTGGTCTCCACTCCAGAACTCTTCTGCCCCATCAGCCATCCGATCTTTGCGCTATGTGGCCCATTGCTACTTCAGCTTGCTTATCCTACAAGCTATGTCGGCAGCTTTCCTTCTTCTAAGGATCTCCAGTTTTATACATTGAAAGAGATACAATGCAATTTTACAAGGTCATATCGATCATCGGTATTTTTATGAATGCCGTGTAATGTTGCCGACATATCCGAGAGTCTCAAAGCTTATCTTTTTATTCGCATGTGTTGTTACCGGCTGGCAGCTACCGGAGATCAAAGGGGCACCTTCTGGCAGATATAACAAATAGAGAAATCGGGTTTCAAATCCAGCCTTGGAGCCCTGTTGTGATTCTTTATCGGGCTCTTGTAAACAGTTTTATTTCACATTGAGGTACAATGCTCGGGAATTGATATAGCACGGCGACTTTTAGAAAGAGATAATCGGTTTATTTCGTTTTTGTAGAGCGCTATCTCTATTGCATTTTTTTTCTAATGCGACCTTTGGTTTTCGAAATTCAAATGCGGTCGAATTAATCACGAAATATACGTATAATATGATGAGAGCTGTTAAAACCTGAACATTGAGACTGTCCTTTCAGACATTTTTATCAATTGTTAACACACTATTTTAATTGTGTAACAGCTCTATGAATTTCACACAGCTATAAACACAAACAACGATAAAGTATCAATTCTAAATTCAAATTGTGATGAATAATAAATCATATTATTAATAGACGTGGAGAGAATTCGTTTGCATTCGGAAGCCCGATGATAGCCGACGTGTATGCTTGGCTACATTTGTTTATTTTAAAAGTCATGCGAAATCTTCAATAGTGTTTAGATAATATGGATGTCTGTCTGCATCTCCTTTGTTCGTATTTATCTAGAATTCTAGACAAAGTTAGGTATTTGAACGCTAAATCGTTCAATTACGATGATGAGCGCATAAAGTCTGGAGCTTAAATTATTTGTATACAGGGTGTACTTTTTAAAAAATCTATAAAAGAAATCTGCTCATGAAATTAAAGAGCTTTCGCCAAGAAACACTGAAATACGTATTTTTAGAGTCTTTTTTATCGAAATACTTAAGTTTTGCTATTTTTTCATACAATATGTCGAATCAGTTGATTAAAAGAACAAGTGAACAAGTATTTTTAGGGTTCCGTACTCAAAAAACCTTTAAGGCTAGATTTTTTTAAATTTTCGTCTTATATTTCTTAGAAGATTTTTTCAGTGGCATTACAAACCTTACTTTTCATCCCAAACACCCCGTATAGATTTAAGCTTCGATTTTTACTGAAACAATCTCATTTCGGTGCCGTCGCACATCTCAGCGTGCGCCATGATGCCATGAAGCGAGCTCAACGTCCTGTGGTGAAAATAAACAGCGTAATCACGTAGTTACCGCACTAGTGGATAAAAAGACTGGCGACGAGCCAACTTGCACCGTATGAATGAGACACGGTGGGATATGGCACAGGAAATGCCACCTTAACGGACTTACATAGGTACACTAATACACAGCGATAATTTATAAATAGATTTAATACTAAACAATAAAAAAATGAGCCTTTTTCAACGGTTGGTTCGACGTCAAAAATTCTGTTGAGTCTGAAGAAATTTTTTTGAACTATCTATTATACCATAGAGAGAAGAGAGAGAGAGGAGAGAGATTATACTTACCATGAAGCAAATTACTTTATAAAAATACGCGGCAGTTTATTATAGGTAGGTACTCATATTAGGTAAATAGATATTACCGGCTCTGTCTGACGCAAATCTAAATGTGAAAAGAAAACAGAGAGATACGGAAACATTTCTGTATCTGCATACCTCTACTTACATAGTAACTATTATGAAATATGTGCCTCTACTTATAATAACTACTTAACTTAGTATTTTAATTAAATCACGCATAATTTTTGGCTTTGAAACAAAAAAGCTGAAAATAGAGAACTGACTGACCGAATTAAAAGTAAAGTTACGTGTTAATGATTGAATGGCTTCAGACTCTTCAGAGTTATAAAAACGAAATCCCCTCGACATAACCCAGACAGATTAGGTACTAAAGTGCAGTCTAAACACACATCCATTAGCTCTAATCCGCTTACAGTTTCATTCAGTTGCGGTTGGCGCCGGTTTATTATATTACTTAATTACTATACGTTTTAGGACCAACTTTGAACAGTGATGTATCAAATCTATGCTTTTTAGGGTTCTGTTCTCAAAGGGTAAAAACGGGACCCTATTACTGAGACTTGGCTGTCCGTGTTTCTGTCCGTCCATCCGTCAGAATGCCCAAATGTTTGTTACCTTTTCACGCAAAAACTACTAAACATATTTTAATAATATATGACAAGGTTTTAGCTTGCACATCAGAATAACATATAGTCTATACTATTTTAAGATATTGTATAAGCTTTCCAAGATATGACGATAAAGGCGTTACTGGAAGCTTCTAAGTACAAACATATCACAACTTTCTCCCATCAGGATAGGCACTATCCGATCCGACTTCCTCCCACTCACCTCCTCTTGCTACGATCCAAACACACTTCTTTCGCTTCATCCACATTCATCAATCGCCTCATACATGCATGTTGGTTTAAGGTACTTCTGACTTGGCCTTTCCTGAACAGGCTTCTATTTTTGTATGATTTCCTTAATTACTTACCAGACCGTTTGAATGGATGATTTTGACCACAATCTTCGCGAACTGCGTCGCCCTCGCCGTGTACACGCCGTTTCCAGCCAGCGACTCCAACTACACCAACTGGGTGCTTGTATGTATACTGTTTTTATCCTAGAAATTCCAGAATTCTTATCTTAACTACTGAAATGTTTTTTTTTTAAGAAACATGGGTAGGAAGATGATAAAATTATTTTAATTTTATAATAGTCGATGTCGATCAGTTAATTGGGCTATGAGAGGTATATTTACCTAATGATGTAATGGTATTCCATTATACGGTACCACTGCATTATTATTTTTTTTATTTTTGGGCCTTTGTTTCTAGGAGCGGTTTCGCACTACGTCCGATCCGAATCCAATCCGATTGAAATGGATTAAATTACCACAGTTTTGTTTTTCGGAAATATTTTTTGGATTGTATTCGGTTCGGATGTAGTGCGTAACCAATCTGAGGCAAGTTTTTGAGTTTTATTTATATCGTCAGATTTTTAAATTTTTAAAGATGGTATAAATGTTTTATAAATATAGTAGTAGGTATAAGTACATAATTACAATTTACTAAGTAGGTAGAAATTTCATTCACGATCTTCCCGAATGCAAGATTAAATTCACGTGAGCCCTCGTGAATTAGATAACACTAATACCAAGAAATTTGCGTCAATAAACAAGAGATCAATAAACACATAAAGTCATTCTAAATCGTCATCTGTTTCTACATTGTAGCCTACTAGTATTATAAATGTCAATGTTTGTGACGATGGATGGATAGATTTGAGGATGTTTGCTATTCTTTCACGAAAAAACTACTGTACAGATTTTAATTAAACTTGGTACCTTAATGAACTATAGTAGCTTACACATCAGAATAACAATAGTTTATTGGCTATATTATTTTAAAATATCACAATTTTTTGATTTGAAGATATGACAATAAATACGAACGAAATCGCGGGCAGCCTCTAGTTACTCCATAATTGCAATAATCTAATCAGCTTACGTCAAATTCTTAGCTGGTACTTTCTAGCTAGTTAAATCTACTGAAAACCTGCACAAGGTTACAAAAATATACCTAAATATGTTGCAGAAAAGTCCCAGTTTCAAAGACGTTAATTTATCTATTAAATATCGTGCTGTCTTCTTCGGATTTTTGACAATGATTTTTTGTTTTTTTAATGATTTGGATTTTTTTTTTATTGTTTATTGTAGTGACTATCCTGCCTTCATGCTATCACTTCTCTCTGTGGGGTCTGCAGGAAGAAATTTCTTTTAGAAATATGCTGTACCTTTTGTATAACTTCTCTTTTTTTCTGTATCTTTGTACTATCTTACAATAAACTGTTAAATAAATAAATAAATAAATGATAGTGATAGCTATAGGTATAATAGAGCGTTATGGTCCTTTTACACGTGGCCAATAGACGAGACAATCCAATAAGCCAGGGGCCTAAGCTGCTGATTTACAATATTTTCTGGCAGAGTGGCAATGTCATTTTTTGTCAAATTTGGTCGCAATCAATGTAAGCCATTGTTTAGCAGAATACCAAATGTGTCAAAAATGCCGTTGACACTCTGCCGAAACACAACTGAGGCTATTTTAAATTAGCAGACTTGAGTCCTAGGCCAATATTGGCTTCGTGAGAATAGAGCCAGGCTAATGATTTGCTCTATTCGCACGGAGCCGTCACTGGCCTGGCCTACTTGACTGTCTTGTCTATTGGCCTGTAAAAGGACCATAATGCTGTTTTAAACCTGTAGCTGACATTGTCATTGCCAAAAATCAGAAGAAAACGGCACGGTATTTAATGGATCAATTAACGTGCGTTTCTGCAACCCAGTTATATTTTTCTGCAACTGTGTATTACATTTAGTGCTAGTTTCACCACTTACGGATAAAATCTAACTGACATTAACTTTTTATTTTTTATTAGCCATTAAGATCCCACTGCAGGGCAAAGGCCTCCCCCGCGACTTTCCATTCAACACGGTCTCCTGTAGCGTCCCGCCATTCCTGTGAAAATGCATCCAGATCGTCTCTCCATCTTTTTCGAGGTCTACCTCGGCGTCTGTGACCATCTAGTGGCGCCCATTCCGTTGTTATTTTCGCCCAATGATCTGGATGCATAAACCTATGTCAGTTTAATTAAACTTGATGTTTTAGACAGAGACAGGTATAAAATATCTGTCTGATCTGCAAATGGGCTCTAAAAAATTTTTTGTTAATTCTGTTTCCAGGAAAAAATCGAGTATATATTCCTGGTGATATTCACTGGAGAGTGCGTGATGAAGATCATAGCGTACGGGTTTGTGATGCATCAGGGGTCGTATCTGCGGAACGGGTGGAACTTGCTCGATTTCACTATTGTTGTTATAGGGTGAGTACTCTTACACTATTATACAAAACCAGTGATAGGCATTTGTTTTGTGCTGATGAATGGATGGATGTGATGATGTTTGCTGCTCTTTCACGCAAAAACCATTGAACAGATTGTAATGAAACTTTCCAGTTTAATATTGTAGCTGTAGATTATTATGGGAAGTCACGCAGCCTCGGACTATGAGCCATGATGGAACTTTCTTAAAGAAAAGCAAATCGCCTCGTCGCATTCTTTAGGCCGACTCAACCTAATGGCCACTAACTACGGCCGACATGGCCAAATGTACTACGCCCTACGCGCGTCATTATGGCTCGGAGCCACACTCGGTGTAGATATATAGTCATTAAGCATTATCAGAATTCTGATGTGTTCTGGTGTGTACATCAGAATAACACAGGGGCTATATTTTTTAAAGATATGGAAAACTTACGTTCCCACTTACGATAAATATGTACTTACTGAGTCGCAGGTAGCTTCTAAGTGACTAATTCGCCAATTAATTTATCTATTTCCTTTATTTTTCCAGTATGGTAAGCACAGTCCTGTCCAGCATATTCAAGGACGCGTTTGATGTGAAAGCGTTACGAGCGTTCAGAGTTTTACGACCGCTCAGACTCGTCTCTGGAGTTCCTAGTAAGTTTTTAATTTACTATAATATAAGTATTTATTCTTTCTGACAGATTATCAACGCAGCGTCTGTAACTCAACAGTGAAGCTTATGCTTTCCTTTTTGGGTAAGGGTTTCGATTCCCATCGGGGACAACTTTTACTGATGAATTGTCTAGGGGAGGTTTGACCAGCAGTGGGATCTGGATGGCTATTAAAAGGGGGAATTTTACATACTTTCGACACATTGTAAAACTTAAAGGGTAAGAAAGTGTATTTGGATTGTAGCAAGTGGAGGGAAGTGGTCTCTGCCTACCCCGATGGGAAAGAGGCAAACACACATAATATGATTATTTATATGAATACATCGTGAGGAAACCTGCATACACCAAAGAAGAAATTCGAAGGTGTATGTGAAATCCGCCAACCCGCACTTAGCCAGCGTGGTGGATTACGGCCTAATCACTCTCTGTATGAGAGAAGGCTCGTGCCTCTCGGTGGTGACATATATGGGCTAACAACAACAACAACATATGAATACTAAAACTTCCTTCCAGGTTTGCAGATCGTATTAAACTCGATCCTCAAGGCGATGATCCCGCTGCTGCACATCGCACTGCTGGTCATCTTCGTCATCATCATCTACGCCATCATCGGCCTCGAGCTCTTCTCCGGGAAAATGCATAAGACTTGTTACAACAAGTATACTTGTTAGTATTTTTTACTCTTCTATGTATATTGGACCCAGAACACACGGTGAAACGCAAATGCAAAGCAACTGAAACTGCTGGTTACTTTTGAGTTGCATCGCAGTTTCTGAAAAACTATAAAAGTAACTGAAAAACTGAAACTCAACTGAAACGAAACGTTTCAAACTAGTTGCGTCGTTTGTGGTTTTCTAAGGAAGTCTATAGCAGAAACTGCGATGCAACTCAAAAGTAACTAGCAGTTTCAGTTGCGTTTCACCGTGTGTTTTGGCTCTTAGGCCCACTTGCGCAGCCCAGAGTTAATGCAATAAACCCGGAGTTAGCTGCTAACACAGGGTTAATTCAAGACAAATTATTTGTTTAACTCTGTGTTAGCAGCTAACTTCGGGTTTATTTGGCTGCGCAAGTGTGCCTTATTATAAGTTTATTTAGGTGGATAAATATATCTCTGTATCTGTGTGTTTATAAGTATTGCGAAATTGTATTAAACGACTTCAAAAAAAGGAGGAGGTTTCTCAATTCGACCGTAATTATATATTTTTTTAAAACAGCAACTCGATAGAGTTTTTTGCTTGGTTCTTCTCGGCGAAAAACTGCTACCTTGCGAATCAAATGTTAACTTTAAAAAAAAACATATTTTAAGTGCTTTTTGCCTACAAAATAAATAGGACAATTTGACTTTGATCTCCAGATACGACAGAACTTTCAAATTGTCCTAAAATTCTTTATTAAGGCGCGTACTCACTATCGAGCTATAACTGTAACCGTTACATGCACTGTAACAAAAAAAAACATAGTGTGTAGGTACGTTGTTAGCATGGTGCGAAAACCTACTGAGAGCACACTCCCTATGTTGTTTGTTACAGTGCAGGTTACAGTTACAGCTCGCTAATAAATATGCGCCTTAAGTTGTATCAAATCCTATGTCTTTAAAATAAAGATGATTTGAGTTTGAGTTTGATCAGATATGACACAACTTTTAAACTGTGTTACAATTATCTATTACTCCCTAAAGGCGCGAAATAATTAGTGAGCTGTAACGGTTACGCCGTTGCATGCACTGTAACCAAAAAACATAGGTTCGCGAACCACCAACAACGTACACAAAAAATAATCTTCTTCTAGATAAATCTTTTTCTTTAGTTTCTTTTAGAAATATGATGTACCTTTTGTTTAAATTCTCTTTTTTTCTGTCTCTATGTAACTACTATCATCTTACAATAAGCTGTTAAATAAATAATACACACTTATGTTTTTTTTATTGGTTAAAATGCATGCAACGGTTACAGTTACAGCTCCCTAATGAATACTCACCTTAACACTTCATTCTGCCTTCCACAGATGAAAGAATGGACAGTCCCCACCCATGCGACGAGAACGGCTTCAATTGCTCCACGCTCGGTGAGGCGATGGTATGTATAGAGGACTGGGAGGGACCCAACGACGGCATCACCAACTTCGACAACTTTGGGCTCTCCATGCTGACTGTCTTCCAATGCATCACGCTTGAAGGGTGGACTGATGTCATGTATAATGTAAGTGGATTTTTACTTCTAGTAGAGACAGACTAGTCGCACGTACGTGACGTATGGAACGCGTTGTGATTTCTGCTCTATGAAAATATTATAATAATGTTATAAGGAGCGTATCTGCGTGCCTGGTCTGGCGCAAAATGGCTACCTTTTCGTATGGAATTTCTTATCGTTTGACAGGTCATCTACCAAGAAAACTATGAAAAACTTGCGCCAACCTTGGCACGCTGTCATAAACTCATTTGTATATGAAAAAAATGTGGCACCTCCTTATAATACACTTGTCATGTCACGCCGTGGAAGACAAATGTGCTTCTGTTTGTCTTTAGTTTGTCTCTACCTTGAACTTCCTTCTTAGTAGCTTTTTAATGATTTAACTAAAGTGGCACATAGTACTCTCTTCTGAGAGTGATACGGTAAAGGTGCGTACTCATTAGCGAACTGTAACCGTAACCGTAGCATGCAATAGAACCAGTGTGTACGTTGTGCGCTTATTTGGTTCGCGAACCTGCTGCGAGCACACATACTTTGTCTATGGTTACAGAACATATAACGGTTACGGTTACAGCTCGCTAATGAGTATACGCCTTTACCTCCTCCTTATTATTAGCTCTTAAACTATACCTACTCATTTCTGAAAGCATTAATAGTTGGTATAAGCCACCACGCTGGTGAGTAGGTACAGTGGGTACAATGAGTGTTGGCGGATTACTTTCGAATTCCTTTTGAAACCAAAAGATCTATCCTCAAGAAACAAAGAAAAAGATGCCTGGAAGATATTGCTACCTAGCAATAAGGCCGCCTGTTGCTTCTTATATTCTTGTTTGTGTCTGTACCTTATATCTTTTGTGCAATAAAGAATATTTGTATTGTATTGTATTGTAAAAATCGAAAACAAATGAGCTCTTATACTTCTTTCCCCTACTTGAAGAGTTAGACCCAGAACACACGGTGAAACGCAAATGCAACGCAACTGAAACTGCTAGTTACTTTTGAGTTGCATTGCAGTTTTTGCTATAGACTTCCTTACAAAACCACACACGACGCAACTGAAACGAAACGTTTCAAACTAGTTGCAGTTGCGTTTCACCGTGTGTTAGATATTAAAACCATTTATTTCCATTTTTCAGATTCAAGATGCAATGGGCAACAGTTGGGAATGGATATATTTCGTGTCTATGGTTATTTTAGGTGCCTTTTTCGTAATGAACCTTATTCTCGGTGTGTTGTCTGGGTAAGTAGCTAAGCAGCGGGGGCTAGCGGGGATAGGTACGGAACCGGGACTCGACAATATTAATTTTAATTGGATTAATAAATGAGTGAATTAGTATGGTCTAGATTTTACCGCTAAAACCGGCAAAGACCTCGCAGACCACGAAAAAGGTGGCGAGGAGGTGGAATCCTTCATGAATGACGGCTCAGGATAGAGAATCGTGGAGAAGAAGGAGAAAGGCCTTTGCCCAGCAATGGGACATCGATGTTTAGATAACATAAGATTAGATTTTATACCATATTTGTGCGGGCCATCTTAAATTCTTTCGAGGGCCACACTGCGGCTTGCGTGCCTGGGGTTGAGCAGCGTTTGTCTAGTCCCTGTCCCGTACCTTTACCTACACAGTACCGCATCCGTACCCCACTTCAATGATAGTGTAACTCTTATACTAGTAGTAGGTAACTATCCCACTAAGGCCCACCTAGGCAGCCCAATAAATCCGGAGTTAGCTGCTAACACAGGGTTAAATAAATAATTTGTATTGATTTATCTTGATTTAACCCTATATTAGCAGCTAACTCCGGGTTTATTGCGTTAACTCTGGTCTGCGCAAGTGGACCTAATATTATTAATGTCAATGGGTGGATCGATGGATGGATAGATGTTTGTTACTCTTTCACGCAAAAACTACTGAACAGATTTTGATGAAACTTGGCAATATGGTAGCTTGCACATCAGAATAACGCATAGGCTATATTATTGTACGATATAATATTTTTTTCTAAGATATGACGAGAAATGCATACAAAGTTGCCTTACCTTTCGTAGGTACAAATATAATTAAACATTTAAAAAAAAATTGCAGAGAATTCTCCAAAGAAAGAGAGAAAGCGAAGAACCGAGGTGACTTCCAGAAGTTAAGAGAGAAACAGCAGTTAGAAGAAGATCTGAAAGGCTACTTGGATTGGATCACGCAAGCAGAGTACCTCGAACCTTTAGCCGACCAACACGAGAATATAGACCAGAAGAGAGATTATGGAATGGGTAATGGTATATCAATCCAATATTTCTTTATTTTTGCTTCTTATTTGTGCCACTAGATGGTCATACCAAGGTAGACCTCGAAAAAGATGGAGAGACGATCTGGATGCATTTTCACGGAAATGGCAGGACCGGAGACCGTGTTTAGGTAAATATAAAGTTGCGGGGGAGGCCTTTGCCCAGCAGTGGGATATTGATGGTTAACAAAAAAAGATGCGGCCTTATTGTAGCAAGAAATATCTAAGATCTATCCGTTTAATTTGTTTTGCATTTTTTTTTCAGTTCTCATTTATTTCTACTTTATAATTAAATAAAAACAGTTAAATTAGTTATGTTTGATTTATCAACCGTTTGCAGAAAAAGGCATTAAAACGAACACACCATTCCATCTTTAAAAAAAAAACAAAAGACTACACAATATTCAACGAATTTTCAACTTCGATATATGATTAAAAGATGAAACTGATTTCAGGACAAACTCCAAACGAGCACGATTCAACAGATCATTTAGGAATAGAGAATAATGAACAACAAAAAGTTGCCCTTTGCAAACTTTGGAAAGCGGATTTTGATAGAGTGAGTATTCATTGTAATAAATAAACTTTCTTTACACTCATAGCCACACGCATAGATTCGCATTTTGGTACACTCTAACATTCTGACCTAAAACAGATATTAAAACTTATCATTTAAATATGCTATTAGATTCGAATCCAGTATAATAAACAATATCTGGATGGCGGTCTGGCATAGTGACATTAGTGACCTTTACGCCAACTGTATTGTCAATTTTCTTTTTTGACTTTGTACTTTTGTTTCTGTTTTCCATGAAGAGAAAGCCTGCCTGTTGCTTCTTATATTCTTGTTGGTGTCTGTACCTTATATCTTTTGTGCAATAAAGAATATTTGTATTGTATTGTATTGAAGAGAGCAATTCTCATAACTAATGCTAGCTCTTGTTGTGAGGTTCGCTATGAGCATTACAACTGGCGCTAGTATAAGTTATCAGTATTGCTCCTTGGTCTCTTCTAGCTACCTTGATACCTATCACACGAAACGTACTTGCTAATTTGATATTATTTTTCCAGGTAAACAGACGAATGAAGCGCGCGTGTCGACGCGCTGTGAAGTCACAAACCTTCTATTGGCTGATCATTATACTTGTGTTCATGAATACTGTAATTCTAGCTAGCGAACATCATGAGTAAGTAATGCATTACTTAATAAAGCCGGATACTCATTAGCGAGGTATAACTGTAACCTTTGTATGCACTGTAACCAAAAAAACATAGTGTACGTGGCCCGCGAGCCTGCGACGAACGCGACACGAGCGAGCCAACGATTGTCGGTTTTCGCCGCGAATCAGAGGGTAATAAGGATTATGACTACATTCAAAAAATTATTAGTCTGTCTTTTAGGCTATTAAAAAATATTTGTAACACAGTTTTTACCTGATCAAATACATAAATAAATACAAAGATACAGAGCATCAAAGTTACGGAGTGGGTGGTATTGACGTTAGTCCTACGTAAAAATTGTACTAAGGCGTGACGTCATGAGCAACTTTAACCCAAGTGTATCTTTATCATATTTAGTTTAAGAGAAAAAAGAAAAAATACGTGTCGAATATTTTAAAATAATCTATGCGATGGACTAAAAAAATTTTTTAATCATCATGCCTATTGTAACTCGCGTATACACTAGAATCTTCTTACTGTATCTATTCGGTTACAGTTACAGCTCGCTAACACGACGCCGTGAAAGATTTCCACTCGTCTCGGTTAGAAGCGGCTTGCATCCATTGTGATCCTGAATTCACCAAGTCATCTCTCCAACTTGTTTGTCCAACTCTATGCTTCCATAAATTTCCGTTATTATACTCACATACCTATGTAGGTATAGAATGTTTTTGATCAACAATGTTGTTATCTGTTACAGGCAACCGGCGTGGTTAGAAATCTTCCAAGAATACGGAAACGCATTTTTTGTAGCGCTTTTTACCATAGAAATGCTAGTCAAGATGTATAGTTTAGGTTTACAAGTAAGTTTAATTATTAATCATTCTTGTTTTCGCTATTAACCATCTCCCTTTACTGTGGTTTAGCCTTGATATGATGTTTAAGAATTGATAATTAAATCATGATTCCATTATATGTTCTAACTAATACAGAAACAAAAATTTTGACCCCATGTTCATTGAATATACCACGAATATACCTGGTATCTACTTTAAAATAGGAATAATATTTAACTGTCTATCCAACAATCGATTGCAATACAATTCAATTAATGTTATCATTCCATTACATCTAAAGCTGGCATCTAAATCGGCACTATGTTTAAAGTTTAAAACTACTTACTTTTTTTGCAATATTTTATAGAAAAGGGTTCTCTATTTTCAACCGGCTTTATGTAAGTAGTTCTGCAATTTTTCATGGTAATATTAGTAATCGATTTATAATTTTGTAGGGATACTTCGTCTCGCTGTTCAACCGCTTCGACTGCTTCGTGGTGATCGGCTCCATTAGCGAAATGGTGCTCACCAACACCGAAATAATGCCGCCACTCGGCATCTCCGTGCTGAGGTGTGTCAGGCTGCTCAGGGTTTTCAAGGTCACCAAGTAAGTTAATTTATATATTCTCATGTATACTATCATCAGTCGTAGGACGTCCAATAATGGATGGACCCTCATTTTCACTTGTTTTGTAGAAGAGGTTTCCTTCCATCTTAACATACGTACGCATATTATCTGTCACGTCTCTCTCCCATCGGGGTAGGCAAAGACCACTACGCTCCACTTGCCAAGACCGAAACCATCCAGACCCAAATTAATCTAAATTAAAAATGACAACTGGGTTAAAGTTCTTCGTGACGTCACGCTTCAGTACAATGTTTACCTAAAAGTGACGTCAAAAAGCCCCACTCCGTATTGTATTTATTTATGTATTTGATTAAGCAAAAAATATGTGTCCCATATTTTTGAACAGTCTGACAGACGACGGTCTAAACATAATGCCATTTTTTTAATGTAGTCGTCATCCCTATTTTTATGAGAATTAAGTCCATAATTGCTTTCCATCAGATACTGGAGATCTCTATCCAACCTGGTAGCATCTCTACTAAACTCGATACAGTCGATTGCATCTCTGCTACTGCTGCTGTTCCTCTTCATCATGATCTTCGCGCTGCTTGGCATGCAGGTCTTCGGCGGCAAGTTCAACTATGACCCGGTCAATGAGAAGGACAGGCACAATTTTGACTGTTTCTGGCAAGCGTTGTTGACTGTGTTTCAGGTATGTTTATGTCTTTGATGTTTGATGATTTGATAGTACCTACCTTGAGATAATCAAGGTATGCAATGTATTTAGAGTATTAACCTCTCACATCCCACTGACCCATTATAAACCCAGACACAATCGATTTTCTATTGTTCTTTTTTAGGGTTCCGTACCTCAAAAGGAAAAAACGGAACCCTTATAGGATCACTTTGTTGTCCGTCTGTCCGTCCGTCCGTCTGTCAAGACCCTTTTTCTCAGGAACGCGTAGAGGTATGAAGCTGAAATTTATATCAATTACTCAGGTCTACTGTCCCTTGAAGCTGTGAAAAAATCAAACTTCTAAGCCAACGCAATCAAAAGATACAGCCATTTATGCCGCAAATTTTCGACACTTGCAAAGGAATCAAAACCTACAGGGTGCTTCCCGTGAACTCAGAATCTTGAAATTTGGTACGAAGCAACGTCTTATAGCATAGATAAAGGAAAAATTACGAAAACCATAAATTTTTAGTTACATCACAAAATATATATTTTTTTTAATAATCTTAAACTTACTACCCATTTCCTCATAAACGCGTAGAGGTATTAAATTGAAATTCATACCAAATACTCAGGTCTATAATACCTTTAAGCTGTAGCAAAATCAAACTTCTATGTCAACGCAATCAAAAGAAACAGCAATTTAAGCTGCATATTTTGAAACTCGCAAGTACTTGCAAGGGAATCAAAACCTAAAGGGTACTTCCAGTCGACCTTGAATCTTGAAATTTGGCATGAAGCAACGTTTTATACCACACATAAAGGAAAAATTCCGAAAACCTTAAATTTTTAGTTACATTACAAAATATATATTTTTTAATAAATATAAACTTATTACTTTTTTCCTCATGAACGCGTAGAGCTATCAAGTTGAAATTCATATCAAATACTTAGATCTAATTGCCTTTAACCCGCGAAAAAAAAAATTATAAGTCAACCCGAAAACGCAAAACGCAAAAGTACAACCTTTCAGTCACCATTTACAGGTCTGGTTCAAATTTAATACTTAATTAATATATTTGAACCAGATTTCTAAATAGTGACTAAAAAACTTAGTAAATAAATAACTTTAATAAAAGAACTTTCGCAAGTCTGCTGCAAGGCTAGTATAAGTGTTTCAGTTATATTATAGATAAATGATATGTGTTAATATAAAATAAAGGATTACTTAAACGATAAAGAGATCTTTGTCTTAAATTTATGCTCCTCCATCTTTCCCCATTGTAATGTTATGATTGTTCATTTTGCAATAAAAATACCATAGTTATGACTCGATTGTCGTAATGAACGAACTTTGTAAACCTTGCAGGTTTGTACGGAACCCTCGGTGCGCGAGTCCGACTCGCACTTGGCCGGTTTTTTTTCTGGGATGTGAAAGATTAAATAGAGCTTTCCCCATGAAAAATGAGTCTAAGGGCTAGTTTAACCACTTACAGATTAGATTTAACTGACAGATAAACCTATGTCCATTACATAAACCATGACGTTTAAGATAGTGACAGGTATAAAATATCTGTCAGTTATTTTATCTGTAAGTGGAGAAACTGGCCTTAAAATAACAAAACAAATTCACCCTTCCATGAAGCCGGTCAACTGATTGAACAGTTGGAAGAAAATAAAGAGAAAATTTCTTTACCAGATAATAATAATAATTTTCAGATCCTAACAGGTGAAGATTGGAACGCCGTTATGTATGAAGGTATAAAAGCATACGGAGGAGTTGGTACTCTCGGCATCTTAGCTTGCATATACTTCATCATTCTTTTCATATGCGGTAACTGTATCCTTTTAAATGGAAAAATACTTAATTGCATGCAATCTTGAAGGTTGTTAAACACAATAATCGGTAGCATTATTGCTGTTTTTGTCTGATGCATGAATCTCAGATTTAATAGACAGAGATGAGAATACTTCTTGATGTTCATTTTCTACTGCAATGTTCTGATGTCTAGATGTCCAAAATTACGTTGTGGGAAATTTTCCTTAATGTATTTAAAACAGATATTCTGCTAAACGTCTTCTTGGCTATCGCCGTCGACAATCTAGCAGATGCAGAGTCGCTGACAAATATTGAAAAGGAAGAAGGGGTAAAGAATAATACTTATTTATTTTATCATGACTGCATTTGATATTGAACATGTAATTATTATTAATTTATAGGCGGCAGAAGAAAAAGAAGGAGGTAGTATTGTAGAACAAGAAATGTGTCACGCTGACACTGATGACGAATATATCCACGATGACGATGCATATACAACGGACAAGTAAGTATAGGACATAATACTGATTGATAAATAGATTCGTATGATGCTGGTTACTAAAATGTTGACAAAACTCTTTAAAGCTCCGAAAGAGAATATGAAGAAACAGGATCAGAAGGAGAACAACAGGAAAGAATAGAAGAAGAGGAAGTCCCTCAAGAAGGAGAGGAAGGAGAGCAACCAGTTGATGAAGAACAAGAGAGAGAAGAAGAACTACATCAAAGAAATCATATAGGTAACATATTTCTAGAGTTTGCTAAAATAAATAGTGATTTGTTAGTAATGTATTTCAAACTTAATAAGAATTGTATTGTCGACGAAATTCGTGTTGTAAGCACAAAAGGTAATCTGCAGTGTTATGAAATGAGTGCTAAAAGCTAACGATCCTGAAATAGTAAACACAGAGCTGGAGGGAGAGCCCCGCCTCAAGCGCAAGCCGACGACGTCGTCGGCGCGGCCGCGGCGCCTCTCCGAGGTCGATATTTGCGACACTAAGAAACCCATCCCAGACGCTACGTCTCTCTTCATATTTTCCAAAACCAACAGGTTAGGGACCAGGCCCAGTGGAAGATTCAATAGCTTCTATATTACTGAATAGATGTTAATTTATTTTGTCTTTCTTCAATTTGTCTTTGATTGTATTTACCGACTTTCTTTACAAAAATCTTATGTTTTGCTTTTCGTCGATCTGTATCATATTTTTTGTTTAAGTTCATTGCTGTCAAAGACAAATTTTCAACTACATTCGCGCCTCTTTTCTGTTTTAAGTTTAATATTTTCAGCTAATTTGGTTTTGCAATTAATTAATCTATCTAATTCTATTTTCACCGTATTTTAGCTAAACTTGTTTCACTCAATTTTGTGTT
Source organism: Anarsia innoxiella (assembly GCA_947563765.1). NCBI lineage: Eukaryota > Metazoa > Arthropoda > Insecta > Lepidoptera > Gelechiidae > Anarsia > Anarsia innoxiella. The sequence goes on from OX387415.1 coordinate 615,188, forward strand.
TGCCTTATTAATTTTCTATTAAAATAATGTAGCAGAAATGACAAATAGGTATTCAGATTCGTTTACAGGGATTTCGGCATGATTAAGGCATACACTTAGTTATCATAAGCTAGATAAGGTTCAATTTAAGAATGATAGAATATTAGATTTGATTGATGCAATAGATTATGGTCTCTTTCTATCTTATGAAGATGGTGGGCAGTCTGAAGAGGAGGGAACACTAGTAACCGCCAGGCCGCGGCGGGTTTCAGAACTGAATATGCCCAATCAGACGCCGCCAATACCGAACGCTAGTAGTTTCTTCATAATGTCACCGACGAACAGGTGAATGGTGATGCGGTGTTCGTGTGGTACCCGTGACTCATTGTGCGACCATTGGCGTTATATCAGCCACCGATTGGCCTCTCATTTATCATTTCATTGTGGCTACCGTACAACTCTAGCATTCGTCTTCTTGTTTGCACGAGTGTTGTAATCTCTGTGGACTGTCCCATCAAAATTACCAGCAATGAGTTTACTGGGTACCTTCTACTCGTTGTGTTCCCATAGGATTGTTTGTTTAGAAAAGTTTAGCGATCAAAGCATGATGTCTGAAATCCCTTAGACCTTGTCTTAGTTCATCAGAAGCCTTAGGTTTTATAGTTAATTTGCATGGTGTGTGGATATGGAGTTTTTTTTTTGCATGAGTCTGTCTGTAGGTGTATTATAGTTTCTTAGGTAAGAAATTAGACGTATGCTTTGTATTAGCGTTGCATAAATCGGTGTGTATCTACTTATTGTTGTGGTTTTTTATAAGTAATATATGGAAATAACCCTCTTCCATAAACTAATATGAAATTATGAATTGAATCTAATAATTGAAATACCATTTCATATGAATGTGGCTTCAGCAATTCAATCACCAAAATTTTAACCAATCACCCGTGAAACAGGTTTCGCGTGTTCTGCTACAAGATATCTGCATCATCGACATTCGGTAACATCATCCTCGTTTGCATCATGTTCTCATCAGCCATGTTGGCAGCTGAGGATCCTCTGGACGCGAAGCAGAATCAGTTTAGGAATAAGGTAAGGGTTTATTTACTTATAGGCGCTTGAATGCAAATGTTGCATTAGTATTTAAGTTATTATAGGCCGTAGGTCAAGGTGGGCTGCCATTAGTTGCAGAACAAGACCAATCGTTGTGGAGGTCTCTTGAAAAAGTTTTTTTATTCTACAGAAAATTATCTCATGATATGATGACATATTGACAAAAGATTTTTTGCATGGATTTTTCATCTTGATCGCCACCACAGACACGTTTTAGTTCCTTAATGGCCCTTGCTTCAGTGTGTATTCCATTTTGAACCCCTTTTTCCAGTTACTGAGTCAATTCGACGTGTTCTTCACGAGCATCTTCACCCTGGAGCTGTTCCTGAAGCTGGTGACGTACGGGCTGATCCTCCACGAGGGTGCTTTCCTCCGCTCCGCCTTCAATGTCCTCGATATGCTCGTCGTCTGCGTCTCACTTGTCTCCATGAGTTTTAAGTACGTTCATTACTATTCTAACAACTATTTTTCTTTTGATCAATGTGAATTTGGATAAAGCGAAAGAAGTATTTAGGTCATAGCAAGTGGAGGTAAGTGGTCTCTGCATACGCCGGTGAGAAAGAGGCGTGACTTATTTATATGTTTGTATGTACCTATATCTCTTCCTACTTATCTCTTACTGAGCTGAATCGGGTGTGATTTTATTAGTATGGATTATCAGAGATGGATTTGACCTTTTCATCTAGTATTTTAATGAAAATTTCCTTGTTTCCCAGGTCGGGTAGTATATCGGTGGTGAAAATATTGCGAGTGTTCAGGGTGCTGAGGCCTCTTAGGGCCATCAACAGGGCCAAAGGCCTTAAGGTCAGTAACCACTATCACAAATGTTTAAATTTTGATAAACAAGCGAACTCAACTCTTAAATTAAGACTTTAAGCAATACCTAATGTTATAAAATATTTGTTTGTTAATTAGAGGAATATGTTAAATTATTATTTTCCATGATTATAGCACGTTGTACAATGCGTGATCGTTGCTATCAAAACGATCGGAAACATTTTGTTGGTTACATCGTTACTACAATTCATGTTCGCTGTCATGGGAGTCCAAATGTTCAAGGTAGGGGGCATTCTCGACTTTATCTCCTCGATATAGCACCTTTGTACATTCTCCTGAATGATTCGTCTACCACGCGTGTCCACTGAGTTTTGAGACCCACATAATATTACAGACTACACCTTTGGGTAAACACTATCTTCTTTCCGTGTCTCTGTCTCATTTCCTTCCTCACTCATTTCTCATGACTTGTTTTTGTGTTTGTCTGTATCCGTGTTATCTACAGCGTTGCTGTTAGTAAGTATATGTTTGTTATCATCAGCGCTTATTGTTGTATCTACCAAGGTCGGAAGGTACATACTAAATACAAGGTGTAACAGAAAAAAAAAATCAAAAATAATTTATTCGTAGGTAACATTAAATTTACTCTTGAATTCGTCACAAAGTAAAAATTTAAAAAAAGCATACTAATGAATTTAAAGAACCAAAAAAAAAGAAAAACATTAAAGGAGGGAAGCTACGCTGACTTCGGAAGGCAAATTCCCAAGAGAAGAAGCCAGCAAGAAACTCTAGAGGTTGCAAAGGTTGAAAAGGGGGTATAAAGCCGAAACACAGCGATAGTCCTCATGAAACTGAACAACTTTCCCCAAGAAACATGGGTCGTAACTCGAAAAAAAATTTCACCTCCCCATACAAAATGTCCGATCAGCTGATTGAGCAGGTAAGTATAGGCGAACTAAAAATTTTTTTCGAGTTACGACCCATGTTCTTCGGGGAAAGTTGTTCAGTATCATGAGGACTACCGGTGTGTTTTGGCTTTATACCCCGTTTCTGTTACGCCCAGTATAATTCGCCTCATGTGACATGTTTTATTTACTTATCAGTATATGTTTATAAGTGTGAAGTTTGCCTATTCCTGTTTTCTTATAATATTGGTGTGAACTGCTTATTGTTCATCTTCGCAGTTTATAGTTGTTATTATCCTTATCAGGCCTATAACGTCCCCATTACAGGGGCGCCTACTCACATATGAGAGTAAAGGTGTTAAAACCGGTACAAATAAATCAATTATAAAAATGCATGGAGCATTCGATAAGAATTTCTCAGCTTCGAAATAAATGTTATCACTTCAGCATGATGAAACCACATCATCAAACCCAAAGGTGTAAAATAGAACCATATGGAGTTTAGAAGACTAATGAAGCCTTTATAGAGTAACCATTCCCCCTACCTTGGCGTTTCTACCGAATGGAATAACCAAAGTCCCTTTAGGGGTCCGTTTTATTATTTACAGGTTAAATTTATCTGACGGATATTTTATACCTGTCTCTGCCTAAAACTTCATGTTTTATGAAATAGATATAGGTTTATCTGTCAGATAAATTTTATCTGCCGATCGTGGAACGGACCCTAGTAGCTGTTTTACCACCGACAGATAAAGTTTAACTGATAGATAAACCTATGTGAAACTTTTATAAAGATAAAATATCTGTTAGATAAATTTTATCAGTAAGTGTTAAAACAGGCCCAAAGAGTTGTATCTAACAGTGTTCGGCCCCCGTGCCCTATATTAAAGTGTTTGCTTGTCCCCGTATGTCCCGCGCTGCCGCCGCCGGACCCGCCCCGGTAACGTACCCGCACTGACGCATGCGCCCCGCACAGTATGTAGTGAAATGTGTGATAGTAGCGATTAAGACTATAGGGAATATAATGTTAGTCACGTATTTATTACAATTTATGTTCGCTGTCGTCGGTGTACAGTTGTTTAAGGTAAGTTGCTGTTAATTGGTAGGAAGACCAATGGGGATGATGACTACATTCGAAAATTCAAAAAATAATTACTCCGTCTTTTAGGCTATTAAAAAATATTTGAAACACGTTTTTTACCTGATCAAATACATAAATAAATACAAAGATACAGAGCATCAAAGTTACGGAGTGGGGGGTATTGACGTCACTCCTACGTAAAAATTGTACTAAGACGTGACGTCATGAGCAACTTTAACCCAGTGTATTTGTGTCATTTTAAGTTTAAGAGAAAAAAGAAAAAATACGTGTCGAATATTTTAAAATAATCTATGTGATGGACTAAAAAAAAATTTTTAGTCATCATGTCCATTCTGATTACTTAGGCTAGTATACTAGCTATGATGGTTCTGGAACCAGGGGCCCAAGTCTACTAATTTACAATAATATTCTCAGTGTGTGTCGGCAGAGTGTCAATGGCATTTTTTGACACATTTGGTCGCAATCAGTGTAAGCCATTGTTTAGCAGAATACCAAACGTGTCAAAAAATGCCTTTGACACTCTGCTGACTCACAACTGAGGTGTAAATTAGCAGACTTGGGCCCCAATCGCAGCCCTGGTGTATAACTGCAAAACTTATTTTGGAAACTAATTCAAAGCTTACATTCAATGCATGAATGAAATAAGCTTATTTAAAACATAATTTTGTTTAAAAACATTAATTTAAATGCTTTCTCGTAATGTCGCTGATGTTCATGAGAAATGAGTTCATGTGATATTTGTAGCGTAATGGATGTTATAGATAAAGTAAAACATAACGAATTGTCTGTAACATTAGAGTAGTATATTATGTCGCGCCACGTAAAAAGAACTTTGGAAACAATTGAAGGTGATGTGTTCGCGCATGGGTACAGGATACTGTAATTAAACACTTTTGTGCGCGATGGTATTTTAGAACAAATGTTAAACGTCAGACCTAAAAATCGTCGAATGCGCAGCTGTCAGCTAAGGTTCTTTTTACGTGGCGCGACCTATATGTGATGTAATAGAACAATTTGATAATTTTATTTATTTGATAATTTGATCACTTAACTTTGTTCCAGGGTAAATTTTTTAGATGCAATGATATTTCAAAAATGACATTGAAAGAGTGTCAGTAAGTATTTTTCTATATACTTATGGTCTATCGACACACATTCGGGCCGTGCCCGAGATGTGACCGGGCCGTGGCCTGTCAGGAGGGAAAAAAATACGTCGTCATGACAACGTGCGTAAACGAATCCATAGAAAATGTATGGAATGATATTTTTTCCCTGACACGTCCCGGACACGGCCCGGATTTGTGTAGACAGACCTTAACTCGTAAAGGTTCAAACAAATGAATCGCGGTTTGCGATGCGACGCGAGAAAGGAAACTTGATGTTCAATTGTTTTTACGCTTATGTGCATAGCTCAGTACTCAGTACATTTTCATTATTCAGATACCTATGTGTTCCTACTCAGTCGATCGAAATCAAAAGCCACGACTGCGTTTGTTTGATTCTTAGAATTTAATGAAATGACCTAGTTAATTATATTGACTATAGTCAAATTATTTAAACTTTGATTATAAAATAAATATAAAAAAGAGAACAAGGAATGGTTACGAAATATTAAAATAAAAATTGCGTAAGTATTGTACACAAAAACCTAAGTCATACTTTTGTAATTGTACTACCCATATTTCTTGAAGACTCCTTATTCAGTTTCATTCAAGACCAACACAAATAAACCGTGAACTAACATTTCAGAGGGACGTATTTATTGTTTGAGAACGGTAACTACGTAGTGAGACAGCGCGAGTGGACGCGCAACGAGTTTCACTTCGACAACGTGATGAAGGGGATGCTCACATTGTTCACCGTGTCCACGTTCGAGGGCTGGCCCGGGTACGTACTGCGTCAGCACTGACAGGGGCCCAAGTCTGCTAATTTCAGATAGCCTCAATTGTGTGTCGATAGAGTGTCAATAGCATTTTTTTACTGTTTAGCAGAATACTGAATGTATCAAAAAATGCCATTACTGAGAACTTAGATTAATCCGAGACTGAGAAAAAGATTAAGATTAAGATTGTAAATTAGCAGACTTGGGCCCCTAGTGATGAGTCGAAAAGTGGCAATGCGTGACGTCATCATCTATCAGCCTATTGCTGTCCGTGGTTATTACAGTTGCTTGACGACATGCCTATAATAGCTACAATTTTTAAAAGCTTTTACTTATTTTTGACTTCCAATGAGTGTATGTTCTTCCTTTCTTTTCGTTCTTGTATTTTGTACATAGGTACGTTTAGTTTAGATGACAATACATGATATGGTATACGACGACATTATAATTACGTGTGACGTCATTAAGCCCTCCACTTCGGAACTTTGACGCTTTCTATCTTTGTAATATAATACTTTTATTTTTCGATTTGAGCGAAAAATTCGTTTGATCAAATTACACACAATAGGTAACATCGAACTAAAAAAAGATTGCTATTTTATAAATTTACTTATGTCCTTAGTTGTCATAATCGTGTTCTAAAACAAACTATTTGTTTCAGACTACTGTACGTGTCGATAGACTCGAACAAGGAGAACCACGGGCCCATCACTAACTTCCGTCCAATTGTTGCAGCCTACTACATTATTTATATTATTATAATTGCCTTCTTTATGGTAAGGAACCAAAGATAATATTTTACTACAAGTAGTTAGTAAGTATTTTATGATTAGCGAGCGGCTGATCCGAGGTGTCCATCTACATAATATGTAGGTAGGTATATCAAAACTGGGGTCAAATCAAGAATGACAGTAAATAACAATGCATTTAATTTCACTGTTCAAATAAACTATGAATAAACCTTGTTATTTTTATGTTTTTTAAAAATGAAGGACTATAATATCATGATACGGTAACATAATATTTAATCAGCAAAATTCTTGCTTTATTAGGGTCCTCTATTCTTCCGGGGTACCTAAATTAGGCTTTAGTTTTTTTTTTCAAAATAATTAGAAGGAATATTTAGAGCCTTTTCCCAGCATTTCGATCTTAGTGGCTGTTTAAGAAATAGAGGGAAAGTGGAGTTGCGTGTTTAGGATTGTCGGGAGTTGATCATTATAAATTAAGTACACAAAAAAATATTTGTAGTCTTTTATTAAGATTTCTATTACCAATTGATTAAATATGTATATTGTAATATTAATTTAATTGTAGGTGAATATATTCGTCGGTTTCGTCATAGTGACATTCCAAAACGAGGGCGAGCAGGAGTACAAGAACTGTGAACTGGATAAGAATCAAAGAAATTGTATCGAGTTTGCGCTCAAAGCCAAACCTATTCGAAGGTACGTTTTAATGCAGCTTTACATTTATACAGGGGTCCAAATTTGCTCATTTACAATAATTCTCAGTTGTGTGTCGGCAGAGTGTCAATGGCATTTTTTGACACATTTGGTCGCAATCAATGTAAGCGATTGTTCAGCAGAATACCAAATGTGTCAAAAAATTCCATTGACATTCTGCCGAGACACAACTGAGGCTATTTTAAATTAGTAGACTTGGGCCCTAAGGTGATTTATATCTGTCTATTGAAGTTGAAGAGACGTAACCTACCAATAAAGTGGGGGTCATTCATTATATGTAAGTGTGGGTATGGTACAAGACTCGCTTAAATTAATTCGATCATTTTATATAGTTCGATTTAGTATGGCCAATACCCTATTCTGTACCCTTTGTGTTATTTGTAATCTGTATCTACCCTTGTGCTGTGTGTACCTACCCTAAGGCAGTTTTTTAATAGGGTTCTATTTACTAAATTAGCTGATTTAATTCATTAAGGCCCACTTGCTCAGCCCAATCAACTCGGAGTTAGGTGCTAACACAGGGTTAAGTAAATAATTTGTATTGATTTATCTTGATTTAACCCTGTGTTAGCAGCTAACTCCGGGTTTATTGCATTAAGTCTGGGCTATGCAAGTGGGCCTAAGTATTTTTCGACATTTTTCGACCCATATTGCTTAGAAATATGTTAAGTTTCATAGATTGCGTCTCAATTTCCTTAAGGACACCAAAAACCTAAAAACCAAAAACAATATATCGGAATCTATCTATCTATCTTAAACATCTTATAACGCTAATTTCCGCCACAGATACATCCCAAAACACAGAATCCAATACAAAGTATGGTGGTTTGTGACGTCACAACCCTTCGAGTACGCGATCTTCGTGCTCATCATGATAAACACCATCACCCTGGCGATGAAGTACCACAACCAACCTGATGGGTACACCAATGTGCTGGATATGCTCAACATGATCTTCACGGCGATATTCGCTCTTGAATTCATATTTAAACTTGCTGCGTTTAGGTTTAAGGTAAGCAGACTCTTTATGATTATTTCTACCCGATTGCGCCAGAAGGAGGGTTATGCTTTTTGAGAGTATGGTATGTAAAATTCTTTGGCACGCTCTACCTACAGCCTAAACGGCTTGATGGATTTTAGGTTGAGAGGTGTCGTTGGATTCGTATTTACTGTGAGAGTGACACTGGGTACATCAAAAAAATTAAAAAATATATATTGTTAAACGCAGTCGGATTTTTTTATATAAAAAGATTAGGTTATTTATAACTGCAAGCCCCTTCTCCCATTACGATACTTCGAGGCGATTCAAGTATCCTACAAGTCTCGAAGACTAGTCACCGCGAAGTATCTGTGTGAGATAAATTTGAATGCAGGCACGCACACTACGATACCGGCTTAATGTGAGATACTTCGCGGTGACGAGTCTTGGAGACTTGCAGGATACTTGGATTGGCTGTGCGTATCACAATGGGAGAAGGGGCTAAGTTAAAATTTGATTTTTGATGTTGCTTTTAAAAAAACTCTAAGTACCTAAGTCTATCCCTGTGGTAAGGTCCTAACCTAAGTAAATTTTAAGCAGAAATGTGTCGCCATTATTAGACAATTCAAAAATTTGTCAGTCCGCAAAAAAAAATTCTATATACCTAAGGACCACCCAATGTTTGTGTAAATAAAATAAGTAATAATAAAATTGAACAGCAAATATAATCACACTCTAAAGGTCAATACAATGAATTACAATCTTGAATTTATTCTGGGAAACTGATAACGGTTCCACTATCCTATTTATATTATAAATGTCAATGTTCGTGCTGATGGATGGATGAGAGGATATTTGTTACTCTTTCGCGCTAAAACCACTGAACAGATTTTAATGAAATTTTTTAATATAGTTTAGGTACATGTTAGAATAAAACTTAACCTATATAATTTATTACATATAGGGGGAAGTGGGGCACATTGATACACAAAAATTCAAACTCCGTTTGAATACACAAATGTCAACATATTTGATAAATTTTTTTGCCGGGCGCATTGCCTGATATGTTAACTTATAATTAAGTTTAAAAAAAGCTGATAGAAACGAATAGGGAAAAAGCTATGGCGACTTTTATAAAAAATCGGTTTTGTATCATTCTGCCCCACCGGTGGGGCAGCTTGATGCGTATTTTATTTCCGTAAATATTATAATATTTTTTCAAAATAATCGTTTTATTACTTAAATTGACCAAATAAAAATCAAATAATGCTTGGTATCTAAAAAATCACATTATTTATTAGTTATTATTCCTATTAGCGGTAATCACTATCAGCCTAATAATGAAATGAGCTAGGAAATAAAATTGTCATCAAAAACTTAGAATTTATCAAGATCTTAAACATCTAATTAAATATAATTATTCTGTAATCAGCCTAGAAGTACTACAGAATTGGACATAGTGAAATATAGAAATAACAAAATAAAATCCTCTATCAAAATTATAGGAACTTTTTCTTAAAACTCATAATCAAAAACATCACAAAACTGATATCCTAAATGATTTTTTCTCATTTTTCTGCTTAACTTTAAACATCCGGACCATTTTCTATAATAAATGAGATTTTTTAGACTTCTTTAAAATACTAACGGGGCACTTTAATGCATTAATAGGGCACTTTAATACACTAACGGGGCAGATTGATACGTATCATTCTGCCCCGCGTTTTACTGTATCAAAGTGCCCCAAGGGACTATATTCACGGAAAGTAATTTATTATTTTTTAAATCAATATTGTATTAAATAAACATATTAAATAACATTTATTAAAGTATAAACGTACTTTTGGTAAAATAAAACTATGAAAACCACTAATAATATGGAGCTGAGAGATAATCACATTGCTCGTAAAATTTTAGTTGGCGGTCCCAAAAACACATTTGTGCCTGTCAAAGCAAAACGGCGAACAGGCGGTAAGCATCTTCACAACTATCATCCTTGTGGATGTCCTTGAGTGTTGTAATGATGTGTCCGTGTGCGTATCGTTTTTCAGTATTTCAAAACAGGTACTGTATCAATGTGCCCCGAGTATCAATGTGCCCCGCCTCCCCCTACCTATTATAAATGTCAATGTTTGTGCTGGTGGATGTATGAATGCATATGAGGTGGTTTATTACTCTTTCGCGCTAAAACCACTGAACTGATTTTAATGAAACTTTTCGCTACTATAGTTTATATAACATATCAGAATAACATATAGCCTATATCATTTTAAAAGCCTACTTCCTACTAATATTATAAATGTCAATGTTTGTGCTGGTGGATGGATGAATGTATGTGAGGTGGTTTATTACTCTTTCGCGCTAAAACCACTGAACTGATTTTAATGAAACTTTTCATTATTGTAGTTTACATATTAGAATAACACATAGCCCATATAATTATAAAATATTTTGTTTTTTTTTAAAGATATAATAATACATGTAAAGTAAATATAGGCCACGTATACGAAGTCGCAGCAAAAGCTAGATAGGTATTAAATACCTACTTAAAATATTTTTTTTGCTGTGCTAGCAGGGCCTCACCTTACCCAACTAAGACCCAGAACACACGGTGAAATGCAACTGCAACGCAACTGAAACTGTTACTTTTGAGTTGCATCGAAGTTTCGCAACTGAAACGAAACGTTTCAAACTAATTGCGTCGTGTGTTGTTTTCTAAGGAAGTCTATAGCAGAAACTTCGATGCAACTCAAAAGTTTCAGTTGCGTTTCACCGTGTGTTTTGGCGCTTACCCAACTAAGACACAACTATACCCAACTAATAACAACAAATATGATTTTGCAACACCTTACCCAACTTGTAACTAGCAAACGAATTCTAATTCTAAATTTCCTGTATGTCCTCACACAGAACTATTTTGGAGATGCATGGAACACTTTCGACTTCATCATCGTGCTGGGAAGTATCATAGACATTGTAGTTTCACAAGTAAACGAAGTTAGAGCACGGGTAAGTATATAATAAGCACATATTACTTGTATAATAATGGGCCCGTTTAACTACTGACAGATAAACCTATATCTATTTCATATAACATGACGTATTAGACAGCGACAGATAAAAAATATCCAACCAAGTAGCTAATGGGAAAAATGCATGATTGTTTTAATTAGAAATAAATGCTTATAAATATGAAAAATAGTTTAATGAATTACTGTTAAGATTCTTTTTAAAGTTACAATATTTTTTTTATAAATATCTGTCAGTTAAAATTTATCTGTTAGTTGTAAAACGGGCCATAAAACATTAAAATCACGCTCACTTCTGCTATCATATTTTGAATAGCCAATTCCTAGGTCCTTCCTAGGATAACTACTTGGGTCATACAGACATAGAAAACAAAAAATGTCTCTCCTGTTCCCGAAAGTTAAGGACACTGGAAGATAATTCCTGAACTTATTGTATATCCGCATAATCTGTGCCCGATGTAGTTTCGGTCTGTATAAACATTTTGAGGATTAGATGGTCCAGTATCCTTAATCATCAGGAACAGGAAAGACAATTTTGAACCTAATTCTGTGTATGACTCACTTATCTATACAATTTAATGATCACTAAGGCACATCGAACTGCATGTCTTGAGCCGTCAATTGACGATTGAGAATGCAATTGACAGAACTGCAACCCCGCGTGACAAACGCAGTTTTAATTAAGTCTATGCAATCGTCAATTGACGAAATCACGTACCTGTCGCAGGGATAATTGATAAAAACAGGGATTTGATCAAATCCCGGTCGGCGCATCTGACGGAGCGCAGCGCAGAGCATTTTTGATTGTCATATTATTATCGACATAGTTTTCATTAAAACAAAATTCTAAATCAGTTCACATAACAAATGAGCATCGACGCATCGAAGCGATTACATGCGAATTTTGTGTCAACTGATTTTGAATTTTATTTTAATGACAACAATGTCGATAATAATATGACAATCAAAAATGCTCTGCGCTGCGCTCCGTCAAGTGTGCGCCGGCCCTAGGGTTTTTTTTGTTTATCCCGGCGACATACTTTCTTGACATGCAGCTAACGTAAACAAATGTGCCTAATAATTGATACATATTGGCTAATTCAAAATAATAACACAGTTGCTGTCCCGAGCATGGACAATTTCGATGTTGTATGAGCAAATAATAATCACTCTAGAATAAACATCATAGTTGCAATTACTTCAACATATGTGATATACACTTGCAGTAGAATCGTGCTACAGAACAATTAAGTACAATGATAAAAAAAGAAATTGCTAATGGACGTCAATCTACGCGTGTCCGGAACGTCATATTTAATACGTCCGACCCAATGTATCTACGCATGGACCAGTGTTTCCCAAATATGCGTACCATGATACGCGCTATACGAACACACTTTTAACAGGCAGTAGGCTAGCGAGTGTGCGAGCCAGACGTCTTTTCATACGTTTATGTCACTGACGTAGCATTTAAGCCGGATTTACATTACGAAACTAGTTGCACGAAACTAGTTTCATGACATAAATTTCCTCAATAGTTTCACGTGTAAGCTAGCACTTTCAAAATACATGCATCAGTTTCATGCATGAAAGTGCTCATTTACGTCTGAAACTGTAGATGAAATTAATGACATGAAACTAGTTTTGTGTAAATCCGGCTTTACATAGTGAACTCCTATGCAAAGAGGTAAAATTATGTCGGCTCGCATACTCGGTAGCTGACTGTAAGGCTTTAACTAACTTATCGCTATTGAAGCAACAAATGTTTATTTCAGGCTGATGGAGCAGATGTCACCAGAGTCAAGGTAGGCACGCTTAAACGCCTTGTGGAAACTGTACATATTTATATTTATTTTAGCGCGCGATTGTTTTATGCGTTACTCACAGCGTCTGACGCATGCTATCAGTTTACTCCATATATATAACTTATATAAACATATATAATCTATGAGATTTTGTATGGAGTAACCTGGAGGCTTAGCATACGTGCCGCGACAATTATCTCACGTCATGCTGTCCTTATCACATTTAAAACTATGAAAAGAGACGTAAGCGTGACAAACCCATAACAACATCTTGTCACGGAGTGTATGCTAAGCTAGCTGATCGCATGCGTCTGACGCTACGCGCAAAGCATAAAACAACAGTGCGCCTTAGATATTAGAGATATAAACCACAAGAATGCTAACTTCAATACTTTATACTAATATAAATAAACACTAAATCAACTGTGCAACATTAGAGTTATCATATCAATGTAAATAAACAAGCTTTTGATGTTTAAAATAATTATAATTTTGGGACAGTAACGTCACTGAGCAATCGTCAATGTACGTCCACTAAGAACAACTCATCATGTGCACAACACTAGAATTTTTAAATTTTGAATTTCATTTTGCAAAATTCAGAGATTCATTTAACTGTTGTACAGGGTTGTATAACGTAAGCAGAGATTGAGACGTGATCTACGATGCTCCATTCAGAATTTAAACAGTTTTTACCGGGTCCAATAAACTAATTATGTAACCTTATCTAAGACTGAAACACACCGGATGCGTATGCGTAACGTAGACGTAAGAACGGTGTAGCCACGCGCGTAGTTACGGTGTCACCCGATGTGACACCGGGCTACGCGTCACGTCGACGTGTACGTCTACGTAACGCAAGCGGTAACTGTACTATACATTACCTCAGAGGTACGCATACGTCTACGCATACGCATCCGGGGTTTTTTGGCCTTTAACTTTTCTAATAAATACATTTATTCTTTCTCTACCTTTTCTTTTATTTATTTTTCTTCTTATTTATTTATTTCGTATTTATTTAATTAATTAATTTATTTATTCTTATTTATTTAATTAATTACCAGAAACTACGAGTACCTTACTAACACTAAAGTGACCATCCCAAATATAGAAAAAGAGCCTAAAACATAAATACCATCGTCTTTTGACTTTCAACATCGAATGTATGGAGAACAACCTTTATCTGAAACTCAAATAACCGAGTGAAATCTTCACAGGACAGTTCAATTCCGTCGATAAACTTCTTCAGACTATTCCGGGTGATGAGACTAGTTAAGCTGCTGTCCAGGGGCGAAGGTATCCGGACTTTGTTGTGGACCTTCATCAAGTCTTTCCAGGCGCTGCCTTACGTCGCACTCCTTATTCTCATGCTGTTCTTTATTTATGCTGTTGTTGGGATGCAGGCAAGTCGACATTATATTATGTAATTAACAGGATACCTAAATGTAACTTTTTGCAATAAATAAATACTAAATACTAAATACCTTATTAATAAGAAGGTGAATATTTGAAATCCCTAATTCTACCAAGCACTTTTACTATGGGTCCAAGCTTCGTTAGAATTCCGAATGTTATCGTTTTCTCCATTTCTTTACTTACATGATGGATTTCGTGGGAGATTCAAGATTTTAGAACTGACTAAGCTGAGGTTGGTCCCATAGTAGTGGCAGATGAAGTAAAACGATCGAAGAGTTCATAGTGTTCCCATTTTGAATTATATAAGTGTGCGATTGTTTTTTTTTAAAGCGTGTTTTTTCGTCTTCCACACGCTTTTTAATTTCAAAGGATAAAGCAAGTCGAATTTGGGATTTCAATTGACTGAATACAAAAATAACTCACAGATAAGGTATCTATGTCGTAAATTTTCAGGTGTTTGGAAAAATCGCGATCGATGATTCAACTCATATAACAAGAAATAATCATTTCCAAAGTTTTCCTCAAGCGATCCTTGTGCTGTTTCGATCCGCTACCGGTAAGTTTTAATACAGATATTATAAATGTCAATGTTTGTAGTTATAGATCTGTGAATGTCTTTTTCACGGAAAAATTACCTCTTCCACGCAAAAACTGCATAACAGATTTTGATGAAAGGCAATAATGTAGCTTACATATCAGAATAACATATAGGCTAATATTTAGCGATATTGTGTATATTTTTGAAGTTATGTCTATAAATGTGTACGAAGTCGCGGGCAGCCTGAAGTAGGCTATAATTTTAAATTAATTGTGCATGTCTTCCAAGACATAACGATAAATGCATACGAAGTTGCGATGGTCAATTAACATTATCATCAAATTTAAGAGCGTTTTTTACAATGATATTATATATACTAGGTGCAGATATGTTATGTGCGCGCACATTTTGAAAACTGTAAATAGACCTATTTAAGACAACTTGTGGCTAGTCTCAGTTAGTCTGAAGACATTTGGAGTATGATTTGAAATGCTGTCATTAATGTCATTGTAATCATTGTTCGGCACAGATTTAAAACGCCAATCACTATAAAGGTGACATATCTGTACCTACCTATAAAAAATCATTGGGCTTTTATCAATGTAGTCGAAGATTCAGGACCTGATACGACACAACTTCTATTTCCTCATTTATTTGATCCATTGAAGACCTCCGTGCTCAACTATCCATATTCTTATTTATTTTCAGGTGAAGCGTGGCAGGATATAATGTTGGCCGTGTCCCCCGAAGAGAACGTCAAATGCGACAAAAATTACAACGATGCTGAAGGCGAAGAGAAAAACGGCTCTTGTGGCAGCGTCCTTGCGTTCCCTTACTTCATCTCATTTTATGTGCTCTGTTCATTTCTTGTGAGTAATAATAGCTATATATATGAATACTCTTTATTCTATTCGGAAACATACCTAAGTACCTACTTTACGGAAAACTATAAGCTATAGACAATAAAGTAGTTAAATTAACACATTTAATAGTTAGATTCTGGTCGGTGGAGTATCCGCCATTTAGGCCTATCTGCCAGTGCTTTGACCTCAAAGCACAAAAAAAAGCAACAGCACTGGCAGTTTCTAAAAACAAGCTATATAGCCGGCCTTATCATTAAATAGCAATATTAAGTGTAATTTGACGACCTCGTAAAAGTTGCGGAAAGCCGTTGGATATGGGCAACGCAAGACCGGTCGTTGTGAAGAACCTTGGGGAGGCTTTTGTCTAGCAGTGGACGTCCACGAGCTGAAACAACAAACTGATTAAAGTGATTTTATCTACATTTATAATGTGCGTGTTTATTTACAGATCATTAATTTATTCGTCGCCGTCATTATGGATAATTTCGATTACTTAACCAGAGACTGGTCAATATTGGGACCACACCACTTAGATGAATTTATAAGGTAAACTTTCATATATTATTGAAATATATTCAATATAAATGTTATATTTTTCTACCTCAAATACTAGCCTATTCAGGAAAATAATGATGTCCGAACAGTTGACAATTTATCGCCTGTTGGATTTTCATTGACCAATTGCTATTCGGCTGATTATAATCTGCTGTAAAATAATAAGTAGGTAGGTACGTTATATTTGTAAATCAGTAGACATTTGTTACGTTTCACAATCACCCGGCAGTTTACAATCGCGCGAGATGGATGATACTTTTTGCAATCTTACGGTGAAATAGTAATCTTTCCTTTTCTATAATTTAACACTTCGTATTGTTTCAGATTATGGAGCGAATACGATCCTGACGCAAAGGGTAGAATAAAACATTTAGATGTAGTTACTTTATTAAGAAAAATAAGTCCTCCTTTAGGTAAGCATTATTTTAATTTCATTAAATATTAAAGTTGTCTTGATTTACCACCGAATGATCACTTACATTATCTTGCTATGAAGCCTATGAGTCGCATCTAGTGGGTTTAGTAATCAGTAAAAAGCACTCGCAACTAGTGCTAGTTCTGGATTTTGCCTTAAAATACTTATAAAATAGTTATCTCGTTTCATCCTGTTCATTTATCGTGAAATACCTAATCGTGACAAAGTTTTATCATGGCGTGTGTGTGTAGTCCTCACAATACTTTCCTCATCATCTCAGCATACAGCTGCTCACTTCTGAGCATAGCCCAATAGCCCTCTACCGTGATCTGTTCCTTGCCACCTGCAACCAAGCGAGACTGAGGTCGTCAATTCATCTGTCAGGTGGCCGTCCCACGCTGCGCTTGGTATAGTGCGTGATCTCCTCTCCAGAACGTTGTTGCCCTACCGGCCATTTTTTTTTCAGGTTTCGGAAAGCTATGTCCGCATCGCGTGGCGTGCAAGAGACTCGTGTCTATGAACATGCCGTTGAATTCTGATGGAACTGTTCTGTTCAATGCCACTTTGTTCGCCGTCGTTAGGACTTCGCTTAAAATTAAAGTTGAAGGTAAGAACTAGCATTTTTTTGGTTATAAAATAAATATTGAGTTTTTAGATAGGTATTTTAGCTGAATTTCTGTGTATTTGAAAAAGATATATAATAGGTGTTTTTTAAAGTTCCTGCCGAAATTCAAACGACCAAATCAACTCTCATGAAACTAAAAACTTAGTTCAAAAACCAAGGGTGGGAAATAGAAAAAAAAAATAGCATCGCATACAAAATTTCCGATTCAAGCTGAAATATTTTTTTTACTTTTTCACACAAGTTTCATTGGGAAAGCCGTCCAGTTATTTAAGTAAATTAGGTTCCTTCTTGAAAAAAACATACTCAGCATTATTACAAAACGAGGTTTACAGGTTTATAGTTCTAGAACTAATTCGGGTAAACGTTTATAGACAAAACATCATGGAATGGACATGGCATTACTTCAAATATATTAAAACCTCGTTTTACCACTTCCAGACAAAATCAGTGTTATTACTAACACTGATACTGGAAGTGGTTTGTTACTTATATTTATTGTTATCTTCAGGTAACATAGACGACTGCAACACAGAACTCCGAGCAGTGATCAAGAAGATCTGGAAGCGAACGTCTCCAAAGCTGCTGGACCAAGTGGTGCCTCCCCCGGGGGACCCCAACGAGATCACCGTCGGGAAATTCTACGCCACCTTCCTTATACAGGACTACTTTAG
This sequence comes from Anarsia innoxiella, assembly GCA_947563765.1. Classification (NCBI taxonomy): domain Eukaryota; kingdom Metazoa; phylum Arthropoda; class Insecta; order Lepidoptera; family Gelechiidae; genus Anarsia; species Anarsia innoxiella. Next base: position 633,302 of record OX387415.1, read on the forward strand.
GAGGTCAGTTATATTTATACTCTAAAATTAAAAAAAAAGTTAACTAACTGTGCGGTCACATCTGCGTAACGTACCGCGTAGAACGTTCGGTTCAATACGCTCGCAATGTGTTTCAAGTCACCTATGACACATCAGCCGAAATTACGTCGCGTACATTTACTCCGGACGCTGAACGTTCCGCGCGGTAGGTGTGACCGTAACTCTTTCAGGTACGAAAATATATGATACGAGTGTGAGTATTAAGAATTGGCTAGTTGTATTTAATTTATACGTAAGGTGTTATTTTATTAGAATGTGACTACTCAAAAATAATTTGGTTTTTCATGGAACCACAAATGTGCTTATAGAAAATTTGCTGATTATATCGTTAAATTGAGACCAGGGGGCTTAGCACGGCGTGCCGCGACAATTATCTCACGTATGCTGTCCTTATCACATTTAAAACTATAGACAGAGACGTAAGCGTGACAAACGCATGACAACGTCTTGTCACGGAGTGCCATGCTAAGCTAGCAAGGGCTCAAGTCTGCTAATTTAAAATAGCCTCAGTTGTGTTTCGGCAGAGTTTAAATGTCGGTTTTTGACACATTTGGTATTCTGTTAAACTATTGCTTACACAGATTGCGACCTAATGTGTCAAAAATGATATTGACACTCTGCCGACACTCTGCCTGAGAATGTTGTAAATTAGCAGACTCGGGCCCCAGTACTTTTTTTATTTACTTTGTCACATTTTTTTTACGAAAGTAAGTATAGATATCTAATAAAACAACACCGTATCTATTAACTACCAAAATTACAACAATTGTTAATCAATCAACACATTAATTTTATTTATTTAATTTTGGAAACTGACAAATATATTTTTGTTTCATAGGAATCACGCGTAAGTAACGCATCTTTAAACGAATGGTTTAAAGTTTTAGTTAGTTTAAAGAGAATGGACCCTTTTATAGTGTTTTATTTTATACAGAGTTTCGTATTATTACAGATTATAGCGTCATTCAAAAACCAGGTATAAATATAGTTCTACAACTGATTCAAATTTAAGTCTTGTTCATTTTGACAATGATTTAAAACTGAATCAGTTCTAGAACAATATTTAAACCTCATTTTAGAATAACGCTGATAGTGTCTAAAATCCATAGGACAATCTAACTTAGTGTAAAACTATCCTGAGACAAAATAAGTATTTGAAATTCCTGGATTTATCCCGCATTGCATGGTCCAAATGTCTCAAGGGTTAAAATATCTAAATGTTGACATCTGAAATTGTTTGAGTCCCTAACTAACGGTCAATTCTGATGAGCATGCTATATTTAAATACCAGATTCCATAAACGTTATATTCGTTTCCCAATATTTACTCTTGTTGTGTTTTGTGATTTCTTTGTTTATACATATATTTAGAATTAGCGTACATAAATACGAAAATATCGACATATTTATTGTCTTTCTTTACGCACTAGTCATATAAAACTTAGAGTTTCTAAACTCTCTCAATATAAATAAAAATATATAAAAACGTAGGAACTTAGCGTATTTTAACTAAACTATAAACTAGTCAATTAACAATAGCCATATTATAATAATTAAATATTTAGGTTTAGAAAAACACGTGATATTATAATGTAGTTATTATAACTTAGTGTAATTGTAAAGACAAAGGTAAGGAAAATGTTAGGGTGCTTCTAGCTAGACCAATAGATAGATATCGATCTTTAAGCTATCGATCGATTGGTCTGGTAATAACCTGTAATCCAATAATAGCAATTTATGGGTAGAACCTAACTTAGGTACCTAGGTATTCTGAAATTGAAAATTCCAATTTTATTATTACCTACTTACCTACTTTTTATCACTTATCCTTGGCTACGGGGATCTCTGTACTGTAAGATACCTTTTCCTGTCATGCGTGTTTAAATCCGCGTAAAAATCTGGTTCGCATGTAGCCAGTACACATGCTGCCCGCATGACAGAAAAAACTTAACTTGTATGAAGACTGTGATGCGGATGGCACGCGTGCGGGCCAAATCCGCATGCGGATCAAAACACGCATGACAGGAAAATGACCCTAAATTTAAAAAATATCCATATATTACGTCATTCGACATGTTTACGTCGAATGACGTAATATATGCTGTGACGTAATAAAGTTGCTATCCATTGAGATTACTCTATTATAATAAGCAATACTATAAAATAAAGGTTCAAAAAGCGCAAGGAGCAGGAGATGAAGCAGAGTGAGGAGCAGAACCACCAGATGACACTGCAGGCTGGTCTGCGGACCTTGCACGAGGCTGGGCCGGAGCTAAAGCGGGCCATCTCTGGGAACCTTGATGACATCGTCACGGAGACTGATGTGCCTATGCATAGGGTAAGGAATATCATCATTATTATTCATCAGCATTTCAGCCTAAAAATCACTGCTCAATGAGCATACGCCTTAGTGTACGACATATCATCATTTAAGCCTACATCTGCCCACTAAGCGTAGACCATAGCGAGTCTAGACCTCAAAATACTTTATCATCGTCATTATCTTAGCCTATATCTGCCCACTTCTGAGCCTATGCTCAAACTTTAAAAAAAAAGATATAAAAAAGACCTATGTATCAAACTTTATGCTCAATAATAAGGTAAGAGATTCGTGAGAAAATGTTGTCATGGTCTAGACTTCACAATGCTTTCATTATCATCATCTTAGCCAACAACTGCCCACTGAGCTTTGGCTTCTCCAATGATTCATCAACCCAGTTCAATATCACTTGCATCCAATGAGATCTGGCAGTTTTCACTAGGTCGTCGGTCTTTCTGGTAGGTGGCCGTCCATCGCTGCACTATATTACGTAGATATAAATGACAAAATGTGCCGATGGATGGATGTTTATTTCTCATATGATCATCATCATCTCATTTATATTGCATTTCTTATTCTCATGCAATACCCACTTATTCACAGAGAAATCATTCGCTGTTTGGCGGCGTGTGGTCCAGTATAAGAAGACACGGCCCCAACAGGAACTTCAATAGACATCGTAAGCCAGGAGAACCTGGGCAAGGTAGGATTAGACATTTCTTTCAAGATTATATGAATTGTATTGAATGAGAGGTACTTAAATGCAGTGTATTAATTCAGATGGCGTCGGAAATCACCTCAGTTCGATGATGCAACGCGAATACGGAGTGGGACCACTGCCTATGGCGCCTAATTTGTAAGTGGATAAATAGATAGGTATTAATAGAATAAATAATACTTACTTCGCGGTGACAAGTCTTCGAGACTGATAGGAAACTTTGAGTCGCCTGTGCGTATCTGAATGGGAGAAGGGCCAAAACTTCCACAGTTGGAGATAGTCTTCCTTTAAAGTTTTCGACTCGTCTTGGCTGGAAGCTGCTTAGGTACATCCACGTTCCTGCAATCTTCATTAAGTCATCTGTCCATTCTGTTGAACTTTCGATGTCATAACTTGCCGATCCGAGTTCTTCATACCAGAACTTTTTGATTCGATAGGTACTTAAAGAATTGAATACACGACTAGCAGTTGAGGAATTCTAATTTCCGAAATATTTAATTATAGAGCGAACGGACAACCAAAAGAACAAATACCAATGAGGCCTCTAATATTCAACGGAGAGTCCGAGAAGATATATCAAGTTTTAGAGTGAGTATTATTTTGTGGTATCTAGACTTAGAATTAGGCTCATTTAAATAGTGCGTTCGGAAAGTAAGAAATAGTTGATATAACTCATGGCTATTGTATTACAGAAGAACGACAAACGATCTAAAGAACGCTATGTACCAAGGTAGTCCCCCGTTTGGTTTTAGAGTGATTTTACTTCAAATACCCCTAAATTGTAAAACTATTCACACGCACTCACTTCGACTAACCTGCCCGCATCTCATTCTATAACTAACACGAGCGTTTCCTCTTTCACCGCATCACGCGTGGATAACAAACTAACAGCAACCAGAAATCGAACTACCCGGAGATGCTGGGGCAGATCGGGCTGGCGTTCGGCTGCGTCAACTACCTCACCACGCCCGCCGCCCCCGCCCCCGCCCCCGCGCCCCGCCCCGCGGCCCCCGCGTGTCGCCGCGTGCACCCCGAGGACACCGCCTCGTCCCGCGAGAAGCTGGCCGTACCGCGCAAGGCGTCACCCGAGGACAAGACGCCATCGCCAAATGCTACTGACGGCACGATCCAGCCGAAGATATCGCCGCTGCTGGCCAGCGAGTGCACGCCCACTGCGGAGTCGCGGACGATGACGCTGTACGGCTACAACGCGGCGGCGCGGCTGCCGTTCGCGTTCTCGCACGCGGGGACGCGCGGGGTGCGGGGCGACGAGCGGCGCAGCCTGCGCACGCCACGTCCGCCGCGCGCGCAGCTCTCAGGTCGGATGGTGCGCAGCGCCTCCTCGGGCGCCGCGCCCGCGCATGCGCCGCCCGCCAACCTCAAACTGCAAAAGCACTCGCCAGGTCCGCACCCACACACGCTTCTCTCACACCATCTTAACTCGTTTCTAATCGGGGCTTCCTTTTTTAATCGGGATTGTTAATTATTGATCCTGTAATAAACTACCGCTTCGATATTAAATCAGCGGCGGAAGATTCCTATAAATAAAACTTCATGTTTATTAATTCTAATTTTGAAGCTTTTCAGGTAAAATAAATGCCTTTCAGGGAAACTCGTTAACGGTATAAATCGATTTAAAACACTCACACTTACACGTTGCTTTTGCAAGTTTAATATTTAATCATACGATTCAACCACCACACTAAACACGTCACGTTATTGCACTTCATTCGATTTCTCAAGCTTCAGGTACAAATAGTATTATAAAATAAACTAACATTTTGTTAACGCATGTAACAGACGACTGACATACTAACTCATCGTCGAGCTAAATAGTTTTGCATTTTAGAATAGTTGAGAAATCATAGAGAGCTTCTAGAGAACATTACCGAATCGGTTTAAAGTTTGATTTTGTTTAAAATTTGCACGAAACGGTGTTTTGATGAGAAATCATAAACAATTCACGAGGGCATATTGATTCAATAAATAGTTTAGTTGAACTCATGTAAGTACCTTCGAAGGGAGGCGAAGAGCTCATCGCTTTAGAATACGATAGTTTAGAGCTAGCTGGCTTCAATGAGCTTTATAGACGAGATTTTATAATTATTTTTGTAGAACTAGTCTATTGAATACTTAATGAATATTATGTAAAATAAAAATAGTACTTATACCTTCTATTAACTTGGTTTAATAGAATTACATATTTGAATAGAATAAAATAAAAGACAAAAGTCACAATAATTTAGATACCTGCGCGGCGGCGGCGGCACGTCAGGCCAAGTAAACAATTTTTTTACATAACTTTAAAATTACGAAAATGTTTTCTTATTCAATTTGCCACATATTTTTCTAAAACCATAATACCGTAGGTACTATAATAGCCAAGTATCAGGACATTTTCTTATCCAATACATTTTGGCACATTTTTTCTATATCGTACAGTAATAGGCTTGTACTCCAATATGGGTATACGTTACAGGCGCCGATAGTGTGGGTCGCGGGGTGGTGTCGCTGCCGGGCTCCCCCCGCGCGCAGCTGTCCGGCGCCACCGTCGTCGGCTCCGCGGAGAGTCTTGTCGCCAGGGTAACTACAATATAACAAAACTTACTTATTTATTTATTTATTTATTGTAAGAAGAAAGTACACAGAGATAGAAAAGAGAAGAGAAGTTATACAAAAGCACAGATTCAGCATATTTCTAAAACAAATTTCTTCCTGCAGACCCCACAGAGAGAGAAGTTTTACTTACTGCTTAGGTATACGTTCCAACACAACAGACACACTTTTACGAATTTCCAGATATGAAATAGGTAGCTAAAACACATTATAGGTTCATGCTGACGTATTCGGCTCATGAAACTGATCAAATATCCCCAGAAAGTCAGAAAATATCAGAAGTATCAGAAGAAAAGTATCAGAAGGTTAAATTTTCCTTCATCCTTTTGTTACTGATGTAGAACACCTGAAAGAAAGTGCAGCCAGCCATGTTTCAAAGTTTCTTGGAGAAAGTTCTTCCGCTTCAAAGAACGATTCCATTGAATTTTCTTCATGTAGAACGCAAAATCATTTATTTTATATCAGGTTAACTGTACAGTACAGTTGCTATCTTCAACACCTAGGTACTTAGTTTAAAAGTCGTCAAACCACACACATATCTGTCCCACCTCTTTCCTATCGAGGTAGACAGAGACCACTTCCCTCCACTTGCTACGACATATAAATACAATATTGTGTACGTAGGCGCTAGCTGAGCAAGGTCTGGGCGCGTACTGTGACCCTGAATTCGTGAAGAACACCTCCCGAGAGATGCAGGAAGCTCTCGACATGACTGAGGAGCAGATGGATCGGTAAGTATACTAGCTGCTCACTACATCACTACCACTATACCTGGTTAAAAGGAAAGTGCTACTTTTCCGAACACCCTGTATAACATGTTTGTATTTGTAATAGAGCGGCGCACCAGCTGATGATCCAGGAGAGAAACATGAAACAAGCTCAAACACAACCGCAAGTTGTAAGTATTCACCCCGTTTACATCCTAACTAGTGTTGCCGGATAATCGATTGCATATCGATTTATCAATCGATTGTTCAATATTCACAGGAATAATATCGACAGATTATTAAATATCGATACTATGTATAAAATCGGTACAATCGATGCTATCGATTGCTACATTTACACAAACCTATCGACTAAGTAGGAATATTCGATTTATAAGTGCTGATTAAAGCAATTAAATCGAATTAAAAAAATAATAAGAATCGATTAGTCGATAATCGATTATCCGTCAACACTAATCCTAACCTTGCACTAACACTCCCCGGACTAACATGATCGGTTGTTAATAAATATACAGGGTACGATTTGGACTGTTATAGGGCGACATGTTAGCTCGCCAGTACCACCCCCTCCACCAGCCGCCCGCGCCGCCCCCCCCCTACCGCCGCTTATAGCACCCGCCGCGCCGCGCACGCGCAGGAAGAAACGGAAACGGAAACCGGTCTTGGTATAGCGAGACCGTCAAGAAAGTTCTACATTGGATCTCCTCACTGCCTTGGTGAATACCTACTTACTAGATATATGTATTTCGTAAAGTTTCATAAAGATTGTAAAGATGAAAGTCCAATTAGATCGTGGCCCCAGTAGGCAAACTGTTAGCGGCCGACTGAGTGGGCCGCAAATTTGTGGCGAACTGAAAGAGTTAGCTACAAACTCAAATCAATGAAATCACCGGTTTTGGTGGGAGTCGGCCGCTGTCTGACATAGTCAGCGCGCGTAACGCTGCAAACTGCGTACAGCAAGCGAAAACTAGCTGACGGTGGACACTCCATTTCAAATATATGGAACTAAATCGATACGCCGCAAACTAGTCAGCCGCTAATAGTTTGCCTACTAGGGCCACGGCCTTAGATCGTGGAATAGCTCTTATTATGTCAATACTAGGAGGTATGTAATTTAAAACGATGTTTTGTCGCTGTAAATGCAGTGATCAGTGAGATTTCTAGTTCAGTAGGATAGGTCTTAATCAATGATAAATTCTTAAGGGCTATCCAAACATTTCCGGGTCAGTTCCAGTATAAAACCCTGACATAGAGTTGTGTGTACAAGTACATATAATTTGTACGTTTTTTGCTGTGTTACGCCAAGAACGTGTTCCCGGAAATTTGTGGTTAGCCCCTTACCCTATAGGCCGGGGACGAGCGTATGATTGCCTTCGTTATGAGGAAACAACATTGGTCTAAAGCGCGGTTTATACTGAAATAGCATGACGGAGGCGCGCGGCGGAAAAGTCTTATCAAGAAAACTCTTAAAAGTATTAGAATAGAGTCGTAATTGCCGTTATTAGACATCAATTGACGAAATTACAGCAAATACGACTCTATTGTAATACTTTTAAGAGTTTTCTTGACAGGACGCTTCGCCGCGCGCCTCCGCCACGCCATTTCGGTATCAACCGCGACTTAGATATGATTAGTAGAGTCGGCTGTCTATCTTCGAGGGTTACAGTCAGATTAGTTTTAAGGCGCGTACTCATTAGCGAGCTGTAACCGTAACCGTTGCAAGCAATGTAACCGAAAAACATAGAGTGTGTGCACTCGCAGCAGGTTCTCAATATCATTTATTGCACTCCACAGGTTTTTATAGATTTTATAAACAACTTAAAGTACCAAATGTGGACTATTGTGGACCTTGATTAGCGAACACACTGGTTACAATTCATGTAGGTAACAATTTCGGTTACAGCTCGCTTATAAATACGCGCCTTATAACAACGTAGTTAATCAAACGATCGACCGCTGTCCTGTAAATGACAGTTGATATATATACAAAGTGGTAGCTAGCCTTAGTTTAACTGATAAATTAATTTGAAAATAGAAAATGTAACTTTTTGAATCGTGAGAGAGAACTAGTATCTATGTAGTTCTGTAATTTCAGCGATTTTGTCGACGTGATTGCGTCTTCGCGTACCTTTTTGTGTACACTCAGCAAAATCCATAGGATAGTACTACCACCCAACGCGAAGCTTTGAAAATTTTTCGGGAAATGAACGGATTTTTGTGTAGGTACGTTCTAGATTATAAGAGAACCTACCTACTTATTTATCAATTAATAAAACATTTAAAAAAAGAAAAACGTTATCAACATACATTAGTGCAAGTGCTAAATAGGTACTCAGACAATTCGTCTTCGAAATAAAGCATATTTTGATTTGAGCTGGGTGGTATTCGCTACGTGCGAAGTACATGGTGGGGGTATAGTAAAGCGATCGCAGCGCTTGCCGTGGTAGAAATGCGCAACAATCCGGGAAAGTAAAGTCAATGTAAATAAATAAAAATGAATTGTTGTTCGTTAGTCTGATTAAAACTCGAGAACGGCTGGGCCGATTGAGCTGATTTTGGTTTTAAAATGTTTGTCGTAGTCCAGGGTAGGTCTAAACGGTGAGAAAAATTCGAATAATTGCCGTTAAGCCCTAAAACAGACCTTTTCTTTTTCCCATACAAATGTTTTCTTACTAAAATGTAGAGTCAATTTTAACTTTATTCCTACAAAATAAACTTCATTCTAAGGCGTGACAAAGTAAAGCTCTGGTTATAAACACAATTGCATTTTACCCCAGTGACAACACGAGAATCATTGATCTGTAATAAATAAATTATAATTGTTAATTAAAATAGGTACGTTACCTATCATAAAATACTAGAGTCTGTGCGGAAAGAGAACCGTCGTGACCTTCAAGTGCATAAAGAGTCAAAAATATTTACTATGATAAACTTTTATCATTTCCTTGAGACAGTTTGAAAATTACATAATTAAGGTTATCAGAGTACTTACGTTTAAACTCGTTACATAGGGCGTTAATGTCACCGATGTTTGACGAATGACGTGGGCTCGTATTAAATAACTATTGCCATTCTTTCGTAACTCTTCAACATTTCTTACATTTTGTGCTAAAACTAATTTATTTCCTTTCAACAAAGTTTGAGGTTAGAACCTACACTTTCAAAACCAGTTTTTATAATGACGTCCATTATTTTATGTACTGTTTTAACAAATTCCTCTCAAATAACCACTTGTCGTCTTTCCATTTATCTTTTATTTACTATATTTATTAGAAAGCAATAAAATACTGATATGTTATTATTTGGCATAATCCCGGAAAGTTGCGCATGCTAGGTGGCGCTACTGTCGTGCACGTAGCGAATAGGTACCTATTAAGTTTGCTGTGTGTACCAACCTAAATATTTCAATTAATGCCGTAAATAGATATTTAATAATATTTAGTAATTACGACTAGTATTGACCAACATACTTTTGATATTAATCTACCTATGTAGCTGATCATTCATCTCAAATCAATGCAATCCAGACAATTTAAAAACCACAGCGTGTCTTGCGTTTGTATTGGTAATGTGACATTAATGTTTAGACGGATAATAAATGTCATTACTTTTAATGAAAGGAATACACCCAAAGCCCAATTTTGAACACGCTTAATGTATTCTTAGGGCCAGCACATCTGACGGAGCGCAGCGCAGAGCATTTTTGATTGTCATATTGTTATCGACATTGTTTTCATTAGAATAAAATTCAAAATCAGTTTACACAACAAATGAGCATCGGAGCATCGATGCGACTATATGCGAATGTCGTGTCAACTGATTTTGAATTTTATTCCAATGAGAACAATGTCGATAACAATATGACAATCAAAAATGCTCTGCACTGCGCTCCGTCAGGTGTGCGCCACGCGCCGGCCTTTATGGATAGTTAACCTAGATTACCTAGACTTATAACCCGCCTACATAGTCCAAAAGTGCGGTAAATTAGCCAGCAAGCAACCATATTTATTACAATTTTGCAATTTTATAGTGAGCCACCCCATATTGTGTAATAATTTTAGCAATAGTCGATTTTATACCTACATATATACAGTGTGTTCCTTTACCGATATCTACTTAAGCATGATTCTACGTATGAAAAAAAACATCTATTAGTAAAGTCAACTTGATCTGAAGATTCTCTTTTAATCAACACTAGCAGTTTATAGGTACGTGGATTATATCTTCTTTCTTCTTCTTATTTAAGAGCTTAACTCTTGTCGGTGGAGCATCTTCCATCCCTCCCTATTTTCTGCCTTCTTTTTAACATCTTGATACGACATGACACCCGCCTTTTCCTTCACCTGTTCTAGGAACGTCCGTCTGGGTCTTCCTCTCTTCCTTTTCCCTTCAATTTTTCCTTCTATGATGTTTTTATGAAGGAATCATGTCGTATCAAATGTCCTAGCATCTTTCCTCTTCTGTTATCAATAGATTTTAGAAACCTTCTTCAGAGAAAAGTGAGCAAAATGAAGAAATACCTACACGGCATTTGATTGAAGAACAAAAAATAAACTTATTTCCTTTCGTACGTAGAATCACTTAACAGTAGGTTCCTATGAATATCAATTAAAACACCACATAACAGGTGCCTATAGTAAATAGTCGTAAGTACTACCACGATCGATTCATTTGATAAAACACAATTTTGACAATACTCTCTTGGAGACTACATAGAACTGATTGTGTATTAGTCTATAGCCACAAATTCCAATTTACAGTAGTGCACGACTAGCTAGTTAAAATCATGAATTACCTACTTTTAAGTATAATCAAATGTAGCATTAACCCACTGGACTAGGTGACTTTAAATTAGTGAACGATAGAAAAGGATATGCATGTAGGTACATACTCGAGATAACAAATAACTTTAACTATGGGACCAAGGTCGAAATCACAAAAAAAAATTCTTCCTCCATACCATCAGCTGATGTATTTTGTATGGGGGGTTCAAAACTTTTTAAATGATTTTGACTTTGGTCCCATAGTAAAAGTTGTTTGTTATCACGAGTAGGTACATACTACATGTATATCCTTTTCTATCGTTCACTAATTAAAAGTCATCCTATATGAACTCGCTTACAAATAGCTCCATAGAACTCGCGAGGAAAACGCTCGTCCAATCTACTTAGGTCTCATAATACTAGTGTGTTCATTATAACTTGGAGATCTTTTTTATTTGGCTGAATACTTCCCTAGCGTGGTTGCTAATCTTCTTGTAGAGCCAGCAACTGAATTTATAGAAGCACTCACTTCAATAGGTCAAAGAAATTACTTCATTATTTTGACTTGAATCTGAGCTTACCTTTCGGGATCACTTCGGACAAAATCATCGTCATACTACTTCTTTGTAGCTACTTAACTTAACTGTTTTCTATGATGTTCTGCTATCTACCAATATCGGAACATCAAATAGCTATGTGAATGACATTGTCGGTTTTCGATCCATGCTTTTTGGACAGTTTTTCAATACATCCTGTATAAAGCACGCATACATTTTCCAAATTTTGACCACGCCTTTGATAGGTAACGTCATTGTTCTCGTAAACTTGACACTTGACTATTCTGTGTCCATTCTTCTAACGAAGTTCTAAAATAACGCACAATGTACAAAAATAAATGTCGTTTTGTTAGTCGATGCGTGTTAGATAGGTAATATACAACTCGAGGTTCAAAAGAATCTGAACTTTAAGCAAAAGTAATAAGAGTTACGAGTCGGCGTGCTTTTTTAATACGACCAAAAACGCCTGAATATTTCGCAATGCAATTTCCTGAATCTAATTTTTCAGTTTGCTTTTACTTTTTTAACAGGTTTTTGAACTTATTTAATTAATTACCTACCTACCTACTGTCTATTGAGTTACGGTAGAGTCTTACAATAGAAACGTATCCAGAATTTTCCGTTGTTTTAATTATACCTACCTAAGATGGTACCAACTTACCAACTTCAACAATCAGTTCATAAAAATTAAATTACCTACGTATTTTTAGCTATTTATAATTATAACAAATAATAATAGGTCCCTTATTAATTGGATTTAAATGTTTAAGCTTAACAACCTAGTGTAAGAGCCCCTAGAAAGTGCCCTTGTATAACAGATAGGTCAGTGTCGGACGTCGTACCATTGCCCGTTCATCCAATACCACATTCCTGTAGAGATTAAGAACAATGCCAATAATATCTCTTATCATTTACTTACTTAATTTAAGTTCAATTTTCTACTAAAAACGGCATAAAATAGAGGTTTGCATTATTCTGATAAAGGACCCGAGGATAAATCGCGATTCAGAATAATTTACCTACCTAGGTACTTATTTAAATAATTATATAAGCCGATTTCTACATAAGCATTTGACGTTTAAGCACGTTCCAAACCCTACATAAATTTTCGTAAATACATAGTTATTAGATGTGATAAATGTCAACGGTTATTTCAGAAATTGGCTTACAATATGGCTCCTACCTTTGAAATAATTACAAAATTATTTTTGCGAAAAGTGATAATGTAAAACACATTAAAAAACAAAGCAAACAACCAATTTTTTTTTAATGGGTCAGTAATAAAGTCTAACATTCTTCCCAAAAACCTCTTCACAAAATAAAGTGCCAACTAACTTTTGATTAATTATTTAAAATGTCCAATACCTACTTAAATGACTTAATTATAAATAAAAATGTATTTTAGAAAGGCCTTTAGATGTTCTGCCATTTATTTATTGCTTTTATTGAAAATATCTTCAGAATCTACAACAAAGAAATTATATATACAATTTATTTACTATGTTAAACTTGTTTTATGAATGTGATAAAAGTTAAAAGATCATCAAAATCATTATTATGAAAGTTATTTGTGTAAATTTTTAGACTATCCCAAAAAAAATTTCAAATTCTTATAATGTTTATTATCCTGTAAATATTGTACAAAATTATTAAAACTCTGTATTCGATATTCATCTTTTAAAAATGTTTTTTATATACTTAATACTATTCTAAACTATAGTAAGTGCATTTCTTGCACATTGGCTAGTTGTATGACTTCTCAATTATATGTAAATTATGTAAATAAAGTGAAAAATGCAAGTCAAAGAGATATTTATTCCGTCAACCTTATTATATTGAGACTTTAATTAAACTGTATTTATTGTTTAAAAACATTGTAAACTTGTTTTCATATGAATAAAAGAAATTTGGAAAACTGGAGAACTGTTTTTATTCTTTCAATTACAATTAGAATTAGTAGTAGGTTATTATTTAAAATCATTATTAGGGTCACATAGACACAGAAAAAAAAACAAAAATATTCTTTTTTCCAATAGTTCAATTTCTGAACATGAAGAACCTATCTGCATAATAAAAGCCTCACATAGTTTTGGGCGGTATAAAAATGTTGAGGAAAAGATTGTCTATTCTATATCCTAAATCATAAGAAACATAATTCTGTATAAGATTCATTTATCAATGAGAGTCCCTCGTATTCTCTTCTCTGTAGTTTGTGCAGGCGTCTCTGCTTGTCTTTTGTTCATTCCTTTTCTTTCCAACTGTTTTTCAATAATCCTAGCGTTATTAGCATAGCTATCAGCCACTTCTCTAGCTTCAATCTCATCTTCCTCTTCATCAATTGTAGATACAGTTACTGAACTGAACTTGCCCATGTTCTTAGTGTGTTTCGTAACCATAATTTTCTTAGGTTGTGTAAGAGCGACCTGTTTGTAGATATCTGTCACGGCTCCTTCTCCAGCCGACTGGACTAACGCGTCATTCATAATAAATACAACATTACTTTCTTGATCATGCTTGTAATAGATGGGAATAGCACATTTTTTACACTTTAACCTGTACTGTCTCTCAATACCCTTCTCTCGTTTGAGGTATACAGTTTCATCAGGATCTGACGTGATTTTGTGAGCGTGTTTCGAACCGTCGATTACTCTGGCACCGTCTGTAGGTCGTAGAGGCAAGCGATCAATCGTACAGTCGAGAATTAACGACATTTGTCCACAAAGGCAATAGTAAATATGAAGAGGTTTAGTTTCGTTGTATTCTTCCTGATCTTTCGTGTCGGAGCACACTATACTTCTGGAAACAACTTTAGGCATTTTTGTATGTAATAAATTGCTGCTTCTACACAAATCAATAGCCTTTTTTAACCTACCAAAATCACATTTACACTTAGATTTACAGCATAAATAAAAACAAGACAAATTCAGAGAGAATCAATCAATCAATCAATTCTTGGTAATATGGCGGTCCTTCTTTGATTTCGCCAATGTCCAGTGGTGTAGAATTGGTAGCGATGAGAATCACAGACAGTGACGGACGCTTGATTGATTTGTAATTTTTGACAGATATTTAAAAAAATATCTTTTTAAAATTATAAGTTTTGGCCTGGCATCTCGTGTATCTTTACTCTGAATAAATAAGATCGAGCCACAGACTTATGAAAGCAGCTGTAACTTGCGTACAGAGTAGGTAGGAGTTGCTCAGATTGAGTTGTGGAGATAGAAAGGACAAATTTATACAAAAGATGTAGGTAAGGTCAGTTCGTAATAGAACAATAACGTCGTCCGCCACCCTGTGTAAACTGCACTTGACTGTACCACAATCTGTAGGTACAGTTTAGTGATCATAAAGCATAGCCAAGGTACACCTGTCCTATATCGATACGCTAAAAGCTATTTTGTCGTGATGAGAGAGTCATGATTGCACATAATCGATACTACATTTCAGTCGAAATATTTTATACCTTGTTTTCAATCTAAGTTTTTAATCTTTTTAAGAACCTAGATTTTGAATATTTTAGCTAAGCTAGGTTTAGGGAACGAATAGCTTTGTCATAGATTAATACCCAACGAACTAATAGGGGATTGTAAATGGCCAACTGCCGAGTCTACTCGACTGTGCCGTATTTTGCTCGACTTGGCAGGGCAACTACAGCAACTACTAGGGCAACAACCTACCCCCAGATACTATACCTAGCATTCTTCCTTGTGGCTACCTACAGGCTAGTTGTATCTAAAGAACCATTAAAACACAAATAAGATATTGAGTTCTATTTATTATTACTAAAATGTTACACATATAACTTAATAAAAATGAGACAAACTTCGATTTGACGTAAAGTATACAATACATATAGATTTTATATGACACTTAATCTCAAATTATATGATACTATACAATGTTAATAACATTTGGTATATGTACTATCTCCGACTTACAATCCTGAGAGCATCAAAGCAATACTTTTGTTTACTGGCCAAGTTAGATGTATTAATTTTAGTAGGTAATTAAAGTGTCATACACAGAATTAGGTTCAAAATTGTCTTTCCTGTTCATGATGATTAATGATACTGGAGCAACCAATCCTCAAAATGTTTATACAGGCCAAAACCACATCGGGCACAGATTATGCGGATATGCATTAAGTTGGGAAATTAGCTTCCAGTGTCCTTAACTTTCGGGAACAGGAGAGACATTTTTTGTTTTTTCTGTCTGTATGACCCAATATTTTAAAGCAAGTACTAATTATTAAGGGTGACATTTTGTATTAACCAGATACATTAGTGTCGTTGTCCCCACAATAAAAAAAAGTGTTAGAAAATGTTTGTTATTTCTAATTAGAAAAAACAAAGATGCATTGTGGTAATTTCAGATAACAGGCAATCGCAAAAATAATCTTTAAAACGAGTGTTCTACAGTGTATTTTTGTTATTGCTCCTCGATGAATATCATTAAAATTACCCCAAAGCAATATTTAGGCTCATTAATTAAATATATTAGGTAATGAATAAATGAAATTACACCATACTTGACCATAGTTAAATGTAATACTAAACTAACCGCATACTCGCATCAGCTACGTTTATAAAAATATTGACTTATATTTTGGAAGAATTAATTTATATTATACCTTGTCACTGTCTTCACAGCGTACTGATTATATTACCAATTTCTTAAATCGGTATTATGTAGTTTTTTTATTTTGTTTAAAATAGTCATCTGTCACACGTCAACAGACCTTTTGGCTCAGGCTAGCAAGCGAGCGTGGTATCATTTTACTTCTTTTCATACTACGGTTTACATTGCGAACTTTAGCGATATACGTAAACAGGATGTTGTTGCACTATATAATGAAAAACGGGCGTAATCTGCATATAAAATTGGACAAACTTTCCTCAAGAATCATGGGTCAAAATACGACTAAAAATATTTGTATGAAAGTTAGATTTTTCTTTTCATTTTTGTGACAGATAGTTCTTCAAAAAAGTTATTTGAAAAGCCGATTAGGTCCCTTAAATCTCATCATTCAGTGAAATAACTCCCTAGTGAGGCCCACTCTGACTCGCTTGCCTTTCCAAAGTAACAATGATACTTAATGGTATACAATATGGTACATTGTAAAATTTTTAATGTTCGATTTCGTCTTATCCTACATTTGCGTCTGTTTAAACTTTCGTAAGAATTCAATTGTTATTAATACTGCACTGTTTATTGACTTAGAATTTTTGATAAAAGAAATATGGACTCTGTAAGAGCCTTATTTTAGGATAGTTGAGTCTTCAATGAACTTTATAAGGCAAGCGTTCGTCCAATCACGATAGATCTTACAACACTAGTTAATTGGTTGCTACTTGAGATCTCTTTAAATTGGCTAACCACTTGCCTCAAGTAACTACTAACTAGCTCAACCCGGTAAAATGTATTTACTATGTAAAAAGTTTAAAAATTAGCTTCTTTCAACAGCTGAAAGAAAACAATGCAGTACTAACAATATTGTTGCATTTAAAAATACAATATTACAAAAAAATGTATAAAATACTTATTTAACAGTCAAGCAACATTCGATGTACTGAAACATCAATTCCTTGTTTAGGAAACGAGATTTAATTTAAGTTTAAGCATAGTGCAATAAAATATCTGGCACTGAAAGACAAATAAATAAAAATATTAGTTTGATTGTAAATTTTTTTAACTGAAAAATAAAAGCATACAAAGTTTTCTTTACTTAAATACATTTTTTTAAATACCACAAAAATAAATAAAGCATTTCTTATATTTTATTAGGTAAAAAGAAAAACAAAAATAATGAGTTCAATATAATCTCAACAGATGTTATTTATAAATCATAATTATGACAAGAATCGAAAACTAATAAAGTACCTAGAGAAACTGTTGCTTGTCACATGTAATTTCTTATAGCTTTGTGCTAGATTTTAATAAACTTGGAAAATTAAGTAAAATTCATTAATTCAATTAGGTAAGTTATTGAATCACGGCCGATAAATACGCGCATACTCGACATAGCTTTAATGAATATTAATATAAGCATTAAAAAGTCAAGCTTTTTGCATTGCTTCAAAAAAGTTATTTGGATATCTTTTTAAATTGTTATTCAATGTTAAAGTGAGGTTAATTTAACGCGTTCGCCATATTGATTTATTAATTAGGTAAGGAAGATTATAAATGCCAAAGTTAGCTTGCATTATGCTTACAATTTAGACAAAGCAGTGTTAGTTTTATAACACGTATCTGAATAGAAAAATCCTAGTATTATTTAAAATTCTTACATGACTTGACCATGTAGTCCCATTCACCCCCTTGAATTTGTCCTATTACGGGACTAATGGGATTTTAATCACAAAAGGCCCACAGGCCTTCTAATACTAGCATTAGCTTCACAGATTTGCTTGCTTTCATTTGTTTGTCATGACGGGATAGCTGGGAATGCGCCTGGGAACCCGTTACCAGTTTTTTTGGGTTATAAAAAACCAACAGTCAACTACATCAGGGCATCTGGAACTACACAGACTAGACGAATCCAATTTCTGTCATCTCCTGTCAAACTATATCCTTTTCATTCACATTTTTAATGATAAAATAATACAAATGTTTAAGAATGAAAAATGTTGCTCAATAAAGGCAAGGGACACTAAGATTGCAGGGTTGGGCCGTGTGCTTGCCGATACTATTTTATTATTAATTTGTTTGTATAGAATTAATATAGGCCAGTCCCCGTACCAGGGGGGTTTGGCCCGGCCCTGCAAGCTATGTATACCTTGCTGAAGATACATAAATTGTGCGCCGATAGTAAAATATTAATATACACGTAGATAAATGGCCCAAATCGGTGGGCTTAAACATTAAAATTTTTGGTATGACAATTTTGATTAATTAAAAAAAAAACATTAGCCAATATAATTAAATGACAACATTTAATTCACATCTTTATAGAAGTCTTGTATAATACAGTCCTCCAAAATTGTGTATTGAATAAAAAAAAAGTTTTGTCAAAAAAAAAAATAAGTTGAGATCAAACAAAAACAAGGAAGAAATCAGCCTTTAAAATATTTAAACAGTTTTTTGGGTTGACTGATGAATTTAAGTTGCTGTGAAGATGGTTTAATGAAGCTTATACAATTTTACAAATGCAGGAAAATCAATGGACTGTCCTATACATTTGTACGAATGATGGCGCCAATACAACTGCAAATGTTTATTTTGTATTCTTTTAGTTTAATTGGCATATTAATCCATAGAAAGTTGTAAACTGCTACAATTTTTACATTGTTAGTGCTTGTTCACACCAGGGATGTTAGGGAGCTCCGTAACCGTAACCGAAACTATCGGATATCCGATATAAAAAATCATCCGTAACCGTAACCGAATCCGAAATAAAAGTTTCGCATAGTATCGGATAGGGGTGGAGCCTAATTGAGACACGTTATTTGTATTTTACTTTTGAAATTCCTTAAAAAATAATATCCGTAACCGAAACTAACGGATAATCCGAAATAATTTATTATTCGTATCCGTAACCGTATCCGGTATTAATCATTCCTAAATCCGTATCTAATCCGTATCCGAAATTGCATATCCATAACATCCCTAGTTCACACCTAAACGCGAGCGCGGAGTCGTGGCTTCTACGCGCGTGCGTCTCAATGTGAACATTACCCCTGAGTTTCATTTTTCACAGATTTAAGATTGGATGACCACTAATGATAAAGTAAAACGTCAAGGATACCTGCATACACCAGGATAGAAATTCGAAGGTGTATGTGAGCTTCACCAATCCGCACCGCGCCAGCGTGGTCGATTGTAGCATAATTACTCTCATATGAGAGTAGGCTCGTGCCCCAGTAGTGGGGACGTTAAAAAAGCTGATAAAATGGAGATCTTATAACTCGAATGAGCATAATTAATATCTCAATTTGTTTAGTGCATATTGAATCAGACAAAAGTTATAGTAAAGAATCGTGCGTAAGCTCTCATATTAAATAGTGTTGTAGATTATCCTAGCTACAAACAAGGACTTAATAAATTGGCACATAAGACCTTTTAATTTGATGCTTTACCAGTATAATACGATTGACATATTAAAGAGTCGTAAGTGCCAATTTAAGGCCATATTTTTTCAAACACGTCTTCAATTGAATATATGATTCAAGTCTGTGGTGAAATAGTTAAAGTTCTTTAATACCTTTTTTTTGTCAATCCTTCTTCACCTCAATACTTCCACTTTACTGTAATTATCTGTCACTTTACTGAAACTGAATCACTTTACTGTTCTTCTATAACTTTTAACAATAACTAGCCGTCACTTTTATAACTAGCGATCAATTAACTGCAGTCTATGATCATTTATTGCACTTAATCATAACTTCACTTTGCACTAGTGATCACTTTCACTTTGCACTAGTAACCACTTTCACTTTGGACTAGTGACCACTTTCACTTTGCACTAAGTCATATCGGCGTGAACCGCAACAAAGCGGTGATGCTTTAACTAGCCGTGTTGTCTTCTAGGAATTCAACGTATGTGAATGGAAAATGGCCGCATTTCCCATTGAGTTCGCCTTCCCATTGGCCGTTTATGTTCATTTTTGTCACCTAGAAAAAAACAACATGTAGCATGTATGTGTATTAAGGACATATTATATTATCACTTATCTTGGATCCAATATATGATCATTTAAAATTTTAAATGATTTATGAAGATGATAATGTAACATGCCTCTTTATAGATTTGTATGTATGTTATAAGATTATGAATGAGGCTGGCATAGCCACTTAGAGTGGATGAAGCCTAGTCAAAAAATAGATTAAAAAAAATATATGAATTACCTTAACAATATCTCCTTCTTCTAATTTAAGAGCTGTTTTGTCGTACGCGTTGGGCACTCGCGTTTGTCTCACGCGAGCTAAGGCGGGCAGTTTACGCTGGGAAATATTATATAGTAATATTTTAAATATACAGAAATAGATAAATGACATACATATTCTTGGACACAGTTCTGTGGGCTGCATGTCAATTTATACTTCATAATATCCTCATATCTCGGTAAAATTTCACACTTACTTAAAATTTTATAGCTTACGTGTTAGTCTGATGTACAAGCTACAATATTGTAAAGTTTCATCAAAATCTGTTCAGTAGTTCTTGCGTGCAAGAGTAACAAACATCCTCAAATCCATCCATCAGCACGAATACATCCTGCTTATATTATAAATGTCAATGTTTATGCTGATGAACAACTAAACAGATTTTGATGAAACTTGGCAATATTGTAGCTTATACATCTGAATAACACATAGGCTATATAATTTTAAGATAACATTTTTTTTTTCAATATGTATGAAGTCGCGGGCAGCCTCTAGTTTATAACTATTAGTAGCCTACGAATAGTATGATAAGTGTTAAATGTAATTACCTGCATATTAGTGCGTTGTTTCTGTTCCTGTGGACTGGGCGGGTCGCCGAGCTGCGTCAGCGCTTCGTTCGGTGGGTACGGAACACCTTTCGCGTCTAGCAGCTGCAACATACATATTTCGTGATAAAGTGAGTCAGACCTTTTCAAGCTAGGTTTCAAACCAGAAATGAACCGAATTGTAACCCAGAGAAGTAGACAGGAATCTAACATTAGATCTCTGTGACACAAACCTAAAGTTTAGCGTAGTGACCGGCGGCATATCTATCTTATTGTAATTTTTCTGTCAATCAACGATCGATCTAAGGGTGTGGTAGCACCCTTATAATTAATTTGGTACATATGTATGGATCGTAGCAAGTGGAGGGAAGTGCTTTCTGCCTACCGCAGTGAGTGTAAAAAGCTATATTTTATTTCATTTCCATAACATTCATATACAGTCTATTTCTTCCATGTAGTTAACACTGATCAATGATGTTAGTCTATCATCTTTTTGTAAAATAGCAGAGAATAGTCATGTGATAATTATCATTTTGATTAAGTCCTAGATAGATAGATAGGAATACTTTATTGCACACAAAAAGATACAGGCAATACTTAGAACTACAACATTGTGCGCAAATGCGGCTGTATCACTAAAAGTGATCTCTGGGCCCTTTGACAGGGTGACAACCTTTGGAGTAGGACCAGTTTAAGAAGAGTGTAGAGTAGCACATGGCATACATAAAGCAGTTAAAAGTAAACTCACCCGTTCGACGTATGGCACGGGGATGGAGCCGGTGCGGCCCTGCTGGTTGCGCGCCGTCCACCACTGCTCCTCGTCTCGCTTCACCACCATCAGGCGCTCGCCGCGACGGAACGGCAGGTCGTCGGCGTCCTAGAATATTTGGGGGAAATTTATGAATTTCAATTTTCTGCATAAGTACTTACATTCATACATACATACATATCACGTTTTTTTCCATATCAGGATAGGCGGCCGCCTACCCAACAAGTAACAAATAGCCACTTGTTACGATCCAAACATACTCCTTTCGCTTCATCCACATTCATCAGTCGCCTCATACTCGTACATGTACATCGGCTTTGTACCTATTATTTAAAGATATCATATAATTTTTCAAGATAAGTATCATTCTAAAAGCGTATGGGCAGCCTACCAGTATTTGAATAAAAACCAAATATTTTTTGGGTATTCGAGCTTCCTTTTCCTATTTTATAGTCCTACTTCTTTATCCATTAAACCAATAAAATTACGAGCATAAATCCATTAAATCTAGAATACCCTAAAATGTTTACGTGTACATTAGAAAACATACACAAACGCGTCAAACGTTACAGACATGATACCGCGCTAATTTTTCTCCAGTCAATACGCGGGGTCTATTTCTGGCTGCGGTAGGTAATCCGATATTAAATGTTAGTCATCGCCATCAACCTTTATTCAGAAACCATGACTTATTGTATTTATAGGTCGTCTTTAAAAATGCGTATCGTATCGTAACATTTCAGTAACGATCTTGTCTTCATATTCAACATTTGTACATAAGTACCTCCTTGAAAAAATTTTTTTTCATTATTTAAAGTACATAGTTGCATTTTGTTTAGAAGAAACTAAACCAAATCTATTCAAGCTCCTAACAAGAATACATAGACATAGTAAACTGTAGATTTTTATGATGTAAATAATACATCAGAAGCAGCTAATTATAGAGAATCGTAGAGATGGAGGAAAGAGGCCTTTGCCCAGCAGTGGGGCGCTGATGACTCTAGATAAGGTAAGATAATATGATAATAAATGTTTTGAAGATTATTTTTGATATTTACATCAGTAAAAAAAACTTACATTGCCATAGAAGTCAAACTTGGCGACAACAACCTCCAACACCTGATTAGCTGGAGGCGCCGCGGCTGCCGCACTCGCTTGCGGCAGCGGGCGCACCAGCGGCGTCGTGTCTAGGTAATGCAGCCTGTAGAAGGCCAGCAAAGCCGGCATGTCTGCAAACAGCTGGTCTCCGATCCGGTACCGCATCGTGCCATCCGCGGATACTACGCGGTTTATTATGTAGTGCGACACGCGGTCGTCCTCTCTGTTGACATCAAAGTTCTCATATTGTAGAGAAGATTTCGTTGTCGAAAAACAGAAGAACGTGATGTTACGCGGAAAAATCGGTTTTTTCTATAACAAGGGGTCACTCGAAAAGTTATAACAAAAGAAACATAAAGCAATTCCTTAAAAGTAGAAGCGTGTTTAGGCTTTAGAAAATTTTATCTGTCATCAAGTAGGTAAGACTCCTGATGATTGGGAGACAACTTAATTTAAATTTGTAGTTTTTATTTTATATCTAATATCACTTATTATTCATAACTAGCTGTTGCCCGCGGCTTCGCACGCGTGGACTACAGGTAATATCACAGCGGCAAAAATACTTTTCTGAAAACCTCATGGAAATCGGTTTAGCTTAACGATATTAGGTATAGAACATGCGTCAAACTGATAACCCTTCCCCTCCCCCAATTTTCATAGTCGGTTTACCTACTAAAACCTTCTCCTAAATTAACAAATTACTTTTTTGAAACCCTTGCGGAAATCGGTTTAGCTTAACGATATTCAACACACGTCAAACTGATAACCCTCCCTTTTTCAAAGTCGGTTAACCTACTAAAACCTTCTCCTAATGTAACATCATAATTACTGCATGTCTGATGACTAAATGTGTGAAACTAATGTTAAAATAATTTTATACCACATTTGTAGCAATAAAATTATTCCATTTCATTTCTTGCGCTGCTTCCCTAAAAACTAAACGTAAGTACTTATGGTACCGATTTTCTTTCAAACAATCTTGTAAATTTGTTTAAGTGTAGAAAATGCTGAGCCATTAAATCAATACAAATGTGAAATCGCGTGTTGACACCTACGTGCCGGCGGGGAATGTTTGCGTTCACTTTCAATGTAATCATCTAGCACGGTACTTTGAACCTAGCCTTAATTGTTTCTGTCTAAACTATTTTTTGCTCGTTAATCTTTGATTCTGCTGAGATTAGCTTTTTATTAATTTTCTAATGCTGCTTATCAAGCCAAGTTCAAGCAAAGGAACTGGCTAGTCAGATGTTAGTCTATCAACGACTTGTGCTACTTTTGACTCATCTATAACTCAAAAGCTCTTTATACAATTTGTCTGTTCTTCCTTTTTTTTTCTGTCCATCTTATAAAAGGCGGACATTACTGTGTAACTGTTTATGAAAGACGAATTTTGATAATAAGATATCTCTTGAAAAGCTATGTTTTTATTGGTGTAGAAATCATCAATAATTAAAGCCTCTCTTTTATCAATATTAACAATAACTATAATTATTCATCATTAAGTAGAAATTATATGTCTGAATAGATAACTAGTGATTAACTAGCGATCTATCAAATTAGAATTCGGTGTGACGTTATATATAACGTGTTTGTAAATATGTGTGTATATTTTTACCTGACACACAGCACATAGTCACCAGGGATTGTTTTGGAGTCCCTCACGAGAAACACGCCGCTCTCGGTTTCATTCTGTAGCAACTTCGACGCTTCTATACGAGACAAGTCCCCGAAATACCAGCTGAAACAAACAAATAATTTATCTTTATAGTATAAACCTCGATGTTTGTGACGATGGATGTGAGGACGGATGTTTGTTACTCTTTCAGGCAAAAACCACTGAATAAAACAGTATAGTAGCTCACAAATTGGGATACACATATATGGAATGTTGTTCAGTTCATTCTCGTCAGTGAGTGTATAAATACACTGTATTAACTTAAAATTAATTATTATTATATATAATTATTTCAAATTACTCTTTTATTAGCCATTTATGGCATATCATTACAAATGCTTATTAGTGTATTTAAGTAGTAACTAATCTATGAAATTGCCTATGTTTGGTTTGAGGATAATAACTAAATATGGGTTACCAAACATTTGTTATAATTTATTACAATAAAATAGGTAGTTAGTTTTCAGTTTGAAAATAAGAAAATTCTATCAGAGGTAATAGTTTCAATTTGGTAAACTGTAATGTTATTTTTTCACAAAACATTGTGCTAATATTTTTATTTATCCGACAGTGTCAGTTACAGTTGCAATTAACCCTTTTTCAACTTAAAAAGTTGTAAATAAAATAGCTATTTCCGCAACAGATATGCGTTGATGTACCGCCCACCCGCTCTATTTATATACAGCAAGTACAGCCATTCTAACCCTGCACCTCTAGAACTACTGAGAAAACTACTCAACACTTCACTCCAACAACTCAGGAGATGTCAAGACTGACTAGCAAGTGGCATCATTGCATGAATTGCATTAGCTCTTCCGGAAATAGCTAAAAAAACATAAAACATAAAACAACAACAAAACAACATAACATATTATTATAAAACATTTTCGATACCTAATGCAATGGATTTCCGTCAAGTAAGCTGATAGAGCGGTTTTGTAATATATTCGTAATATCATTACGAATCACTTAAAAACTATATTAGAAGTAGAGCTATTAATTCATTCAATGTAGGGAATATTCATTGTGAGGAAACCTGGTAACTCTGGAGAAGGATTTCAAAGAAGTATGGTCTGGACTAGGTTAGTGTGGTCGACCACTAATCACTCTCGTATGAGAGTACGCTCGTGCCCCTGTATCGGGGGCGTCAGTCTGATAAGGAGGAAAATAATGATAGTACAGATCATTTATTGAATTATCTAGCTACTTATACATCGTAAAATAATGATATATATTCATTTATGATTACATATGATATCTATAAGATACTTGTCTATGTAATCATAAAAGCATTATCTGCATCTTTTTTCAAAGCTATCATTATCTCTTAATATCATCATTAAAGTTGGCTTTGTAATTTTTTTCCAAGTTGCAAGAAACATTGTTAAAGTATACATAAAAAATCATGCCCTTTTCATATCTATGACTATGTCAGCTAGGTTTAATGGACAATTATCTTTATTAACTCTTTAAGCAACTGTCTGTTTATTAAAATAATTTAGCAATGCCATGTGGCCTTGAAGGAAACAATGTTTGCTTTTATGGTTAGAAATAAATAGTGAATAGTTAGCTACCCAATTATGGAGTGTTATCAAAATATAAATGGGACAATTTGCATAAAAATTATATAGTTACACAATACTGTGTCAAATATGAAGCTTGTAAAGCAAAGTGATAAAAAAGTTTTTATTTTATTCCATTTCTGTTTTAGTTTTTTTTTTGTTTTAATCATGTATTTTATTTGTTTTATTGAGAAGACAGGGATTTGCCCATAGGTGTAGGAAAGGCTGTTATAGATATCTATTAAACATCATGCCTTCTATGTCTGGTTTTTGACAATGACAGTGTTAGCTATAGGTTTAGTACAGCTCCATCATTAATTTCATGATCTTTTCTGAAACAGACAACCAGTTTCCATTCTTTACACTTTTTGTGCAATTCTAGGAAACCTGTAAGACAATCCAGTCGCTGTGAACGTTCAAAAACTTCAATTGTTTACGTCTTGTTTATTTTAGAAGCAGTTAACCTGTCTCTAGAATTTGGGACACACATAAAATTTTCCAGTTTACATAGAAATATGCCGTACCAGTTCTTGGTAGTTGCTATTTTTATACAGTTCCGTTTAGTTGCAGGTTAAATTGCGTAACTTAATGCTCTATTAAACCTTTAGATGACAATTTTAAAACTAAAATAAGAACTTAAGACAAAGACTTAATAAATAGAATAAGCAATAGAAAAAATATAATAAAGAAATAAGTAAGATGTTTTTTTGTTAGCCAATAAGATCCCACTGCTGGGCAAAGGCCTCCCCCGCGACTTTCCATTTATCACGGTCTCCGGTAGCGACCCGCCATTCGCGTGAAAATGCATCCAGATCGTCTCTCCATCTTTTTCAAGGTCTACCTCGGCGTCTGTGACCATCCAGTGGAGCCCATTCTGTTGTTATTTTTGCCCAACAATCTGGATGCATTCTACAATAAGTATTTATAATATTTAAGAATGTAAACAATAGTTACATAGAAATGTTTCCATATACCCCTATAGGATGCTTACTAACACAATGTACAACAATATGGTAAATGTAACTATAAAATAGGTACTGAATAAGAAAGCAATGAGTCATAGAAAATATTGTCTACTAATAATGACTTGTATCAATTGTTTTGGCTTTCCCACAGTTACTAATGTATTTGTAAATAGTTTACCTCCAATGCAGGTAAGTAGACATGGAAATTACTTAAGGTACATACTTAAGAAATAAAGCTATTAGTAATTTTTGACATGAATGGTTGTGTGGCAAAAGCACTGAACAGATTTTAACAAATCTTTATATTGTAGTTTACACAAGAATAAGTCGGGCTATTTTAATTCATGATACTGAGTGATTTTACCAAGATATGATAATAATTTTGTAAGAAGCCGCAAGCGCCCACAAAACAATATTAATTGCATTTTTACGATTGCATGAAATCTTATTTCTATGTTGTCTAGATTTTTTTTTTAAATTTCAAATCAACTGTTATAGTTTATGTCTGAAACAGTAAAGTAGACCCCCAAACAAACCCCATGCGAATCCTGCAACTGAATCCAGTTTGAACTGGTAACTTAGTTGATTTAGCAAGTATTGGTTACCATCCCTGCTAGTACCTACCTTACATGATCAATGTTGATGATAAATCAAATCTGTGAGTGGGTTAGTTACACTCAGTTGCAGATGTGGTCATTAAAGTTAATGTTCAATTACTTAAATTTAAACTATATGTTAGAACACTGCATGACACTTTGAATACCACAGAACTCAAGTGGATACTAATACCTAAGGTCTTTT
The DNA here is from genome assembly GCA_947563765.1 of Anarsia innoxiella. Taxonomy (NCBI): domain Eukaryota; kingdom Metazoa; phylum Arthropoda; class Insecta; order Lepidoptera; family Gelechiidae; genus Anarsia; species Anarsia innoxiella. The sequence goes on from OX387415.1 coordinate 661,340, forward strand.
TGTAACTAGCTGATATAGATATTAGAATAATGCTTATGATTTAACTTGTGACTGAAACGTTACCTGGACCGATCGTTCTGATCAAACGACACTCCAATCGCCGGGTTCGCCATCCCAAAGCGTTACAGACACTGATTGGCACACTATCCAGATCCCGACATCCCCGCCGGAAATGAACTCAAAGGAGGTTCATCACTCCCGAATAACCTCGACGTAACTCCTCAATACTCCGCCACGGTCATACGACGCCCGTAAAACTTTTTACAACAATAAAACAACAGTCCCACGGTCACAATTCGAGATAATTGCAATTTGTTGACATGTATTTTTTTCTGATAGTGTCATCATCATCCATCGATTTCACCGAGTAATATTACATGATTTCATAGTTAACAAACATTTGTTTTTAAAATAAATTCACAATATCACTCTTCTATAAACAAAATACAATATAAATTAATAAAAATTTATCAAAATCACTGAATTAAAAATAATTTATTGGAGTGCACGCGAAGTTCAGTACCAAGGCATAGACAATATTCTTGACTTTTCTATTTTTTGACGCATGTCTATTTGCATTGCGCGGTGGATAGTCGATATGCGAAAAAGAGAAAGTAATATGTAGGCTATAGTGCAGGCTGAAAGCTCGCTAAAAGGTTGCGCTGTAAAAAAATTGTGCATGCATACATCCACGAATCGCATTGCATGGTTTTGAAATACATGTATTTTTTGCGAGTCAATAGCTGTATAAGTTTTACTTTTCATAATGAGATTTATAGTTTGCCTTTCTCTTTCGAAACTTATAATTAAACAGAAAATGTTTGTCTATGACGATTGTACGACACTTGTGCACAAAGATCGCAAACTACTAGCGTTTTAACCGTTTTTATAACCGTTATAACTATTATTTAAAGATATTATGTTGGTAGCAATGACTATTACACATCATTCTCCAAATTTTTGCCTATGGTTCGTGTCCATTGTTTTTCTACAATGTTATTTTTCTGACTGTTGGCTGGTGCACGAAAAATTGGTCTCGCTGCGTCGAGTGTGAATTTGTGCTAGTGTTCGTGTTCGATATTGTGATTTATTTTGTATAGATCACTAGGATGTCGTCACCGAGCGCTGGGAAACGTCGTATGGACACAGATGTCATCAAACTGTATCCTTTCTTTGTTATCGTCATTACGGAGCACCTACTGAGTTCGAGGGCCACCATGTAAATAAGTGGCCAAAGGGCCATCAGCTGATTGTCACGATCCCCTAAAAAATCGATATGGGGTGTGTATGCTGCACTATTTCTACATGAAAATGCTTAATTAAGCTTCTAGAAGTAGTCTGTGAGCGATTTGTGAGGAATGCTGAGTCCTTTGGCTATTTATTTGCATCGAGCTAGGAGTCTTTGTTAGCTCCGTGGGCTTGCGTATCTATATATAACACGTAGATTTACACGTCCCTGCTCGCGCACGGTGCTCTTCCGTGATTGTAATATTTCGTAATTCAAAAGTAGGCCATGGTCCCGATTGCGCATTTTTCTCTGTGCGTAACGGCCTTAGGTTCTCTTCTAGGATTAGTGTGTTCTTTGCATAATTAATGTTAATTGCATTCAGCAAATAGCTTAGGCACATACATACCTACCTAGGAGATGTCCTGATATGCCATTTCCATTGTTCAATGCCCTATGAATGAGCTGGCTGAATGCTAATTTCCTTTGTCACAAACAAGGTTCTTTATAGTGCAAGTTTTTAATCCAGTTACAGTTTATCATATCTCATAAAATATTTATCATCGTTGTAAGGTCAACATGAAGTTCATTGTTCTCTTGGTATTTTGCCAATCTTATATTCAGCCTCTTCACAAATATAGAAAATTATGTAACATAAATATAATGGAGACCTAACAGTCTATGGTAAATAAACAGCAGGTCTATGTTGACTTATGTAAATTAGATAACATGAAAATTTCTTGAAGGTTCATACCGATGCTGATAAACTATTATTATGTACTAAATTGTTTCATTAATAAATATTGAAAATAAATAGTTTTTGCAATATGTTTAAAAGTATTACACATTTAATCAATGTAATGTTATATTGATTTAAAACTGGTCTTTCTTTGGACAAGCTCACTTTCTCTAAAGTTTTATATTTAATAGGCAAACACAGTACCTGCTGTATGACTTTTTCTTTCAATATTTTTACGTGCGCCTTCTCATCACAATCAAATCAAAATTAATTTGAAATATTTTTTAATTGTTAGGTGCTTTACATTCTAGAGTTAAATTTTTTTAATTGGCTAGTATTTGAAGTTTTTTTTTTAATTACCTACTTTACTGGGACCACCGGGACATACCTACTTACTTATCTTAGATATGATGTTGTTGAATTACTTACTTTCTTAGATTTAAATATGTACCTACTGTTCATTATTTATTTACTTAATGAAAACTCATAAAAATAATATCACACAACTTCAATATAAAAAAAAAAAAAAATTAATAAAACCTATTAAATCATTAAGAAGACATAAGGTCAATGTGGGCAAGATCGGCATACTTTTCTAAAATTTGACTTTGATTTGATTTGATGAAGAAGATATAAATTATAAACAGCGTCGTGTGATCGGAAATGATAAATTATTTAATTGGCTACACGTAGAAGTCGAAATCTATAAGAAAATGCCATAATCTTTTGATATACAATCGTTTTTTTAAAACTTGACTTGTAGACGGTCTTCCCGTGTCATGTGAGGCAACACCGTCTAGTAGTGAATTTGTGAGTTAGAAGTCGTAATAGTGCGCCTGTGTGTATGAAGACAGTTTCACTCGGTAAATCATTATTGCCATTCAAATATGCAATTTAAGTATTTGTTAATAAGGCTTTCATTACAAAGATATAACATCTTACTTTTTTTTAAGGCAAGATCGGCATAACTATCGTGACAGAGGTTCTAAACATTTTTGTAAGAAAAAAAAAATTTTTTTTTAATGTATGTTGGTAAGCACGTTATTAAATTCTTACCCGGAATTGGAGATCACTTGAATCAGTCTAATCAGTTGTCAATAAGTCTGTAATATCTAAACTTAACTTCCAAAAGTCTGATTAAAAAAGTTTTATAAAAAAAAACACCCGTGTTTGAAAATTGTACGATCGAAACAACTTGTGTTATATATAAGTATATTTTTATAAGCCCTTACAAACAATCGAATGAAGGAAAAAATCCAAGTATAATTGTTACGCGTAGTTAAAAATATTTCATTAATGTTAGTTAGTAGTTACCTACAAGCCCGTTAGATTTGAAATCAATAGGTAAATAGAAAAATAAATAAGTAATAATTAACAATTTTATAGTAAGATAGCTGTGCATAAAATATGCACTACATAAAAGGTTGACAATATCTGTAATGAGGCAAGATCGGCATATGACGGACTTCCCTTTTCTAAGTAGACGGTCTTGCCTATTTAATTTTGAAGTTAAAAACTTGAGATCAGTGTAAACACAAAATTAAGAAGATATTTCTAATTTCAATACCACAAATAAATTAATGGATCAATAAATTACTGACGTAATCAAAGACACACGTAAAACTCCCTCAATTTACCACTTTTTTCTTACTAATACCCGGCACTGTTATAAACTGATATTACCATAGAATAGTTAAAAAAATTGGCGGGCCGATTCCGCTCAAACCAATGATTCCAGCGACATCTGTGTTTTTTAGTTCAAACTAATACACTGAATAATGTTAAATCGACTTATGCATATGGTGTTAGCTATTCAAAACTAGAATTTATTGCCACCAGACGGTCTTTTACCCCAGACGGTCTTACCCACATTGACCTTAATTAACTTAAAAAAATCTTCAAACATACACAAAATTTTAAATATAAATTATCTTGTAAAATAAATACATAGGTGTACATTTAACATTATAGGTATTAGGTACTTAGATAGAGTAAGCAAATTGATAAAAAACAATGTAGTCATAAAAATGGGCATGATGACTAAAAAAATATTTTTTGTCATCATGTAGATTATTTTAAAATATTCGACACGTATTTTTTCTTTTTTCTCTTAATCTAAAAATGACAAAGATACACTGGGTTGAAGTTGCTCGTGACGTCACGCCTCAGTACGATTTTAACCCAGGAGTGACGTCAATACCCCCCACTCCGTAACTTTGATGCTCCGTATATTTGTATTTATTTATGTATTTGATAAGGTAAAAAATGTGTTTCAAATATTTTTAATAGCCTTAAAGACAGACTAATTATTTTTTGATTTTTTTAATGTAGTCATCATCCCCATTAGTAAGATTAGTTGAGTTAAGTAAACACCTAATCACTCACTCAATGGAAAGGCTAAAAAATCACACTTTCTAATAAATGATAGTGTGTCACGACATTGTTAGTTGAAGTGGCTCATTGTCTAACATGAAGGTGGTTCAAAATCTAATTGTAGAAAACGCGTTTAAAATTAATTGCCCGTTAAAGTCTCGTATGGTTAGCGGGTAAACTGACGTTTTTGCCAGTTGAACCCAAAGTCTTAACTTTTTAATTTCGTCCAGTACACTTAAGCCCAGAACACACGGATAAACGCAATGCTTCGAAACTATTGCCTTTCTTCGTGTGTTCTGGGCCTTAGAAAATTATTATAGATTGACTATTTTGTTAGTTTTTAGGCCCAGAACACACGGATAAACACAATGCTTCGAAACTATTGCGTTTCTTCGTGTGTTCTGGGCCTTAGAAAATTATTATAGATTGACTATTTGTTAGTTTTTAGGCCCAGAACACACGGATAAACGCAATGCTTCGAAACTATTGCCTTTCTTCGTGTGTTCTGGGCCTTAGAAAATGATTATAGATTGACTATTTGTTAGTTTTTAGTGAGAAAAACATTTGGTAACGTCCAAATAAAGTTGATATCGCGTAGATATCTGAATACAGAGCGTAGGTTGTTTGTTTGGGAGCGTTCAAGGTCCAACTTCGCGGTTGACCAACTCTCCTACTATAATAATAACAATGAATATTCTTTGCACTATCTGTCTTGTTATTTACTTAAATATCTTTATTTTTAACTTAGGAAAGTCGTTTTGGGAAATAAAAATAAGTGACGTAACTACGAAGTCGCGTACATCCTATACAATGTTTTTGCCGATAAATCTGAGGCTGTTTGTTTCACGCTAAAACCACTGAACAGATTTAAATTAAACTTTGCAATATTGTAACCTACATAAAGATAGCAATAAACGCAAGTAGAGATACCTACTATAGTTGGACTCGCTTCGATTCGTACGGATAGATAGATAGAGAGTTCCCTTGACAAAAGGTGCGGTTTCCTACCAAAAAAAAGATGTAACCTATAATTATTCAAATTATGGTCAAATGTTTCCGTTTTACAAATGACAGTTTTTTTGTCGTTTAAATTCAAAACGTTCTATTTTATACGTAGGTAAATAATGCAGTTCCCACTTGAAACTTGCACTCGTAGATTGAATAATAGGGTTCTGTACCCAAAGGGTGAAAACGGGACCCTATTACTGAGACTTGGCTGTCTGTCTGTCTGTCCGTCCGTCTGTCACCAGGCTGAATCTCAAAAACCGTTATAGCTAGAGCGTTGAAATTTTCACAAATGATGTAAAAAATATATACTATATTTAATTTAAAAAAAAATATTTTGTGATGTAAATGATGCTAAAAAACAACAAATGCTAAAAATAGAATAATAATAATAAAGGGGGGGGGGGCTCCCATACAACGAACATGATTTTTTGGCCTTTTTTGTTCGATATCAATAGTGAAGGGTACGGAACCCTTCCTGCGCGAGTCCGACTCGCACTTGGCCGGTTTTTAAACTGGAAATGAAGTTGTGACTGGCTATCAAGTTGATGCATAATTCTAAATGACTAAACTAGACTAGAGCGCGTTATCGATCCGTCTATCGGTATAATTTATTATGTTATTTCATAACCTCGTCATTTTACTTACGTCCTAGCTGCCGCCCGCGACTTCTTTCGAGTGATGTCTTAAAATAATGTAACTTATGTATAATTCCGATGTGCAAGCTACAATATTGTAAGTACATAAAATGTCACTTTTTGGTGTACACCTCTGAAACTAGTGCCAATCGATAGAGAAACTTATTACGAACAACAAATACTGATTGCAAAAAAGTCGTAATCGATATACTTTTTGAGATAATTCAGTTTGAAGTTTCAAAAAAAAAATTTTTTTCTCTATTTCTTTGGCAATTACGTAAAAAAATATATAGCTAATGATAAATACTGCTTGTCCTAAACGATATAAGGCTATTTATATGAGATATTTCATACCAAAACACTGAAAAAAAAAGAACAGTTGCCTTGTTTAAGTACACCTACCTAACTAACTTGTTCGGAGCAGATTTTGACTGGTGATGTTGAATCTTAATTATCGACCGCAAAATCTATTGAAATTACTAAAGCCATAAATATTCGGATGAGAAAAGAGGCCAATTCTTGCTCTATAAAATACCTCAAAAAGTATATCGTTTACGACTTTTTTGCCATCAGTATTTGTTGTTTGTAATTAGTTTCTCTATCGATTGGCACTAGTCTCAGAGGTGTACACCAAAAAGCTACTTTTTATGTCCTTGCAACTTTAGGTACCTGTGTTCAAAACATTCGTTGTCTTTTCATGCGAATCTGTTAAGTGGTTTTTGCGCAAAGAGTAGGTAACTAAACATTCTTAAATACATCCATCGGCACAGTTATTATATTGATAGGAAGTAGGATTGATTAGTAGAATTTGTCTACTAGGGATGTTATGGATATGAAATTTCGGATACGGATTTAGGAATGATTATTACACCGGATACGGTTACGGATACGAATAATAAATTATTTCGGATTATCCGTTAGTTTCGGTTACGGATATTAATTTTTTAAGGAATTTCAAAAGTAAAATACAAATAACGTGTCTCAATTAGGCTCCGCCCCTATCCGATACTATGCGAAACTTTTATTTCGGATTCGGTTACGGTTACGGATGATTTTTTATATCGGATATCCGATAGTTTCGGTTACGGTTACGGAGCTCCCTAACATCCCTGTTGTCTACCATTTTCCAGTAGGTACCTATCTTTACCCATCATCATCATTTTAAGAGTGTCGCTCTTGTCGGTGGAGTCTGCGCCACTCTTCTCTATTCTCTGCCGTCCATTTGAGCACCTGATACGACACAACTTCTATTCCCTCTTTTATTTGGTCTATCTTTACCCATAGTAACAAAAAACTTACAAATGTAAATGATAATATTTTGACCTAGATTTCTCCACGTCTAACACAACAATCTTATCAACGTAATAAGCCGCGTCTTTTCGCGACTTAACTCGGATTACAAAAGTAACTGGTACTCTCGGTATCAGTTACAAATACTTTGATACTAGGCGTATTTGATAACGCTTATCTTGTATGTCTCGGTTCCCACGATAACGTACCTATCAAGTAACGCGGAATTTCCTTGAAGCATCGGAAGACGGTTTGTCGAAAAACATTTTCTATTATTTCATTGTTTTACGTTTCATATTTAATATGTTTAAGTATTTTTTTTATATCGACGATGGAGTGTAATGATTTATTCATAACTGCTAATATTTCATTTATTTTTCGTTAAAACAATATAATGTCTATAGCAATAGTAAATCATAGGAATATAATGTCATCGTCAATATTGTGGTAGACCACGCTTGTTGTTATTATGTAAATATTACCTACGTCTACGTATTATACATATATAAGTAGTAAATTACAGTATTTATTTATTGCCCTGCTCTACAGTCTTCCTTAACTTGTCCTACTCCAAAGGTTGTCTGGAAGAGATCACTTTTAGTGATAAGGCCGCCTTTGCGCACAATGTTTTAGTTTTAAGTTTTATCTGTATTTCTTTGTGTGCAATAAAGAATTTCTATCTATCTATATATCGTAATATTAATGTTATTGTAGTATTTGGGCTTGTTTCATAATAGACCGTTACTGTTTAAAGAATTTAAGAAATTTTCCCAAAGACCGATTCATTGATGTTTACGAGATGAGAGGACATTTTCATTTTCAGTACATAAATAAATTTTAAAGACATCCCAAATAGTTTTGTAAGCAATTCTATTCAATACAGATTTATTCATAGGTAACCCAAAAATACACTTGAATGCGTCAGAAATATAAAACAAAAATTATAACAAGTTAACAAAAGTAAAAGCAAATTAACTGACTGAAGCTACGCTGACTTCGCAAGGCAGATTCCCCAGAGAAGAAGCCAGCAAGAAACTCTAGAGGTTGCTCTTTTTAAAGCACTTTGATAAACACTGAAAAACTATTACTACTTAATCTACAGCACTTTTTTATTTTTCGATTAAGTAAGCAGGTAATTCTATTTACGAAATAAGTATTCCTTAGCCAGTTAACTTTCCAGTATTGAAAGCAAGCACGAGGTGACGATCCTGGGCGGCCTCAACGAATTCTGCGTCAAATTCTTCGGACCGCCAGGCAGTGAGTACCAACCTTTATTCTTACATACAATACATACATACCTACATATCTACGTATATAGCAAGTGGAGGGAAGGAGAGACCACTTCCCTCCACTTGCTACGATCCAAACATACCTGCTGCTTTTGTTTTTAGTCTTACTTCTTCTTATAGTAGCACTCCATTACAGGAGGTCTGCCGTCAGCTTGCTGAAAGCATCCTTATCCCTGGCCACCCGGAACAGTCGTTTTTGAACTAAGTAGTAATTCCAATCCATTCCCGAATGTTTCTTACTCAACATAGTTTTATTTTTGTATGTCTTTTACCCTATATCTTAGTTAAATTATAACATCATCAGTTGTAGGATGTTCAACGTTGGACATAGACCTCCCTTAAAGATTTCCATACGCCATAATTTAGGTAAAAACAGTCGAATTGAGAACCACCCCCTTTTTTGGTTGTTTGTTTTTAGTTTGACGTCGGTTAAAAACTTCTATCAGTATTTTCTATTGCATTGATTAAGGATCACTTTCTAATGACTCTATGTTGTTCCTTAAATTCTGCTTAAATGCAGTAGATCTTACGAAAACGGGACCTTTGAGCTTTTCCCAGCTTATCATCTTATTTGAGATTCACCAGTTTATTTTTAAAATCTCCCCACAGATTACATAACACGTACCTATACTTACATTTATAATCTGTGGAGCATTTCACGAATAGCTACGGATTTGGATACGCGGAAGTGTCCCAATTACAAGTTAGAAGTCGGCGGATACTATCTAAACATGTTACCGTGCGCATACGCATCTACACGGAAATATAGGGGGACATGGGATTTCGAAATAATAGTATCAAAGAGCCGTTGAATTGTTATTCCATTTAACATCGTGCTATCTTCTTTTAATGTTTGAAAATGAGACGGATAGCTAAAGGTTACTAGCGTTTGCTATAAAGACCTTTTCTAAAACTGGTGGATAATGTAAAGAAAATTCTCCAATAACCATTATTAATTCAAATATTTATTAAGTACAGTTTACGCCACCTGCGATCCGGTTTCGGTGTCCTTATAGTACCAAGTGAATCTCCAAAACTTACTTAAGTACCGACATATTGATGGATAAAGTATGCCAGTGCCATCATACTGTTGTGGATTTAATTTCAATCGGGCAATTTATCTATAGATTTAGATAGATCTGTATAACCAATCAAAGTATTTGTCCCTCTGTCTCCTCTCGTGTTTATTCAACAAAAATGACGTCATTTTTATCGTAACGTAACCACAACCCAAGCTCCAATACATTTGTAGACAGCTTAATAAGAGGATCTGCTACATAAACTGTCCCTTAAAAAGTTCCCCTCAAATACGCTGCTTGTTAAATCTATTGATTAACAGAGACTAAAGTGTCCGAAGATTTAATAAAAAATGCTTTAGCTCGTAGGTCCTTTGTTATGTTCTATTTTTATTTCATTGTAAGAAGGTAGTATAATTATCAAAGGGCAGCTCTGGATAGAGAATGGAGGTACGCCTTTGCCCAGCAGTGGGACTCAGACGGCTAAATAAGGCCTATTTGCCACGTAGAGGCATGGCGTGTTGGCAACGCGTTAGTTGCTTCGTCGACACATATTTGATTGTTTCTACGCAAGATGCAAGCATTCGTTTTGCAATCGTCAATTGACGAAAACGTACGTGACGTAGCCGCACACGTAGACAATGGGCTTAAGATAAGATCACAGATTACATTCAGCTAGCTTAGCATACGTACACTCCGTGACAAGACGTCATGGGTTTGTCACGCTTAGGTCTCTCTCCATAGTTTTAAATGTGATAAGGACAGCATGACGTGAGATAATTATCGCGGCACGCATGCTAAGCCTCCAGTTGATGTCACATCTATCCCACAAAAAAAGTATTTTCATTGCATTTAAAAGGGATTTTTACTGGCAACACAAATCTTTATGCTTTATCGTTCGAGAAAACAAAGCTTTTAAAATTCATATCACAACAGTGTATAATTTTATTGACTTCAGCTTCTTTAAAATGCAAATTAACGTGTTGGAAAGGCAACGTTTTTCATTGTTATTTTTTTTATGTTGTACATTGATATACTTACTAATTGCGTACAGTTAAAATACTTAAATATCATGCAATGATTTGCTATACGAATCGCGATTAAACACGTAGATATAATATAAATAATTAAATATATTATCTTAAATATGAAGTATTGATAAGATGCCTAGATATTCCTGTATTGTTTAAAGTATCTAACTTTATGTATTGCGTCTTCGATTTTGTTCGTAACACAACTTGATACCCAACTACTTGACAAAAGACTACGCGATATTTAATGGATAGTTAACACTTAACAGTTCTTTCTGCAATTGAAATTTAGAAATCAAATACCTTCGAATATCGTCAATATACCTATCCTTAAAAATCTGCCCAATGTAAATTCAAATACCCTGACATATCAATAGAATATGAACAAAGCGTCTGCAACGTCGGGGGCAGTCAACTGTAGTTCGTTACACTGAGGGGGGACGTCGGGACAGGGGGGCGAGGGGGACTGCGAAATACAGCCTGAAACACTCAACCTATCGATGACAGTTCAGTTAACCCGTCACCGCTGGGTTAGAAGGGAAGATAAACCTAGTTAACCATTTTGCTGCGACTGAGCTCCTTCGATTCGACCTCCTAACTAGGTCGGGAGAGTTCAAAGCGAATAGACAATAAAGAAAAACTTTACAAATAATTTCAATAGTTATTTTTTATTTCAATAGTTATTTTTTATTACTACCCAACAACTAACTGCTCTATAAAGCCGTGTTCAGACCAAACTGACTGTTAAGCCGCCGAAAGTGAGGGAGCATTACACAGTTTATTGTATTTCCATACATATTCACTTATTCGTTCACGTTATGTACCCGACAATACGTTATTACGCAGTTATGTATTACGCTATGCGTAGACGCTGATGCTGTTATTCGGTGGCTGATAAAATAGTACGTCGCTACGCTCCGCTGTTGCAGATTGACTTCGTAGCTGTAAGCGTATTGTCAGCTAATGTGAACGAAAAATGCCGTTTACGTTCACGTTTACACTGGGGCTCACAGTAAGTTTGCTCATATTCGGCGGCTTACAGTCAGTTTAGTTTGAACACTACCTAAGTAGGTACACCTTCCAGTTACTTACTGCATTACAAATGACTGCGGTTTTAAAGATCGATGGCACGGTTTGAAGTCGGTTTTGGAAATAAGATAGCTGTAATGTAGAACTTACACACCTGCGAATGCATCGTAAGCTTTATTTATAAAAATATCTAGAATTGTATATTAATTATACGATTCTGCGTTAAAGAGACTAGGGAGGCGTGTTTAACGGACACGATGTCACGCTTGAATCCTTTGAAATCTTTCCTGTTCTAATCTGTTCTTTGTAGTTCATATGTATTCTAAGTAGTAAAGACATTAGCAGGTGGCTGCCCACAGATGGAAAGACGACGTCGCAGTAACGGGGCAATATTTTCATAGATTGGAGAAAGCTTATGGATGGCTACACCAAATGGTTGAAATGGCCTGAGATGATGATTTGATTTGCAATTGTTTTATGTTTCCAGCGCCGTACGAGGGTGGCGTGTGGCGCGTCCGCGTGCACCTGCCCGACCACTACCCGTTCAAGTCGCCGTCCATCGGATTCATGAACAAGGTCTACCACCCCAACATCGACGAGGTCTCCGGCACTGTCTGTCTTGATGTCATCAATCAGGCTTGGACTGCGCTCTATGGTGAGTAGGGTCCTTTGTCGGAAACTTTTGCTGGATATTGCGTAGTATTTTGGTCTGGGATTCCGCATGATTCCGCATTAAGGATCCAATTGTCTTAAATTGGAAATTTGTATTTTTTTCAAATAAATTCATGTAGATAAGACTCAATTCTGATATCACATACGGTATGTGAGTGAGACCACAGAGCGAACGCGGGGTTTATGAAATGGCCTAAAACATTTTCTCCCTTATTAGAAAACGAGTTTTAAAGATAATTCTAGGACTAATGTAATTTATTGACGTTTCGGCTATGGATAAATGGCAATAAGGTGTTCGTCGTGGTGTTTCAGACCTGTCGAACATCTTCGAGTCGTTCCTGCCGCAGCTGCTGACGTACCCGAACCCAATCGACCCGCTCAACGGCGACGCCGCCGCCATGTACCTACACAAACCCGAGGAGTACAAGAAAAAGGTTTCAGGTTGGTTGTAGTACTTTATTTTGTTTCACTAGAGCCGAAAAGTGGTTACCTATTTACAATTACGTTCTGAGAAATGTACTTAGGTATAGTCTAGTTTCTGGAAAAATAACCACATAAATCGATGCTGATAAAGATAATTAGAATGATGTAATAAAAGTCAGCTTGCAAGAACTCCAACCATACCAACTCTACGAATATTATACGCGGTGTGGCAAATATAGATTTTTCACGCTTCCATTTTGTCTCATGAGACATCATGAGTTCAAAAGTGATAAGAACATAACGACAAACCCATCAACCTTTGACGTACATTACAGATTATGTGCGAAGATTCGCAACAGAGGAGGCTCTGTTAGAAAAAGACGCGATCACAGGCATGGGCGGCGCGCCGGCGTCCTCTGGCTCCAAAGCGTCCAATGGCGCCGCGAATAACAACGCGAGCGATACAGAAAGCTCCATGAGCGAATTCAGTGACGACGAGGCGCATGATATGGAGTTATAACGCAAGATAAGTGTCCCCGCTCGCTCGCTCACTGCCCTCCTCTTAGGTGCTTGTCTATGGTCGGACAAGTAACCGTTGCAATCTATTTTCAAACTTTTCTATGGTTTGGGTGTCGTGTTTTGTTTTTGAGTTTTATGGGATCGGATGTGTCGTAGTTTTGAGGTATATTGTCTTAGTTTTTAAATAATGTAAAATCAGTTGAACGTCACTAAATTGAATCTGGAAAATTTACTCAATGGAAGAGTCGATCCCTGAAACTCAGTCTTTTATGAACCAATACACATTAAAGGGTGTTCCGATATTCGTAATAATAATTTATTATGTATTTTAAAGGTATTTTGATCATTTATTAACTTGTTTGGATTTAATTAATGTATCATTGAATGTAAAAAGACAATATCCATTATTGCCGGACGCCCATTCAAAAAAAGTTTTTATGAAGAACTTATCCAAAATACGCTTCCTCTTCGAATTTCGAAATGAAAAAAAACATCAAACCATAGAGAAGCAAACAACGAAAGAGCAAAACAGATGAATTGAAAAAAAAATCTGTATTTTTATACAGTAGTCGTGTTTGCTGCCTCAAAAGAAAAAAAAAGATCTAAAAATGACAGATTATATTTTTATGGACCACAATTTGCCAATTTTAGAAATATTAGTTTAGTTGAAAATGCTCACGAGAAGTAGGCAGTGAACATGGCCGAAATGTGCTTTAACATCACTATTATTTAAAATTTATAATTAAAAACTTGTATGGTTATTAAATAATCACTTTAAAATTCGTGTTTTAAAGATTTAGTCGTCGGTGTGTCGTTATGAGAGTAATTCGTTGTCTATGGCTTGTCTTGAATATAGTATCTGACGCTTAGAGTTAGCTGCGATATTGTAAGGGATAAAAAGTGTTCACAATAATATTTATCTTCTAAATTGTCTCTTATTGTAGGTAGTTTGGGAACTTTTCACTAAAATCCTATTAATCTGAAATTCTGTAGATTAACTGGCAACACCATGAAGTTTTATGTACACAGAATACCTGATGAAAATCAGGGCACGTAGTCCGTCTATAAAACTGAACAACTTTCTTCAGTTTTTTTTTGTTACTTTTCTTTCAAAATTCCGATTAACTGATCAACATATAAGTAAGTACGGGAAGATGATGTTTTTTGTAATTTTTCGACCCAAGTTTCTTGATGAAAGTTGTTTCGTTTCATTGGCAGATTTCGTCCGACCAATTTTCGGCAGAAGCCGCATAAACGACATGTAGAAATAGTAACTATAGACAAACCATAGAAGTACTAATATTACAGATTCTAAAGTTCCCAAATGTTTTTTCTAAGAGCGAGGTAGTATGGTAGTATGGCTCGGAAAAGAAAGAAAATGTCGGAAAGAAAGTAGATTGCGTTCAATGTATGAACATTTATTAGACTTTAAAACATGTACTGCTAATATAAAACGATCACGATTTTAATCTGTTATCAGTAGAGCTGGCAACACTGTTGTGAGCGAGCGAGATAGCATTATGTAAATATCTTCTGTCCCATAGCATTAATCCAACTTAAATCTATCAAACAGCCACTGGCTTCAGTCATCACTTTATATCTCATAGGTATTTAATTATTTTTTATTATAGTGTTAATTTTTAAACGAATGATGTGTCATGTTTTATGTGATTTATCCTCTCTGACTTCGGCTGCGTTATTTTTATTGGTGGCAACACTTGGTTTATGTTGTCTATGCTCCCAGGGATACTGCGCTTTGGAATAACCGGGTTTTGTAGAATTTAGGTGCTGACATACTTCGTCTATACAGAAGTACTTATAATATGCTTATGTATCTGTCACGCCTCGTTCTTATCGGGGCAGTCAGAGACGATGCCTTCTATGTACCCACGTACATATGATTTTAATACAAATAATAATTTAGCTTCAATATTTTTGAAAAAGTACGTAAATAGGCGCTACTGCTAAAATCAGCAATATAAAAAAAATTGCCAAAGTAATCTTTGTAGCTACTTTTTTTACTACATGTTCTTTAAAATCTAAAGTTTTGTTCATTCTTAATTATTTCTTTTCAACCTTGTAGGATGAAGTGTGTCAGACACTGAATTCTACTCTATACAAAACAACCGTACTCAATAGTATGATTCTAAGGCCGTGGCCCCAGTAGGCAAACTGTTGGCGGCTGACTGAGTGAGCCGCAAATTTGTGGCAAACTGAAAGAGTTAGCTGCAAATTCAAATCAATGAAATCACCGGTTTTGGTGGGAGTTGGCCGCTGTCTGAGATAGTCAGCGCGCGTAACGCTGCAAACTGCGTACAGTGAGCGAAAACTAGCTGACTGTGGACACTCCATTTCAAATATATGGAAGGGCGTACTAAATCGATACGCCGCAAACTAGTCAGCCGCTAACAGTTTGCATACTAGGACCACGGCCTAACAGGGACATAGGCGCCGTGGTATTGGGAACATTTCAACACTTTGGGTGCAGTCGAAAATTAATCAAAATATAAGTATTTGGTGAGCACCCAACGTGTTAAGGCGTGTTCATCAGTTACGAGAATTGACCAGCCATTAGCGCATTTTCTTTTAAAAAGTCTCCGCGGTTTGACGTTCAATATGAAATTGCGACAAATCTGATTCAATCGTCTTTCGCAGTGATCCAATGTTTAACCACTTTCAAAGGACCTTGCTATACTACCGAGTTAGTTAGTTGTTACAGACCTCTCTTAATTGGCCAGACGTACGCGCTCAGTAGCTTCGTGACTGGGAAGGCCGCCTTGCGAAGCTTCAGCCAATTAAGAGAGATCCCCAAAAACTACCTAACTCGAAGGTATGTAAGTTCCTCTTTTAATGGTTGGACGCTTGCGTGACTCTCTCAACTCGCGCCGTAGTAAAATGTTCCCAGCCATTCTGTTGGTACTTAGTATAATTTGCTTCTTCTGTTGCCGCTTTTCGACGTTTTTAGTGCAATCAATTTTGTGACGCCGTCTGAATTCTTCTTGAATGTCTATATTTACACTACAGGTCGCGGCAGATCAAATACCCGACGGATATTATAGTTGTCTCTGTCTAACGATTAGGTGTCAAAGGTGACAGACAGGGACGTAAATAGTTTCCGTTGTGTATTATTTACTCCCGGGTAATATTAGTATATCTATTAACTTTTGTTTTCGTCTTTTGAACATATCATAAGTTTTTTTTAAACAAACGTATGCGCGGCAGATTATTTAATACGTCGGGTATTATTTCTGTCTCTTTCCCAAGTATTACTGTGAAAGGGGATGGAAATATTTTCCGATGTACTTTATCAATTGCAGAGTACTGTAATCATATTTGATGTAAATATAGACATTCATTACCCCTTCTATTTAATATGTTTTTGATTCCAAAAAATGTAAAAATAATCAAATATAGCCAACAGGCTTTACTTTCACTGCTTACTATACAATTTTTATTATGAATATGTAGCTATCGACGCAAACTATCATTTAAATTGAGATTTTTTAAAGAATAACTACACCATGCGGGGCCGGGCCGATCTAGGTCCGGTACCGCAACATATTCATTATAATTAATACATAACTTCAATATATTTTTTTAATATCCGTTCTAAGCGGTAAACACAATTCTTTTTTTTTAGTTTCTTATTGTTTTTGTGATAGTTTGCGTCAATTTATTTACGTTTTTTTTTATCCGATGACAAGCTAACGCTATGCTATTCCTGCCAAATGATGTCTTGGCTGACTGTGAGGTGTTCTTTTGGACTATATCTAATAAAATAATAAATACATAAGCATTTTATCGATATCAATCAGTAATACTTATTCCTAACTCATAGATATATTATAGATAGACTGAGCATAACAAAATAGTGTTTGATCTTAAAACTTGTTGAAGAAATAACCTCAATAGCCTCATGTATGTTCATTTATTCTAAAACATCGCATTGACTTAAAAATCATGTCATTAAAACATATCAAGCATTGTGTAATATCTAAAAGGACACTCCACAGTCTAAAATCGATACAGATCTCTAGAAGTGACACGTTGCGAAACTTAAAGTGTTGCAATCGTATTAATGTAAGGTTAGGTTAAATTAAATAGATATTACACAAAAATATATTTAAATGTTCGTACGGGGCACTGAAATGTGTAAAAATTGAAATCGATCAAGACAGGATTTCAGTGCTCCGTAACGAACATAAAATTATTATGTATCTTCGAAATGATAACTCAGCCATAATAATATATTTTGGTATAAGGAGGTAACAATTTAAAATTATTAGTTGGTTGTAAGCCGAGCGGCCATATCGTTTGTTTTTGTGTAGTTTCCCGTTTAGCATGAGCTTCGGCCGCTCGGTCGTTTCGGATCGCACTTCAAACTTAGTTTTATTGAAATCGCTGTGGTATTGATGTTTAGAATTTACGATTCGATTATGGATATGATACCGCACAGGTTTTAAGTGTATTTGCGACAGTAAACTAAAAAATCGAGCATTTAATTAAACAGCGAGAATGTCTTTTGTGCATTAACGTGTCTACAGGTTTACATTATCATTGATTTGTGAGATATTTCATTAATTAAACAATAATATTTCTGTTGCCGTTGCAGTAAAAGGGTCGTTGAACTTGTTTATCCATTAAACATCGTGCTATCTTTATTACGACGGAGAGATAATGTAGCGTTTGTTTTAATGACCTTTTATGCAACAGTCTGTATAAAATACAGTGTGTATTTTTAAAATTGTTTTGTTGCTTTATGCTTAAAACCTGTGCTTTGGACGGGGTTACTGTATCATAGTAACCCTGTGCTTTGGACGGGGTTACTGTATCATAGTAACCACGGCCGTTAGTATAAAGGTTGAACTTAATGATAACGCTATATGAGAGTAGAGCGACTAACCATAAGTTAGCAGATATCGGGTCAACGACCCCTCGATCGGTTATTTACATACACGTGACAAAAGTTTATATTATTCTATTTTTATTTCATTACATGTAATAAACTTACGTTATTTTTAAACTATTTTTGGGGTTTTCATTTACCTAATCTGTAAACACACACTTGAAAAAAAATCACTTAGTGTGCGGTCACATTTGCATAACGTACCGCGCGGAACGTTGGGTTCAATCTCTCGCAATGTGTTTCAAGTCACCTATGACACATCAGCTGAAATTGCGTCGTATAAATTTACTCCAGCCGCGGAACGTTACGCAGGTGTGTCGCGCGCGACCCTTAAAACGTGAGAAATAAAACCACAATTTGATTTATTAACATAACTCTATTAAAAATAAACATTTTAACAACAGGCTCTATGTACAGGGCGCCATTATCTATCTACAAACACTCGCAATGCGGTGCCAACAGATTTCGAATGTACACGTCACTCTAGGCTTTAAACAAACGGAGGGAAGAGTAGGACAACTCCAGTTACAGGGAGGTCTATGTCCAGCCAGACACAGCAAGCTACATCGGGCACAGATTATTCGGATATGAATTAAGTTGAGAAATTAGCTCCCAGTGTCCTTAACTTTCGGGAACAGGAGAGACATTTTTTGTTTTTTTATGTCTGTATGACACATAAGCGTATGGTTTCTGCATGATGTAGACCCAGCTATTAAACATCATACCGTCTTCTTCTGACATTTGACAACGACAGTGTTAGCTATAGGTTGTTAGCTTGCTTTAATAATCTCTGAAACTGGATATTAGTCCTTCACAAGCCAAGAATTACAGCGAAAATTAACATTAAAAATTATTGTAAAATAAGAAATGCTTTGAGCCAAAGAACATTGCCACATACCCCATAAACCGCACTATTTCGAGAAATGTCCCTTAAATATAAATTATTTGGCATTATAATGGCTCCCTCAATCGAATCACTGCAGTCAAACTTTTAGTTTCTAAACTTCACTTAAAATTCCTAATTTCGTCAAATAAGCATTATGTTTTAAATCCTAGAGTGACGTCATCATGCGATAAATGCTTTCTGGTGCGTAGCGACATTTATAACAAATACTAAAAACGCTTTCATACAAAAAAAGAGAAAAAAAACTCAATACGTAAGTATACACAGCGCTTAGATCGTTAGCTACAATATAATTGTGGGGGCTTGTGAATATTATTTAGGAATTGTATAATGGTTTTGAATCCGGACTGTGGTTTACAAATATAAAGATATGGTGGATTCTCTTTACCAGATAACTTGCCCTTATTCCAGTGATCTACTTGACTCAAAATATAATTAGCTAAAAAGAAGGGTCTATCTTAATATTTCCATCACAGTGGTAATTCTGGGAATAGGTTTCTCAATACAGCCCCACTATATCAATTAAGATTATATCAGAAAATCCATTATATATGCCTATATTCCATCATGGAAATGTAGTAGTAATCATAGGAAATTAGTTTCACTATTACTAAGGGTATTATCAATTGAAATAGTAGGAACATTGGTACCAGTAACACCATCAGACTTGAAATGGAAATACCGAGATAGACAGAAAAATTTTCGAATGAAAATCACATACCAAACTGCAAACAGTTTCACGATAGACGAAACACAGTCCAAATCACAAAGAACAGTCCTTGCACTAGTTATGTTAGCACATCACTTCACTAAGTCACTAGCCAATGATAAGTCCGCAGCCAAACTTGAATTGCTGTTTGGCCTGGTTGGCCATCCCCGAGAGGGCGAATGTGAACGGTAGCGGCTGCAGCTTCTTCTCCAACACTGCACCGATGTTCCAGTTTGAATCTACCATGCCTGGAATACAAGTTAAAATTTTGCTAGAATACTGAGTAATATCTTCTTGATGGATGCATGAAGGTAGTGACGCTGCTCAGTTGCAAATTAGCAATATCTTCCACTCAACTAAGGTAAAAGCAATCCTATTATTATTATAAACGTCAATGTTTGTGCCAATGGATGGATGGATGTTTGTTACTTCATCACATAAAAACCACTGAACAGATTTTAATAAAATTTTACAATAACTTAGCTTAATCAGAATAACACATAGGCTATATTATTTGCAGATATTTCGTGACTTTTCAAAGATATGGCGATAGATGCGTACGAAGTTGCGGGCAGCCACTAGTCTTACAAAAATTATAAATATCAATATTTGTGTTGATGGGTAAAAAGTTTGTCAAACTTTAATGCAAAAACCACTCAACAGATTTTACTATAACTTAACAAAATTGTACCTTACACATCTATATTATTCTAAGTTATTGTGTTAGTGTTCCAATATATGTCGACCTTGTTATACTATTGAATTATCTTGTACTAAGGGGTCTTTCTTAATTGGCTGATCGTTTACCTGGCGTTGATACTTGAGCAGTTAGTTTTACAACTTAATATTACTAACCTCTGAACACAAGCTCCGCCTTTGGTATAGTAACTTGATATCCAATGGTGCCCACAGACTCCATTCCTCGGAACGACGTGTCCATTTCCGCTACAACCTGAAAACGTTATTCATTAAATTAAAGATGCATTTTAAAAAGTCAAACATTGAGGGAAGGGTAAAAGAGAGTGTTCTACCAACGGGCTTGTTTTTCTAACAATGACTAAAAATAACATTGTCAGCCTATAGCTATATGTAGGGCTCAGCAGTGCTCTCCAATGCAACCTATTTATTGCCACCTGCATCCGAGACCCCGCGGTTTCCACTAGGTATTAATGAATCAAGAATGAAGTTGTATTGAGTACCTGTAATTGTTCGCTGGCCTGTTTGAAGTAGCACACGTGGAACCCAGCCGCGCCCAACGTAGCTGACACCTCGGAATCTGTCACCACAAAGTACTTACTATAGTAAGCGCCAAAACACACGGTGAATCGCAAATGCAACGCAACTGAAACTGTTAGTTACTTTTGAGTTTCATCGAAGTTTCTGCTATAGACTTCTTTAGATAACCACACACGACGCAACTAGTTTGAAACGTTTCGTTTCAGTTGCGTCGTGTGTGGTTTTCTAAAAGTTTCTGCTATAGACTTCCTTAGAAAACCACACTCAGCAGTTTCAGTTGCGTTTCACCGTGTGTTCTGGGTCTAACTGAATAACTAATGACATTACAGGACATAACATTATTTAATGGTTATTTTCAAAGATGTTTTATTGCTTGTTTTTTTATGATGCTGATCATAAACGTCAAAGTTCAACTCGTCGTCGTCGTTCGTACTCGTCATACAAAAACCACTGGATAGATTTTTAATAAAAAGAATAATATACGACATACGTAGCACTTAGCTTTTTCTGTTTTTGTAAATTTGTTCTGTTATTTTGTATGTTAATGAAAATAAATTCATTACACATAATAGTTACACATTATGTGTAGGTTACACACATTATAATATAGGTAATATATCTATTTTAAGAAATTATAATACTTCCAAGTTATTACGATAAATAAACTTGGTAAACAAATTCGGTAGGTACGTACATAACCACCAATTTATACAAATCTATGTATAGCTAGTAGAATCCAAATAATCAAGTAATCAGACCATCCATGGTGTATCTAGCGGCGGCAGAGGTGATGGCGATCTCTCCGCCCATGACGCGAGCTCCCGACTGGTACACCAGCTCAGCGCCCAGCGCCAGTCGTTTTGTCACTGACTGCAATACACACTTGTATTAGAATCTTGCTAGAATTTGCTAGATATTGTGAGTATAAGATAGAAGTATTGTGTACACAAAATTTCAATCAATCAATCAAATCAGCCCGTTTCTCCCCACTGCTGGGTATAGGCCTCCCTTTTTTCGCGCCATTCACTACGGTCCTGTGCCAATCTAACCCATAGTGGCCCTGTTGATCTGACAATGTCATCTGCCCAGCGAGCGGGTGGTCGGCCCACTGATTGACGTCCCTGTCTCGGCCACCACTCTGTGACTGCTTAATGTGCTGTGCTGCACAAAATTTGCTTCAAACTTATCTGTTCTTGTTGATTAAGTTTTTTATTCATACATATCTGTGATGCACACACACAGAGCCAAGCCATAAACTGTGTGGCCTACATAAGCCATCTGAGAGCGCACGAGCGCCAAACCGACCTATAGGAGTCGAAGTGGTCGATGGCCGAAATCGGCCGGTTAGATCATCATCATTTGTGATGCCCTTTTCCCATCGGGGTAGGCAGAGATCGCTTCCGTCCACTTGCAAACAAACTTCACCAAATATCTCGATCAAATCGGTGACTTGTTAAACTAAGGCCAAGTCAAGAGTAGGTACCCTAAATCGACTTATGATAAGCATGTATAAGTATTTAAAAAATTAAACATACTTGTGTGATGTTGCATGTATGTATGTAATGGATACATACCTGTAAATAATGCCCCACGAAGACAGCAGACTTTTCACTAAAGTCCGGTTTTCCGACGGCCATAGCCAGAGTGTAGTCAGGTCCCTTGTACTCCAACGTACCCTGAGTTGCTGTCAGCTTACACTCTTGGATCTGTAATTAATCAATCAATTATTTAAGAGTGGTGCTCTTGTCGATGGAGCTTCTTCCATTCTGTACTGTCCTTCATTTTTCTCTTTACTTTTTGATACAACATGACCCCAGCACTTTCTTTAACTTACTGTAATATTACATGTCCAGTTTTGGACAATTTTTACTGCTCAGTTTATGTCATACAAATGAAGAGGCTTGCCATGCAAATCTTGATAAAAGTTATGTTTTGTCTAATTAGAAAACTAACTAAAACAATAAGTTTATTGTTTTCATATATTTCCTTTTGGAAGCAGCATTAGTATCTTCAATAAAGGTATAATTTAATCAATCTTTATTTATTATGTTCAATGATAAAACAAAATTTTCATACCTGAGCAGCACCCTTCACCCTGATATCCGGTGTGAGCTGATGAATAAGGTTGAAGTTAACGTTCCCTGCAGGGTCCACATCACCCAACACAACCGGGAAAGCCTCCGTCGGAGAGATCTGCTTCGTGCCGATGTACGTGGCACCTAATTTGTAACCGTTTTGCTGTGAGCTCATAGTTAATGTGTGCGACATCTGGAAACAAAATATTTTGTTAATTACTTTTTTATTATTAATTTTAATAATAAAAATTATATGTCTCCTGGTATCAATCCCATTTTTTGTAGGATATAATTTTAATTAGGTATATTATTGTGTATTCAATTTTGAAAAATATGAGATAGAATGAAATTAACTGAACAATAAGTACCTATTTAACAAAAACAAGACTGTACTAAAAGGAGTATTATGAATTCAATATAAAATACCTGAAAGTGATTAGAGATACCCTTGTTCACCATCAATTTGCCCCCTTCAAAATTTACAGGCATCACATCTGAAATTAATTACATTTTAGTTAATTCTATAAGTGGTTTTAGCTAGCCCACATTGTCCCTCCATTGAGCAAAGGCCTTGCTCCTTACTGCTGATATCTTTAAAATAAAAAAAATGGTAAACAATATAGTTTTTGGGCCATATGTACATAGTTACTATTATACTAGTAGTAGATATATTAAGATCTCTTATCTTAAATAAACAGGGCATGTAACCTATAAAAACCTACATGCTCCATTGCACACCAACTGACATTAATGTCTTAATCTAGCCATTATTAAATCCGGCCTGTGGTAACAATAGACATTAAAACAAGATTCGTCTAACTACATAAATACATAGTAAAGGGTTCTCCATAATATTACATCACAAACTAACCCAACTTTCGCATCTTTACAATAATTTGTTTGTCACATTTTTCTGACTGAATATAAAGTAAAAAGTAGATTTTGGTATTCTAATAAGACTATTATTCGGTATTGTATATTTGGTTAGGAGTAAAATAGCTCTGAAATCGTACCTTTCGTCTTTTTGTGCAACTCATCTAACGTTCCAGGATTTTCACGATTTTTTTCTTCTTCTAATTTATTTAGGTCGGTACTTGTGAGACCTGCGTTAGATACACGATACCTGCTTGCTATCGCACCCATTTTATTGAGTTATTTAATATACTTTCTCTAAATTCCACAGAAATCGATGAACATGTGCAAAGAAACTGTGGAATAAAAGACAATCGCACCAGTATGAAGTTGACAGCAACTGCTACCAACATAATAAATTAAAATAAAACCGTTTAATATAAAATCATAGACAAAGAAACGAAACCCAAGAGTTATAACTGCTTGTAACTGCTATTTTATTTCGTTATCGTTACTTTTTTATTCGTTTTGGAATCACTAGCTCTTCCATTAGCATTAACTTTAAAAAATGACCCGTCCTAAGTGTTATCAAAACCTACAGGATTAAATGATCATTTCATTTCATTTCATTTCATTGAAAAAAAAATGTCTATGGAAAGGAAATATTGCCATGTTATGTTTGAGCTTATTTGCGTTAAAAAATACTTTTTTATTCTAAGCCCCTGGACTGGTTTTAATTAAGCGTTTTTGAGTCTAATAAAAATATATGAAAAAGGTTTATCCACTCTACCAACTTTGAGTATACTTAAAACCTATACATACTGTGCCTATACTCAAAGGTCAAGTCAACCAAATTGACATACATCATACATAAATTGCTGTCTGTCTGTCATGTGACATACATCCGTCCGTGTTGTTTTGATACAGTCGATATACGCGATTTCAAAGTTTTTAGCTCAGAAAAATGTCTCAAAGAGTAGCTGTTGTCACGGGAGCCAACAAAGGCATAGGTTTTGCTATCGTTAAAGGTCTTTGCAAGCGTTTTGATGGCGTAGTTTATCTCACAGCCCGTGATACTCGCCGCGGAGAGAATGCTGTTAGCGAACTTCGCCGCGCGGGCTTCAACCCGGTATTCCACAAGCTGGACATCACGAAAATATCCAGCATCGAGGCTTTTAGAGATTATATTAAGAACACTCACGGCGGTTTCGACATTTTAATAAATAACGCAGCAATTGCTTTCAAACAAAACGCACAAGAGCCGGTAGCGGTTCAGGCTGAGCAAACTTTATTTGTTAATTACTTCAGCACTCTCAATTGCTGCGAGATCCTTTTCCCTATACTGAGAGACGGTGGAAGGGTCGTAAACATATCAAGTTCAGCCGGCCATCTCACAAATATTCCTAATGAGAAGTTGCGGAAGAAATTTGCAAGTCCTGACCTTACAGTGGAAGAATTGTCGGCTCTTATGCAGCAGTATGTGGATGCAGCGAAGCAGGGAGCTGTTGCTGAATGGGGTAACTCGTCATACGCCGTTTCCAAAGTCGGTTTGACTGCTTTGACTAAAATTCATCAGAGGATGCTCAAAGATAGGAGTGAGTATAACTTGATATTTTTTAAAGTTATTATCTTATCTAGTCGTTATTGTCCCACTACTAGGCAAAGGCTTCTCTATCCTGAGGTGCCTTCTAAAGTTAGTTTTGCAAAATCTTGAAAATACTTTCCTTCAAACATAATAAATGGGTGTATAAAATGACCGTAACAGTACTTAAATAATACTCTTTGTAACAACATCAGATAACTGTTATTTATATTTAATGATAACAAGGAATACTATAGTTAAGTAGCTAATAACATAATGCAATCAGACACATAAGTGTTCAGCCAAATTACAGAGATCCCCACTTACAACCAACTTACTAGTGTAGTAAGGTCTGCTAAGATTGGACATACCTCATAAGCCTATCTTTGTTTGAAACTGGCTAATTATTATTGTTATCCAGTCATCGGCAACTCTAATCAATAATGCATTTATAGATATAAAAGTGAATGCAGTCCATCCAGGCTGGGTCAATACAGACATGTCTTCTCACAAAGGACCGTTGACACCAGAAGAAGGGGCCGAAGCACCGTTGTTCTTATCATTAGACGCTGATGACTCGGTTCAAGGTCAATACGTCTGGTATAATAAGAAGATCGTCAGCTGGGACGGTGAGAAAACTGCTGAACATGCTTAAGTGATTACTTTCACAGTCTTTCCAAAAAGAGTAGAAATTAAGAAGTGGCAACACAGTAGCGTCGTCCCTTTCGAAACAATCTAACAAAAACGAGACGAGACACTAGTGTTGCGATTTCGTAATTTCTACTCTTTTTGAACAGACTGCAGGTGTTCTATGAAGACGTGACACTAAATTGATACTAACATTTTTTAAAATACCATCAAAAGACACTGTAACTCAGCCTTAACCTAGGCCCCAAAAAAATTAACTCGCCCAGAAATGAACATATGCCAAAGTATAGACCTAGACTGCCACGAAATTTTATCTTATTTACTGTATATTCTGTGAAGGTAGCTACATATTCGCCTCAAAACTAACAATAAATAGGTACTAGGTACTTAGTATATCCCATCGAAAATATCTGCGTCACCATACTGAATAGACGAAAACGGTGGAAACGCATTCCAGCGAGGTGCACAGATATTTTCAAAAAGATTTTTATTCCTAACTTAAAATTACACTTGAAATCGTTACAGAAATTAAAATTCATTGCCGATCCCAATAACGCGGTGTTATGTAGCTACCCTAATGTCTAAAACTTGTACTTGCAGGTAGGTGGGCATACATCTGGCATCTGATCATCGATGGCACACTCTTCAGGTTTTTGTTCCGTAGATTTGTGTTAGATCGTCTTGGTTTTTAAGCTATTGCTTTAATTACTATGTACTTTGCGTCTATTTCTGACGAAATATAGCGTCATTTACATTTTGGCATGTTAGTACGTAGTCAGTGTGCTGTATGCAGTCATTATGCTGTATGTATGCAGTCATTATGCTGTATGCAGTCATTATGCTGTATGCAGTCATTATGCTGTATGTAGTCATTATGCTGTACGCAGTCATTATGCTGTATGCAGTCAGTATGCTATATTATATGCAATCAGTGCCTATGCTTTATGCAGTCAGTGGGTATGTCAGTATGCCAAAATGTGCCAGTGACAAAATTAGGATCTACGAAACATTATTTTTTTAAAGCTATCAATTTATTTTATTTTCATGAATATTTACAAATACAAACATTGTTATTTGTGAATTTCGTTGTGCCATTGACAAGCAGACAAAAGACAAGATCCTTGGCAATATGTTAGTGTAGCATTATTATTATATAATGTGGTTCAAGGTTAAGATGTATTTTGTTTAAATTCTGACGGGTGTGTATTGATAAGTGAAAAAGATGTTTTTGAATTCTAAATTATGTTTAACCAAATGGCTGGTTGTTTTGTAATGTTAATAGTTTTGGTCTTTTAGGAATATTAGGTATTAAAAGTATTAAAAATTAAAATAGGTACATATGCCACTATTTTTATATTTATAAATGGAAATGCATCTAAAGTAACAAAAAAGATATAAAAAGATAAATAAAAAGTATTTTGTTTAAGAATAAAAGACATTTTCGTAATACAAATTCTTTTATTTTAATGTTTAGTCCTTTAGTTTTATAATAGTTTTTTTTTTATGAATTTGAGTCAACATTTTCATGAAGGCACTTAAAAATACTAAATCTATTAATATAGCTTAAACTACAGTAAATGGAACATTTCAAAAATCTTGATTTTTTGAATAAAAAAACATTTGTGAATAAAATTTTGTTCATTATAACTTTTTCATTAAATTCTGCATATTGCAACATATTGGAAGTCCACAGTTTACTCGTAAAATTATATTTAACATCTAATTAAAGTTAACAATAAAATGAATAATACTATTGGAACACTGGAAGATGTACCTGTAACAAATTACAATATTTTTTAAAACATTGAATATTTTACGAAGATGTCTGATCCGACGGACATTGGCGATTTAACCAAAACCTAATTATTTACGTATTATACGCGTGTTGAAATGTTACGCGATTCAGATTCAAGACACTGAGATGCTCCACATTTAATGATTCATCATTTAATTTAAGAGTTAAGATTTGTCGGTAGAGTGTTCACCATTTAGGCCTATCCTCTGCCAGTGCTTTAACTTCTTGATACGAAATGATTAAAAAACTGTATTGCGAATCTGAGTTGGCTTTACAAAAGAACATTGCCGTATTACAAGTGCTATGTACATTTATGAAATAGAGATTATTTGATTGATAACTTAATTAAATAATAGGCAACAAAAATTTCTTAAAATTGAAAAACAGCAGCTGTTATTGAAATAGCAGGTGCCATCCATACCGTGCTACAGCGAAACTAAGTAAAGAAAACGTAAGAGGGAGACCACGGAGGACTCACGTCTCAGACGGTACATACCTAGATTTAATAAAAGACGGAATAGAAGTTATGTCGTATCAGGTGCTCAAACGAACAGCAGAGGATAAAGCAGAGTTGCGAAGACTCCTCCGACAAGAGCAACTCTTAAATATGATGATATACATACCTGATATCAACGCTCAGCATGCAACAAATGAGGCACAACCTCATCGATGCTGACATCTCCCACGAAGCCAACAAAGAACACGTCTTCTAAAAACGGCCCAGAAAAGGACCGCAACGTCGGCAACTGTAGTAACAGTGTTGCTAGCCTCGAGTCGTCAGATGAACAGACTGATTTGAGAGATTTGAGCACCCACGCTTGGTAGTCTTGCAGTTTTGGGCTTAAGAATTCTGGGACGCCATCTGGAATTTGTAAAGTTATAAAAATTACGATCAGTCAAAGAGATCTCAGGGGCGTGTTATAGGAGAGGCTTATGTCCAGCATTATGATGATGTAAATGGATAGGTACACGTATTTTTAAATAATATTAAATGACAAGGATGTGTGTGAAAGTTTCGCGTAACGCCTAGTTACTTTTTAAAAGTAAAAATGATGCCACAATCCCCCTACTCTGGAATTTGATCACATATCGTATTTATCATATCTTGGAAAATTAACATGATATCTCAAAATAATATGCCTATGTTATTCTGATGTCTAACAATATTGTAAAGTTTCATCAATTCTGTTTAGTAGTTTCTATGTTATAGAGTAGGTAACCAACATCCTAATATCCATCCATTGCCAAAAACATATACATTTTATATTACTGGGATTTGATCAAGTAAAAAATATCCAGTACTTTTGCCAGGCTTAACAAACCGACTATACAATAGAAATAAATAATAGTTAAAAAAAAACTAAAAAAAAAAACACGCTTCTATAGCAAGTCGAACTAAAACTAGAAAATAATTTTTAATAACAAAGAGTTTATATTACCGTAGCAGAAGGTCAAACAATCAATCATAATTAATTACTTTATAATAAAATTATAGTCAAATTTCAGTTATAAACAGAATCATTATGTTCAGAGTGAAAAGTCGTGGGGTGCTTGGTATATGGAAGGTTACAATCAATCTATTGGCAACTATCTCTGAGAGGAGAGATATGGTTATGGAAATAGTGAAATGCACCCCACACTAATAAAAGCGTGTTAAAAATACCAATTTTTAAACAAAATCATCCCCCTTACCAGGTGAAAACAAGCACAGCGCTCTCAAATGAGCGTGCTCCCGGTCAGACACTCGCAGCTGCTCCATCGTTGTTAAAAACTGTTGTAAACGAGATATCATCGCGGACACTTCTGTTATGTGATCGTCTGAATAGTCTGCTGCTGTTATCTGTTAGGGGGAATGGGAATTAGTGAAGAGGGGATAAGTACCATCGACTATTCAATACGAACATAGCGGTACCTAAACACACTTGTGCTAGGCCAAAAATTAAAAAATAAACTTCTTCCCCTCCCTTCTTGGGTTTAACATGAACTTTAAATAACTAATCCCTAAAAATATAATTAGATTAAACGTCTGTTTCAGAGTAATGTAATTAATTACACAGACGCATAATGTCACATTAACAAAAAGTCCCGCTCATAAAAAGTCATACTCGCTATTATATGAGGTAGGACGACTTAGAAAGTAAGATGATGGACATTGCTATAAAATGTAGTATTTTTTTTATTATTTTGACCTAATTTCTTGGAGAACACTTTCAGTTTCATACAGATGTCTACACACCAAAGCCACCTGCCTTATTTTCCAACATTTTTGAATAAATAAGGCGCGACAACCTAAACACATTTAAGGAAGATTGGTGGGAAGCAGCCACCAACAGAAATCTGTAGTGAGGCATGAGAGAGGCTTTTGCCGAGCAGTGGGACATCACATGCTAAAAAATGGTTATAAGGCCGGCGGCTTTGATGTGTAGACTCCTTGAGCAGACTACTCATTGTCTCTTGATTTCCAACACAAAAACTGAAAAAAAAAAAAAACATCCTGTATAATAGAAGAAGAAAACCGTACCTCAGGCTGAGCAACATCATTGCCCCTTTCCGCGCAGTCAGTCTGCGCAGCTCTCTCGCGCAGCACGCCTTGCAGGTGAGTCACCATGAGAGGCAGTAACGACGTCAAAGATAAAGCTTGACTGTACTTAGCTAGGCCGAGCACAAATAACTCTGTCCAGCATTTCTTTAGTAGCATCACTTGGATTTCGAAACTGTTGAAAATTTACTTTCTGTCTTATATGTGAAGAAAATTAGTTATATTTGATTTTAAGATAAGATAGAAATTACAGTGTTCACCTCAGGTGAAATGTCATTTAGTTCATAGTACAAATTGTACATATTATACATACATACATATGTGTCACGCTTCTTTTCCGTCTGGGTAGGCAAAGACAACTTTTCTCCAGTTACTACGATCCAAACACATTTCTTTCGCTTCATCGACATTCATCAGTCGCCTCATACATGCACGTCGTTAAGGGTACTCGTGACTTTGCCTTTCTTTAACAATTCTTCGATTTGATAAGATACCTTTGTCTAGGCCTTAACATTATTTGTTCACTTTAAAGTCATTAAGGGCCGGTTACACCACTTATAGGTAAAATCTTATTGACAGATAAACCATGTCTATTTCATAGAACATGATGATTTAAACTAGTGGTGGGCCGAGTACCAGTTTTACCGAGTACCGAGTATTACTCGGTTTAAAGTTTACCGAGCCGAGTACTCGGCCGAGTTGCTCGGTATAGTTAAAGTAGGTAGAATTTCGCGCGAAGAAGCTCGGGAGCGAGTGGTGATAATGGTGTTAGAACTGTCCTTCCGCACCCCGCTAATTATTCATAATGAAAACGATAAACCGCAACCGTCAAGTGGCAAAAATATTTTGAAAAAACTGCTTATGAATTTATCTTCTAAATAATTATGATAATAGCAATTCCTAACATTGCTCCAGCTGTGCAAAGGCCTAAATATGTACCATTAGAAGGAGTTAGACTATGATCTACCAAGCAGATCCAATGTGCAAGGTAGATTTATTTGTACCGAGTACTCGGCATTTTTACCGAGTTATTCAGCCGATTACGAGTAGTGAACAAAGTGCCGAGTACGCCGAGTACCGAGTATTAACCGAGTACTCGGCCCATCTCTAATTTAAACAGTGACGGTTATAAAATATCTGACAGTTAAATTTTATCTGGTGTGGTGAAACGGGCAACCCTTAAGTTATTTTTAAGGACACTGGTATTGTTGGCAACACCAACAAAAAGTAAAAAGTAGTTTTATATTTCATTTATGTAGCAACACTTTTTTGACTACTTCTCTAAAATTTCCCGCTCTGCTACGAATACGTGTGCTTTGTAACTTTTTGGTGTGTAAAAATTAAGTGCAATAAAAAACCCAGTTCGTGCCAATACTTGAAGACTTTCATTTATATAAACCAGCCCCAACATCTGCTGCAAACAGGTATGTCATACATACATTTATCAGTCACGCTTCTCGTAGAGACGGATTCCACTCCTCTTCACACTTCTTTGGCTTCATCCACATACATCAATCACTTCATACTAGTATTTATACTCACGGTAATGCATTAGCAGCAGGCACGGCGCGCACCCAGCGTGCGATAGCGGCCAGCAACCGCGCGCCCGCCTCGCACACCCCGTGCAGGCGCAGGTGCGGCGGCGCCGGCGCAGGTAGAGATAGTGGCAGGGATAGAGACTCCGGGGTTGGTAGGATGCTCATTTTTTCTGTGGAGGGGAGGTTAGGGGTGTAGTCTTAAGTTAAACGTTAACTCAGTGACTAGTTCTTATTTCTCAATAATTATATTAATTTTTCAATATTTTTTTCAACGACTGAACTTTGAAGAAAGAAAAAACATTTCATGAGTAAGTATTGCTTCACTTTCTATATATGTACTTTACTTTTTATTTCAGAAGTAATAAATAACCAAAATTGTCTTTACTCGTTTTTTCTAAGCTATTGCATAGTTATTCTAAACTTTAGATTTACAAATTCTTTTCAATTTAGATTCTAAACTTTAACTAGAGCAACCAATCAGATTAACTCTTCTACCTTCATTTTGAGGATTCTCCACATGAACCCCACTACTAGGGACCTCAGTGGGGGCCCCGTACGTGGACTGTAGGTACTCATTTATGGCCCCAAACTGGCCCATCTTGAACAAGTTCTTGGCCAACTGCGTTTGTAACATCAGTTGTTGACGGCGAGCGCCCTCTATGTCACCGGGAGCCGTTGGTAGGTATGGGGACACTGAAAGAAAAAAAATGATCTACAGAATAACACATTATTGGCTATATTATTGTCATGATTTTTTCCTAAGATAAGCCGATAAATGCGTACCGATACTGCCCGTTATTTCGATTTTTTTTTCATGTTTTTTTGTTGTGTTTTTATGGTTTTTTCATGAAAATTTGCCCGAAATAACGGGCAGTATCGGTACGCATTTATCGGCTTATCTTAGGAAAAAATCATGACAATAATATAGCCAATAATGTGTTATTCTGCTGTGAAAGCTACAATTACAATATTGTAAAATTTCATTAAAATCGTTTCAGTAGTTTTTGCGTGAAAAAGTAAAAATATCCTCACATACATCTATAGACACAAACATTGATATTTGTAATATTAGTGGGATTCTTCAGCCAGGTCCATACAGAACTAGCAGTCATACATTGTTCAGCTAAGTTAAATAATTTCCAAAGTACACTAAGCGCCACGAGATATTGTGTTTGTTAAGTTAAAGAAAGAAAATATATTTATTAAATCTGCTCTGACAACAAAATACACACTTAGATGGAATTAACAGTAGGTACGTACATTGTATTTTTAGTTTAATAAGGTACAGAGGTATTAGTTAATACATCAAAGTGTGCACTATATATAACACAACACCGAATAGGACCCGGCTCTGCATGTGTCTTCCTCATGTAGAGAAAGACACTGTTCTTCCGTCGGACCTGATTTTAATTAGCAACAAATGACTGCGCAATGAATCAATAGGTACAAACTGCGTCTGTACCAATGCGCATACTCTTTCCGCAGCTAACTTCACAAACGTAAAAAAAGATGGCGCGCATTTTACCTGGGCTTCCTTTATTAAATGCGACAGCGGCTGCTAGTGCAAAGTTAAGCGCGGGCGCAGGGGACACCGCCGAGAACGCCTCCGATGGCTCTTCCTTTGGGTTTATCTGCTGAAATAAAAAAAAAATAAGTTGTGAAGAAAATAAGTTGGAGTTTCATCATCTACATATAAAATTGAACTGAAAGATAAACTTTTGTGCATTTCATAAAACATGACCCTTTTAGACAGTGACAGGTATATAAAATATCTGCCAGTTAAATTTTAACCGTGAGTCGTGGAACAGGCCCTTAGACTAGTAAAATTGCTGTTACGCCAGCTATTCGACAGAAACGATTCTTACCTGTGCTTGACCAGCCAACCCCAAGAGTTTAGAGTAAGCCGCCTGCCGTTCCTGGCCCTCGCGTTCGTTCTTGCTCTTATCCACAATGGGTTTCCTTTCATGCTGGACCGCTGTCGATATATTGCAAGAATTACTGCTCATCATGTGTCTTTATGGCTGGTTTTGAATTTAGAATTGTTGGAGTGATTCATATTTTGGTAAAAAAAAATGATGATGTATTAAAATGTACAAGAACTGTAAGGGCATTCGATTTTTAACTAAAGCCAATTAATTACTATCCTAAGTAAATATAATTGGAAAGAGGTTGCCAAGTATTATCATGATTCTTTTTGACATTCATTGAAAATTTAGTAAAGTTACAAAGGATAAATGCAATATCTAGGGATATAAACAATATTGTAGAGAAAACAAAGTACCTACTACTAAGAAAGAATAGATGGTGATTAGTGATTACTTCACTGTCAAGAGGCTCTTAAATAAAATATATGAATTAATTCTTTATAATGATGGGAAAAAGATGTGACAGATATGTATGTATGTAAATAAATGCAGGTTCAAGCTACTCACAGTCGCTCCTCATGCCGCAAGCGAGACACTTCTGCAGTCTGCAATACTGGCAGCGATTGCGGTGGTGTTTCGTTACCTCGCAGTTCATGCTGCCCCGACACTGGTAGCCGAGCTTCTTTCTGATTGAACGCTTGAAGAAGCCTTTGCAACCTGAAGGTATTGCAAATAGAGCAAAGGTTTAATTCTTGTTATGCAGTCAATGGGCATGATGAATAAAAAATTTTTTAAGTCCATCATTTTAAAATATTCGACACGTATTTTTCCTTTTTTCTCTTAAACTAAAAATTACAAAGATACACTGGGTTAAAGTTGCTCGTGACGTTACGCCTCAGTACGACTTTAACTGAGGAGTGACGTCAATACCCCCCACTCCGTAACTTTGATGTTCTGTATCTTTGTATTTATTTCTGTATTTGATCAGGTAAAAAATGTGTTCCAAATGTTTTTTAATAGCCCAAAAGACAAAATAATTATTTTTTGAATGTTTGAATGTAGTCATCATCCCCATTTAAGACCCACTTGCACAGCCAAATAAACCCAGAATAAATCAATACAAAATGATTTATTTAACCCTGTGTTAGCAGCTAACTGTGGGTTTATTGTATTAACTTTAGGCTGTGCAAGTGGGCCTAAGAGTAATAACTATTCTGTTGAGAATTACTACAATTTTGATAATTTCTCAGTAAGAGCGGTTACACACTACATGATATAACAATATTTATCCAATCTGAGATATTTAGTATAGAAATACTTCTCAGTTCTATCTCGGAACCATTCTAATTATCTCGGATCAGATAAGAATCGGATGTAGTGCCTTATAAGTTTAAATACCACATCCATATAAAAGTGCATGTTTCATTAACTACAGATAAAATTACACTGACTGATAAACCTATGTCTATCTCATAAAACATGACATTTTAGACAGAGACAGATATAAAAACATCTGTTAGATAAATTTTATCTGTTGATAGTGAAACAAGTATTTTGTATAATGTGAATGTATGCACTGGGAAGCCTCGTCAAAAATTAGATTAAAAAAAAACACTTATGCACTGGTCACATTGGAGAGGTCTACGCTCAACAGTGGGCAGCTATGATGTTGATAATGTGATTAACAAACCTTCACAGCTAATAGCACCATAATGTCTCCCGGAGGCTCGGTCTCCACAAACGATGCACAGCTCCAGCCCCCCCACTTCCCCTCCCACATTGAACTTCATTTCCATCTGATCCTGGCCGTCCATCACTATCTGAAAGTAGATAGATAGATAGAAATACTTTATTACACACAAAGAAATACAAATAAAACTTAAAACTAAAACATTGTGCGCAAAGGCAGCCTTATCACTAAAAGTGATCTCTTCCAGACAACCTTTGGAGTAGGACTAGTTTAGGAAGACTGTAGAGTAGAGCAAGGCAATAAATAAATACAGTAATTTACTACTTATTAAAATAAATAAACTGTACAAATATAGATAATAATACAAAAAATATATAAATTATCACATACATGGTAACTTATGATTGCCTGGTACTTTTTCCACATTAATAAGAGATTTTAACAGTTGGAGAAGTGGCTTTATCTTTAAATATTGCTTTTTTCTGAGTTTAGCTGTAGGGTATAATGGAGCATTACTATTAAATACCTTTTATACAACTGGTTATTAGATATAGATAAACGAAAAATTATTTTTGTTGAAGATTAACATCTTAGCAATAAATGAACTTAAAAAAGTATTACAGTAGTTAAAGGAAAACCTTTTATAATCCTCCTTGAAAGTTAAGGGCAACATCGATCTACTTCCTATTTGCGTAGATGCTCTACAAATAAAAATAAAACAAACACACGACACTTCGAAGTCGCCTTTCACTTTTGAAGTGCGACATTTTGTTGTTGGAAGAAAAGTGTAAATTACCATGTGGGCGGTCAACTCAGGTTATTGTGCAAGGTTAGCATTAGCTCCCCAAGCGCTCCTGATCACTGATGTGAAAAATAAATGCATGAAATCACCACCATTGCAGATACAGTTACGTGTATGCATTTACCTGTGACTATGCACGGGGCAAGATCCGATTTTACGCTATCACAACGTACTTTTTATTTACCACATTTGTAGTAGAACTCACGATTATTTTAATAATTAGAAGGTAATAAAAATAAAGTAAACTTCTGTACGCAAAATATTAAAAATAACACAAAATCACGAAAGCTTCACATCACGCACGTCGCAGAATAAAAACTTTGAAGAGTGAATGAATGAAGTTGAAACAGGTGGTTGAACACGAATGAAGGGACATAGACAATTTCAAATTGTTCATGAAAATGAACCTAAACTTTGCAAATAATTGGCAACATCGGCTTTTAGCAGTCAACTGTCATCTGTCATAATTGCCCCACATGTGGTGTTTGTTGATTTTCTGGAAATATCGAATTATTTAATGGAAAAACTATAATAAAGCTGAGATTACTAACTGAAGTAAAGGTAAACGAGATGGCTTCCGCCCAAGTGGACAGTATTATTGATAAATTCAATGGAATAACACAAAAACCTGTAAAGTTTCTAACCGTTCAGGAGGGTCTGAAAGATGATATCAAAAACTTGGTTAAATCTCTTTACGAC
This sequence comes from Anarsia innoxiella, assembly GCA_947563765.1. Taxonomy (NCBI): domain Eukaryota; kingdom Metazoa; phylum Arthropoda; class Insecta; order Lepidoptera; family Gelechiidae; genus Anarsia; species Anarsia innoxiella. The sequence goes on from OX387415.1 coordinate 698,429, forward strand.
TTTACAAAATCGCAAGAAATTGCTGACAAGAAAGAGAAGAAAAGTGCTCTGCCTGAACTTATAGTGCAGGACTTCGATGAGGAGCAGATTTGGCAAGAAATAGAGCTTCAAAACTCTGAATGTTGGGATCACATTGTATGGGAAGTAGCTAATTGCATTTCATCTAAAGATGCTTTGGTGTTTCCCATTAAGACCGCTGAGGAAGAAAAAGATGACCAAGAAGAAGAACAAGCTTCTGACGAAGACGAAATATCAGATGAAGATCATGAAGGTCAAGAGAAGACAAAAAATAAGAGCAAAAAAGAAAAGATAAAAAGTTCTATCGTTGATGATAAATTTTTCAAACTACAAGAAATGGAGAAGTTTTTGTTAAAAGAAGAGAAAAGTGAAGGGAAGGCTGATAAACATGATAGCGATGAAGAATCTATTGATATGTTTGAGGATATGGACAGCGAAGATGAAGAAGATAATGAAAAAGAGATGATGTACAATGATTTCTTTGACCGAGAAGATGGGGCTGATGACAGAGAAATGCCAGTTGATGATGATGATGAGATTGATGAAGAATCTGAAGGTGAGGGTGATGAGGAAAAACTTGAAGAAAAAGTAACAAAAAAGGATAAGAAAGTAACTTTTGCTGATGCTATGTCTGATGATTCAGATTCTGATGAAAGTGATGATAGCGAAGCATTAAAAACAAAAACAAATAAAACAGACAAAAATGAAAAGAAATCAGAATTCGAAGAACGCCAACAACGTCTTCAGCAAACCATAACAAGACTTGAAGAGAAAAATTTGAATGAAGCTCCGTGGCAACTTAAAGGAGAAGTTGACGCCACTAAAAGACCACAGAATTCTTTGCTGCAAGAAGTAGTAGACTTTGATCTTACTACACGCCCAGCTCCAATCATAACTGAGCAGACCACAATAACACTTGAAGATATCATCAAACAGAGAGTCAAAGACAAAGCCTGGGACGATGTTATCAGAAAAGTAAAACCAGTTGATGACCAATTAAGTTTCCACAAAAAGGAAGTCCTAGACCAATCTAAAAGCAAGCAAAGTCTAGCTCAAGTATACGAAGCTGAATATCTTAAACAGAAACAAGCAATGTCTGGTGAAATTGAGGAAGAAAAGGAACCAGAAGCCCACACACAGATCAGAGAAGCAATGTCTAAATTATTCACAAAGTTAGACGCATTAAGTCACTACCATTACACTCCAAAACCACCACAAGCTGAAGTCAAAATTGTCACCAACACTCCAGCTATATCGATGGAAGAAGTTGCTCCTGTTGCCACAAGCGATGCAACATTGCTAGCTCCAGAAGAAGTTAAGAAGAAACACAGAGGTGATCTGATTAGTAAAGAAGAGAGGACACAAGCGGATAAGAATAGAGAGAGGAGGAAAAAGAAGCAGCATCAGACAAAGAAAGGTCAAGTTGTTAAGGTCACTGAGCATAGAAACACGAAAAAGGCTGTAGAGTCAAACGACAAGTCTTTGAAAACTTCTAAAGCATTCTTCCAGCAACTAAATGATGATTCAAGTAGTTTAATTAAGAAAAAGAATAAACCTAATCTTAAGAATAAAGGACTGTAAATAAATAGTTATGGTTGAAATGTGTTTTTGATTGAAATTGATTATTATTAACATTTTGTTGTGATTAAGGACCTACATAAATAAATAAGTTTTTCGTTTCAATACATTTTATTAGTAAATTTCTTTTAATAAATAGCTTACAAAGTTAAACCCAATCCCCCTTATTACAAAACGAGGTTTAAAGATAGTCCGATGTTATTTCATATCTTTTGACGTTTCGGCTATGGACAAAATGTCAAAAAATGACTAGTCCTAGGACTATCTTTAAAACTCGTTTAGGGGGAATAACTCCATACATAAATAATTTGGTTATTCCTCATTCAAAATTCAGTCAGTTAATAATCCATGTAATGGAGCATTTCTTAATTGACCTTTATTGCAACTAGCTGTAAATCATAATATCAGTTTCAAATAGCTCTATGTTCAGTGAAATTAAAGTACCTATATAAAACACCTTTCTCACCATTATCTAACTTCAAAATAATCACGACAGCTTAGGGTTCCTAACAGACAGACACTTACTTACATGTATTTATGAAATATTTGTTTTTTATTGTATTTATGAAATTACTTACTTATAATATAAGTAAGTAGATACATTTACTATATACCTACGTATATACTCACATAACTTTTATACAACATGAGTAATCCCTTCTGAAGTCCCTAAAATTGTAAAAATACCTTAGTAATTCCAGTTAAAATAAGTACCTAGATAGTTTAGCTCACCAACAAAATTGCAGTTGCAATATAGACCGTTCTATGGCACGTATACACCGCATAGCTATGACTATGACGCTAAGCAAGTGGAATGAAATCCCACAAACTGCGTTGGCGTCGGCGAACTCTCGCGGGCCGCCGTTACGGTGCAGTAGCGGTAATTAGCGCGGGAAAAACGCGGCTATATGGCGCGAGACGAATCTAGATGGTAGGAGGGATGAAGTTTTTGGAGGAGAGATTTTGGGAGAAGCAGATCTTTTTGTGCGCTTATTAGGCTGTCTACACACCAAAGCCGCCGGCCTAGCCCGGTTACGTCATACGAATGGCAGCTGTTAAAAAAGCCGGCGGCTTTGGTGTGCAGATAGCATAACAGAAGCACGAGTTAGAAAACTTTTAGGTGTTGGTTGACCCAATCACTCCTAATGATTACCTACCTAAGTAGGTATTCTCAATGATCATGATCATCATTGATCAATGACTGGTTGTTTGTTGAGCAGTTGTGCTCATCTCATAGTCGTTTGGTTAGACTCTAGCTCTGGGACCGTCTAGCTCTAGCAGATAGTGACAAAGTGCTTTGCGGCTATTAGGTATTGTATGTAGGTAACCTGATCACAATGCTGGTCCAAAAGGATTGATAACATACCTATTCACTTAGGTACCTATTTTCGTGATGTTAAAACTTCATTATCATCATCGTCATGTTAGCTTATGGACGTCCACTGCTGGACTGCCTCCCCCAAGGATCTCCACAAAGACCGGACCTGCGCTGCGCTTCTCACATCACATCCAACGGTTTTCAGCGACTTTAACCAAGTCGTCAGTCCACCGTGTTGGAGGCCTTCCCACACTGCGTTAAATCTTATGCTAGTCTAAACGTAGAAACTTTGAAGAAATAATTTCAGTTAAAAATAAATCTCTAGTTAGTTATTTTAAAAAGTTTCATACCTCCACGTCCCAGTCTATAGCAGTTAGCCGACCAAGCTCGAACTTATATAATGTGTCGTTACTTTTTAGATCCGCCCCCGAATGCCTATGCATTTGTTGACATTGCACGTTGCACTAACAAACTTTATCTTAAGCACTAATGAATTCATTGGGTGACTTGCTGTTTCGGTTTATCTTTGTAGGTATTAGGGTTGTCGGCAACTAGGCGACGACCTACCTTCGTCTAGGTTTGTGAATTGGTAGAATGGTATTTGTAGGAAGGATTTGTAGGTAGTTAGGTATCTATTAAGTAGATACCTAGATAGATAGATAGAAATACTTTATTGCACACAAAGAAATACAAATAAAACTTGAAACTACTACTACCTACTTCTAACATAATCTACTTCTCTATTGTAGGTATTTGCAGTGTCCTATAACAGGGTCCATCCATAATGCAATGTACGTAAGTTAAAACCTAGCTGTAAACTTTATGTTGCAGTAGGTACATAACCATTTATGTATTATAGGTTATACAAAACAGTACCTACGACGAGCTCATTTGTGTATCTATCTTCTTACTCAGGTACTTTGGTAGGCAGGTAGGTAGGGAGGTACCTAATTAGGTATTGTATGCTTGTTAAAAAAACTGGGTGTTTTTAAAAATTCGAAGATTCATGTCACTTCTATAAAAAAAAGTGTAGCTACAAAAAAAAGTGTAAAAAAAATCAATAAAAACTTTATTGAAACAGCCGTTGACCTCTTCACACAGCAATATTAATTTTCATAAGAAGCGCCTGCTAGTAATTGGTGCGCAAATGTTTAATCTCGGCGAATATGCAAGCGGGTTTCGACAGTTCCGCTTCTAATTTTCTAGAACAATTTTTGTGTTTTCGTGTTGCTATTTGGCCCAATGTAGGGCGTTAAGAATGCACATCGATCTTTAGAAAGAGACAATTGGGTAATTTTGACTTCCTAAAGTCTCGGAAAGCCGATGGATGTGGGCAGCGCAAGACCGGTCGTTGTGGAGATCCTTGGGATGCTTGTGTCCAGCTGTGGACTTCCATAAGCTGACATGATGATGACGATGAAAGCGGTATTATATGTCGCACACGTCATGGTGTTTGTTTTGTCAGTCATAGTTCAAATAAGTCAAATCTACTATAAAACACAAGAACTTTAGCCAACAAGTCAAATTCCGAAGAACGATTAAATGTAGGTACATGGAAATTTGCATTCGTTTGTCTTCGGAAATGCGATGATTGCCGATGTGCATTCTTTAAAGAAGTACTTATAGATACGTAGAGACTCCCGGGACTTCATGATACCTCAAAATAATATAGCCTATGTGTTATTCTGATGTATAAGCTACAATACTGCCAAGTTTCATCAAAATCTGTTTAGTAGTTTTTGTGTGAAAGGGTAACAAAATATCCATCCATCGGCACAAACATTGACAATTAAATTTTTTTTATTATAAGTATCGTAGGATAGAAATACCTAGTCGTTTAGCCCATATAATGTCCCCACCGAGGGGCACGAGCCTACTCTCATACAGAGAGTGATTAGGCCGTAATCTACCACGCTGGCCAAGTGCGGGTTGGCGGATTTCACATACATCTTCGAATTTCTTCTCTGGTGTATGCAGGTTTCCTCACGATGTTTTCCTTCACCGTTAGCAAGTGGTAATCGAATAAATTGATCCGTACATGAGAAATAAACCCGGAGGTACGTGCCCGCACCAGGATTCGAACCCTCGCCCTCGGAGTTCGAGGCAAGCGTTCTACCAACTAGGCTACCACCGCTTCTATTTATTATACCTTCCTACTGTGCCTTTGCCGTAGGTACCTAGTTACTCCAGTCGTTTGATTCACAAGTCATAATACGCTGCAGTGAAATGTGTGTAACAAATCTTACTCAATGCCTTCCGGTATTTTGTTGCGTCGGGAGTTCTAACTGAATTACCCAGTAGAGTCTAGTAGAGAACAGTTTGCTATGCCTTTAAATTGTGGAGCTGAGTGAATCATTCTTGTGAAGTATGTTTTGGGGGGAGAAAATCTTTTTCGAAACAGTATTTGGTGAAAATTCTCAAAGTATTATATTCTATATATCTAATATTATAATAGCTATTTATTATAATGAATAACTAGGTACTATTTATTATAATATTTATACCTAATGAAATAGGGTTCTGTATTTGTGGGTTACATAACAAACCTACCTGATGCTATGGAATCCACCTTCAGAGCCTTCAATAAGAAAAACAAAACTAATCAAACCACTTACGCACCGAGATTGAAAATTACTTAGGTACGAATGTTCCATTAAACTGATTTTTTCAATTAAGTGTATATCCCAAGAATAATTTTGTCAAAAATGTTTCTTGCATGTGTAGGTACAGGACTTGTACTAATTCTGGTATTCTGCGGTACAAGCGAAAGTTTTTCATGACTTTTCAATAGTCTGTGAAAAGCTTTAAAAAATCAAGAGGCCTTAAGCGGTACCTTAAGGTTGATTAATTTACAGATATCTACCAAAAAGTAAACCCTTAATATAAAAGCAATCATCATTAATGTAACAAAAAACCGCATGCAAGCGACAGAAACAAAAGACATCAGCAGTGCAGTGATCCGCAGGCTGCGATTGCGCCGCCATTTAATCCGAGCGGTAGTCGGTCACAAATTTATAATTTGTACAATTACCCGCGCCCCGAGACATCGTGCGGCGGTGACTTTGGGAAGGGATAGATGTGGCATTTACATTTAAGGGGCAATGTTCAGAAAATGCCTTGAAATTTTTATCACGACCGTTAAACGTCATCATCACTTTCATTTTAATACCTATCCTGTAAAAATGTAATTGTAAGTCTTCGAGTATAGAATATAATTATAAGGAGGAGCCACACTTTTTTTTTCATATATAAATTAGTTTATGACAGCGTTCCAAGGTTGGCGCAAGTTTTTCATAGTTTTCTTGTTAGATGACCTTTTTGTATGTTTGAAATTCCATACAAAAAGGTAGCCATTTTGCGCCGGACCAGGCACGCAGATCCAGACGGTACCTCCTCCTTATATATTCTATATACTCAAAGTTGTAAGTAAGTAGTTCTTTATTTCACGAAGATGTATGATGATTCTATGTACATCTACAATAATAAAATATTTTTTTCAAAAAACGCGTGCGCCTACCAAGATGACAAGTTTTTCGTAAAGCATTTGCAATGCATTATGAAATGTGCTCCATTAAATTAATATCTTAGAAGCACACTTGTCACATGCATAATATTTCTATGGAGCAGATGGCATCACGATGCTTTGCGTACATTGTATACGTGGGACAAGTCAGTATCTAGCGTAAAACAACAAATGACCAGTCTAGTATCTTCTAAAGTCTCCGTACTAGGGCAGCATCGGTTGGTAGGAGCTAGCAGACAAATAAATTCAGGCGCGCGATAAGCGGCGTATAAATCAGGGAGCGGCTTCGGAACGCACCGCAAGCTTGCATCGAAAAAACAGCCTCTCGCTAACCCGGAACTTCATTTCTTGGAACTTATGTAACCCTGGTAGCTTGGTACTTTATAACACCGTATTTTGTTGGGGTTTTAGAAAAATAAGTATTTTTTGGCATTTTCCATTACGATAGTTTTCATTGCATAGGTGTAACAAGCAAATAACATGAAACAAATAAGTGTATTAGGTACATAAGACTATTAGTTTATTCTGGAAATCAAGAAATTTATATACCTAATAACACAAAGAAGAATTATAGAAATCAATAGCCGGTTGTAGATAAAGCTATTAAAGCTAACATTCCAATAAAATATACCTACTTAGCTGACACTGCTATTGTCTAACGAAAGAATCGGCAAGATATTCAGTGGTACCTTTAACATCAAACAGGGGTAGAGTATTACTGAACAGTAAATTAATGCTTAGGTATAAAAACAAAGAACAGAAAGAGTGTAGGTCACAATCAACGAAAAAACAACCAAAATCGTTCAGTCCACATTGGTTGATTGCGGCCTATCGCTCTCGTATGAGAGTAGACTTACTTGTGCCCCTGTAGTACTTACACAAAATTCTGATAAGGAGGAAGAGAAATTAATAAACAAAGGAAACTCAAAAAACAAAAAAGAATCTCACTTTTAACCGAACAATTTCCACTTCGAAAGTACCAGTTTCAAAGGCGCTAAGTTAAGGCGATGACACGGTTGGTGCAAGAAAATTGCAATTTGCTTGCGACACATTAAAATGCGGACGGAAATTTGTGAATATTGGATAGGAATTTATATTACGTGTGACCTCGCGGTTCGGTTAGGTTGTGCCTTAAGACTCTTCTAGAGATTGCATTATATAGGTTTGTGGAGATTTCTTTACTGTAAGTATGTATCATATCATCTAAGCATTTATTAGGTAACATTCGACTCTTGATTTTTTTGATGAAAAATCTTAAATTTTTTACCTATACGTTTTACCAATCAAACACGCTTTTAAATGTAATTTAACAAAGGTAAAAAAATATAAACCCAAAATTTTGATACTATACTTCAAAAGCTAATGCAAACTGCATTTCTAGTAGCATTTCTAATGCAGTTTCTCTCAGAGAAGAATCTAGAAACAGTATTTACCTAAATAGGTATACAAAATATTACATTTCATCACGCATCTTTCAGGGTAGGCAGAGACCATTTCCCTCCACTTGCTATGATCCAAACATAGAGTATTTCCTTGACTATATTTATCCTAAATATCCCAATCTATAAGTTCCAAACTCTATAAGTTCACGGGATTATCTTTTGATGTAGGCATGTAGCAAAGTTAGCACTATAAAGAAAGAGGTTGCACGCCGCATATGCGCTTATTTGCATGGGGATAGTGTCTATTTTTCTTTCAACTTTTTTATTCATTGCTTCCCTGTTAACCGACGACACAAATATTTATTTTTGCGGCAAATGTCTTTGGTAAATTATTCTTTATTTCGCTAGTGTATGTTTGCTTTTTAAATGCTGGTGGAATTAAATTAATCTATCTGCGATTCAAGCATTGTTTATAGGTAGGTATAAATATGAAAGAAACTCAGAGGTACGCATACGTCTACGCATACTTAATAAAATGAAAGAAATAAACGAACGCTGGTTTTAATAATAAAAACGAAAAATGGAATACAAGTTATAAGAAAAAATCAAGAGAAAAAGGAAAAGGAAAAATAGCATATTATTTACTCATCATGAGTAAAAAAGGCAAGTATATTATAAAATATCTTAGTACACATTAGTAACTACTTTTATTGATAAATCAATATAGTCGGTTCTCATGCTACGAAACGCCGTAGCAACGCTACGCGGGTCCGCTACGACGCAGCAGCGCGGTGCCGCTACGAAAGAGCTACGACGTGTTTTGTCTGATCTTGTAACTTGCTTTTTAAACGAACTTTTTAATATTATTTTCATACAAGTAATAATTTACTCTTGATTTCAAGAGTATCCTAAACCGACGGGCAAGTATGAGGCGACTGATGAGTGTGGATGAAGCGAAAGAGGTGTGTTTGGATCGTAGCAAGTGAAAGGAAGTGGTCTCTGCCTACCCCAATGGGAGAGAGGCGTGACGGATATGTATGTATCTAGGTATGTAATAATTTAAGTAAGATTCGTTTTGGAAAACATTTTAAAGAGCTTCATAACATAGGTATTTACTAAAACTATCATCCCACAAACTTAATTTCGAACGAAACAGTCAATGAAAAAACAAGAACGAAAAAGCAACAAAAATGAACCAAAATAAAAACAAAACACTTCCTAACAATTTCAAATGAATGTTATATACAGCATGTTCCTAGATCGACCACAGTTCCCAGCTATCGGGCACATAACGTCGCGGGGCGAAATTAAAAAGACTAACGACCCGAATCGACTATCAGTGCCGGAGGGAGGACACTATTTTTGTGCCTCTACGTATAGATTTTTGTTGCGAAATGGAACATCCTGTTGTTATGAATTTGCTGTACTTTTTGCTTTGGTGGTTTGCTAACGAGCTAGAATTTAAATTTTGGAAATAAAGTAAATAGTATCAGTAGTAGTAAGTAGCAGTAAAGTAGTACCTATGTTATGTAAAATAATTTGATATTTACTCGTACTTATATATAATACCTATATTATGGTTTCACAGGATTTCCTCTAAAGGCGGATTAATAAAAACATCACCCCTTATTACAAAACAGGTTTTAAATGTACCTAGTTAGGTAGTTAGGCAAATGACGTTTCGCCTATAAACAAAACATTAGTTAGGCAATCGTTCTAGAACTAATTTAAATCTCGTTTAGTAATAACAGGTCACATTTTTAATTTTCGTTAGTTCTATCATCTACATATAAAACATAATATGGAGCCATTATACACTTAAAAAAATCTCCATGCTTATGTATTAACTTAAAAAAGACTTTTTGAAATTCTCCAGTACCTATCGTAATAATAAAAAAAACCTTTTTAAAACTAAACCAGCTACAGTCCACTTTTTCTCCGACTCGAACTTTCGTATTGAAAACTCAATTGTCTTTTAGAGCTTTACAATCCATTGCCTGGTTGTGAATGCTAAGGCGGAATCAAACGGAGCCTCCGACTTCGCAAGGCGCCCACTGGGTGAATTATTTAAGCTCTGCTCCTAGCCTAATATAATATACGGCACTGGATTTTGAGACTCCTACTATATTAGATTTACTACTCTCTGATTATTTGCAGAGTAGTTTTTGAGACAGAGACTGGCAATAATTTATTTTTTATAGTATTTAACACACACACACACACACACACACACAGACGGTCACAGACGCCGAGGTAGACCTCGAAAAAGATGGAGAGACGATCTGGATGCATTTTCACGGGAATGGCGGGTCGCTACCGGAGACCGTGTTAAATGGAAAGTCGTGGGGGAGGCCTTTGCCCAGCAGTGGGATCTTAATGGCTAACAAAAAATATATACATTTACAAGGTATAGGCGTACGCGTACGTGATTCTCACTCTCGTATGTGAGAAGGCTCGGGCCCCTGTAGCGGGGAATATTAATAAGTCAAAAGGGCTGATAGTGATAAGGCGTACGTACTTAATACGTATCTCGATCAAATCGGACACTTGTTAAGGAATGGCCAAGTCATCGGGCATGTATGAGGCGGCTGATGAATGTGCATGAAGTGAAAGAAGTAGGTACCTTTGTTTGGAATGTAGCAAGTGGAGGGAAGTGGTCTACTCCTCCAAACCTGATGGGAAAGAGACGTGTCGGATATGTATGCATGTTACGATCTTTGTTACTCTTTCACGTAAAAACCACTGAACAGATCTTCATGAAACTTAACAATATTGCAGCTTGCTTGGATAACAAATAGATAGGCAATATTGTTTTAAGATATTGTATTATTTTTCCTAGATTTCTAGCCAGTCTGTAAATTACAAGTTTTAGTACTCGTATCACCATAAACAGATAAAATTTATCTGTCAGATAAACCAATGTCCATTTCATAAGACATGACGATTTAGACAGAGACAGGTATAAAATATCTGTTAGATTTTTATCTGTAGATGTCAAAATAACCTTTTAACTTTTTTGCGAGTCTCTGAATGTTTGACTACTCTGTAACTTTGCAGAACGTCGCCTCTGCAATAACATTACACTGCACCCCTCTTACATAATGCTGCTAATGCTAATCACTGCAGCGATGTGTGTGTGTTTCAATATAAACGAATATTTTACTTTAACATATAAGTTTATAGCAGAATTGCTAGACTAATTTAAATTAGGAAGCTTTTGAGAGAATAGAATTCTCTTTTAATCTTTTAATACTTAATGAAAAGTGTTTATTCAAAAATAGGCAAAATTCACTTTTTTGATCTAAAACTACTGCCGTTTTACTACCTGTATAGCCGAGAGGAAGAAAACGGCAAGAAACCTTCGGCACAGGGCCCTATGTTATGTCCAATATATCTTTTTTTAAATGAACAGAGTTATACAGTTACATGGTTGGTACTTGATTTGTTATCACAGTAATTTATATCAATATCACAGTATGAGTAGAATCATTAGATTTTGAGGGAATAGTTCACGCTTCACCACCGTAGTGAAACGATTCTTCTTAATGCCTCTCAATCAGTTTGCCCATGTCTACCTCCGCATGATGCAGCTTTTGACATCTGAAAAGCCGCCGGCCTAGCTCGGCAGCGTGCCGGCGGCTTTGGTGTGTATGTAGTGGCTCAGGCCGGCGGGTTATGCCAGCGGCCTGCTGCCAGGCCGGCGGCATTTCTGTGCCGCCGCCGGCATGTTTGTTGCAAAATGAGGCCGCCGGCTTTGTTGTGTAGATATCTTAACGCATTATGACATCTGCATCATAGAATGATGACTAGAAACACACTTCTTCCACGTTGCGTGTGACAAGTGATGGTCTTCCGTGTAAAAAACGGACGCGACAGCCTATGGGATTATAGGGGATATGATGACTACATTCGAAAATTCAAGAAATAATTAGTCCATCTTTTAGGCTATTAAAAATATTTGAAACACGTTTTTTACCTGATCAAATACATAAATAAATACAAAGATACAGAGCATCAAAGTTACGGAGTGGGGGGTATTAACGTCACTCCTACGTAAAAATCGTACTAAGGTGTGACGTCATGAGCAACTTTTACCCAGTGTATCTGTGTAATTTTTTGTTTAAGAGAAAAAAGAAAAAATACTTTTAGACATTTATTATTAGACTATTGTTAACCTAGTGAATGGTACGGAACCCCACGTGCGCGAGTCCAACTCGTACTTGACCGGTTCTAAGTTGTTTCTAAAAAGATGTAGAGCCTCCTTTATTGACGTTGTATAAGTTCTATTGCTGACATTTGCTGATCTTTTTCCCTTTTCAACGAGTAAACAAGGTCATTTTGTTAGGAAAAAATGTTTAAAGGGTTTAATATTGACTCACTAGGAATGAGTATTTTTTTACATACATACATATCTTGAAAGTACCATCGGAGTACCGATGGGAGAAAGGTGTGACGGATACCTATTTTTTTTTAATATGAGTTTTTTAATACCAGCCTATACATATACTTAAATATACCTAAATTTTTTAAACAAAAAAGTTTGCATTAGTTCATCGTGCGTACCTATACGTAAAGCAATAGGTACCATAAATAAATAAAGAAATCCAAAACTTACAGCGCTTCGTTTTTCCTCACAGTAGGTTAAAAAATATATGCGTAAGGAAAATATTACTTACGCTGAAATCGCTTTCCGCCCAAGATGTGTTTTTATACACATACACACACACACACACAAATTTAAGATAACCGAACACGCGTCAGCTGAAAAAACACAACACGCAATATTAAACCTTAACTAACAAACCCCAAAGAACAATTTAAAACAAACCCAACTTGTAAATTTTATAACGATATTTTCTTAAATTCAAAGCAAACGCAGTTCGTCATGTGCAATCTAAAATGGAGTTTAAAATTAAGACGTCATAGCTTAAAATGGTTTTTGTTAAGACCCGATATGTCATCTCCGTGTTGTAGGCAGTGTGGTGATGATTGACAATCTTAGAAATGTCCGGGAGAGTTTTTTAATTACTTGAGTGATAGCACTAAAATAACAAAGCTATTTATAGACAATACAGATTTTAATAACGCGGTTAATTAGTCTGTGATATGGTTATTTTTGTTTCATTAGTAGATGTAATAACGATGTCACGTATTTTATTTGAATTTGAATTCCTACCTAAGTTTTGTAGATTTAAATTAAGTAGGTAAGTATGTCTGAAATGGAGGTTCATTTCGGATATTACCTGTATACGTAGATATTATAACTTATATTCTATTCTATATCAATACACATATGTTTTGTAATTAAAAGGTTGAAATACAGCAGTTTTGACTATTATCTAAATAGACAATTCAGGAAGTCGTTTGAAAATGTGGGCAATATGTTTAGCAAATAATTATACAAAAGAAACAAATAGATGGCTCTATTTCGCAAAGAAATAAAAAAAAACTTTATTAGCAACATCATAATTTGATTACAGAAAGGTGCCTAGAGCCCAAACTAAGATACCTTGAACTATAGAACACCAGTTCTTTTTTGTATCTTTCGAATACGTCAAGCATTATCAAATTCACCCATTGCACCGCAGCTTAAAGTACACGTCTTGGAATTTTCCTAATAAGTAACATTTCGTCTCGTGCCTGCAGCACTCATGTTCCGAATTGGAAAGAGCTTTCCGAGCGTTGCCGAGCGCGTACCGATCCGGCCCGAGCGACGCCGAGACGCAGCGAGTGCCGCGAATGCATTACGATGTGCTGGTGTAGGGTTGTCGCGAAGGAAAATCTTATACTTTAGATGACTGAAAAATTTTGGTGTGTAGGAAATGTGTAGGTACTTGACAATTTACACGTAGAGTCGATTAAATGAAGTTTTTGTAGATAGAGTCTCTAGAATATAAAAAGTGAATGTCAGGCGCTGATCTTTCAGAAAATCTTAGGCTGTAGACTGAAAATATACACGTCGGAACGAACCTGATTTTTTTCACTTCATATCCGATTGAATTGTTGATAGAGTACTTATTTTACTCGAAACCAAATAGAAAAATAATGCAGCATCTTCGAGTAATCAAATTGATTCGGTTGCGTGAAGACACCAAGCAAAAGGGCGAAAGTTCAAGCGTCGGAAAATGCGGGAAAAGTTGTAAGTGCGAGCCCTAGACTGGGCGGGGCGAGGGGAGGCGGAACGCGGGCGGAGAGCGGGGCAAGCGGGCCCGCTCGCGCCAGTCGGTCGCGGGGCGCCGCGCAGCCCGCTCGCGACATGCGCGCCCTCTAGCGTATTATGTTCCTCCCCGACCTCCCGCGAGCCTGCATGGTGGACGACGTAGCGACGTACCTCCAAGCGCCCTCCTCGGGACAGGTGGCTACAATATATTAACAACAAAACCCATATGTAATTAACAATGATCATATTAACAGATGTTGTGAGCTACTGTCGCTTACGTTCAGACCGCCGCCCGGGTATTTTCGGGACGTACCGATTTCGCCGTCCGATCGATGGACACACGTGATTCTAAAGCTAGGTTTGCGAGTCTATGCTACTTTTCAAACACCCTCCCCCACCACGTGGTTCAACCCAATCAGTGTGAAGTAAAGGAAAACTATTGCGAAGAACGAAGAAAGATTAAAGAAGAGGAAGTAGGTTAGAAAAACGAAGGTAATATCGTAAAAAGTGTTCAAAACAAAGCGTGTAAACAGATCGATACTGACGAGATAAACAGGGCCACTGGAGGCGACCTGGCTGCGGAAACTATTGAGATTATAAGATAACACCCTTAAGCCTTCAACGATCTTATATCTGATGGTGAAACTATACTTGCTGAAAGATTGCGTAAGAATTCTGAATCAATGCGATGTTACATGGCCTTAAAATTGCTATAAACACTATAATAAGGAAAAGAAAAGCTTAATAACAATCTTAGTTTCTTTTCTAAACGGTATTAACCTGAATTCAACTCAACAGACACATTTAACTAAGATCTTAATCTCAAGCAGCGAATGTATTTAAAAATACTCCATGCTTTCTGTTTGTTGAAGTAGGAGACTCGAATGATGAATCTAAATACAATGTTTCAAATATTGAAACGTTAACAAAGCTTGCCGATGAATATTGAGTGCATATTGAATACTAAAGCTATTATTTTGATTTTGCACTATACAGATAAGTATTTGGTAACTCTAGTAACCTTGTGTTTATTTCTAGTTTCATAACACATTGGCATAAAGCTGATTGATTTCATTGAACTTAACATTAAAACAAATTACTGCAAGATTAACTTAAAAACATTTTCATAAATCGAATCGAAATTCGAATGCGTCAAATTCAAAATCGCTCGTTTCATTTCAAAACAAACGACGAACGGCGATTGCAACCTAAAATCTCAAAAGAGTTTCCAAACAAGAAGATTATAATCTAGAAAAACAAGAAAGAAAATTCGAATTAAATGAATAGCAGAATGGTTAGAGATGGTAAATCGATATGGTGCGACCGACGGGAAGATGTGAGTAAGCTAACTGCAGGGGAACTACGGCATACAGGCGCATAACGCCCATTGATATCTGCAGTTGAAATAGTACGAAAATTGCTGGAAAAACGCGAGCTATCGCACTTTAGAGTGCACTTCGTTTCGCTGAAGGCTTTTCGTAAACGTACTATTATTGAAATGTTTTTAATTTGGACTTCTATGTTGGCATTTATTAGTATTTTTGTTTGCAACTATCAAAATAAACATAGAAGTTTGTTAGCTATGTTTTCAAAAGCTGTTTCTTGATTCGTAGTTTTCTAATGTTTTTTTGAAAACGGAAAATGATAAATCAAGAATAGGAAATTATTTCGATAGTGAGTTAATATCTATAAACATACCTTTGATCCAATTTCTTTTAAAACCCTTTTAGTTGTTATTACCTACGTGTCTATAAAAAAAAAACATTGCATGTTGAGTTATATTTAACGAATTCATATTTAGAAATAAATTAAATATTGATTGCACTATTGCCTTTAACGTTGCACATACGATAGTTACTTATTAAAAGACAAAAGCTTAACTTTAATGACGAATTTAAACAAGACAAAACAAAAACAGGCACTAGCACAACGAAATGAAAACCCGAGCCATAAGAAAATATAAGAAAGCCAATATAAAAGGCAAACAGAACAAAACGGTTCGAAATTTAAAAACAATTTCGTGAAAATAGAAATCGTGTTTCGAGTTAGAAACGCTTAGTGCACATTATGCACTGAAGCTCGACTTGACTGTGCTTATTCAGCACTGCAACTGCAAGTAGAAGAAATTCAGAAGCCGATTTAATTTAAAGAAACTAGTTTATTTTATAGGACAATGCAAATTGAACGGATAAAAGATTCAAATAGCGAAAGAAAAAGAAAAGCTGCACCTGTAAACATATTGAAGATATAAAAGACAGAGAAATGGAAATCGGTAAAGAGCAAAAAAGACAAATAACGAACGAATATTAATAACGTTAGATTCACACATTATGCGAAGTTGAAATATATGGAAGACAGAACCGAAAATAGTAACAGTAATTATTTGATAAACAATAAACTAGAGTAAATAGAACAGACCAGATACTAAGAAATTACTCGTAGATTCAGAAATTAAAAGAATTGCAGCTACGTTAACAAATGAAGATAAAGACATGCTGAAAATTCAGATGCTGAGATACTGAATCGGAAATAATGATGGTTTTGCAGTTGGTTGAGTAATTGCTGCTGAACTTTGAATTTCAACACTGATTTGGGGTAAATAGTTAACGTTTCGAAGAAAATAAATGTATGACGAAGACAAGAATTTAAAATGACTCATGAAGAATTAAATAAAAGCAAGCTTACAATCTTGAAATTGTTAGCAATATTATGACTGATGAAGAAAATATTGTAGCATCAGATAAAATGAATAGTTCTTAAAAAAAATGTCCAAAAATACCCGGTCGGCTGTTGCTGAGCGGACCGCGTCGCATCGGTGTTTTAAAAAAATATAATCGATGTTTTCCATCCCCTCGTGTTGTTTCTTTCTATTTCTATCACTTTTTCTTGCCACTCGGTGTTTGAATGTTTTTCACTAACTGTTAATGTTGATATTAACCCTATCCTATTGTATATAGCTATTTGAAGTTGGGTGAAATATTTCCACTAATTTTAATTATTAAATATTGATTTTATTGAAAAATCTTGGTTCTTAAATTCACGATTAATTTCACAAATACTTCACCCAATTCAATTGATCTTATTTCTTTAACCGATTGACTAGGAATTTATAAGTAGTAAACATAAAATATAGAGAAACTTTGAGCTTCTGATAACTGTTTCATCGATATCAGTTTTGAACTATCCTCAACAGTGAAACGTCAAAACAAAGTTAGGTTGAAGAACAAACTGCTCAAGTTATATAGAACTTTATGAATCCCTGGTCAGTCGGTGTTCTGTCAATGTGCATGTTTCCCGAATGCACAGCCCTCAGGAATGTTTGCACGTTCCCGTATTCCTATTTGGTGTATTTTTTTTAATTTAAGTTTTTAAAGGTAAAAGACTGTCCATTAGTGGATTGGATTCGGGTATCGACGGTCATTTTCGGCTAAAATTCTCTATGGTACAGAACTCTTTGGTGTTGCTTGTAGCTGAAATAGTTGAGTAAATTAGCAATTTGATGATTGCATTCTGAATTCAAAAGTTTGTTAAATAGCGTAGGTTTTCAGGGACGATTCCTATCAGTAAGTAAATACTTTCTAAAAAAACTGGCTATACCTACTACTAGAGTTAATGTTTCATCGCATAGAACACGATAACTATCATATTTTTTCTTTTAGAAATCGGTCAATTGTGTGGTACAGTATTAAAATGAAAAGTCATTTGTAATCAAATCTTCTGCGATGTAAAAATATCCATTTAAAAAGCGTACTTATTTTTGAAACATTATACTTAAATAAAGCGTAGCATTTGGTACAATAATTTAAATTTTAATCTCTATACGTACACCACAACAGAATTATGTAACCCCAAAGCAAGTTGCTCGGCTAAAATCATTAAGTTTATAAAGATATGAGCATTCTAAGTTCTTGGACATTTATTACAATAATATATGTGATTGCGAAGCTTATTTCTCTCACCCCACTACCTCGGAAAGCACCAAATAAACGGAAAACATTGTTGTGCATTAATCGCCATAAGAAATTTATAGGAATAGTCCATGCTGCAATTACGTCGCGTCTCTCCATATAAATTGTCCTCTTCGCCTCTCTTATTTATCGAGTTCCTCGCCATGTTTTTTTATTATTATTTTTTACTATTCGTTGCGGAAATGAGTGAGGGAACATTTATGAGTTCAACATGGTTTTTGTGATTTTGTTGGTCGCGTTTGTCCTTCACCCTCTCGACGGAAAATAAACGTTTCTGTTTTCAACTTCCACTCTTCATTAGTGGATGGAATTTTGATTTTCAGTTAAGTAATAGCTTTGTTGGATTGGATTCGAATGTTCCAAACTCAAGTGAGCAGTTACATCAAAATGTTTGCATTTATTCAGAACGTTGGCGTATATTGAGTAAGATTTTATGGAAATTCTAAGCGAAGTGAAATTGGGTTTCTTTGCTTAGCAAGATCTGAATCTGTAATTGTTTTGTTGGTAATAATACTCTTCAATATTGGATTTTTTGATTGAGTCATACATTCATGATTAATTTAAAATACTTTCTTTACTATCTCCTTCAAAATTTTCTAATTAGGTTTACTTCGGAGTCAAGACCACATATCTACTAGGTTTATGCCCATACGAGTAGTAGAATTGTTAAACCAATCTTCACAACTCTTTATATAAGGTACCTGCGGGTTGCAAGGGCCGCCGTGTAATAAGGGCCACTTTAAAAAAAAATAACTTCCAATTGTCTTATTAGATTTTAAATACACACACATATAAAGGACCAATAGGAAGGTTTAAAAACGTAAGCGCATCATCACGCGATCTGCCATCTTGTCAGTAGCCACGAAACTGTCCAGCGAGTCGGGCTACGCGCCCCATAACTAAAATTTTCTCCCAAAAGTAATAAAATTACTTAGGTATACTACTGTTTTTTTATAAATCTAGTTCTTGATGTTACAACTATATACATTGCTGCTGCCAAATCAAGGTAAGTTTATGGCGATTTGTTCTTTTTTACTAATTTAATTTATCAACTCGTAAAATTGGTACTAAATTCAAATAAGGGCCATGTACGAGATGGGTAACATGGGCCGGCCCTTATTAAACCTATAGTGTGTATGTATTGCCTAAACTGATTACTTTTATTTTTAATAGGAATGAGGGTAGTACCACTCTCTCTGCACTGGTGTTAATTAATAAATATTTGTACATTCATTTTTATTTTTAAAATTCATTAATTTTTAGAAATTTCTGAAGCAATTTATTATAAAGGTCGAGTAGTAACAAAAGACTTATTTACAGAAAGATAAATTCAAAAAAGGAAGAAAGAAGAACAGCAAAAATCTTGTCAAAGTAAAAAGAGAGAAAGTAAGAAGCAAGAAAGTTTGAAAAGAAAAGAATTGAAAAAGGGTAAAGCAAAGAAAAACACCGGAAAAGTACCAAAAGAAAGTAACAATAAAAACGTAGCTGCCAAGGACAAATGGTACTGTTATTCATGTAACACAGAGAGTTTTGAAGATATGCGACAATGCTTGGCAAGTCAAAAATGGTTCCATGAAGAATGTTTAGGACTTACGGCAGAAGATATTGATTTTGACTGCCCGATGTGTGGTTAGTCAATTTCAACGTTTTTTTTTATTTGATCTCATATTTTACGAAACAGAAATGTTCCTAAATCAAAGGCTAATTATCTCGTTAGAAAAGTTTTTTTTTGTTGCTTAGAAAGTTAATGTTATGTTGTTACATCTTTCAGCCTAAGCAAGATTTTTATTGATTATAAGTGTTAAGCTTATGTTAGAGTGGACCTTAATATACTATATAAAAAAGTCTTATGTTTAATAAGGTCCACAAATTTAGTTTTTAATTCTTTCTTTTTCGCCAGTCCAAGGTGAATTTAGATAAGTATCAAATACTTTGTAAATCTATGTATAAAGTTTATCAAAATACGGTCGCAAAGTGTTTATTTTTTATTTTTCATTGTTACTTAAGTTTAATAAGGTCCATTACTGTTTTTCTTCTTTATATTATGACAAATTGTGTCTTTTTTTATGTCAAATAATTTTATCAGCCAAATGATACACGAACAGACTACGATTAAACGAAGAATCAGTTAGTGTGCTCAGTAAACTAGTGGTCCTTAATAAACTACTAATGTTTAATAAGGGCCAGAGGAAGGGTTTTTAAAAATAGAAATTTTGAGTTAATTTACCATAATAAATAAAGCAAAAGGTTGTGTTTGATTAATAAAAGAATAAACGTTCGTCTGATACTTGTTTTTTTAATTTAATCCTAATAAATACCGAATTATTGAACTTTTTAGTTAGGTGGCCCTTGTTTGCCGCAAGTACCTTATGTTATATACTAAACTTTTGCATACATACACACATATCCGTCACGTCTCTCTTCCATCGGAGAGGCAGAGATCTCTTCGCCCCACTTGCTACGATCTGAACACACTTCTTTCGCTTTCTTAGCTTTTTGATTAGCTTTATAACATTTTTATGTCCCTCTTAATTTTTTTTAAAGTTCAGAGTTCCCAATTGTTGACATCCCCAAGGCCACTGATTGTCAGGTCATCGGCAGTCAGGGTCTCGTTTGGCAGCCCTCTTGGCACCAGCAGGCTCGTATCTGTTACAGTCACCGTTTCTGCTAACGGTTATTTCTATCATTTCAACTTAGTTTCCGTGATTGCTCTTAGTTAGGTCATTTTCTCAGTTTTAAGGTTTTTCATTTTCTCGTTAGCCCTCGTAGTTTGCAGAATTAGCTTCTAATGAATGATTGTTGTCGTAATTGTAATTTTGGATGTGTAGATTGAGTTTGTTTATAAATTGTGTTTTTTGCAATCTGCAAGTGTTGCAACAATTTTTCCAAGTGTTGCAGAAAAAATACGTGTTTTTCAGAATTACTTGTACAGCAGATACAACCGAAACTAAAGGCAAGTAAGAACCCATTTTAATAATAATTAAATCACTTTCGACAAATCAGAATATCTCTAAGCATTGCGATTTCTTAATGAAGCCTGCTCCAAAACCCTTTACTGACACCCCTCTCAAGACCACTGACAGACTGAAATAGACTTAAAATGCAATAATGTCATTACTGAAAACTAGGCTGTATGATCTTCGATCCTTGCCTTGATAAAAAAAAAACATCTGTCAACAATAATGACATTGACAGCGTCCAGTGTCAAGGCTAGAGTATCCCGGATTGTGCTTGACAGTTGGCAGTGGTTGGCAAAATACCCAAAGGTTGCCAAGTTTGCTAACTCGATGCTCTGTCCAGGAGTACACCTACAAACTGTATGCGTCATGGAAACATGTTATAGCAGACAATAGGTGAAGACGCGACGACTAATTAGTTAAAAATACTCGATAGAAATAGGTTTTGAAGTTTTGTTTTTAAATTTTTGGTTTGGATAAGATAGCTAATGAAATGAATATTATAGAAATGAGAATAGGGGAAATGAAGATAGGAATTCTGAATCTAAAATTTTTGAAGCCAACGAAGAAAAAATTTAGGATAGGTACATTTGAATTTCTGATGATGAGATAGTTTGATTTGTCCCAAGATGATGTAAACAATAGTGAAAACATAACAAAAGAATAACAGAGGCATCTACTAATAATTTTATATGTAGAATAATGTAGATTGAATGTAGATTGTTTTTCTTCAGAATATACGGGTTTCTTTTAGAGTTGTCTCTTCTTAATCTCAAATATAATTCCATTAATTTTATATTTCTTTTGAAGAATCAGAAAACAACTACTAAAATTACACTTCTTGACGTGAATGAAACAACAAAATAATATTTCAAGTTCTTTGTTGTTCGGAAATAATTTGTTAACGGGTATTTTGGTGTTGACATGGACAATAATGTGGACAACATTACGTAAAAGAAAATTCAGTAACAACCTAATGGTATCTACACACCAAAGCCGCCGGCTTTTTTGACAGCTGCCATTCGTATGACGTAAAGCCGCCGGCGGCTTTGTTGTGTAGATAGCATAACACAGGCTATTAAACAAAGCGTTACAGTATTTAAAGTCAGTTGCTTGAAAGAGTTTTAAAGTTATCTATGCATTAAACATAATTTCATGATCATGCCATCTTTGCCTAATATTTGATAACGATAGGTTCAGCTATAGATTTAATAAAGAGTTAGTTTAATGGCTTGTTAGCCTGATATAGTACTTATCACTTATGAGCCGTTCACCATCTACCTACTGATAAAATTTAACTGACAGATAAACCTATGTCTATTTCATAAAACATGACGTTTTAGACAGTGGCAGATATAACATATCTGTCAGATAAATTTTAACTGAAGATGGCGTAACAGGCCCTGAGTCATTGTAGAGAAAGATGTTTAATAATTATTTCTGTCTACGATTAAGTGTGATACAATAATAGTTATTGTAGAAGTGTCTTTTAATTCCAGCCAAATTTATACCTAAAATAGTAAAAATTATAGGCTGACCATCTTGGGGGGAGGGAGGGGCGTCGATAAAATAAGCCAGGGTACTTCATTTAACTTCTAGTATCAATTTCCAATACAATATGTGCCATTTAATAAACCAAAACACAGTTTTTCATGTTCCAATACTGGCGCCACTAGTCTATCTTTGACAGCCTATATCTCGGAAACGTGACGCTTTATCAAAAAATTGTCGTCTATATTTTCGATTTGTATTGACCTGAACTATCGATTAGTGAAGGTTTCATTTTCATTTCACCAAAACACAGTTTCATTTCACCAAAACACAGTTTTTCATGTTCCAATACTGGCGCCACTAGTCTATCTTTGACAGCCTATATCTCGGAAACGTGACGCTTTATCAAAAAATTGTCGTCTATATTTTCGATTTGTATTGACCTGAACTATCGATTAGTGAAGGTTTCATTGACTGCCGCCACTTTTGGAAAATTAAAAAAAAAAGTTGTAGGTAGGACACTCTCCATACTAAAATCTTCAAACCCCTTTGTCTAGGAAATTCTACGTAAAATAGAAAACCATTGCCCTGATGCATATGTCCCAGTAATATTTCTATTCAAGACCTCTCGAAATATAATTTAAGTTTTTCCGGGAGGAAATTTATCTGGGTCTGTTCGTGACAGGTCGGATGCTCCGATATTATATCGGCAGACGGTAAAGACTCGTCTCAAGTGATTGTTTCTTTTGCTCTATTTGCTTTAATTCTTCGGTTTCATGTCCTTTAAGATGGCTTTTGTTCGAATCAATTGTATAACTGGGAAAGAGTCTGTCGGTAAAGTCGATTTTCATTTCGCATTTTATAGTTGCTTTAGACAGTGTTATTCTCTAATAATACGGGTTAAATCGTTTTAGTATCCAATTGCGATAGAATTTTGTGTACGAAAGGAACCGAATAGCTCGTCACTAGAGTATCCATCAAAACTGTGAATGGCTGTCAAAGCATCGAAGGCTTGAAGCTTTTTATTGTGCAGTTCGATCGCTGGTTGAGATAGATGGTTGTTATTACACTTTTATGATTCTTTATTTGATTCGAATCGTTTGCATTTTGTTTTAATTCCGATTCTATTTTTGAAGATAAATTCATTACGAAATTATCGTAAATATTGCCTGTACTACAAACGCCAACGCTGCAGTCTGAGGACGGATATGGAATTCCTAATGTGCCTGAAGACCGAGGACTTTGGAAAAGCGCAAAGTCAAGATTCGACTTCAGAAGCACTTCCCAATCCCAGCGAAAGGCGACCATTTTTCCGATAATAGAACGTGCCGTCTCGCTCTCGCGGATCCGAGGCGACGTTGCGCAAAGGCCCGGAGCTAAAACAGGGCTCAGCCACACTAAATTTAGTTCTGCAACACTGCACCGTGTCATGCCCATAGAAAACATTAACACAGCACCCGGCAATATACGGTCACCGCATATTACCACGTATTCCCAGCCAGATTTTCGGCAACACAAATTGCCGTATAATATTCAATTAGGTCGGCGATATTGATGGCCGTGCACGCCGCCCGGCAATTTTGGTTAGCGCATCTGCTGCTGTTGTGATATACGGTTAGTTTTCGACCGTTTTCAGCGAGTCCACTACCATCATGATCGGTTTCCCGATCGCTCGTTAGTCCGACAACGATTTGGATAATGAAATCTACGTGTTTATGAGTGTTAGGTATATTTGTGTGTGGATCGGAGTCCGGTCGCGCGTTTGTCCCTCAAGGTGCGCCGCGGGGACACGGCTAAATATAACGCAGCACACGAGGCGAGCCGTCTGATTTTTCCTCGGTCCAGTCGCCGTACGGCCGGCAACTTGCCAGGAGTACGTCACACTTCTATTACCTCATAAACGCTAAACTTTGAGAAAGGACTTTAAAATTAGCAAGGACGCCGGTTCAATCGGCACGGGTTGCTCGGTATTTTGAGGCGACACCAGCGCCGTTGTAATTACGCAAGCCCTGGGCGAACATGGCCGCCCGATCATGGCGGCAAAAGACGCGGGAGAGGAGAGATGAGCTGTCACGGGATATTTATGAAATTCGAACTAAAATAGATTCAGTAGTAGCTCTGAACGAGTCACCTTGACGGAGCGCGCGTTATATAATTGTAACATGCAAACCGATGGCTTAAAACCCGAATTTTGAACTTAAATCGTGACGGCATCGATGACGTATTGACGAGTGACGTCTGTTTAGTGTTGCCACTCCTCCGTTCGGCTAATAAATTTATTGTTTGGCATGTAAACGGATGCGTTCGAGCCAAGAAATTACAGCGTTCGGTAAAAAAAATATTGAATGAAGTAACGGAATGATGGCGCAGCGTAATCGGGAGCGCCTTGCAGCTTTGCCAAACACTATCTTGTTTATAGTTCAACAGTTGCACAAGATTTTTTTCGATTATGGAATGTTTACCTTACGCTCGCCTTTTCCTTTTGTAATAGGAACGAGTCTTTTCTTCTTGAGATTTTTTATAGTACTTTTAATTACTTCTTTCTTTCCTAATGACCTCGGGGCTCCATTCAAACGGGAACCACTTAAATTTAAGAGTAGTCGTGACTTTCCTTTCATTGTTCTTAGAGCCATGAGTTTTTAGTTTGTTAATTTTGCTATCCTACTTGGTGTTCTGAAATTACTTTGATGGTTGTTTTTCAAGTAAATGCCTACCATCAAAAACACTTTTTATGTCTGTTTAACATTTTGTGATTATTTCATAGCTCTTTTCTCAAACTTACTTAGGTATGTTCTTATAGGAGTATTACTATAACAGTTTTATCATTATATCCTTCCGAATTATATAATTTCCATCTATCCCTATTTTCTCTAATTCTCTATCGACTATTTCTATCACATTTTTCATTTTCTACATCAACTTTACATAGCTTCACCATCTATAACAGCCATTGTAGTTGTGTCATAAACCATCGTACCTACTGGTCCCATAGTTACCACAAAATATGCATCGGCTATAGCAAACGTGTTCTCACCACAAGCTGGGGACAGTATCATAACTCCGAACGTATTTACCCAATAGAACATTATTGTCTGTTGTGCCTTGTATGAACGGGTGACGAAGTTTGATAGAAAGTTTTCATGATCTGTGTTCTACCTCTATTATTTTCTTCTTTTATTTAATGAACATCTCAAATTAAGTATCTATACTAGGTGTAACAGAAAGGGGGTATAATACCGAAACATAGCAATAGTCCTCATGAAACTGAACAACTTTCCCCAAGGAACATGGGTCTGCTTATTTACAATAATTTCAGTTGTGTGTCGGCAGAGTGTCAATGTCATTTTTTGATACATTTGGTCGCAATCAGTGTAAGCCATTATTTAGCAGAATACCAAATGTTTCAATAATGCCATTGACACGCTGCCGACGTACAACTGAGGCTATTTTAATTAAGCAGATTTGGGCCCCTAGTTAGTAGCGGCGTCTCCAGTGGTGGTTTGCGTGGACAAGGGATATAATACTATGTGATAACTATCAATCACTATTCTTCTAATCAGCAATAATGTAAGAGCGATATTAAAGGCTCATTAAATTCGAGGTACGCGACATTTATTTTCATTCGTCCGTTAGTCATTTATTTGTCTATCCTGAAATAGATTACGTGTGCCATTATTGTTATGATACGTTTGGTCGCAATTAAAATAATCAGCTGCTTGTTAGAGTCTTGAAAATCTTAAAGGCATTTGATATTAGAACGTACGCAAAAATTTTGTTTGATACTGAAATTTTGCAGCATTCTACTCTGAATAGAATCTTTTTTAATTTTCGTGGTTACGGCATAGTGGTTTGACAAAAGACAATGTCAGTAAATAAATGAATGCTATGCTAATTTATGCATATTTGGTATTATTTATTAATACATATAGATCTGTCTCGCCTTTTTCCCATAAGGTTGGCAGAGATGACTTCTTTGCCTTCCCCGATGGTATTCGCCCCGATGCGATGGTACGATCCATTCTTTCACTTCAGCCTCATTTATCAGTCGCCTATATTTGTTGTTATAACGTTTCAAATTACCACAACCGTCTCTCCAACCTCCAGATTTGAAGCCAAAAGCCTGCATAAACTACAATGCAGTGCTAGTGCTAGTAGGTACAGTCACGAGCAATATCTTTACTGTTACATTTTCAAAGTATCGTAACTTCTTTCAAAAATATGTGTGTTGATCAATACATACATACATATCCGTCACGCCTCTCTCCCATTGGGGTAGGCAGAGACCATTTCCTTCCACTTGCTTCGATCCAAACACACTCCAGAAATCTCCAGATTTTCTCCAGAAAATGTCCAGAAAGGTGAAAGACGACCGTTAAACGTCATTTGCATTTTTAGTATATATCCTGTAAAAATGTATTGTAGTTCGTTATTTCACAAAGATGTATGGCGATTCTGAGTACATCTACAATAATAAAATCATTTTTCAAAAAACGCGTGCGCATAGCAAGATGACAACTTTTTTCGAAACGACATTTTACGTTTTTCAAAAAACGTCATTATCCTGATGTTTGATTTTCCGAAGAATGATCCAACTGTACTAGGTTTACCACGACAATTCACAACCCAATATCTTACAGTAAGCCGCTGACAACTGAGCTAACTTCCCCGGATTAGTGATGTGCAGTACTCTAATCCCCGGATACGGTGCAACACTAGTATTTGCATGCGATTGCCGTTAGCCGTCATCTCCTGGATTAGGTATGTCTTGGGCCTGGTTCGGTGGATTCACGGATGTTTATTGTTAGTAAGCAAGGACGTGTTAATGTGATTGTTGATGTCGTATTGTGGACTTGTGATGTTTTAGAGACATTGAAGACAAAGCCGAACCTTACGTCTGCAAGGTACCTTAGTTGTGGAGTGGTGAGGCGGTTTCGGGGTTATAGATGCTGTGTAACGGGAAAAATACCTTTTTTATGAGTACTTGTAAGATTCTGTTAATTTTTAGAGAAGCTTTAAAGATTCTATAGAAGCACGCATAGAAGTCCATCTACACAGATCCTGGCCGTGCCCGGATCTATGTAGATAGACCTTAGTTCTTTAACCGTTGAACTGATTTGGCACTTGATATGGAAGTCAAAAGCAAAAGACGATTGATCGTCGGAGGATTTGTTGTAATTCTATATTAAAAGTTATTCGTTCGGTAGTTTTATTAATGTAAATGCAAAGATTGACGCTTTTCATAAAGAACGAAAAAGACGGTGATATTTGTTTAAATTAAAAAAAGAATTTGAAATTTTGTTTAAAAAAGTAAAAAACCAAAGAGCAAAACCGTAAAAAAAAAAACAATAAAACATTAAAGCCAAATAAAATTAAACGTTACGCAACCTGACAATGCACACATTAGCATATCACTTATTATACAACAACGTCAACAATCCTATTGTAAAAAAAAAAACAAGTTCGTGATTAGAATGTGAGGCGGCCATTTGCAAATAATCAGTTGTAAGTGCATCGGCCTCTACTCACCTTGCCCTACGGATTTGGAATATAAAATACGTGAACAATAGTGTACAATTTTGATGAGTGTCATTTGTAACAGTATTGCGGGATTTCCCACCTTTCTACTCCCTTTTAAGGATATATTTTAAAATTCATTCGCTTTCTGCTTTTGAATAGGATATTAGGTATTTCCTGATCAAGGGTGATAGCTTTGGTTGGTTAGATAGAGAGATGAGAGTGATTTTGTAAACAGATTACTAAACGTATTGTAGCACATTCATTGAACGTCAAAGCTAGTGCAAGTTAAAGTTATTAGAATTAGAGGGTTATATAGTAAAAAAATCGATACCTACGTCTTCATACATCTGTCAAGCCTCTCTCCCATCGGGGTAGGTAGAGACTACTTCCCTCTAATTGCTACGATTCAAACACACTTCTTTCGCTTCATCCACATTCGTTAGCCGCATCATACATGCATAGTCTTCTTAGGCCCACTTGCGCCGCCAAATAAACCCGGAGTTAGCTGCTTACACAGGGTTAAATAAATAATTTGTATCGATTTATCTTGACTTAACCCTGTGTTAGCAGTTAACTCCGGGTTTATTGCGTTAACTCTGGGCTGCGCAAGTGGACCTTAATGTTAGTACTATAAGTAATTGATTAAATAAAGAAACAAAAAAAGCGAAGCCCAAAAAATTCCTTTTAATACTTCCGATATTGGTAGGGTTACCATAAAAATAGCAAAAAACAAACAAGCACAATATAAAAATACTATAAACCGCCGGATTTGTCACGCCAATTAACGCACCGACAGCTTGATGTTCAAAGGAAGTTATTTTCTGACTGTCAACTTTTTTAAAGCCCTTATTTCGATAACCTTGACTACATCAGCTCAGTTGATGCGGTGCCAAATAAAATATTAGCTTCAACTGTTACTCGATACTAGTTAGGGTTCCGTACCCAAAGGGTGAAATAGGATCCTATTACTGAGACTTGGCTGTTCTACTGTTTGTGAATCCGTTCGTCTGTCCGTCCGTCACCAGACTGTATTTTATAAACCGTTATAGTATTACCGTTGCCGCTATAACAAAAAATAGAATAAAAATAATAAATGGGGGGCTTCCATATAACAAACGTGACGTTTGTTTTTTTTTGCTTGATATTAATAATTACTACTTCACTTAAGTGAAGGAGAAAGTTAACGTCATGTCGTATCAAGAAGTCAAGGCACTGGCAGAGGATAGGCCTAAATGGAAAATACTCCACCGACAAGAGTCTAACTCTTAAATATGATGATGATGATTAATAATAGCTACTGGCAGACATTATTATTAGGTTATTCTTATCCTAGTGCGGAACGGAACCCTACGTACGCGAGTCCGACTCGCACTTGGCCGGCTTTATTTTTAAACTTGCAACTCGTAAGATTTGAAGATATAGAGGTCTTTGCAATTTTCCATTGATCAGAACTTTCGAGAGCGACGCAGTTTATGGCCAAAGTTTCTTGAGTTGGGTGTTTTTGTTTTGTACGAAATTGTGTTCGTACTTCGTACGCAATTCTGAAATGTCGCGGGGAAGTTACGAGAATAATTCGTCTGATGCTAGTTTTATGCAAATGAGACAACGTTCGCGCTGACAAAGTGTGCGTTATTTTTGTTTGCGTAGATTGTATAATTTGAGAAATAATGTGAAATTTGACAAACTTATGATTTAGCATATTTTGTGCATATTTTCGCGATTAAGATGGTGCCGTCGTTATCATTTTTTTTGATATAGGTAGTTAATAGTGTATATGGTGTAGAGGTGGGCCGAGTACTCGGTTAATACTCGGTACTCGGCGTACTCGGCACTTTTTTACTACTCGTAATCGGCCGAATAACTCGGTTAAAATGCCGAGTACTCGGTGCAAATAAATCTACCTTGCGCATTGGATATGTTTGGTACTTCAAAGTCTAATTCCTTCTAAGGGTACATATTTACGCCTTTTCCCAGCTAGAGCATTGTTATAAGCTGCTAAAACCATAATTATTTAAAAGAAAATTTCATAAACAGTGTTTTATCAATTTTTTTCCTCCTTTGACCTTGCGGTTTATTGGTTTCATTCGAATAATTAGCGGGGTGCGAAGGGAGGGCCGTAACACCGTTTGCTCCCGAACTTGTTAGCGCGCAATGCTACCTACTTCAAGTATACCGAGTAACTCGGCCGAGTACTCGGCTCGGTAAACTTTAAACCGAGTAATACTCGGTACTCGGTTACTCGGTAAAACTGGTACTCGGCCCACCACTAATATGGTGCTTTCAATAAGTACAAGTTTTAATGCAAGTTTGACATTATTTTGAATTTTTGTGCTTCCTGATATGGGTGTCATGTTCATTGACCAGAACCCTTCTTTTAATTGTCAGGTGAAAAAAAATTTTAAATTTCGTTTTTGATTCATCAAAATCAATCTTTCAATTCGCAATTGCACCTCTTTGCAACTTAGAAAGTTTATATTATCGATATTAAATCAATAAATATTAAAAGTCGGCGAATTCAAAAGAATTTCAATATGAATGGGTTTCGTGTTTAAAGCAGTAAGAACCTTCAGACTAAGTTGCTTGATGACTTTGTTATAAAATACCAACGTTTACGTCTTTCCACCTTTTATGTGCAATGCGGAATTCTTCAAACGCGATTTTCAGCTGTTACAAAGCGCACTACAATTTCTAATTAATCTTTTTTATTGCAAAGTGATATTGAATTTTACCATACTCAGTTGTTTTCTATGACTTTTTAAAGTCCAATATGTAATTTGGATGTAGCGAAAGAAGTGTGTTTGGATCATAGCAAGTGAAAGGAAGTGGTCTCTGTCTACCTCGATGGGAAAGAAGTGACTGATATGTATGTATTTAGGTATGTTATTCGGAAAAGTTGTGAATTTTAGCTAAGCTAACACATCCTTACCATTTGTCCTTGCTTATGTTCTTGCTTATGTCCTTGCTTATTTATTAAGCATTAAACTCTGTTAATTCCTACAACGTGATAATTAACATTCTTTTATCGTTTCTGCAGCTGACTGAATAGTTACACTCTTTTAAAGTTACATACATTTACATTGGTACATACATACATACATATCCGTCACGACTCTTTCCCATCAGGGTAGGACTCTACCACTTCCCTCCACTTGCTACGAGAGTTACAACCCCCCAAATATCAAATAGTTGTACCCACCCACTAAGAAAATTTAAATAATCATTCACTATTCGGTATGCACAAGCTACGAAGTACCAGGCTTGCATAACCACGAGTGTAGACTTCGCGTCTCCAAGACACATCCGGGATAGCACACGACATCCCGACATACTTGAGAAGTTTGCGCTTAGGTTAGCTCAGCTATTTGGACCAGTTCAAATGCATAGTGGATATAGGAATAGGTAGATTTATGTTTTGAAGTTAGGTTTTTTTCAATTCGGAATTACTACTACTTTTAGGATGATTAGGAGGTAAAGTCAAGAGTTCTTAAATGTTAAGAGAAATCAGTTGTTGTGGCGAGTTGCAGCAGTATGCTGAGCTGGATAACCTTTTCGTACTGAATAAAGGCCAAGAGACACCTGATGCGTATGCGTATGCGTTGCGTATGCGTAGACGTATGCGTACCTCTGAGTTGTAATGCATGGAACTGTCACCGCTTGCGTAGTTACAACTAATTATATTACAACTCAGAGGTACGCATACGTCTACGCATACGCAACGCAAACGCATACGGTGTGTTTTGGCCTTAGCTTTTCTATTTTATTAGAGTACTCTAATAAAATAGCGACTGATGAATGTGGATGAAGCGAAAGAATTATGTTTGGATCGTAGGAGTGCGGACAGAAGTGGTCTCTACCTTCCCCTATGGGAGAGAGGCATACGTCCTGGGGCCCAAGCGCTGGCCCAATGCGGGTAGGCAGATTTCACCTACGAATTTCTTCTCTCTCACACACATCTATTAAGAATCTATTTTATGACGCAGATTGAAGGTTATATTAGTCACGATATAAATCATTTATACAAGATTACCAGGATCGCATATAAAAGTAGTACAAATCGTGAACAAGTCCCGGATGTCTCCAGAATTTGAGACAACTTGCATCGCCCTCACGTAGTAAATAAATAGTAAGTGTGGCCTTTGAGAGAATTTTAATAAACTGTTGGATTTTAATGCGGCGTTAGTGCATTGCATCATCCATGCTGAGTGGGTTTCTGAATTGTTTATTGCAATTGCGGTTCTTGTCTCGTGGCGGTTGTGTCATTTTACGCTAGAATTGTTCGATTTATGTAAATTGATCAGATTGTATATTTTTGAACTTGTTTACAAGCTTGCAATGGTGTTTTTGTGTATGACTATCGAATGAGTTATTTATTTATTGGAATACCAATATTTTGATTATACGAGTAAATACCTATTAGAAAATTAATTAATTAACAACAATTACAGGTTTACAACTACTTATGCACCTATATTGATTATTCATATAAACAGAATCAAATAATATTTTCTTTATTTTGATATTGAAAAAAAAAGAAAGAGAGTCTCTTTACATGATTTTGCACGCCATCCTTCTCATACAACAATGAGTAAATAACAATTCATACAAGAATGCAATGCATTAGCATTGTAGAAGTTTGAATAAAACCATTCCATTGAAATAAGCTCGCGAGAGAAGTTCGGATGGATTGCATGTATGTTGGGGTGCGACTGACAGCGGGGTTAAAGTGGTAGCGTTGTATCTAACAAAAAGCAGCTGAAAAGAGACTGACCCCAAAGACGCAACGTACGCAAATCATTATGAATTATCTGCTCCAACATATTATGATAAAAAACGCACTTGTTCCTACTTAGCGTGGGATAGCGTTTTGTTATGCGTTTGATAGTTCTGTTTCTAATCATAGTATTTCTATGAAGCAGATGCCATAATGCGTTGCTTAAGTTACGTACGTAGAATCATCTGTTTCTAGCGCTTATAGGTACTTTGAGGTTGTCCAAAGGTCATGACGTTGGTTTTAGAGGTCTTTGTAACCAGAAAATTGCATAAAGCATTGTAAAATATGAAAACACTAGAGCGATTAGAGAGCGGGAAAAGGTTTTTATGATTTTCTTCCATCTTTTTGCGTTGGATTATTTTATTCGAAACTAAACAAAATCGGAGATTTCTATAATTCGAAAAAACAAATGAGCTACGATGTTACATTTATTAAAGAAGTCTGTTCATGTCACTGACTCCAAGAGACACCGCATCACCGCCATCACTCAACCCCGACCTTTAGTTCTTGAAACTATTTTCTATTTCTGCACAATCGGTTCAACTTGTTATAAGCTTTGTGTAGAAGCAGTCAGTACATTACATTTGAGGAGTAATAAAATCATATAAAGGTCGACTTGTTGTGAAATACCCGCTCTTGTATCGGAAGATAATGTAGCTAGATGTATAGGTGGCTATATATTATTTTAAACGAGATTGAGTGGATTGGATGAGGTAGTTCTAGAACGAAGCGTTTTTGCTGTAATTATTATGGTCTGGATTTTCAAATGACTAATGTCAGCGAGTGAATTGGTACGAGTATTTTAACTAGATTTTTGTTTATTATTTTGACCTTCTGTGTCGGTCAGTATTAAAAGATTTGTCTACCGAAACCTAGAGTTGAAAAAGTTAGATGTTGTTTAGCAGTTGCACTCATTTCCATTTTCAATTTAGCATAAATAGGAATGTTTGTGAAATATTTCAGAATAATCGTTGAATTCAAACTTTATGGCCACGTTAACGACAAAAACACATTAAAAGCAACTAATAAAAGCGAGGACAAACGTTCCCAGCGCTAACCAACAGACAAACAAATCTTCTTTGATGGTTTCACTGAACCTATTTCAAAATTGACTAGGTACCTACTATTCGCTTTATTTTTCTTGACACCATGAAGGCATGAACTTTACGACAAGCTGTAAACTAAATGCGTCGCTCTATCTCTATCAAAATCACCTTTGATTTTACAGTTTTCGCCCAAACTTCGAAGATTTCCATCAAAGTTTATTTCAAAACTTCCACGTTTTAACAATAACTTTCGGAGGTTCTAAGAAAGTGGAATGCATTGTGTATGCGCGCCGTTAACTACCTAAATGCATATAATTGAAAACGTTTTGCATTCCACCTTGCAACAGGATTTATTCATCGATACATGGATGGATTTATTGTAAAATTACGTGCTTTGTCCACAAAGATATGCGCGGAACGGAACGCACGCATTGCTTGTTGCGCGCCAATTCGGCGCGTGGCAAGATGGCCGCCGGTGCGTGAGTTTTTTCACGGCGGCGGCATCTTTCCGCGTACGCTGTGATTTTGGCCAGAGCTCCTGTGTGACGTAGACGACCCAGTTAGGTACGCCAACGAGTGCCACGGCCAAGTCCAGCCGGGCATCCCCAATGAACCAGCGCCAATATCTATAAAATAAATTGGCCCGCGAAATAAAGACGGAAAAAAATAATAATGAAGGAAACGTCAGCCATGCGGTCTGATTTGCCGCCAAAATTTTCAGGGTGAACGCACTCCAGTGTTTTGGCATGGTCCAGTAGTTGGAAGTTGTCCTAATAGTTTGTTTGATTCGATAAGGAATAGGTACTGGGTTTATTGGTCCATCTGTTACTCGTAGTGTTTGTAAACGTAGCTTCAACGGCTTAGCCCTTGGGGTTATCGGTATATTTTGGCTCTGTACCGGCAATTTAGTACTCCAAGCTGATCTTGGCTGATGATGAACTTGAACTTTCCGTTCATGTCCTTATGTCTCTACTTATTTCAGTCTTATTGACCGTACACTAGAATTTCCTAGTCACGAAGCATTAGATAGATCAGGTAGGTACTTTAGTAAATGAAAAAGTGATCACAACAATGAATTCGTATGAATCACAAGAAGAAGTAAATTCAGTGATCCCCGTGTGATATCATCAGTGTATTGGAGTATAATTCGCTACGAGCGAGCACCTTTGCCAACAATCTTACTATTCAGTGTTTGTTGTTCATATTACGCCAAATATTTGCACCTTATCGCTAGCATATTGTGATATTTTTACGTCGCCATTTTTATTTTGTTCCTGTATTTTGGCGTCCTCGCGTGGGTTGTTTGTTTTGAGTTTTAAATTGAGTCAGGTTAGGTATGCGAAGCGGTTTTTAATCTCACTGAAAGGATGTTTATCTTCCCAATGGTTTTGGGTTCGGTTTTAACAGGAAGTGTTTCATGAGATGTGCTTTTTTTATGGCTATTCGCAAAGTCGAAACAGATTTTAGGCGCTCTAAATTTTGTTAACCTTTGCTCTTCAATTAGTTGCTTGACAAATTCGAAACTTACACACATTATTATCGTTTGGCTTTTGTTTTTCTGATATCAACAACCATTCTCAATTCAAGAATTTGTGAAATTGGCAGCTCCTATCCAAGCTAAACTTCATTCACCTGAGCGTACTATAGGTCGTGGCACGTGCTCCTAGTTTTTGGCTGTAAAAGCCATAACTTTGGCACTCCAAAGTGTCGTTGCCCCACACTTGCGGCGTCAGGAGAATCCGTGACGTCACACGGGGTCCTGCCAAGTGGCACCCAGGGGAGTTTGGCAGGGGCTGCTGCGACGGACGGCCAACTCACTGTTTTGACTGGACCATTGTTTATATTGCTCACCACACCTTTCTTTTGAGGTTATGTTTCTATTTAATCAATATTTACATACATATCCGTCACGCCTCTTTCCTATCGGGGTAGGCAGAGACCACTTCTCTCCACTTGCTTAGATCCGAATACAATTCCTTCACTTCAATTACTCTTCACATACATACACAAATATCCGTCACGCCTCTCTCCCTTTGGGGTAGGCAGAGACCACTTCCTCCTACTTGCTACGATCCAAACATATTTGCTTCTTTCGCTTCATCCACATTCACATTACTCTTCACATATTCCAAAAAATGCCATTTACCTGAATTTCTTTATGAATGTTAACATCTATTATTAGATGGGTTCCAGTGATTACAAACACGATTCCTTGAATGAAAGCGTACTCTCATAAGTTGGATGATTTCCAATGTTTTCAATTAAGTTCCAAACAAAATTATTATTTAGGTCTAATCCGTTTTTATTTCTAGTTTAGACAGTCGATTCAAAATGTTTACTTATTTAAATAGTACATTTGGCAAAACCTGCCTTTTTCTAAAGGGGCTCAAGTCTGCTAATTTAAAATATTTTCAGTTGAGTGTCTGCAGCGTGTCAATGAGAGTGTCAATGTCATTTTTTGACACATTTGGTCGCAATCAGCTTTGATTGACTCAAAGGCAATAAAATTACTACAAATTACTGTTTTGAAATATTAATTTGATTATAATGTTTCTGTGTTTATGCCTGAGATTTGTAAAACTTAAATTAAAAAGAGCAACCCTACAGAGTTTCTTGCTAGGTTCTTCTCTGGGGAAACTGCACTCTTGCGAATCTAGCATTAACTTTAAAAAATGACCCGTCTTAAGTGTTGTCAAAACCTACAGGATTAAATGATTTTCATTTTATTTCATTTCATTTTCATTTCATTTCATTTCAAATCAGTGTAAACCATTGTTTAGCAGTTAGCAGAATACCAAACGTGTCAAAAAATGCCATTGACACTCTGCCTACATACAACTGAGACTATTTTAAATTAGACTTGGGTCCCAGAGTATTAATATTGTACCACACGCAATTTTTTAAAATTCTTTTCTGAAACTGGCAGTTAGAAATTTGAATTTAGAACATCATATAACGGCAATTCAAGAGAAAGAAAATGACATTTATTGCAACCACATTTCAACGTCCGAATCGTCATGAAAATTTTAAATAACAGAAAGTTCGTTTTTGGACAATGAAGTAAACAATGGCGGATTCCGATACTCGTATGTAGGTCCTACATAAATCACGCGACACATTTGCATGCATTAAGTTATGATTCAAGCCTCATACAATACATTTTGTTTGAAAGACCCCTTTTGAATACTAAGTGTAGTATTAACAAGGTATAAATATGATATATCGTATTTTATAGACGTATTACACGATTAGCTTAGAGTTAGTGTTACTTGTTTTTATATAGGGTGACTTTAAATTAGCCAACGATAGAAAAGGATATGCATGTACTCGTGATAACAAACAACTTTTACTATGGGACCAAAGTCGAAGTCATTAAAAAATTTTTGAACTCCCCATACAAAATGCATCAGCTGATAGTTTGGGGAAAGATTTTTTTTTTGTCCGACCTTGGTTTCATAGTAAAAGTTGTTTGTTATCACGAGTACATGCATATACTTTTCTATCGTTGACTAATTTAAAGTCACCTTGTATAAGTACCCTTAAATGTGTAGGTTTATGAATTTACCAATAGTTTATAGAAAAACAAATTAGAACTAGAAAAAATATTCCATTTACATTGAAAAGATATTGAAGATTGTATAGGTATTCTGCGTTTTAGATATTACAAATAGTCTGTACCTTTTGAATAAAACTGTGTTATTATTAGTCAATTATCTTTAGGTAGGTACTCAATTAATAAATAATTAAAAGACTTATTAGAATTATGGTCTGTCTACACGTCCAGGGCACGGCGTGTCCGGTTGTCATGACGACAAATTGTTTTCCCTCCTGACGGGCCACGGCCCGGACACGTGTAATATACACTATGCCCGTTGACTTAACCTACAAGAACTGGTATGCATAGTGAGTATTGACGATTAATTGCGGGCGTAGTGTGTATTGCCGATAAGTTACGTTTTCTCATCATGAAGACAAACGTAAATCGAAAACAATCATCACATTGCTACAAGCTAACTCTAAGGTCAATGACCAGCAGATTTAAAAAAGGATTGAAGCATCATTTTATGACGTTTCAAAACCTTTGTATTATAATCAAGTTACCAGTTACACCACTGACGCCTTGTACCTAAAGCATTTTGTATTCTTATTTATTTAGGTCACGTCGAAAGTCTGGGTTATTTAATGCTAACTTTATTTATTTTATCTGATTTGCGAATGCTTTCTGTGTGTCAAAATAAATGTAAATATTTGGATTTTATTCTTACGTTTTGAATAACGATTTTTATACACAATTGAAGAGGTAAAGAAAATAGTAAATTCTAGAGATAGTACAAGACAGATGACGATTTAAACTGAGTCCCTTATCGGGCGCCAAAAATCGAGTCCCAAGTCGGGCGCCAAAAACCCAGACCTAAGTTGGGCGCCAAACCAAACTTTTGGCTTAAAACTAAGTATTCTGGATTAATGTTTTCAGGACGAGTTCCATCCGTTCATAGAGGCCCTGATGCCCTTTGTAAAGTCCTTTTCGTACACGTGGTTCAACCTACAGGCGGCCAAACGGAAGTACTATAAGAAACACGAAAAACGTATGAGTCTTGAGGAGGAGCGGCATACTAAATATGAGTTACAGGTGAGTGAGAAATAGGTTTTTTTATGAACAAACAGTAAAAGAAGCTGTCTGTCAGAGTGGAGGTGTTACCCATCATAAAAAAAGAATTAATCGAAGTTCAAAAAAGAGCTGTGGTATTTGTGATTGGCGAAGATATTTTGTTGATTCAGAAATATTAAACTATGCATATTTTTTTTATAAAAAGGTCAGTCATATAAAGTAATAATTAAATTATGTAATATTTTTGTCCATCAACTTGACTAGTCACTGCAGGTAGGTATATAGCATATGAAAACTTTTGACTGAAACAATTGGAATTATGAGAGGCCCCTAGCAGTGGTGATCCAGCAGTGGGGATGTAGCAATGGAAATAGAAATCTTTTTGTTTCCCTTTTTAATTCTTAACAAATATACTTCCAGAACGAAAAAGCAGAAGTAAAACAGAA
Source organism: Anarsia innoxiella (assembly GCA_947563765.1). Classification (NCBI taxonomy): domain Eukaryota; kingdom Metazoa; phylum Arthropoda; class Insecta; order Lepidoptera; family Gelechiidae; genus Anarsia; species Anarsia innoxiella. Next base: position 737,213 of record OX387415.1, read on the forward strand.
ATGGGCGTCCCGGTTACTAGGAAAACTCCGCAAGGATATAACGCAGGATTGTCGAGAAGATTTCGTGCTAAGTATCACAGGGAAGAGGCCAGCAGTATGTGTCCTTTCAAACCCAGATCAGAAGGGCAAGATGCGACGAATAGACTGCTTACGGCAGGCTGATAAGGTGAGGCATGCAAGGGGTATTTTTGCTTATAATAACCTATAGTATAGGTACTGTAGAGATGTGTAACATTGTCGGTAATACCATGGAGCTCATTTTAAACAAATGACAGGTCTTATTATAATATTTAAGAAGGTGTTGCTATTGCCACTCTGATCTATTCTCCCTTGTCCGTTTGAGCATTTGCTACGATACCACAATGACAGCTCTTTACATTCTTAAGTTGATGTCCAAACGGAACTTAATTACTAATGTTAGGTGTATGTTGAGAAGTAAAGAGAGCAAGAGCAATGCTGCAAGGGCGATTCCTATTGTTTTACCTATTATTTCAATATTTGACACTATTATTGTTCCAAATTAAGTTCCAGCCTACTTTATTTTACAACTTTAAAAGTAGATTATTAGTGTCTACACATCGAAGCCGGCCTGGCGGCATAAACAGATATCTATGCTGATAGATAAGATTCTTAAATACCACTGTCTGCAACCCTACAGAGTTTCTTGCTAGGTTCTTCTCTGGGTAAAACTGCACTCTTGCGAATCTAGCATTAACTTTAAAAAATGTCCCGTCCTAAGTGTTGTCAAAACCTACAAGATTAAATGATTTTTTCATTTTAATTTTTCATAACCCTCCACTTATAATTTCCAGGTGTGGCGTCTAGACTTAGTAATGGTGATACTGTTCAAAGCAATACCTCTAGAGAGCACAGACGGAGAACGGCTGGAGAAGCACCCAGAGTGCACCCAGCCGGGGCTCTGTGTCAACCCGTACCACATCAACGTATCAGTGAGGGAGCTTGACTTGTACCTCGCCAACTTCATCAACAGCTATGGTAATGGGAGCGACGGTCTTCCAGGTCTCTCGCTCAGTTATTCCGTGGATGCTTTTTGTTTCTTGTTTTCTTTGTTTTTGTATGTCATCTTTTTCTTTTATGCTGTCTATTATGTCTTGAATAGAGAATCGTGGAGAAAGAAGAGAGAGGTCTTTGCCCAGTACCGAAACGGCTAGATGAGATAATATGGTCTCTTTCGGTACCAGCATTAGCTATAAATGCTTTGGTCAAGCTCTACAAGGCTATACTGATCACTTGCTTGCTGCACTTGTATTACAGGCAGATTAGATTCTAATAGAAATCCAAGGATTAATAAATTAAAGAGATGACATACGTTGTTTTTTAGGTTTATTTGCTAACGTAGATATATAAATTAGGATTTGAGACTTTTATGCTTGATATTATAATTTGTTTTTGTTTCGATCAGATATGCAATAACTATTAGATAGATAGCTTTGTTAGGGCCAGTTTCACCAGTAACAGATAAAATTTCACTGAGAGATATTTTATTCCTGTCACTGTCTTACTAAAACGTCATGTTTCATGAAATAAACATAGGTTTATCTGTCAGTTTTTTTATCTGTGACTGATGAAACATGCAAGTAGCACTATTAATTAACCAGTAGATCAAATAGACCTCCATAAAAACCTTTTATTGCTAACAAAGTCGATGTGTTTCAGATATACTAAGCGGATCCCTCTCGCCTCACACTCCTAGAGACAAAGAGAATGAACACGAGGCTAAGAGCAAAGGTAACTTGGCCGCAGGTGTTGTGACGTGTCTGTTCTTTCTATAGTCTATGGCAAGGGGGCTATCGTTCGTGAATTTGCCACTAGAGGTGCTAGTGTAGCGTGAGGTCCGAAATCATTCAATTTACGTATGGGTTTCGTGAAATAAATTAGAATTTCTTTAATTTTTATCTGTTGAAAAGTGTTTTCTCCGTAAAATATTCGAAATAAGGATCATTTGGCAATGAATTATGAAATTTTTTAAATCGGTGTTATGAAAAATAGGCATAATATGTCCTTCATTTTTTCTGAACTGGATTATGATGATAGTTATTTATAATAAATAAACTGGATATTGTTTATAATTAATTAATGAGAGAAAAAAAAGTCACTTTTGCCTATAAATCTGGACCTCAGGTGACAGTGGCGCAATCTGGTGAGCAAACAAACGATAGTCCCCATTGGTACGAGATCTTCAAAATTCGAACGTTTATTAAGTTTTGAGAATATTTACCGTTGGATTCAAATTGCTTTCTTTTAAATTGTCCGTAGTGTGATAAATTAAGCTCCTAAGTGCCCGTATCACCACTTACAGATAAAATTTATCTGTCAGATATTTTATACCTGTCACTGTCTAAAACATCATGTTTTATGAAATAGACATAGGTTTATCTGCCAGTTAAATGTGTAAAAACGGTGGTGAAACATGTCCTATCCTAAGAGTTTTTACTTTATTCTCACAACTTACTAAATGTAATTTTTTTGAATTATGAATTTGTTAGATTCCGTCATTAAAATTATCAGGCCCTCAATTCTGCTAATTTAAAATAGCCTCAGTTGTGTGTCGGCAGAGTGTCAATTGCATTTTTTGACACATTTGGTATTTTGCTAAACAATGGCTTACACTTATTGCGACCAAGTGTGTCTAAAAATGGCATTGACACTCTGCCGAGACTAAAAATATTGTGAATTAACAGATTTGGGCCTTGGTTGAATGATCACGTACCACATGTTATCTTCCAACTATGGAAAGAACACGAAATTTTTATTTTTGCACAAAATTGTTCGTTGTCAAAGTTTTCATTGTATCTCTGTCATATTTTTGCATTTTGATGTAATCCCAGCATTGGCTTGCACTCACACTTTCATGCTTTAAAAAAATTGGGATTGTGATTTCGTATTTTTGGTCGTTGCTCGTTTGTTTTTGTCTGTAGTCGGTGTTCCTTCTCTTTCACTCTTTTTATCTCTGTATATGTTGATGCTCTTCTTACTTTATTTCTTGGCCATTCATATTTTTAGATTTGCTATTTTTAAACAAAAAATGTGAATAAGTTCTCGTTTTTGATTGGTCTCTTTGAAGATGTGAAAACTGGCCATGTTTTTCAATTATTTTTTCAAAAAGATGGTTACAGAAAGTTCTGGAACAGCATCAACATAAAAGTGTATTGAAAGATCACTCTCATTTGATGTTCTATGATTGTTGTCGTGTACCGTAGTTTATTACTGACCCCTGTCATGTACACAGGTTGGATGTTAGCTAAACCTAACTTTTACCTAAATGTGTTAGGTCATAATATATACCCTATTAGATTGATGTTAGCTTTTAATATCTGTTGCTGGATATTGGCAGAATACTGTAGGTACAAGAATATGTTTTGAAAACTGTGTCTATTACTCTCCTTTATCAACCTATATACTAAGATTACTAAGTATATAGTTTTGGAGTCACATAATAATGGGTGGCTCCAAAACTGTTTTGGAGTCATCATAGTTATCAGAAAAAGCAAGACAAATGTATAACCCAAAAACAAAGATTATGATGTTGACTGGTGTTCATCAAAAACACAGCATTCAGTCGGGTCTCACAGTTGAGTGGTTTTAATTGTGCCACCCAAGTGGAATCGTCCCCTTGCATATTGTGCCTACAAAGGTAAGTATCCCAAGAATTCACATGTTCTTTTGAAATACTCTTTACAAAATTCTGCCAATATCCAGCAATACCCCCACCTCCATAGTTTGTTAGAGAGATGACGTCATGATCAAAGAAGGCCCGTTTCTATAAACCTGGTTAATTTCAGGCTACAGTCACAATCCTTACAACGGAGTAATATGCAACGATATCATTCTAGCCACCGGTGTCTTCTCCTCGAAGGAACTATGGAAGTTGTCCAAAGGTAATTTTTATTAACCAACTTCTGAATCATTAGAAAATAAGAGCATAGAGTACTCTCTGCTGCGTTGCGTTGCCGTTCTTTTATTTTTCTTTTCTTAGGCTGTCTACACACCAAAACATTTTCGAACATATACCTAAGCGCCGGCCTTGCCCGGCGGGTTCATGCCGCTTGGCGGCTTTGTTGTGTAGACAGCTTAACATACCTACATCTGTCAAGCCTTTTTTCTCTCTGGGTAAGCAGAGAACACTTCCCCCCACTTGCATTCAGTTGACTGAGGTTGATATTCTTTTCTTTCTTATTTCTGCCTTTTAATTACATTTATTATGCCATTCCATTTAATCTTTTACTAAGACGCAACGCAACGCAGCATTGAGGCTTCACTCTAACCCTCATGGCTCCTCTTTTTGTGATTTTGCTACGTTTGGCAATTGTTTTATATTTTCAGTGTTCATCATCAGCCCCATTTTCCATCTTATTCACATATAGTTTAGCCCATTTTACAAAAAAATATCTATATTCCAGCATCAATACTCCAAGAAACGGGTTCGGAGTCACCGGGTGGCTCCGGAGGCGGCATAAAGCTGGAGTCAGGGTACTACTGCGGGTACAACAGTCCAGCGCCTCCCGCCTTTGAACCTCCACCTGAACGGTCTACACCTTCCGCCATGCTGGTTGGACAATGCTTCAGTAAGTATTCTAACCATTTAGCATATTCATTGCCCGTTTCAGCATCTACAGATCAAAAAATGACAGATATTTTATTCTCCATTTTATAAAGCATGACTTTTAAGACAGAGAACAACACGAAAGTCATGTTTTATGAAATAGACATAGGTTTATCTGCAAGTAACATTTTATCTGGCTATTGAAAAACCGCGCCTTAATAGGTTAGTTTCTTGGGAAGAAAAGGATATCAAGAGTATCAGTTTAGATGACGTGCATGTATGAGGTAACTGATGAATGTGGATGAAACAATAGAAGTGTGTTTTGATCGTAGCAAGTGGAGGGAAGTATTCTGTGTCTACACCGGGAAATCAGTATAAAATGATTACTGACTGATTAATTTAATACAAGCACATCGCCAATTGAACAGTTTCTATTCAACAATTACATATTAAATAACATCTACTAACATTACTTTGACAAGTCAACGACCATTAAAACTCTAACTATAAAACAATAGGCCGCCATATTGATATTCAAGAGCATCACTGCTATCGAATCACGCGCACGTGTTATATCACTAAATATAGACGTGTTGTGAAAGACGTGAATCAGAACATAATAAAGTTACTTGGAAAGTATGAATAAGTTTTAGCAGGTAAAGGCTGAGACATTTTTATACGATTTTTGTTTTATTTTAAGTTTAACGATGAGTTTGAGTCAGTCGCTTAGGAATTCCTTATTTAAAATCCTACAGATTAAACTTCGTGGTGCAATTTGATATGCCTTTTGCGATATGGACATTGTGAACTGGGAATTGTGTACACTACAACCAACTTTGTGGGTTGGATTCCGATTACAGACAAATATGACGTTGATTTGTTAGACGAAGAAGTTTTGAAGTTTAGATGTCGTTAGATTAATTTTGTAATCGTTCTGCTAACTTGGTGTAATGATGAGATAACAGGGTATCCTAGTTTGGGGACCAGGCACTATATAAACTTCATTTACACCTACTATAAACTAATAGATTAGGTATTTTGAGCCTACTATGTAAACATTAAGAAAGTGTACAAGCTGAGAAAAAAAAAGTCCTGTTTTAATGTTTTTTTTTAAATTTCCTAAAAATTGGTAGCCATATTATAATGACGTAATGTCCTTATTTCTGCAGGTATCCCACACAGCTCAGCCGGTTTAAGCGCGGCTCAATCTCCTCTAGTTCCCTCCAACACCATCTTCTATCAGCATCCTCCACCCACCGACACACATCCAACTGGTAAGCATATTGTCAAGTTCTGTCTTACTTGGTCTTACATTACGTGTAGGTAATTGGTTACAAAGAAGTTAATAAATATGTTGTGTAGGTGTGTATTGGTAACAAACAGCAGGGGCTCAAGTCTGATAATTTAAAATAGCCAGTCGGCAGAGTGTCAATGGCATTTTTTGACACATTTGGTATTCTGAATAGCTTACACAGATTGCGACCAAATCTGTCAAAAATGTCATCGACACTCTGCCGACACACAACTGAAAATTGTAAATAAGCAGACTTGGGCCCCTGAACATGGTCAAACTACTCCCCGCGCTAGTTTTAAAATTGTTTTGTATAAGAGCAGTATCGCGTCTACTAAAATGAGACACATGTGTTCGTTACATTACATCAGAGCCGGGGCTCAAACTTAAATGGACTAAATATACAGGGTGTAACAAAAAGGGTATATAAAGCCGAAACACAGCGATAGTCCTCATGAAACTGAACAACTTTCCCCAAGGAACATGGGTCGTAACTCGAAAAAAATTTTTGGATCGCCCATACTTACTCGATCAGCTGATCGGGCATTTTGTATGGGGAGGCGAAATTTTTTTTTCGAGTTACGATCCATGTTCCTTGGGGAAAGTTGTTCAGTTTCATGAGGACTATCGCTGTGATTCGGCTTTATATACCCTTTCTGTTACACCCTGTATAACAGAAGACTTCACGGTACTAAAACATGACTTACTTCCAGCATCAGACGCACTATCAGGTCAGCATTCGAGTGGCAAGTACGATGGAGCACCAGGTCAGGATTCTCTCGGAGACTTCGTCACTTTCGTCTGTCAGGAACCTCCGACTGATGTCCAGCAGTTACAGGTGAGAAATTAGGATGTTTAATGCGGATCCCTAACTATCTTTAAGCTGTGACACGCAAAATCACAAGTAAGTACAAAGACCTTAAAAAGCCAGAGCCATTTTTTAAGCCGGAACTGAATAGTGACCACTCAAGTAAGCGAGTTCAACACACAACACCGTTAATATAGATCCAATACAGGATCCTGTAAAAAGTGTTCCAGCAGAACTAGACGGCCATGGAAAAAAGGTTGTCTTTGTTTGACACATAATAGGTACCTATCAAAGGTTGGTGCTATCCTCACGAGCGAGAGAATAGCGGCGATATTATCGTCACGCCACGTATTTCTTTTTATGAACTCTCTGTGAATAGAAATACGTGACACATTAGTCATCATGCCTATTAGACATGATGACTAAAAATTTTGTTTACTCCATCACATAGATTAATTTAAAATATTAGACGCGTATGTTTTCTTTTTTCTCTTAAACCAAAAATAACAAAGATACACTGGGTTAAAGTTGCTCGTGACGTCACGTTTGAGTACGATTTTTACTCAATGGTGACGTAAAAACCCCCCACTCCGTAACTTTGATGCTCTGTATCTTTGTATTTATTTGTGTATTTGATCAGGTAAAAAATGTGATTCAAATATTTTTTAATAGCCTAAAATACTAATTATAATTCAATTTTTTGAATGTAGTCATCATCCCAATGGTGAGAGCGCCTTACAGATGGAGATGGAAATAGTTCACAAAAATCCCTGTATGTGTAGTCCAACAATCCGTTTGATGTATTCCAGGTCCATAGTCTATCTCGAAGTCCGAAGCCAGCTTACTTCAGCAGCTCAATGCTGCCGCCACCGCCGCTGCCACCGATGGCACGACCTGTTGCTATCATAAGATCTACTGGTTAGTTATACTTATTTCCAGAATACCTTTATAACAGAAAAATGCCAAGATATTAAAAAATATATATATATAAATGCTTAATTACTTAACTTTGTGAACTGGCTGCTGACTCAGCATGCGGCGTCTTTTCATTTCTCGTACCTATGTATATTGTAATTTGTATTTCATCGAAAGTTCCAGTGATTTTTGTGTTGCTCACATATAGGCACAATCAGTGTAGGTATTGACACGACATGCACAAGAATAGTCTAAGTACAGTTTCGCCACCTATTGATAAAATTTAATTGACGGTTAAACTTATCTCTGAAAGTGATTTCATTAAACATGTCGTTTTAGACAGAGACAGGAATAAAATATCTGTCAGATAAATTTTATCTGTAATTGTTGAAACAGGCCCCAAACACAGACAGATTCACTTTATTACGAGATTCGTATTGTAACATTCTTAGTATAAAAATACCGACTGATATATTTATATAACCCCCCACAGCGAGCGAGCTAGTCGGCGGCGGCGGCACGTCCCCGTCATCGCCGGAGGTGCGCTCGCCCCCCACTTCCCCGCGCCGCCGCTCCCCCCACTACCGCACCGACTGCCCCCCCATCTCCCACTTCAACCACTTCCACCAGCCCCAGCAGGTAATTAATTATGAGGTGAGGTATTTTCTTAACTAATTCTTTCTTTTATAATCTATAAGTAAAGCCGGTGTCACATTACGAAACTAGTTTCGGTTTTAAAATGGAAACTTCGTATCGCTAGAAGTAAAAAAGTTAAATTGATACCAGTTTATTTACATATTTCTGGCCAGTGTCTGTTAACGAATTTTCAAAGATACAAAGAAATAATCTAGCTCGTTTGAACATCCATCTAGGCAATTAATGGACTGTAGAAGATGTTCATTCACTCTTATTAAGAGCCAGGCTCTTGTCGGTGGAGTAACTACCATCTTTGTCTTTCTTCTGCCAACAATTTGACAGATAGAATACATTTCCAGAAGAGTTCCACCAACTCCAGAAGAGTATACTTTACGAGAATCTTTTCTTTACTTCCAGGTGTTCAGCTACGGATCTTTGGGTAGCGTGGGCCTCGGCGGGGGGGTGTCTGCGGCGGGGGGAGGGGCTGTGATGGCGGGCGGCGGCGGGGTATCGCCCCCCGGGGGGCTTGGGCTGTATGCACCGAGGGCACCCGCTAGAGCGCCTCCGAGGTAAGGGTTTTGAAGACTTGGGTGTTGGGATAAGGTTAAGATAAGCCTACTAGATCATCATCATCAACATCATTTTAAGAGCGTCGCTCTTGTAGGTGAAGTCTGCGCCACTCTTCTCAATTCTCTGCCGTACGTTTGAGTACCTAATACGACACAACTTCTATTCCCTCTTTTATTTGGTCTATGTAAGTTCTTCGTGGTCTCTACTGGTGGGTAATTCTGATGATTAACGCACCGGACGACGCAGTGTGGGAAGGCCTCCAACAAGGTGAACCGACGACCTGGTGAAAGTCGCGGGAAGTTGTTGGATGTGGGCAGCGCAGGACCCTTGTGGAGATCCTTGGGAGGCTTTTGTCCAGCAGTGGAGGGCCACGACCTGGTAATTATGATGATGACGGACGCTGGCTGTGAGTGCTTTGGTATTCATGATCACTAAGCTCATTAGACGCTGGCGTACGCGTAAGAAAGCAGAACTAGGAGGCTAGTGTAGAACTTCCTTCCTCTTGTGTGTTACAAATCTCAAACAGATACCTTCTATGGATTGCCGGAACTAGTGATGCTCAAGAGTTTAATTAAGTTAGCTTCAATAATCCGTTGCGTGTGTTTACAGATGGAACGCTCCATTCCCAACGCTAGAAGATGAGTTCAATATAATGACGGCTCATGCGGGACCTGACCATGTCGTGCTGTTGGATGATGGTAAGACAACATGTTTACTTACAAATCGCTGAACTAATCTTAGATCTACACAGGGTACTGGTTCTTACCTAAATATATCTGGCAAAAGATCGCACAGGATTTCTACCACAGATTTTGAATAAAGAGAAGTTTGAATGCATGAAATGTCATTTTCTATACCAATTTCCAATAGCTGCGTAATCACTAAGTGAGCATTCTGACTACGTAATGTTTGACCATAAGCCAATTGAAAGAGGCTCCCAAGAACTAGTTTACTCTATAGAATAGCGAAGTCTTTCCTGAACCGACAATCATACTATGATAAGCAGTCACAGATTCTTGCCCATCGCCGTGTTACTAAAAATAGTAGTTCATATATTTTTGCTCTCGCTCTCTTTCTTCTTGTACCGAACGCTCTCCCTTTCCCACAGATCGCTTCTTCCAATCCAGCGTGATTACATCCGAAGCGACGGCCATGGACACGACATCTGTCGGTCAGACAGTCGGAGTAGACTCCGACGACATCGCGCCCGACAAACCCGCGCCAGACCTCCGCTCGCCGTGATCCACGCCCCACGCCGCGTCGTGCTCCGACGACCGTTCAGACTTGACCGGCCTCACAAGCCACTCCAGTCAGAATGGCGGATCAGTGCTAAGGTGGACGCCGGCTCCGCTGCCCCATTGGCGGCCAGTAACAAACCGGACTGTTTAGAGGTTAAAACATATTTTTTCAAGACTCTTTTGTTTTGCTATTCGATATTCAAAGTGGTGACTTGGAAATTTTTTATTTTAATTTTGTAATTAAACCTTTTTTGTGATCTGATCTTCATTAATTATTTTATACTATTAATGATTGAAGGTTTAAATATGAGAACTGTAAATATTGAGGAGATACGGTTGCGGCTATTATCTAGTTGGAATTTAGGATTAAACACTATTCTCGCCCCCTTTCAACTCTGTATTTTCTTGTACTGTAATGTTCCGAACGAAGTGACCTTGTAACGTGGCGCTCTGTTTTTTTATTGAACACAGCGCCATCTAGCGACAAAAACTATAATTACGTAAGGTACTGTATTAAAATAGGAAAAATACAAGGGGTGAAAGACGGCATTCATTTAATACTCGTTAAGGCGTTAACAAAATACTCCAATGGAAATTGTGTAAAAAAATAATAAAGATACTCAAAATAAAAACAACATATTATATTCTAATATTTTTATAGAATACAAATCAAGTATGATATGATCAAGCCTTCCAGTAATTTAGTGAATTATAAAATGTAAATGAAATGCAGCTTCGATGTTGATTTGCTGAGCTGTGAGACATTAGACGAGGAAATCGATACATGAAACATAATGCTTCCATTGCTAGCGTCAAAACACGACTAATTGACGAAAGTGTGATATCATAAGTTGTTTTTGTTTCGTTGTTGTGTGTTTTGTATTGAAAAGTATAGAGTAAGCGAAAGTAGTTTTTTTTTTAATTTATTGATCGAATATAAGAAAGACGAGCCTTGCTTAAGAGATTAGTTTAGATGTATTATTAGTAGCCATGAGATTTAGTATTATTTTTATTGTTATATTTTAATCCAGAGATCTTTTTATTTTTTAATACAATAAATGCTTTTGTTTATGTTCTTTAGGTTTTTATTTAAATTTTGCCTAAAATTGAGAATTTCAGGAGTCAGAAAAATCTTTTTGAAACATAACAATTCTGATTTAAGCTTTGCTTGGTTTGCTTAAAGTTGGTTTATTTTATGCAATTTACGAAAAAAAGAATAGATGATCTCATAGTCATAAAATAAAATATAAAACTCGCTTATTGTTTGCCTAAAAAATATTTAAAAATCCTTACATTTTTGTATCTCTGGGTTAAAAAATAACAATAATTCAGTAGTTCGACGATTGTCGAGGGATATTTTATAGGTGCCTTTGATAAAGATCGTATAATAACTTACATGATAGGAAACTTGTACATTGTAGCATTCTATTAATAAATCCATCCGCTCATACCTGTTATATGAAACAGTTCATTATCTATTAAAATTAAGATTTAAATTTTGTAAACAAAAATTGTTTCTGAATGTTTTCGCACAAAGAAATCTTGGGTGACATTATGGTGTGTAGACACCTATAGGATTTACGCCAGTAGCACACCTTCCTGCCTGGCCGCCAACGGAATAATGGCGAGGTGTGCTACGAGCGTTAAATGAAGAATTTTCAGAAAAAGTCTTTTTGTTTACAAAGTCATGAACCTGTAATCTCCTAACCTTAATATTTGTAAAGAGTTGCGTTTACCCTTCTGTACGGTTACGTTCGTTCGCAATCCCGTGGCCATACGAGAAAAGCTAGTCATTAGAATTACAATGTAAATTTAATGTTACCTAAAGTAATAAAAAAATATTTACAATTATAACTCCTTACGTTTATTAGTAAGGGGTCGAAACTAAAATTGTGGCCAAATTACATGTAACGAAATCCAAATATATATACACGATTTTTAAATAGTGATAGAGGTACGTTATTATAGAAACGTTTAAGCTGTCAGTTCGTTATTTGATTGTAAAGTGAGACAGTGAAAAACTTGGAAAAAAATGTTACCTATAAGAATAATACTTTCACTAAAGTGCCATAATTATTGCTGTCTTTTTCATCAAAACACGAACTCTGGCGTTAAAAACAGAATTTCACTATAATCTAGGCTTTTGTAAGCAAGCCACTTTGATTGACACAGTAATGCATTACATACAACTCGGTTTCAATATGTGTGGATCTCACTGGAATGTCAAACACGTCCCCACTCTCTTTTCAACTTCTCGCGCTTAAATGTTTATTACACCCTGCGGTGTTCAGGCTGTCTTAGCTGACTACCGCGCAATGTAATAGGAGTCGGCCAGTTAGACTACTATCTAATTAGACGCATCGAATGGGTTTGGCGAGTCTTACTGTCTAACTGCCTGAATACCGCGAGGTATAATAGGAGTCTTACTAGAGAGTGCTATAGCATTGACGTGACGTCACTACGCCAGGCCCACAAATATTGTGATCGAGTTGCAAACCACAAATTCAAACGATGCCTTTCTTTTGTAATTAAACAGTAAATAGGAAGTTAGTATGTAGGTAACGTAGCAATAAATGACAAGCAATAAGTAAAATAATAATAATAATAATAAAAGCAGCTTTAGTAAAGCTAGAATTGGTACTGAAGAATGTAGTTTGATCTTATTATATTCGTAACAATTGACTTGCAAAATATTTTTTCTATAGAAATCTGGCTGGACAGACTGTATAAAAATCTATTTAAGGTAGAGAGAAGCAGTTTGGTACAATTATTGAGTACATTAGCTATTTCACAGAAAGCTATAAAAATTAGACTTTATAAACAGCGGATAGTTCAACTAGGCAAGCGGGAATTAGTCAATTGCTAGCTATAGACATTATTAGAAGTTATAAAAAAAACAGTTAAAAGGATAAAAAATAGAAGTGTCACTAAAGGCTTGTTGAATGCAACGATGAACATTAACTCATTTGCGTCAGAACGAAAAGGGTAACCTCGTGGTAAGGCAATATAAAAATTTATAGGTGACGAATTTAAAAGCTCATTGGTGCCGAAAATTCTAGACTGTGATTCAATTGTTCATTGTGAACGTGTCTTATATTGAAATAGTTGTTTTTGTATGATTGGCAATTGCACAGCTAGTGCTGTTGGAAAGGGACAGAATAATGCATACAGTACAGTACTATAATATAACTGACAGAGACATGTTGTATGAAATGCATTTGTTAATGTAATTGTATTTGTAAATTGGAAGCTGGGTAATGTAACAAGTTTTTGACGACAGCAATTAGTAGATTCGGTAGTATTTTTTATTCATAGCTTTGCAATAGTATTTATGTAAAAGGCAAACTCAGACGTTTGGAAAAATCTTGAAGAATTTCTGCGTTTGCCGCTGTACAATATGATTTGTTTTAGCACCATTGTTATGATATGGAGTAATGATTGAAAGCCTAAACATTATGTGCCTTAGATACAACAATATTGTATGATATTTATGATGCGTTCTATACAACGTGCTAACTAGAAATAAATGATATACGTTATTTTGAATGCCTAAACTTCGAATCTTTATCTTCATTGTTAGATTTGAGTTTGGCGAAGGCTTGTGTATTGGAACTCTTGAAATTAGCTACCTACACCTGTGTACTCCTTGTGTATCCACTTCCTGGTTACCTATCATTTATTATTTGCAAATAATCCACACCATGTAACTTCTTGAGTTTGACATTTGAATAATCCTTGGATCTTTTGAGTAGTTTATCAAATAAAGATTTCATTTACATGTATTATAGGTCCAGTTTTATCTAATAACAATTGGTTGTACTTTTGTTGGTCAAAATTTTGATCATCCCAGTCTGGAAGTTAATTTAGAATCCAGAGTATTATTATAACCCCCAACTAACAATTATATTACAATTAAGTAACGCTTCTATGCGTAGTTTTGCTGATATATAAATACTTCAACTATATTCTATAATTTAGTACTTACCTACATTATACCCATTTAAGTACCAATCGTATACTTTACTGACATATATCTTAATCTACGCAACTTTTGAATTAGGCACGCTTTTTAATTTGAAACGAAAAGTAGGACGAATTTTAATTATTGCATGGCTTTTTAAGATTTATCTATTGATAATTGAAATTACATCTATTCTGTAAAAACTTCTGCATTATAAATTTATAATTATTTATTTCCTCGATATAATTAAAACAAAATAATAAAAGAAACACAAATCCGTCTTACTATTAAGTTTTGTGGACTTCTGAAAGTTAAATAACATACGTAAATAGAAAATAATTGTAAGAATAATTAATTAAATTAACCAATAGAAGAATACTCATAGTCAAGAATCTCTTAGTTCATCTGACGTGCAATTATAACTTTTTTAGCGAATTTATTAATTATTTTTAGTAGATATTATTATGATTGTGTCCATGACCATGGTTGTCTGTAAATACGTATGTTCCGGAGTGTAATTAATTACGAATTTTAATTATTTCTATAATTTAACAAATCTGTTAAAATGTTTGTCAGAATTCATGTCCTTTCTGTGCTTTTATGTCTTAAACATTTTCTTTTTCACCTCCCTTTTTTATGTTAAAACTGTAATTGTACGCAAACCAAATGATTTATCTCAAAAAAGAACACCAAGAAGCAATTGTATTCCTAAATGTTACGATAAATCATTTGTTTAGCATAATTAACTAAAGATAGACTTGTAAAAATGTTATAACATGTATTTTTAACCTATATATAGTAAGATATTTATAGAATTTTAGTCGTTTAATTATTTCGAACGACTTGTTATAAAGAAAATTGGTGCTTAAAGCTTAAACAAAATAGGAGTGCGGTTCGGGAACGAGCCGCGTGTGTATTGTCATGGAGGGGTCAGAGCATTATGACATAGCATGCGTTGTTATGCTCGCATTTCGCAGTGGATTGTTTATGTACAAAAAACAACAACAATTTTATAAAACATCAAAATGATCGCTGCACGAAAGTCACCGCGACCGACACGCTTAAATTCACAAGAAAACAAAAATGCATCATTTAAAATTTTAAATAAATTAAAATTGATCGCCGCTCCAAAGTCACTGCGGACGATGCGTACAACTTCAGTAATAATATTTTCAAGCAAATAAACAATTCATTGTGAAAATGCGAGCAGTTATAATAAAGTAGGTAAACTTTGCTCAATATCGATGAAAACTGAAAGTGTTACAGTTGATGCAATACAAAGAAACAAACTAAGAGTTGCGTTTTATTTACCATCTTGTCGATTCTACTTGTAAATTTTCTAGAAAATGTTGCCAAAAAAACATTTACTTAGGTCCTACGTCTTAATACCTTGGTACTTAGACGAACGACCGCAGCTACTTATTTGAAGTTTGATATATGAAATCAGTGAGTAGTTTGGGAGAACGCCCGCCTCTAATCTTGGAGACGGGGTTTCGATCCCTGGTCTGTAGATTTATTTCTCATGTACAGATTCAATATTTGATTTATCACTGGCTAAAGCGGGCCACACACGCTAGGTTATGCCTGACGGTTATGCTTGAACAGTTGAACTGTGAAAGCATAACTGAAAATGTGTACCTAAATTTTGCTTGCGCAGGTAAAAAATTATACCATAAACACGTTCAGTTATGCTTGCACAGTTCAACTGTTCGAGCATAACCGTCAGGCATAACCTAGCGTGTGTGGCCCACTTTATGGTTAAGGACTAAACATCGTGAGGAAAATACACATAGAAGAATTCGAAGGTGTAAGTATGCACTTATGTGAAATCCACAAACTGGTCCAGCGTGGCAGATTACGGCCTAATCACTCTCGTATGATAGTAGGCTCGTGCCCCTTTAGAAGGGACGTGAGGGCTGATGATGATATGATAAATCTTTTCCTATCTAGCCATCAGTGTCCCGCAGATCGGCAAAGGCGTCTCCCTCCTCCACGATTCTCTATCCTGAGCCACCTCTGCCCAGTCATCCATGAAGATGTCATTTTCATCTCGTCACCTTTTTCGTGATATGAAATCACGTCAATGTATTAAATATTAAATAACCTGTGCCATTAGAGCCTTCATTCCCATACTAAATCTACAAGTGTAAAGCTCTTCTTAAATTGGATAAGACAAGAAGCGAAACTTTTTGTAAAAGTTGGTAGAAGTTTCACATGAGGTCAAGTTACTTGATCGTTTGAGTAGTGACCTGGAAAAAGGGTGAAGGAAAACTATTTATTTTAGGCTAAGTATAGGTTTATGTAGTAATAGAGATTGTCCGCGACCTCGTACGCTTTTATCGTTATTTTCGAAAAAGACTGATATCTGCATACATACATATCCATCACGCCTCTCTCCCATTGGGGTAGGCAGAGACCACTTCCTTCCACTTGCTTCTATCCAAACACACCTCTTTCTCTTCATCCACACTCATCAGCCGCCTCATACATGCCCGTCGGTTTAGGGTACTCTTGATTTAGCGTTTCTTGAGCAAGTCCCCGATTTGATCGAGGTACGTTCGTCTTGACCTTCCCCTCACAGCATCTCCAAATGCAACACCACACTCACTGATATCTAATTACCTACATTATAGCTTCTATGGCAGGGCTTGCTCATTTACACCATAATGTATAGGCCCGCATTATTCTGATAAAACTATTTGAAAAGAGCAACCCAACAGTTTCATGCTACATTCTTCTCCGGGGAAAACTGCTATCTTGCGATAACTTGCGAATCTAGCGTTCGCTTTAAAGAATAACATCGATATATTTCAGGCGCTATGTACCTACCTATTGCTGAAGAAATAGAGATTATTGAGTTTAGAATTAGAATATCATCCAGCTCAGTATACTGCTGCGACTCCAGGCCACAGCAACTGAGTTTGAGTAAATGCGTTCAAAATAAAGGCTCTTACGCACAAGCGGTTACAGTTTTTGGGTTTGACGTGTTATATGAAAAACAAGAACCGCGGTAGGCGGTTGAACATGGTTTTTTAGGTCTATGTAAGACTTAAGACGTCAAAAAAGCTGCAGACACGAGTAGGTATATTATAAAAGGTATCTTATTGAAGGAAAACTTACTAAAAAATATATGAGACAAGAACTAAAACAGTCAATACATAACATAAAAAGTAACAAATAATAAGCGATGTCAATAAATAAGAAGTTAAACTGATCGAGATACGCATATAAGTACCTAACCAATAAGCAAGTTCGAAGAATTTATCAGTTTTATAGGTGATTTATAATACCACAACACAATATGGCATAAGAAAATCAGAAAATAGGTAAAACACAAAAAAACAAAACACTGTTTACGAAAAAAATGCGCAAATTATATATCGCCTCTTACGTGGTTTAATTACTACTTACTATCTATGTAGGTAGGTATTTAAATAGGTACGCGCGTCCCTTACAAGAATCTTATTAGATTCGCCAACAAACAGCAATAAGAATGAATCATAAATCAAATCGTAACATAAATATAGTCCAATAAATCGAAAGCAGAATCGAGTTGCGGGATCGCAAAAATCAATAGTCGATGCCCAGTGGGGACCTTCCCAAGCTACTAAAAACTTTTTCTAAAAACAAGATAATTACAACATCAACCTTAACCACATACAAATAAGATAAAATATCCAGAAACAGAAACAAAGCACTTGTGTCATTTATGAATGGAAAGCGGAAAGAACGGATAATCGACGCCTAGCCTTGTGCGATATCGATTTTACTTGGTAGCACTTTTCCGCCAACGTTCTTACAAAACTATATACGTCTCTCTCTGACGTTCGGGGAAAGTAAGTGTGTTAGAACGAGAGGGTAGTATTAAGTTTGTCGCGCGCTGAGCGGGCCGCGTAAAGCGCCGACCGCGGCGTTACCATGGTAACGGGTCAACTGAGGGGTAAGATCTCCGATATTATTCAGCGTTATCAATTTTCGATATTTTAGGTCACGCAGGAAAAATGTCTGAAGTAATTGTAAACGTGATTGTAGGCGATAATTCGATATCCATACGATTGGAAAATGATACGATTACGAGGAAAATTGAAGATTTAAATATCGATTTGGTAAGAATTTCTTTCTTTTTAGGTTATGTTGATGACGCGCGAATGACTTGTCGAAAAATATTGGATAATTATTGATTTTATTGATTCATCAACTTTATAAAAATAAATGTTATTTATCCTACCTATTTTATTAAACATTAAGCAAAGAAAATGTTCTTTGGGTACGTATTCATAACACTTTGTTAGGTAGGTAAGTAGGTACTTATTCGGCCTGCTAGATTTAGGTAGGTATCTACCTACTCGTCTGATTCATTGTTAGTAGGAGTCTCTCGCATACAGCTATAAGGGTACTTTATTGGCTATGATTCATTAGCAAATACCTACACGTAAACCTACGATCTAAAGGTACTTTGGCGATTTTCGTTTTCATGCCGTTTGTTCCTCTTGGGTATCTATATATACGCGTAGGTAGCGAAACAGTAGGAGTTTAAGATTCATTCCACTCATAAAAAACCCCAGTATCATTCAACTGTAAAATCCAACTTTTTTTGATAGACATCTGTTGACTCATAATTTTCGTAATTTTTATGTTTTGTAATTAGTCGGATTAAACAGCTAAGTGATTGAAACGAAGAGAATATACACGCAGGTCTTTAGCTCTTGCTGTTAAAAACTTGTTATTAGAACCTAAAAAATAAAATTTCGAAGAATATTGCATTGAATAAAAGGTAAGTAAAATAAAGTAGGCCATTGAAAAAATATGAAATTCATAATGTATCTTTTTGGTGAGAAATACACGAACACACTGATTTTACCAAATATAAAATGACTACGCAAGGAGGGTTTATTACATAGACTTTCTGTCGCTACTTCCTCCCTTTTGTTTTAATTAAACCACATTATAACCACAAAGCCATAGAATGGCTGTATAACCCACCACCCTTTCGACATCCTTAGAAAAAAGAAAGAAAAAGGTCATTGCACCCGGAAGATAGTGGCACGAGCCACAGGTGTGCGGTCGATAACATCGATTTTGTAAAAAGATCGATATCTGACGTCACGCAACATGGCGGGTGCGCGCGCAGCTGGCAGCTGATAAAAAACTTATGTTAATATAATAGGGTGTAATATTAAGGGGTGATATTTGGACACGCAAATGTTAAAGCTAGTTTCCTTTGTTTTTTTTTGACGGCTATAAAATAAGGATTTCTTTTATGGGTCGATATTGTAATTTTTTCGGGTTTTATGAGCTCTAGATTTATTTTCACAGCTAGAGCGTTAAGGGTGTTTCATAATTATCATCAATCAGCTCGTGGAAGTCTACTGCTGGAAAAAGCTTCCCCCAAAGATCATAAATAGCGTTTGTAGAACGAGCAACTTTTCCGATACCTAATATATTCCTATTCGAAGTATCGACTTTCGATATTATAGAGCCCTTTCGATATCGCACCTCATAATGTTTCGAATATCATTCCTAGTACTCTAAATTATCATTCCTAAATCCTAAATTAAATATTATTTGATCCATCTAGTTAGAATCATAGAGTAAGTAAGTAATAAGTAACTAATAATAGCTAACGTCGACCTCACTCCTTTCATCCTGGCAAGCTTTGTTTGCCTGTAATTGGGTCTGCATCGAGCTAGAATTTAAGACACACATATATGTAAACTAAGATGTATACCTGTTGGCAAACCCTTGAAATTAATAAATTCGATATGATTAGAATAATTAGGTACCTATCGAGCTAGATACGGTACAGTATGATGTAACGTAAGCTAAAAGCGTGCTCCGTGCGGGCAGGACGTGGTATAGGGGCGGCAGGCGCGACGGTGGTTTAGTGATGTGCTGTTAGGTATGCCGATATCGATACAAGATATTTTTAGATTGAATTTATTGATTCTAGGATGAGAAACGTTAAGTATGAGGCATTTAAGTATTTAAGAGCTTAGTATTTACGACTTTATATGTTGATTTATAAAAAAAATACAAATTAAAAGTACCTATCAAACTTATCAAATAAATAGAACAAGTATCAAACACGTGCGAAAGGTTATTATGAAAAGTACATTGGAAATAGATATGTAAAAATAAAATTAGATTTTATCATCTGAATGTAGGGTTACTTATTTCCCAAAGTATTCTAAACCATAGTTTTGTTTTACATATCGTCTATAATACTTTAAAGTCCATGAACCAAATATCGATATTTCAGCTATAGAACACGTCACATCACTACCGATCCCTTTGTCACGAGCCAGGTGTCGAGCGGGGTCATTGTAGAGCTACTGTTTTGTTGTATGTGTGGGTATCATTGTTACACACACACACGTATACACGTATTGTGTTATTTTTGGGGGTTTAAAGTAAAACATTTTCGAGTCTCGCTTGTTTTGCAATACGAACCTGTTTGTATATTAACAGCATTAAAAAAAAAATATGACACGTTTTTTTAAATTGTGAGTTCGAGTTCCAGGCTATGCCTGTGTTAAAGGATGATAGACAGAAATGAAGTTTATAGGTAGTGTAATCAAACATAGGTAGGAGTCAAGTTTTAATAAGGAGTCTGTGATAAAATTTCCAAAGTTTTTTCTCGACTTTCGATACCTTACCTTGTTAACAAAAGCATGTTTACCTAACCTTTATTATTCAGTCAGTGACACCTACGTTATTATCTAGACAAAAGTAACCGACGATATACGAAAGTCACCTTAATAAAAAAAAATGTTTTGTCTAGAAATTCTAGAATACACTTAGTTATAGGTAGGTATTAGTGATACCCTCTGTTCTTAGGTTAGATGTTATATTACTAGATGTCAATTAATTTTGATAAATATAACCTATCGAACTGATTTGAGCTGAAAATGATTTTGTTTCAGCCATTTGGTGGACCAATTTTTAAAATATGTAGGCACATAGAGTTTGGTTACTCGTATTAAAACATATAACTCTCTATCTATCCAAGGAAGTATACAAATGTTCATGTAGGTAAAGTTAAATTGACCTAATTAGCCGTCGATATAAAATATGTATCACAAATTAAGGATCCCCTTGTAGACATGAAGTTCCACCATGAGGTTAAGATTGGCTCCAATAAGTACCAAGTGACAGCAATGCTAGAAAGAGGGCAGAGCTTTTACTATCTCCACCAAAAACTGTAGATAACATTATAACTTTACCTTCCATTGCCGTGAATAGAATGAATAGAGACGAGGAAAGTCTTGAATAGGCAGCAATGGAACATGCATATGTATAGAACTACAAAGTTGCGTAGTAAAACGCTCCAGGGTAGGTTAAGGGTGCATTGAGGACTATCTGTTTGCAAGAGTCCAATGAGAGCGACGTTGTTAATCAATTGTGAGCGTTGTGGAATGGAAATAAAGTTGGGATTGCAAAAAACAAGGGTGAAAGTTAGGGCTAGTACAATTCAGGGTAAAGAAATAGGGGTGTTTGCAGGATGCGGAGTGCGGGGAAGGCAGGGTGCGTCGCGCAGACGTGCTTCAGTCGCCCGCGCGACCCCGCTGCCGCCGGCCGCGCGCCATGGACGAGGCCCGAGCCCGCGACCGCGCGCCGCTCACCGTCATCGTCGCCCCCAGCAACGCTTCGCCCCCCCGGCTGTCTCCAGCCGACCTCCTCCCGGACGGCGATGCGGCGTTCCACCCTCTGTCCGCCGTCAACGGCCGCCTGACCCCTCCAGGTCTCGAGCCCGCGTCGTACGCGACCCTCACTCCCCTGCTCCCGCTGCCGCCGATTAGCACAGTATCAGACAAATTTGCCTATCATGCTGGAGGAACGTTCACGGTTATACAGCAACAACAGTCGTATGCGTCGTTGTCCCCGGCTAATTACAATGAGCCTCTATCACCACAGTCGGCATATAGTAGAAGGAGTGCGTCACCGAACTCGTTCGAGAGGCGATCGCCGACGCCGCCGCTGCCGAGCCCGGGGCTCGACCTTAACGCGGCGTTGATGGCGAGAGAAGAGCAACAGCAGCAACAACAACAACAGCAGCAACAA
Organism: Anarsia innoxiella; assembly: GCA_947563765.1. Lineage (NCBI taxonomy): Eukaryota > Metazoa > Arthropoda > Insecta > Lepidoptera > Gelechiidae > Anarsia > Anarsia innoxiella. The sequence continues at coordinate 759,257 of OX387415.1, forward strand.
CAAGTAAACGACACGGAAGAAATTAATACAAAGGAACTGGCTCAAAGGATAAGTGGAGAGTTGAAGCGGTACTCGATCCCACAGGCGATATTTGCGCAAAGGGTGCTATGCCGCTCACAAGGGACGCTTAGCGATTTATTAAGAAATCCAAAGCCTTGGTCTAAGCTCAAATCGGGAAGGGAAACGTTTAGGAGAATGTGGAAATGGCTCCAAGAGCCGGAATTTCAAAGGATGTCCGCATTAAGGCTAGCAGGTATGGTTGCATGATGCTATTAAATATTCTAGTAGATTAGAACTTTTATATTAATGTGTTTTTATTTGAAATTCTAGTGTTCATCAAAGTCGGCATTGTTTTACCTACACTGTAGGTACTTTTACGTCACGTGGTTTTATGTTTTATAATGGATTATAGAATAAAAAAGGAATCCAATAGGAACTTATTATAAGTATGGAGAGTTTTCTGTAAACCAAATGTAGAGTAAATTTTCTTGTAAAGCTGGTTTATATTTTTCGACTTTTATTTTAAATCTTATGAAGGTGGTCATCATAACTTCGATCGTCTAGGTATCACCTTTGCTTTCAAAGCTTTTTTCAGGTGAGTGATTTCAGTATGAATATTCAGTTTACTAATATTCCTAAAGTTGGTAGGAACCTCTTGTATGCGTTTCCATTTCTATTTTAACGTGGGAGAGTCTTTCCGAATCAGAGAAACTTTGCGAATAGCATCTCCCAAAACATATTTTATCTAAATACCTTATGACTTCAAATCTGTAATATCTTCATCAAGTCGACCACATGCCGGGCAGCCCTATAATCGATGTTCTCGATGGTAAACAAACACGCGTCTCAGCTGCGGCATCGATTCGGCGACAATCGATGCTTGGGGAAGCCGCGCGGTCGATGCACGACACTACGTGGCGGGTTCGCTTTTCATCGTCTGGTGAAATTGAAATTCTTTGCAACCCTAGTTGCAAAGAATTTCAATTTCGTGTGAACTTAGATTTTTAGAGGGACGTGTGATTCGGGAAGAGGTTTTAGTTGGTCAAAAGTAATGTAGGGAATGCTTTAGTCAAAATATTTTTTAATCACTCTGATAGGAGCGAAAATGTTTTTTACGGTTTAGAATAAGTTCGGCTTCATCATTAAATTTAAGAGAGTTGCTCTTGTCGGTGGAGTTTTTGTTACTCTGTTCTATTCTTTGTCGTCTGTTTGAGCACCTGATACGACACAAAACTTATATCTTCAAAAATATATTCGGTCGAATTGAGAAACCTCCCTTTTTTGAAGTCAGTAAAAAAAAGTACAAATAAATCCAATAAGAAATAACAAATGTTAGATCACAAACAGTATGTTAAATAAGCAAGATAAAGCAAAAGTGAAACAGAGATAATGAACTACATAGTCAAGTGCGTAGCGTACGTAAAATCGATTCAACGAAAATCGATATTTACGTCATGTGCGTTATGCACAACACTACGAGTACGACATGATTGTTTTACACATTTTGAATTAAGATCTATCAATAAGGTCCGGTAATTTCCAGTAATATCTAGCTAGAACTGCATCAAAATTAACAGAAGCTTTATCTCGAAGTACTTAAGTCCAAATTTAAATTGGTTTGGAGTTTAATAAGTGCTTTCGAATTGATAACTAATTTTCCGATATAGGTCAAGATACTTAATTATTCTTCATTTTGTGAGCCAAACCTTTTGAAAATAAGAGAACACAATTTCTGACTTTGTAATTTCTGACTGATGATTGGTCAGTCATCATCATAGAGCTTGACTCTTAATCATAATCATATTTATTGCGCTTCCACAAAGTTACAATGGTCTTAAAAATAATTTACAGTACATGTTGTGGGCCCTGTTTTAGGGCACGGCAAACAGAGAGAGGAAGACGTATTAGTTGCTAAAATTAAGTAATTAATAGTTATCTAGTTTTTATTAGATCACTATACCTAACTTACATTTTAATATTATACTATAATATGATACTCTATTACTTTAAAATAATATAGTTTTAATATAGTTTTTTTTATGATGTTTTTTTTTGTTTTTTGTGTTTTTTGTCAGAGAGCATCCGCTATTTAGGCCTGTCTTCTGCTAGTGCTTTGATTTCTTGATACCACGTGACGTTAGCTTTCCCTTGTAAGTTAAAAATATTTTAAATACGAAAAACAGATTATATTAACTTGTTTCTTTTAGTGCTGAAAAGAGAACAGTTTATCAATACTGTAAATAAATAGTACAATACATTACCAAGCCAAAACATTCTACAATTTCTAAGCTTATGAATTTTCAAAAAAACAAATCCGAAAAAAGAAAAAAATGCAGGTCAATCTCTGACGAAGTTGCCTTCGTCAGCTGCTGCATCGATTCCCTCCTAATCGATGCTAGTCGGGTCACCGCGGTCGATGCACGGCACTAGACGCGAGGCTATCCATCACCGGGTCACTATGTGGCTTAGAATTTGCATTTTTTCATTGGAGATGCAATGGTATTTAAATACCTATTTTAGTTTCTGTGTAGGTATATGATTATATTCGTCACCGTGTATTTGGTTATGTTTGTTATCCATTGACGGGTCACTATGTGGCTTAGAATTTGCAATTCTTCATTAGAGATGCAATGGTATTTACAATTTTAGTTTTTCCGTGTATTTCAGGCCATCCATTATCAGGTCGCTATATTACCTACTATAAGAGTTGCAATCTACTTACAAATTTTTTGGTTTTCCGAGTATATTATACTTACGTTGGACCATTTCTACATTATTATGTGTTAATTACGTGTCTACGAATTAGTATGTGTACTTAGATCGAAAATATCATTTCAAATGTAGGTTTTTGCGTGTTTCTAGTATCTTTTTCTATCGGTATATTTGAAAGTGCATCTTTATGTGTTAATTTTTTCAGATCTCTACTTTTACTTTTAGTGTTAACCTAATCTTTGGTTTCTTCAATGAACGGGTTTCCGTAAAATTTTCCACCAGACTCTAATCGTTTATTTGAAAACTTCATTTTATAAGGCTTATCATAAATAAGTACTGGAATGTATGTAAACGATATATTATCAGATCGTCTTTTGAAAATTATAATAGAATCTACTTCCAAATTTTTTGTCGTCATTATCTGTCCATAATAATTTTAATATAACGTTCTCGTTTTTATACATCTCTCTCAATATTTAGTTTCTCTGTTATTACGTATTTACCTTTATTCGTCTTTAATTTAAATTGTTTTGTATTTTGAATTCCATTGAAAGCTTCGATTCCTGGTATCCTATTACAGTGTTCTGAGAAATGCGCATCAACTCCGTTTTCATAAGGAAAATCCTGATAAATAACAAACTTAGTTGTTTATATTTGTGAAGGCTTGAAGCATTACGTTCTCTTGGAAAAGTAATAATAACCCTTTTTAAATTAGATTGTCTAATAAGACTGTTATTTTCTTTTTTCACCTTATGTCCTGTTTGAAAATGAAGCAAAAGTATATGTGTCGAAATATTCTCTAGAAATTCTGCAATCCTAGTACATTTGATTCGTTTCCCAATCATTTATCTCGAAAAAACGTGTCTAAAAACACCCGGAGCGAGAATTCCGTGGTTCGACCACAGCACATTACGGGCACATGGCCCCCTCCCCCGCGCCGGTGACGTCACGACCCGACACCCCTCGTATCGATCCGTGCCTCCCCGGCCCCTCACTTCATGCGACCCGCAGTCTGTTATATATCTTGATTATGCTTATTTTTAATGTGTTGCTTTTCGATTTTTATATTTTTTCCTTTAACATTTTTTGTTTTATTGCTTTTGGAATTTGTTTCGGGCTAAATTTGGTCAGGTTTTGTATGTTTTGTCGACGATTTTCAGCAATCAGCTCTTGCCACGATATGCTAGTTAGCATAGAAGTAACATTTTTGGTACCAAAGTGTAGGTATTCAGAAACTACTGGAATGTTATCCAATTTGCTTAAACACAAGACAGCGAAAGGCTCAGGATAATGCAAATGAAGTTCTTGTTCGCTGATTAAATATGCAAGTAGGTAGTCTTAACCACGTGGTTCTTTCATAATTTACAAAGAGCGTAGGTACTTATATAGACGGATATAGAGGTTAAGATGTAAATGAATCATTTATTGCTAATTTAGCCCTTTGGAAGAACTTTCGTTCGTAAAAACAGCTTGACTCTTGGCTACCTTTGGCAACAATTTCCAATATACAAAACCAGAAAAGCATAAAACCGCCATTAATTTTACAGATACGCCAAACCAACAAGCAAGTAAAGGCGACAATGTAAACAACATGCCGCAAGCTTACCTGCCGCCCAGGGAGTACTGTCCGCCTGCCCAGGGCACGCCAATGTACCCTGGGCACCAGCCTGTGTGGGACACTCCGGCATATGAACCTGCTGGAGATGTTTCTTGCTTGTGAGTCCTGCCCATTGATTTAAATCCTGACTGATTCCATTCCTGATCCTTTTACCTTTCACTGGGAGCTGTCTTTTGAGCGTGTTTTGTTTTTTATTTCTACGATGGTATAAGTCACTCGCAGAAATGATTAGGTTTACAATCCATTAAAAACGCTGAACTCTTCTGAATTTTGACAAAGAAAAAGATAAAGCTTACCATCTTTCTTGAAAGAAGTTGGCACAATATTTCATGGATAGCTTCAAAGCCTTTTTTTGCAATAATATGCTGTATATTTATCGTGCTGCTATTCTTCTTTGTCTGACACATAGGTGTTTACCGTGTCGAACAAAGAGGGATATATTTTAAGATGAGCAATCATTGATGGGTGTTATTCATCAATGATATGCGTATTTACATCATTAGAAAATACTTTAATGTCGGTTCTGGTTTCTGCGATATTTCAATTGATTTTGATGCTCAAAAGATGATCCCTAAAATCCTTTTCCACCCAACCTTTCTCCGTGGCTGCGTAGCAGTGGACTTGGTTTCTTATAGGTACTATATATCTATAGCTTGTCGCAAAGGTAAAACGTAATATATAAAATTATATATAGTAAGTAATATATTAATAATTGTTTTATTAACACAGGTCGCTTTGTGACAAGCATCTTTAGATATTGAGAGAAGAATGTGTGAATGGATAATATTATCTTTATATTTTTATTTTTCATATAAATAAATGTGTAAAATGTATAGAGATTTGCTCTTATAGATGTTTTGTTTTCGTGGATAGGCAGTATCATTTCCTGGGTCTTAGTTTTAGATGTCTATAACTTATTTTAACACATCTGTACCAGAATTTGTGATATGACATATCTATTGTTGCGAGTTGGCAAAGATACTGCCTAGACAAGGAATATCTGTCTTAGAGATTTTTAAAATTATTTTTATAGCTATAGGTAAGTGTATTTTGTTAGCTTCAAGAAGCCAAGATGAATGTTAGACTGCTACCGCTGCCCTCCCTCCCTCCTTTTTTGGTTTCCCCCCGCGCCCGGGCTGAAATAGTTTTAAATATGATTTTTTAGGTGCCTGCGAGATTCACCCTTTGTTAATGTTGTTTACATTGTCGCCAGGTATGCGTTTTTAATAATACGTTTGATGTATAATATTATAGATGATGGTTTGGAACATAATCTGAATGATGGGTAAAACAATGGAAACTCTCATTGAAAATCTCATCAACAAAACACTGCTCTTTTTAAGCGATTCAAAGTCAAAGTCAAAGTAAAAAATATATTTATTTCATAGGCACAAAAAATGCTCTTGAAACCGTTACATTACTTATTATAATATACTTTTTTAAGCTAGTGCTAGATTCGCAAAGCGCAGTTTCCCCCAGAGAAGAACCTAGAAAGAAACTCTGTGGGGTTGCTCTTTTCAAATAAAGTTTTACAATTCTTACAGTTTACATTATAACAATTATTGACTCTAAATGAATCTTTGATCCTGCAGCATTCAAACAAACCAAAAGATGTAAATAGATAGCTAAAAAGTAAAGCTCTTAGCTAGGTTGAAGCCGCATAACATGACCAGCCGCCACAGCAGCACCTTCACACAGGCCTCAACGCATGTGCCAGCCATCAACCCCTTCCATTGATTGGTTGGCGGTCTATCCTTGTCTGGATCCAATGAATAGGTTACTTGAAACTTATTAATCTTGGTTCCGGTCAAAAATACCAGACTCATAAGAGAAGCTTCTTTCGATAGGGAAGACATAATCAGAGAAAATCGAAGTATTGTATTTCTTACTAATAAACTCTACATTATCAATAATGACGATGTAGCTAATGTAGCAAAGTAAGAAGTTGATGAAATCGGATAGAAAAAGCCTTACAATGTTTATCCATCAAAACAAGCTATCAATGTAGATGTTTTAAAAGCATTCATCGAAAAAAGTTCTTATTATTTATTTAAGTATTTAAATAAGTATCTGATTTAACTAAGTCGTGTTTGTAAAAACAATGATTACGTTCCAATCTGTCATAATTTAATTATAGAATAGAATAGTTGAATCTAAAATAAGTGTTGTAAAATAAACGATAATGATTTAGATGGCGTCAATTCTGAAGTTCTTGAAAGAGTAACTCAATCAGAAGGAAGTCGTATAAAGTACGACAAGGCGAAACAAGATTATTGAACACTCTGCTGAAGAATTTGAATATTGTTTTGAAATTGACTAGCCTTTATATATTCTGTTAATGATATAAATGAAACTGAAAAATGTTAAGTTGATGAACTTAAAGACATTTTGAAAACAAATACAAAGATAAACCTGGCAGTAGACACATTGAGAAATATATCCATCTCTGTTTATTAACTTCCACATCTATATGTCAGACAGAGCCAAAACCAGGTTTGTATATAACTGGCCACTCTATCACGAATTCTCAAACTAAACCTTATAAGATATTAGTCGTGAATGTAGTCATTTCAAGAATTTCAGTTTATATGAAGGCTATGTAGTAAATGTTTAGAGGCATGTTGGTGTCTTTAGAAATTAAGCCTTAGGCTACCAACAGACTTTTAGAGGCTCAAGGGTTGGTTATGATGGTCCTAGAATATGTAAATTACTTATTTAAAATACCTATTCATAAAAAAATATATATATTAAAAGAAAATAATAATACTATAAAAAGACCTATCATTTTCAACCTCTAGATGAAGACTCGTTATTGCCTTATTAAGGAAATTAAAATAGCTAAGGGCCCGTTTCAACATCTGCACATAAAATTTATCTGGCAGATATTTTACACCTGTCTCTGTCTAAAACTTCATGTTTTATGAAATAGACATAGGTTTATCTGGCAGTTACATTTTTATCTGTAGGTGGTGACACGGACATTAAGTCAAATATTCTCTCAATCATTATTTATTTGTGTGTATTTCTTTGTTACAGCGGCCCAGATACCTCAGAGAGGCAGTAAGTATTATTCAATATTAATTCTATCAATATCATCACGTTTCGATGCATTTTCTGTCATTGACATTCTCTTTTACATCTTTGCATTGCTCACTCTTGCAGTAACATTCAGAGAGTCAATCAGTATATGACGTAGCATTATTTTCTTATTACTTATATGTTTTCATTCACTTTTTTATTAAAATGGTTTTAATCCTTTCTGACACAGCTCAATCTTACTTGATCTCTTTGATGGGGGTGATGACTACATTCGAAAATTCAAAAAAATATTAGTCCGTCTTTTAGGCTATTAAAAAATATTTGAAACACGTTTTTTACCTGATGAAATACATAAATAAATACAAGGATACAGAGCATCAAAGTTAAGGAGTGGGGGGTATTGACGTCACTCCTCGGTTAAAATCGTACTGAAGCGTGCCGTCACGAGCAACTTCAACCCATTGTATTTTTGACTTTTTTAGTTTAAGAGAAAAAAGAAAAAATACGTGTCGAATATTTTAAAATAATCTATGTGATGGACTAAAAAAAATTTTTTAGTCATCATGCCTATTCACAGTTTTTATATCAGATTGAATATCTTCTATTGTATTTTCATTTTCTCGTGTTTTATCTTCATGATTTATTATAATACCCTGTCTTTGTGTGAAATATTCCCTTGAATTTGTTTTATCCAATAGGTGTCAGTACTGATGAGTATCGTCTGACGATTCCAGATTGCAAGCGCAAGGAGGACATGAGTTCGGATTCTCTGCCTTCCCCGAAGAAGCCGCGTTTGGTTTTCACAGACCTCCAGCGGCGTACTCTACAGGCTATTTTTAAAGTAATTACAATTTTCCTTTCTAAATTCCCAAATCATTTGAACATCCCTTTTTCAATTGTTGTCATGACATCTTCAAGAATGAGCAAAATCAGATTAACAAAAGACTTTGAGTAGATGGAGAGTATTGGGAGGGCAGGGTGAACGTATTTCGATCACATCGGGGACTTGTTAACAAAAGGCCAAGTCAAGTGTAACCTCAACCTGCATATATGAAGCGACTTATGAAAGTAGATGAAGCGAAAGAAGTGTGTTTGAATCGTAGCAAATGGACGACCTAGTCTGTGCTTACTCTGATGGGAAAGAGGCTTGACAGATATGTATGTATTAAAAATTATATATTTGAACGTTTCAGGAAACAAAACGACCATCAAAAGAAATGCAAGTAACCATAGCTCGGCAACTAGGCTTAGAACCGACCACAGTTGGAAATTTCTTCATGAACGCTAGAAGACGATCGATGGATAAATGGAAAGATGATGATGCACCCTCCACGGAGCTTGACCAGCAGTTGGACAGTCAAGACCTGGACCATGTACCAAGTCTGGATTCAGCAGAATCTGAGGAAGACCACGATGATCAGGATGACCATCTCTTGTGACGCCGTATTTCGCAGCAACATTTACTAGTGCTATGAGGTTGGGGTATGAAGTTGCAATGTCTTGTTGCTGCGGAAATTTGGTTTTTGCCGAGTCACGTCCTGTTTACATGTACCTTTATTGTATTGTCGACTGTATTGTTTTCGCTGAGTAAGATGAGATTATTGGTTTGTGTGGTGCAGTTTTGCAGTTATCATAGTGTTTATGAGACAAGGAATGCTGTTCAAAATTGTTTGTTCTGTTTCCGATGAGTTAATGTTGTATTTAGTCCTGAGGATTAAGATTGAAACTACATCAGGCGAAATTTTGAATATACTTCAAGTTCTATGTCCTAGCTAACTTACGGGAATAGACAATCTTCTTTTCTGTGTTTTTAAGTCCTTTTTAAACACCATCTTTTTGAAGAGAAACAGACAAGATGTAACGTTTTGTATCAGACTACTTGCTATCTGCTAAAACTGCACCACGCTATAGTAATTGTTCAGATATTATCTTGACGATTTCAAAATTGCTACAGGTGTACAGTAATGATAATCATTAGAATGAACGGTGTCGGAAATATTACGACAGAATTTGCTAAATTGCTGCTATTTATCTCTTTAACCCTCACAATATCACGGTAAGAGAAAAAGAGACAAATACAGTTGCAAAAGAAGCTGAGAAACACAGATCTCCTAATATCGAACGTTTCTAGTCAAACGTAATCAGAATAGTTATAATAATTTATATTTAGGAAGACATTTGTTTGGTTAATTTAGTGTATCGTTAGTCTATTGAGCACATTGTTCTTAAGCCTTCAAAAGAGGTTCAGAGACTTGAAGTTTTGGTGGAACGTCGCAACTAGTGCGTTTGGTCATGATTACGAGTATATCAAAGCATTTGCTTGTTCTGGAAGGAAAGCTGGAATTAAGTGAGCAGATTGTTCTTCTGGAGGCTTAGCATACTTGCCGCGACAATTATCTCACGTCATGCTGTCCTTATCACAATTAAAACTATGGACAGAGACGTAAGCTTGACAAACGCATGACGTCTTGTCACGGAGTGTATGCTAAGCTGAATTGCTCTATGTTTCTTCTTCATTATCTCAGCCTATAGCTGCTTACTGCTGAGCATAGGCCTCTCCAATGTCGTTCCAAGGTGATCAGTTTAATGCCACCTGCATCCAACGAGACCTCGCGATTTTCGCTATGTCATCGGTCCATCAGGCGTGGCTCTACGTTTGATCCTCAGTAATATATTCCTACCAAAAACATCATTACCTAATTTAATTCCAAATATAACTAATACATTCCAAACATGTGCTCAATTGACAAATTCTTTAGGTTTAATAGTGAACGCAATAATACAAAAGTTGTCGATACTCGACGATTTTGTTACAAGAAACGTTATTTCAATTAGAGGAATGTCCGATTAAATCGGAATGCAATGTTTGCAATTTTAGATCACGGAAAATGAACTAAAGCCCGTTTTACCATTTCCAGATAAAATTTAACTGACAGATATTTTGTACCTGTCACTGTCTAAAACTTAATGTTTTATGGAATAGACATAGGTTTACCTGTTAGTGTTTATCTGTATGTGTTAAAACAGGTTTTAAATCTACAATCATACAATAAAAATAATATAAAAGGAAAAAGGTTTTGTTTAACAGATTCTTATTTCAACATCAATTGCTGATATAAGAAACCACAAAGTGTTAAGCTTATTTAACTTCGCAAAGATATTTTGTAACATGAAAAGAAAGAAAAGAACATACGAAGCATAAGCAAGTAGAAAAGAGATAACAGATAGTTTCGAACTTTCGTTTTTCAATCATTATGCGAACAAATGACAATAGATAAAATAAGCCGGGAAATAGTAAGAAGAAATGAGTGCTTATGAGGATTGTGAAATGTGAGCCGATCGTGCGCCGCGCGAATCTCCATATATTTGTGATAAAAATATTGTTTCGGACCATAACGTTTCCCAACCCTTAAACCTATCCATAATTAGATTATTAGATAATTTTTTGAAATTATTTTTAGTTTATTACAAAAATCATTAAATACTAGAGGATATTTTAGGTCAAAAATTACGATTTTTAGAAGCTCATAACTTTTAAAATACTCAATATTTAAAAAAAAACGAAACATACAGACCTAGATTAAGGTTGACTTAATAAAATGATACCAAAATTATCTAATTACGGATAGGTTTAGGGATTGGGAAACGTTATGGCCCGAAACAATATTTTTATCACAAATGTATGGAGATTAGCGCGGCGCGGCGCACGATCGCCTCACAATCGTTTAAAGTAGGGTTCAAATGGAAAATACATTTTTTTCTTTAACTTTCATCAAAGAAAGAGAATCTGCCTTACAATTTGATCACTTAAGATAGCATTAATTGCGAGACTATCAAAGCACTGAAATTAGTGTACCAAAGGACTCAAGATATCAGCGGGCCGGTTTCACCACTAAGGCCCACTTGCGCAGCCAAATTAACCCGGAGTTAGCTGCTAACACAGGGTTAAATAAATAATTTGTATTGATTTATCTTGATTTAACCCTGCGTTAGCAGCTAACTCTTTTATTGAGCTAACCCTCCGTTACGCAAGTCGGCTTTAGATAGAAATTCTTTATTGCACACAAAGAAATACAAATACAACTTAAAACTAAAACATTGTGCGCAAAGGCGGCCTTATCACTAAAAGTGATCTCTTCCAGACAACCTTTGGAGTAGGACTACTTTAGGAAGACTGTAGAGTAGAGCAGGGCAATAAATAAATACTGTAATTGATCTATCTATTCTATACCTATGTCTATTTGATAAAACACGATGTTTTAGACATTTTATTATAAAATATCTATCAGAATTGGTGAAATGGTCCCTTGGGGCCTGTTCCACGATCTATAGATAACACTTCTTCTTCATCTTATTTAAGAGCTTAACTCTTGTCGGTGGAGCCTCCTCCATCCCTCCCTATTTTTTGCCTTCTTTTTAACATCCTGATACGACATGACACCCGCCTTTTCCTTCACCTGTTCTAGGAACGTCCGTCTGGGTCTTCCTCTCTTCCTTTTCCCTTCAATTTTTCCTTCTATGATGTTTTTTATGAAGGAATCATGTCGTATCAAATGTCCTAGCATCTTTCCTCTTCTGTTCTCAATAGATTTTAGTAAACTTAGATAAAATTTAACTGACAGATAAACCTATGTCTATTTCATAAAACATGACGTTTTAGATAGAGACAGGTATAAAATATCTGTCAGATATATTTTATCTGTAGATTGTGAATCGGGCCCTGAGTCTTGCAAAACTCAAGCCTTAAATGCATTTCTAAAGATTTTATACTAAATGTTAACCTATTGCACCATCCAGTAGCTGTAATGAGCTACGAAAACTACAGATGAGCAATACAATCAGTCTTATGGCTTTAAAGAAGAACGCAGTGGAAAATTTTGATGTTGACGCCCATACAATAGAAAATATAATTAAGTAGATGTACCGTTTAACTACGTTGCACAGTAAATAGTTAAATTGTTACGTTAATTCCGACATTAAGTGCCCGTTTCAAAACTCATGGTATCTACACACCAAAGCCGCCGGCTGTTTTGACAGCTGTCATTCGTATGACGTAAAGCCACCGGCCCAGCCCGGCGGCTTGCCGGTGGCTTTGGTGTGTAGATAGCATTACAGATAAAAATTAACTGTCAGATAAACCTATGTCTATTTCATAAAACATGACATTGACAGCTGGTATAAAATATCTGTCAGTTTATACCTGTCACTTAGCCATAAGCCTTTTCTTTCTCTCTCTTCATCGGTCCCTCATGTCTGAGGATCGTGGTCAGCATCAGAGCCACATTTGGAGCGTATGATTTGCCTCCATCGGTTTCGATCCAGCGCGTCTCTCACCACCGTATAAAATTTAGAAGACGATGAGTCTTTTATTTGATCGGTCCATCTGGTTGGAGAACGACCGCGCGATCGTTTGCCCTCGGTGTTTCCAACGACAATCAATTTCTCCAGACTTTCATCGCCTCTGCGCACTGTGTGACCGAAATAAGATAGAATGCGTTGTTGGCATGTGGTCGATAGGCGGGTTTTTATTTGCAGTTGATTCAGGATCGACACATTGGTGCGCTCTGCAGTCCAAGGTACTCGGAGCAATCGCCTCCAGCACCACATTTCGAATGCATCGATCCGTTGTCGTTCCCGGGCTAAGATTGTCCACGTTTCTACACCATAAAGGAAGATCGGGAATATCAAGGCTCGCACTAATCTGATCTTGGTTTTAATGCCAATTCCTCTCTTCTTCCAGACCTTGTTCAAACGGGTCATTGCATCTTTAGCCATCCCGATACGCCTTTTAATCTCAATAAGCCTTTAGAGGACTACAAAAATAACAGAAATAGAGACAGGTATAAAATATCTGTCAGATAAATTTTATCTGTACATCGTTAAACGGGTCTTAAATATAAGTTCCGCTTCTAGTCAAAAGATCTCCACATAGGTACATTCCATTTGTTGAAAAACACTTGAAAGCAAATACGTGCGTGATATTACATAAATTAAATTGTAAATTAGGACAAAAATAATTTATTTAAGAACAGCTTCAGTAAATATAAGGAAAAGTCGTGGAATCTAGTCCGAGTTGTGCAAATGTAGTAAATAATGGCAGTAAGTAAATTTTACTGCTTATAAGTAAATAGTTAACGTTTTTACTACTCGGTTTCGTTTCGTAGTGAAAATGTGGAACTGTTAGAATAAAAGTTTTCAGTACTTAAAAATAACTTTTATATAGACTGCATGACTTTAAAATGGAAAGCAAAAGTTTAGTTTAAGTATAATTTATTTATAAATTTAAGTAAGTATTTATTTTTTAATGAAAACAATTGCTAGTCTTTTACGGCGTTACCCAAAGAGTTTCGTGCAATTTTCTGTCTAGTTTAATTTGAAATACAGTATTTTTAATTTAAGTTTTACGTACTTATGTGCTAAAGGTACCTGACAATTGGTCATTGTAAGAAGAACGAGGCAATTCATACACAAACTTACAGACAGACCAACTTATCTGTGAACTGAACGGCGGCGCTAGCAGTAATACAAAATTGTATTTCTACTAATCGCAGCAGTTCTGGAATTTGTCATTTCCGTATTAGTGGCCGTAATTCCAATAACGGCCGGTTCACAGATAACTTGGTAGCTCTGTAAACACAATTTGATAGAGTTCCTCATTTGTAAACAAAAGAAATAAGGTGAGTTTTAATACGAAACTCTCATTTTTTTATCATTTTGCGGGCTCTGCAACTAGTGTGTTATGGTGGGAACAGACTGGTGAAACTTAACATGCACTAAAAGAATTTCCCGTCCACATTTGCTGGAACGTGTTATGCAATGTAACACGCCTTGTAACAATTTCTCATAGTATCCAGGCTTGCAACGAGCATGCGATGAAATTCACGTTACGTTTCACCAGTCTGTACACACCTTTAAGTTATCAGTATACTAAACGCGCGAAGAAATTTAAAAAAAAAACTTTGTCTATGTCTGAATTGCCATATTTTTTTTTCTTTGTTGCTATTTTCAACCATAGCCAATTATTTTTTAAAACCACAAAAATTCTGTAAAAGGTTCATTTTTTATTACTAAGAAGTTTGATTAAAAGAAAAACCAGCGCAGTTTTTTTTAAAAGATTTCATTAACAAAAAAATTGCGCACAATTGTTGAATGGTACTTTACATAGACCTGTTTAGATGTATGTCGAATAAAAACATAGTCAAAAATAATTATTTAGCTTTAGCATTGTTTTACCTCTGTTTATTTGAATTTTAAATTGCTATTGGTACATTCGTCCTTCTGTTTTTTTTTTAATTCGCTTATCTACTTGAAACACACTTTGCTTTTTTACAAATCGTAAGTATCAACTTACTTTGCTTATATCATTAAAAAGAGTTAAATATAACATAACCATATATCTCTAAATTGATAAAATATGAGTTCATTCAAGTCACAACCGATGGAAATTTTTCTTCGCGACTGCATTACCTTTTTATTACTGCATTACCTAACAACTCGTTGCAGAATAGTTAATTAAATCTTACGCGTCATTAAAAGTGCCATTGAAAATATTGTTGTCAATATCAGACTAATGTGACACGATGTTTAATGACTTTTTGTGCAACTGGGGGTTAGAGCGTTTTTTGTGAGACTTTAAATACCTACCTATTGTGAAGTGTGTTTCATTTAAAATTAAAGAGCATCGAACCTAATTGGTATAGTACAAAAAAGGGTATCACTTAGGCTACACATCCCCTTTTCGAGCTAGAATGGAAAAAAAAGTTGGCGGCCACTGATGAAACTTAAGTCAATCGATAGAGAAAAATATTATAAAACGATAGTATTTTGAATAATTGCCAAAAGTGATATACTTTCGGAGATATAGGACTTTGAAAATGAAAAAAAAGGGGATGTTTAGCCTAAGTGATACCCTTTTTTTTACTATACCAGACTCCATACAAATATGTTCCATACCATTTAATTGGTATTTAAATACAGAAGAATTAATTGTTTTTATGTTCTCTTTACTTCAGCATCCAAGTACGAAGGAGAAGAAAATAAACAATATTTTTGTGTACTTATGTATAGTGCGCTTTCTGATGTACATAGTACGTGAATATGAATGTAAGATTAAATGTACATTTTACAATGAGATTATGTCTTTTTATTTAATTCCCCGTTTTAAATAATTATTTACATATGTCTTTTTCAGTTCTTTGAAGAAGACAGTGACAGCTATAGGCTAAAGGTATAAGGAATCAGCTTAGTATTACCGTCATCTTCTCAGACACTTACCTTCTTCTCATTTTGAAATGCAAGTTACAATATTGCCAAGTTTCATCAAAATCTATTCAGTGGTTACGTATCCTCACATCCATCGACACAAACTTTGACCTTTGCAATGGGCTGTAGCTATGCTGTAGCCAAATCAAAACTTGAAGTCACAAATGCTAAAAATAAGCTAACAAGGGGAATACTTACGACCCCTTTAATTTGATATGACACAGAGCCCTCTATCGGAATCCCAGAGTACAGTTTGTATATTAAACTTAAATATTCTTGATATTTAAACCCACATGGCCTACCAGTTGATAGCATTGTATGGTAAGCGCCATCTTTTATACTTATGGCGTAACTTAAAAAAGGGTTTATTTTTTAAAGAAAAGGTTATATACTAAGTAGAAATTAACAATGTCTGACAGTGGTTTCACAAAGCCCTGCATCTACTACGTATTTGTCTAATGATGTTTGTATGTGAAGAAAATGAGGAAGGAATATAAGGAATGGCCCCAATTTTTTATATATTTCTACAAATGAGTTTATGACAGCGTGCCAAGGTTGCGCCAAGTTTTCTCATAGTTTTCTTGGTAGATGACCTGTCAAACGATAAGAAGTACCATACAAAAAGTAGCCATTTTGCGCCAGACTAGGCACGCAGATCCAGACGATATGGCTCCTCCTCTATTCTATACTCAAAGATGTGAAGATGTTTGTTACTCTTTCACGCATAAGCTACTTTTTAAATAATATGATGTAACTATCCTGCCTTCATGCTATCACTTCTCTCTCTATGGGGTCTGCAGGAAGAAATTTCTTTTAGAAATATGCTGTTCCTTTTGAATAACTTCTCTTTTTTCTGTATCTATATACTATCATCTTACAATAAACTGTTAAATAAATAAATAAATGATTTTAAGACATTGTCTTTTACCAGTATAAATGCGTACGAAGTCACTGGCTGTCTCTAGAAGACATCCTAAGCCCGCATAGTTCCTGGTACCAACTAATACCTACTTATATACCTACATATATATCTAAAAGCGTTCTTACAATAAATCCGATGATCCATCCCCAGTCAACCCTTGTTAATCTAACGTCTTATGAGATTACTATCGTGGCTTATACACGTCGTTTTAATGTAATAAAGAAAGCCTTAAGGTATTAGGTGTAAGTTTGAAATTTAAACTTAAGTTGGTAGTTGCAATTAGTGGGCGAGAGGAGAGTCATTTAAAAGACCATTGCTGAAAGGAGAGGAAAGATGCTGGGTCACCTGATACCACACGACGACTTTATAAAAACATCTTGGAAGGAAAAGTAGAAGGAAAACGGAAGAGAGGGAGATCACGAAGAACTTACATAGTTCAAATAAAAGAGGGGATAGAAGTTGTGTCGTATCAGGTACTCAAAAGGACGGCAGAAAAGAAAGCTGAGTGGAATATACGCTATCGACAAGAGCGAAGCTCTTTTTAATGATGATGATGGTAGTTGTTCAATAATGAAAGACTGAGAATGTGAGGACATATTATGTTGAAGAAAAGACATTTTAAATGCTTACGTAGTTGACATAAGGTTTTTTCTTAAAATGGAGCACCATCATCACTGTGGAATTTGTCATTATCAAGTGAAATGAACCTTTCCCTAATTATAATA
Source organism: Anarsia innoxiella (assembly GCA_947563765.1). Classification (NCBI taxonomy): domain Eukaryota; kingdom Metazoa; phylum Arthropoda; class Insecta; order Lepidoptera; family Gelechiidae; genus Anarsia; species Anarsia innoxiella. Next base: position 776,535 of record OX387415.1, read on the forward strand.
AGTATCTAAGTATTATCATCATCATGTCAGCTTACGAACGTCCACTGCTGGACAAAAGCCTCCCCCAAGGATCTCCACGACGACCGGTCTTGCGCTGCTCACATCCAACGCTTTCCAGCGACTTTAAGTATATTGTACTATAGTTATATAGTTCATAGAATAATGTAGGTACATACAAACACGCAGACTGAAAAAACATCTCCTATCACAGAAATGTTATCCTTAGTGGAAATCGAACCCACGATCTGTGCCATGGAAGACAGGGTCACTGCCAACCACGTTATAGGGGTTGAATCGCATCTGAGGTTTGACATTTACATGAAAACGCGATAAATCCGCCGATTCGATCTATTATTGCGTAGCGTTATCTGTATGAGAGATCTAAACATGCGTAAGAGCCATAATGGCCGTATTAGCTATAGGTTTAATAAATCATTAACTATAACAATCTTTCCTGCATTGTATGTAAAATGATATTATAAAATCAATTTAAAAAAATAGGAGTTTCTTTTAAACAATCTATCAAAACCTGTTGCAGTCTGGTTTTTAATTTGTTCATGCTGAAATATAGCCAATTCAAATCGGCCCGACTATAGTGATACGCCAATGAGAATGGTCGAACGGGGAGGTGTGACGGGTCTACGACAGGCTACGACGGCCTACGACGGCCTACGATGGTCTACGAAGGCCTACGACAGCCTACGACGGCACGTACTCTCTACAGCCTGTACCCCGACCTATTTACATAAACGGACTCCAAAACCCCTTATGAACTAACAGAGGCCAGAGGCTAAATTCAGGCCTTTTCACTACCAAGACAAAAGACTCTAAAAACACTTTTAAAGCAGTGAAAAATGTACAAAAGGTCACCGCTTTGATATGATAGAGCAGGATGGAGTATTTGAAAGAGTTATTGGTGTGATGGAGATGGAACTATGAAAATCAATTTATTAGGCAGTGACGTCACGACTCACGCACGCGCTTTAAGCTTGTTCCCGGATAAGGGTTACCGGTGGAATGGAAATTTGCACAAATTCTGGTAGATTTCAATATTACATTTGTAAACTTTCAAGGAACAATTTGATAACCTTGAAGCGAGTTTTATAGAGAAATATATGATTAGGATGATTTTCTGAAGATGTCTTGATTTAAAATTTGCTTTATTTAAGCGTTATCAATGATGAATGTTTTTTTTTAAATAAACTAAATTTGCATAAAGTTTGTAATTGAATCATCGAATACATTTGTTAATTAATAAATAATTAGACTATTACACAAAGAAACTTATGGCAATAAGAGAGTTTAATTTAAATCATATCACCTAAAGAGAGCATATCGTAAGCTATTTGCGTAGAGCGCGTGGCAACACTGGCCATCTGGGCGGGCGCCCGAAATAGCGGCGGCGGGGGGCGGTCTGGCAGTAGTCGCGGCGACGTAGCCGCGTCACCACGCCATGGCGTCCGTCGCCGCGTGGCTCCCCTTCGCCCGCGCCGCCGCCATCGGCTGGGTGCCCATCGCGACACACCCCCTCCCGCCGCCCCCGGTCCCCAAAGACAGGAGACGGGCTGAAGACGAGAAACTCCTCATCAACGTCTCCGGACGACGATTCGAAACCTGGAGAAACACTCTCGAGAAGTACCCCGACTCGCTTCTCGGGTCCACCGAGAGGGAATTCTTCTACGATGAGGATAGCCGCGAATATTTCTTTGACAGAGACCCTGACATATTCAGGCACATACTCAACTACTACAGAACGGGGAAGTTACATTATCCAAAACATGAGTGTTTAACGGGGTACGACGAGGAACTTGCGTTCTTTGGCATTCTCCCGGATGTGATAGGGGATTGTTGTTATGAGGACTATAGGGATAGGAAGAGGGAGAATGCCGAGCGTCTCATGGACGATAAGCTCAGCGAGGCTGGCGATCAGAGCCTGCCTCAGCTCACAGATTTGCGACAGAAAATGTGGCGGGCGTTTGAGAACCCTCACACGTCGACGGCCGCCTTAGTATTTTACTATGTCACTGGATTCTTCATCGCGGTGTCTGTGATGGCCAACGTGGTGGAGACGGTCCCGTGCGGGCACCGGCCTGGCCGAGCTGGGACGCTGCCGTGCGGGGAGAGATACAAGATCGTATTCTTCTGCCTAGACACAGCTTGCGTGATGATATTCACAGCTGAATATTTGCTTCGGCTCTTCGCCGCTCCCGATCGTTGCAAATTCGTGAGGTCAGTCATGTCAATCATTGATGTAGTTGCGATTCTGCCGTACTATATCGGGTTGGGCATAACTGACAACGATGACGTCTCGGGAGCGTTCGTCACGTTGAGAGTGTTCAGAGTGTTCCGTATCTTCAAGTTCTCCCGGCACTCTCAGGGACTGAGGATCCTCGGTTATACTCTCAAGTCATGCGCAAGTGAGCTCGGGTTCTTGGTCTTCTCACTGGCTATGGCCATCATCATATTCGCCACTGTTATGTTCTACGCTGAGAAGAATGAACAAGACACTAACTTCACATCCATTCCTGCTGCCTTCTGGTACACTATCGTCACCATGACCACCCTTGGGTAAGTACCTAGTTTTAATAATGTTTATCTAGTTTGCGACTTTTACAATTTATCGATCCGTGTAAAAATTGCATTAAAAAACTTTTAACGATGACGTGTCATTTGTAAAGACGTAAAGGGTCATTATACTCATCGTACATTAAACGTTATCAAGAAATTAGCTGATTAATCGCTTGGGAACTAAAAAATCTTTATGTCATGCACGACCCAGCGCTGACACCTGTCGCCGCCATTAAAAATTAACGCGGGAAAATAACTGTCATGGCGGCGCGGATTTCCCTCGCAAAAGGTTTAAACTGTGAAATATTGATGTGGCAACACGGTTTTAATTTCATTTTCGTTTGTGTAACGATGTGCAGGTGAAATAGCGCTGTAAAACCATTTTCGGCTCAAACGAGTCTTTGTTTCCGAGTGGAATTGTCTAAAATGGACTATAATGGCTTTATTTACTGCTATTTGCTGTTTATGAAACTTTGATGGAGTTTCTATTTAAGGACCATTAAATGTAGCTTAAACTACGCTTATACTATCGACGTGGGAGGTATGCGAATACCTTTCTGTTGTGAAATATCAATTAGACCGTATCTGTATTATTTTAAGGTTGATCATTAACTGAGTTACCTACTTAACACTTTTTCTTATTTTTGTTTCTTCCATTGTATACAGGGTGCTTCCATTGTACTTCCATTGTATACACCCTATATTTTGAAGTAACGATTTCTTATAAAACATATTTCATTGACCGCGTATTGAATGGCTATCAATGCTGCCAAAACTATGAATCATTAATATCTATTATCTTGACATCGACACCTTTACTATACACGTAGGTAATTTGTATCTATCCAACGATTAACTATCTAAAGCTTGATAGTGGTTCTTTTAGTAACTATTAAATGACTTTTGGGACCGTATAAAGGTCTATCTACACAGATCCGGGCCGTGCCCGGGACGTGTCCGGGCCGTGGCCTGTCAGGAGGGAAAACAATAAGTCGTCATGACAACGTGTGTGAACGAATCCATAGAAAATGTATGGGATGATATTTTTTGCCTGACACGTCCCGGGCAAGGCCTGGATGTGTGAGACCATTACTCTTAACGGACTAACGATAGGTACTTGGCTCCATAGAAACTTTAACTCAAGCTACTAAGAGTTATCAAATGACGTATCACACATTACTATTGGAGGGGTGTACCAAAGTGTTGCATCATCCTTTATAAACTTTTTGAAGGTAAATATCTAATGCTATCTACACACCAAAGCCGCCGGGCTAGGCCGGCGGCTTTACTTCATACGAATGGCAGCTGTCAAAAAATCCGGCGGCTTTGGCATGTAGACACGATAAGAATGGTAAAACTTTTGAAAAGAGCAACCTAACAGAGTTTCTTGCTAGATTCTTCTCTGAGGAAAACTGCTTGTTTGCGAATTTATATTAGCTTTAAAAACATGTATGTTATCAACTTGTTCAAATACAATAGATTTGCTTATAAAATAAAGTTATTTTGACTTTAATTTTGACTCCTTGCTCTTCATTAACGGCGTTCCCAATATCCTATCTATCTCTGATTTTGCTCTACTGGAGATAGAAATAGTTATCTGTCTTAGAATTTTTTGTACCTATAAACTTACCGGTGTCAAAAAGTCTATGGGATTCTTCTGAAGGATAGATCAGAAGTGACAGCTACGTGACATCCTTGACATGTCGATCTCAGAAAGTTATCTGTCTTTGATTATTGGGAACGGTCGTAAGAGAGACAGCAAAAGAAATGTCATATTAACAATGAAAAATAACACCTACTAACTTTGAAACAATGCACAAAGAAACAGCAAACCAAAAAACCCATCTGTTACTCATCATAATCATAATAAAGTTGCTATCTTTAGTTAGATTAACTTTCAATAACTCAGTGTTTTAATTTCGACCAACAGCTGTTTGATGGAATGTTAGTGTATAGGTAGGTACTATCTGCAATATATTTTCATTAAATTGGATGGACCTTGAATCGTTGCAGTCTTCTTATAAGATAGTTCAACGGAAGTACCTGCGTCATTAATTGTTGAAAAGTAGTCTATTTATTAATTGCGTAGGTAAGCTAAGCTACCTCCAGACAAATTTTAAATAAAAAGAGAAAAAAAGCACTCACACGTCATGACGACGTATTGTTTTCCCTCCTGACGGGCCACAGCCCGGACACGTCCCGGGCACGGCCCGGATCTGTGTACATAGACCTTACAACTTTGTTACCAACATATAACAATGTAACTCATGAAATTATACTCCGTTATTATGTTGCTAATTAAAATAGTTTTAGAATCTGAAACTGGAAAGGTTATAAACGTAGTTAGGATGTGTAGGCAGGTGTTGACTTTACAAAATTGTTATGTAGCTTATTTAGAAGTCCAAATTCCAGAAGTATTTGTACGTTATCTTTGTCTATTTTTGTATTCATTAAACTTTATTTTTATCTTTTTATGAGAGCAAGGTTCGTTAAAATTCACATTTTTCAAGTATGATCTCCAGTAGCAGAACATTTTGGATGAAGTTGTTCACACATGTTGGAGAAGGCACTTTTATAAAAATTGCCACCCCATTACTATACTTCATGGGCGCAAGTCTGCTAATTTAAAATAGCCTCAGTTGTGTGTCGGCAGAGTGTCAATTGCATTTTTTGACACATTTGGTATTCTGCTAGACAATGGCTTACATTGATTGCGGCCAAATGTGTCAAAAATTCAATTGACACTCTGCCGACACACTGTAAATTAGCAGACTTAGGCCCCTGGAAGTAAAAAAGCTGAAATGATGAATTTAACAAAACTAAATCAAACAACGGTTAATCCAACTCAGAATTGCCCAAACGTTTAATTCGTAAGATGAAATAAATCATCTACGTGCTTCGACTGGCGCTATCAATCTTGTTTGAGGCCTCGTCTTCGTAATGGCCGTCCCTTTGTGGACGGGAAACTTTCTTACGTCCCCACAAACTGTTGTTCGTTCCGAATATCCTTCGTGAAGATTAAGCTTAGTATTCTGGGAGGCTGTTCGAGTTAGTTTTGAAGTGTCTTTTTTGTTATTTTTTACTTTATTTATAGGTACCAAAAATGTAGTTTTATTAATCCTAATATTTATAAACGTCCATGTTTGTGGCGATGGATTGTTGGATGGTTGTGAGAACGTTTTGTCTTCTTTACTTTTTCACGTGAAAAATACTAAAAAGAAAAAAAAATGTTTATGTATGTGTATGTGTGTGTGTTTAAATTTTAATGTGTGTTTTTTTGTTTATTTTTGTGTATAAAGGATTATAAAGTGGTTACAAAATCAGAATAATACACCTGGCAACCTGATAATTGCCAACTTCTGGCATTTCGTATTTAGTCGGTTCAATTTATTGATTTTAAATATCAAGAATTGACCCGCAAATACCTTAAAGGACCAATAACTTAAGTAGCCTTTTCTATTACCATCAAATCAATGTTAAAGTAAAAATACTTGTTTATAAAACAAAGAAAAAGTAACGCACAGATATCCATAACGAGTATTTAATTACCTTTTCATTTTCATTAAACATTCAAAGAAAGAAACTTCACGAAGACCGTTCAAGCGAAAGTTTCCTCGGATGTCAGAAGTCATTCGCATTATCTATTAAGTATCCGACTTAGCTTGGTTTATTAATATTCAGGAGAGTTTGCTAAGAGAAACTTAAGACGTTATTTAAGCTTTTAATTTAAGCCACAATCCTTGTTCAAATCGGGGACTTACTAAAGAAAGGCCAAATCAAGAGTACCCTAAACCGACGGGCATGTATGAGGCGACTGATGAGTGTGGATGAAGCGAAAGAGGTGTGTTTGGATCGAAGCAAGTGGAAGGAAGTTGTCTCTGCCTACCCCAATGGGAGAGAGGCGTGACGGATATGTATGTATTGGTATTATACCCTTATTAAAGACTAAAGGTCTATCTACACAGATTCGGGCCGTGCCCAGGACGTGTCTGGGCCATGGCCCGTCAGGAGGGAAAACAATACGTCGTCATGACAACGTGTCCGGGACGTGTCAGGGAAAAAATCATTCCATACATTTTCTATGGATTCGTTCACACACGTTGTACAAACAGACTAGAAACAGACTGACTGCGAAGAGACACAACGCCTTTCTGCTCCACAGAAATATTATGATTAGAAGCACAATTTGCGTACGCGTGCTCGTACGAGTACGTGGGACCAGCCAAAGAGTAACTTACTTTTGTTTGACATCGTATCAAGCGTTCTTAAATGGTCTATCTTCACACGACCGGGCCGTGTCCGGGACGTGTCAGGGTAAAAATATCATTCCATACATTTTCTATGGATTCGTTCACAAACATTATCATGACGACGTATGCTTTTCCCTTCTGGCGGGCCACGGCCCGGAGGTGTGTAGATAGACCTTAAATAGACGCTTAACACTTCTAGCGTGTAAAGCACAGTCGGTGATTTTATATTTTAATTTGCAACCGCATCTAAACCGCTAATTTCAACCGCCTGGCGCGGTTCGCGTTTTTATATTAAACATCAATTTGCAACTACACCCGCTAGTACATAAATACCACTTAAAGGGGGGGGGGGGTCGCTTAAAACTGCCTGTTAAAGTCTAAAATGAAAAGCCACAAATCTTGGCGATTGATTTCCGTCGAAACGTTATCGTTCGTTCAAAAATGACTCGTTTATCCGTTCGTTAAAATAAGTGGGTCATGGTATCGGGGCAGGTCAGGATTGGTTGAAGGGTTCCAGTTGATGTTATGTATGGTCTAAAAGCTGTCTTTTGCGTGTTCTGTGGGTTCTGCGTATGGTTTAGACCCAGAACACACGGTGAAACGCAACTGCAACGCAACTGAAACTGCTAGTTACTTTTGAGTTGCATCGAAGTTTCTGCTAGACTTCCTTAGAAAACCACACACGACGCAACTGAAACGAAACGTTTCAAACTAGTTGCGTCGTGTGTTGTTTTCAGTTTTTTAAGCAGAAACTTCGATGCAAATCAAAAGTTTCAGTTGCGTTTCACCGTGTGTTTTGGCGCTTAATGTTTTGGGTAGCATATCAATTTCTGAAGGCTGGCCGCGACTTCAAATTTATATATCGTCATATCTTGGAAAACTTACACATTAACTTAAAATAATATAGCTTACATGGTACTCTGATGTATAAGCTACAATATTGTAAAGTTTTATTAAAATCTGTTTATTCGTTTTTGAGTAAAAGAGTCACAAACATTCTCATGTCTATCCATTCAGTAACATTGACATTTATAATATCAGTAGGATGCTTTTGTAACACTCGAGACTTGGTGATCCAACTCTTTACAATCTTACTCGAAACTCAAACACGTGACCTATTAAAATAAACACTTATTAACGTCATAATTTTATATAACTGGCATTGATTTGTATTTAGTCGGGTTATAAAGTTTAGTTAGTGGTTTTGACAGTGACTCAAAACAATAGGACTTGACAAGTTTCCATTGAATTCTACGAAGTTTTAGCTAAACAATGTAATTTTAATGATCTAACTATTAACAGAATGCTTTAATGTTTCATTAAAGTGCTATTTTTACCCGACTGCGCCAGAAGGAGGGTTATGTTTTATGTACCTATGTTTGTATGTATAATTCTTCGGCACGCTCTACAGTCAACGGCTTTGGGAGGTGTCGTTAGATTCGTATTTGCTGTGAGAGTGACACTGGGTACATTAAAATAAAATAAAAATATTTTCTAAAGGCAGTCGGGGTTTCTTTATCTGATGTAAGGTTATTATTAGCTTAGAGTAGATTTAATGAGCTGTTAGCAGTCGCGTGCGCAGTGACACAGTGGTTAAGATCGATCAAACACACATATAGGTCAATGTCTTGAGCTGCGTCATTCGAACTCCAGACCAAGGTGTAATATTGTGTTTTAACACATTTCATAATCGAGAATGTTTCAACCTCCATGGTTAATAAATATATGTTTGTTTGATGGCGACATTGCCCAATCAGCCGGGCTAAAAAAAGTAAAAAAAAAATAAAAGAAAAAGGAAGAATAGTAGAGCTGAGTGGCGAAGACTCCATCAATAAGAGCGACGCTCGTAATTATGAACGATGATGAAGTGTTATTCTGATTTAAAAGCCACAATATCACAAAGTTTCGTTAAAATCTGTTTAATAATTTTTGTGTGAAAGAGTAGTAAACATTCTCACACCACACCCTTCCTTCCAAAGGCACAAAAATTTATAATATACTTAAGTAGTAGGTAGGATTTGATTTTGTAACAAAATACAATTTTTCATAAAGATTCAGCAATAAGATATAGTAGAAAAACATTTGGCAGCTTCCTTGGCCAAAGGATAAGCATTGCAATACAAAGAGGTAATGCTGCCAGCCTGTTCGGTACTTTGCCTCGTGGGGACGCGTTGGAAGACATATTTTTCCTGTATATATTTAATTCTGTGTTTGTATTAATTATTTTAATAAAGATTATTGTTTCAAAACATTTAAATTTCTAGGATTATAAGTCGAAAAAACAACGGCCTTGTAAATGAAATAAAGCGTAATCAGAAATCGGGTTCATAATCTCACTTTCACGGTATATCATTAATAATGCCGCTTAAATACTTCATTGCTAGCGTGCAAAGGTGACCTGATTGAAATCTACTCACACGTGCACAATAGCCCTTACGGGGCTTGTACACAATCCCCCTTGTTAGACCCAGAACACACGGGGAAACGCAACTGCAACGCAACTGCAACTGCTAGTTACTTTTGAGTTGCATCTAAGTTTCTACTATGTCTCTTATCTGCTATGTTTCAAACTAGTTGCGTCGTGTGTGGTTTTCTAAAGAAGTCTATAGCAGAAACTTCGATGCAACTCAAAAGTAACTAGCAGTTGCAGTTGCGTTTCCCCGTGTGTTCTAGGCCTTACACAACAATTTTTAAAGATAGTTCTGGGAGTAATGTAATTTTGGCGTTTCGGCTATAGACAAAACGTCAAAAAATGACATAAATGATAATAAGGGGGTGTAAGTTTACTATGTCTGCGGCAGACAAGACACATTTTTCGTGTACACGACAAGAATTTTGTCTGTTCTACTCGCAAAAAAACCATCGCTCCTCAATTCATGTCTTGCGCAGACAAGATTTTTTTTGCGCATCGCTGCGAGCATTGTACACAGTTATTTTCTAGTTACGACACGAATTCTTGCGTAGGCCCGGCGTATTTTCTTGTCGTGTACATGCGCCTTTAGGGTCGTTGCATGTTACAGTTTTCATTTGATATTGGACCTTATAATTGTTAATTTTTCACCAATTAATGCCAAAGGTTAGGTTAGTTCGTCTTGGGTTAGTCACGGCTTTCTTTTGTTTTAGGTTAGAAATGAAATTGTGGAAATGTGTGTTGAAAATTGCGAATCGAGAATTAGCTTAAATAAAAGAATAACATCGTTGTATTTCAAGTGCTGTACGTATATTTTCTTGCGATATAAAGAATATACCTACTTAAGTTTGAATCATCTTCAACTCGCATTAATATAGAAGTACCTATCTACATATCTGACACACCTCTTTTCTTGCTAAGTTTCATCAATATCTGTTTAGTAGTTGCGTGAAAGAGTGACAAACATCCATTCATCCATCGGCACAAACATTGACATTTATAATATAAGTAAGTCTAGCTATGGACTCGCCACATCCCGCTTAACATGCGGAAATGCCAATGGGGATGATGACTACATTCAAAAATTCAAAAAATATTAGTCCGTCTTTTAGGCTATTAAAAAATATTTGAAACACATTTTTGACCCGATCAAATACATAAATAAATACAAAGATACAGATCATCAAAGTTACGGAGTCGTACTGAGGCGTGACGTCACTAGCAACTTTAACCCAGTGTATCTTTGTCATTGTTAGTTTAAGAGAAAGAAGAAAAAATATGTGTCAAATATTTTAAAATAATCTATGTGATGAACTAAAAAAATGTTTTTTTGTCATCATGCCCATTCCTCACAAACCAATCAATTATCCATCTCCAAACTAATCGCCGCAACTCCCATTTAAACACAAATAATCTTTAACGAAATAGCAAAACAAATAACAGTATACACATCAAAGCAAAGGTAAAGGCAACTGTCTTCCACTATCAAATAAACGTTGGCCTTCTGCCAGAAACTGAATTAGTATTAATAAGAGCTCACCACGTGTTGGTTGATCGAGTGGGTTGAGCGAAGAAAGACTCTAGAGAAATTATGCTAATGAAGAAATGAGATTTTACTAAAGGTTATTAGTTCTGTGTAGGTATAACAAGGTCTTAGTTTTTGTGTGTCGGATTTTTTAAATATATTTATTTATTAGAACACATATCCCCTTATTACAAAACGAGGTTTAAAGAAAGTCCGACGTTAGTCGACGTCGTTTCTTTTGACGTTTCGGCTATAGACAAAACGTAAAACTAAACGAACTAACGTCGGACTATCTTTAAACCTCGTTTTGTAATATGGGGGATAAAGTTTATTAATGAAACAAATAAAAATAAACAAAATTGGTCAAGCAACACAGTTGTAAAAAATATCCCCATCTCGAGTCAAAGTTGGTGGAAAAGTGCCAAGGATACTAGCAGCATTGCCACGCTGAATGGCCAGTGAAATACGTTGCACCAAAAATGACTCGACACGGGGATCTGAACTAAGTACGATTCCTAAAGCGGCACCCCAGTTCCTTTATAAAAGTCTTGGCCTCCGCACACCACACGCCTGAACATTCGACAGCAATTTACGGTCAGGTCAGACCACAATTGTTAACATTTTAATTGATACAAAAATATTAACATAAAGCACATGCCATTGTAATAATCACTTAAAAGTAAAATCAGTATACAATCATATTCATTGTGGACTTGATGAAAGGTGGAGCCAAGAGTACCCTAAACCGACGTGCATATATGAGGCCAGTGATGAATGTGGATGAAGCGAAAGGGGTGTGTTTGGATTGTAGCAAGTGGAGGGAATTTAAAGCGAAGTTCCCTCCACTTTCTACGCCTGATGGGAGAGAAGTGTGTCAGATATGTATGTATGTAACTGACAATTTTTATGTAAGCATTTACACAAAAGCGCGTCTAATAAGTGCGAAATGTTTCACACTAAAACATACTTTTTATAACGGAATTTGAAATACGACCATTAAAAATTAGGCTTGTTTCAGTATTTTATAAGCTTTGTTAGATTTTTTTCAGTCTGACTGTACCATGATTATAACAACTGCAATTTTCTTCCAATAATAGAAGGCGCCATGGTCACTGCCATGAAAACAACCAGTGAATCAGAATACAACTGAAAAAAAACGTAAACACACCTCGTGCCAAACACTGACACGTTCAAAACAAGCTTTTTGATTTGTTCCGTTTATTTTTTTAATTTATTTTGGCTTCCTTGTGTATTGGACTTGTTTTGATAATATTTTCTTTTATAATAACGTTTTTTATGTATTTTTTTATACATACACATAGATACATACATATCCGTCAGGTTTCTCTCCCACTGGGGTAGGCAGAGACCACTTCCTTCCACTTGCTTCGATCCAAACACACCTCTTTCGCTTGTTTTCGCTTTTCGTTTTGTCCATAGCCGAAACGTCAAAAGAAACGAACTAACGTCGGACTATCTTTAAACCTCGTTTTGTAAAAAGGGGGTGTGAATCCATCGCGGGGAATATGTTTAACAATGCGCTGTGATTTTCTCTGTCACACATGCATTTGTTTGTTGATTACAGCGCTGTAAAGCATGCACATGAATGAATAATTAAAAAGTGGATAGAGCTATGCTTGCAAAAAATGTTAAAGGTAATGTGTTAGTTAGTAAGTAAGTAAGTACGTAAATATTTATTTCCAGTCCAACAAAATATACAAGAACAAAACAAAATTAAAACACAAAATAACAAAATTAAACGTACAACAAAATTAAATACAAAATAAAATAAAAGTTAACTTTTAAAACTTAGGACAACAAATAAACCAGAGAGACAAGAATGAATGAGAAAGAAGATAGTTGTGGACTGGAAAATGGTCTCCACTCAGCATATTGTCATGTCAATGGTTGCCCAGAGACATGACGCTGATTTTCAGTGGAGCCAGAGAAGGGAAAAAGTGGGTAAAAGAGAGAAAAAGAATGATAGGAGATAGATATGAGTAAAATAGGTTTGTAGTGATAGGTATTAAATTACTAGCGTAGAAATTAATTTTGTATGTAGGTATGTATGTAGGCGGAAGTGGAGCACATTGATACGCAAAAATTCAAACTTCGTTTGAATACACAAATAACAACATTTTTGATCACTTTGTTACATTTCTTGCTGCTAAAATGCTACGCAAACATTAGTCAAATACTACGTAGTAAACAATTCTGAGAATAGAACCAAATACCCGTTTGTAGAAAACATTAAATAGTGATAGTTTACATACTATTTCCCTTAAATTGGGACTAATGTGTTACCAGGAATTTTACTTAAATAGTAAAGGAAAATGGTTTGGAGAAGCAATGAATGGTACTTCTCCATATTGTACAAGTATGTCAGCATCATGATCATCGTGTCAGCTTATGGACGTCCACTGCTGGACAAAAGCCTCCCCCAAGGATCTCCACAACGACCGGTCTTGCGCTGCCCACATCCAAAGGTTACCAGCGACTTTAACCAAGTCGTCAGTCCACCTTGTTAGAGGCCTTCCCACACTGCGTCGTCCTTGGTCGCCACAAGTATGTAGAGAATTTGAAATACAGTGGAAAAAACATAACATACGCCGGTTTATGAATGTAAGCGCCAAAACACACGGTGAAACGCAACTGCAACGCAACTGAAACTGCTAGTTACTTTGGAGTTGCATCGCAGTTTCTATTCAAATTCAAATTCAAAATGTTTATTAGCACACCATAGGTATAACAAAGTAGTTAATAATAAAAGTATTCCAGTACCAGGTATGGACCCTGAATAGGGCACGGCTAGGCTATGTAGCGCAGCTACGTTATAATATAAACTTATATCTAGGTACACTAATGAGATCCAAGTTGAAAATTTATAACATTTAAGTCTTAACATTAATAATGTATTTATAGTATATTAGGTATTATGTTCTTAACTTTAAAATAGAATCTTATTTTGAACTATGTTTATATATTTAGGTATATGTATTTTTTATATTTAGGTAACTTTAATCTTAATCGTTATTTAATATTTTTATCTTTTAAATATTCTCTTATTGTGTAGTAACATTTGGTGATTAATAACATAAATAACATTTGGTGATTAAGTAACATTTGGTGCTATAGACTTCCTTAGAAAACCACACACGACGCAACTAGTTTGAAACGTTTCGTTTCAGTTGCGTGGTTTTGGGTCTTAGTGTACTTTTATTGAATACACCAAAACTTTGAGTATAGAATATATAAGGAGGAGCCATACCGTCTCGATCTACGTACCTGGTCGGGCTCAAAATGGCTACTTTTTGTACGGTACTACTAATCGTTTGTCATCTACCAAGAAAACTAGGAGAAAACTTGGCGAAACCTTTGCACGCTGTCATTGTCTTGGCACTCAATTGTATATGAAAAAAATGGGGCCACTCCTCATATTCCTTCTTCATTGCACCAAAATATAGAATATATAATTTCAAATACAATGTATCTAATATTACTAGCTAGTGTGTGCAACTGTGCAGGTCGTGGATTCGATGTCCACTAGAGACAAATATAACTGTGTGGTACAGAGATGTTTGTGTGTTTATCCTACAGTAACATGTCATTGGTGGAATTCCTAAAAGACGGACTAATTATTTTTTGAATTTAGTCATCATCCCCATTCCCTAATCCAACTTTAAAGCGAGCAAGAAAATAAACTGAGAACTTTAACGTTAACAATCAAAAGTAAACTCCTGTATGTAATTACAGTTAAAACTAACACGTGTCGTTAGTTTTACTAACTTTAGTCGGACTAACTTGACCGCCAATTGTTATGTTTTAGTTTTAAACATTGTTTTAAGGTTTAAACATTTTAAGCGCTATATACGGCCTCCAACAAGATGGGCGGACAACCTGAGGCCCAAGGGCCCAAAATAGAGAGCTACCAACCCAACTAGCAAAATGTGGTTCTATAATGGACCATAGAACGTTTCCTAAATACCAGTGGATGGTAAAATATAGATGGACCAACAACCTGAGGCCCAAGTCTGCTAATTTAAAATAGAGAGCTACCAAGTTATCTGTGAACCGGCCGTTATTGGAACTACGACAACAGAACTGCTGCGATTGGTAGAAATACAATTTTGTATGACTACTAGCGCCGCCGTCCAGTTCACAGATACGTTGGTCTGTCTGTAGCTTTAGTTATATGTCTGCAGAGTGTCAATGGCATTTTTTGACACATTAGGTGGTAATTAGTGTAAGCCATTGTTAAGCAGCACAATTGAGGCTATTTTAATTTAGCAGACTATGGCCCCTGGTGAAAGTAGTGGGAAGCCGTTGGATGTGGGCAGCGCAAGACCGGTCACTGTGGAGATCCTTGGGAGAGGCTTTTGTCCAGCATTGGACGTTCATAAGCTGACACAGCAAGCATTGCAAAATATACACTTTTAAATTGATTTTATACAACTTTTTTATATTGAACTGAATCAAATGAGTTTTAAACGGAAAATTACCTACATACTTACATATATGTACATATCTGTCACGTCTCTTTCCCATCTGGGTAGGCAAAGACCACGGGAAATTAAATCTTGATATAACAATAGATTAAAGTAGGAAATCGGCAGTCGGAGGCATTCATCAATTGAATTTACTCTCATGCGTTGCTCTTAATGAATTCTGGTTTCAGACAGAAGCTCTGCGATGAAATTCCAGTTGTTATGTTAATAAATGCATTGGGGACATGCGACTGCAGGCTAGAGGGACATATACAGGTTGATTATACACGAATTCATGTACATCAAGAGTTAGATCAAGCCGTTATTTGCTTATGAAAGTAAAATAATTGGAACAATGGGGAATATGCATGTTTTTTTTTATTTTTTATATGTTTCTACTAGTTATTACATTACCAAACATACAAATATCACGTCAAAAATATAAACTATTATGCAAAAAATTAAATATTAAAATCGCGATCAATTTAAACGCGGCCATTTTGGCGCGCTTGCTCGTGACGTCACCATTACACGAGTTCGATGTCAACAGCAAAGTGTTTGGTTTACAAAATTACCAAAAAATAAATAAAGTGAGTGAATATCGACTTAATTACCATGGAAAAGTACAAAAAACCGTATTATAAATATTGTGTCGTTCCTATGTGTCCAAATAACATCAACACTGCACCTGACAAAGTGTATTTCCTTATGCCGAAAGGTGAAAATCTAAGGAAAAAGTGGTGCAAGGCGATGAGAAGAGACAATGTATCGTGTTTGAGCTGTTTATACTGTTGTGAAGATCATTTCAATGTAAGTAAGGATATTAAAAAAGTAAAATACATATACAAATCATTCTTACTTTTACCTACCTACTTGTTTTGTTTACAAACCTCTACAAAAACATAACCTAGTTTACAAAAAGTTGTAAAGATATTATTAAAAATTCTTATTCGATATTCTAAATTTATCTTTATGTATGTATAAGTATTATTCATGAATAAAAACATCTAAACTAAATTATAAATAATACGTAGCCATCATAAACACGTCGATTTTCGGAAGATTATCCGACTGCGCTTTTACGAAACCGGTTTCAGTCATTCTCTAAGTCCTTCTTCACAATTAATTAATACTTTGAACACATAAAACTATTAACTTAAGATAAAAAACAGCGACACAATACAATAACAATTATTCCTCAAAAAAGAAACCATACAAATAGCTTATTGACAGCAGACGTCTCGTGTAAAACTGACGTCACGTTTTGTTCCACCAATAGTGTTGCGTTTCGAAAATTTGCGCGGTAATTTCAAAACAGCCACTTTTTGATGATTAAATTTCATTATTAAATTAAAATAAATTCTAAAAATAATTGTATAGTGTGTTTTCAGTAGCAATAAATGTTACAAAAAAAAATATTTTGTCCATATTTAAGTCACGTGCATATTCCCCATTGATAAATGCTGCGCAAATTCGTAAATATAGTTTTACATAAAAAGCGTTTTCGCATCTTAGGTTGCGGTTCGACGTACGTGTTACTCGCAAATAGGTATGTCCCCACCAGTGCGCTTTCACGTTTATCTTGCGTTTTCATTTATAGCATGCCCGAAAAACCATAGCGCATACAATTAGTGCACGACTCAAAATGTGTCAAATAGTGGGGCACAGCGCTTGACGCAAAACGAACTGAAAGATGAAACGCAAGAACATGAAAATGAAAACTGAAGCGCGTTGGTGGGGACATACCTATTGACTATTTAAATGGAATTGTCAATAAAACCGAATATCGAACCTTTCACGCCAACTGGCCAGTATTCAATACATAGTATAGGACCTATACTATAGGTTAAGTGACTATCCTGCCTTCTTGCTTTTACTTCTCTCTCTGTGGGGTCTGTAGGAAGAAATTGCTTTTGTATTTATACTCTTTTCTTCTGTTTCTCTTAACTATCTTCTTAGAATAAACTATTAAATAAATGCATAGTTATTTATTTGCCAAACTCAAGTGTTAGAATAAATTGATCGCATTAAAACCCACTAAGCTTTGATCAGATAATCTTTTAATCCCAACCACGCCGCGACACTTAACTACAAACGCCAGACCGACTTAAGTATGATATAGTACAGTCTAGTGTATACAATTGACCACCTGAACGACTTTTTAAATTGGCAACATTCTACTGTAACGATGACTAATATTTGTAATGTTATTCATACAGTGGTCTCTGCCAACCTCAATGGGAGAGAGGCGTGACGGATATGTATGTATCCATACAGTATAATGCGGCCCATTTAAAAAGTCATTCAGGGGGTCTTTACTATAGTACAGTCTGATAGTGTAGATGAGTGACCCCTGAACGACTTTTTAAATTTGCAACATTATACTGTATCGATGACAAATGTTTATAATGTCACAGATAACTACAGGCAGACCAACTTATCTGTGAAATGACCGGCGGCGCTAGTAGTAATACAAAATTGTATTTCTACCAATCGCAGCAGTTCTGGAATTTTACATTTCCGTATTAGTGGCCGTATTTCCAATAACGGCCGGTTCACAGATAACTTGGTAGATCTGTAGGTAAATAGTTACTTACGTAAGCCATATAGTAGAATGTGGCCAATTCAATTTTTTTTTTACATTTTGGTATCAATAGAGAAATTACTAATCGGTGATTGATAAAGCTAATGAGATAAGAAAAACTGTAGTGAGCACATCTTGTAGCAAGTTTTCAGATCTGTAGCAATTCGTAGCACAAGCGTAGCAGGATGTCTACGATGGAGGCATTTTTACGAATGTAGAAACCCTTCTTGAACTAAGACCCAGAACACACGGTGAAACGCAACTGCAACGCAACTGAAACTGCTAGCAGTTACTAACCTAACGCAACTGAAACTGCTAGCAGTTACTAACCTAACTAGCAGTTTCAGTTGCGTTGCAGTTGCGTTTCACCGTGTGTTCTAGGCCTTACCTTGGAATTTGTTTTTTTTTAATGCAATGTTTATATTTGAAAAGTGAATGGTATTTTCCAATAGTCCACTATCATATCAATTGGCAAATTCTTTGGCAAGCATCAATGGAACTAAATACAAGCTGTAACGTAACACTGCCAAATACTCAGAGAATAATGTTTAAATAACACTTCAAGTGTTTTTTAACCTCTAAACAGAGATTATATTGGCCCTAGGACATGTCTCATTATCTACAGATAAGATTTATCCGACAGATAAAGCTATGTCTATTTCATAAAACATGACATTTTAGACAGTGACAGTTTATTGTAGGTTAAGTGACTGTAGAACGCTTGCCTCGAACTCAGAGGGCGCGGTTTAGAATCCTGGTGCGGGCACGTACCTCTGAGTTTATTTCTCATGTACGGATCAATTTATTTGATTACCACTTGCTAACGGTGAAGGAAAAACATCGTGAGGAAACCTGCATACACTAGAGAAGAAATTCGAAGGTGTATGTGAAATCCGCCAACCCGCACTTGGCCAGCGTGGTGGATTACGGCCTAATCACTCTCTGTATGAGAGTAGGCTCGTGCCCCTCGGTGGGGACATATATGGGCTGATAAAGAAGAAGAAGAAGTGACTATCCTGCCCTCTTGCTTTCACTTTTCTCTCTGTGGGGTCTGCAGGAAGAAATTTCTTTTAGAAATATGCTGTACCTTTTGTATAACTTCACTTTTTTCTGTCTCTATTTAAATATATAAATGCGTACTAAGTGACGGGCAGCCTGTAGTAAATAAATAAATAAATACTAGATAGTGTAATCAAGGTATTAGATTACTCGTTATACAGTGTGTTTGCAAACGTCGTTGACTGTGTACCTTCCTGCCTGGCTCTTGATTGATTACCTTTGTGGAGTTATACTATGTTATTAAAGTTTATACCCTGTATAGGATCTGGTAGTATGATAGTTAATTTTGTTTAATTAAAAGATAGGTGGTTATACAGGATGTAACAAAAAGGGGGTATAAAGCCGAAACACAGCGATAGTCTCTATGAAACTAAACAACTTTCCCCAAGGAACATGAGTCGTAACTCGAAAATCATTTTTGGATCGCACTTACTTACTCGATCGGCTGATCGGATTTCCTTGGAGAAAGTTGTTCAGTTTCATGGGGACTATCGCTGTGTTTCGGTTTTATAACCCCATTGCGTTTCACTCTGTATAATACCCAGATAAATAATTGTCTTAATAAAAGGCACTTATATAAGACGAAGTACATACAAGCTAATTTTATCTCTAATAGGGCAATAAAACAAATGAATAGCATGGAATAAATTGTTCGTGTGCTGACATCCTTAATTGTATCTGGTGAATAATTTCTTTATTGTGTAAGTAAGGAAAGATTATATAAATATTAATTGTTCTTCTTATTCAATAGTTTTTCATAATTTTATTATAGTATTTATACCATTTTTTACCCGACTGTGCCAGGAGGAGGGTTATGTTTTTTGAGAGTATTTATGTGAGTATAATTCTTTGGCACGCCCTACAAACGGCTTGATGGATTTTAGCTTGAGAGCTGTCGTATGATTCGTATTTATAGTGAATACGAAATACTCATACAGAGAGTGATTAGGCCGTAATCCACCACGCTGGCCAAGTGCGGTTTTGCGGATTTCACATACACCTTCGAATTTCTTCTTTGGCATATGCAGGTTTCCTCACGATGTTTTCCTTCACCGTTAGCAAGTGGTAATCGAATAATATAAATATTGAAATCTAACAAAGACAGCACGATAATTAATGGATAAATAACAACGTTTTGTGCAACAGTTAATAAAACTAGACCTGATTAAGAAAACGGCAAGTTTCACTGTTTTTGTTTTGGAATTGGCACAATAATCACGTTTAGCCTCTCAAAGAGGTTCAACTCTCGCAATTCCAGATGATTTGGTTCCGAATCAGTTACAGGTTAAGGCACGTATTCATTGGCGAGCTGTATGATTTGGTTCCGAATCAGTTTATTTATTTTTATTTATTTATTTTATTTAAGGTCAACCCACAATTGTTTACATTATTAACACAATTCACTTATAAATATTACTTACTTGCTAAATGTAACAATTACTTATGGGTAAACTCCGCATGCATAATTGTAGTTACATCAATAACAAAAAGAAAAAGTGGGTAACATGAAATATGGTATGTCGTAGTAAGATTATTAAATCCGATTTTCTAAACATGCCTGATTTGTTAAGTTTTCTTATATAGTTTTATAAATTTTGTTTTTGGAATCACTGTGAATGTCAATACTTGTGCCAAGACTGTTAATAATTTTAGATATTCTAGACACCGGGGAGTTGCGTCCCAGTACTGTAATTCTAAAAGGAAGACTAAATGGTGTTATTGTATTTCGCGGCATGCGAGCTGGAGCGTTAAAATTTATATAGTTAAGTAATGGTGGACAGTCAATTTTGTTTGATACGATTTTGTGTAAGAATAATCCATCTAAGAGTTTTCTTCGCTTATCTAATGAATCAAGTTTGAAATACTGCAATCTTGCCTGGTAAGACCTTTCTCTTCTAGCTCTTCCAACAGAAAAGGACATATGCCACAAAAAACGCTTCTGTATTCGTTCTAAGCGCAAGGTATGTACCGCGTAGTGAGGTCTCCATACAACACTGCAGTTACAAGTATAATAAAGGCACGTATTCACGAGCTGTAACTGTAACCTTTGCATTCACTGGAACAAAAAACGTAGTGTGTACGTGGTTCGCGAGTTTAAAAAGCTACATGAGAAGCTCGCAAGACGACGATTGTCGGTTTTAAAAGTAAAAAAAAAGTCAAAAAAATATTTATTTCATAGGTACAAAAAATGCTCTTGAAATCGTTACATTATTTTATATTATAGGTATTTTTTAAAAGCTAGCGCTAGATTCGCAAGGTGCAGTTTCCCCCAGAGAAGAACCTAACAAGAAACTCTGTGAGGTTGCTCTTTTTAAATAAAGTTTTACAATTCTTATAAACAGATACACAGGTTTTTACCGCGTATTAAAGGGTAACTGTAACACGCGTACACACTAGAAGCTAGAACCTCGTTACTGTATCTGTTCGGTTACAGTTGTTCTTCTTAGTCGTATACTTTATTCATTTGGCAGAGTAGTCGTGGTCATGGGGGTCGTATAGTGCGTTTCATAGAATACTTCATATGTCGCCATGTTGGTAGCATTGAAAATTTGTACTGCCACATTACCCTCAATGTGTTTCGCAGTACAAATCAATGCTGCCAACATGGTGGCATAGGTAGTATTCTATGAAACGTACTACAATATGATACCCTAGAGTTAGCATGTCTTTTCACCCCCGTCATCATCTTTTCCTCGGTTATAGTTACAGCTCACCAATGAATAAGCACCTTAAAGATCGGCTCTTCCTAATCTTGCAGTTCCCTATTGTTTCTCTAAGATCATTTCCCCCTATTCCCCCTCTCGACGTGGGAAAAAGGCACTCCCTCCCTAAGGGGTAAGGTAATTAATTACAGCAGTAGCGAATGTTGTGCTAACGTCGTTTGCAAGCCGACCCAAAATAATATATTTTGATGAATAAAATATATAGTGGAAGGGATTAAGTGAAAATGCGTTTTCATTTAACGTATCTACTAAATGGATAAAATGCTGAACCGTTAAGGTCTTATTAATGATGAACACGTAATTAAGATTAATTTTGGAGTTTAAAAGAATATGTTTGATTATAGATATTGTGAACAAAGAAAGACTTATGGGCTAAAACAGCTACCCAATGGCTACCAACTGCCAAACGGCGTCGCGGCAGACCACGGAAAAGGTGGCGGGATGAGCTGGACACCTTCTTAAGTAGCTGGGCGGAGGAAGCTCGAGACAGAAGGTCGTGGCGGAAGAGGAGAGAGGCCTTTGCCCAGCAGTGGGTCACAAATGGCTAAATTAGATTAGATTAGATAGATATTGTGAGCTGCAAGAGAGTTTTTATAAAACTAGAGACTGCTTGCAACTTATTACCTACACATTCAAGGTCTATCTATACAGACCTGTGCACGCCCGGATCTGTGTAGATAGACCTTATAGTCAAATCTTGAAAAATGTGCCTTTATGAGAGAGACCTTAGCCCAGCAGTGAGACACCGAGGGCTAAATAAGATAAGATGATATTAAAAATTATTATTGCTATGCGAGTACATTGAACTTTAATGTTGGTACTAATAAGTACATTGCTGGTGGTACATTTCTGTGAGATACGAGATATTTAAATCCCTTACATACGCCCGCCATCCTGACTCACTGATTCTGATGCAAAGTTTTATCAAAATCTGTTCAATAGTTTTTGCGTGAAAGAGTAAAAAATTCTTACATCAATGCGTAAAGGCCCTAAGAGGCCTTAAAACAAAGGAACACAACATATAAACCTTGAAAGTGGGGCATATAGTACAAAAAGGGGAAAGTTGCTTTAATAATGTAGCGGTAAGCACATTCTTTCTAGTTTTATTACAGTAAATCACGTAACGAAATCATGGTTATAATTTACGAATGTTTTATTTAATTTTTACTGTTTATTTACATGCTATATTTTGTAGGTATAGGAACGTCCGTACGTCTATGTTTAAAATTAGTTGTAGGACTATTTAATAAAGGAAATTGTGTTGAAAACAATTCTATGTTCCTTAAAAATTTCATGAATCATTTCTTTGCAGGATACATACTTCCATACATATCTACCTACTTAAATACATATTTATAACATTTCTTTCCCATCGGGGTGGACAGAGACCACTTTTATACTTAACTAGAGGCAGCCCGCGACTTCGTACGCATTTATCGTCATATCTTTTAAAAAAACACAAAATATATACAAAAAATATAGCCCATGTGTAATTCTGATGTCCAAGCTAAGTTATTCCAAAATTTCATTAAAATCTGTTTAGTGGTTTTTACGTGATGAAGTAACAAACATTCATCCATCCATCGGCACAAACATTGACATTTATAATATTATAAGGATTGCATGGTTTTTGAAATATATTTAACTGAATATGTTCAGTGGGCGTTGGTATGCCAACGCCCACATTTTGTCTACTTTACTTAACCGCTTCACGGCCTTCAAAATCTAAACCAAGCCACTGACCTTTTAAATAGACTTTCTCTGCAATTTCGCAAAAGCGATCGTTCAAAAATTACTAAGTAAAGCGAAGGAAAACCTCACCCTTTTCCGATCAATTTTGATACAGCTGGCTCGTAATCTCCGTTCGGAGATTAAAGAAAACCGGCCAAGTGCGAGTCGGACTCGCGCAGGAATGGTTCATTCACTATTTATATCGAACAAAAAAAGCAAAAAGCCCCTCTCAATATGACATACTATTATTCTATTTTTAGTGTTTGTTGTTAAAGTGGCAATGGTAATACATCATCTGTGACAACGCCCTAGCTGTAACGTTTATGAGATCCAGCCCGGTAACAGACGGACGGACAGACGGACAGCCAAGTCTCAGTAAGGGTCCCGTTTTCACCTTTTGGGTACGGAACCCTAAAAATATTCAAATTGGACGTCTCTTTCGAACGTCCCTTCTTTGGGTATTAAGGTGTTTGAATAAAGATAATACTCAATAAAAGTTTTTTGTAGACTTTCCTGTGGTTCTTTTACGATATTGAAAACTGTGTTTTGGTATGCTACGGGGCTACGGGTAACATAAATACATACATACTTATCCGTCACGCCTCTCTCCCATTGGGGTAGGCAGAGACCACTTCCTTCCACTTGCTTCGATCCAAACACACCTCTTTCGCTTCATCCTCACTCATCAGTCGCCGCATACATGCCCGTCGGTTTAGGGTACTCTTGATTTGGCCTTTCTTGAATAAGTCCCCGATTTGATCGAGGTACGTTCGTCTTGGCCTTGCCCTCCCAGCATTTCCATCCACTCTTGCCTTGTATATCTCTTTTGTTAATCTCCTTTCGCTCATTTTTTCTACGGGTTATATCTCTCGTTTATAATATCCGATAAATAAAATAATGGCATCTACATACCAAAGCCACCGGACTTCATTTGTCCAAAATGACATCGAAATGACGTGAGTTGCCGGGCCATAAAGTGCTTTAAAGTAATCACTTAGTGAGTTCAAAATAAGTAAATTAAAAACAATAAACGAATACATAAAACAAAACAAAAATGGACATAAAACAGCACTTATGCTAAAATAAAGAAGAAAATAGAGAAGAACATTAAAGAAGAGATAGAACTAGGAAAAGGTCTACAATCAACATATCATGTCACTATCTATCTATTTCTATATAAAGACATAACGCTGATTTTCATTGAAACCAGGCACAAGCTAGCTATCTCTCTCAGACATTTAACAAATTAATATTCAAATATATGTAAATGATACTAAAAGCCCAATTAATAAAGTAATGTAAACTGATGTAGGCGACCACAAAATCTAAAGCGAAATTTACATTATGAAAGTAGTGTCATGCAAATAGTTTCATGACGTTAATTTCATAATATGTAGTTACACGGTAAAGCGAGATTTACAATATGAAACTAGTTGCACGAAATTAGTTAATTTAAGCCGAATTTACATTATGAAACTAGTGTCATGCAACTAGTTTCATGACATCACAGTTTCATGCATCATGAAAGTGCTTGTTCACATGTTTAATTTAACAGTTCCATGACATGACTGTCATGAAACTAATTTCGAGCAACCATGTAGTAGTTTCATTAAGTAAATCCTGCTTTCAGTGAAACTATGATAAAAAGTGTGGGAAACAGAAGTTATGGATGAGTGAAAGGGATGCATGCTAAGGAGTGAGTGAGTTAGTTTTAGTTTGTGGGTAGCCCTAGCAACCATCTAACAACTATGATGGATAGCGGATCTGTGTCTTAACACTATGAATTTCAAATATATGAAGTGAAAAAAAACTTTGTTTTAATCATTCTACATTTTCGTCATGAAACTAGTATTCATGACACTAGTTTCATAATGTAAATCCCGCTACGTTGTAATACCTACTTGAATGAAACGCGTTTCAGTCTGTCCGTTTATGAAGGTTGGACAATAAACGTGTAGTTTGCACTCGAAAACAATGTCTTCACGTAGTGCTAGTGACACCATGATTTGTTGTTATTGGGACTTTTTACATTATGTTTTGTGACGAGAAATCTGTACCCTGCAATTGATTACGAATATCATGAATAATGAATTAATTTATATAATAATAGAATTGAATTTTTGACGCTAACATAGAATCGAATGCCTAAAAATCAAGTTATTACAAAACATACTTGTGACACAAAACTTTGTTCTACAATATAAGGAGGTGCCACATTATTTTTTTTCATATACAAATGAGTTTATGACAGCGTGCCAAAGTTGGCGCAAGTTTTTCGTAGTTTTCTTGGTAGATGACCTGTCAAACGATAAGATTTTCAATACAAAAAGGTAGCCATTTTGCGCCAGACAAGGCACGCAGATCCAGACGGTATGGCATCTCCTTAGTCCTACGTTACGTGTGACAAGTGTGCTTCTAATCATAATATTTATATAGAGCAGATGTCATAATGCATTGCGTACGTTGCGTATGTGAGACCAGGGGCCCAAGTCTGCTAATTTAAAATAGCCTCAGTTGTGTGTCGGCAGAGTTTCAATGGCATTGTTGACACATTTGGTATTCTGCTAAACAATGGCTTACAGTGATTGCGACCAAATGTGTCAAAAAATGACATTGACACTCAGCTGACACTCAGCTGACACAAAACTGAGTATATTGTAATTTAGCAGACTTGGGCCCCAGCCTGTGTCTAGCTTTATAATTTCAATAATATCCCAATTTACTCTCAAGCTTGGTGTCCCTTTCCTCGAGCAGCATGTTGGCTATCAGCCATCAGACATCTGATTCACTTGTT
This sequence comes from Anarsia innoxiella, assembly GCA_947563765.1. NCBI lineage: Eukaryota > Metazoa > Arthropoda > Insecta > Lepidoptera > Gelechiidae > Anarsia > Anarsia innoxiella. Next base: position 802,663 of record OX387415.1, read on the forward strand.
TTAGTTACAATTCGCTAAAGATTCCACTACTGGCACGATTGATATACAGGGTGTCCCATAAATAGGCCGACAAACTGACACCGGAGGAAGATGAACTTAAGGTGCATCAAATAAGCCTAACCTCTACCTCCGGTGTCAGTTTGTCGGCCTATTTATGGGACACCCTGTATATACCTACTTAAACATATATTTATGTTAATCCAGTTTGAAAGTAAATTGCTTTGAGTAGGTATTCTACGAGTACCTTCTTGAATTTGTGAATGAATTTTCTTTCATTCATGTTTGTAAAAGAGGTTTTTTTTTTAAAGATAGGTACGCTTACAGCAAATACATAATATGATTAATATTAACTTATAAAACATTGAGTGGGTATTGGCTATATGTGCCAATTATAAGCATGTCTGTCTGACTGACTGTTCAAGAGTATCGCCGATATTTTCTAGGTAGGTAAAAAATACAAATGCAGCTTCAAAGTTCCAGAGGGGGGGCTTTTGACGTCACGATTTTGTTAAAAATGTACAAAAGCGTGACGTCGAGAGGAACCTAGCGTATCCTTCTCATTTTAGTTAAAGAAAAAAAACAAGACCATTTTTTATTTATACCTAATCTAATTGATGGCCTAACTAAATAAATATTTTAGTACCGACTTTTTATTTTTATATAATAAAGTATTTCATCATCATAAAATTTAAGAGTGGAGTCTACAACACTCTGCTCTGTTTTTTGCCGTCCTTTTGAGTACCTGATGCAGAAAATATATTTAAAAAAATAGAAACATATAATTAAATTATGGTATCTACTCGCCAAAGCCGCCGGCTTTCTTTTACTCAATATGTCATCGAAAATGTTTGAAAATGACGGTGTGTAATTATAATTCTGCAAGTAATAATATTCAACAACTTCCCTACTAATTAGCCGCTCAAACAAACAGTTACCTTAATTACTAGCAAAAGCCAAGCTTAAACTCTTTACAACTTTACAGCACTACGGTAAAAGCATTTCGGAATAGTGTCGCGGGCACTAGAGGTAAACGTTGGGGGAGAACCACGAATAACTTGGCCAATTAAGTTAGAGGCTAGTAGGTAGGCAAGTTCAACTGGGTCAAACGGTTGGGTAAGGCCCACTTGCGCAGCCCAGAGTTAACGCAATAAACCTGGAGCTGCTAATACAGGGTTAAATCAATATAAATCAATACAAATTATTAATTTAACCCTGTGTTAGCAGCTAAGTCCGGGTTTATTGGGCTACGCAAGTAGGCCTAAGGGAGTGAGTCAAATATTGCTACGAGTTTTTGTAGGTAAATAATAAAGTCGCGTATTTAGCGGGTTGTAACTGTAACCGATGCGATGTTACTAAATTTTTAACTAAATTCTTTTAGCATCTGTTGCGAAAAAAATTTGCAATTGCATTTTTTTTTAATTTTTTGTACCATAGACAATTTTACATTCTAAAAGATGTTAGTAGAGTCATTCACTCTTTATGGTTTTTCTCCCGTGAGTTTAGGCTTTAAATATAGACAAATTCATAGTAAGCAAAAACAGATCTGTTAAGTGTCCTATGTTGGTCACTCAACAGACACGGCATATTTATTATTAATTGTCAAAGTCCTGTACTGGGATTCTCAACAACAGACAAGATACAATACAAATATTCTTTATTGCACACAAAGATATAAAGTAGGTACAGACACAAACAAGAATATAAGAAGCAACAGTACCTTATTGCTAGGTAGCAATATCTTCCAGGCAACCTTAGTGTGTACGCTTGTAACAGGTTCACGAAAAACTAGGAAATAATGAACGAACTATGTTTTTTTTAGTTACAGTGCATGCTATTACGATAACAGCTTGTTAATGCCTGGCTTAATAAGTTTAAAAGAAAATGACAGACAATGTAACAGGAAAGTGGTCTCTAGGAAAGATGGGAAAGAAGCGTGACAGATATGTATGTATGTATTGAGTAAACATCTACAATATATTTATTTTATTTATTTATTTAATTTTTAATTTCAGGCATCTAAGGCCCATATTGATACATAAAATACAATACAATTAAAATCTAAGAATATTATAAATATGATATAAAAATAAAAACTTGAAACAAAATCACGGTGCTATCACGGAAATGGTATGCTCAGAATCCAAAACAGATACAGTCTCTTTCGTTCCACTACTGGCCAAAGGCTTCTATCTTTCTCTATTTGACTCTTTATATCTGGCCAGTCCGTACTAAACTAGTCGAGCAACCAATAACCAAACAAATCTAAATATAGTACGAGAGAGTCGGGTGATAAATTGCATTATATGTTGTCGCCGTACTCGAAATATACGATGTTATTTATGACATGGCACACGGTCGTATGGAGGTAGCGGAGGGGTGCTAACTTAGGCCTAGATTCTTGCTTGTTTACATGACCTACATATTTCTTAGGTTATGATTATTATATCTAGTGTTTGTCTATATATGGTCTTCATATATTTATTATATTGCAAGAAGATAGTACAAAGAGACAGAAAAGAAAAGAGAAGTTTACAAAAGGCACAGCATATTAAAATAAATTAACTAATTAACAACTTATATTAACTAATACGATGGAAATACTTATTTAATACCATACTACTACCTAATAGTATAAATGGCAATTTTTGAGCCGATAGAAGTTTCTGTTTAAAGCCGTTTCTGTTACGCGAAAACCACAGAATAGAACAATGTATCAGAATAGGTAGTTCTAATGAATAGTTCAATTGGTGTTCAATTCATCAGAATAATATTATTCTGATGTGCAATTCTGAGAGTCTGTATTTTGAGATGAGTATTGTGTGTTTTACGAAGTCGCAGACAGCCTGTAACTATTTAGTTTTCTGTGCTCTAGCTTAATGGTCTATCAACACATATCCATCTATCTTTATCTATGCCTTTATGCTATCACTTCTCTCTCTGTGGGGTCTGCAGGAAGAAATTTCTTTTAGAAATATGCTGTATATTTTGTATAACTTCTCTTTTTTTTCTGTCTCTATGTACTATCATCTTACAATAAACTGTTAAATAAATAAATAATAAATATCCGGGCCGTGTCCGGGATGTGTCAGGGAAAAAATATCATTCCATAAATTTTGTATGGAATCGTTTACACACGGATCTGTGTAGATAAACCTTTATACAGGGTGTAACAGAAAGGGTATATAAAGCCGAAACACAGCGATAGTCCTCATGAAACTGAAATGAAATGAAATGAAAATGAAATGAAATGAAATGAAAATCATTTAATCCTGTAGGTTTTGACAACACTTAAGACGGGTCATTTTTTAAAGTTAATGCTAGATTCGCAAGAGTGCAGTTTCCCCAGAGAAGAACCTAGCAAGAAACTCTGTAGGGTTGCTCTTTTTAATTTAAGTTTTACAAATCTCAGGCATAAACACAGAAACATAAAATCAAATTAATATTTCAAAACAGCTATCCATAAATAAATAATAAAAATTTGACCACAATATCCAGGAAAAAGTAAGGCAAGCAAATGGGAAACAAAGAAGTGAAATGCTTAGTTTGATGGGATCCGCATGACATGACCGGCCATCACAGCAGCACCTTCACACAGGTCTCAACGCATGTGCCAGCCATCAACCCCTTCTACATATTTTAGGGAAGTAGGAGACCCGACACACAAACTGAATAACTTTCCCCAAGGAACATGGGTCGTAAGTCGAAAAAAATTTTTGGAACTTACTCGATCAGCTGATCGGGCATTTTGTATGGGGAGGCGAATTTTTTTTTTCGAGTTACGACCCATGTTCCTTGGGAAAAGTTGTTCGGTTTCATGAGGACTATCGCTGTGTTTCGGCTTTATATACCCTTTCTGTTACACCCTGTATAGTTTTAATTATTTATAAGTACGTTTTGCTGTTTTGCTAGGCAGGTAGGAACTTCTGTGAGTATTGAAAACTACTTAACCCGTTTTAATAATTCACAAATCGGAACTAATGGGCTGATTGACAAAGGGTTGAGAGGTCAGAAGGTGATGTCGCAGGAAAATTTAAGATATCTACCGAAAATGTTGACGTTTTGTTAATTTCAGTGAATTTATCACTTAAGTGCCCGTTTTACCTGCAGATAAAGTTTAACTGTCAGATAAACCTATATCTATTTCATAAAACATGGCGTTTTAGATAGAGACATGTATAAAATATCCGTCAGATAAATTTTGTCTCTAAATGGTAAAACAGGCCCTTTATTTAATAACTAGCTGTCCCGGGGAACTTCGTCCCGCCTTAGAATGAACTTTATTGTGTAGGAATAAAGTTCAAATTGACTCTACATTTTAGTAAGAAAACATTTGTATGGGAAAAATAAAAGGTCTGTTTTAGGGCTTTCCCGGCAATTATTCGAATTTTTCTCACCGTAAAAACCATCCTTGGACTTCAATGAACATTAAAAAAAAAGAATTTGCGAAATCGGTCCAGCCGTTCAGGCGTGATGCCGTGACAACGGAAAACGGGTTTCATTTTTATATGTATAGATAAGTCAAGATTCTGGATAAACTTTGAGAGAATCATTATAAATATCCTCATATACGGCGTTTTTTACGGTAATGTGAACAGTTCAGTCTACGTCCATTATCCAGATAGCTACTCTTTTTACTAGCCACGAACTCTCGGTCGTAATCGAGAGCTGCAACGCCCATAACCAATATAGAATCATCATTGGCCACGACATCTTGACAGATAATGGGCATAATGACAAAAAAAATTTTTTTAGGCCATCACATAGATTATTTTAAAATATTCGACACGTATTTTTTCTTTTTTCTCTTAAACTAAAAATGACAAAGATACACTGGGTTAAAGTTGCTCGTGACGTTACGCCTCAGTACGATTTTAACCGAGGAGTGACGTCAATACCCCCCACTCTGTAACTTTGATGCTCTGTATCTTTGTATTCGTTTATGTATTTGATCAGGTAAAAAAATGTGTTTCAAATATTTTTTAATAGCCTAAAAGACGGACTAATTATTTTTTGAATTCTTGAATGTTATCATCATCCCCATTGTTGCAGTGTTAATTTGCAGCCCGGCTGATAATGGCTCTACAACGCCTCTGGTGGCTATAAAGTCCAATAGCAGCGCGGCGTCTTTCGCCACATCTATTAAAAATGAACTTACAAATCATAAAATACAACAACAACAATACATAGAACAACAACAACATATAATTCCGTTATAAAACATTCGTAATTTCGTCACAAGATATCATTTGGATAAGTCAAACCAAATCATTCGAATACTACCCAATCCGAAAAGTTTAGGGTCCTAACAAAACCCAAATCGAGGTAGCTAAAGCGGTCACAATTCGGCCAGCCATCAACTGAATGGATAAGATCACATTGTAAGACTCAAACTCTCAAGCCTCACGAGTCACGAGGCAACCTCGAGAGGCCATTATCTCGACCCGATATTGCTGATGTGACAATCTTGAGCTTTAAATTTCATGGCTGAGCACTTTTTAGAACATTTTTCTTTTTATTTTACTGCCAGCTTCGGTTAGAAATGTGTTCGGAATTTGAATTTAATGAAAAGAGATTTTATTGGGTTTTAAAGACTGTGATTTGGTTTAAAGAGACTTTTCGAACAGGTGTAAATCCTAGCAATATTGTAATTATGTCAGTGTTTGTGCCGAAATGGTTGTAAGGATGTTCGGATGTAACTTTCTGTTTCACTCGAAAACTGATGAACAGATTAAGATGAAACTTTTGCGGTTCCAGAATGACGCTTGATACGAAAGATGACTCGCGTCATGCTGTAGATGCGCCATTCTCCTTTGAGTATAGAAGGACTGCCCCAATGTTTTTTTTTCATATACAAATGAGTTGATGCCAGCGTGCCAAGGTTGGCGCAAGTTTTTCATAGTTTTCTTGGTAGATGACATGTCAAACGATAAGAAATACCATACAAAAAGGTAGCCATTTTGCGCCAGACCAGGCACGTAGATCCAGACGGTATGGCTCCTCCTTATATATTCCATTTTCGCTCAGTTTTAATCAAACGCCAAGCAGATACACGCATGCGCCATAATGCGTAAACGTATTACATCAGGCTACTCGCGCACTTGACGCAAATCAATCTCAAATTATAAATAGGTAACAGTTAGGCCTAGAACACACGATGAAACTCAATTGCAACGTAACTGAAACTGCTAGTTACTTTTGAGTTGCATCCAAGTTTCTGCTATAGACTCTTTTAGGGCTGATTCCACCGTTTCGTTCAGATTTGCCATCCAGACCAAAAACTCATATGATTTTAACAGTTAGCTAAAATGTTTAAATTGAAAAAGTTCACGTATAAGTAAAGCTAAAAGACGCATCTTTCATTTAATCGCTAAATTAATTAAATAAAAAAAACCCTGAACAAAAACATGTCAAAATCTCATTACACTCCTCATCCAGATACCCACCCTGAGTTTTCTGAGATACTTTAGTACACTATCCTACGGTAAATGTTCAGGTTTTTTGTGCCTGTATATCAAGTTACACTATTACAATTAATAATTAATAAATAAACATTAATAATTCATAGCGCAATATATAAAGAATCGCACTTAAAATTTTGTCAAACGAAAAACTTCATTCTCTTCCACGAAAATTGCAATCAACATTATAATGTGTTCCCAACCCTTTTTCTACTTTTGCCCACGCCCACGTCTCCCGCGCCCCTCTGTCTGCCTAAATAATTTACCGAGAAAGACCACGCGCAGCCACACTAAAAAATATTTCCGATTTAAGTTCTGAAAATCGCTTTTGTCACAGGTTCGTACACATTACATTCCATTGCATTTCTAAGTAAGCTCATGATCAAATTAATTTTATTTTAGATAAAATTATAGCTTGTATGTGGGTGTTTTCATATTATACCTATCAAGGTCATTGCACTTTTAGTTTCGAAATAAATCGAGAAATTCTTCCTAAATTTCATTCCTTTCCAATTCATTACATTCCATTCCCTCCAATTTTTTGGCGGAGGGGAATGAAAGGTTTTAGAAGTTAATGAAATAGTTTTACGGGTAGTAAAGTAGTAATATAAAACACTAATAAAGATCATGTTTTCGGTATTAACTGACGTTTTTTGTAAAAATAACATTATTAATAAAACGTTACCTACCATAATGAGTATTGTCGTGCCTAAATTTTTATATTAAGCAACTACATACTTTTTCAACTTATGTTATTCAAAAAATACCAACCTATCTAGGTACCTATTTACTTAACGAAATTCAGATTGAAATGTTAATGGTTGGCCTTATTGTTATTTTTTATACTCTTACAGACCGCAAATTAATATGAAAAAAAAATCTGACAGTACATTTTGCTTAGATTTTAACACGAATATTTTTTTAGAGTTTATGTGTGTGCGGATCTCGAGTACGTGATAGATAAGACAAGCCAGCGAGCGTGAAAATATTCCTGCATCGACATGGTTTCGCTGCATCAGCAATCACGTAGCCTATCACGGCCGCACATATCATCGCACGACCAGCGTCTTAGTATATAAGCGTAGCTTCAAGTCATTACTATTGTCCAGTTGCCTAGAGTCATATCACTATATAACCTTAAATATAATTTCTGCAACAACGCTGTGCCATCTTATTGTCACCTATTTTCTGCCGGGCCGCCGCAGTGGTGACTGCCGCCGATTGAACACGCAACTTCGCTACTTTGAAGATGGATCTCAAGACAATGCAAGCACCTCATCGAGGCAATCTAGTTTCTGCTTTCCATCAGCGGGTCTCACCGACTCTGGATCAAGAAGTGATTCACTATGTACGTAGTTTCGGCCAAGTACAATACCAGCATCTGGACCCGGCGCTGCAACAACTAGCTACTTTAACGATTAATTCAACTTTGTTTTTATGATTGACGACGACTCGGAAAAAAATTTGAGAAATATTGAGATGAATTTTTGCAATTGACACAAGCAGGTTCCTCAGTAAGCAAGAAATACGCACGAAGCAGCACAAATGGACGAACATCGAAACAGGGTCAAGTTTACAATGAATCACGCTACATTGAAATTTTACTACAATTATTGAAATTAAGACTATCATTTGGACAAACTACGCATCGTTATGGCCACGACACGCACCATTTTTGGAGAGAATAACAAAGGAAAAGGCTCGTCGTTAGATTCGCAGTAATTTTTAGTTTTTGGCAGCAAGAAGTCAGAAGTTCCTTGCACTGCCGTATTTGCGGTATTTTGTACCAGACTCTGCATTGCAATAACGTGAAACAATGAAACACATTAAGAACGCTTGGTGCCCATGAGCAGGATTTGATAACCGCCAGTGTATGCAGCCCACGACTGTAAGAGAAACGCTCGAGCGTGGAAGTACTGCTGATGTTTATTGAATTAATATAAAGAATTTGAAGATTTTTTTATGATGACACTGCGCAATGACCACGATGATGTCCGCAACGCAACGCTCTGCAGTTATTGGTTGTGAAGAAATATTGATTAATGGTAAACGCTTTAGTTTTCTTCGATTACTCTGGAAGAATCATGGGTGCAGCTATTCAGCGAAGAAAGAAGCAACAAGCGAGGTTTTAGCGGCATTTAGAAGTCCTGTTTTCATTTTCTTTTCCAAAGGGGGGAGTACTGTGCGGTCCTCGAGTACGTGATAGATAAGACAACTCAGCGAGCGTGAAAATATTCCTGCATCGATATGGTTCCGCTGCATCAGCAATCACGTAGCTTAACACGTCCGCACAAATCATCGCGCGGCCAGCGTCTTGCAGCGTAGCTCCAAGTCATCACTATGTTCAGTTGCCTAGAGTCATATCACCATGTAACTCCAAATATAAGATGTACAATTTCGCCGCGCCGTTATAATTGTCACCTATTATGCAGGTCGCCACAATGTGAGTGTCTAGTTTAGGTGTTTATACTTTTAGAACTCTATTGAAATGTTCCTAAGACGTAAAAAAAAATTGTGTTCATTTTGACACATACGATTTCCATGAATAAGTACGTTTATGGAGAAAAAGTTTGATTTTTTAATCAATTTTTTAATACTGACTAATATTTTTTCATTACCTTCCAAACAACATCATTACACTCTCACGATATTTCATTACGTTCCATTGCCTCATTACACTCCAACGATTTCCTCGAAAACTATAACAAAATTTAATACGTCCAAACTAGTTTACTACATCTAGACGATATACGCATCTTTTTAGCATACCGATTTTCGAAACCGATATAAAAAAAAAATTTCGTGGAATGGTCGAAATTTGCACGAAACGGTGGAATCAGCCTTAGAAAACCACATACGACGCAACTAGTTTGAAACGTTTCAGATTGATTTCATCGTGTATGGTTTTCTAAAGGTGTCTATAGCAGAAACTTGGATGTAACTCAAAAGTAACTAACTGCGTTTCATCGTGTGTTCTGGGCCTAACATGCTAACAAATTTAGACGATCAGAAATAACTATTATCAAACATGATCATCTGATCCAAAACATTCAAACGTATTAATGCTTGTGTAAATGTATGAGCAGTCATCAGGATCGTGTTTCATTGATAACATGTTTGCAATGAGATAAAACATTTCAAGTGTTGTTAATTGTGAATCGTTAGCAAGGATATATTGACTGAAGTAATCTTTCACATCCCAGAAAAAAAAGAACAATAGAAAATCTATTGTGTCTGGGTTTATAATGGGTCAGTGGGATGTGAGAGGTTAATTGTTAGACCATAGCATTCATAGGCTTAGCATACGTACGCGACAATTATCTCACGTATGCTGTCCTTATCACATTTAAAACTATAGACAGAGTCGTAAGCGTGACAAACGCATGACAACGTCTTGTCACGGAGTGCCATGCTAAGCTAGCTGTAGAAGAATAACTCGCTCCTTGTTTTGGGCCAGCTCTAGTTACACATATCTGTTAGACCTCTTTCCCATCGCGGTAGATGGGTAGACAAAAACCACTTCCCTACACTTCCTCCGCTTCGTCCACATTCATCAAGTCGCTAGCTCCTGTTATTAAACGGCTCTTAAATGAATCTATTCATAGTTACTTGTTGGGTACAGTTTATGTCAACGTTCTCAACTAAACATTTGGAGTTGTCGTCATATCTTGTGATAAAATCATGATATCGAAAAATAATATAGCCTATGTGTTATTCTGATGTCCAAGCTAAGTTATTGTTAAATTTCATTTAAATCTGTTCAGTGGTTTATACGCGATGAAGTGACAAACATATATCCATCCATCGGCAAAACATTGACATTTATAATATTTATAGGATAAATAGATACATAATTCTCACGTCTCTTTCAATATCTCAGCTTTAACGTACCATTACCTTTAACGACCCATTCTGCAACGGTTAAAAGACTTTAGTTCAATGTACACGTTTACATGTAGGTACATAATTGGACACGATTTCGACATGGAAATGAAGCGAAAGTGGATTTGTTTACCGTGTCAATGTCGTATTTACGGTTTTGAAGGGTTTCACTTTACAACAAATAGAATTACAATCTCCATGTTGTTTTACGCGCTGATTTTCAAGCTGAGTAAAGTATAGTACCCGGCTGTAGATAATACGCATCGAAAATGTTTCCATCTCTGTCTTTCAGTTTGGATACTATTATGTACTTCAGAGAGCGATAGAGAGAGACAAAAAACTATGCAACTACTGAACCGATTTACATACATACGCACCATATCTTTAACTGTCACGTCTTTCTCCCATAAGGGTATGCAAAGACTCTTCCTTCCACTTATTCTATTACGAAGACATTTCTTTCGCTTCATCCACATTCATCAGTCACCTTATACATGCAAGTCGGTTTCAAGTACTCTTGACTTAGCCTTTAATTAAAAATCCTTGATTGGATCGAGATAAGAACCTATTTGACCCATGATAGTGTAAATTTGTCGTGAACCACGAAAACGGCTGAATTAACGGTTTTACTATAGTTCCATATCAAAAGAAAACCGCGCTGCAAAAGACCCTTAAATTCACGTACCTACATCCACTTAAACCTGCCTGGTTGCCTGGAAGATATTGCTACCTAGCAATAAGGCCGCCTGTTGCTTCTTATATTCTTGTTTGTGTCTGTACTTTATATCTTTTTGTGCAATAAAGAATATTTGTATTGTATTGTATTAAACCTCTCATCGATACTCGCAAACAAACCACGACGGGAACGTTTGTAAAAGTAATGAATTTGCAATAATAATAAGCGGAACGGGGCGACACGACGCGACACGACGCGACACGACGTACAAAATGTAGATTTTAATCGTAAATATTCAGTGAAATCGAACTCTGTGACGTTTATATGTGATGCGGGAAGTAGCTGTTGCAGAAACAGTTGTTAAATTTAATGATCGCATTAAAATTTAATTTTTAGACAAAAATTAGAAGAGGGTTATTCGGTGTTTTCGTTTCTGAAACTAACTAGTAAAAACTACTTTTACTTTATGATTAAATAAAGGCGTAATAGGTATGACCTTGAAACAGTTTTTTCCAAGAAACTTAAGTGGAAAAATTAAAAAGTACTTAATCTTACTTTTCATGAAAACTTTCATTAAGCCCGATCAGATAACTAAAATAAAAAATGAATAACGCAAAACGCATTTTTTTCGTTATTTCGACACAATCTTAATGAAAAATATTGACTTTCATGCGCAAATAACATGCCTTTATTTTCATTATAGAATAAACCAACACCCAGCCTGACTTTAACAGGCTTTTCCGCAACACAATCCGCGGGAAAAAGACAAAAGAGCATCCTTCTCTTTCCATCACCCCTCGTATGGTAATAAGAGAGTTTGACATACAAACTGCCAATGATTCTTTTTTCTGAGGTTTTAGCTGTCAGTGATTGAAACATGCGATGGGTTGCGTTTGAATTTTTATGTTTTCGAATTTTAAATGTCGTTCTCGATTCGATGATCGATAATTTGATTTACGAGTGTTGCGTACACGCTTAGGTTATTTTGGTAAGCTATCAAAAGCGAGCCTCTTTAAAAATCATTTTCAAATCACACTGGATGCTCATTCATTCAGCCAAACAAGCGTTTGTCGACAAAATGTTGTTTCGCAATAAAATCTTTTTGCACAATAGTTCAATCGATGATTCGTTAATCGAACACATTATGACTTTCGAAATTAATTTATGGACCCCTTCAGCGCATTGTACCCATATAAAGCTTTTCAACTTGTCAAATCCGATTTTTTTATGCTTCCCCTGCCGCATGTTTTTGGCTCAATTTCAATGGTTCTTGCCATTAAAAAAGAACTCATATAGTGTCTATCGGGCGTCGACTGCATAAAAAATTCCGACTCATGATAACTAGAAATGACTAAATATAGCAACGATTGAATAAAAAAAATAACAAAAAAAAAAACTAACAAAAAATACTTAAAAACTAACAAAAATAACTAAATAATAATACCTAAATATAATATATGGGTGAATCTTCAGAATCGAGAATTTTGATGTCCGGGTGCTTAAATCCTACGTTTCAAATTATAAAGTCAATAAAATATGTTTTAAACTATAGATTAAGGTGTTATCTACTTGGGAAAATAAAAGTAATACATGAATTCAAATCGAAAGGTATTTAAAAAATAGTTCAAAGCCCTAAAAATTGATTCCACTGACGTGTCCGCTCTCCCGATTTATTCAGAAAACCTTAAAAATCTTTTTATCATATATACTTAAAGATTCATACATGTTTTTATTTTATTATAGAATAGTTAATTATTACGCATCATAATAAATTTTACACGTATTTTACAATTAACTGAATTTCTCGAGTCATTTTAATTTTGTCCGGCACTAAAGTGTGATTACCTTGGCACGTCACTAAATCGCGCATACGACCCTAGTCGAGCCATTTGGATAGGCGCTGCCTATTTTCACGCGAACTGTGAGATGCATTTTATGTATCGAGGGGGTAGATTATGCGTGAAGTTGTACCATTCACGAAATACAAAGATAAGTATCTGATTCCCCTGGCTTTGTTCTGTACGATCATTGATTACTATGTTCATGTTTTCTTATTAATTTTGTACTACAAGACTAGCTTGATATAGCTATGAATAAGCGCATGGGTGCCCATTATCTAGCCTGGAAACATCATTACGCTAGTTAAATCCAATTTATGTAAAACGACAAAAAACCGATATTTCTTGCTTCCACTGGCTTGATTACACTGGTTTAATGACCAGACCATACTAATAAAATCATACAGTTTGCTTAAATAACGGTTTATATTGATTTCTAAAAATAGCGTTATGTGTAATAATGTTTGATATTATTAAAAAAACAGTTTTCCACATTAAGGGAGGACGTTTCAAAGCTCGGTCACCTATTTAAAGATTTTGAATTAGCAACTTCACAGCAACTTGTATTAATACCCAATAACCTTTTAAAGCCTAAATTCGAAGGTACGTTAACTGTTTTTAATTTTATTTAACAAAATTGAAACTTTTTTATACTTTATATTGCATTATTATTGATTCCCCTGGGCGTAAATTTTTAACATCAAATATCTTTGGATCCATACATAAGAAATGAGTGCCTATTCAAAATATTTGTTTATTGACCTCTCTAATTTGTAATTTTATTCTCAATTTAAAAATAAAATAATATTTAAATTTTACCAGTGGAATCAACTAAAGAATCCCAAATCGAAGAAACACCCATATAAAGGGCCTCCACATGTTGGCTTCGGCCCCATCCACTACTCCCAAAGAACCGGGTCCCTATGGACCCGAGATCTCAAAAAGATGTACCAACAATAATAATAATAACAAAAAATAACTAAAAATAGAAATGCAAAACAAACAACGAACACGCAAAAACACATTCTCAATCATACCAAAACTAATGCATAAGAAATTCGAAAAGAGAATCGATACAAATCATATCTGGTAGTCTATTCTGTGGCGAAAGAAAATAAGACATCAGAGTAATGTAATTCAGATCGCATGTCGATTGTTACTACCGTGACCGGCACAATCATGCCCGCAATATGTCGATATTGATGTATGGATGTTATGTATAAGTGATTGGAATAGTCCATCACATAGATTATTTTAAAATATTCGGCACGAGTGGCTTAAACAGATATCTTTCCTCGAAAGCGTAAATGCAATACACATATAAACCAATTGCACTATATTGTTTTATTTCCCAAAAAAAGGAAATAGAAAGTGAATTTATGAATGCAACTTTCATTTTAATCTTGTTGCTCGACTTAATTTGAATCTGCGACATTACCATACATAACCAGCTGGCACAAAATGGCCGACAGCCAAAACTCTCTAAATAAGGAAGCTTATACGGAATGGTGCAGTAAAACGTAGTATACAGCCTACTGCCTCTGTGCCAAGGTCCAAAAGCCTAGATTTTTAACAGGATTTGGTAAACAGATTCAGGTTTTTGAAGCAGATGTTTGGTACCACGCGTCAACTAAAAAACTGACAAACGATTCGTTGTGACAAAAGTTAGCGGAGCTCTGTCAATTGTCATGTCACGATGTTAATTGAATACAAAGGAGTGGCCCTATTTTTTTCCATATACAAATGAGTTTATGACAGCGTGTCAAGGTTAGTGCAAGTTTTTCATAGTTTTCTTGGTAGATGACCTGTCAAACGATAAGAAATTTCATACAAAAAGGTAGCCATTTTGCGCCAGACCAGGCACGCAGATCCAGACGGTATGGCACCTCCTTTTAAATTCTATACTCAAAGATTGAATACATAGCGGCTTTTAGCATAATAATCAATTTTGTTTAACATACATGTACATGCGTACCTATCTACCACATCTCTTTCACATCGGGGTAGGCAGGCAGAGACTCTCCTCCACTTGCTACGATTCAAACACACTTACTTCGCTTCATCCAAATTCATGAATCACCTCATACATGCACGTGGGTTTAGGGTACTCTTAATACTCAATCATTTATTGCATTCCACAGGTTTTTACAGATCTTATAAATAACTCAAAGTAGGTACCAAATGTGGACCCTGATTAGGGCACGGCAAATTGTGTAGCAAAGCTGCGAACTTAAAACTAAAATGAGATCAGTTACAACAATACTGTAATTACTTGAACTTAAACATAGTTTTTTTTTAATTTATATACTAAGTTAAAATTACTAATTGTTTTAATAGTTTTATTTATATTTTAGTGTGAATTATATTTATGTTTTATTACTTATTATTTATTACTCTTGACTAAACATAAATAAAAGAATCTAATAAAAGCAATCTTAATAATAAAACTACACGTACACTACAAAAAATATGTGACTTCAGTAAAGCAGAAAGGTAACATCAGTTGAGGAAATCCCAGTACCATTAATAAGGGTTTCACGACATAAGACTTGATGTATACCTTTATAAAACCGCTAATAATAAATTAGGGGTATAATGGAGGTAAGTAGAACCTCTTTGCAGCTAAGCTTTATCACGTTTATGAATTACCGAGGTTAAAAGGTTTGGATAAGAGTTGGTGGTGTGGTTTACTAGAGAAATGGGTTCAAAATAGGTGTAAGTATATAATATTTTGGTAATTAATAAACTTATAAAAGAATCTTTGGACAATTCTGGTAATAAAATTTTTAAAAGAGTTCTTACTAGTTGTGTATCGGTTGCGGCTATTTATTGAAATTATACTTTACTAATACTTACCTATGAGTGCGTGCGTGCCTACATGCATACATATAACTACTCGTAAATTCGAGAAATGTGAATATTGAAAATCATATATATAAGATCTGAAACTTGAGAAGTGGATTGCGTGCTTTATGCTTTTCCAATGCACAATATCTTCTCAACAATTTCAACCAAATATTTTTTTTTTTAAATCAACCAAACAACAAAGACCGTCAAACAAAACGTCCTCAAACCATAATTTTCTAAGAAAAAAGCGCATGCTTCGATAAAACCTGGCTCCCATAGAAATACGGGGCTCATTCAAATATTTTTACGAGAAAAAACGGCTCCTATTTCGCTAAATTATTATTTTTTCTTCTCCCTTTTTAATGAACGGGCGGCACGTGAAAAATTGCTGGACATTGCGTTTATTTAGTAGAGGATTCGTTAGAGAGAAGTTTAAAATAAATTCGCTTTAAAAAAACATAGGTATGTGAATTTCTAAGGGGAACGAATATTGAGCAAATAAAAGAAAGAATTGGGATTTTGTCGTATCAGGTGATCAAACAGACAGCGGAAAACACAGATCGGATTGGCGTAGACTCTACTAACAAGAAAAACGCTTAGATATGAGATTTGAATATGCTACATTGCCGTATCTTTAGGTCCAAATATGCTCCCCACCCTTCCATCTTTCCCCATCCCCGGCAACTTCAGGCCAGATTACGGTAAAATTATCTTAAAACAAAACCACATACCTACCTACATACCTACCTATACAGGGTGTAACAGAAAGGGGGTATAAAGCCGAAACACAGCGATAGTACACATAAAACTGAACAACTTTCCCCAAGGAACATGGGTCGTAACTCGAAAAAAAAATTTCGTCTCCCCATACAAAATGTCCGATCAGCTGATCGAGTAAGTATGGGCGATATAAATTTTTTTTTCGAGTTACGACCTATGCTCCTTGGGGTCAGTTGTTCAGTTTCATTGGGACTATCGCTGTGTTTCGGCTGTATGCCCCCTTTCTGTTACACCTTGTATATGCACAAAGAAGATCTAAATCTTGAAAAACTTTAAAAATTCAAACCAAAGTAATAACTGGACATAAAATTGTCGTCTAAAGTTAAGAAGACCATGAAAGTTGGTCCCCCGGTCTACAGTATGTCTGGAAAGTCTCGTAACCGCATCCCTCTAATTTGTCACGGCCTAAATAAGTTTAGACGGTGTAGACCTATTTTTTGAATGAGCTAACTTTTTACGTAATGAGTTGAGTTTTAAGCGCTTCATATTTGGTTTAAATAAATAGGTACGGAGGCACATACATATCCGTCACGCTCTCTTCCTTTGAGGTAGACAGAGACCACTCCCCTCTACTTGCTACGATCTAACACTTCTTTCGCTTCTTCAACTTTTATCAATCGCCTAATGCTATCTACACACCAAAGCCGCCGGCATGCTGCCGGGCTAGCCTGGCGGCTTTTCGTCATACGAATGGCAGCTGTCAAAAAGCCGGCGGCATGCCGTCGGCTTGGGTGTGTAGACAGCATTATACATGCAGGTCGTCGTCATGTATTATAATAAGAACGATAAACATACAGCAATAAACAATGTGACGCTCCTATTCCGTTCTTTTCTTCTTAATTTCTTGATACGACGACATGACCTCGGCACTCTCCTTCACTTGCTCCAATATTATGATCAATAAAGCTTAAGTGTAGTTTATTAACTTACCTATTGTTTTCAGAACAAGGTATTTGTTTCAAGTGAAGCACGAAAAACAACAAACCACTTCATAAAACTAATTTTCTTTATTTTCGTTTTCTTTGTTAGAAGTTTGTTAATAAATCTGTTGTACGATAAATGAAAATGGCGGGGAAGGTCAAGTTTCTTGCAGTTTTCAAAGTTCTAGCGACTTTATGTACGGAACAATTGTTTTAATATAAGTATGGTTTATTATATCTACACACCAAAGCCGCCGGCGGGTTTACGTCATACGAATGACAGCTGTCAAAAAAGCCGGCGGCTTTGATGTGTGAATAGCATTACTTTGGGAAAGTATTTGGTTTTGTCCGAATTGACGCCATCTTTGCTTTTGCATTATTATTTAGGTAGGTATTAATAATCTCCATGGCGAATGCTCCACCGGAAAGAGTCTAAGTGCCCTTTTCACTGTCCACGGATACAATTTAACTGAGAGATTAACCTATGTCTATTTTATAAAACAAAAATAGGGAAAATAGGGAGGGATGGAAGAGGCTCCACCGACAAGAGCTTAGCTCTTAAATAAGAAGAAGAAGAAGATTTCATAAAACATCACGTTTTAAAAAAAGACAGGTATAACATATCTGTCAGATAAATTTTATCCGTAGGTGTTGAAACAGGTACTAACTCTTAAGTTAAATGAATGATGATTTATAATCTAGTTAAGCTGTTGTTTGTATTTTTTTTAATAGAAAAGATATTTATTCACAGTCAAATAAATAAACAAGAAAATTTAAAAGAAACAGTGCTTGGCTAGTTTTTAAGCCTTCGCCAATAAGTTACGATTTTCTATAGGTTATGATTATGAAAGCAAAACATTGTTATTGAGATGAATTTTATCAAATTCATAGAAATTACTTATGATTGCTTGTCCACAGAAGCCACGTTGATAGTCAGTTAGTAGTAGATATATATATATGTATGTTCTAGACCACTTTTGTGGTGGAGGATGACGTAGTAGGTATGACGGGTAAGAGGATGACGGGTAGGTAATGACGTATATGTATGTTCTAGACCACTTTTGTGGTGGAGAATGACGTAGTATGACGGGTAGGTAATGACGTATATGTATGTTCTAGACCACTTTTGTGGTGGAGAATGACGTAGTATGACGGGTAGGTAATGACGTATATGTATGTTCTAGACCACTTTTGTGGTGGAGAATGACGTAGTATGACGGGTAGGTAATGACGTATATGTATGTTCATACATTTTGTGCTTACTAGAATTTTTTTCATCAATGTTAAGCAGACCACACACGTTAGGTTATGCCTGTCGGTTATGCTTGTGCAATTGAACTGTGCAAGCATAACTGAACGTGTGTATGATATATTTTTATGCCTGCGCAAGCAAAATTTAAATAGACACGTTCAGTTATGCTTGTACGGTTGAACTGTGCAAGCATAACTGACAGGCATAACCTAGCGTGTGTGGACCGCTTATAAGTATTTTTTAAGCATAATATTACAACAAAAAAAGATACTGGGTTATTTACATTTCCCAACCACTAAAATATTATCTAAAGAACCATTTTAGCTTGATCAACTGAATTCACTTAGCCAACTTATCTTAAACTTTCCCAATTTCAAAACTAAGTTAATGTTCATCTGCAAAAATAATGTCAGGGTTCTTTTTATATTGGTCGAGTTTAGAATTTGATACGGCGAAGTTTGCCGGAGCCAATTTAAACGGATAACTGCCTTTTAAGATGAAAAATGCGAAATGTTGCAGCCTTTATCTTTGTTTTACTTGAATTTCCAATTCGGATGTTTCATTGGTTTTCTTTTGTCTTTTGTTCTTTATTTGTTTTTAAGTTTTTTGGAACTGAATCTCTGTTTATCTAAATACTTATGCAGTCAGTTATATTCCTATAGTTTAATGAATTTGTAAAAAGAAAAACGTTTAAGACCCGGTTTTTCAATAGTCCGATAAAAACCTGACAGTTTGACCTATGTCTATTTTATAAAACATGACGTTGTAGACAGAGACAGGTATTACATATTCCTAGGAATACATTTTTAACCTTTGAGTATAGAGGTAGAATATATAAGGAGGAGCCATACCGTTGGAATCTGCGTGCCTGGTCTGGCGCAAAATGGCTACCTTTTTGTATGGTACTACTTGTCGTTTAACAGGCCATCTACCAAGAAAACTATGAGAAAATTTGGCGCAACCTTTGCACGCTGTCATAAACTCATTAAAATGGGGCCACTCCTTATTTTCCTTCCTCATTGATTTTAACCGACAATTGAAAAACCGAGCCTAAGTTGTTAATTTCGTAAGTAAATTATGAAACAACTTTTAAAATGAAATGTGTATCAATGTATTGAAGTCTCTTTCCATAGAGGAAGCACCCATCAATCTTTTTACGTATGAAAACACAGATTGGTGTTATACCGCCCAGCTGGTAAAGGTGCTAGCGTCATTAAACATTTTTAATGCCTCGCTGTGTGGTGCGATTCACATAAAATTGACTCGTAAAATCACAGTAAATTTAAGTATAATAAAACACGTCAAAGAACGATCTTTACAACGGTGTTAAGGTACGCGTCCACTAGATACGAATCGGAGCGTACGGAGCGGAAGGATTTGTATGATCAACTAGGAAGGAATATAAGGAGTGGACCCTTATTTTTCTCATATACAAATGAGTTTATGACAGCGTGCCAAGGTTGGCGCAAGTTTTTATAGTTTTCTTGGTAGATGACCTGTCAAACGATAAGAAATTCCATACAAAAAGGTAGCCGTTTTGCGCCAGACCAGGCACGCAGATCCAGACGGTATGGCACCTCCTTATATATTCTATACTCAAAGGCTATGATACTGCGTGCATTAGATCGGCATTCAAAATATAGATACAGTCAACCAGCCACGTCACACTGCTGGGCAAAAGCCTCCCATGCTTTCCATCCAGTTCTTCTGTGCACCAGAACCTCCCGTTCTGTGCTGAATGTATCGAGCTCGAATCATATAAATAAATCAATACAAATTAACAAATCCTTCCGCTTTGTACGCTGTGATTCCGATCAAGTGGACGCGTAGCTTTATAGTGTTTCACGTCAATGCTTCAGTTATATTTTATCTGTTGAACATTTGGTCGCGGACAGAAGAATGAGTGAGTAAATAATCCTTCTGGCGCAGTCGCGGGGATATGAGAGGGATTTTTGTGTAGTATTTATTTATTGTTTATGCGAAACAAACAGTTACTTACATAGCAATTACAAACAACCTAAATATTTCACTCTTGAACCTACAGTTTCCACTAATAGTTTGCATTATATAAATAGTTGCAAACTGATTAAGTAGTTACTTAAAAGGCGTACTTACTTCTTATCTTATCTTATCTTAATCAGCCACTCGTGTCCCACTGCTGAGCAAAGGCCTCTCTCCTCATACGCCAAGACTTTCTGTCTCGAGCTTGCGAAAATTAGAGAAACAGAGTACCTACTTACTTACATGTATGAAACAGTCTTGGTTACATACAATCACAAGACGAGCAAGAGAGCTGATCAGCGTGTCATTCTGTTAAGACAGCACGGAAAGGGTTAAAAAAGTAGCCAGGAACACTTTATTTGCTGCACCTGTTCTACAAAGATTAAAATACTAACACAATTTTCTCAGACAGCGATTATCAGATTGACTGCGTCACCGCTTTTGCCCAACAGTGGGACGCTAACGGCTTGTTATGATAAGATTTCCGTTCCTTAGGAAAGGTTCATAATCATAATAATATTTATTGCGCTTCCACAAAGTTACAAAATGGTCTTAAAAATAATTTACAGTAGGTACATGTTGTAGACCCTGTTTTAGGGCACGGCAAACAGAGAGAGGAAGACGTATTGAGTTGCTAGAATTAAGTACTGAATAGTTAGTTTATTAAATTACTATACCTAACTTACATTTTTAATATTATAGGTACTATATGATATTACTTTTTAATAAGTTCTTTAGTTCCATCTTTTTAGTTAAAATAATTTAGTTTAAATAAGTTAAAATATCAACATTTACGAAAAATCTCCATTTTACAATCCATATCAATAAAACTGTAGCATTAGATTAAACTTAACGTACCTAATATTGATTGGAAATGGCATAATAATCTTGGTATTGAATGGATTTGGCCAGACTGTATGCGGTGTCCGTGGTCAACCAAAGCATTCATCGTTTTGAAATCGTTCAATCGACCGAGTGACTTTAACTATTTGACCGCAGAATTCTATATTGTGTGGGAGTTATTCAGTCGGTAGTAGGAGAATCTTGCTAAAATTCAATAGATATTATTACGTTTGGAAAGGATGTTTTTTTATCACAAACGCGTAAGTAAGTATCTATTGAACAAATGTAGATTTGTCTTTCTTAACTTTTTATCTATCTATCAGTTTCCACTTGCTACGATCCAAACACACCTCAAAGGAAGGAAATGGTCTCTGCCTAGGAGAGAGGCGTGACGGATATGTATGTTTGTATGTATCAGTTTCCGAATAACGTCAAAAATAAACACGAAAACCTATTCCTGGAATAGAAGACACGAATTAAAAAAAAAATATTTACAATATAAATAGAATTCTGTTTCTATCGGCAGAATATAAAACTCGTAACTATGACGTCACAGGGGGTGGGGCTCTACCTCCAAAGCTTACTGCCAATTAGGTCATGAATAAATATTAACGTAATTTTTTTTAGGCGAGATTTGTATCCAGGCTTAAACTGAAATAAATTAGGCTTTGTTTTGATATAAATAGAGTTATAACAGATTTGTCGGGAATATAAAAGAGTATACGTGATAGTTGTGTTCAATTTTGGATTGCGTGTTATTTGTAGCACTTAATAAGCACTTTAAGCTGCGGTATGGTTACTGTTTTGTTTCATAGGTACATACATACATACATGCATACATACATACATAAACGCCTTTCTCCCATTGGGGTAGGCAGAGACCACCCACTTCCTTCCACTTGTACGTACATAGGCGATAACAAATATACCTACATATCCGATACGCCTTTTTCTAGTCGGGGTAGGCAGAGACTACTTCCTACTTAAGAGGAGTGTGAAGCATATATTTCTTCATACAAACGCCCATAACGTTTTTCCCACCTGTATTTATACAATAATTTATTGTTAAACAGTAAAGAATTTGAAGAATACAAAAGACACATTTCTTAAAGAAATCTTTATACTTAATACAACTGAAGTATTCTCAAACATTCGTGCCAGTCTACCCAAAATATAATCGAAACCCAAGTCTGTGCTCCCCGGAAATTATGTGAAAACTTGCTCGAGTTCAGTTCGCTCTTGAAAACTTTATTAACTCCATTTCCTTGTGTACGAATGTAAAGATAACCCATCCACACACACAGTTGGATTCGCCACTATTATTGTGTACGAATTTGTAAAAAGTAAGTAATGTAAATAAAAGTTGTAAGTGGCAAAATTGACATAATTTTTATGGATTTGTAAAAAGAAGTAATGCAATTAAAAATCGTAGTACCTAAATTGACATTCTTTTTAGAAAATCGTCTTTTGTTTATGATGCAATGTCGCAATGTCGTGGGTTGAGTTCACATTATACAGGGTGTAACAGAAAGGGGGTATAATGCCAAAACACAGCGATAGTCCTCATGAAACTGAACAACTTTCCCAAAGGAACATGGGTCGTAACTCGAAAAAATTTTTTGGATCGCCCGTACTTACTCGATCAGCTGATCGGGCATTTTGTATGGGGAGGCGATTTTTTTTTTTCGAGTTACGACCCATGTTCCTTGGGGAAAGTTGTTCAGTTTCATGAGGACTATCGCTGTGTTTCGGCGTTATACCCCCTTTCTGTTACATCCTGTATACATTGCTGTATGTAGAGTACAAGTATGTATGCATCCTAGTGTACCTATTCAAAATATATCTACATTTTTAAAAAAGCAGATTTCATTCCCACAAAACAATTACTAGCCGACTTTTTCGCTTCGCCGTAGCCGTAGAAAAGACTGTCAAAAAGCGGTTTAAATGGCGCTTTATTTTCAATTTTTGAATATTCCATTTAACAATTTTATTTAACTGAAATTCCGTACGTACGAATACAAATATAACCCATTCATTCAATGAGAGTGCATCATTTCGCGAAAGCTTTCCTTAGAACGAGCGTTTTGGCCTAAATTCGGGGAATTTTACCAAATGATAAAGAGCCTCTTCAGTTGACACATTTGCTGTGCAATTTATTATTTTCTATTGTGCCTATTCACTGATAAAATATGTAGGGGTTTTTGAATACTGATTTATATATAGGTAAATATTTATGTTAGGTCGCAATGAAAACTATGCGTAAGTATGTTTTCTTTGATTGTTTGAGTCAGCATATTTTAAAAGTTATACCTACTTACTTAAAATAACTTGAATATGCATGCTAATGAAATTATGGGTTTGTTGTGGTCGAAAGTTGAGGAACGTAATGGTATTCTGAAAATAAACGTACAACATTGTCTTAGAAACATGGATCGATATTTTTAACTTTTCATAAAAATATCCAATCGTGGTACTAAGGAAGTTGTATTTTTGTCGTATTTTGCCAAAGTTTCTTGGTTGCACAGTTGAACTACAGTTTAATATGATATATTAACGACTATAGATTTTGTGACGGTTTGATCATAAACATTTTGTTTATAATAATTATCTTTTATTATTATTGTGGAACGGAGACCACTCCGTTCCACACCTTGGCCTACCTCGAAAAAGGCGTGACAGATAAGTAGTTACTATGTTTTTAATATTATCTAAAACTTTATAAAACTTACCTAATTTGGTCCCCTTTTCACCACCTACAAAATTAACTGCCAGATAAACTATTTCATAAAACATGGCGTTTTAGACAGAGGTATAAAATATCTGTCAGATAAATTTTATCTGTTGATGGTGAAACGACCCTTAAACTTTATAAAGCTCACCTAACTTAATCTAATTTAACACAATCTCGCGGCCTTCATCGCTCCTATCGACCACCACCCTACTTTTTAGTTTCACTCCTAAATAATAAGTTTGGCCTTCATGTAATTGATATATTTGTAACAAAGGGTGCTCATTTACCTGTCATTGCCCAACACTAAGCCGAAAAACGGCGTATAATTTCCATATCCGTCTACATTTAGCTTCCCGCGGCTTAAAGGCCTTTTACACGGTTCGGATCGATTGCCGACCATCGTTGTCTTAGTTGGGTTGATATTAAAATTAACAGTGTAGAAATGAGTCGCCCAATATCTGATTAATGTCAACGACCCTTATCTCTCGCGACAGAAAACCTACGAATTGTAAATCGAAAAGAGCAACCCAACAGAGTTTCTTGCTCGATTCTTCTCTAAGAAAAATATTCACCTTTGCGAATCTAGCATTAGCTTTGAGTAGCTCGTTTCAGGCGTTTCTAAAGATCCTTTAAAATATTTTTTAAATTTAATTTGATTTGAATAACTCAATTCAACCCTTGTAAGGATACAAAAATTGGTTCATTCCAAGGACAAAATGGTCGGCGGTTGACCCCAATCGTGTAAAAGACCCTTTAAATCCGTATCACGATGGCGTGACCCGAAATCATTTCTAACACGTCATCTTCCACATTTGCTTTGTTTGTTTGCTCCACCGAAACCGTAACGTTGCTTGTTTTTACTATTATTTGAGTTTCGTTTTCGGCACCGATCGTGTTAACGTTCGATACTTTTAGCCATTTTATTTGTTTTGTCTTTGTTTTTGTATATATTTTTGTAGTTTTAGTCAATTGACGATTTTATAAAAAGCATCTTGGAAGGAAAAGTAGAAGGAAAACGGAAGAGAGGGAGGCCACGAAGGACTTACATAGATCAAATGAAAGAAGGGTCGTATCAGGTGCTCAAAATGACGGCAGAAAACAGAGCAGAGTGGCGTAGACTCCACCGACAAGAGCGACGCTCTTAAATTATGATTAATTTATGATGAGTCAATTGACATTTTTAGGTTAATTTTCGTAAAATTTTTAATGACTTCTATGTACCTTACTTACCCTTTAAAACTACGCGTTTAAATCAAATAATCTTTATTTCATAGGATATCTTGATTCACATATTATTTTTTTAAAGCTAATGCTAGATTTGTAATATCTAGCAAGTAACTTTATGTAACTATGTCTTTCTTTTTTTTAACCAAAGAGCCTTTAGCGGTATTCAGCTTTCTTTCATTACTAAAATTCCTAAAAGCCTGCAAACATTTTGATGCTAGTCTCATAGTTTTTATAGCGTTGCATCAGTCCATCAACTGCAGTCTGCAATGCGGCGACTTGCAAATTGGATTTACAGTTATTATTCGATAAATCTGTTAGTGTTCATAAAATACTGCTTTTATTGAAAATGTACTACCTGTTATATACGTTTTATGCTTTCTCGTTTATTTTTCGAACTCAGCTTTATGCATTTATTTATCCGTGGACGTAGGGTGAAAAAGTTGTAGCATTGTAAGTATACCTACTGACTACAGATAAAAAAATAACGTTTGAAGTTATAAAAAAGTGTTCGAAAGTTCCAATTTTGAACAAAAATCTTTTATTTTGAAAACCAATGACGATCAGTTTTCAGTTGTTTTCTTAATTCACTCAAACTTTCGGAAAATTGTTCTGATATTTGTGAATTACAGAGTCAGCTGTATGTTTATTGGAATGCTAAGTAGTATTAATGAAGTTTTCTGCAATTATGTCATCGAAAAAGATTAAAAATACAAGTGTCAATACAACAATGTTAAGTTTATTAGCTACAATACAAGATATTAAAATAAGACAAACTTTTACAGTTATTTTTGTATCGTAAAATTTTAAGTACTTATTTTACATCCCTTCTTCGTTTTTGACCTCAAAAACAAAACCAATTAAAAATAACACCAATCTATATATTTTCACGATCTATTTTCATTATGAAGCCGTGCCAAAGTTATAGGTTGTAATCGAAATAGTACATACGCAATGCTTGTTAATAGCCGCGTACAGACAAAGCGAACAATCTCCCGAGACAAGCGTAAGTCCAATATAAGAAGATCTTGCAACACTACGGACTTGGTAGTTATTCAGAGATCATTTTAATTTGGTTGTCTACTTATCTCGTGTAGTCAGTCGCTATATGTGGACCCGTATTGCATGTTGCACAAGATGTGACGTCATAATTTCAGTTGCAGCTGACGCGCTGATGTTCTGAATTCGAATGACGTTTTTATACTTTGGTATAATGATGTGCAGTGGGAAGATGTAACTTAAAGATTTTAAAGTATAGGTCATAGATCCCTCCATTTGGCGCCTAAAGGTGCGTACAGACCATGTAACATAACATGTTATTTAACATTGTTATATAACATGTTTTACATAATGTGGACACTGAATGTTATAAAACAATGTTATTGATATGTACAACAATGTTATATAACTTTAATGCGTACAGACCATGTAACATGTTATATAACTTGTGTTATATAACACGTCCACACTATGACCTTGTGATTCAACATTGCAACATAAAAATATAACAATGTTATATTGCATTGGTGTTTTTTTTTTTTTTTATGTTGCAATGTTGAATAACAAGGTTACATAGTGTGGACGTGTAAAGGTATCTACACACCAAAGCCGGCGGCCCGGCGGCCTCATTTTGCAACAAGCATGCCGGCGGCACAGCAATGTCGCCGGCTTGGCAGCAGGCCGCCGGCATAACCCGCCGGCCTAGGCCACTACATACATACCAAAGCCGCCGGCACGCTGCCGAGCCAGGCCGGCAGATGTCAAAAGCCACTAGAAGTGGGATAAAACTTTATTTTGTTATCACTGTGACTGTTGTTCCAGTTCCAAGAAAATCACAGTGAAAAATCACCGTGATTTTGTCACGTCGATCACTCCGATCACTAAGTATGAAATGGAATTGGTAAATGATTCCTGTGATTAAATATTACTTAACAACACTGTCACAGGCTTGGGACTGTCTTTTTAAGATTCTTTACATTAGTATCTCCTGTTTATAAATTTACTGACTGAACATTTTCCGAAGTTGAGAAGGAACATATGTTATTTTGGATGTTGTTATTTCGTGACCAGACACAGTCATAACATGCGACTCCAGATCACGGTGATTTTTTCACCGTTACGTCATTTATCACTCATCTCTAAATGCAGCCGGCCCAGCCCGGCGGCTTGTGCCGCGACCCGCGGGCATGCCGCCGGCATGTCAGCGGCATGTCGCCGGCATGTCAGCGGCATGTCGGCGGTTTTTAACAAAATAACGCAACCCGGTTTACGTTGTTTTGTCGTGCACATGCTCAATCGATTATTTATACCTTGGTCTATCTGTATAAGTAGTTAAAATATTTTTTTAACCTCTCTATAAGAAAAACAAAATCACGTACTATTTGCGACCTAAAATTGCCGAATGTGCCATGAAAGAATAACGTAGGTAAGCTATGGTTGCGTTGTTTTGCCACGACATTAACGTCCGACTATGATACAACGCAAATTTGTTTCCATGCGAAACTGTGAGCTGTTATCATTTCTTTAAGTTTTAATACATTAACCCATGAAAGAGATTTGAGCCGATTTTTACGGTTTAAATACTTAAACTCTTGGTTAAGTCTCTAGAGTGCCAGTTTACGAAGGTAGACAATCTTGTCACGTGGCTGAAAAGTTTATTTTATGTGCGTACAATTTTATTATTGTTTTTAACAAAATTTTATTTTTTCTGGCTTA
This sequence comes from Anarsia innoxiella, assembly GCA_947563765.1. Lineage (NCBI taxonomy): Eukaryota > Metazoa > Arthropoda > Insecta > Lepidoptera > Gelechiidae > Anarsia > Anarsia innoxiella. The sequence goes on from OX387415.1 coordinate 830,830, forward strand.
GGTAAGGCAACAAGCAAGATTTTATAAAAATCGTTCGGCAAGACATAGAATAACTGAGCAATCAAAAATACGACTCAAAAAACTTAATCTCGATTTTCTCAAAACAGCAGTTTTTGGGTTACGTTATTTTGTCATGAGAGGGCAGAATGGCAGATGTCAAAAGCCGTCAGCCAGGTCGGCGGCATGTGCCGCGCGGCAAATGCCGGCGGCGTTTCCGCGCGGCACCACCCGGCGGCCTGGCCGCGCTGCACATGCGCGGCACAACCCGACGGCGGCGGCTTGTTGTCATACTGTCATACGAATGGCAGATGTCAAAAGCCGTCAGCCAGGCCGGCGGCTTGTGCCGCGCGGCAAATGCCGGCGGCATTACAGCGCGGCACGACCCAGCGGCCTGGCCGCACTGCACATGCGCGGCACAACCCGACGGCGGCGGCTTGTTGTCATATTGTCATACGAATGGCAGATGTCAAAAGCCGCCAGGTTTCAAACCTGCGCTCAATGTGACCGTTTTTGGTATTAAGTAAGTACTAAATTGATATATTTGAGACTCCAACTATATTTTTAGTATCTATATCTAAGTATATTATTTTCGGTATAATATTGGTACAATTTTAAATGTCACACCACACATGCTGTTTTTTTGGTATAGATATTTAATCCACCTTCATATAGCTACTTCAATTAATCAACAATTTTCATTTCAAAAATGTATTTTATTTGCGATATTTTCAAAATGTGAAGTAAACATTTTAGTTTAGCTGAGTTTCCTTTGAAGATTTCCTTGGTAGATTTGTAAATTTTGAAACGGTCACACTGCCCGCGACGCTCCTTCAGTTGCCCGCCGGCAAGGAACTTGAACTTAGAAATTATCCGGTCGAATTGAGAAACCTCCTCCTTTTTTGAAGTCGTTTAAAAATCATCACTGTCAATCTTATCTCTATTCAATCTATTCAATCAATTTTATCATAGATTATTTTACAACATTCAAAAAATACCTATCAAACATATTCAGTGAGAAAAATACAATTTCGATTAGTTAGTAATACGTTCTTTTTTTTCATAACAAAGGTAAATTCTTGAATTTGAAGTGGAAACACTGAACAAAAGTGTCAAATGAGCTAAATGCTATAAAATAGAAAAAGACACGAAAAAGACGGAGGATAATAAATCTAGTAAAACCTCCTTCAATGTTTTTCTCTTTTTTTTGGTTCTTTATATTCATTACTTATTATGTTTTTTTTTACTTTTTTTTTCTTTGTGACGCATTCAAGTGTAAAAATGTTACCTACGAATAAATTATTTTTGAAATTTTGACCTTATTGAAACTTTTTGTCTATGAACTTGGCTTCCAGCTAGTTTGAGTATAGAATATATAAGGAGTTGCCATACCATCTGGATCTGCGTGTTTGGTCTGGCGCAAAATTACTACCTTTTTGTATGGAGTTTCTTATCGTTTGACAGGCCATCTACCAAGAAAACTATGAGAAAACTTGGCGCAACCTTGGCACGCTGTCATAAACTCATTTGTATATGAAAAAAAATGGGGCCACTCCCTATATCTAGCTAACATGACGTGACTTTTCACGTCATATAAAAAGAAGGCTGATAGACGTACAAAATTAGGCGCTTTTTGTAGGGTTGCGTGTGCAGTTTTTATCGATATCGTTATCGATAACTTTGTAAACTAAAAAGCAAACCCGCATTTGCCCTTGTCGCATTACCAACAGAGTGACGTGACCATAGATGAATATATTGAGTGACTGACTATCAATGGGAATATGCTACTTGTCGGAACATACACAGTATCGATAACCCTCTAGGTCGCTACCTAGTAATCCGCTGAATTATGTTATATTGCAAGGGCAATACATCATTTTGAACCTCACTAAGGCATGCCTGTCGAAAGCTCCTGAATGGTCGTAGGATCTAAGTTTTTTCACATTTCAGTGTGTCCTATGGTCAGTGCCCAGCAAATTTTATAAATACCTATATACAAGGCTCCAGTGTAATGTTGGTAAACATAAACGGCAACTTAGAAATAACATCAAGAATCACTATCAATAAATAAATATACAAGAAGATTCTGATGAGAAAGAATAAATGCTATTTCATCATGTCAGCTTATGGACGTTTACTGCTGAAGAAAAGCTGTTTATTAACATTCAATAAAAAAGATGATTTTTTAGACGTACCTAGGTATACACTACCACAGTACATACTATCAACATTTTTTCTATCTAATTTTTACTCTTATCGATAAGAGCCTTTAATCATCTTACACACATCACTATGCCGCTTCATAAAGAACTACGAATGTGTAAGCGAAATAAACATAGACAAACATTTTATTGTTATAGACCTCATTTTGATGCGCTTGGATTTTTTAAAATATATCAGAATGATAGGTATTATGTATGCCAAGCTCGTCTGTCATGTTATGAATGTCAATGCCATCACTGTCATGTCACGACCACGTCACGACTGACATGCCGCGACTCTCGTGCCGCCGTCTGTGCCGGCGGCCTGCGCCGCCGGCTTTGCAACTTGCAACATTGAAAAGCCGCCGGCACAGGCCGACGGCCTGAAGCCGCCGGGTTCGTGCCGCCGGGCCGCCGGCTTTGGTGTGTAGATAGCTTTATATAACACAAGTTATATAACATGTTACATGGTCTGTACGCACCGTTAGTCTGCTAAACAATAGTCTCAGTGTGTCGTGTCGTATCTCTCGTGTCGTCTCGTCTCGTGTCGGCAGAGTGTCAATGTCAGTTTTTGACACATATGCTCGCAATCAGTGGCGACTGATGAGTGTGGATGAAGCGAAAGAGGTGTGTTTGGATCGTAGCAAGTGGAAGGAAGTGGTCTCTGCCTAACCCAATGGGAGAGAGGCGTGACGGATATGTATGTACTCGCACGTATGTATGTTCGCAATCAGTGTAAGCCATTGTTTATGCAGAATACCAAATGTGTCAAAAAATACCATTGAGACTGTTGACACACAACTGAGGTTATTTTAAATTAGTAGACTTGAGCCCGTTATCGTGACATAGCAGATGTCAATAAGATGATAATACCTTCGCTTGCATAGAAAATGATACTCGTCGTTATCAGCCCATATAATATATGTCCCCACCGAGGGGCACGAGCCTACTCTCATACAGAGAGTGATTAGGCCGTAATCCACCACGCTGGCCAAGTGCGGGTTGGCGGATTTCAAAATACACCTTCGAATTTCTTCTTTGGTGTATGCAGGTTTCCTCACGATGTTTTCCTTCACCGTTAGCAAGTGGTAATCGAATAAATTGATCCGTACATGAGAAATAAACTCAGAGGTACGTGCCCGCACCAGGATTCGAACCCGCGCCCTCGGAGTTCGAGGCAAGCGTTCTACCAACTGGGCTACCACCGCTTATTCCCGCTTTACACCGCTTATTGAAAATAAAACTGACTTGTTATTATTATAACTTATTAGACTCTACGATCTTAGTGCCCGTTTCGTCACCTGCAGATAAAATTTATCTGACAGATAATCCTATGTCTAATTCATAAAACTATCTAAAACTAAAAGTCAAAAAAAAAAAAAAAACAAAAAAAAAAAAAAACAGAAGACAAAAAAAAGACAGAGACAGCTATAAAATATCTGTCAGTTTTTTATTTGCAGATAGTGAAACGGGCCTGTTCCACTATCTCACATTTGAACAACATCTGACAAAACAAACATCATAGTGCGACACAAATATCGCTACACGAAATCTTAGCCGATAGACTCTTTCCAAAGATCGATGTGTATTTATTATCGTCCTTTACTGTACACAAGTAAAAAATACTTTTGATACAAAATGTACTTCAGTACGATGCCACTCAGCGTTCACATTTTGTTGCTTTATTGGATGCCTGTCATGTGATCGACTCGTCAAATGTCAGGACGTCAGCTGACGGCGTGTTTTGTTTTATATTAAAGTTCGGTGACGCTTGGTGAAACTCGAAATACACGCAGAAACAAAAGAGGACCGAGTTCTGATTTAAAGACATAAGACATACGATAAATGCTTACGAAGTCGCGGGCAGCCTCTCGTTAAACTTATAAATGACTAGAGGCTGCCCGCAACTTCGTACGCAATAATCGTCATATCTTGGAAAAAAGACATGATATCTCAAAATAATATAGCCTATGTGCTATTCTGATGTGCAAGCTAAGTTATTGTAAAATTTCATTAAAATCTGTTCAGTGATTTTTACGTGATGAAGTAACAAACATCCATCCATCGGCACAAACATTGACATTTATAGGATAAATAAAAGACAACATGAAATATCGCTTACTAAACGTGACATTAATAACGCATCCGTAACTCACGGTAAGCGACATACTTATAAATCTTAACACTCGTTGTAGAATGGGTGATTAAAATAAACACTCTGTTAAACCATAAAATATAACTGACTAGTTCGTTCCAAATAAATAACCTAACCTTTTATTAAAAAAGAACCCGCGTTTAAAAAAGGCATTTTTTTTGGTTTGATGTACCCAGTGTCACTCTCACTGTAAATACGAATCTAACGACACCTCTCAAGCTAAAATCTATCAAGCCGTTTTTAGGCTGTAGAGCGTGACAAAGAATTATACATACCTACATACATACTCTTGAAAAACATAACCGTCCTTCTAGCGCAGTCGGGTAAAAAGACGGCATTATGTATAATAATCTGTTATCTATTAAATTGTCTATTAAACATAATATTAAGTATTCTTCTTTTTACCCGAATGCACCAGAAGGAGGGTTATGTTTTTCGAGAGTATGTATGTTTGTCTTTGTATGTATAATGGACGTTTCTGCAACAGCTTTAAATAATGTGATACGTTAACTAAATAATAAATTCAGAGAGTGTCGGTATGTCTGTGGCAGCTTGTAATGGTTCGGAATACAATATTAGGTTACGTTCGTAAATTAGGTACTTTAAGAATATTCTTTTAATTTTATTGCCTTTCTGTTTTTTATTGCATTCTAACTAAAATTATAGATTTCAATGTTTGTGGTGATGGATGGATGGATGGATGGATGGAAGTCAGTAAGGACTAACGATGTTTGTTAGTCTTTCACTCTAAACTAAAACGACTGAAAAGATTTTGATGAAACTTGGCAATATTTTATGTAGCTAGATGTGTACATCTGAATAATTATTATAACTCATCGTCGTTATACATTCTTGTATATTTTTGAATTTAGAATCTCTAACAATTTAAGTAGGTACTCTATTTAAGAGGTTTAAGAATAAAAGAGGAAGAATAAGATTAATTAGATTTAAGAATAAGATTATTTAACCAAATAAAAGAGGGAATAGAAGTTGTGTCGTATCAGGTGTTCAAAAGGATCAAAGATTCATTTAGAGTCAATAATTGTTATAATGTAAACTGTATGAATTGTAAAACTTTATTTGAAAAGGGCAACTCCACAGAGTTTCTTGCTAGGAGGTTCTTCTCTGGGGGAAACTGCGCTTTGCGAATCTAGCACTAGCTTAAAAAAGTATATTATAATGTAACGGTTTCAAGAGCATTTTTTGTGTCTATGAAATAAATATATTTTTGACTTTGACTTTGACAAATGTACGGCAGAGAACAGAGCAGAGTGGCGCAGACTCCACCGACAAGCGACCAGCGACACTCTTAAATTTATATTATGATAATGAAGATCTTTTAACAGAAGTTCTACAGATTGATTCCAAAAAACAAAGAAATATCATATCTATATATATAAAAATGAAACCCGTTTTCCGTTGTCACGGCATCACGCCTGAACGGCTGGACCGATTTCGCTAATTCTTTTTTTAAAATGTTCATTGAAGTCCAAGGATGGTTCTTACGGTGAGAAAAATTCGAATAATTGCCGGGAAAGCCCTAAAACAGACCTTTTCTTTTTCCCATACAAATGTTTTCTTACTAAAATGTAGAGTCAATTTGAACTTTATTCCTACACAATAAAGTTTATTCTAAGGCGGGACGAAGTTCGCCGGGACAGCTAGTTTATCATAAAATCTATAAGACTTTATAATGATAAATAATCTTACAAAAATAAGCAACAGTCAAAACCCGAAAAAACTTTATATCAAACCCTATTTACATAGAAAATACATAGATTACGAAACACTTTTAAGAAGTCAAATATTTCACGAATACTTTCAAACAGTTTGTAACGCAATAAGAAAATAAATTTTGGCTTTCGCGAGGTTTTTCGTCGAAGTTTTCTTTCTAGTTATAGTTGTGGATAGTCACTGAGGGAGTAGCTGGTAGAGGTGCAATAAAAACAAATGACTGTGGCGTAAGATTAATAATTTTTTGGCAATTTTTAGTAACTGCTATACTGAGGGGATTTATTTAAAAATAATATCACCAATTAATTATGTCACTGTCCCTTTACTGACGTATAATTTTTGAAGAATTAGTGGTGTCTATCTAATCAATTTATTTATTTATTTATTGGAGAACCAACAGCTTACAAAAACTTACAAATTACTTAAAATAAAACACAACAGCCAAAAGTTCTCATCACTAAAAATAACATAGGTAAGCAAAAAGTCTGTTCTTAGCTCTAAATACTTAATTGGTTTAATTTATTATATACCTACGTAGACGAGGTTTTCTATAAAGCATTCAAAATAAAACATAGCAATCCGAGAAAATTTTGTTTTAAAAACTTACCATAAGTACATTAATGCACTTATCTTCCTTCTAATAGACATTGTGTCAGACGTGTGTCATTTACGACACATAACTCAAAAGAGTTGAACAACTATCTAATGTACCTCTACTGGTTTCAGGCTCAATGTTACATCTATATATCTTTATATAAAATATCGATGGGATGTTCGTTTGTTTTCGTTGTCCGTCGGTTTATGATTCGATTTGTGATTGTGACGACAAAGTTTCGGCTTGGCGACTTGTTGTTTTATCCCGGACTGTATTTATTTTAGCAGTTTCATTGTTGTTTCGCGCCGGATTAGATACAAAGAAAACATAAAGTGAATTTACTTTCGGAATGTTTGACTAGTTTTTGTAACTTTAGTTTTGAATAGTGTACAGTCACGAGCAATAATATGGATATGTTATGGTATCTACACACCAAAGCCGCCGGCTTTTTTGACAGCTGCCATTCGTGTGACGTAAAGCCGCCGGCCTAGCCCGGTGGCATGCCGGCGGCTTAGGTGTGTAGATAGCATAACAGTCAAAAGTAATAACCAGTCAAAACCACTTTTAACTGAAGACATCGGTCAAAACCATGTTTGACTGCAATGGCCATCAGTCAATATCCATAAAAAGTTAAGGTGGTGAAAATTTCTTAGAAACTTATCAAAATAATGTTATATTATATTTTCATATGTCTAAGGGCCTGTTTTACCACTTACAGATAAAATTTATCTGACAGATATTTTATACCTGTCTCTGTCTGAAACGTCATGTTTTATGAAATGGACATAGGTTTATCTTTCATTTCAATTTTATCTATAGATAGTGAAACATGCCCTAAGTATGTCTATGTCTATAATCTACGTATACTCCTTTTTTTTTACGTGGGGAAATCCGTTATGGATACTAGGGATGTTATGGATATGAAATTTCGGTTACGGATTGGATACGGATTTAGGAATGATTATTATACCGGATACGGTTACGGATACGAATAATAAATTATTTCGGATTATCCGTTAGTTTCGGTTACGGATATAAATTTTTTAAAGAATTTCAAAAGTAAAATACAAATAACGTGTCTCAATTAGGCTCCACCCCTATCCGATACTATGCGAAACTTTTATTTCGGATTCGGTTACGGTTACGGATGATTTTTTATATCGGATATCCGATAGTTTCGGTTACGGTTACGGAGCTCCCTAACATCCCTGATGGATACCCTTCGTATCGGAGAAAGACGAAGGGTTATGCCGGACTCCCACCGGCTAAAACCCCACGGTGATCCTACTAGCCGCTTCTAGACGGGAGCGCGGGAAAACTTTCGCATACTTCCGCGAACCCATCAGCGGTGTCCAATGCAGGGGGCTTAGCACGGCGTGCCGCGACAACTATCTCACGTATGCTGTCCTTATCACATTTAAAACTATAGACAGAGACGTAAGCGTGACAAACGCATGACAACGTCTTGTCACGGAGTGCCATGCTAAGCTAGCAGGACTCGACTCAGGCATGCGCCTTACGTCCTCGTCACTCGGTGTGTCGGAACACGAAGACACGTCGACTTACCCTCTCGGAGACGCTCTGGGATCTACGTATACACCTACGCTACACACCAAATCCGTCGGCTTTTGACAGCTGCCATTCGTATGGCGTAAAGCCGCCGGCATGCCGGTGGCTTTGGTGTGTAGACAGCATAACAAAAACAATCTTTCATAATCAACACAAAATCCAAATTTAGAAAGTAATGATCCGTAAAGCCAGACATGATCGCTATCCACGTATAAATAAAGTATAATATTGTTTACAACTCGCATATTTTAGCTGATGCAGGTTTGCATCGTGTTGTTGGAAATCTGATAGAGATGATGGTTCATTCATGAAACTGAGCACGTTTGAGTCATGTCTGTTTGAGTGATCTTCTTTTGTTTGCTGTTGCTGCTTTTACGAAGTTTTTCGTCATTTGATTCTTGTTTGGAAAAGTATCGACTAACTTGTTTGGTGGCGGGACGAGCTGGATATCTTGAGTACCTGGGCGGAGGAAGCTCAAGACTGAAAGTCTTGGTGTATGAGGAGAGAGGCCTTTGCCCAGCAGTGGGACACGAGTGACTAAATAAGATAAGATAAGACGTCATGGTAATATACCTATTTAAATTATCTTATCTTATCTAGCCATCATTGTCCCACTGCTGGGCAAAGGCCTGTCTTTATACTTAAATTTTATTAAAAATTAGATTTTTTATAATTTAATTTAATAAAAAACAATTAATATAATTAATTAAACATACTTTAACATAAATAATAATATGTTTTTATAAAATTCATGTTTAAAGTACATTTTGCTTTTAATTTATTTACTAGAACGATATTTTCATATCAGTATGCATTTGGAGGTCATTATGATACAAATATAGCGATTTCTTTCGAAAAAAAATCTACTTATTTACATTAATTTGTCATAGTAAATTCTGGGACGTATAGCTACACATAAAGTCTAACCAATCCAAATATGTGAATAACCAAATTGTCTTTGCATTAGTCTATGATAGCCTAAATATAGACAATGCAGTGCCATCAATTTCGGTTATAGCTGTAGCCCCTAAATCGATGTCATCAATCACGAGGAAAGTCGACTATTTCAGTTGTTTTGATGACCATTTTTGCGTGAAATATATCTATATTACGTTAAATTTTATATCTATAAGATGCTTAAAGCACGTTTCATCATTTTCAGATAAAATTTAACGGGCAGATAGACCTATGTCTATTTCATAATAGACTTAATTAAAATTTAAATTTAAATTCTAATCTATGTACCTAATAATGCAAATATCATGTATGTTTCTAATGTATTGTGTTCAGCTTCACTTTTACAAAATTTATTTTAGTTATATTTAATTTTATTGAGCCCACCTATCAAATGTAATAAAATATTGTTTCTTAAAGTATTATTTAACGAGTATTAAAATGTGAACTAATTATGTATACAGAAATTACTTATTGTGCATGTTGACTAAATTTGGTTTTCTTTTTTAAACTTTTAATTTGCATGCCGATGTTAAAACGGCTGCGTAGGTGAATCTTATATTGTGATATTACTATTCTTACTATGTTCTGTACTGTACCCTATGCAATGCAAATAAACTCATTCATTCATTCATTCATTCATTCATTCATTCATTCATAAAACATGTTGTTTTAGACGGTGACAGGTATAAAATATCTTTCGGATTTTATCAGGAAGTAGTGCAACGGGATCTGAAATCTGAAATGAACTTGGATAACACGCATCTGCGTGTCTAAATACTTACCTAAAGTGAAAATACATTCATATCTGTCACGCCTTATTCCCATAATGGTATCTACACACCAAAGCCGCCGGCTTTTTTGGCAGCTGCCATTCGTATGACGTAAAGTCGCCAGCCTAGCCCAGCGGCATGTCGGCGGCTTTGGTGTGTAGATAGCATAAGGTAGGCACAGACTTCCCTCCACTTGCAACGATCCAAACACACTTCCTTCGCTTCATTCTCATTCATCAGTCGCCTGATACATACACATCGGTTAATGGTATCTACACACGAAAGCCGCCGGATTTTTTGACAGCTGTCATTCGTATGACGTAAAGCCGCCGGTCTAACCCGGTGGCATGCCGGTGGCTTTGGTGTGTAGATAGCATTAGGATACTCGCTTTGTATGTTCTTTGCTCTTGACTTGGTCTTTCTTTAATAAGTCCCCGATTTGATCGAAATACGTTCGCCTTGGCTAAAGTTAAAATCTCTTTACTTAGGTACCTGATAACAGCCCATATTATGTCCCCACCGATGGGCACAGGCCTACTCTCATACAGAGAGTGATTAGGCCGTAATCCACTACGCTGGCTAAGTGCGGGTTGGCGGATTTCACATACACCTTCGAATTTCTTCTCTGGTGTATGCAGGTTTCCTCACGATGTTTTCCTCCACCGTTAGCAAGTGATAATCGAATAAATTGACCCGTACATGAGAAATAAACTCAGAGGTACGTGCCCGCGCCAGAATTCGAACCCGAGCCCTCAGAATTCGAGGCAAGCGTTCTACCAACTGGGCTACCACCGCTAACTTCTTACGTACCTACTTATTCTAATTTCTCCCTTAATATCTTAGTTTATTTGTTCAATAATAAAACCACATGTGTAATGTATAGGCATAATTAAAATTCTTCAAGAACAAAGTACAGGGCCTTGATTCTGTAACTTCTTGTTATTTTCAGTGTAAGGATATCGACACCGACACCGATAAGCCACTGAACTGAATTTTGGTAGTCTCTAAAATTAAAACTTCGGTGTGGCTGTCCTGTCGATGGTGACTTTGCTTTTTTTTTTAACACGTTTGATACCCATATTTTTTAATGATTTATTTTTACATTCGTTCTTTTTAGTGGCTGTATAGTCGAATGTCACTGCTTACCAAATATTTGAATGAGATAGAGTCGTTGCAGTGTTGCCGTATGTACGAATTTGTCCGTACACGTACGGAATTTGGGGTATTACGTACGGAGAGAAATGGCGTACGGATTTGTGTTCGGATTTTTAATTATTACACATTATAAATAAAATGTAGCACGCTTTCAAAAATAAAAGTGAATATCTATGTCGATTTCGATAGTTTTTCACTTCCCTCATCTCATAAATTATATTATTGAGTAAGTAATTCCCCATTCTAGAAAATAATTTGTCTATGACAACTGATTGTCTATGATCGGGAATTACCGCAACATATTTCGTTTCGTCTGACAGAGGGAGCATGATACACGACTGACATGAATGAACGAAAGAGATACATTATAAATCCATTGTTGTTGTGGTTATTGTTTTGGCATAACGCGCTCATTTATACGCATTGTTCTTTCTTAAAGTGAATAAAGTATTGCTGTGTGCGCAGCAGTTGAGCGTATTTTCTCTGCTATTAACTTAATAAAAACAAAACAACGAAATCAACTCTCAACAGAGACAATCGATACGCTTCTGCATACTAAACAATTGTTAGGAAATACGCCATGTTTTGATTTGAATGTTGATAATGATATGATTAAAAAAATTAATAAAGACATGTATAAATAATTCTTGCTATTGAATTTGTTTTTTTTTATTGTACGGATTTCGTACGGAGTTTCAGATTTATTTTACGTACGGAATTTGTACGGATTTTACTGTCGAATGTACAGATTTTTAGTTCTTGTTGTATGGCAACACTGAGTCGCTGTCAGTTGTCATTGTCAGCGTTGTTTTGACATTGTTTGTGATAACTTGTTGGTGTTTATTTTGTGTTTATTCGTGTATTTATCCACTAAAATGACTTTATAAGTGGTGTAAAAATGACTTTATAAGTGGTGTAATCTAATTCTCCAAAACACCCGAAAAACTGTTTACCAAAAAATTTGAAAATTCGTAAAAAGTGGTTGCAGCTTGCCCGCATGGATCCTAGGAATATGTCTTATAGATCAACTACTTTTTCCTGTGAAGACCACTTCAATGTAAGTTAACATACCTAGAGATAAAAGATTATTGTACTAAAGTGATAAAAGGTACTAAAGTATGTTGTGGTTTTGAGGTTAGCTTATAACTTTGTTATTTTGTTACAGATGGAGCAAGATATTGCTAACTATAGTCAATATAAAAAGGAATTTTTTTTTAAATGCATTGATCGATGGAGCAACGCCTTCTAAATCTGATTGCCAACCAGATCGCCGGAAAATAAAGTCTGATAAAAGTAGTACTTCTCGGCGAACATTCATAAAAGACAAAAACTAAAATGCTTCTAGAGCTCATTAGAAAAGAGGAAGAATCTCAACCTATTGAAAGTGCGCCTGAAATTTTTATTGAAACTCCTATAACGACAGGTATGTGAACTTCTATATTACCTACATATCCAAAAATAAAGCGATGTGAGATTTTTCATTATGTATGCCTATTATACTTAGTTTATTTCTCTACCTAGATGCTACTATCTGTGTAAGTTAATAAACAAGTGCTTCAAACTCGTGAATCAATTTCTTTGAAAACTATAGACATGACAGAGAAATATAAAGTCCTTATGCGATATTGTTGTTGTCAAGCCAGACTGTATTAGCCAAGCTTCCTAAATTATTTTATAATGATATGTAAGTATTCATATTTTTTTATCTTTACAGAATCACCAACAAGAAAAGATCAATTTACATCAACCGAAAACGATCAATTTACATCACAGCTGAAAAGGCAGTCCAATTTAAGGAAAAATTGCATTATAGAAGTAAAGCTTTACCAACAACAATGGTGTCCAAAGATGTCGCACTTTCTCCTTATAAATTGTCAACTATTACAAGTTACACATCTCCATTTAAGATGGAACAGTGCAGTAATATAATAAAGCCATCAAAAAGGGGTCTTACTGAATTAATAGGAGAATTGGGTTTATTGATGAAGATAAATCAGACAGTGAAAATGTAGAGGTTCCAAAACAGCCAGATTCATCATCATATGCACCTTCTTCATCTATTGTTTCCAACTCGGGTACAACCATAGCAGAAACCAACGAAGATATTCATAAAATACAGTGTTTGCAGCATATTTTGCGCCTTATTCATAGAAAACCTATGATGTACATTAGAATCTCTGAAGATTCATATTTTTTAGTACACCTGATTCATAAACGTATCCGTCCGTATACCACATGAACATATTTTGCTTTGTCTTAAAAAAAAAAATTATTAGGGAGTACTTTTTCAGAACTTGAAGATAATTTTGGATTATCTCTGTCATATGCTAGTAAATTATTTTTAAAAAATATACCCTTGATTGCTAATGTGCTATGAAGTTATATTGTGAATATAGATGTAGTTTCAACTAAAAAGCCACTACCCATTTCATTTCGCCATATTTTTTACAATGTCAGCTATATAATTAATTGTTTAGAAATTGATATTCATAAGCCACCTAAAGCCCTTTTCCAAGCACTTACTTGGTCTGATTATAAAAAAGGTAATAGGTACAGTAAAATATTTGATTTCATGTACTCTAAATGGATAGGTCAATTACATTTTCACCTGGTTTTGGGAGATGGGCCACTGATGTTACAATATTACAAAATTGTGACTTTTTAGATTTATTAGGTCCAGGTAATTATGTTCCAGCTGACTGGGGATTTAAGCATGTTGAGCAAACACTGAATGCAAAGGGAATTAAATTGCTTAGACCACCAAGTGTCCCAGCAGGGTCAAAGCTAACAAAAAAAGAAGTAAGGCAAACGAAAATTATAGCTAGTTTAAGAATAGAATGAGTGATTGATAAGGAGATTAAGAGAGATCCACATGTTAAAACAATATCATTTTATCAACAAAAACTTTCTATGAGTACTTGATGATGTTATCGTTAAAGCTTGTGCTCTGATCAACACACAGGACTCTCTTATAAAATAAGGAAAATGATGGGCATTAAAATGTATGTACCTTTAGTTTTAGTTATTTGAAATATATGTTATTTGTTAAATAAATCCAGCATTTATTATTTTTCTAATAAAAATCTCTAATTCAATTCAATTTATTTCATCTATAAATTACAATTACATCATCTTTACAGGTTTACACCTAAATCGACAAGTAGTTTAATGAACTACCTACCTAATCCTTGATAGGAATTGGAAGCTTTGTTTATTACTTTTAGAAGACAGTTAAATGACCCAAGATAACTAAGTTACCTACCTATAATATCCTAGTATGTATATAAGTAGCTAACAAATTCATAGGCACTGATATGTAGAAAGTGCTCTACTTCAAACTAATTTTTCAATCTTTACTTGTTAGGATGTGCACTCAAATTAGTTAGTCCTGTCAGAGAATAAATTAACTTGGTTTCAATGAGCAATAGTTATTTATTGTATGATATTGACATACCTATCTGAATGGTGTTATGTAAAAAGGAAACAATAAGAAGTTAAAAATATTTTAATTAAATAGTTAGCAAAGACACAATGGTGTATGGTCCATAATGGTACCGTTACCAAATACATAGGTACCTATTATTATTATGATTATGAACAATATGGGATAGATATTTTTTTTCCAAAATAACTGAGGTGAAATAAATGAATTATTTAAATATTGTTCATTAAATATAACTGGAACAACATCCACTTTCTTCGTTTTTGCAAAGTCTGGATGTGCAGTGCACAAATATCCTTTTTTTTTAATTTGTTAGGTACATTTGCAGCGCACTAATTCACAGTTCATTACTTTTCTATCTTTTATTGTTTGAAGGTACTCATTTAGCAGAACTTGCACTACTGTCTGGAGTCAAAGCTTCTTTATTGCAAAGTTGTTCCACTGTTACAAACTTCAATGTGGTTCCAACATGGGAAAGTTTTGATTTCTTCTAATAGCACTCCACCTCTGTGCAAGAAGGCTCCTCGCTTCTTCTGTGAGACCACATTAGGAAAGCAACAGCATGTTTGCAACCGCCAGCTGATGCTGCGCAGTCTAAACATTGGCAGCTTACAATTTCCTCTTTGTTCTCGTCTACAACCATTGTCACATTGTAAGAACCCGCTTTCACTTTGTGTTCTGGACAAATCTTGCATTTAAGTGTGCAGACGCCAGACTCGCGACGCAGTTGCATGTAACCAATGGCATCGTCACCGTACGACTCTCTTCCACCCCTAAAACAAAGAACAAGTAAGTTAGGTACCTAATGAAGCTGTTTTTCGCAGCGGTAGCTAAAATAATGCTATAAATCTTTAGTAGTTGAATGTAAATTATATACTTACACAGCAGTTTTCACATTCCCGAGTTCTGCAGCATAAAAGTCTACCGTCTGCTTTGATAAAATTACTCTCCATTTTAAAAAACTCCGAAGACAAAAGTAGCAGAAACATAATTAACAGAATTAATTCAGAAAATAACACAAAAAGCTATGATGCAGTTTTGACAGTTGGCAGCCATTAAAAAAACTATCGAAAGAAACGTCAAATAATTAGGGTTTTGATGCGACATCATGAAGCCACTGAAGAAAATTTTGGTAGTCTCTAAAATTAAAACTTCGGTGCCGCTATCCTCGTGATCGTGACTTTCTTTTTTCTTTTTTAAACACGTTTGATACCCATATTTTTTAATGATGTTTTTTTCATTCGTTCTTTTTAGTGGCTGTATAGCCGAATGTTACTGCTAATTATATATTTGAAGAAAAAAGTGGCATGTTTTTTGTTGGTTGACATTATGTATTTATGTTTGACGGTGAAAGTCATTGGAAATTTGGAAGATGCGACTGAAATTGTAGAAAAACTGTTAAAAAACAAATTACTTCTGCTTTGGTAAGTAAGTAAGTTAGTCTTTTTTTTACAAATCATTAGGTACGTTGTTTAAATGTTCAAGACAATTCTTACTATAAAAACCTGATTGTTTTAGGTAACATCTTGATAGATTATACGGAGGCCCACCCTGACCTGGCACTAGGAAGGTGCACAAGGACGAAGGAGGGCCGCAGTCTAGCTTAAAGGCTCTGAGAGGAATGCGCCCTGATACTGAACAATGTAGGGGCAGACTGTAGGTACTCATAAAAACTAGTGAGGATTATTCATACAATATGATATTAATGTAGGTACTAACCTGAGACTACTCTCTGATCAACATTTATTCCTTTTTCAGAATTACAACGAATATAAGAGTAAACTCATAAGAAAAATTAAATCAGAAAGAAAAGACAAGTGCAACAGGAGGAAGGCAGCTGCTGAAATAACATTGTCTCAGGCAGAAGATATAGAGTTGCTTGCTGCAAAGCTTTCAGAAATATCATTGCATGGCTTAACACCAACTAATAGACGCCGCCGCCGTAGTCACATTTTGTTTGATCTAAAACTATTATCGTGACCTAATGTAAACCTATAGTGCAAATAAACGTATTGAATATTAACCCATTCAGAATGCTATAACTCCTTTTGAGTTTTATTTAATATATTAGAATTTGTTATGATTAACTACATTAATACGGTACTTATCGCTTACAAACATCTTAGAGCAAATATGTTACTTGTAGGTATTAAACTTTGAGTAGAATGTAGAAATTATTTAATAGGAATTTATTCTTGTTAACTATAGTGTAGTCTTGTTTTAGTAGTTTCATTTTGCAAGAAGCAATTGAGTTTTATTTATCTGAATATGTGTACGTTGTGGGTCTCTCATAAACTAGCTAGTAACTGTGTTAAATAAAGGAAGATATTGCAAAATACTATAACCTTTTATTCTGAAATACTTATACATTTTTACACATTTATAATAATCTATATAAGTACCTATATAAAAGAAAGTTGTGTTGTTTACAGTATTTACATAACTACAAAACGTATACAGGCAAAGGTCCACAAGGAGGAAGATTCAAAGTCCGTAGGTAAACACCAACACAATGAAAAAACTGCAGCAGGAGATAGAGTAATCCAAACGTATATAAAATCAAACATGACACACACACGACATATCGGAATAGGTTTTTTTTCCTTCTTTACCTTCTTTCTCCTAGATATGAATTGTTATTCAAAGAAACATTATGTGTTTTTTTATCGATACTATATAAAATGTGAAGAGACATTGAAAGGACTTTGCTAAAATAGCAGTGTCTGCTCAAATGCAGTTTTGACAGTTGACAGCCATTGAAAAAAACGTCAAATAAATTAGGGAATACGGTTTTGATGCGACATCATGAAGCCACTGATTACGGGAATACCAAAATTTGCTAAGATGGCTCCGTGGCTCCACGATGGCGCCATCGATGTCAAAAATGTATCAAAAAACGAGTTTTGCGGAATACCAAAATTTGCAACCATGGCTCAGTGGCTTCATGGTGGCCCCATTGATCCCAATCAAGCTAAGCCATTTTTTTACAGAATACCAAATGTGTCAAAAATTGCTGTCGACAGTATACCGACACGATATCCACGGCTATTTTAACTTACAGAATCAAGGCCCAGGAAGGTAACTATATAAACAACGTGGTAAATAATCTTGATGGATAGGCTAATTTAAACTCTGTTCAAAGGTAAGAGAGTGTAATTTTGTTTGGTACGTTTTAAGGGCTTAACCTTGGCGGTATAACGTGAAAATGGAAACACACGCTATGATTTTCTTGTGGAACACGCAGTGCTTTGAAAATATGGTTTTTTGAAGTATTTAACGGTATTAGAAACTTACTTTTATTATAAATAAAGATTAATAGATAAAGTAAACATTTATAGAAATAAGAACTAAGAATTGTTATATCCCCTAACTTTTGTGCTTCCTACTTTAATGTCAAATTGCAAAAATCTGCCCGCCAATCCTCAAAGAGAGTTTGGTTTTTCCTTCTAGAATTTTCCATGATCAATCATCAACTCGATTTGGTAGTATAATGGTATCTACACACCAAAGCCGCCGGGTTTACGTCATACGAATGGCAGCTGTCAAAAAAGCCGGCGGCTGTGTGTGGCGGTGTGTAGACAGCATAACCGCTTACGCGAAAAGGCCCAAGATCTATAATTATTGGTCATTTCCTCGTATATTCTGCATTTTTTTACATAATTAGCTAAATTCTTGCGACCTAATCAACAACTCTCCGTGTACCTCTTGTATGCAACCACGACCACTCTGACAAGAGTGCCCGACAGCTCAATTCTAATCTCAAAATACTAAATTTTTATCTTCAGAACCGTAGCATCTTCGAACCAACTCCCTTCTTGTACATTTACCTACATAATTATGTAGATGAACTGTAGTAGGAGTTGTTGAAAGCTTTATGTTTATCTTTTCACGGCCGCTCGCCGCTCTATAAAGATGCCAATGTTCAGGAGCTCCTGCTGATGATTTCATAAACTTCGTTTTGGAGGGTATTCTGATAACTGGGTTCCGAATTTTGTGTCGGATCCGATTTTTTATCCGACGAAAGTTTTGAGTATGAATATAGACACAACTGGATTTATAAAGTGTGAATATCTTAATACAAAATGCTCTGTCCCAATGTTCCGTCCATAAAAGGTACTGTCAACTAATGTAATAACATCCTGTAAAACCTATGCTGTGTAAAATAAAGAATTTGAATTTAACCTTATTCGATAGATACGAACGTGGTATTGTGTATAATCTAAAAAAAAACGAGCCATACTACAAGATAATATCGAATAAAGTTATTTTAATTTCATCATACGACAAAGATATTCGGAAGAGTTTTCTTCACTTGCTACGATAAAAACATTCCGATAGTAAAGAGTCATGCTAGATATGTATATTGTATAGGTACCATAAGTACGGTATGGACGAAAGCATGGTAGAAACACTAGTCGTTATACGTTAGGGCAGCCGTACATGGACTGTCGCGATCGCTTCAAACTATTGAAACTATTGAAAGACCGCGCGGTCGCGGCTTCAATCAGTCAGGTCTCTACTGCTTGAAGCAATACGTGTACGACCGCCCTATGCCCAAGCTTCAAGCTTGACATTGATACACTGACAATCGTAGCGCATTAGTTGCGCTTGCGTCGCTCAGCTAGCGTGTGTAAACAGAATTGAAGCTGATCTATCTTATCCCCGCTGTTTGTTTTCCTAAAGAATTTCCAGTGATAATGCGCTTGAGTTGATTTCTAGACTAAATAATGACGAATGAACTTGACTAATGTCTATGAATATCGTGATTGTTTGTTTGAGAATGTGTATGAAGTTGTAGACGATTGGGGGTCACGGTTTTTGGTCTACAATGATCAGAATATATATAAAAAAAGGGATATGAATTGGTAGTGCAACAACCTAATCATGCTTAAGAGCTTATACTAAAATTCTATACCTTTCTATAACAACTCCAGTTTATAGGTACTTACTGAGGTACCTATTTGCTAAACATTTCACTCTCGTATGAGAGTAGGCTTGTTAACAAACGAACGAAACATTTAGCTGTGTACCTAATTGTTTACATATTATAAAGGTCATCACACAGATCCGGGCCGTGGCCCGTCAGGAGGGATCATTCGTCGTCAGTTTGTGACGTATTGTTTTCCCTCCTGACGGGCCAGGGCCCGGACACGGCCCGGATCTGTGTAGATAGACCTTTATATATACTTATTATATTTTTACTTGTATTATTCAAAACATTTTTAAAAAGAGGAGGGAAGTAGTCTCTGCTAACCCCGATGGGAAAGAGACGTGGCAGATATGTATGTATGTATAATGGTATCTACACACCAAAGCCGCCGGCTTTTTTGACAGCTGCCATTCGTATGACGTAAAGCCGACGGCCTAGGCCGGCGGTGTGCCGGCGGCTTTGGTGTGTAAACAGCATTAGATTTATTTAACTGTCTAGGTAAGTTATCTCGGTTTAATAGCGCCAAAGGGTGTTAGGGTTCCCATACACTTGGCTTCAAGCCAACTTGCATACGTTGTACCCTGTTGACAAACAAATGGGGTTTTGGCAAGTTGCCAAAATATGTCTATGTCCTTTAATGGTAACTAATCTTGGTATAGTTTGATATGTGTGGCAAGTATTAAATAGATACAAGGCTGACGATAACCAGTGCTTAACTATTTTAAAGTAACATTAAGGGCGCGTTCCCACTATGTCGTGACGACAGATAATCGTGTGTCGTGGCTTATATGTTTAAATGGAGGTGTTCACATTTAGAACGACACAATTTACTGTCGTCTACGACATTTTTGCAGTGACGACACTTTGTCAAAACAATAGTTATAATGGGAACAGGTAGAGACGACAGTCGTCGAACGATAAATTAGTCGTTACGACATAGTGGGAACGCGCCCTAACAGGTAGGTACATAAAGAAACTAATTGTTTGGTTATCTGAAAAGGTCTTTTAAAATGTTACTGAATATCGAAAAGCGTCAGTTTTAAGAAGTTTTAATGATTTAATATTAAGAAAACATTTGCATGCCTGTGCGCAGGGTGAATAAATACATCCAATCCAGTTACATCATCATCCATCATATTTATATGACCGTCGCTCTTATCGGAGGAGTCTACATCACTCTGCTCTATTCTCTGCAACTTCTATTCGTTCTTTTATTTGATCTATAATCATGTAACATTTGATGTATATTCTCGCAATTAAGTTATTTTGTCTTTGAAATAGTCATAACTATGTACTAGCTGTTGTGGCGCGGTTGCAGTTTGACGTTTGATGTGAACAATGCAACAGTACTAAAAGCAAACTATAAAATTATAGTGAGCTTTTCTTCACTTGACAATAGCAGAAATAATTGCCACTAAAAAGTTCGGTAACAACTTTGTGTTACGTTTGAATCATACAATGTTTTCGCTACATTGCGTAAGGTAACTCTAAGACCCAGAACACTCGGTGAAACGCAACTGCAACGCAACTGAAACTGCTAGTTACTTTTGAGTTGCATCGCAGTTTCTGCTATAGTCTTCCTTAGAAAACAACACACGTAGGGTTCTGGGTCTAAAACCCAGAACACTCAGTGAAACGCAACGCAACACAACAGAAACTGCTAGTTACTTTCAAACTAGTTGCGTCGTGTGTAGTTTTCTAAAGAAGTCTATAGCAGAAACTTAGATGCAACTCAAAAGTAACGAGCAATTTCAGTTGCGTTGCAGTTGCGTTTCATCGTGTGTTCTGGGCTTAAATAGAAAGTAGACACCGTCTCCTGACTCATACTTAATACTAAATCTGTTTGAATCAGCATCAAAGCAGATTAATCGATAGATTCCATAATACTTGCGCAAATAAACGCAAAACGTCACATCAAAGAATTGACGCATACAAATTGCAGCTTTACAATATGCTATTGTTTTAATGGATTTTCAAAGGGTTTTTTTGTACTTCAACGTGGGTTGATTCCGGCTTTTGTTTTTAATAAATAACGGATGTTTTGTTTGAATTTATTTTACTCAGAGTTAAAGGAAAATTCCTCATTATTAATTACATTTTCTGATCTAAAGGCCAAAACACACCGGATGCGTATGCGTAGACGAATGCGTACCTCTGAGTTGTAACGTATGGAACTGTCACCGCTTGCGTCTACGTCTACGTTACGCAAGCGGTGACAGTTGGCCTTAAAGGAAGTGAATAAAAAGATCATAGTATTTACCTTTGAATAAAATAATTAAATATAATTACCCAACAAATTTCAACTATTTATTAATTATTAATATGAAAGTTACAAAACAGGCAGAAGCCATAAAACACGGAACCCATAATGACAAATGGATAACTAAGCTATAGCCAATGCTATAGCTTTGTTTGACTCAAAATAAAACTGCGCTCAAAATGGATTGAGGAAAAATGTTGACATACCATTAAAAATAAAGTATTCGAAACAAGCTCATGACTATCAATTTTTCAAACCCTTTTCTTTACAATTGACGAACAAAGTCTATTTACTTACCAAAAACGCTTTATCTCTCTAAATGGTATCTACACACCAAAGCCGCCGACTTTTGTGTCAGCTGCCATTCGTATGACGTAAAGCCGCCAGCCTAGCCCAATGACGGCAGCTTTGGTGTGTAGATAGCATAACAAGCACGTTTTCATTTGTTTACCGTTTATAAAGGCTTAATAAATAAACTGAGCGTAATTAGCGACGAAGAGAACTGTCAGCAATGGAAACCACGCGGAAATTATCGTTTCACTGTAGTAGGCTGTAGCCTGAAGGCTTGTTAAGTACAAAATACAGTAATGCTTTATCAACAAAACGTCGAGTTGAAATTCGATTGCAAATTCAGCGAATAATTGTTGTGAAGGGGTAGATAATACATGTTTAAAATAAAAGAGTGAAATCATAAAATGAAATAAAGCTTTTAACAAAGATCCAGTTAACGTAATTCGATCAAATCGGGAACTTGTTAAAGAAAGGCCGTGTCAAGAGTACCCTTAACCGACGTGCATGTATGCGGCGACTGATGAATCTGGATGATGCTAAAAAGAGTTTTTGGATCGTATAAGTGGAGGGAATTGGTCTCCGTCTACCTCGATGGGAGAGAAGCGTGAAAGATATAAGTTTAGCCTAGTTTAGGTGCTAAGTCCATTCTCTTCTTTGCCATAAAATATTTTTTGTAACATGGTTATTTATTATTATTGATTGCTCTCTAATCATGACATGACGAACGCCCTCCGAATGATTAAGTAGTATGTGAAATATTAATTAATTTAGCATATCTATTATCCTTTATACAAGTAGGAAAATTATTGGTTGATAAACTACCTACCAAGTCTCTACAAACAATACAAGCTTGACTTACTGACACATCTCTAAACTAGAGAAACAGTTTGTTTGTACAATAGTACCTTTCGCGTAAATCTGCGAAAAGCGAATTTCAAATCTCAGCTCAAATAAACATGTAATTTAACCGACTTGAATGTTTACGTTACAGTTAAAGTACCTTTTGTGACGTCAAACGCAAACGTTATGGTTTACGAGGTTCGAGGTGTATGCGTTGAATTGTGGTTATGGCCGATATTTTATGGGTTCTATTTTGCGTGGGTCAATAGTAAACAAATATATCGTATATTGGTATAAGTTTGATAACCTTTGATGTGTTTGGTAGCCGACCACCCAGAGTTGCATTTGGATGGTTTACTTATAACGGAGGATCAGTGGCGAATTGTCGGTAGCATAACGCCGGAACTGGCAAAATGTATAGAAAGATACTCGATCGTTCACACTCAACCGATGATATGTTAGTGCAATAGATGATGAAATTTTGCCAGGCAACGATAATACGGGTCCTTCAGCTCAACTTATTTGGTAAAAGTTGACAAATACTGGCTACGTTAAAACTGCTGAGCACTAACACAGTTCCCGTCACAAAGTGATGTTGCTTTCTCATTCTATCTTTGAAACTACCGGTGTTTAGACATAGATGGTTATTGCAAATGATATAACTTTTGCTGGATAGAAATCAGGAAAGGAGGTCTTTTTCTAGCAGTTGAACAGTATATTATTGTTGATTGACTTTCTGCAAGCGATAGTGCGCTTTGTGTATAAAATAACTTAAAATATCAATAAACAAATACTCCTTGACCCAAATACTGGAAATATTTCTCCAAATACTTTTCATAACATCACAACACGATCACACGATACATTCATCTATTTTGTAATCAAAGACCCATTTTCTGATCCAACAGTCGTAAAAGTCGGCTTTATGTAAACTTATGAAAGTTGTGACGAAATTTTAAATATTATGAGGCTGGTCTTATTTTGTCACGAACTTCATCTGGTGTGATGGTAACATAATTCTAGATTGATTTAGATTTAGTCTGTCATTTAAAGTGCTTAAAATAAATCGGTTTAAAATAGTGGCGAGAAATATACTTTTGATAAAATGTTAGATTTATTCAAACGTTTTATGATACCAGCAAGTGCGAATTCAATATTTTATACAGAGTGTAACAGAAAGTATAACGCTGAAACAAAGCGATAGTCTCCATGAAACTGAACAACTTTCCCCTAGGAACATGGCAGTTTCATGGGGACTATCGCTGTGTTTCGGCTTTATACCATACCCCCTTTCTGTAGATATTGTTTTTTTTTAATTTCACAGTCATGCTTTGATTTTGCAATGTGAAATAAGAATATCATTTTTGTATCAACCTACTATTTGTTCCACTCGAACTACAACAAAGCTTCTCCTCATTTCAGATACGGTGACATGGTACCAGGTACGATTGCCGGCAAGATTGTTGGCGGCGTATGCTCCCTCTCCGGAGTACTCGTGATCGCCCTCCCTGTGCCCGTCATCGTCTCCAACTTCTCCAGGATCTACCATCAGAACCAAAGAGCTGATAAGCGGAAAGCACAGAGGGTTCGTTTTATTTCCATATTCAATCCAGAGTGCTTCAAATTTGGTGTGAACTGCAATGCTAATGCCACTTCTTTGAAATTTGTTTGGGACTGTTTCTTAAGACTAGGGCATAAGAACTCCTCAAATTCTAACGGTACACAGTTCCTACCAATTTCAAGTCGGTGGTTATGATTGGTGTTTCCATGTTGCTTTTTGACATCTCCAATTTCCTCATAGGAAAGAAGGAGATGGTAAAAGATATCTTGCTTTTTTCCATAAAAAAGAGCGAGATGTCTATTCTGTGTGCTTTGCTGTTACTACCCTATTTGAAGACACTCACAAGGTCTTCTCTTGGTTGGTGTAGGAACAGCTTCAGCTAGTTAGAAACGATTTTAGCTTAGGGTACCACAACGTGAATGTTGTTCGTCGCGCTACCGAAGCAGAGCCGAAGTGGAGCAGAATGGCATTGACGTTCTGTTATCCTGTTTCACTGGCTCAGGCTGTTTCAATCTTAACTTTAGAAAAACCTTTAGGGATGCTTTTAATGTGTGCCAAAAACACCAGCTTTTAGATAATCACAAATTGTGTTAGCCATAGAAGTGTGTCTTAGATATTCCTCATAGAGGGATAATAACAGAATTACAGTCTGCCTTGTAATTCTTTAAGAATATGTACTTACCTATATAGTCTAGAGTCTAGACAATGCTGCAAAATCCCAAAACCCATGCAGCTGTTCACACAAATGTAAGGCTAGGTAAATAAACGTTAGTTAAACACAAATTCACAAACTAATTTCATAAATAGATTTGTAAACTTAGTAAATTGAGATCGAGCTTTGAACTGGCAGCTAGCGAACTCCTGCGCACATGTCTGCGGTAATAATAAAGCTTTTATGAGCTGGTAAGTGGGATCTATTTATGACTAGACAGACTTGATGGAATATGAAAATTTTGACATAGCATTACGCTGTCTGATCTGGTAACTATTGACTACTGCCTTGATTATCTTATTTTAACATGTTTGCATGTGGCTTTTTTGGAAAAGTTTAGTCTAAGGGGCTGTTTTACCATCTAAAGATAAAATTTATCTGACAGATATTTTATTTCTTTCACTTCTCTGTTTCCCATTTACTTGCCTTACTTGTTCCTGGATATAGCGGGGTCAAATTTTTATTATTTATTTATGGATAGCTGTTTTGAAATATTAATTTTAATCTATGTTTCTGTGTATGCCTGAGATTTGTAAAACTTAAATTAAAAAGAGCAACCCTACAGAGTTTCTTGCTAGGTTCTTCTCTGGGGAAAACTGCACTCTTGCGAATTTAGCATTAACTTTAAAAAATGACCCGTCTTAAGTGTTGTCAAAACCTACAAGATTAAATGATTTTCATTTTATTTCATTTCATAAACCTGTTTCAGTCTGAAACGTAATGTTTTCTGAAATGAACATAGGTTTATCTGTCAGATAAATTTTATCTGTAGATAGTGAAACGGACACATAAGCTAGTATATTTACTTGCAACGATAGTAAATTAAGTGACCATTTTATAATTATAACACATTTGCACTAACTAAGATATTTTAGCTGAATTTTGCAAAAGGAGACGTAAAAGGTGATATTTTATATGCGTAGTACACTTTTTAGCTAACAGACGTATTTTAGATAGGTACTTCAAAGTATATCGTAAGTAGTTATGTGCCTTCTTCTTAGGTAATTATGACAAGTAGCAGTTTAAAGTACTTTTGAAGAGTATTTACATCAACAATACAAGCTATTTTAACATTTCTTTTTATCTTTACCACGCCACACTCAATTATACATACATTTATAATGTCACGTTTAAAATCATCATTTCAAGACACGTATCCAACACATCATGACGTTAATGCCTTAAATATGGCTATATTGATCTTATTATCACGTTTCTCATGCTACAAATTCATGCTAAGGTTACCAAAAGTATCTTAAAACTGTATTTAGTGCACTATTTAAGCTTAAACATGCGTCTTGCAAATTCGCTTGCAATAAGCTTCGTCCTTGATAAAACCTAGATCTTCATTTGTCTTTTCGAATTTTCCAGAAAGCGCGTTTGGCTCGCATTCGTATCGCCAAAGCGTCTTCCGGAGCTGCCTTTGTGTCGAAGAAGAAAGCGGCAGAAGCAAGACTTGCTGCTCAAGAATCAGGAGTGGAATTGGATGATGCTGGTCGTGATGAAGATATTTTCGAGTTGCAACATCATCACCTTCTCAGATGTCTTGAACGTACCACGGTTAGTCGTATATCGGTGTTGTATGGTGTTTGTATGTAAATAACACCCAATTAAGGTGAGATTGATGTTTGTGAAGCGCAAGACCTAACGTGATAGGGCAAGTTTATTGTTTTCTATGTTGTTGTTTATGTAGTCCATGTGATGAAAGGTGAGTATTTTGATATTGTTCTTGCTTTACCAAGAGCGTTCTTACTTGTTCTGTGTCAGATCTGGGCCCCACGTCCTTTTCCAAAGGTCTAAATTCAACTTACCTCTCCTACTTCAACGGTTGAATCGCCTAGCGCGGGGCACATCTGACAGAGCGCAGCGCAGAGCATTTTAATCGTCATATTATTATCGACAACATTATTTTCATTAAAATAATATTCAAAATCGGATAACACAACAAACGGGCATCGGAGCATCGAAGCGACTTAATACGAATGTTGCGTCAACTGATTTTGAATTTTATTCTAATGACGAGAATGTGGATAAATAAAATATATGGCAATTAAAAATGCTCTGCGCTGCGCTTCGTTAGCTGTGCCGGCCCTTACATTTTGTAAAAAAAAATGGAAGTCGTTGTCCGGCGCGGCGGTTCTAACGCGGTTTTACAGCAAACCACATTAGCGGTTGGCCCATACATGTATCTATGCTTTCTGTCTTTACTTTCATATTACTTTTGCATGTCTCAACTTTATCAAAATTAGTTTATTGTAACAATAGCTTCTTTACCTAATTTTTCTCTGTACGTTGTTTAGTATTATCTTTGTTTATAAGATCATCATTCTTTGTTCTTATCCAAATTTATCTAAAATCGTCTGTAGCTGTAGGTATTTGATCTCTCGAAACTCTCAAAGTAATAAAATAGCCAATTTCTTTACCATTTCTATCAGTATTTGATACAAGTTTATAGACAGTGTAGGTAAATTTTGAGTCATTGTCTTTTACTAAGCTTTCCCTTGCATCTTTAGAAATTATCTTAAACTCGATTTCTTAAGCAACTAGTCCATCAATTTGTTTAGTAACTTGTATTACTTTGGATACAATTTTAGTAATAGCTTTAGATAAATCTAAGTACTTATCTCAACTTTGGTATTTGAAGCTACTTATGCTAAGCTATCTTTTCTATCTTTACGTACATTCTCGTAAATTCTAAATATCTATTAGCAGTCTTTTTTCTAAGGCCTGGCTCTTATTTGTCAAGTATCAGTCGGGATTTTTGCCAAAAATGTTAATACTATACCTAACCGTCGTCACACGACAAGTGTGAGTAGCTTCATAAAAAATGCTCTACCACTGAAACACACCAATAAAAACCCCTGAAAATTCCACGACAAATGGGAACAAGGCCTTTGCAATCCTTCATCATCACACCATCATCATCATCATCACAAATAGATGAACAAGATATTAAGTAATCGTTTTACCACCGTCAAGGCGTTGACGATGCGCCCCCTTGATTTCCAGGATCGGGAGTTTGTGGAGATGGAAAATCCTTTCAATGGGGCGGCGAAGAGACCAGGATCTCCATCGCCCCTCGCATCCCCTGCTCATTCTGGACGTGCGCCTGCGCTGCTAGCCTGCTGTGCTAGATGCGGATGCTGCCCGCAGAAGTACCAGGTAACTATTGTTTTTAATTTGAACTATTGGCCCGGGCAGATATTGTCCTGCCTTTTACTTTTTATAAAACTGGGCAATAAAGAAAAACATCTAGAGTTATTAAATATTAAATGAAAAGGAAAGAAAGAAAAGGGCTCTATTGCACAAGTTGACAAATCGTATCGAGCGACAGAGATTGACAAATAAGGCCGACCACACAAAACTATAATCGTATGCAATTTTATTTCACAATTTTGTTTTACCAAAGTTGGAGATAGGACAATATATTTTTTAAGTATAAGTAAAGTTATGTACAACTTAAGTGATTACCTAAGGGATACATTTTGACAACAGAAGCGCCGACGATCAGTTCGGTGCGTGAGCCCCTTAGGGCTGGCGACCTGCCCTCGAAGAGAGGTATAATGCCCATCTACTGCTAAGCCAAGCTCAGCTATGTTTTCTAAAGCGTTTTCACACTATCCAACTTATCGTTGTTGTATAGAAGTTAACGATATTGTTTAAAATAATGTGTAAACGCTGTTGTAACTAAGTGACTTTGTTATTCAGAATTGATAAATATTATTTGGACGTTTTTTTTCAATAATCTTGAAGTAACTTAGATGCATTGCCTGTATCTATGGTTTGAAGAATTGCCATAGATAGCTATTTCCGATTCGGCATCCAATGTTGTGGCTTGTTCAGCAAAATATCGCTACGATGTTGTGATACAATGCTAGCAGGTGTATTTTTTACTGAGTATAAAAACTGTCATGAAAGCTTTAATAAGCATAATGTGTTTTGTCGCCATTTTCTTATAATTTTTTAAGAACACATAAAGTGGATTTAGGCAGGTATGTTTTTAGATTTTACGAAAATCTGCTAGTACCTAAGTATTTAATTGAAAATTTCAGGTCGTTACAATATTTGTAAAAATATTTATTATGTAAGTGCTGTCTTATATTTATTTATGTATTTAAGAGATGAGTAGGTTAAGTAATTCAATACATCAATCATATCATTTTATTATGTTTAGACTAGTGTAGCAAATAAGAATTAAAATGAAACACTATCAAAAGCTATACCAAAGATTTATTTTTAGTTTTGCTGTATCTTCTTTTGTTTGCTAGTTTTATTAATTTTTAAGACTTGTATAAGTTTGTTTTACCCTTGTTATTTTAATAATGTAATCATAATTTCTTCTTATATTTAAGTTGACTATTCCTTATATTCCATATATTTAAGTTGACTATTCCTTCTAAATTTTGAGTTCGCTCACCAACACAAAAAACAAACATTATTTCTTACACAACAGCAAATTTACCCCTAAATTACCAAAATCTCAGTGTGGAAATTGGCTCTAACAGGTCCTGCTATTAGATTCGAGTAGGAAGGCGCGAGTGCGAGGCGCGCGGCGATACACGGCGACTTCCCGTCCGTCTGACACATCGGTGTCGGCCGCGCCCAGTGAAGATCCGCTCCCAGTATGTCGGCCGGTGTTACCACGCAGCGAAATCGGCCAGTGCGGCGATGGCCTTATTTTTGTTTTCGCTAGAGTTTTAGGGATGTGAATGCGAAATTTAAAATTTTTGTCGATATTTTTGAAGTTACGTAATTTGTTACATAAAATGCACAAATTAGTGATGACTCAGGTTATAAATTATTTTATTTTATTTAATAAAATTTGAAAAGGAATATTCTCAGTTATAAAAGCTATCGTTATACTTAATTAAAATAAGAATCACGGAAAAAATCGAGTGCTAGACACACAAGGTATAAATAATCTCAAGATATTTATTTATTAAATCCGAAGATATTTATTAGCACAATATTATTTAGTTGATATAAGTTAAAAAAAAATCTTCGCTGTGTGGTAACAACCGCAAAAAAATATTTAAACGATGTTCGAGGCTTTAAATGTCTGCAGGGTGTTGGCTGCTAAAATACTTAATGTGGCTTGATAAAAGTATATTTTGGAAACGTCTTCGTAATTTTACTGTCGCATTATATGTCATATTATTTTGTAAGCTTGCGCTACCGCTACTCGTATTTGATATGTGTTAAGCATTTTTGTTATTGTGAGGTGCAGAATTGTATAAATTGTGTATATTTTTTTTTGTATAAGTGATTCCACTTGTTTTTACGACGTATTGTTGTTATTTTGGCATTTTATTCTTTTTAAAAATAGTTTAATATCTTTTTGAATTAATTTTTAATAAAATGAAGAGTAAATTAAAAAAGAATAAAACGCCATTTATTCGTAGATCCAGGAGTGCTGTAAATGTATTAAGAGAGGATGTCGCTGTGTGATTTTTAGAATAATTTGCAAAATTTGTTGAAACAAAAATACTACCACTGTTTTCAACATAAATGCCAACACACTGCACACATTTTTAATTGGCAACATTATCAAAAATCTATACGCACTGCTAAAACGTCATCAGTTTTATTTCTACGGCGTAGTTGCTTTGGACATGCAGCAAATTTCGGGTTTTTGAAAGATTTTCAACAGAAAAAGATATTTTTTCTAAAGTTTTAAATCTCTGACCTGTTATTTTGTCGCATGCTTCAATATAAAATTTGAAAAATCGCCATCAATCCCCTTTACACCTTGTTTTATTTGAAATTAAAAATAAAAACATCGGGTCGAGGTTACAATGTCATTTAACACTTACATTACACGCTATTGGGTCTACTTTTTTTTTCGAAAAATTTGAATCATTTTGTTTACAAATTGGCATGTTTAAGCACACACAATCATTACACCTATACAATCACTGCTGTCTGCCCACTTCTCACTTTGGTTACATTTTTTTTACACTTTATGTTTTTTATGTATCGTGTCAGTGTATTTTATTTAAAGCAGGTAAAAAACAGTTATCGATATTATTTTCCGCATTGCACACCACTATACTATCACTTAGCCAATCGCGTGTCTTGAAAATACTCAATGGTCGATTCTTCGGCCTGTGATTGGTTAGTTTTTAAAATTTTAGAATTTGTGTAGTGGTGGTAATCAAGAATATCGATACTGGAATATTCTTGCTTGTTTCTTGGTGTAAAGCTTAAGCGTTACAAAGTGGTATCTAAAGTGTAGTTTGAAATGTATTTAGGCAGGAAATTCATATAGGTAATATTATTAAATAAATATGTACTAAAATTAAAGTAAACGTTTTGTTTGTAAGTAAAATGTATTTAAACATAGGCTCTAAATTGTTTGTAGAGGTACATAATATTGTATTTTATTGTGGAGATTTTCTAGTCCTTCGTCATTTTAAATCAAAAATCAAATTACTACTGTAAATACATATTTCCAATAATATTTAAAAAAACTGTATTATACAACACATTTTTACACAAATGCGTTTTTGTGTATCAAAAGTATATTAACAGTTTATTCAACTATGTTCACAGCAAGCTTGCGGCAAATACATTCCGGCTGGGAGCACGGTGCAAGGCAACCAGACTGGTGTCGCGATGGATGGCACATATCTTGTGGAAGCATCATTCTAGGGCCCGTCCACTAGTCACATGGAGACCTATGTGTAACAGTTTACAGACATTCTGCCCGGTAAAATGTACCGGGCTCAGTTTCAGAAACTTTGAAACACTTACTTGACGTGACGTAGCACCTTCTCTTCTGCGTTTATGAACCACGAGATGGCGGTAGAAGACAAGATTTAGCTTCAACAAAGATTCTGTCTGTTTCTAATAAGAAGTGATATTGTAGCATTCTCAAATGCGGTTATACCAGGCTAAGAAATTATAAATACTATTTGACTTGAAAGGCCAAATGAAAAAAGTATTTGAAGAACAATTATTAGGTTACGGATAATTTTATCTTTTAAGTCTAACACGATACTGCCTAATATAACAAAAATATCAACTTTTAAATGACGTTTTCGAAGTGTCTTCATGAATGTACAAGGATTACCAGATTTAAGAGTATTGCAATGAAAATTATCGTTGAATCAAAGTCGCAAATTCAAAAACTTTATGAAAACTACAAAATTGTATAAAGTTTTTGAGTGTCTCACGGTAATCTTTGTAAATTCATCTTCTAATGATGATACTTTCACGTCTCCTCCGAATTTCTTTTCTGAATAGATTGTAATGTTATTATCAGTATTAGTTAAGATTCAATAATAAGTACTTATATAAAAATACGGATGGAAAGTAACGAATCTCGATTTGGACAACGAGAATAGCAAGGATTCCCTGAATGGAAGTGTAGAAAAGACAAATAGCTTTCAAGTAATCAGTTTAGTCAATAGTTATTGAAATCATATCAATATTAGGGCAGTTAAATAAATTGTCGTGTTGGTGGGGTAGGTGAAAATTTCGTATCTGTTTAAAGGCGCTTATTCATTGGTGAGCAGTAACCTGTAACCATTACATGCACTGTAATAAAAAAGTATAGTGGTTACGTGGTTCGCGAGCTTGCGACGAACGCGAAACGAGCGGCTCGCAGCGAACCGAGGATTGTCGGTTTTTATCAGAAAACTGTAACATGCGTATACACTAGAACCTCGGTAATTACGGTATCTGTTAGGTTACAGTTGGGTTACAGTTACAGCTCGCCAAAGAATACGCGCCTAAACGTTGCTCTCTAGCAACTTGAAGTAAAGTATGTAGATGATTTCATATTCTTCTGTTATCGTTACCACTGATGTGTGTTGTATTTGCAGAAAGCAATCTAAGTATCTAATAAATATTAGAAAATAATAGTTCTTGCTAGTGATTGTATTGTTCATTTTCTGGCCAATTTCTGATGTAAATTTCAAAGCGGTAGAAAATGTGTGTGTGATTTTTTCGAATAATTTGTTTTGGTACAGACTTAAACTTTGTCTGCATATGAAATTGGTTAGGTTTTATGCAAGCTTGTCATTATCAATGAAACATTTCAATAAAATGACAAGCGGAAATTCAGGTGTTTGTTATGTGCATTGTTAATCTGCGAAGTCCTGTCCATTTCTTTTCTGGAAAATTCTAATGGTATCTACACACCAAAGCCGCCGGTTTTTTTGACAGCTGCCATTCGTATGGCATAAAGCCGCCGGCTTAACCCGGTGGCATGCCGGCGGCTTTGGTGTGTAGGTAGATAACATAATGTTGATGAATACTTATGTCTCAATTTAAGGCAAATAATTCATTCTTCTTTTTTTTAAATCCACTAGGACTCTAGTGCCTTCGATACGATTATTTCCAAATAATCATAAAATGAATTGTTGCTCGGTGTTAGTGAGGCGTAATTAGATTTTAGAACTAAAACAATCGCAATGGCGTCTGTTTAATATCTTTAATTTTTAAAGTTCGAAATTGAACTGGGATTGAGTAATAGAAAAACTGAGTTATTCTTGATATTTTTAATAACCTGTTATATCCCACTGCTGGGTAACGGGTAAAGGCTTCTCCTGCATTCTTCCATCTTTCCCTCCATGACAACTTTTGTGCTCTAGCTATTTCGCCAAGTATGCATCCAGAACGTCGCGCCTTCGTCGCGTCATCTTTTCTTAGGCCGTCCTCTATTTTTGTGGCCGTCAAGCGACAATCAATTGGTAAAATTAATGTAATTTCTTCTGCCCAATAAGAAAACGTTAATGCATAATTATTTTTTACTCATATCCCAGTCTTGTATGTCTATTAGCAAGCTGTCACTTATTAAAGAACCACTATTGTTTCACGTAACTCTACGTGATCACTAGATAAATATTTTGTGACTCGATAGACATACATATTTCGAAATAAAGAGACTACTCAAAGAAGCAAATGTAAAAATTCTTGGTAAATGACAATATGCTATTTCCGTCGACTTTTGTTGCAAAGCAATGCCAATATCTGTGCTGCTATGAGTAGCTTCTCTTATAAGAATCTCTTTGTGTACCTAGTAGCCTATCGGAAATATATGTGCACTTTGCTGGAATGCGTTTCTTCCCGCGCTTCCCCCGTTTTCGCCTATTCAGTACCGTAACGAATACTTACGAGTAGATACTAAAGATGAATGACTAAAAAAAATGTTTTGTCCATCACATAGATTATTTTAAAATATGCGACACGTGTTTTTTCTTTTTTCTCTTAAACTAAAAATGACAAAGATACACTGGGTTGAAGTTGCTCGTGACGTCACGCCTCAGTACGATTTTAATCTTGGAGTGACGTCAATACCCTCCGTAACTTTGATGCTCTGTATCTTTGTATTTATTTATGTATTTGATCAGGTAAAAAATGTGTTTCAAATATTTTTTAATAGCCTAAAAGACGGACTAATTATTTTTTGAATTTTTGAATGTAGTCATCATCCCCATTGCCGTCAGTAAGCTAGATGCACAGATATTTCCGACCGGTTTTCGGTGGATGTAAATCCTGATAGATTGAAAGTACTCCTTAATGAAATAGATAGTGATTGTCTTATGATTGCAATATGAAAGTGTTATAGATAGATGAATATGGTTGAATATAGAAATTTATTTAAATCTACTGTTACATTTATAGGTGGTAAGATTTTTGAGTTGGGAGCAAAATATTTGATGTATGATTTATTTAATTTAATTCTAAGGCCTTTGATATTATTTTTAACCTAAAGGCTATGCATTTACTAGAAAATTATTATTATCTTAGTTTACTTTCTGTGAAATGATTACGAACACCAAAAGTACATATTTATTTATTAAATAAAATTGTACAAAAAAATATTTGCTCTCGACAAAAGCAAGTGTACATTTGCATTGGATGCATGAAGATGTATATTAAATTGTAGGATACATTTATTTTGTAGATATTACTGTATTAAACCGAATTCGATGTTAAAAAATTCTCTTCCAAAATATTGCCACAATTTCTACTAAAACTTAAAAATAAAAGAGTAATCAGTAAATTTGATATTATCTAAGTAATATGTAAGGATCAATTATATTTAAACGTTTTGATTTTTCCACTTTCGTCAATTTTGTGAATTCTTTCGTATTGATTGAAGGTAAATGTGAGTTTATGAATTTAAAAAAAACCTTTTTAGTCTATTTGCCCTGTGATTCTAAGGCTGTTATTTATTTTCTTGTTTTCTTTTTAAATATATGTTTATGTAAATGCAATGTGAGATGGCCTATTTTAGATAGAGCTGTACACTCAACGATAAAATCTTAAATGAAGATTTTATCGATTTATTCGAATATATTTAGGAGCCAATTTCACTACTTACAGATAAAATGTAATTGACTGATAGTTTATACCTGTCACTGTCTAAAATGTATTATGAAGCAGACATAGGTATATCTGTCAGTTTAATTTTATCTGTAAGGTGTGAAACAGCTCATGAAAGTCTTGTTAGAGTATCTGAAAAGTTTATTTTCGACTCTCACTATAAAATTAATGTAATATTTCATTAAAATCTCTATTTTCACAAACTGTTGAACCTCCGCGCTGTAGATACGCCTCCACCTGTTAAGTTTAGTGTTTCAGATTTTATTCCTATACATTTTATATCTTGTTTTATTTAATTCTTACAGTAAATTAAAATAAATAGTACAAATTGTACTTAATACTATTTTTTCCAATGTGTGTTCCAATAATTATGCGTATGAATCTAGAATGGGATGTAGTTTTCATTGTTTGACTAATAATTGGTACTTTTTTATTTTTTTAAAAACAGAAAACATCTGTCATCTACTTAATAAAATTATAATAAGAAATTAATAATTTCACAAATTTTAAGTCTGACAATAATAAAAACCGTATATAAAATAGGTACCTACCTACCTAACTATTTCAACAAAATGTTGAAATGTATTTTATTACAAATATTTAACACTTATTAACTTAAAACAATACCACTTTAGTCAAACAATGAAATTTAAAAAAAACTGAAAAAAGTTAGAGTTGTGAATGTGTAGGAAGTCGTCGGACCAATCTGGGGATGTAACTCGCGTGTGTAGCGTGGTATTAGGTGCGTGCATGTCGATATATTTTATTTAAACTCTAGATATCGAAAATTGACTACTACGATTATAATGTTGTACCTAACATAAGGCCCTTGGTTTTAAACCTATAGCTTAACGATTCTTTGTTATTTTGAGAAAAGAATAAAATTAATTGTATATAATGAAGTTATGTAGTATTATTTTAAGATCGAAATTTTACTATAAGTAAATATTTCCAAATAGGTACTACTTGATGATACTTACCTACTTCTTTTATGTACATGATAACTTAGACTTAAAAAACAAAACATTTTCCTTAAAAGCCAAAAAATATGGTCTAAAACCCGATATGCATTCATCACATATCGATATATATAGGTAGGCACATCACTAAAGTTATTAAATTAAAACAAAAAGTTTATGACAACGCCATCTATGCAAATAATAATGTACTACTTGAAGCAATTGACAAGTACTGCCATCTATCCTTTACACAAAGTACTATTATTAAGTCACGGTTGCTCGTTTAGTCTCAATGATTGTGATACCTAAGTAATTCAACAGATGGCGCTAAGATAATTTCAAATCTCACTTCTGGGCTAGTCTTACGTCTCGTATTGGAGAAATAGTCTTTTGAACATTATTACTTGACACAATTACTTAATTGCAAAAAGGTATTTAGACATTAATTCAATAAAGGTGGTATTTTACAGTAGGTAGGTACCTGAAGCAAATGAATGAGGATGGGGGTCTTCTTAGGGTTCCGTATCCAAAGGGTGAAAACGGGACCCTATTACTGAAACTTGGCTGTCCGTCTGTCTGACCGTCCGTCCGTCTGTCACCAGGCTGTATCTCATGAACTGTTATAGCTAGAGCGTTGAAATTTTCACAGGTGATGTAATACCGTGGCCGCTATGAAAACATAATATTAAAAATAGAATAATAATAATAATTAGCGGGTGCTCCCAACATGCGTGATTATTTGCTTTTTTTTTGCTCGATATGAATAGTGAAGTACGGAACCCTTCCTGCGCGAGTCCGACTCGCAACTGGCCGGTTTTTTTTACTTCTTACCTATCTATAAATCAGTACTTACCTGAATTAGTATGATTCCTAACTATGTAGGTAGATAAGTAGATAAATAAATATGTTTTTGGGTAAAAGTACCTAACTACTGTTTTTCGTCTACATACCCCATGTAAGGTACATCATCATCTCGTCGTCCACACCGTGTCCGGCGACGGCGACTCCAGAAAGGTTTACATTTACGATTGTTGTTGAAGTGGGTGGTGGGCTCTGACGTGGCTTGCAAAGCCGAACTTGGTCTTAAAAATGCGATCACAGGGGGTACAATACAGCTGACTGGAGGTGTTATACTTATGTATATGTAAGGTACACGCTGTACCTAAACTAAGTTTAAAAAAAAGAAAAGAAAAAAAACAGATATGCGAAGATGACGTCATCTTTTTTCTAAGTTCTCATATTGTAACGCTTGCATGCCTTCCCCGAAGACAGCCATAAACAACCATAAGTCATTAAAATAATGTATTTAGAATGAATTAATGTGGAAGAAAACCGGTACAAAGAAAAACGTAGCTAGTAGGTAAATAACTAAAGAAATCGGTAACAAACATGACAGAGTAATTGTAGAGTTTGTGTTATTGGAATATTGTGTTCAGGATTTAAAGTGGGTAGTAAGAAGCCGTTGTAGGAATAGCTATTAAAGTTAAGTCTCCATTAAATGTACTAAACCTTTTGGAAAAAAGTTAATTCAATTTTTTTTAATAGGACTTCTTAAAAAGAAATGGCGGGAAGAGCTGGACACCTTCTTGAGTACTTGGACAAAGGAAACTCGAGACAGAAAGTCATGGCGGATAAGGAGAGAGGCCTTTGTCCGGCAGTGGGACACAAGTGGCTAGATTAGATTAGGAGTTCTGATGAGCGAACTTAATACATCTGTCTCGCTCCTTTTCCTTCAATGTAGGCAATGGTAACTTCCTTTAACTCGTTTCCCACCTAACACCTCTTTCGCTATATTAAAATACTAAAAATAACAACCGAATGGGCGCCACTAGATGGTCACAGACGCCGAGGTAGACCTAGAAAAAGATGGAGAGACGTTCTGGATGCATTTTCACGGGAATGGCGGGACACTACCGGAGACAGTGTTAAATGGAAAGTCGCGGGGGAGGCCTTTGCCCAGCAGTGGGATCGTAATGGCTAATAAAAAAAATAGAGGTATATAAAGAAACCTAGGAAGGCTGGATCATTATAATATGGAGAAAGTGAAGGAAACAACCGGACTCATATCGTATCAAGAAGTCGAGGGAAATGGTGGACAGAACGGAATGCATGAAACTCCACAAACAAGAGCGCTTAAATATAATAATGAAGAAGTAAAATATCCCTTGGAAAGACCTCCAACAAGGTGGACTGAAGACCTGGTTAAAGTCGCTAGAAGCCTTTGGATGTGGGCAGCGCAAGACCGGTCGTTGTGGAGACCCTTGGGAGTAGCTTTTGTCCAGTAGTGGACGTCCATAAGCTGACATGATGATAGTGATGAATGTACCCATTTATGCTATCTACACACCAAAGCCGCCGACATGCCGTCGGGTTATAATGACAGCTGTCAAAGAAGCCGGCGGCTTTGGTGTGTAGATACCATTAGGTTATTGACCCTTACCAAGAAGTAGGTAAATAATGTATTGTTTAGAAAAACTCGGAACCGGTAGAAAATACTGTGGAACATTATGACGAGGCAAGTGGCGTCTATTGCATATTAATTGGTTACATTACAGCTCAATTCTGATCACTAACATACGCTGTTATGCTTGCTGCTTCGCAACTAGTGATGTTAGTGATGAGTAAAAACAAAGCACTTGGAGCTAGCGTTGGTTGTTGAATCAGAGTTAGGATAAGTTAATAGAATTGTCCCCCGTTTTTACAATCTGTAATATATGCCTATCAGGGATTGGATGCCTTACTATATTACCCATAAAAACATAAAATATATCTACTTAATCATGTTTTTATAGTGACATAGGTATTTCAAACTATGAAAATGTAGAGGAATGATGAATGTGGATAAAGCGAAGGAAGAGGGTTTGGACCATAGCTAGTGGAGGGAAGTGGTCTCTGCTAATCTCGATAGGAAAGAGGCGTGATAGATATGTAGGTATGTATGTATTCTAAAATACTTCATTCTGCTACTGATTGAAAGCTAGTATTAGATATACCTACATACTTCTTTCAGAGAATGTCAAGCTCTTTAGGTAATAGGTACCAACTTACTGAGTAATATTAGTTTATTTAAAAGGTGTTAAAGAAAAACGTTCTTTATTCTATTTTTACAAGAGAGTAAAGCTATTTATGGAAGTTAAAGTATAAAAAGTTAAAAAGTTTATTGTTTATTGTACCTAGTGACTATCCTGCCTTCATGCTATCACTTCTCTCTCTGTGGGGTCTGCAGGAAGAAATTTCTTTTAGAAATATGCTGTACCTTTTGTATAAATTCTCTTTTTTTCTGTCTCTATGTAATATCATCTTACAATAAACTGTTAAATAAATAAATAAAAAGGAACAATCTACGATTATTTCTACTTACATTTTTAATCTTCATTGTATTTTTAAACTAAAGACTACCTCTCTCTTTATGTACCAATTTATTGTTAACAGTTAGCTCGAGGCACACAAACATACATACATACACATATGCACCGTGTATGTGTAATATTGTACATACACACACATGTCGTAATTGTGGAGAGAATAAAAAAATTGCGCTAAGTGTGCCTTACTTGTGCGCACTGAGGTGTGTATAGGGGAATGGAAAAGAGGATTGATGAAGTTTTAGAACGAAAAAGTATTTTCTTGATGTATTAGGCCCACTTGCGCAGCCAAATAAACCCGGAGTTTGCTGCTAAAACAGGGTTAAATAAATATTTGCATTGATTTATCTTGATTTAACCCTGTGTTAGTAGCTAACTCCGGGTTTATTGCGTTAACTCTGGGCTGCGCAAGTGGGCCTTAGAGAGTAATATGATTTAATATATATTTCGATTACCTAAAGAGCCTGCAATGATGCAGCAATTAGCGTCAAACATGGAAATATTGTTAGAGGAAGGCCAAGGCGAATGTATCTCGATCAAATCGGGGATTCGTTAAAGAAAATCCAAGTCAAGAGTACTCTTAGGCGCGGTTTATACTGAAATGGCGTGGTGGAGGCGCGCGGCGAAGCGTACTGTCACGAAAACTCTAAAAAGTATTAGTATAGAGTTGTACTTGCCGTAATTTCGTCCGCGCTACCTGGCGGCGCCGTTTAACGCGCGGGGCGAGTGGCGCGCTGCGAGCGTGGATGAATATACGGCAAATATGACTCTATTCCAATATTTTTAAGAGTTTTCGTGACAGGACGCTTCGCCGCGCGCCTCCGCCACGCCACTTCGGTATAAGCCGCGACTAAACCGAGTTGCAAGTATGAGTCGACTGATGAATGTGGATGAAGTGAAAGAAGAATGTTTGGATCGTTGTAACTAGATGGATTTCCATCTTTTTGACCGTTTGAAATGAAATGAAATGAAATGAAAATCATTTAATCCTGTAGGTTTTGACAACACTTAAGACGGGTCATTTTTTAAAGTTAATGCTAGATTCGCAAGAGTGCAGTTTCCCCAGAGAAGAACCTAGCTAGAAACTCTGTAGGGTTGCTCTTTTTAATTTAAGTTTTACAAATCTCAGGCATAAACACAGAAACATATAATCAAATTAATATTTCAAAACAGCTATCCATAAATAAATAATAAAAATTTGACCCCACAATATCCAGGAAAAAGTAAGGCAAGCAAATGGGAAACAAAGAAGTGAAATGCTTTGGTCTCTGTCTACCCCGATGGGAATGAGGCCTGACAGATATGTATGTATTTAACTCCTAATAACTTTAGGATGCCACTAACACTTCTGTACTTATTTGCTATACATTAATTACCATTTATTTTTGGATTCGATCTAAAAGAAGTATGTAGTGGCAATATTCACAAAAGAAAATTGTTTTAATTTCTTAAAAAAGGAATCTTGGCTTATCATAATTTTTTTCTTTCTTATTTTTCTTTCCAAATAAATGTACACTCTCCCATGCGAGTATACATAGCGGGCTCGTTCCGTCTGGCCACAGTTGGCTGGCAGAGCGCGAAGTTCAAATCTCCTCGCTCGTAATTGATAAATAAATGCAGCACGTGCGCCAGCGCAGGCCCAGGTCAACACACTTGCCTGTGCTATATGAGAGGAATCAACTTGGAGTTAATAGCTGGAGAATTTTCTTGGCCATATAAACTTGGATTGCTTTGAGTACATCCTATTAATATTATAAATGTCAATGTTTGTGCCGATGGATGAATGGATGTTTGTTACTTCATCACGTAAAAACCACTGAACTGATTTTAATAAAATTTTACAATAACTTAGCTAGTACATCAGAATAACACATAGGCTATATTATTTTGAGATATCATGTTTTTCTTCCAAGATAATATGACGATTATTGCGTACGAAGTCGCGGGTAGCCTCTTGTACAAAATAGATGTTTAACTTACCTAACGATGTTCTCATAAGGGCAACTGCGTTGTGACTTTGCCGAATTATGGAGAAAGAGGAGAGAGGTCTTTGCCCAGCAGTGGGACTCTGGTGGCTAGAAAATGGTAACCACTAAGGTGGTTCAAACTAGGTTTAAACGATATTGCAATAAAGACTCTTTTTACTTATCATCAATGTCTGCTCTATACTAGAGGAGAGTCTAAATACATGAGCGTGTAGGCTGTAATTTCAGTGGCGTAGTGTGGATGATAGGGCACTTGATACGACACGACGAATTTTTAAAGAACATCGTTGAAGGAAAGATTGAGGGAAAGAGAGGAAGAGGAAGACCAAGACGAACTTATTTCGCTCAAGTGAAGGAAAAAATTAACGTCGTGTCGTATCAGGAAGTCAAATTGTTGGCAGAAGACAGGCAAAGAAGGCGACTACTCCACCGACAAGAGCCTGGCTCTTAAATGTATGATGTATGATGATAAGTGTGGATGAGCGAATAAGTAAAGGCATACCTAGGCTTTATTATTCTGATATTCGAAATAGTGTGAACTGTTTTATCCCAAACTCTATTGTTAAAGACTTTCTTTGGAATTTATAATTTAATCTTTCTTCTTTATATTTTACTGCGTCGCTCTTGTCAGTGGAGTCTACGCCACTCTGCTCTTTTCTCTGCCGTCTGTTTGAGCACCTGATACGATACAACTTCTATTTCCTCTTTTATTCGATCTATGTAAAGTCCTCCTTTTGATTACCTGCTACATTATTTTATGTAGGTACAAAGATATTTATGTTTTTTTACAAAGTATGCTTGTCATATCGGCAGAACGTAAGATAGTGTTTTGGTCTGTGGTAAGATTTTAAATATTATTATTTATTTATTCGGTAGATTATCACATTTAAATAATATACTATTAAAGTAGTTATTGCAAAAAAATCTGTTGTTGTGACCTTGAGTCACAGCAGTATGCTGAGCTGGATAACCTTTTCGGTAGGTACCTACCTATGTACCTATGTAATTTACCTAGTGTTAAGTAAAATTTTGTACCTTGAGTGATCCTATAGAATAAAGGTTTTTCTATTCTATTCTATTCTATTCTAACTTATAATATAACTGATGACAGATCCACACAAATAGAGAAATAGGAGCGCTTATCCAAATTTGCAGGTTATTTTCTAATGAATAGGTTCTCATGGTTACAAACAACATTAACTATGGAACCTAAGATTATGATGAGTAGATATGTCATAACTTTTTGAAAATGAAAAGAAGGACTTTCAATAACAAAATAACACAGGTATGTACACTCATCAACATTTTCTAATATAAGTACTTTCACAATAATAAGGTTTAATTGAAGCTTCTTTTTTTATCTCGAAAAGCAATTTCCAGATCACAATCGGCCCACCATAATGTCAAGTCAGACGTCCATCACATCCACCTAGAAATTTCCGTTAAAACATAAACCACACACACACATAAACCATATGTGAAGTGTGTTAGTGTGCGTGAAATAAAAAGGCGTCGCGTGCGCACACTTACGCCGCATAACAGATGACTGTATCCGTCTCTTTCTTGTAAGTGTTTTTGTAGGTCTAGCTATCTCGTTCCCACAACAGGCTTGTATGTAATTAATGTAGTATATTTACCGCCCGTTCCGTTTCTGACTACTTTACCGGGCAGTGATTTTATCATGATGATGAAAAATAATAAAATATATATCTGTTACTTATACGTTTTCCTCGTAACATAAATGAAATCTAAATCGCTCCGGTTTCAAGTAACAAGTATTATTGTTAAAGGAGGTTTTATATGTTTCTTGTGGTCAGCCTCGTTGGCAGTTTGTTGTCTTCATGGTGGTTGATATTTTGAATGTGTTCTAGAATATGATTGCAGTGACAGCTGATGATAACACTTTTTTTATTATTACCACAAATGTTTTCAGTGCATACAGAACTCGTAATATAGAAAGATGGTCTGATACTAGTTCCCGTGTTTTATTCAGTAGACTTAGCATATGACGTAATCAATTATAAAACTGCTATTTTTATTGTCGGAACGATGGGGAAGAGGTATTAGATTTTTATACTTTGGTATCTACTGGCTTTAGGTAACTATTGGGATGTTTGGTGAATTAGAATAGAAGTTTATTGCAAGTCACACGATGAAAAGGTTGTTGCATGTGACATATTTGGATAATGCTCTATCTACACACATCCGGGCCGTGTCCGGGACGTGTCAGGGAAAAAATATCATTCCATACATCTTCTATGGATTCATTCACACACGTTGTCATGACGACATATTTTTTTCCCTCCTGACAGGCTACGGCCCGGACACATTCCGGGCACGGCCAGGTGTGTGAGATACACCTTTATTATTATTTTATTTTGTACTTTATTCTAATTGACAAATAGTTAGATGTATTAATGATTAATCAAAAAGCCTCTGTTAAGTGACATTATTATTTTAACATGAATTTTATTTATGAAAAACTCTTATGTACGTTTAAGTTAATAACCGCAATGCTTTAACAACTTTTATAGCAATAAGAAACTATTGAAAAGTGATCATTTCTCAATAATGAAGTCCTGTCTAGTAAAACATAATTGAAGTCTCGTTCATATTTTGCAGTTTGGAAGATTATTCTAAATGATATGACATATGGCCGTCTTTGCGTCATTATATTAAGTAAGTTTAGGTTATCTTTAAGTTTTTACTTAGTTTTGTATATTTATATCCATTTATAAGAGACCTAACCTAATGGTATCTACACACCAAAGCCGCCGGCTTTTTTGACAGCTGCCTTTCGTATGACGGAAAACCGCCGGCTTAGCCCGGTGGCATGCCGGCGGCTTTGGTGTGTAGATAGCATAACATAGGTTAATTAGATGATCTAAATTACCCTTACATACATGCCACAGTTAGGCTCGTAATATCAAAGCACTATTAGTTGA
Organism: Anarsia innoxiella; assembly: GCA_947563765.1. NCBI lineage: Eukaryota > Metazoa > Arthropoda > Insecta > Lepidoptera > Gelechiidae > Anarsia > Anarsia innoxiella. The sequence continues at coordinate 875,588 of OX387415.1, forward strand.
TACAGCCTAGCAATTTCAGATAAGCTGTACAATAGTTATATTGCGATTATTAAGTTGTAAAACTGGCGATGGCGAAATTATGCGTCGAAAGAATTGGCTCATCACAGACTAGGTAAGGTTTTTAGTTTTTACTATGATATTATATTACGAGTAGGTATCTATTTAAGGTGACTTTAAATTAGTGAACGATAGAAAAGGGTTCCTATGCATGTACTCGTGATAACAAACAACTTTTACTATTGGACCAAGGTAGAAATCGTTCAAAAAATTTTCAACCCCCCATACAAAATGCACCAGCTGATAGTATGGGGGAACAATTTTTTTTTTGTGATTTCGAACTTGGTCCCATAGTAAAAGTTGTTTGTTATTACGAGTACATGCATATTCTTTTCTATCGTTCACTAATTTAAAGTTACCTTGTTTAAGGTTTATATAAGGCCGAAGGTTTCTTGCCGTTTTCTTCCTCTCGGCTATACAGCTAGTGAACCGGCAGTAGTTTTAGATCAAAAAAGTGACATCAAAAAATGTAATTAATTTTGCCAATTTTTGATTAAAACACTTTTCATTTTCATATATTTTATGCTACCCGCAAATTCGTACGCATTTATCGTCATATCTTAAAAAACTTACACAAAATCTTAAAATAATATAGCCTATGTGCTATTCTCATGTATAAGCTAAAATATTCCAAAGTTTCATCAAAATCTGTCTAGTCTTTTTTGCGTGAAAAAGTAACAAACAAACATCCAGCCATCGGCACAAATATTGATAGGTATTCATAATATTTGTAGGATTTCAAACTTGGTCCCATAGTAAAAGTTGTTTGTTATTACGAGTACAGTACATGCATATATCCTTTTCTATCGTTCACTTATTAAAAGTTCCTTAGCCAAAGGATAAGCATTGCTATCCAAAGAGGTAATGCTGCTAGCTTGGGTACTTTGCCTCGTGGGGACGCGTTGGTAGACATAATTCTTCTTGTAAATATGTATTTTTTTATACAAGGTGACTTTAAATTAGTGAACGATAGAAAAGGATATGCATGTAATAGTGATAACGAACAACTTTTACTACGGGACCAAGTTCGAAATCACAAAAAAAAAATTGTTCCCCCATACTATCAGCTGGTACATTTAGTATGGGGAGTTCAAACTTTTTTAACGATTTCGACCTTGGTCCCATAGTAAAAGTTGTTTTTTATTACGAATACATGCATACCCCTTTCTATAGTTCACTAATTTAAAGTCACTCTATATAATGAAAGTTATTTGAAATTAAGTCACCCTGTACCTATATTTTCTTCCGATTTGAAAGTCAATTCGAAATCAATATTAATGGCGGTATAATGTGTAATTGAAAGAAATCGATAAAATTCAAATGTCTTTGAACAACAACTAGCTGAGGATAATAATAAGAAGCAAATTATTACTAGAAAGAACATCGGGAGCGAGGGGAAGACGGCGCACAATTACTGTACTTCCGTTCCTGGATGTTAGAGATGTCGCTTTGAGTTTATCGATATCGATATGTTAGCGAGTCATCAGAAGTGGCGTTTAAGCTTTTAGTTAAAATAAGACAGTGGGCGTGTACTGAACAAACTGGCTTTATTGCGTAATTTCCAATCACGTTATAAATTATCAAGATTGTCGTGATGTCTTCCGATATCTTGTCTTCATCGATATCCAAACAATAATCCATCATACATGACAGCATCTTAAATATGGATTCTGTTTGGAATAACGGTCATGAAGAGACATCGGAAGACATCACGTACATCTTGTTATTTTATAACGTGATTGGAAACTACGCAATAAAGCTAGTTTGTTCAGTACACGCCCACTGTCTTATTTTAACTAAAAGCTTAAACGCCTCTTCTGATGACTCGTCGACAGATAAATAATAATACCTAAGTATATCTATCTATATATATAAAAATGAAACCCGTTTTCCGTTGTCACGGCATCACGCCTGAACGGCTGGACCGATTTCGCTAATTCTTTTTTTAAAATGTTCATTGATGTCCAAAGATGGTTCTTACGGTGAGAAAAATTCGAATAATTGCCGGGAAAGCCCTAAAACAGACCTTTTCTTTTTCCCATACAAATGTTTTCTTACTAAAATGTAGAGTCAATTTCAACTTTATTTCTACACAATAAAGTTCATTCTAAGGCGGGACGAAGTTCGCCGGGACAGCTAGTCTATATATATAAAAATGAAACCCGTTTTCCGTTGTCACGGCATCACGCCTGAACGGCTGGACCGATATCGCTAATTCTTTTTTTAAAATGTTCATTGAAGTCCAAGGATGGTTCTTACGGTGAGAAAAATTCGAATAATTGCCGGGAAAGCCCTAAAACAAACCTTTTCTTTTTCCCATACAAATGTTTTCTTACTAAAATGTAGAGTCAATTTGAACTTTATTCCTATACAATAAAGTTCATTCTAAGGCGGAACGAAGTTCGCCGGGACAGCTTGTGTTATAGTATATGTATACGGAAATGTATGTTAGAGGCGACTGGTAAATGTGGATAAAGCCAAAAGAAGTGTGTTTAGATCGTAGCAATTTGGTTGACAAATGACACATAATGCTATCTACACACCAAATCCGCCGGCATGCCGCCGAGCTAGGCCAGCGGCTTTACGTCATACGAATGGCGGCTGTCAAAAAAGCCGGCAACTTTGGTGTGTAGATACCATAACATAAAAAACACATAATAACATCTAAACACGTATATAACATTAAAACATGTCACCGATTGTTTCTATCCCAATTATTTATTTCCCTTTTTATTTAGGTATTCATTTAGGTGTGTCAAACAGGGTACAACCATTACATAATTCTCTCTGTGGGGTCTGCAGGAAGAAATTTCTTTTAGAAATGTGCTGTACCTTTTGTATTACTTCTGTTTTTCTCTGACTCTATGTACTATCATCTTACAATAAACTGTTAAATAAATAATTGATACAGCTAATTATAATAATTTTTAGTTGTAAGTTGTAACCCTAAGAATAAACACTTAACACATAGCATTCATAAAGCTTTACGATGGCTATTGAGAAGAGAAAAAGCTACTATATCTTTAAAAAAAAAACTACTCAAATGCACCAATAATAACATTCATTACTATTGCAATTATAGTAAAATTTACTTATCGATATTAACAGCTTGATCCTAAAATATTCTCATCGATAGTGCAGCTTGATCCTAAAATTTTATCGATAGTAGCATCCCAACTCTAGATCCCAACCCCGTATGCGCAGGCGGCGGACCGCGACGAAGAAAGTACAACCGTCGAGTAACGGCCGCTCTCTGCTACTTCATACAAACACCCTATCTATACAACTTGTTACTTTACTTACTGAAATGCATTATTAATTTACGTTGGTCTTGGTGTATTAGCTACTGGTGTAATGCTTCACTATTTTGTAAGATGAAGACCTATCCTATACGTATGTCGACGAGTCAGTCATTCATCAGAAGTCATCAGAAGGGGCATTTAAGCTTGGTTGTTCGTCCATGAGTTTGGTTTATTTTTATTTTATTTTATTTATTTATTGGTTCACCGACAGATTTACAACTTAGATTATACATATTATCGTACAAATATGGTAAAGCAGAGATGTAGATCCAATTATAGGTGAACGCAGCATGCGTAAGTAATATTGTCAGTTATCGCTTAAGTTACAAAAAGTATGTTTAAAGAAATAACAACGTAAGTGTACGAATCAACGTGGTTTTATTGCGTTGTTTTTAACAAAGATATCCGGAAAACAATCGCATGAATTAATTCAACATGACAGCATCTCCAATATGCCAGTGCCAAACTGACAACCAGTCAGAAACAAGCCAGTTCTTGCATTTTAGCAGTAAAGAGTTTGCAAATGGTTCCAAAATAGCCTTCATGAACGTAATCTCAGATGTTCTCCATCCGACACGTATTTGTACAGCTAGCTACTATAAATATTTCTCCCAAGTCCCAAATTGCTGGTAAATTCTTCTTAAAAATTGAAAACCAACTCCCAAAAATAATGTTTTCAAAATTGGAAATTATTAGACCCAGAACACACGGTGAAACGCAAATGCAACGCAACTGAAACTGCTAGTTACTTTTGAGTTGCATCGCAGTTTCTGCTATAGACTTCCTTAGAAAACTACACACGACGCAACTAGTTTGAAACGTTTCTTTTCAGTTGGGTTGTGTACCTACTACACTTTTCGAAATAATATTATTATTTTTTAAATATTTTAATCTTCTGTTTAATTAGGTACCTACTGTGAAACCAACCCGATTTAAATATGTATTTTAATTTATATTACGCCTAGCAAAGTCAATTCTACGGCTATAATTCTACCAAAATCGATTTATTTCGATACACAGCTCTATTTTCCAAGAACATACGATGAATTTATAGTATCATAGTACCTACAGACGACAGGTATAAACTCAGAAGGATAAGCTAATTGGTAATAAATTTAACAAGATATTCTGCAATAATTTAACTTATTAATGAAAAGTGCAAATGTAATGGTTTTGACCAACCAAGTTAACATTAAGCACGTAGTTAGCTATTGTCGGCGCGTGCGCCGGTCACTTGTTCTTTGTTAGGAGCTACTGGATCTCAAACTTTGTTATTATTAAATGTCTATCTACACAGATGCGGACCGTGACCCGTCAGGAGGGAAAACAATACGTCGTCATGACAACGTGTCCGGGCCGTGTCCAGGCCGTGTCCGGGACGTGTTAGGGAAAAAATATCATTCCATTAATTTTCTATGGATTTTTTCACACACGTTGTCATAATGACGTATTGTTTTCCCTCCTGACGGGCCTGCCCGGACACGTCTCGGGCACGGCCCGGATCTGTGTAGAGACCTTTAAGGTAAATTAAAGTTAGGTCTAAGTGTTTATTCTACAGCCAAATAACCTTTTTATTTCAAAGAAACCCGACTACGTTCAAAAAACTTTTTTTTTTATTTTGATGTCACTCTCACTGCAAATACGAATCTAACGACACCTTTTAATCTAAAATTCATCAAGCCGTTAAGGCTGTAGGTAGGGCGTGCCAAAGAATTATACATATATACATATTTACATACATACTCTCGAAAACATAATGCTCCTTCTAGCGTAGTCGGCTAATAAAATAAAGCATGTTTCTGTGGATCGTAGTAAGTGGAGAAAAGTGGTCCCTGCCCACCCCTATGGGACATAGGCGTGATAGATATGTATGTATGTATGTATGTACGGCGATAGAAGATACAAAAACTCATAGACCCAGAACACACGGTGAAACGCAACTGCAACGCAACTAAAACTGCTAGTGAAACTGAAAAACTAAAACGAAACGTTTCAAACTTGTTGCGTCGTGTGTGGTTTTTTAAGGAAGTCTATAGCAGAAACTGCGATGCAACTCAAAAGTAACTAGCAGTTTCAGTTGCGTTGCATTTGCGTTTCACCGTGTGTTTTGGCGCTTAATCTTCAAAAGTTTGAACACCACTGCCGTTTTAAAGTCAGTTACGACAACCAGCCGTTACAGTTTTATTCATCAAGCCTTCCGAAAGACAAGGATAGCTGAATCGCACCCCTCTTTAGAAAGAACGAGACGCAAAATCCACCTGTCTCTTATGTTTTTTTGTGTTGTTTATTTTTTGTAACTATAGTTCTGGTGCAATATTGGTCTCGATGGTGTTCCGTAATCATTACTCTTTGTAATTGATTACGTTATTTTAGTATTTGTTAATTATGTGTTAGATTTAATTATGTTAGAAGGTACCTTCTGACTATAAATTAACATAAAAAGAGAGGGGATTTTCGATTTAGCTGACTTTTTTGTTATTTTTTTTTAAACTACTCACTTAAAATTATTTGGGTTACTTACAACATTCTAAAATGTTGTAGTTCTTTTTCTTATTATATTATGATAATGTTTGTTTTTACTATTTTCTAGCAATCAATTGTTAATTAAAAATATCAATATGTTCGTCTCCTTTATGGATTTTAAAAAAATCAGCAAGTTTATTCAAACATTTTTAAATGAGGGACACAAAATCGATCTACTTCATATAACATGATCTACTACTGGAATATCCGTTTTTTTTAATCAGATCCGACACACCTGACATTTATTTTATTATAAAACTCATAATTTTATATTTATTTATATGAAAAAAGGTATAGCAATGCAATAATACTCGATCATTCGATCCCTCAACTTTCTTCAAGTAAAAGACTTCAACGCGCGTACGTCGCTTTCCTTGTTGGTCGAAAGTTAGTTATACCCTACTATTTTACTTATAGTATGTTATTATTATAGGTATTTATTATATTCTTAAGTTAAAGTATTATATTAGCTTATAGTTTCATATTTTATACTTCTTATAAGGATATACCAAAAAAATTTGTTTCATTAAGTTTGGGTCACGATATGATTCTAAAAATGTTGAAATTCGCTTAAATCTTTTAAAAATTGGAGCCAAATATTGTAATATGGCTAACATAATATTGGTTAAATCCCGAAACATGCTTAGTTACTAAAAATGTATTGATTGAGATAAAATTTATATATCTGCTCAAAAATAAACTTTTTACTAAGAGTTTAATGAAATCTGTAAACGTAAATCATAAAAAATGTTGTAAGCTCTTTAAACAAAATTCCTTTTTTAACTATTTGTTAAGATAACTCTTGTATTCTAACTTAAATTTACTTACCTATCAAAAACCAAATAAAGTTTTATTGTAAGATTTAAAAAATAACAAAGCATTTAATAAAACGATGGAATTGGTTTTTCCGTAGCCAATGAATCTTGTTAAATTAGTTAAAGATTCGTAATTAACATTTTAATTGCCTATTTGTTTACTTTTCTCATACTACGGCCTTTAAAATCTTAAGTTTACAAGATGAGACGTCAATTGTTGATAATTTTTAAAGTTTATTAAGGCTGAAACACACCGGATGCGTATGCGTAACGTAGACGTAAGCACGGCGGCGGCGTAGCCACGCGCGTAGTTACGGTGTAACCCGATGTGACACCGGGCTACGCGTCACGTCGACGTGTCCAACAAGCGGTGTGTCCTGTCCCATACATTTCCATACATTACAACTCTGAGGTACGCATACGTCTACGCATACGCAACGCATACGCATCCGGTGTGTTTTGGCCTTTAATGCCTCGTTCAAACTTAAATCATCTTTAATGAATAGTCTGCTTTGATTCCTATTCACAGGTTTGGAAGATCAAGAGACGTAAGCAAAAATAATTTGTCCGTCGGTTTTTTGTCGTTTATGATTTTCATCATGATATCGTCCACACCATGTCTGGCGACGGCGACTCCAGAAAGGTTTACATTTTATGATTGTTGTTGAAGTGGGTGGTGGGCTCTGATGATAGGCCTGTTTTGGATATATGTGTTTTATACAATAATCGTTATGAGTTTTCTAAAGCTTGGCATAATTGAAGGTGACGTCAAGGACAAAATACAACCTAAACTTTAAAAACCTCTTATTAACCCAAAATTAAAACGAAATAAAAAAATACATTAAAAATAAAAAAGGACATCATCAAACATAGGTTTTCGAACAAAAACTTTAATTAAAATACCAAAAACTGTCATGAGCAATCAAAAACCGACTTTATAATCACGTCTTTCCGTCTGTAAATTACATACGACGTTTTATATAAGGACGCGCCTTACATAAGTGGCTCGTATGTGTATGTATGTATTAGGTTGTAGGTGGTTACATTCAAGGAATGAGTCGTTGCGCGGGAGTGGATCGTGTTCCACTTAAACGCATTTGTGTTGAGAACGGCCGCGCGGACGCACGTCTGCCGCGCTTTAAAAAAAGAACTAAAACTTCAGTGTCTGTGTTGCCAGTGACTGACTGTGTAAGACTTGTGTTTTACTTTTAAAATTACGGAGATTGTCTATTCTTTATTTTTAAATTTGGAAGTACGTGACGCGACCGGCCAGAAATTTTCCTATTTGGGTATGTGTTTTTCGTTTTATTCTTGTTATCGGTTGTGAAATCTTATTCACAAATATTTTAAGAAAATATTGTTTATTAACAGTTTTTGTTAAAGATTAAACGTAGGAATAAGTTGATAAGTTTTTTATGATAAAAATTTAGCAGGATACTTGTAAACGAATTGTTTTTTCGTGAGAACATGTTATTAATGAATCATTTAATTGCTGTTAAATTTATTAGCTATTTCAGTTTTAATTATTCACGAAGTAAAATCTTTTTAACGTTTCCTTTTATTCAATTTATTTTAATATTGGAATAACTTTACACTTAGTTACGATTTGAAGCTACATTAGCCGACTTTATTTCTGTAAAACAGCCATAGACAATGCTACGCCAAAGAGCCTTGTAGAGTCACAACAAAATGAATTTATTCCTCAGATTTTGAGGTATATAACTTAGAATTTAATAAAGGTTAGTTATAAAACTCTAGATTAAGAAATATAATATTAAAATTAAGACTTTTAAGGTTTAAAAACGAACACCAAAAGGAAAAGCAAAAGCAAACGCCCACAGCAGTAAAACCTGTCAAAATTAATAAAAGAACTTGTTAATTGCATTCTGAATTGTAGTCTTCGCATAACACCAGCTCGTAACAAGTATATTTTTTACAGCACTGGTCAGTCTAATTTACGAAAGGCATAGATTGCGATGATTTACGTAAGTCGCAAGTTTTTTACCGACGGAATGTAGCACGAATCTACCTTGTTTTGTTAAGGTGGGTTTTCTGTATTTTTAAACTCAAAATTCTTTACTTGGTTACACTATTTTTTGCGTATAATTTGCTGGAGATTGGGTTAAATGTCCAGCCATATCCATAGTCAGTTGAGAACACCTTTAGTAAGAAGAGGAGCAGTAACTGATCTTATTTTAGTTTTAAGTTCGTAGCTTTGCTATACAAATTGCCGTGCCCTAATCAGGGTCCACATTTGGTACTTTATGTTGTTTATAAGATCTGTAAAAACCTGTGGAGTGCAATAAATGATTGAGTATTGAGTATTACATCTAAAGTCAGCTTTGAATACCATAACCGACTTGTAATGAAAAGACGAGGTTCTCAATTCGTAAAATATATTTTTGTACATAAAAACCATGGATTAAATACAAAATTTACTTTATATAATACTACACTAAAAAGAGTAAAATGTTACTCACAAATCATTTTTTTTTTGGTTCAGGAGGCTTTAATTCTTTTACTTGCTTGAAATAAAAAAAAAAGAACTTGTTCTCAGTTTCATAAGTTAGAATGAAATAAACGGTAAGTACATAGGTACATAAATTAAAAACGATTTATAACATAAGAAATCAACCAATACCTATAAATTTACAACTCTTATCTACTTAAAATCTTCCTCAAACATAATTAAAAAGCAAAAATGAAACTTATATTCAAGTTACTAGGAGTCATATTAATGTGCACTGCCATTGGCTAATATGCTCTTCGAAGCGGAACTTATAAATTCTAGAAGATACTGGAAATGAAGACGGAATCTAATAAGCATATTAAAGAAACTACTTTTTTGAAAGCTTACCTATATACTAGTAGATTTAACAGGAGATGCCATACCGTCTGGATGTGCGTGCCTGGTCTGGCGCAAAATGGCTACCTTTTTGTATGGAATTTTTTATCGTTTGACAGGTCATCTTTCAATAAAGCTATGAAAAACTTGCGCCAACCTTGGCACGCTGTCATAAACTCATTTGTATATGGAAAAAAAATGTGGCACCTCCTTATATATTCTATACTCAAATATTTAACTCTAGTTTAAAAAAGTTTGTCACATTTATTTATTTATAACACATCTTGTTCTTTTTCTATTTTTAAAAATAGTTTTCATTTAGCCTTATATAGTCACGACGGTTTAGAATACTCTTAACTTGGCCTTTTTAAAATAATTCCCCGATTGTGGATCAAACGAAAGAAGTCGTCGGGTAGGCTCGTGGCAAGTGGAACGAAGTGGTGTTTGCCTACCTGTTTAAGAGAGAGACAATAATAAATATGATATTATTTGTACATAAATATCTGTCTCGCTCAATTGATGGAAATTACTAATTTATCTTTCATTTAGAAAGACAAGTTAAAGTAAAGTCATACTCAGTCCCAAGCCCCCTTATTACAAAACGAGGTTTAAAGATAGTCCGACGTTAGTTCGTTTAGTTTGACGTTATGTCCATAGCCGAAACTTCAAAAGAAACGAACTAACGTCGGAATATCTTTAAACCTCGTTTTCTAATAAGGAGGAAGAAGTCAAAAGCAGTCCTATATTCTTCCTTTTTTAATTACCTTCCAATAAAAAATATCCAAATCCGTCAAACAGTCAAAAGAAACACACTATCATAAAACTTCTTAATAACCAACTTTAAAAATTTGTCCTCTAAAACCATCCAAAGCTTACATAAGTAACGTGAGTGAAAACATATATTTTTTATCGTAACTTCAAGTGTGGGAATACTCAGGTCTAGGTTACCTTTGTTCCTCATTCCCATGCCTCTACCGGCTCTCTGATTGTCTATCTTTATTATTCAACATTTATCATATACATGCTTCTGCCTGCGACTTCCTACGAGTTTTTGTGGTTAATTTACTTAATTTTTAATTATTTAAACTGATTAATGTGGAGGTAGCTCGTGACCGAAAATCATGACGGGTGAGAAGAGAATCATTTGCCCAGCAGTGGGACACCAATGGCTAGATTAGATTAATGCTAAAATAATCTAATCATTCAATCAATCACAATATTTCAAAATAATATAGTCTATTTATCACAGTGATATTTAAACTACAATTCCGTAAAGTTTCACCAAAATCTGTTCCGTGGTTAATGCGGGAAAGAGTAACAAACATCTTCACACCCGGCAAAAGCATTGACGTTATTTATTTATTTAACAGTTTATTGTAAGATGATAGTACATAGAGAGAGAAAAAAAAGAGAAGTTGATATTAGAAGAACTACCACTCATGAATTTTCAACTCGTTAACTCTAAAATGAAGGTTTAACATTTAATTATCTACTTTGACAATTGTTTTGAATAAAAAACAAATGACGGCTGTAAAAAAAGATGGCGAAGGATTTTTGTTTTAATGAATTTCAAGGGTTTTAAAGTTTATTACTTGGGTTTGATGGCCTTGTGTAAGTTTTAATTACTTTATTTGTTAGTTAGGATATCTAAGCTAGACAAATTATGTTAAGTCATGTCCTGATTCATGTTTTTTTGATAAAAATGATTGAAATGTATTTTGAAGCTACTAACTTTTTGGAGTTTTATGTGTAAAATATGTTTTAAGTCTAAATTAATTTAAAAAGCACAAGGAACTTCTAGTGTGCCTGTTCCTGTAGTAGGTTTATTCTTAAAATCTACATTATCAGAGGTCGCCCACATCTTTTAACGCATTTATCGTCTTATCTAGGAAAACTATCACAATATCTTAATGTAAATGAAGTATCCTTTTATATTCCTGATATCTAATGGTATCTACACACCAAAGCGCCACAGCCGGCGGCTTTTCGTCATACGAATGGCAGCTGTCAAAAAAGCTGCCGGCCTAGCCTGGCGGCATGCCGGCGGCTCAGGTGTGTATATAGCATAAGCTAGGCTTACAAGCCCTTATATAATGATTGATTCTGTTTGACAACCCTTAAGTTTTTAAAAGTAGCTAAATTATTGTAAAATTATTATCTAGTTTAAATATAGTTTTAAAGGTAGACGATTTAGGATACAATTTTGCAACAGCAACAAATTAGCCCGTTATTTATTTCAAAGTAAAAACGATTAAACGTTCACTTAATCGTGGAATAACAAAAAATTGCTTTACACAAATGTATACACTATTTCCGATGTATAAGTGCCACTTTGCATAGAAACTATGACTCTATTAGACATGACGCGATAAGGAAACGATGATTAAACCTACACGAGTAGTTTTACAAAGTTCGAATCAAATTTTTAACAAGCAGTAGTTTTTAACTATAATCTTTTAAGTATATTTTTTTAAAGAGTTTTGTTAAGATATCCAATTCTTTGAATTAAGTGAGAGAGGTGGACTGTAATAATACGTAAATATGACAATAACTGCAATATTTACTCTGCTTTTATATAATACTTTTACTTTGTATTTACCACGACATGATAAAACGTAAAAAAAAAAAAACAATTTAAAAAATATACAAAAAAAAAACATAAAAAGGTCGGAAGTAAAATATTATATATCCGAAAAAGTTCACAACAACTTAACGGAAAGATAATATATATCTACCTATATACATTTTGCTTTTACAGTGTTCTAACATTATGTATACTTATTTTATAACTCAATCCCATTATGATATTTCAAAATAGAAATACAAGATTAGTACATAACTGGCACAAAGTACCCTATAAACACTTCATGATCTCATACTACACTGTGAGACAATAAAATTCAAAATCACACTGATTATACTCAATAACGTACACCTCTATCCCTTTATCAAGTGCACAATATCTCCGGCGGTGACAGCGTCGGCACCTTTCGTTCGGTTTTTGTCGATGATTAAAAAAAGAAAGAAAATAATACACAATGCCGCACGGTAGCACTTTCTAAAACGTACAGCGCTACCGGACAGACAGACACCAACAAGATCAAATCTTATTCGAACGATTCAAAGTCGATTATCCAAAATCAGAACTGGATTATCTAACTCTTAACTCATTAATTTATTTGACAATTTTTTCGCGTTACGTTTTCCTTTTTTTAAAGATATATAATTGACTTGGACAGAAGTTTTGAGGATAGGACAATGTCTATGATGCATTTGGTCTTTGAGTATAGAATATATAAGGAGGTGCCATACCGTCTGGATCTGCGTGTCTGGTCTGGCGCAAAATGGCTACCTTTTTGTATGGAATTTCGTATCGTTTGACAGGTCATTTATCAAGAAAACTATGGAAAACTTTCGCCAACCTTGGCACGCTGTCATAAACTCATTTGTATATGAAAAAAAAGGTGGCACCACCTTATAAACTCTATACTCAAAGATAACAATGAAACTTTATTTTGCACCAACGACGTTATTTTTAAAAAAAGTGACTATTTTTGTAATCTTTTTTTACTCAGCAATGGGGTCCGTTTCAACATTTGCAGATAAACCTATGTCTATTTCATAAAACGTTTTGGACAGTGAAAAGTAAAAAATATCTGTCAGTTAAATTTTATGTATGAGTGGAACTAGACCATAAGTATCAGTTATAACTCTGTGACTGGTGAAACTGGTGTTACTTTTAAACTTTGCTGTTAAACGGAATAATAAAACACAATCTAAAGGGTGTCTCACAGACATTATGGCCAACAATAATACGCTATATTGATAAGTACCTACATCTATAGGTAGACTCCCCTCCCTTTTAAGTTAAGCATAATTTTTAATAATCCTGTCAATTAGGCAGAAACTCTATAAAATCTTGCCTTTAAATCTCTTTCAATATGCAAATAAACCGATAAAACAGCTGATATCTATCATGCAAACAAAAGAACGTCGCATGATCCGGCGCCGGCACCGACGGTGTTTCGCTCATTGACTGCGTTGCCCACGCGCCGCTTCACTCCTGAATCTTTGGTCGGATGGATCCACGTGTTGTTTGCTCCATTGAACCATAGGATCTGAAGAACTGGTGTCATGCAAGTGGTATGCAGGTTTTTGAACTTGTATTCACGAAATATCTACCTATAGAGTTTAGGAAATGGGAAGATACCGAACGGTATTGTGGGTCCTACGTAACATATAACCGTATGGATTAGACGCAAAGAGAGAGAGAGAGAGAGAGAGAGAAAGCTGAAGGTAGAGGTATACACTAAAATGCAAGACCAGAATTCTTGCCAAAGGGCTATCACACAAAACTGCAAATCATTGAAGTACGGCGTCAGACAAAACAAATACTGAAACATCTACAATAATGCCACTCACGTCAGAGTCACAGATCTTTCCAAAGCAATACACATTCGTGCTTTTGTTGCCAAAATCCTCGCGTCTTTACTAACAGTAGAAACACCGTTGCCTGTTGCTGCCACCGTTCTTAGAGGTTCTCCTCCCAAATGAACGGCACCACGTGGGCCATGCTCCACTGAAGCATACAGGACCGCAGGAGTGTTTGATTCGCACAATGACTGCGCCACACAGTCACTGAACACGGATCACTCATCTGGACAGTCTCAACCCGAAGGAGTTTCACTTGTTTGATTCGATTGAGTTCACTCACTTTTGGTGTTGGAACTTGTGGGCTGATCGAATTCTGACCTTTATCATCATTATATTTCAGTTCATCTCTGTTCTATTCTCTGCCGTTTGAACAACCGATTCGACACATTTTTCTATTTTTTCTTTTACTTGTTCTATAGGTATAGTTGTGTGAATGAGTTCTGTCCTTAAGATCGATGTGAATTGAAAGACAACTGCTTGTCAATAGAAGACCAACAAAATTTTGTCGGTTGTTAGGACACTTCACACTATTGTCAGTCCAGGGGGACAATTCTGGTTACATACGATAGCTGTGGCTGCAAATGCGCTCTTGTTGCGTGCCATTCTCGCAGTAAGCCGCCGAGAAGTTAGAATTGGGGACCGAAGCGACAGCTAACACTCTTATCTACTTCAACTAATGACATACCTTATGATACAAAAAAAGTAGCGGACTAACAGTCTTTGGACGCAAAACCTTAAAAATCGTGACAACTCTACATAACTTTGTAACAAGATCCCTTTTACGGAAATTTCCTCTAGTTTTCTTCAATGGATTACAGTCGATTCTGTGCGCATACGCATGTCAGATACGGCTAGTTGGTGCCAAAAGCCCCTCACTCGTTGAGGTGGACTCACTGAACCTAAAACGCAGCCATCGAGCGAAACCCACGTCATCGGCGACATGCATCTATGCGGATATTAAACGGTGTTTGACGGATTTTTCTTTTTTATTTTTCAAGGTTACTATTTGTTTATTATTATTTGGTTTTTACAAGGAATTTGTAGTTGTTCTTGATTTTTTAGTATTTAGAATTGTTTGATGTTTTGTGGAGACGAAAATTTAAGGTTCTATGTAGTGTTTCATTATTCCATTAGCGGCAATACACTTCCACTTGCTACGATCCAAACGGACTTCTTTCGCTTCATCAACACTCATCAATCGCCAAGCGGAAATAAACATCAAAATACTTATTTCAAGACCTTTTAAGAGCTCCCGCGGTATCCACAGGTAACACCGGTGTTTATTAAGATTCTACCGATATGTGTCGTAGATTTCCACGATGCGACGTCGTGTCGTGTTTATGTGTGGGAGCCCTAATAGCGTCTACGCATTCAAACGTCAAATTACAACTGCGACACAATCTCAGGTGCGTAGACGCCCTAATGTAGATACTTAAGTAAAAAACTAATCTAGCAGAATCCGGTATAAACCGAAATAACTATGTACTTTGTGTCGTTGTCGAAACATTAACTAAAGGTACCTAAGTACTTCATTTGACATTAAATCTATAAGAGATCACAATATCTTGTGAAATCAAAACAAATTGTTTCAATAGTATTACGATAGAACAGTTCGTGATGACGGAATGAAGTAACCGAGTTTTACGGTGAATTAAATCATTATTCTTTAAAATATTTAACTTTGTTTACTAAACTGTTGGATTCTGGTGAATGAATGAATTGCTAAGATAATTTTGAGACTTCGGTCACAGTATAATAAATTTTACACTGTGAATAACTTCTTCAACAAATTATGGAATGTTTGTTATTCTTTCATGTAAAACTACTGAACAATTTTTAGTGAAATATATCATTTTTTTTAGCTCGCACATAAGTATACTATAATACATAGTCTATTGATTATTTTTGATATTCCTTGTGTAGGGAAGTTTTCCGAGATATGACGATAAAGACGTACGAAATGATGGGAAGTCTCTATCTACCTCTATAGTATATTATTCAGGTTCAAAAACTCAAAGACAGTCTCACTTGTATGTCTGACAACACGTAACATCGAAGCTCCATTTGGCAAATGAATCTACTAATACAGGAAAAGATTGCCAGCCCATCGTCTAAAAAGAGCAAAAGAAGTTCTTTTCCCTCAGTCATGTTTTTCTACTCTCTCAGACAAACGAAGTCAAAATACAATTAAGTAATTAAAAGATAATTATGACCTTGAAAAAACAAAAGATAATACTACCGAATAAAATATCACACAAATTAAATAAACCATGACATTTCTATAGTTATTTTCTAACATGGCGTTATTTCACAAGTGACCTCTGAATATTGTTGGTTGACAAAAACTTATCTTGGCCAATCGACCTTAGTTTTTTTAGCTAGGATGGCACGGCCGAGTTTTTGTAGTGGATTAACAGGGTCATCTTTAGATCTGGAGTAGGCCTGGGTCGTGACTTTGGCTCTAATTTAAATATTGGGTCATATTTTGTTTAACTTTGGCTCTAATTTTGATGATTGAAAGTCTAAACTCAATAGAAGTTTATTAAAAAGATTGATCGATAGGAGATTAACAAAAGAAATTATATAAAGCGTGGATGAAAATGTTGGGAGGATAAGGTCAAGTCAGGAATACCCTAAACCGACGTGCATGTATGAGGCGACTGATGAATCTTGATGAATATAGGTGAAGCGAAGAAAGTGTGATGGATCGTAGCAAGTGGACATAAGTGGTTTCTGCCTACCCTGATGGGAAAGAGGCGTGACAGAAAAAATGCAGATTGATTCTATATAATCAGTACTTAAACGAAAAATCAATACTGAAAACTTGAGTTTAAAAGTTAAAATTATTTAAAACGCATCCCATAGATCCAATCCTAATCATAATAATATTACAAATGTCAATGTTTGTGCCGATTGATGTTTGTTACTTCTTCACGCAAAAACCACTGAACAGATTTTAATGACATTTCACAATAACTTAGCTTGGACATCAGAATAACACATAGGCTATATTATTTTGAGATATAATGTTTTTTTTCCAAGATATGACGATAAATGCGTACGAAGTCGCGGGCAGCCACTAGTCGTTTGATAACTTCATTAACAAAGACATCTTCAAATAACGACAAATTAGTTCAATATAACATCTGTATCAAGAATTAAATTGAATAGTTAAATAAACAGCAAAACAGTTTATACCAAGTCGAAGGCTAGGCCAAGTTCGGTGGAGAAGGCCGTCCAATTCTACGCGCTTCGTTTTTTTTACCAACGATACAGAAAAGACATTGGATTCGTATTCGTTCAATAAAATTAGGTAAATTATTAGCTGTTACATCATTTTATCTAGGACACAAGGTCTGAGAAGATAAAAAAAGGTGCCATTATTTTTAGAGATATTTACCTAATTGTAGGTCAGAGAAACAAAATAAGCATTTTGATCATCGTGTAAAAAGCCAGAGAGAAAAGTACCCTAAAACGACGTGCATGTATGAGGCGACTGATGAGTATGGATGAAGCTAAAGAAGTATGTTTGGATAACAAGAGGAGGAGTGGTCTTTGCCTAGCCCGATGGGAGAGCAGCGTGACAGATTTGTAATAATGTGTATGTATGTATAAAACCAGAAAATTGCTGATATGTATTTTATCTTCTATATATATAAAAATGAAACCCGTTTTCCGTTGTCACGGCATCACGCCTGAATGGCTGGACCGATTTCGCTAATTCTTTTTTTTTAAATGTTCATTGAAGTCCAAGGATGGTTCTTACGGTGAGAAAAATTCGAATAATTGCCGGGAAAGCCCTAAAACAGACCTTTTCATTTTCCCATACAAATGTTTTCTTACTAAAATGTAGAGTCAATTTGAACTTTATTCCTACACAATAAAGTTCATTCTAAGGCGGGACGAAGTTCGCCGGGACAGCTAGTCTATATATATAAAAATGAAACCCGTTTTCCGTTGTCACGGCATCACGCCTGAACGGCTGGACCGATTTCGCTAATTCTTTTTTTTAAATGTTCATTGAAGTCCAAGGATGGTTCTTACGGTGAGAAAAATTCGAATAATTGCCGGGAAAGCCCTAAAACAGACCTTTTCTTTTTCCCATACAAATGTTTTCTTACTAAAATGTAGAGTCAATTTGAACTTTATTCCTACACAATAAAGTTCCTTCTAAAGCGGGACGAAGTTCGCCGGGACAGCTAGTTTATAATAAATCTTTAACTTCATTTGTAAGTAGGTACCTATGTTGAAATAGGACATAGGCCCACACACGATGAAACGCAACTGCAACGCAACTGAAACTGCTAGTTACTTTTGAGTTGCATCGAAGTTTCTGCTATAGACTTCTTTAGAAAACCACACACAACGCAACTAGGTTGAAACTTTTCGTTTCAGTTGCGTCTGGGTCTTAAACATTATAAAACTTAGTTACAAGAGTACAAGTCGGGTATCGAGCCTTCATCTATCACACCTCCAAGTAAAGAACCAGGCATTCTAGCAACTAGGCTACCAACGCTACATCCTGTTTTAAAAAAAAGTTAAATAAACTAAAACTATCACTAAAAACATTCTTCCCAGCGGAAAGGCCATTTCGTTCGCTCCCATTTCCCACCGACTACAATAGTTTGATGACTGTGCAGCCTTACATCCGCTGGATCAAGCGGTCAATAGTCTCTAGGGTTAAACTTGGGAAGGTTTTTTAGCGCTTTAAGGTATTTTTTGTAAAATAGGGTACATGTAAGTACCTATTTATGTACCAATAATACATTCTAAAATTTGTTTTATTATACATCTCATAGATACGGAAATCTTGACAAATAGAAGTGATATACAGGGTGTAACAAAAAGGAGGTATAATGCCGAAACACAGCGATAGTCCTCATGAAACTGAACAACTTTCCCCAAGGAACATGGGTCGTAACTCGAAAAAAAATATTCGTCTCCCCATACAAAATGTCCGATCAGCTGATCAAGTAAGTATGGGCGATGCAAAAAATTTTTTCGAGTTACGACCCATGTTCCTTGGGGAAAGTTTTTCGGTTTCATGAGGACTATCGCTGTGTTTCGGCATTATACCCCCTTTCTGTTACACCCTGTATAAGTAGAATAATTAAACATTTTCAGTGTAGGTACCTTACCTACTCTTCATTTAATCTAAAGTTCAAAAGTTAGACTTCGTACGCATTTATAGTTATATTTTCGGAAAACTTGTAAGTTTAGTATTGTAACATTAGAATAACACATAGGCTATACTACCTACTATAGTATATTGTATAAGAAAGTCTTATTAAAATCTGTTCAGTAGTTTTTGCGTGAAAGAGTAACATACATCTATCTATCGGCACAAACATTGACATTTAGGTAAATATTAGTAGAATTAAAAAAGTCTTTTAACTTTTATATAGTTAACGATAACAAGAATCCACGGAACACACCTACCGCGCAGACGCAGACGACAAAATGGCGGCGCGTGACGTCACACCGGAAACGGCTCCGTTTTGAATTCGGAGCGGTCGAGCGAGCATGGCGGAACATCCGGCGAAGACGTTACAATGAGTGCGCGCGCGCTGCCCGTACAGATGCCGTGAATCGATCCAATATTGTATGCTTTATTGCCAATGAACCTGAAAATGTAAACAGCTGTTTATATTCCTTAATTTACTACTGGAATTCCCTTATGTACTATGCCACATACATAGGTACATAGATACATATCTGTCACGCCTATCTCTCTCCAATCGGGGTAGGCAGACACCACTCCACTTACTACGATCCAAATGTACTTCTTTCACATCATGCACATTCATCAAGAAATAATAAAAAAAATATATATTTGGGACATTTCACACACGGTCACCTGACCCCAAACTAGGCAAATCCTGTACTATGGGTATCAGAGACTGATAAACATACATATACAGGGTGTAACAGAAAGGGTATATAAAGCGAAACACAGCGATAGTCCTCATGAAACTGAACAACTTTCCCCAAGGAACATGGGTCGTAACTCGAAAAAAATTTTTGGATCGCTCATACTTACTCGATCAGCTGATCGGGCATTTTGTATGGGGAGGCGAAATTTTTTTTTCGAGTTTCGACCCATGTTCCTTGGGGAAAGTTGTTCAGTTTCATGAGGACTATCGCTGTGTTTCGGCTTTATATACCCTTTCTGTTACACCCTGTATATATAGATAAATAGTATAACACCCAATCACCTTATTTACTTCAAATCTATTTAAAAGTCGCTCTGTGTCACCAGTCTCAATGCTTGTTCATTAGAAAAAGTTGTTCAGTTTTACATGTTCGATATTCATGTATGAGGCGACTGATGAATGTGGATGAAGGGAAAGAAGTGTGTTTGGATCGTAGCAAGTGGAGGAAGTGATCTCTGCCTACTCCAATCGGAGAAAGGCATGTAATACTCATAAACTACTTACATGCTATTTCGATGTGCAAGCTACAATATTGTAAAGTTTCATTGAAATCTGTTCAGTAGTGTTTGCGTGAAAGAGTAACAAACATCCATCCATCCATATTAATAGGATTAGTAGGAAGGAATACAGTGCTAGAGTCCTTTTCACGAAAGAAGTCCCCTAGCCGCGGCGCTGTATTTCATGTCAAAATTGATAATGTTGCCATTTATGAGTACAACATCTACCTATATAGTGTTTATTTCATTTGTAATTTATTAAATAATATTATTTCCTGTATATTTCGACTGTTCTGGTCATTCCATGAGTAGGTTGGTATATATTTTGATAAAATTGTCTACTTAGCTATATTTCTGTTATGTAAAAAGTGTATTTTTGTTAAGATAAGTAAGGGGTTTTCTACCTACTATCAGGGAAAAGGTCAGAAAATAGGGAAAATAGACCTGTCAAATTTAATTCCAAAAATATCCGGGGGACTTCTTTCGTGAAAAGCACTCTACAAGGATCTTTTGGCACGTGGCGGAAATCGGAACTAACGATATCATCTTATTATTAAATTGTCATTAATTTGCAATGATTTTTTATAGGTATAGATATGTTACCTTTATAGTGATTGGCGTTTTAAATCTGTACCGAACAATGGTCTATTTACAGTCTTCAAAATGTGCGCGCATATAACATATCTATACATATAAAAAAACATTGTTATTTTGAGTTATATTCATTAACCACCCACGCCTCTTGACAATTTCACTCAAGTGCCAATAGATCCTTGTAGCACTGTAGTAGCATATTCCTTCAATATAAAGCGCCACAATTCAATTGAGTCTACAAAACCCTATTTACTTGATATAAAGTCAGTCGATCGATTGTAAATAGTGATTTATTCAGTCGATTATATGAAGATTTGTTGAGAGAGACCGGTGGCAGCGTAATGGTAAACAGACCGCTAATTGTGCGGTTAAACGTAGGGTTGGGAACACAGTTTTGTTTATCGATATCGATAATTAAAATAAAATTAAAGTATTAATCATTTCTTAAGCGAATTTAAAAGCGCTTTAAACAAGTTAATACGATTCAATTATTTTTATCAGTTTAAAAGTTTTTTTCCAAAAAATTTAACTAACTATAGAACTTTTGTGAATTGTCTTAATGAAATAAATAACAATTTAATCAAGCTTTAAAATAATCACAATATCCAGTGAGATGTCGATACCGTTTGATTTATAAAATTAAACATTTGTTGAACAAGACACTATATTTTTGACTTTATCGATAAAAGTGATTCTTTTTGTCGTCTTATCGATAGCGATACCAACACTACGCAATCGCAGCTACCGCTTGTAGCTAGAAAATACAATATTGAACTTCGGTTTTAGTTGTTAATGATTTCATTTCTAAAAAAATTGCTTGAGACTTTCGATAGTTCGTGTTTGGTGGTCTTTACAGGCATTAAAATGTTTTTACAGTTAATAAGTGAATTTAGAAGATATTGAATAGAATTAAATTGGTACCCTATCTCTATTATAGTTATATTTTTTCTAACAGTCAGTTTCAGAAAACACTGTAAAAGTTAATTATCCATTAAACATCGGGGCACCCTCTTCTGTGGTTTGAAAATGTCAATGATAGGATAAGAAACAGCGAAGAAAAACATCGTGAGGAAACCTGCATGGTGGATTACGGCCTAATCACTCTCGTATGAGAGTAGGCTCGTGCCCCTGTAGTAGGGACATTATAAGGGCTATTAGGGAAGCTATAAGCATTTTATACCAGTAATTGTTATTTTATAAACAATCCAAACAAGAGACTGTCAAAACTGATCGTCATTTGTCAACTTTTGATTTCCAATTTCAAATAAACAAGTCAAAAGAGATCGTTACTTGCCACCAACTGTTTTCGAACGTTATCGAATTGAAAAAGCCAGTAAAAACAAATGCCAGTGAAATTGATCGTCATTTGTCACCTTACCAAACGAAACGCGGTAAAACTTACTCGGGTCAGAATCTTGATATCTCTGCCGAAAGGTCGCTCGGAAGCGGTCTGCGGTTTAGCCCACCTGCCTCCGTACGGTAATGAGCACAGATTGACTATTTCGACCACACGGCCAACTGCGGCCCGCTTTAATAGCTCTATGAGCCTTCCTGCCTGATGTTGGTTTTATTTCCCTGCAAATTGTATCGGGTAATGTCGTGATTGAATCATCTAGTATTTTTTTGAGTGATGGAGATGAGAATTCTAAAAAGTATCTACTTCAACCTATCTTGCAGTTGCGGCGCGGTTAATGTATGATTGTTTGCTATTTTCTAATAAAGTTTTACAATTCTTATAAACAGTTACACAGGTATAAAGGTACATATTTACATCTTTATAATTATTGCCCCTAAATAATTCAATTAATTAATTTTGACCCTGCAGCATTCAAACAAACCAGAAGGTGTAAATAGCTAAAAAAGTAAAGATAGGTTGTAGTTTTTGGTTTAGTCTATGCTTTAATACATACATACCTACATATCTATCACGTCTCTTTCCCATCAGGGTAGGCAGAGACCACTACCAACCACCACTATTTACTTATTTACCTAAAAAAAAAGATATTTTACCAACCACTCATCTTCTTAATAATTAAGAGCGATTCGATCTTGTCGATAGAGTCTCCACTCTGTTCTATTCTCCACCGTCCGTTTGAGCACCTGATACGACACAACTTATATTCCCTCTTTTAGTTAATCCACCGTCCACCGAGTCCACCGTAGTCTCTTCCAATGAGGAAGGAATATAAGGAGTGGCCCCATTTTTTTTCATATAAAAATTAGTTTATGACAGCGTGCCAAGGTTGGGTCAAGTTTTCTCATAGTTTTCTTGGTAGATACCTGTCAAACGATAAGTAGTACCATGCAAAAAGGTAGCCATTTTGCGCCAGACCAGGTACGCAGATCCAGACGGTATGGTCAAAGTCAAAGTCAAAAATATATTTATTTCATAGGCACAAAAATGCTCTTGAAACCGTTACATTATTAAATAAGTATTTTTTTTTAAAGCTAGCGCTAGATTCGCAAGGTGCAGTTTCCCCCAGAGAAGAACCTAGCAAGAAACTCTGTGAGGTTGCTCTTTTCAAATAAAGTTTTACAATTCTTTTAAACAGTTACACAGGTATAAAGGTACAAATTTACATCATTATAATTATTCTGGCTCCTCCTTATATATTCTAATACTCAAAGTTCTCTTCACTCTTCAAAGAGAGAGACAAAACTATTCACCACTTTAAAATCAACAAACAATTTTCAATAGAAACCAACGATTTCATGTTATAAAGACATCTATTAGCCAGTGATTTATGCCCGCTTGCAGTCTTACTATGTCCCAGTTTAATAAGTATCACTAGAGTGACAGTGTCTGCATCACTGTAGTTACCTACTGAACGAATCCGTTAGGTAAAGTTGTTGGTTGAGAAAGTTTGTTTTGTGAAATATGTATGCTATAGTAAGTATACACTAGAGAAGAAATTCGATGTAAAAAAGGATATGCATGTGCTCGTGATAGATACATACATACATATCCGTCACCCCTCTCTCCCATTGGGGTAGGCATAGACCACTACCTTCCACTTGCTACGATCCAAACACGCCTTCTTGCCCGTAGGTTTAGGGTACTCTTGACTAACAAACACCTTTTACTATGGGACCAAGTTCGAAATAATTTAAAAAAAAGTTATCTCATACATTTTAGTACTCAGCTGGTGCGTTTCGGATTGGTGCTCGAAAATTAAATGATTTCGAACTTGGTCCCGTAGTAAAAGTTGTTTGTTATAATGAGTAAGCAAGTACATACATGTATAATCTTTTTTTTTTCTAATCTTTATTTTTCTATCTTTTTTATTTTTATTTTCTATCGCTCACTCAATTAAAAGTCACCTGTTTAAAGGTCTATCTACCTGCACAGATCCGGGCCGTGCCCGGGACGTGTCCAGACCGTGGCCCGTCAGGAGGGAAAACAATACGTCGTCATGACAACGTGTGTGAAGGAAATCATAGAAAATGTATGGAATGATATTTTCCCTGACACGTCCCGGGCACTCAAAACCGGCATTGTATAAAAGCGAAGATCCACAAACAAAGGTTCCGTATATCAGTACCGCAATAATTATCCACTTTTCCATAACCAGCTTTCAATGTTAAAGCCAATGAGGCTTTTATAAAACAAAAGAAAGTGCTCGCCTCAGGACCTAGTGTTTACTTTAGTCCACCATGTAATCTGGGCTATCTAGGTTGCGGTCTGCAAGCCCTAGAGCTACAACAGTCTGTCTTGACGTCTTTATAAGGTTATCTAGTCATATAAAAAGGCTGTTTAAGGCTGTGTTGTTTTTTATAATGTTATTTGTGACGTACATTTTGTCCTGTTATGTTACCAATTACGAGTATGACGTCTAATACAGATACAGTCAACTTATCACGTCCAGTGGGAGATATAGAACTTTGAAAATGTTCGCATGTAAAAAATTTCAAAGTTCTTTCATTCTTTCCGAAAGTATATCACTTTCGACATTTGTCCAAAATACTATCGTTTTATAATATTTTTCTCTATCGATTGACGTTAGTTTCATCAGTGGCTGCCAACTTTTTTTCTCTATACTAGCTCAAATAGGGGGGGATGTTGAGTGTAATTGATACCGAAATTTTTACTATACCAGGCTCCATACAAATATGTTCGATGCCATTTATCTGACAGATGTTTTATACCTGTCTCTGTCTAAAACGTCATGCTTTATGAAATAGCCATTGGTTTATCTGTCAGTTAAATTCTGTCTGAAGGTAGTGAAAGGGGCAGTTAATATTGTATCGACGTAAGGTACAAAATAAGGCCAGTTGGCGCAGTTGCTTGTAACCCTGCTTGCGATGCCACAGGCCGTGGGTTCGATTTATATTCTTTTTTTATTCAATACAAACGTAGATCCCTATTCTATCACTAAGGTCAGTGACCTTCCCGACCTGTCCTAAGACAGGTGCCTACACTTTCCGTTACAAATAAAAAGTCCCCTTACCTGTAAAAAGGGCCGGCTTACCCTTACAATCAGCTGTTAACATCCAATTTTACACGACCCCTCTTTTCTTACATCTAATAGGAGTTCAAGGATCAATTCAAAATGGCAGGTGGTTAAAACCAGTGAATATTGAGCTCTGTCTGAAGTAAAGATGTAAGAAGCCGCGGGTTGTCTTAAATTGGTTGTTTACGGTAATGAGTTTTTTAACCGTTTGTTGTGGTCAAGATTAGGAAGCAATGATTGGTTCCTAGTTTCTTTTTTAAATTGTGTAACGTTTCCTGTTTACAACGTACAAATACTAGTTTTGGAATCTAGGTTTTTACAGATATTCTTTGGAGTTTCTATGCATAAGTGATATAATTAAACGCGTGCGCGGTTATGCGTTTGTTATATGAAAACCGCTTGGATTGCACTTGCAGTTTTTGTGCAGATCATATCAACGCGGTGGTTTAACCGCGAATGTGTAAAGAGCTTCAGTAAAGAATATACTTTTATGTATTTAAAAATAATAGTAAAGTATTTTACTAGTAAAAATTCATAATATATCACTCTTTCTAATTAAAATAATAAAAACTGTTAAGTTTAGAACCACCTTCCACCGTTTTTTCAACTTGAATCGTTTTTAGTTTGAAGTCGTTTAAAAAAAGAAATAAAATCATTACAAAATTATCTTTTGTAATTATTTATTTGAAGAATGAATTACAATACATAATTTTATTTATTTAATTAATTAACAATAATTAACTTTCACAAGTTACAAAAAAAATAATTATTATAACTACTTAAATAATTTCGATGACAAATAAGTTATTTTATAAAGGAAGTCATTAAATATTGAAATGATGCAACATTACAAGTTCAATATAAAATGTTGATTATTTTAAATTTCACACTTAACCAACTGTTCTCTATATAAAACCTTCTTCAAATCGGCAATTTTAACTCTATTTCTTAAACAATAAGGTTGATATAACTTGACATTTTTCTAATAGTTTTGAATCCTTAATAGTACCTTCTATAAATCAATGGCAATTTAAACTCTATTGCCTAAACAATAAGGGTGATATAACTTGACATGTAGTTTTGTATCGTAGTTTAGAAATATAATAGACTAGAATAGAGAGAGGATAATCGGAACATATGTCGCGATTAGAATTTTTAGGGTTCATTTGGTTCGATAAAAAACCCTCAACGAAAATATACCTTGAAATATTGTTTGTTTCTATTAGGAAACAAACAATTGTTTGTTAGGTTTTCTTTGTTTTGTTTGTTTTGTTTTTATTATTTGGTAAAGATCGTTAAAAGTTGACTAGCCTCGTAAGACCTCGGGTCCCTTAAAAAGGACCAAATTTTTATAGTAGCTAACGCCGAGATTTTTCTAATTGCTAGTAGTAATTATCGCCTAAGGTACCTTAAAAAGCACCAAAACTTTGCAGATTGATGGAGTAAATATTTAAGCATTCTGAGAATAAAAAATAGTTTAATCTGTGACATTGTAATGTACACTACATGAATTGAGGGCTTTATTTTAATTTTCTAAAGTGTCACCTGTCAAATTTTATGACTTTATCGGCAAACATGGAAAAATTACGGGACCGAGGTAATTTAAATATTAAATTAAACATATTTTCCTTTAGTTTTAGCACAAAATTGTTGAAGGCGCATAAATTTAACAGTATAATCATTGCCCTCTTGTTGATATTTCAACTATATCGTGCGAAATCTAGAAACAATACCGACTCAAACTTTTATAGTCCTCTGCAAGGGACAAGCGGCTGCATGCTGTCAATACACATGCCTTAAATTTAAATTGCCAATGTAAGATGTATTTACAAATCTAGTAATGCTAATAATATTAACCTAAATTTTTTTTTGTCGTTTGATAAAGTTTAACTCATGTGCTGGAATATGCATACTTACCGTCATAAGTATTCTGATATTGATTTTAAAGAACTTTATTGTACTTTATTAAACCCTGTTGTACTTTAAAAGGGACCAATTAGAAACATGACCATAAATTATAAATCTTGCGATTTACTTTTTCGTTGAATGTCAACAAATGTGAGGCCAATTAAGGTATATCCGAACATATAAATAAAATCTCAAAATTACTTACCAGTTAATGCAAAATAATTTATTAAAAAGAATAATTTTGTATTAGAATCAACCTGAAGTACTTTATAAAGAACAATAAAAAAACTAGATTTTTACGAAAATGACTTTTATCCATCATAATATAGAGCTCCTGTTAATATGAGACTGATTGGATACTTTTAACATGACGAAATCCTATCTTAAAGTGTTCGGCGTTAGGCACTATAAAAAATTGGTTCTTTTAAAAGTACCTTCGGTCATAATTACGTCTTGCTTTTGATTTAGTCTCGGTCTTACGAGGCTAGAGTACTTTTTTATTTTTTTAGGCACCTTACTTATGAATATTTAAGCGTTTTGAAACATGCCTAAGAAGTTTTTTTTTAAACTAGTTGAATTTTAAATAAAACGTTTCTATAAGGTGAAAAATATCTTCCTTTTTGTGTCGAAACATTTTTTCGTGGATTATCATAAACCTAAGTATATTTATTTATTTATACATAAGTCACTTTCCTGTATAATACACAACAAAAAATATTTCCATTTTTCTTTCAAAATAATAACATCAGTCACAATACATAATTTGATCTTACATTTTGAACTACAGAACCCTCGAGAAAGTCCACGAAACTAAAATTGACGAAGAATTAAAATTCGTAGGCACGTGGAGGTATCACATTATGCCATTATAGAGGGTGATGTCGTTTCCTGCGATGACAACGATACGGAAAGCGTTTAAAGAGCCTCCTGTATAATTACTGACGGTTGCAACGGAATGGCGTTTTGGCGGGAAGATTGGTTTGAGGTTATGTTTCTTATGAATGTTTTTTTTTTCTAAAAAGATTGAATTAAAAAGATTTTAATGCGACTTTTAACCGATTTCAAGCACACACCCAACTAAGAAAGGTGGTTCACAATACGGTTGTTTATTTATTTATTTAACAGTTTATTGTAAGATGATAGTACATAGAGACAGAAAAAAAAGCGAAGTTATACAAAAGGTACAAGCATATTTCTAAAAGAAATTTCTTCCTGCAGACCCCACAGGCAGAGAAGTTAAGTTTAAGAAGTTGTTTTTTATTTGTAAAAAGTAATTCCCAGTTAACTCTGTTAACTCCTTGAAAAATAAATGACAGACTACAAAATTACCAGTATAACCACATACTATTCATTCAGCAGCACACAGGTGGGCCTCACGTGCGTACGCTGATTTTTTGTGGCTGTGTCCAGCGAAATGTCAACACCGGTCGCTAAGTTTGTTCACCCGTTTTAAGGGGTTAACTTTTTTTTAATGCAAGGAGTTCAGTGTATAAGGCCTTTAGGGTTGCGCACTTATAAGTTTTTTAAAAAAGCTAGTGAAAGTTTTAATGCCAAGTGATGGTAGAAATGTTTTTTTTTTAATTGTCTTGTCTACTAAGTTTTTGTGTTGTTTGTTGAACATACATTGGTGTTATGATCAAAGATGTTGGTCTTGTAGAGTCCATTTCACACGAAAGAAGTCCCCTAGCCGCGGCGCTGTTTATCATGTCAAAATTGACAATGTTGCCATTTATAAATACAAATTTTACCAAAATTATTTATATTTCAGATGTGATTTATCTAATATTACTAATTATTGCATACTTCGAGTGTCCTAGTCATTCAATGAATAGGTTGGTAGGTATACATTTTGATAAAAACATCTATTTACCTACATTTCTGGTATGTAAAAAGTACATTTTTATTAAGATAAGTAAGGGTTTTTCTACATACTAACAGGGAAAAGGTCAGAAAATAGGGAAAATAGACCTGTCAAATTTAGTTCTAAAAATATCCGGGGGACTTCTTTCGTGAAACGCACTTTAGCAATTACCATTGTTGATTCTGCCAGTGTCAAGTGAAATAAAACTTAATATAACTACATAAATATATAGTTTACTATAAGTACGAGATAAATATTACATACATACAAACACCCAGACTTAAGACAAACACAGCCTTGTCTCTGAAAATCGAACTCACGACCCACTTCATGGCAAGCTGGGTCACTACCACGACCAATGAGGAAGGACTATAAGGAATGGCCCCATTTTTTTCATATACAAATGAGTTTATGACAGCGTGCCAAGATTGCGCCAAGTTTTTCATAGTTTTCTTGGTGGATGACCTGTCAAACGATAAGAAATACCATACAAAAAGGTAGCCATTTTGCGCCAGACCAGGCACGCAGATCCAGACGGTATGGCTCCTTCTTATATATTCTATACTCAAAGACCACGACAACTGACCAATCATTCCTTAAATTAACGGCTACAAAATAGTTAAACATAACATGACATAAGTAACAAATTAAATGTACAATAGGGCAACACCCCGCCAGAGGGTTGCTACATTTAAAATGTAAATTATTTGTAATAAATAAATTATTCAATACTGGCAACACAACAGGTGCGGTGTGTGAGAATCGTTGGCTATTTGCATATTATCCTATAGATTACAATTACAATATAGATTGAATTTAATGGTAAAGTTTTTGATAATTTTGTGGGAATTTTTTTCTAAAGTGATTTTGCTGCGAATTATTTAAAAAAAAGTAAAATGAAAAGACAAATCGAGAGTGATAGTTTTATTCACGAAATGGCTTAAATCATTGTCTCTATAACTTCTATTACGTAAAAGAGAATTTATTAAATAAATAAAATGTGTAGCTCTCTCTCTCTATTTCAAATTTTCTTTTTTTTTCTTAAGTTTGATCTCCGTTCTGAATGAATTTCTGTAAACAAAAAACAAAATAACAGAAAAAAATCATCAATCATTTAAATCATACTATATCTCTTCGCTCTTCGTAATATAACCGCCATTTTTATTTTAAAACCACTCAATATTATTCTAACTCAACATTTTTAAGTCACTCAATATTCTAAAATCACAATCACTTATTATATTAAAATCTATCACTCAATAATCTAAATTTTTTCCAAAGACAACTAACAGATTTTCCCTCCATCTGCGCGCACGTGCGCAGGATTCCGTTATGTCGTCAGGTGCCCCCCCCCCCCCTGCAGGTGGCAACAACCGGAGGGTAGTCACCCCTCACCCCTAAGTTACAGGTTCATGCTGTTGTTTACATTAAATGAGGTAGCTTTAATAGTATGCTAGGTAAAGGAATTTCGTAATAGCTAGATGAGGAAGTGGGTTTTTAAGCAGATGGTGTTCTGGGAATTATTTTCAAGCTAATTCCTAGTAAGTATTAATAATAATAAATAATAATAAAAGTACTTTATTCATCAAAAAAATGTACAGTGCAAATGAGATTTAGATACCTTTAGTGTTAATAACAAACTTATGACTTAACCATACATATTTTGAGGAAAAGGAGAAAAATCCTCAGCATTAATGCTGATTTTCAGGACCCTCCGTTGGGACGTTGGGACGTTGGGACACGCCCCAGCAGAGCGACAAAAAATCGAGGATAATTGAACATACTTAGACTTAAATAAACTAATTTAATTTTAAAAGCCAACTGCCAATATTAAATAAATGTGGAGTGAGTAACTAAAATCAAATTAAAGTTAATTAAACACAAGTTATCTACCTATGTAATAAAATATAATGGTATCTACACACCAAAGCCGCCGGCTTTTTTGACAGTTGCCATTCGTATGACGTAAAGTCACCGAGCTAGCCGGGCGGCATGCCGGCGGCTTTGGTGTGTAGATAGCATAAGGATAATAATAGTAGTAAAGTTATCAAATTATTGATTAGTTAATTAAAATATTTACTGGATATCACTGTACTGGATATTAGTTCATTTTATACTTGTCGTATGTAAGAGTCTCTTAAAAAATAAAGGTTTTTAAAGGTATAATATCACCGCTTTATTTTCTTGCAGTAATACGCCACTAAAACAAGGTTTTACTTCAAACTCTTTTTGCCGTTTCACTACTACAAATTGAATTAAATTGTTAAATAACCCTATGTCTATTTCATAAAACATGACGTTTTATGGTATCTACACACCAAAGCCGCCGGCTTTTTTGACAGCTGCAATTCGTATGACGTAAATCCACCGGCCTAGCCCGGCGGCATGCCAGCGGCTTTGGTGTGTAGATAGCATTAGACAGATACTTTAGTTGTTAATAGTAATTCTAAACTGGTATCTCCAATTAGTAATTGGCTCCGACAAGCAAATTAAAAGCGACGACATTACAGTGTTGCCAATTTTTAATTCTTATTCTTTTTGAGGCCGGACGGCCAACGTTGCCGAGGTAGGTTCAAAAAACGATGGAGTGAAGACCTACGCTCATTCAGGGACTATTGGTGGGAAGCAGCTTACAACAGGAGTGTTTGGAGAGGCATGGGAGAGGCTTTTACCCAGCAGTGCGACGAAATAGGCTAAAAAAAAAAATATTTTTAGCCGTTTGTATTTTAAATTTCCTTACATTTTAACAATAAAATTCCCAATTAAAATCCTCCTCAGATTTCCTCGGAAGCAATCCAAGTAATGTACGTCTCGGAAGTTTTCTTTGTCACTAATTGTCTATTAATTGTCGCGTTTTTGCTCCATTGTATTACAATGAAGCAATTAACTGGGTTCAATGAACTTGTTTCTTTATTGTCGGTGGATGGCGGATGATAGGTGTTGATTGGGTTTTATGTGTAAAACATACATAAGTACTTATTTTTGTAAATGCTACTAGGTATTTACGCCAAGGATAAAACTTGCTACATAAGTATTTTTTTTGTTTTTAAATAGCATTAATACCCAAAATAAAGACAAACTCTACATAACGGATACAAAATTCCGAATATATTGAATAATTTATCATAAATTGTAAAAAACTTTGTCAACTTTGTCACCTTTTTGGCAAGCATTTTGTTTCTCCATACAAAAGACATAAACGCGTTCCCTTTGAGTATAGAATATTGTATAAGGAGCAGCCATACCGTCTGGATCTGCGTGCCTGATCTGGCGCAAAATGGCTACCTTTTTGTATGGAATTTCTTATCGTTTGACAGGTCATCTACCAAGAAAACTATGGAAAACTTGCGCCTACCATAAACTCATTTGTATATGGAAAAAAAATGGGGTCACCCCTCATATTCCTTCCTCATTGCGCGGCGCGATCCATTGATTTAAATTTTTTGATTTCTACTTTAAAATACCTACTTAAATGAAAACTAATAATTTAAATACCTACTCAAATTGTTTTCATTTTTCTTTAAGATAAAAAGTAGGCAATATCTGTAACGAGACTTTAACTTTACCAACCTTTTCTACAACTATGATATAACCAAGAGTTAAGAATTTACTCTTTCCTTCCACGTAATAAAACGTAACACGTAGATGACGTGAATTACAAAAGTAACCTACAAAGTGAGACAATATAGTGCTAGTTCACACGGATCCCACGCCCAATGTCTAGGTCGTGGGTTCTATTATATCATAGTGGGCTCGAAAGGAAAAATGCTCTCACTAAAGCATTTTAATCAGGTAATTTCTTTTCCGGTTGCTTTTTTTGAATGCTCTTCACGATGTTGAGAAAATAGGGAAGAAAATAGGAATGGAGGTTATTTAATTCTTTTTTTTATTTTTAATCTTTGAGTATCGTATTTTTTTATATTTTTAAGTGTAATTTTGAGAAGATAATTACAACCTATATGTATTAAAGCTTATGTGATAACAATAGATAAGATAAGATACCATAGACATACATACTCGTAGTTAAGTTGTCATGTTTTTTTCAAGATAACACGATAAATGCATACGAAGTCGGGGGCTGTCTCTAGTACCAACCTAAATACATATCCGGCACGCATCTCTCTCATCAGGGTAGGAAAAGACCACTTGGCTCCACATGCTACGATCCAAGAACACCTCTTTCGTTTCATCCCCATTCATCAACCGCCTCATACATGCACGTCAGTTTAGGGCACTCCTAACTTGGCCTTTCCGTAGCAAGTTCCCGATGTTTTCTTTATAAAACAATACAAACATAGAATAAAATATATATTTACAACATGAATATGTCTCCAAACGCGTCCCCACGAGGCAAGGTACCCAACGAGCTGGAAGCATTACCTTTTTGGATAGCAATGCTTAAATTCTTTGGCTAATTAAGCTGCCAACTATCGGATCACCCGAAGCCTCGCGTAGACGCGTCGAAAAGTCTCCGATTAGTACCTACACAAGTTGGTTTAAAGCTATCAGCTGTTTAACAAGTGACGACAGCGCTCTCCCTACAAGTTTTAAACCCTAACGCCTTTCCCCAAGAAGCCGTTTGGAGTGAAAAAAACGCAATCATTTAAAACAATAAGCGGGACCCTCCGTACAGCCGGCTTCCTGTCGTAGCTGTAACGTCTTTACTGGCTTTTGTTGATAAGTTAACTTCAATTGCAGAATGGATAGTTAAATTAATGTATCCATTAAAGTTTTTAACAATTTTAGGCCTGTTTTATCACTCTGACAGATATTTTATACCCGTCTCTATCTAAAACTATGAAATAGACTCAGGATTATCCTTCAGTTAAACTTTATCTATAGACGAAACGGGCACTTAGTTTTACCATATTTTACAGATATTTATTTGACAGATATTTTATACTTGTCACTGTAAAAACGCCATGTTATATGAAATAGGCATAGGTTTATCATTCATTAAAATTTTATCTATAAAGATCCGGGCCATGCCCGGGACGTGTCCGGGCCGTGACCCGTCAGGAGGGAAAACAATACGTCGTCGTCTTGACAACGGGAAGGTAGGAAGGAAAACGGGAAGGTAGAGAGACCTTCCCCGATGGGAAAAAGGCGTGACATTCATGTATGTATGTATGAATGTATGTATGTATGCATGTTAACCTTAGTTTAAGTACCTTAATTGTAAGAATTATCAAATATTTACCGAACTTATACCTACTCCTACTTTTTAACCTATTCTTGGTTATTGAAAATAAAGAATTTTTAAATGTTACCTATACAAAAGAGATAAAAGCCATAAGATAAATGAAAAGATACAAAATTACATCGTACAAGCGTTTATAATTGTCGTCAAGTTACCTACCTACATGGTAGATGTGTACATTTCCTTTACAACCTATAGTTAGATGTAAGAAAGGCGCCTCTCAAGGCCATACCGTCATCGAATCATCGTTCACTGACACTATACATGAATATTAATGACTGAGGATTATTGGCGGACAAGATGGCGGACTTTTTGCTTAATATATATCTTTAGTTAATATTTTTACTGGTTTTACGTTTTATTCTTACGTACGTACGCATTTATCCTCATAATATCTTGGATTAAAACAATATCGTAAAATAATATAGGCTATGGAATTTTTTGATGTATAAGCTACAATATTGCTAAGTTTTATCAAAATCTGTACAGTAGTTTTTGCATGACAGAGTAAAAAATATCCTCACACACGTCTATCTATCCATCGGTACAAACATTGACATTTTATAATATTAGGAGGATTAAGGACCCCAATAGGAGACTAGGCGTGACGGATATGTATGTATGTACGTAAGATAAGGACCTTTTATGATCATATTTTAAAATCTGTAGCTTGATCTGAGCCTTAAACAATCAGTCCGAAATATACCCAACTTCAGAATCTCGCAATCGAAAAACTAAATATCAAATCTTATAATAAGCTTAAGATAATCGAATTACCACCAATCAAAACTCGAAACATTAAAATCTATCACCCAAATAAAAAAGTCAACAAGTACTAATAAAGTTAACTTATTCAACCACTTTTCAAAACGGTCGTATTCATTATGACAATAGTTTGTAGTCACGCGATGCAAGTGCATAAGGGTGCACTTTGAGTGCAGGAATGCAAGGGTGTTCAGGTGATCGGTTAACAGGGTTAGAATTTACAATTATGGGGTTTACCACTACTAGTTTAACTCGAAGGTTTTTTAATGTGAGAATCTTGTGAGTTTTTGTTCAAGACACTGGATAGTAAGTAAGTAACCGATATATATTAGTTTAAGGAAGAATTTAAAGAAGTTATTTTTAATTTTTTTTTGTCTATCAACTTAATGTACCTACCTACTTAAAGTAAACTTCAAAAGGCAAACATGGCGATTGTATTATTTTTAATGACGAATGTTTCAGTTTCAAATTAAACTTTAACTTTGATATCTCGCTTTGTAACCTGGTTTTTAGAAAAACAATGCTAAATATTAAATTAAGAAATAAAAGAATATAAATAAAATGTTTTAAAAAAATCTACGTAAATTGTCATTTTTATAAAGAATCTACTAAAATGTCGTTTCAACATATACTACGGCTTATATCATGACATGTCCAGTGAACATGTCATGTTATTCAAATCATTAATTGTCCCGTAATAAAAACAAAACGTCAATGTTATTACCATAAAAAAATTCTCACATCCATATCTCAACAGGAAGTCATTAAAATATCACGATTAGAATTAATAGTGAGTTGCTATCGCGAACCTATGGTAGGGGCCTAAAAGTATTTGAGGGGTAAATTTACAATTACCATCGCATTTCCTGACCTACGCTTACGCAGGGGTAAGACAAATCTACCGGAAAATTGCTATTGTTTACAAAATAACTCATTTTTAGCTTTTCGACTGATCAATGTTCCGGTCTAATGGTAATTGGGGGGTTATTGCGATAGATATTTCTTTTTTTTTTATTAAAAAAATCTAGGCAAAGATCTTGTTAACTGTATTAAGGTTAGACCGTTTAGGTTTTGTGGAAAAAGTGACATTGTAGTGTTACAGACTGCCTTGGGTCTAATGAAGGTTATATACCTGTAACTAACTGAAAATATCCTACTAAAATTTTAAATGTTAATGTTTGTGCCAATAGATGGATTTAAGAGTGTTTGTTAGACCCAGAACACACGGTGAAACGCAAATGCAACGTAACTGAAACTGCTAGTTACTTTTGAGTTGCATCGCAGTTTCTGGTATAGACTTCCTTAGAAAACCACACACGACGTGTTTATTGTAAATTAGCAGACTAGGGCCCTCAGTAGTTTTTGCGTTGCATTTGCGTTTCACCGTGTGTTTTGGCGCTTACTCTTTCACGCAAATACTACTGAGGGCCATAGTCTGCCAATGTATGGCAGCAAGGTTTCAATTAGAGTGTAAATGTAATTTTTTCACACATTTGGTCGCAATCAGTGTAAGCCATTGTTTAGCAGAATATCAAATGTGTCAAAAATGCCATTGACACTGCCGACACACGACAGACGCTATTTTAAATTAGCAGACTTGGACCCCAGGTTTTGATGAAACTTGGCAATATTGTAGCTATTACAAATAAAACATTATTTCAAAATATTGTGTAAGTTTTCAAATATACTGGGTGTAACAGAAAGGGTACCTATATAAAGCCGAAACACAGCGATAGTCCTCATGAAACTGTTTGAACAATTTTCCCCAAGGAACATGGGTAGTAACTCGAAAAAAATTTTTGGATCGCCCATACTCACTCGATCAGCTGATCGGGCATTTTGTATGGGGAGGCGAAATTTATTTTTCGACTTACGACCCATGTTCCTTGGGGAAAGTTGTTCAGTTTCATGAGGACTATCGCTGTGTTTCGGCTTTATATACCCTTTCTGTTACACCCTGTATAACTATAAATCCGTACGAACTCGCGGGTAACCTAATACCTTGCTAAAACCCAAGTTAAAAACAATGATATTACACTGTCAAACCCATTTCAATCTTCATAAACATCCATTTGTCTAAACAGATACCTAATAAAATACATAAAATATCCGATACTCTGTTGCAGGCAAGCCCGTTAAAATCTCCGTTAAACATCGCGTCGTCTTTGTCTAACATTTGATAAAGACATTGACAGCTATAGGTTTAACGGAGTGTTAGTTTAATGAGATTTACAAAAACTGGTTGTTAATTAGTACCTATCTATGCAAATCCTTGACAGCTTTAGCTTATGTCATACATAAGGCATGGACACGAAGTAACTTGTCCGGACAGGTTCCGAAAATGTTTGAATACCTACATCTACCTGCTGGAGTAGGGTGACCTTGTGATTGTGTGTTCTTGGGAATTTATTTTAAAAAGCGGACAGTTTTTTTGGTTTGGACTTTGACTCATGCTTTGTGTTCCAACGTATACATACATAGGTACCTACATATCTGTTACGCTTTTCAAATCTAGGATGGGTTTCGGCGCGGTTGCGTTTTGACGTTTGATTTAACGTAGAGACATGCATAATATCTATCCCGCCTCTATTCCATCGAGGTAGGTAGAGATTTGAAGTACCTATGTTTGAGTCGTAACAAGTGGAGGACCTGTTACGACCCAAACATACTTTAAGTCGGAGGCTTGTTAAAGAAAGGCCAAGTCAAGAGTACCCTAAACCGACGTGCATATATGAGGCAACTTTTGAATAATATGGTCTAATCTTAGGCTTCAGTTAATCACTTGCGTTAAATACATTATATCATATTAATAGGTATATTATATGATAAAAGTTAATAATTCATACCAAATTTAGTACCTATATGATATTATGTTATGAATAATGAGTTTATGAATCCCTGAAAATCCAAACCCATGGTCAATCTAGTCATAATTAAATATGCCTTTGTCTAAAATTTCGGTTTAACGAAACAATTAACCGCAGTTCAATGTCACCAGTTTTTGTCCACGTGAGAAATATTCCGCGCCATTTTGTCAGCCATACTGGATTTTCAATGATGAATTACACTTCCTTTTTTTGTTGTTTTTAATTAAATTAAAGGTTTAGTTTGATGATAAGGTGGATATTTTTAACAAGTGATTTTTTTTTGGATTTTTATTTAAATGGCAGAAGAGAGGTAAAGGCTGATTTACATTGAGTCAGCAACTGACGTCAGTGCACTGTAGCAGTAATGTACTGACTTGAAATCAATTTCGGTACACTATGGCAATACCTCACTCAAGTGAAAGAGAAAATGAACGTCGTGTCGAATCAGGAAATCAAAATGCTGGCAGAAGAAGGCAAAGATGGCGTTTAATCCACCGACAAGAGCCTGGCTCTTAAATAAATGATGCCAATACCAGGTCAGTATCGACGCGACAGTGCACTGACGTCAGTTACTGACTCAATGTAAATCAGCCTTAAAGATGGCTTTTATTCCACCGACAAGAGCCTGGCTCTAAAATATATGAATGAATATAACATAGTTTTTCATAAGTAAAGAAAGTCCAGGAGTAACCTAAACTGACGTGCATGTATGAAGCGATTGATGAATATGCAAGCGAAAGAGGTGTGTTTGGATCGAAGCAACTGGAAGGAAGTGGTCTCTGATAGGAAACAGGCGTGACAGATAGGTATGTAGGTATGCGCGAGTACAGTTGTACATACAACATTACTTATCTGCTAAGTACAGTCAACTTCAGTCAAGAGCAGAACTATTAATACAATTTCTGCGTCTTTTTTTCTTTTCTGCATTTTCTTTTTTTCTTTTCTGCTTTTTTGTTCTTTTTTTTTCTTTCTGCTTTTTTTCTTTCTTTATTTTTTTCTATTTTCTGCATATTTCTTTTCTTTTTTTCAATGAAATTAGGTGTCAAGATTGATGTTTGTAAAATGATGAGATCATGATGTACTTCTTCTTCTTATTTAAGAGCTAAGCTCTTGTCGGTGGAGCCTCCTCCATCCCTTCCTATTCTCTGCCTTCTTTTTAACATCTTGATACGACATGACACCCGCCTTTTCCTTCACCTGTTCTAGGAACGTCCGCCTGAGTCTTCCTCTCTTCCTTTTC
The DNA here is from genome assembly GCA_947563765.1 of Anarsia innoxiella. Taxonomy (NCBI): domain Eukaryota; kingdom Metazoa; phylum Arthropoda; class Insecta; order Lepidoptera; family Gelechiidae; genus Anarsia; species Anarsia innoxiella. The sequence continues at coordinate 914,880 of OX387415.1, forward strand.
CCTTAAATTTTTCCTTCTATGATGTTTTTAGGAAAGAATCATGTCGTGATCATGATGTACTACGGAACTCTTTGATAGACTAAAAAAAAAGATCTTGACTCTTTTATTTTATTTTCCTACAGTTTTGATGGTATTATTATACTATACTTATTGAGTTTCACACTCGTTAAGGCGCCATTCTCACGGCGTTTGGTCGTTAGTGAACTAAGCTAACCTAAAATATAATTTGAGTGTCACGTTAGTAGCTTGTCTTTTGTTTTTATTGTTACTACGTTCATTTGTTTTATTGATATTTTAAAATGTACGAGAATTTGTATGAAATATAGTCACCTGACATTATATGCAGAGTTTCAGTGAAATTGAGAAAGGAAAGTCAATGGAAGGAATAATGTGGTCTCTGCTTACCCCAATATTGATTAAAAGTTGAATATAACTATAATTAAGTATATTCAAGATTTGAAGCCACGCCCACTTATGCATTAGGTCAGGACTTTTTAAAATCTAAAATGTTTTTTTTTAAATGCAAGTACCTAACTTTTCAGCACTGAATACCTTTGCCATCGTTTTTATTTTAAAGCAGGTTCCAAATAAACTTTTTTTTTAATTAAAAAAATAAATAAAAACTCAATGTCCAAGCAAACCAAAGCGATAAGTAAAGAAGCAAATGTGTCACTAAATATACGTAAATTATATACGTTTACACACGAGATACACATCGTCGGATCTTGAGGATAATGCGTGGGAATTTAGGACCACACGATCGCAGACTGGCGAGATACGTCTGAAGATATGGAAGATTAATTTGTTAGAAGTTTATTCGGTAATTACTTATTTTCTGAGATAAATAAATGAGTATAAAAGGAAGTCGATAAAGTATAAACATTGTATTATTACATACCCAACCACATGTTAACCTAACGATAAAAACGAAATTATAAAAATAGATATTGCTAAGTTAAACTTGTACTAATTTGATATTCTGTGGTATTTGTAAAAAAAATGTGTTGCCTACTGGTTCCACAACCAATCGAGTTCCTCTATATTTGACTTTTGATGAAGATACCCTGGACAGATTCGCCTGCGTTGCCTGGAAGACATTGCTACCTAGCAATAAGACCACTTGCTCGTAATTCTTTGTCTGTATTGTATTATTTTATTTTTATCACTGTGTCATTTAGTGCTTTAAGAAGTATTTGCATAATTAATTAAAACAAAAAAGACAAAATTTAAAAAAAAGAGTATTTATTTTAATTTATTTAATAGTTTATTGTAAGAAGAAATTACACAAAGATAGAAAAGAAAAGAGAGTATTTGTAGTAAAAATCAAGACAAATATCTCAAGACATATCTTCATACACCCACCTCGTGGTATCGTCGTCATTGTATTGCGTAATTTCCCACAGCCTTCCTCCGCGTCGGGGTAACCTTTTTGTATGAGATGGACACGAGACGGCTCAAATAACATGTTGCTAGATAGATCGTTAAATTTAAAGCACTGTTAAATCTTTAGCTGCTTGTAAAATCAGAGGAATATTAGGATATTTGGATAGGCGATTAAAAATACATATAGGTACCTATTCAAAGGAAGACCCACCTTGACCTTACCTTTTTATTGGAAGTGGTCTCTGCCTACCCCAATGGGAGAGAGATGTGACGGATATATTATATAGGGTGACTTCAAATTAGTGAACGATAGAAAATGATATGCATGTACTCGTGATAACAAAAAACTTTTACTATGGGACCAAGGTCGAAATCATCAAAAAATTTTGAACTCCCCATAAAAAATGCATCAGCTGATAGTACGGGGGAACAATTTTTTTGTATGATTTCGAAATTGGCCCCATAGTAAAAGTTGTTTGTTATCACGAGTACATGCATATCCTTTTCCATCGTTCACTAATTTGAAGTCACCCTATATGTATACTCATTTATTTTCCCCCAGTTGTATGAAGAGTTCATTAAGTTTTTTTTATGGCAACTAACCTTATATAGCTTATGTATTGTGTCTTTTGATGTTTGAGCTCCAATTAAATTTAAAAAAATAAATATAATAAGGGCATCGCTCTTGTCGGTGGAGTCTACACAAATCTGCTCTGTTTTCTGCCGTCTTTTTGAGCACCTGATGTTATTCTGTATAAGCTACAATATTGCCAAGTTTCATCAAAATCTGTTCAGTAGTTTTTGCGTGAAAGAGTAACAAACATCTATCCATCCGGCACAAACATTGACATTTATAACAGTAATAAGATATTTTAGCTAGATATTGTTACCTACTTTTGTATTGTAACAGCAAATATGGTGTATGTTGATTTAAATGCAACGAAAACATTTGAATATGGAACAAAAGGCGTCCTGTGAGTTGCACTGAGATACATTTGCCGGGAAGCCTTACATTGAAGTTATTTTTTATGGAGGAGGCAATTTTAATCAACTTGAATAGAATTTTTGTCTGATACAATTCCCTTTATATGAAATACTAATGTATCCATCGATATAAGACTGTACGGTTGAGAAGTAGGTTAATGTTAAACTGTATAATAAATATCGATAGGGCCTGATTGTAATTGCTCGTAAATAAGAGTCTAAGTTTTGTTTAAGAAGTTTGCGTGTGTATCACCATAAAAAAATAAAACTTGTAAAAAATAATTTTGTACCTACACACCAGAACAAAAATGGTGGGGTTGCCAACAGTAGATGAGGCGACTGATGAGTGTGAATAAAGCGAAGGAAGTGTGTTTGGATCGAAGCAAGAGGAAGGCGAGACAGAGGTGTGATAGATATGTATGTAGGTATGTAAGAATCTAGCAAGAAACTCCGTCAACTTGCTCTTTTCAAATAGGTACGATTTTACAATTTTGTATGCCTCCTATTTTCTCTGACTTCGAACATCGGAGTCCAAAGCAACAACAATGGCCGGCCGGGGCACGATCCCGCGCTGGATTTTGTTTAAATAAATAGATACGTACATTTTATTTACAAAACGGAAGCCGCCGTTTGATTTATATTTGCGTGCAGAGGTTAAGAAGCTCCTTGCTTGTTTCTAGAACGTTCTAGATGGAATAATGGTTTGTGTTGTTATACTTGTCGTTTAAAACAGTAGTCTTTAAGGTCTTTAAAAAAAACTCGAAAACAGTTTAAGAAAAAAATCAATGAAAAAGTGTTTCAGGGTAATTATTTTTTAAAATCACCATTGTGACAAAAATGAAACAAAAATGAAAGTGTTACAAAATTAAACTTGTTACAAAAAATAACAAAAATGAAATATTAGGGCTTACTCATAATTAGAGACCGGATTATATGCGTTTGCATATTCGCATATGCATTTGCATATTTTAGCCATTCTCCGCGGTAATCGCATTTTTTACCTAAGATCTAGTAATGATGCATATTATAGGTACACTTACAATATTTTTCACTCAGTACCAATCAGTAGTCACGTAGATCTTTTGTTTTGACAGTTACGATAATTAAACGAAAGAGACAAAAGAACGTCGCGGTCGTCTATAGAGCGTTTTATAGAATACTTCCTATGCTGCCATGTTGGCAGCATTGAAAATTTGTACTGCGATGAATGAATGAAGGTGTCAGTGGCAGTACAAATTTTCTGAATCTATACAAACAATGAATAAAATACGCCAAATGAACTCCACTTGCCAAATGCATTGCCGCAAAAACTTAAAGAAAAGTTTGAAAACATATTGAACAATAACCCAGGTTTTCAAAGTTTGTGTCAAATTGATAGTTTCATTAATGGGACGGCAGAACTTTTGCAAGAAGCTATAAGTGCTAATATAGCACCCAAGTTCAAATTCTGCCCAGTTACCTACCTCAGTGGATGTGGAGCGAACCTTTTCCACTTACAAAAATGTTCTAAATGATCGAGGACACAATTTTACCACTGAACATTTAGAAAACCATTTGATTGCTTACGTTTACAAAATTTTTAAATAATTTTAATCATATAATGTTACTGTACCTATTATCGCCTACTAAAAAATAATTTACTAATTGTATGTTATTTTGAAATAAAAAAAGATTCCTAAAATGTATCATTTAATTTCGCATATTCTGTCAATTTTCGTGCATATTTCAAACATTTTTCATGCATATTTGCATGCATATAACAAGCTTTTTATGTTGCATATAATCCGGTCCCTACTCATAATGCACACTCTATCTTTTACTATTTTCTTTTACTCATGTATTAAATGTCATGCAATGAAATGAAACACAATACCAATAATCAACACAAATTGTATTTTTTTATATATAATAACAACATAAAAGATTATTCTCTTTAACATAAAATATAAGAAAACATAATTAAACAAAATATTTCATTGACATAATAAAATAGAATTAGTAAAAATTATATGTGGCTGAGGCTTTTTTTACTGCATTTGGATGCGCATGCACAATCACGCTCCGATTATAATGTTTAAATTAGTGGTCCACATTATAGTCACCGATGTGATTACAGCTTTACTTCATTTTTGTAACGTCATATTTGTAACGTCATCAAAAATTGTTACAAAAATGAAGAAGCAACATTGTTTGAAAATAATCTCAAATAGTTTATGCCAACAGAAATCTCAATGAGTGAAATCACCGTGCATTTTTATAAATTTATTTATTTATTTATTTATTTATTTATAACAGTATAATTAAATGTAACTTACAGACAGACTTATAAAGATACATAATAAACTGTTCCAATAAACAATTAATGTAAAAGGAGCCGCTTACCTGTGTATTTTGACAAACAACACAAAATGGATAAATTAAAACTGGAATTTTTCCGGTCGACAAAAAAACACGCGTCGTGCACTTTTTCACACAGTAAACGAAATGACCGATTCAAATTCGTTTCTGGCGTGCCATTGACTCGTTGAACTGCTAAGTGTTTCTTTTTCTAGTTTTCAATTATTACCAGATTTATTTGTTACAAAAATGATAAACAAAAATGAACAAAATTTCGGACGATGTTTTGTAAGTAAAAAATATATATTTAAAATTATTTAAATTAAATAATGTATACCGAAGAAATACGCTTTCACTGTTGTCTAGGCGATATATTCACTCATAATTAAATAAAGGTTCCGGTAACTTTTTTAGGTCAAATTTTGTAACGTATCTCGTGAAGAGGACAAATAATTTTGTATAGGGACCATCCGAACCCACTGAGAAAAAATAAGTATTATTTTTTTAATTGTAATATTTAATACATAAAACTGTTTAATTCTACTAGACAATACAACATTGTACAATAATAGATACTTTTTTGATACTTAAAAGTATATTTAATAAAAAATATCGCGTATGGACAATTTTTTTCATCCAAATGGTCATTTTAAAAAATAATCACCCTTCAATGTTCACCTGGCTTCCTTTGTTTGTATGTCAGAAGGCAAGATGAAACATTGTGACACCTAGTAAAAATACTGTTTGTATATTTTATTAAGAAAAACTAATTCTTTAAAAGCTTTCATTGCTCTCCGTTCTATTGTGCCAGGATTCGTTGGCCTCCACTGAAATATTTGAGAAATAGTAGAGACAAATTTGACTTATAAGATTTTTTTTAATAGCCAGTTTCGTCCCACTGTTGGACAAAAGCCTCATGCTTCTCCTTAGATTCCTGTCAGTAGCTGCTTCCCACCAATATTCCCCGAATGTGATCAATATAAGAAATACATTTGATTAATCATTCATTTTCATTTGTTACAGATTATAAAAGCAAAATGCTGAAACTACGTCAGAAGATTCGCAAGAAAACTCAGTGAAACAACTAAAAACTATTCGGTAACGTAACGATGTGACAGTCAAGTGTAAAAACTAGACTTTCTGAAAACTTTCCAAAGTTCCAATAGCCATCAAGAATACTCCTTTCAATTCTCTACTAGCTAGTAAAAACGTTAAAATAAGTGCCAATAATAGTGCAAATAACAATAACAAAAAAAAACCATAGAGTTATAAAACGATCAGAAGTGTCGGTTATAAAAGTTCAACGAACTTCGAAAAGCAACGATATTTAAAACAGTGCCACGAATTTAACTGCCAGTGTTATAAACGTTCTTTTTTTGAATTTTGAAAAGTGATGTGCTGAGGTCGCGATGGATCTTCACGCTCCGCAGTTGGTGGTTCATGGTTATGAGCCTCATGCTCCATTGTTGGAGGTGGAAGGTTTAGGACCTCATAGTCCTCAGCAGAAGGTGCTGATTCATGCGCCTACGCTGCAGGGTCAGGAGCTGATGAACAATGAACATCGGAATGGAGGTGAGTATGGTTTTGTTATGCTCCTCGATTTGTTTTTTTTTTTATATTTATATTTTTTTGGCTTTGCCTTTGACCAGCAAAGGGATTTATAACAGATTTAAAAAAAAGGTTCTTGTGTTTTTAAAATTTACTTGCCATTTAGAATAACGTGATTAAAAATCATAAATAATTTGTTCAATTAAACATACGTCTAAGTTTTGAGTTACAAATTAATTTGGAGCGTTAAAAAAATATAGAGTTTTAATGTAATAAAAAAAGAAGATTTTTCATAATCTAATGTTTTGGTAGTTTAATAGATTTTTTTATCAATCCTTGATTTGAGAGCAGATGTGTCTGATCTGACGTAGAGTACGACTTTTCAGATGAGCAGTACCACGCGCACAGCAGCAACCAAAGTGGAGATGGTGAGTCTTTTCATATATTAAAAATGTAATAAGGCTATGAAAAGCGAAGTGAAAAGGAAGATGGAGAAAGAGAAGTAGAAGTAGATGAAGTGTGTTTTGGATCCCAGCAAATGGAGTTAAATTGGTCTCTGTCTACACCGTGTCCATCGGTGAGAGACGTCATGATGGGCATGAAGGTCAATAAAATGTATAACTACACAGATCCGGACCGTGTCCGGGATATGTCCGGGCCGTGGTCCGTTAGGAGGGAAAACAATACGTCGTCATTACAACGTGTCCGGGCCGTGTCCGGGACGTGTTTCACTCCTGACGGGCCACGGACCGGATGTGAATAGATAGACCTTTAGGCTAAGAATGTTTTTTTTTTTTCATTTAAGGTCATTAGATGTAGAATTTCACACATTTATTGATGGTTGGTAGCAATAACATTTCAAGCGTTATTCATTTTTGAAGAGGCAAGGGAACTTCTAATAATTCTAAGCTCTATGGCAACCGTATACAATGCATTTCTAAACACTGCATTTCATTTTACATTTTTGATTAACTGAAAGATAATTTGAGAAATATATCTAAATTGAAATATTGAATGGATTGTCAAGTGTGACGAAATGCGATCCGCGAATATGATGCAAATGAAATATAAAGAAGTGTAATTTAAAAATAACATCTTTATTTAAGGCTTTTTGTGTAATCTAGTATTTGGTGTGACGTAAAGGCTTCGTAAAGATTCATAGTTAATTTTTTTTCATACCTACCTATGAGATTTTAAAAATACCTATCTATATATCGATTTTTATTACGCGTTTTCTGTAATTTGTTATTTTATAAGTATACAAATATAATATTTATATCGGTAAGTAAATATTTAGGTAGGTACCTACCTACCTACAAGATGTCATATTTCTACCTAACTCAATTAAAACCATTAAACATCATTACCATAACCCTTCCTTTCGCCTTCACCATAGTTGGTTAAAAAATTAACAGATCCAAACCACGAAACTACGAAACGGATACGATTCCTTCTAATTCGTCAGTACCCTTTAAAAAAGGTTAGAAAATAAAAACAGAAGTGTCCTACTGAATGACGTGCACTGCTTCGAAGACACATCGTCATCTACTTTGTAATACGTATAAATTTCTATAAGGGTAGGGTGATGTTATAGGCGAATTTTGTTCAAGCTATAATTAGGTTGTCAGCCCTCTTAACGTCCCCACTACAGGGGCCTACTCTCACACAAGAGTGTTTCGGCCGTAAAGGTCTCTATCTACACAAATCCGGGCCGTGCCCAGGACGTGTCCAGGCCGTAGCCCGTCAGGAGGGATAACAATACGTCGTCATGACGATACAAAATGTATGGAATGATATTTTTTCCCTGACACGTCCCGGTCACGTTGTCATGATGACGTATTGTTTTCCCTCCTGACGGGCCACGGCTCGGACACGTCCTGGATCTGTGTAATAAAAGTATCTTTATGTTTTTACCCTTTAGCCCAAAATTATTGTAAATTCTTTGTAAATCACAATTATCAATAATCGATAAAAAAATATAAATTTGTCATATTTAAGAACTCTTAAAATCCAATTATAAACATAACCTTCGACACTGAGGTTCTAACTGACAATCATCCCTAGAAATAGTTGGACATAAGGGTTCAATCTTGACAAACATTGCTAGCACTGACACCCAACCCAGTGTCGTATAACAAAACTGATCTTTCGTCGGCGGCGGCCAACTAATTTCACACCGATTTAGGCAAGTGTACTTGCACAAAAAACGCTCCATTCACTCGCTACTCGACTAGCTACTCGCCTCCAGTGAAATTGTTTTGAATGAACCTCTTGACAGGAATGCCATATGCTGTTATGTAATGTTTCATTTCTGTTGCTAGGCGAAGAATTTTAATAAAAAGTGACGTTGGTCTTTTGAAAGATATTCTGGTATATCAGGGCAAATAAGTATAATATTTTAATCTGCCTAAATAAAAGACAAACATACATATCTGTCATGTCTCTGTCTCCTTTTTCCCATCGCAGTAGGCAAAGGCCACTTCCCTCCACTTGCTACGAACCAAACACACTTCCTTCGTTTGCAAGGGATTAAGGATATGTTTCTGATTGGATTCAATGAATAAGGTATTTAAATTTCGGCTATTTTTGGCTCATGCATTTTAAGAAAGGCATATGATTTTGTCAATATAGGTATATTATGCAAGTTACTCCTGACTTTTTCCTTCTTTAATAGAGGTGGGCCGAGTAGGTACTCGGTTAATACTCGGTACTCGGCATACTCGGCACTTTTTTCACTACTCGTAATCGGCCGAATAACTCGGTAAAAATGCCGAGTACTCGGTGCAAATAAATCTACCTTGCGCATTGGATCTGTTTGGTACATCATAGTCTAATTCCTTCTAATGGTACATATTTACGCCTTTGCCCATCTAGAGCAATGTTATAAGCTGCTAAAACCATAATTATTTAGGAGAAAATTTCATAAACAGTGTTTTATAAAAAAAAATCCTCCTTTGACCTTGCGGTTTATTGGTTTCATTCGAATAATTAGCGGGGTGCGAAGGGAGGGCTGTAACATCGTTTGCTCCCGATCTTGTTAGCGCGCAATTCTACCTACTTTAAGTATACCGAGTAACTCGGCCGAGTACTCGGCTCGGTAAACTTTAAACCGAGTAATACTCGGTACTCGGTTACTCGGTAAAACTAGTACTCGGCCCACCACTATTCTTTAACAAGTCCCTTTCTTTCAATTTTTAGTTTTCTTTCTTTAACAATAAATACGTTCGTCTTCTTCCCAAGTATTTAACTTCATTAAAATCATTTCTGAATTGAAATGACAACTCAGCAACATTGACTTATAATAACCTACATACCATACTTGTACTTTCTTCCAACATGAATGGGAGTTGAGATCACGTAGACAATGAGCCGACGGGGTTCCCAGGGAAGTGGCTGCGGTTTTGGTGTCCATTACACGTTGCGTACAAGTACCAAGATTTGAGCCTCTTATGCACTAGCGGTCGAACGTGATTTGACGTGTGATTGTGCCTCACATGCGTTTATGCAATAGGGATGATGACTACATTCGAAAATTAAAAAAATAATTAGTCCGTCTTTTAGGCTATTAAAAATATTTGAAACACATTTTTTACCTGATCAATTACATATATAAATACAAAGATACAGAGCATTAAAGTTACGGAGTGGGGGGTATTGACGTCACTCCTACGTAAAAATCCTACTAAGGTGTGACGTCACGAGCAAGTTTAACTCAGTTTATCTGTGTCATTTTTAGTTTAAGAGAAAAAAGAAAAAATACGTGTCGAATATTTTAAAGTATTTATGTAATAGACTAAAAAAATTTTTTTAGTCATCATACTTATTGAAATTAAAGTAAAAAAAAACCTTCGGAATAGTTCATTAAAACATATCTATCTAGTAGGTAAAAATAAGTTTGTGCTGAAAGATGGATAGAAGTGAGTCCCTCAAAAACCACAAATTGATGAAGTTACTGTTACACAAATGCGCAGGTGTTCAAGGCACATGAGAAGCTATGGAGAACCTAAGGTTTTATCCATTTTACTGTAAGTTAGGTCAGACACGTCCCGGATCTGGGTCTATGTGTAGCTATAATACGTCAGAGTGATATACCAGACTATATTATTTTATTTTACGATACCTACTGCTTAATATATATGTCCAATATATAACCATAAATGCTTGTAGAGTCGCGAATCTATATAAATAAAAATGAATTGTTGTTCGTTAGTCTGATTAAAACTCGAGAACGGCTGGGCCGATTGAGCTGATTTTGGTTTAAAAATGTTTGTCGTAGTCCAGGGTAGGTCTAAACGGTGAGAAAAATTCGAATAATTGCCGGGAAAGCACTAAAAACAGACCTTTTCTTTTTCCCATACAAATGTTTTCTTACTAAAATGTAGAGTCAATTTGAACTTTATTCCTACACAATAAAGTTCATTCTAAGGCGGGACAAAGTTCGCCGGGACAGCTAGTATGTAAATAAGTATACTGAATGATATTAAGATGTTACATAAATTTTCTAAGATATAACGATAAATGCATACAAAATCGCAAGCGCATGTTCAATTACATTACCTAACCATCAAACTTTAGCTACCTCGTCACCACGTAGGTACATCGTATGGGGTCAGATCGGCCTCAAAGCGCCACGTTTACATTTTTTTGCTCCAAGTTTCGCTTTCGTCGCGCGTGACTGTCGTGGCCTGAACCCCGGACTCAACACGTTTGATTATTCGATTGTATTTTTATGTTTGGTATCGATATTAAAGTCGATAGCATCTATAGGTATAGTATACGTTGAAAATTAGATCCAACATGATGTATGGCAACACCAATGAGAAAGAAATGTAAGGAGTGGCCCCATTTTTTTTCATATACAAATGAGTTGATAACAGCGTGCCAAGTTGCGCCAAGTTTTTAATAGTTTTCTTGGTAGATGACCTGTCAAACGATAAAAAATACCATAGGTACAAAAAGGTAACCATTTTGCGCCAGACCAGGTACGCAGATCCAGACGATATGGCACCTCCTTATATATTATATACTCAAAGGGCAGTACGGTGTAATCTATCTATATATATAAAAATGAAACCCGTTTTCCGTTGTCACGGCATCACGCCTGAACGGCTGGACCGATATCGCTAATTCTTTTTTTAAAATGTTCATTGAAGTCCAAGGATGGTTCTTACGGTGAGAAAAATTCGAATAATTGCCGGGAAAGCCCTAAAACAGACCTTTTCTTTTTCCCATACAAATGTTTTCTTACTAAAATGTAGAGTCAATTTGAACTTTATTCCTACACAATAAAGTTCATTCTAAGGCGGGACGAAGTTCGCCGGGACAGCTAGTAATATATATAAGCTGACTAGGCTTTTGAAAGTAATTTAAAGTGATTTTTTAAATGCAAGTGTTTTTGTGGATTCTGCCAATAATGTCAAGTTAAGTACCTACATAAAGCTTACTTTAATTTATAGGTATTTATTATATAATAGAGTAAGTAATACTAGAGGCTGCCCGCGACTTCGTTCGCATTTATCATCATATCTTGAAAAAAAATCATGATATCGTAAAATAATATAGCCTATGTGTTATTCTGATGTCCAAGCTAAGTTATTGTAAAATTTCATTCAAATCTGTTCAGTGGTTTATACGTGATAAAGTAACAAACATCCATCCATCCATCGGCACAAACATTGACATTTATAATATTAATAGGATAAGTAAATGTTTATAGTTTAGGTACCATACAATAAATTCATACACGTAATACATACAAACACCCAGACTTAAAACAAATGTCTCTGTTCATCATAGCAATGTTTGTATCCAGTGGGAATCGAACGCACGACTAACGGCATGGCAAACAGAGTCACGAGTCACTACCAACCTCGCCAAATGGCCAGTCTAATTTAAAATTAGATCTTAAAAAGTGTAGAAGATAGGAGGGAACATTAACTTTGCACAAACACTCAAACAAACAAACAAACAAACAAACAAACAAACAAACATCTCTCACCACTGCATATACCTGCTCCGTTCCGTCGTGGGTAGACTATTTCACAAAATTGACACCTAAAAGAGAAGGAAAGTATATGTCTCCAACAACCCCACTCACAATACAATAAAATAAAACAAGTAGATATAACCCGCAAAAACTAACTAGACACTATTTAATATGAAAGCGGTAAGGATCTAGGGTTCTAGTTAAGTATTACATGTAACAGAATGAGTAACCACTGGTTCTCACAATCTCACGTCTCGAACCTGTCTGTGTCGTGCGAGTCATGCCATTAGTTCCGCGCCGCGATCGCCGGAAGTCATCGTTTTATATTTTTACATTTTCAAATTGTCGAAGGGGTACTGGCCGGTTAGAATTAAAAAATATTAATGTTCTTTTTTTGAATATTTAATTGATGTATTGGAAAAGTTGTGGTAGGTGTGGTTCCGTGTATAATTAATTTAAATCTAGGAAAATAAACAAAAAGTGTTAGATAGTTTTAATTTACGTATTTTAAATCATATTTCATAAATGATTTTTTTCTAGCCTATTTCGTCCCACTGCCTCTCCAAACACTCCTGTTATTGGCTGCATCCCACAAATCTTCCCTGAATGAGCGTAGGTCGTCACTCCATCGTTTTTTGGGCCTACCTCGGCGACGACGTTGGCGTCATTTAATATACACTTAAAAGTACCTATTTATTTATCAGTGAAACAATTTATTGATTCGTCTTTAATTAAACCAATATTGTAGTATAAAATTCATCAATTTCTTTAAGTTAGTTATAAAACTTCGTTTGTATAATCAATATACAAATGTTTCAATGGGTCTCAACATTTTGATCAACTGAACCCTAAAACAGCGGAAAGAAAGAGACAACAACACAGCCTCTCGTTCCGCTCGATTAGAACGTTCTTTGTTCATATTTTGACAGCTCCCCCTCCAATCACAATTAAGTGCTCGCGCATTATGATCTCGTTTAATTGCTTAAAGATTTATATCACGAGAAATGTCAATTGAAGTTCGACTTTATCGTTTAGGGATAAGATTCGTTGTTATTTGTTTGAGAAGTTTATAGTCTTGCGAAGTTCGCAAGCAAAAAAAATTGCACTAATTACCTATCTATCATTTTTTTACATTTTTTTTTTTACTTTTGATACTTAATTTGGTACGAAAGACGGATCTGGGGGAGTCCTTTGCTCAGCAGTCGAATATAACATACTAATATACATATAAAAAAAACCTTAATTTACAAAAACTATCTTCATGTGTAACAAACTCTGAAATAGTGGCTATTTTCTTTTTTTACCCTACTACGGCAAAGCCAAAAGGAAGGGTAATGTTTTTTTCAATTTTGAAGACATTTTATCAGCTAATCGAACTAATATATTTCTATGAAACCGTAAAGAATCCTATACATATAAAATATGTATGTATTTCTTTTGGAATTTTTCGAGATTTTCCTTAGAAAAAGCTGCAAGATATTATATCAGCCTATATACCTACTTACATACCTATATTACCTACGTATAGTCAATTGCTGTCAAACTATACTGAATCCTTCCAAAATCACTTTTAACGCGTTGAAATAAGAATGTAAATCTAAATGTATTTGGCTACAATCATAAAGATGTCATTATCTCATACATGAAAGGTACATCTATCATCGGTCGTATTATAATTAACAAAGCTTTAAACTAATGAACCGTGATGCAATACATCAAAATACACACATCAACAATGTCTAGGGATATTTCAAATAAATATAATAGGTATCTAAAATTCTATGAATTTTTTGTTAAGAGAATAATATATTAAAATAAACCTTGTTTAATTACTCATCTAATCTGATAATAAAATTTTAGATGAAGTTTAATTTATAAAAAAAAAGTTAGAAGAAGAGAAAAAAACTCGATCAAAATTTCAATCTCAACTTAAATTTTTAAACATCAATACCTAAACAAAACATTATTTTTAATAAAAAATGTTGAAAACGTAAAATAAACTATCCGTGGATCCAGTTAAGGCACATCTGCAGTGGTTCTGTATACTCAAAATAATGGAGTCAATATCCTGTTGCGGAATACTGTACCTAGACCAACTGGCTAGCTTAGCATGGCACTCCGCGACAAGACTTTGTCATGCGTTTGTCACGCTTACATCTCTGTCTATAGTTTTAAATGTGATAAGGACAGCATACGTGAGATAATTGTTGCGGCACGCCGTGCTAAGCCCCCTACTAAGATGCAAGAAAAGCTGGTTTTCAGTACAAACTACCTAACTATATTTTGAATTAAATATTTAGAAGTTGTCTTAAATCCAAAGTTTCAGTAGTCAACCCCTAAACTGATATACTGATCAATTGATCATTCACTCAATCAATTTGTCAATCCACAATAGATATGTATTAAGAGCACTTAACTTAATATATCTCGTTATTAATTATCACTGAGTGAGTACCTATATATATATATGAATAAGAGCTAGTATAGATAGATATACATACATACTATATTCATTAAAATCTGTTCAGTACTTGTTTTTACATGTTTTTTACTTTTTAAGTGCCTATTAACATCTTTTGGTTTATTTTGGATGCTTCAGAGTTAAAAATTTATGTAAAACAAACTACTTACTTGTACTGTGATATACATGTAAATTACTGTGATAACAAGTTAAGTCAACATGTACTTAATTGTATATAAGAGTCTCGATTTAAAAAAAAGATATATTGCACATAACGTAGGGCCCTGTGCCGAAGGTTTCTTGCCGTTTTCTTCCTCTCGGCTATACAGGTAGTGAACCGGCAGAAGTTTTAGATCAAAAAATTGACATAAAAAAAGTGTAATGAATTTTGCCTATTTTCTTCTTCTTATATATAAAAATGAATCGCAAAATGTGTTGGTAAGCGCATAACTCAACAACGCCTGGACCAATTCGGCCAATTCTTTTTTTTAAATGTTCGTTGAAGTCCAAGGATGGTTCTTACGACGAGAAAAAATCGAATAATTGCCAGGAAAGCCCTAAAACAGACCTTTTCTTTTTCGCATACAAATGTTTTCCTAATAAAATGTAGAGTCAATTTGAACTTTATTCCTACACAATATAGTTCATTCTAAGGCGGGACGAAGTTCGCCGGGACAGTTAGTTTTTGAATAAAACACTTTTCATTTTCATTTTCATGAAAGAGTAGGAGGTACTTAGAGAGGTCTTTTCATTTTCATTTTCATGAAAGAGTAGGAGGTACTTAGAGAGGTCTTTTCATTTTCATTTTCATGAAAGAGTAGGAGGTACTTAGAGAGGTCTTTTCATTTTCATTTTCATGAAAGAGTAGGAGGTACTTAGAGAGGTCTTTTCATTTTCATTTTCATGAAAGAGTAGGAGGTACTTAGAGAGGTCTTTTCATTTTCATTTTCATGAAAGAGTAGGAGGTACTTAGAGAGGTCTTTTCATTTTCATTTTCATGAAAGAGTAGGAGGTACTTAGAGAGGTCTTTTCATTTTCATTTTCATGAAAGAGTAGGAGGTACTTAGAGAGGTCTTTTCATTTTCATTTTCATGAAAGAGTAGGAGGTACTTAGAGAGGTCTTTTCATTTTCATTTTCATGAAAGAGTAGGAGGTACTTAGAGAGGTCTTTTCATTTTCATTTTCATGAAAGAGTAGGAGGTACTTAGAGAGGTCTTTTCATTTTCATTTTCATGAAAGAGTAGGAGGTACTTAGAGAGGTCTTTTCATTTTCATTTTCATGAAAGAGTAGGAGGTACTTAGAGAGGTCTTTGCCCAACAGTAAATTGGTACGCATTTATCATCATAACTTAGAAAAGTAACACAAAATCTTAAAATACTATAGCATACATGTTATTCTGATGTGCAAGCTACAATATCGTAAAGTTTCATCCAAATCTATTCAGCAGTTATCACATGAAAGAGTAACACACATCCCCGCTTCCATCCATCAGCACAAACATTGACATTTATAAATAAAAGAAGGATAAATCTCAAAATTATCATTATATTTTATACTCTTCCATCCCTCTCACAAATCACATGTTAGAGCGAGACAGCACACCCACTTAGCGCTTGGTTTTGGTTAGTTAACTCAATTTAGAAGATAGCTTTGAGGGTTCCGTAGTAAATTAGTAGGTAAGTAGGTACGTTGATTTTGTTTCTTGAATTTGTGAGGATCTCTAACTAAGATGTATATAAGTACCTACTTGACTCGGTTCTAAATAATAGGTACTTATGTAGCTACTTATTAATGGTATTTAAAAATACAATAATATCTACCTACGTATAATAAACCCTTGTAGGTATGAATTTCTTTTTTTCGTTGTTGGCAGATCTAAAAAAACTTTTTCCAGTAACAAAAAAAAATATAGGTACCGTCGAATTGAGAAACTCCTCCTTTTTTTTTGAAGTCGTTAAAAACAACTACTTATATCACACCTAAATCACATTTGGCACACCTGTATGTGCCACATTAAACAAATTAAGTTAAATATTAGATTAATACAGTATGTATTCTAGCTCTGGATGTACCTAGTATTTTTGTAAAAAAGTACCGTAAAAGCGGGTGACATTGGGTGTACTTAATTTTAATATTTAGTTGAACACATAGTTAATTTAAGATTGGATTTTTTACTTAAATAACAATATAAAAACAATTTGTTTATTTATATTTCTTTTAAACTCCTTATTAGAATTGTATGAAAAAAGCTTATCATTCATACTGATATGCATTAAACTTCAAAACTAAACCGCTAGTGATGTACCTACACTAAAATATCGATAATATGTTATCGATGATACCGCGATAATTATCAATACAATTCAGTCGTGTAACAGATAACATCGTTAACGTGCGAAAGAGATAGCGAGGACAGGGCGGAGGGATGGCCCGTGACGTCATGAGGGCGCGTTCGGAAAGTGTAGCCGAGAGTTATGATATTTTTTTACTTTTGATGAAAAATATGAGACCATTTCTTAATAAAAGAGTTTTATGATAAATCAATGCAATAAAAAATTGAATAAGATTATTTTTGGATCCATAAATTTCTTTGTTTTAACATGATATCTAGCTGTGAGATGACTACAAGAAAGTCAAATATTTTAGTTGAAAGTATTTTTTCACAAAGTTTAAAAAAAAATCTTATAGGTACATATAACACCACTCGTCTTCACAAGAAAATTTTACTAAAAACAATTCATAATATAATTTACTTCAATATAGGTACTTAATACTTGAGCATTCATACCTTAATCAAAAAGCACAATGAGAGGAAAAATAATAGATACTTACATTATGATCTCACCCCTAGGGTAGAACAAATCCGATCGCAGGATCCAGCGCGCACCGCCACGTGCCGCGTAGAGCGTATTTTGGCGGCACGCCGCGCGGTCGAGCGAAACGGGATGACGCGTTCCAATTTCAAAAATTCGCGAATCCGAATTTCGAATTTTTAGTTCTTAATTAGTGATGTGTGTGTATCGATAAATAAGTGAAAAATGTTACCAATTGGTAATTAAGTTTAGAACTGTGATGAAGTTTTGATTTCGTTTTGTTTGAATTTGATGCAGCTGATTGATATAAATAAAATAATGTGTTTGTGATCAATTAGGAAATTCTGGTTCTTTAAAAATATTTCTTCGAAATGATACAATCAAATTTATTAGCATCTTTCGTTGTTACAATATAGCAAGTATTGAACTTTGATGGCGATATTTTTATAATTTTTAAAAGTAAACCGATTAATCCATCGTATGAATTAAAAATCCGTAAATAAAAACACTAAATAAATAATATAAATCTCCACTCCAATCTCTACTTCTGTTTTTTTCTGTCTCTATGTACTTTCATCTTACAATAAACTGTTAAATAAATAAGTAATAAATAAATCATCGATAAATTGTTCATATTTATGATTTTTTCTTTATAGTAAACATTATAGATCTAACTTCACTTTATATAAATAGGTATTAGTAGTATACAATACAAGTACATACCTAAGTAAGCAGGTATAAGACATGTATGTAAATTAATACTCCATGTAATTCTAATACCAGTCTAAATCAGAGAACCTGTATCAAGTGACTGACAAGAAACTTGCCGTGTGAATTTTAATAAGCCTTTATTTACATTGTTATATTATTTTTTTAAGAATATAAGTTACTGTTTAAAATAAAAACACGCTTGGTAATCTTAAAAAAAAGATCGATCGTGTATTTTTTATTCATCGGATATTTACAATGACCAATGTTTTTGTGAATAAAAATAACTTAATCTTAGATATTTAAAATTCTTCCTATACACCTAACGTATTATAAATTTCAAGTAGTTAATTACAATACTATAGCTCTTTAAAAATATCGTCATTTTATTTCACACCTACGTAGCTATAGGTAAGTACTTATAATAAAAGATAATAGACACGTACTTGCGATTAAAAGTGACATTATCTCAATTTCGTAATTAAAAACTTGGTAACGACAATCCCACGGAGGCGGACTTCTTAGATAACAGAAAACTGATCCCCTTGTCACAATCGATCGATTCTGAACGACCCGACCGTAAAATATACCTCAAAATCGAGACTTGGACATTTGTACACAACCGTCCAGCGCTCGATTAAGACGTATTTTTAATTACTTAAACGTAATCACGGAGAAAAAGGGATAGTGGTCAAGTTGGAGCTAAAGTGAAAAAAAGTGAAGTGATACCTAGTGTTTTTCTTTTAGATTTTATGTACCTATGTTAAGAGTGTGACGCATTTTATTAATATTTTTATTGAATCTGTATTTCTGAATCACTTTATTAACGCAAAATTTCTGCATATTTTAAAAGATTTTATCCATTTCTCTCACGTTTCTATGATAAGTTATTACTGACTTAAAGTCTATTAATTCTATTCACTTATTAAAAAAGATCGAACTTACGCAATTTTTTTCATTAAAACAAAACATAAGTTTGAAGGTATCCAAACCGTCATACCCTTTAACTACGTAATTATCGCCCATAAAAAATATACTTTCATCGCAACCGTCGGAAAGGCAAAACGAAATGTCATAATTTCAAACTTCCTCATTAAGAGACCGCTTGACCATTAAAAAGCCCATTCTCGTGAGAAATACAGACTTATGGGCCCACCTGCTTCTATCCGACCGGAAAAACCGTGATCAAACACCGGAAAATCGTCCAAAAACCGGCGAAATTACTCCAAACGAATCGCCTTTACAACGACCAATCGAAACTACGGCCATTTTCGTGCTACTTTCACGGTGTCCATTTGTTTTTTCGAGGAAACCATTAGTGCATTGAAATTAACCATCGTGGTTTCGACAAATAGGTAGTTTTGGTTTTTTAAATCTGGTCGTGATTTTTTTTCTGAAAATCTGTATTCGGATTAGTCGAGAGATTTGACCAATCAGCCGTTGCGGTATCAAGTAGTTTAGGGTCAGTCATTATAACAGACTTTGGCCAGGTGGCAGTTAAAAACGAACGAAATCAAGATTTCATTTAATTATTTTCATCAGAAGTGACCACAAATTTATCAAAAAGGACTGTGTACAATGTTCAGTAAAAAAATAGAGCTTGAAAAATGAGTGAAGTAAGACAGTGAAATAAATTTTTAAAGACTTCTAAGACGATCCAAAAATGACCACATTATCTATCGACATTGTTATCGAACGGTGACGCTACGCACTATCGCATTTCGGCGGAGATCTAAATATTTTTGACTTTGGAATATGTCGTCGTGAGGTTTTTTATAGTGTCAATTTTACAAACAGTGCTTGTAACTAGTATTGGAGTGAAGTGATATAAGTGATCAAACTGGAGGGGCAGAGTAAAGCTACCTTTGCCGCCCTTTTTGGGCTGAGGGCCGGCGGCGGCGTCGACCTCTCCGCCGCTTACAGATACAACCAAAATATGATGGAATATTATACATGTAAGTACTTTAGTAAGGATACAAGTACATTTACATTTATATAACGTTATTTTCTACGTTTTTGAGATGTTTGAGCGAAATAATGTGTCGTGATTCCCAAATAATTATTTGCCTAAAAATTTGATTTTGCCGCTCAGCTATGGGAAGTTCCGAAAGAAAAATACTTACCTACTCAGATCTGTCTTAGGCCAAAATACGAATCAATGCAATAAAGCACGCTAAATCGTAATTTTTACCGAGTATTGAATGAACAAGCTTGCAACTCATGCGTATCTCTAAGCTATTAGTAGATATCTAAATGCGTAGATATAACCTGCCATTACATTATTATCCAATTTCCTATAAAATTATAATTTCAGTTATTTAACTCAAAGCAAGAAAAATAGTAATAAAAGACAGAGCCTTTGTTCAAACAAGCTTGTTAAGGAAAAATCTCCTTGAAAAGCTCTCAAAAATAAAAGCCCTACAAATCCCGAATGTCATTATGTAAAAACAACGACCGCCTCATCCATAACGAGATTATCATAACGACAACGACAAACATAAAAACCGCATACAATCATGCCTCTATAAAATACCTCGTAGCATCACATCTGCGAAGCCCCGAGATTCACAATCATAAAACACCCAAAAATTCCCTCCAAATTTGAGATCGTTATGGTGTCGGCCAATGGCGTGGGTTGAAAGGCGCGGGAGGGCGACCGGCGCGCTCTGATTGGCTGGCTGGGAGGCGGGGCGTGGTTGCCTGGTGTGCGTTCGAACTTTGAATTTGCGGGCATGCGTTGTCTAATTGTAGCCGTTGTCTTGTATGTGTCGAATGTGCTAGGCAAATTGAACGATATTCACTCTGTAGAGAGAGATGAAGCGTTATGTTTTGGATACGCCTAGGTCACTCATGTCGGTATAGACACAAACAATTTCTAGGTAGATACCTACCTTAATTAGATTTACATAGACGTTGTTTCACGCACGAACCTCAAATCTGAACTAGAATTTTCTCAAAATAGAGTCTATTTTGCGAAATAAAAAGATTAAACTTTATCTTCTTTTAACCGGCGGCATGCGGCAATAGGATTTATATATCAGGATTTTTTAAAGCATCTGAAGTTAGCTCCGTTTTACGGTATCTACTTAATTAAGAGTGAAGAGAGCAAAATATCTTTTACTTTTCTTGTGTTAAAAAGTCCAAGATGTTTATTATTATAGTCTTCAAGTATCCATAACAATGATCTTGATATGTAGAAAGATGTCCAGCTTCTCCCGCTACCTTTTGTAAGGCCTGTCTAAGGTCTTTTGGAGGTTGATTGCTGTGATTGTCAAAAATCACTTTGACATGTGGCAGCCGAAAAATGATGTAGGTAGAATAAACATCTAAAAATTACAATAACATTCTAGTTTCCAACACATACAGGAGGTATATACATGTACCTAGTTACCAAACTTATCTTAAAAAACTAACTTAAAACCAAAAAGATAACCATAAATCACATTAAAATTGCTCTCATATTATAAAACTCAACTCATTAAACGAGGCAACAGAAAACAATAAAATTGCACTCGAAAAACTGTAGCTACATTTTAAAAAATTTAAAATTACTTCCTCATAAAAACTGTATGGCACATGACTCACTAAAGTCATAGATCACGAATTTAGAATACAATAGAAGTGACATATAGGTACATACGCAACAATAGGCACGCACAAGACGCCGCACCTTCGTATTATACGTTTACAAACATGTTTTTGCAGCTACAACTCACTTAAAATTCAGAACGCAAGGTTGAAAACTTAGTTACATGACAGCAAAAGTAAGTTTGTAGTAATATGAGACAAATTACATACGCACACATACGTAACGTCGTTTCATATATCACGGCGTTAGGGCTGGCTATGACATGTTTTTTTTTTAATTTTTAAAGGTAAAATAATACCTAGAGTGAACATTACATAGGTTTTTTTGTGACTTTAAATTAGTGAACGATAGAAAAGGATATGCATGTGAATGAATGAATGAATGAATCCGACCGATTTCGGTCACGGCGACCGCTTACGCCGAACTCTGCTGTCGTTGGTGATAACAAACATTTTTTACTATGGGACCAAGGTCGAAATCATTGAAAAATATTTGTACTCCCATACAAAATGCATCAGCTGATAGTATGGAGGAACAATTTTTTTTTAATGTTTTTGATCTTGGTCCCATAGTAAAAGTTGTTTGTTATCACGAGTGCATGCTTATCCTTTTCTATCGTTCACTAATTAAAAGTCACCCTGTATAAGGCAAATTCTGCCTACTTAAGTCAATTCAAGTAGGTATTACTTAGGTTTAGTAATTTAAATTATATTTAAACGACCTTTTGTTCTCATTTCAAACTCCACGTGAATACGTTTTTGTTTGAGACAAAAAGCTTAGGTAATATGCAATATATCATATTAATCTTGTGCTGCCCGACTTTACGGTCCTCTAAGAACCTGTCAGTTAATGAATTGCAAAAATTATCTTTTCTTTTTAATTCCCGTAAAAACTTATAAAACATAGTTGATCGATCTTGATTTAGTGTTAAAAAAAATCAAATACAACAGCTTAAACTTAGGAATTATCTAAAATTAGATTAAAATCCTTCTCCAATGTTTGTTTGTTGTTTATAATTATCTGTCAATGAAACGAACATACCCTTGTAATGTCACTGTCAAAATTTGAAGTGGTCACTTTAAAACTCGAAATATCAAAACAATATTTGAAAACTTTCAAATACACACAGGCAACATCAAAAAACACAAAAAACGTGCTTAAAATCTTTTTATTTTTAACTTGTCAACCCTAAACAACATTCACATTACTGTCACAACCATTCACATACACAAACCTTCACGCACACACGCGCACCTCGCTCCTGATTGGTCGAGCGCCTGCGCATATATCACGGCGATCTTTTGAAACAAGTTCTGGGTAATAGAGGAGATTTTAGAAAGGTATACCGTACCTACTGTTGTAATACTCGTTGCGTGTCCATTTAGATTG
This sequence comes from Anarsia innoxiella, assembly GCA_947563765.1. Classification (NCBI taxonomy): domain Eukaryota; kingdom Metazoa; phylum Arthropoda; class Insecta; order Lepidoptera; family Gelechiidae; genus Anarsia; species Anarsia innoxiella. Next base: position 938,079 of record OX387415.1, read on the forward strand.
GTTTATATACATGGGTTATGTAAATGTTAGTTGCAATAGTACGATATATTTTGGTCTTTGTTATTTTTAGATGGTGTTAAAATCCAGCAGGTAAATAGGTAGTTATTCGTTGCTTAGGCTTAGGTCATCTTGCACAATCTATCCACGTTTTAGGTATAGGTATTACAATATAATCCTACTTAGTCCTAATGTCCTATAATTATAAAGATCGAAGTTTGTGGATGGTGAATAATCATAATCATAATGCGCTTCCACAAAGTTACAATGGTCTTAAGAATAATTTACAGTACATGTTGTGGGCCCTGTTTTAGGGCACGGCAAACAGAGAGAGGAAGACGTATTGAGTTGCTAAAATTAAGTAATGAATAGTTATAGTTTTAGTTTTATGAATATGAAGATCGTTGTTACTCTTTCACACAAAACTCACTGAACAGATTTAGTAACTTAACAATATTGTAGCTTGCGCATAGAAGATGTGTTAATATAGAAAAAAGCTTGTAAAAGAAATGTGTTCAGTTGTCTAAGATACGACGTTAAATGCCTACGAAGTCACGGGCAGTCTTTAGTAGCTTATAGTTTCATAAATTTACATCTTCCTTTCAAGTTAAGCTTTGGTAGGTACTAGCGAAAGACCTAATTTTAATTCCAAATTCAATTTAAAACATCCGGGCCTAAAAAAGGAGGGGGAAAATTAACAAAAAAATATGAGAGAGATGTTATAAAAGGACTTTTTCCAAGCAAGCTGGCTGGACAATAGCGTCGGCGGCGCATCCGGTCGCGTATGGTAATACCATTTCCTCTGATCGGGCGATGCTCTGTGGTAACATTTTAAATGATTTACATGGGTTTAAATAAGCTTTTACTAATTAGAATAATATTCTTGCTTACTACTCCAAGACCCAGAACTAACTCCAGAACTGACTTCAAACTCAGACTATACATTTTTTCTTTTTTTCCTAGGCACAAAAATAATCTTTATTTTGTATGCAAAACATTGCAATAAGTTAATGTTATTTAATGCTACGTAGATTTCTGCAGCTTTCCCCAGACAAGAATCTAGCAAGAAACTCTGTTGGGTTGCTGTTTTTAAATAAAGTTTTACAATTCTTATAAAGGCACAGATATTCTTGCTTACTACTCCAAGACCCAGAACTAACTCCAGAACTGACTTCAAACACACATTTATTCACATTTCCGTGAACTAAACAAAGTATAGACTTTGATTTGGTATTTGAGACTACTGAGGACTTACTTAAATCAAATAAAAAAGGTAATAGAAGTTGTGTCGTATGAGATGCTCAAGCACACGGCAGAGAAAAGAGCAGAGTTGCGAATACTCCACCGACAAGAGCGACGCTCCTAAATTATAATGATGTCTTATATTTAATTTGAGTAAGATCTTGGAAAACATCACATCCTGTTTCTTTCTATCAGGATTTTGTAACTATAAACTTTTGAATTGATATTAAAAGTCTTTGTTCAGTATAATATTTGAGACCACATAGAAAAAATAAAAGAAGAAATATCAGGTGTCCTATGTCTATCTTATCAGGTGCCCAAACTGACGGCAGAGGATATAGCAGAGTGGTGTAGACTCCACCTACAAGAGCGACGCTTTCAATAAAATGATGATAATATTTCGAGCAGTAACGCTTCCTGACCTGCAATCTTGTATCGGAGTAAGGATCAAGGCCACAGTCCCCCTCTCGTCATGGGCAGGCGCACACCCGTCGTACTGTTTTTGTATGGGAGCGCACTATAGTTATGTGTGGTGTCTGGCTGAATTCCATTATACTTGACTTTCGTGTTTAGGGTTCTTTAAATTAATGTGTTTTTTTTTTTGAGTTAGGAGTGAAGCGAATAGTCATATCATCATCAGTTGTCCCTCTTGTCAGTCTTCGCCACTCTGCTCTATTCTTTGCTGTACGTTTTAGCACCTGATACGACACAACTTCTATTTCCACTTTTATTTGATCTTTGTACCTGAATCCTCCGTGGTCAAACAGTCAAGTAGCACAAATTCATATTTGGGACATACTTACGTATACTATACGTAGGTAGATACATGGAAAGGTTTGAATGTTGCCTGAGTACACGCCGCGCCGTGACAATAATATTGATACATTTTTCTCACATCAGTTTGTCCTGATTTACGTTACTCGAGAAAAGACAGAACCTTGATAAATATTACAACAGGTTGCATGATAATCTAAATGCAATGCATATTATATGCACAGTAAAAAGAGTTACACTTCAATCAATCTTAGAAATTGAAGGTTTAAGAAAAGCAGTTACTCGTACCTTCTGTTTCTGTTACTTGTCACTCGAAATACATCTAGAATTAACCAGGGAGATTGAAAAGAAACAGATTTTCTAAAGCAGACTTGTTTGTTCTAAAATGTTATTTATACCTATAATATGATGAATCATACTTGATGGAATCAAAATGAAAAATTTCAAGCCCGAGAATGGACATCACAACCAATTTATTCCGTGGAGGGGACCACATCCGCTTCCTCTTTGCAAGCCATTTCAAATTTAAATTCCGAACGCTGAATTTGCTGCGTTGTGATTTGTTGAACCTTCCGCGCCTTCCCATTGGTTCTCGGTGAAGTTTTAATGACCTTTAATGTGTAAAAGGAATCAATTCATTCTGCCATCGATCGGAATAAACTAAAATTATTGATCCTGAATAATGTCGTTTAACTATCTTTGTCCTAAATTTTAGATACTTATTCGATGTAGTTTTTTACTTTTATTTACAAGTATTAGGGGTTAATTCACCATGTACAGATAACATTTATCTGACAAGTAAATCTATGTCTATTTCATAAAACATTACGTTTTAGATAGAGGCAGGTATAAAATATCTGTCAGATAAAATTTATTTGGTGAAACAGACCCATTAAGCTGGGAATAGACTGATCCCACGTAGGCAACGTACGCAATGCATAATTAAATCAGGGGGCTTAGCACGGCATGCCGCGACAATAGGCATGATGACTAAAAAATTTTTTTTAGTCTGTCACATAGATTATTTTAAAATAATCGACACGTATTTTTTTCTTTTTTCTCTTAAACCAAAAATGACAAAGTTACACTGGGTTAAAGTTGCTCGTGACGTCACGTTTGAGTACGATTTTTACTCAATGGTGACGTAAAAACCCCCCACTCCGTAACTTTGATGCTCTGTATCTTTGTATTTATTTATGTATTTGATCAGGTAAAAAATGTGTTTCAAATAGTTTTTAATAGCCTAAAAGACGAACTAATTATTTTTTTTTGAATTTTTGAATGTAGTCATCATCCCTATTATCTCACGTATGCTGTCCTTATCACATTTCATACTATAGACAGAGACGTAAGCGTGACAAATGCATGACAACGTCTTGTCACGGAGTACCATGCTAAGCTAGCTGCTCCATAGAAATATTATGACTACAAACACATTTATCACACGCAACGTGGGATAGAGTTTATAGGACTTGCAGGTTTTGTCTTGGTCATAACTTCGTTAGGTACCTTTTCCTAAATCCAGTAAATCCTATTAGTATTATAAATGTCAATGTTTGTGCCGATTGATGGATGGATGTTTGTTACTTCATCATGTAGAAACCACTGAACAGATTTTAATGAAACTTTACAATAACTTAGCGTGGACATCAGAATAACACATAGGCTATATTATTTTACGATATCATGTTTTTTTTCCAAGATATGAAGATAAAAGCGTACGAAGTCACGGGCAGCCTCTACGTATTAGGATTATAAACAAAAATAGTTTTTTTTTTATTAACCTATTTCGTCCCACTGCTGGGCAAAAGCCTCTCCCATGCCCCCGAAGACTCCTGTTATTAGCTGTTTCCCACCAATCTTCCCTGAATGAGCGTAGGTAGTTAAAAATAGTTAAGTACCTAGCTGAAATGTTCACTAAGTAGTAACTATCAACATATTTTGATATAGTTTCTTCTAATTGTACAGCATTCCACTACTTTATGCATTGGAATGTGTAGGGTCAAAAAGTCGCAGGTTAAAGTATGTTAATCATGGTTAGTCCTGGGGGGTGCACTGTACCGTGACTTTACGTACGTCGCACCTGTATTCTTTTAATATTTTATTTATTTTTTTGGTTCAGGGTCGTACTTATTTAACTTCGTAGATAATTTAAAATTATCTACTTATTTATTTGAGATTTTAAAATCATTTTTCCCACTAATCATAGCCTCTATTATTTAATAATCAATTCCAATGATTAACAACCCACAGAGTTACTAGCTGGATTCTTTTTTGGTAAAAATTGTTATGTTGCAAATCTATATTATAAATATCATATTTAGTGGGTTACTCTATAAAATAAAAACCACTAAACAGATTTTAACGAAAGTTTACAATAACCTAGCTACCACACCAGAGTAAAACGTAAGCTACCATAGTTTAAAGATATTTAGTAAACTTTCCAAGACATGGCGATTGTAGCTTTCATATAAGAGTAACATTGGCTCTATTATGTACTCGTATTTACCTAAAGATACCTATCTTTATTTTTCCAAGATAAAACGATAAATGCATGCATACGAATTCGCAGGCAGCGTCTATTAAATACGACTTGCGTACCGGAGGGTTAGCTCAATAAACCCGGAGTTAGCTGCTAACACAGGGTTAAATCAAGATAAATCAATACAAATTATTTATTTAATTGTTAGCAGCTAACTCGGAGTTTATTTGGCTGTGCAAGTGGGTCTTAGTTTATAAAACAAGTCTACACTCCAGCATCAACATTTCACTAAAACCTCTCACGAAACAACCATCCTAAACATGCAAGGTATAAACCCTCGTGTAATTAAGGCAGAGCAATAAGGAAACAAGAAGGACGCAGCCTCCACTTCCTGCTTTCATTATTAGGGGCATATTTTCAAGAGAAACGACACCTGGCTTTAGGGTGCCTTTCCACCAGAGATGTACTATGCTACGTAGCTATGGATGCGTTTGATAGTCACCAATCATATTCATTGAATATGAGGGCAGCCTGAACATGATTAGTGAATATCAAACGCATCTATAGCAACGTAGCATAGCACATCTCTGGTGGAAAGGCACACTTAGGGTGCTGTTGTAATTATGTGCCAAAGGTTTTTTTTGAAAATGGGATTCGGTTTGAACTTTGGGTTTTAAGTGAGAAAACAAAAGAGCATGAACGATATAAAAAGTTATACATGTTCATAAATAATTGATAATTTTAATAAAATCTGTGAATAAAATATACCTACATTTGGAGTAGAGAACCTTCCTCGCTCCCTGTTTCGTCGTTTTAAAAAAAGATATATGTATAACCTGCGCTCATATTCGATTTCTAAATTCAAATTTTATTTAAATACAGTAAAATACTATAAATAATATTGATGTGTATGGTATCTAAAAAGGGGTTCTAATCAAAAGAGAACCTAAATAAATATCAAATTACTCACGTCGCGATACGCTGCATTTCTCTATATTCTCCTAGTCTTAATAAAAGTTTTCTAGTTTCTCTTTTACCATACTTGTAATAACATAACCTATTTACAAACAGAATACCAACCTTCTCAACACACGCATATTCTCAATACGGTTACGAATCAAAACAAACCGGGTGGTCCGGGTATCGACCGAGGCGCGGGGCGTGACCGATCGATACCGTCGTCACGCCTGGTGCGTCCCCCGCCCGGGTACACCCGGGTACCTACATGCCTGGACGCGAAAGTGTTCTTGTAAGATGATCTTTACAGTTTTTCCCGCCTGAACTAAAAGGCTCGGTAGATATTGAAGAATTGCCTGTTATAGTGTAAAATAATACGAATTCTAGTTTCATATTTACCTTTTAAGTGAATGATACAGAGTTAATATTTTATCTAATAATAGATATTATGTTATTTAAAAAACTGAATAAAATAGCTAACAATGACGTCAATAAGTTAATGAAATTAATTGAAAAAAGCTCAATACTTACTCTACAATAAATCCAACATTTGAATTAAAAAATAACCAATAAGTATTTAAAAATTCAAATAATTTTGAAGAAAACCATCAACAATCCGGCCTCAGAGTTTTTTCCCGCCGGTCATCTGTCCGTTTCAGCTGTAAATCCCGTAAACTGAAATTCAAGGGTTTTTTTAACTTTGATACAAAAAGAATCGAACTCTTGTATTAATTTTAAGACATACATACATAAATATTTGTTACGGCTCTCTCCCATCGAGCAGAGACTACTTCGCTCTATTTGCTATGATCCAAACTTCTTTCGCTTCATTCACATTCATCAGTCGCTTCATACATGCACGTCAGTGTAGGGTCCTCTTGACTCAATGTTAAGAATATGTACCTACATAAAAAAATAGCAAACATAATATTTATTAATGAGTGTTGCGGTCATGAACCGGGTATCGAGCGGCAACCCGGGCGAAACCGGACGAAACCGGGCGTGTCGCGCAGCGGACCAAGACGCGCGGATCGATGCCGCTGCATCAATCAAATACGATATGGGATACCACTGGTTGTTCGAGGAAAACCAGATGAAACTAGATTTTTTTGTAGATCAGAGTATTTATCTATTTGTTTGAATCATTCGGGTCTTGATTAGTGACGTTCTTTAATTTATTTAGCCTCGATATTTTATGTGTTAATTCATTAATAATTTTAAGAGCTGCGCTCTTTTCAATGGAGCTTCTTCCATTCAGTTCTGTCCTCCATTTTCCTCTTGACTTCTTGGTACGAATCAGTGTTATGGTATCTACACACCAAAGCCGCTGGCATGCCGCCGGGCTAGGCCCGCGGCTTTACATCATAAGAATGGCATCTATCAAAAAAGCCGGCGGCTTTGGTGTGTAGGTACCATTAATTGTAGGTACTCTTTTGTTTTCATAAATAATATAACTAGAAACACGCTTGTCACAAACAAAGCTATCATACGTTTGCGTGTGACAAGTGTGTTTCTATTCCTAATACTATTTCTATGATTGCTTTACGTACGTGGGATCAATCTGTTCCTACCTTAAGGGCCAGTTTCACCACTTATGGTATCTACACACCAAAGCCGCCGGCTTATTTGACAGCTGCCATTCCTATGACGTAAAGCCGCCAGCGTAGCCCAGCGGCTTTGGTGTGTAGATACCATTACAGACACAATTTAACTGTCAGATATTTTATACCTGTCACTCTCTAAAACGTCATGTTTTATGGAATATGCATAAGTTTATATCTGTCAGTTAAATGTTATCTGTAACTGGTGAAACCGGCCATCAACATTCAATACAGAAGAAACTTCTGTTGCAGGCCACGGCGGCGTTAATCAACTAGGTGGCGTATTTGTAAACGGTAGACCTCTTCCGGACGTGGTGCGGCAGAGGATAGTGGAACTGGCCCACAGCGGGGTCCGGCCCTGTGACATCAGTCGGCAACTGAGAGTGTCACATGGGTGCGTCTCCAAGATTCTGTCCAGGTGAGTCTGAATATTTATGTTATTAAGCAGTAAGAATTGCGGGGTCTCGTTGGATGCTGGTGACAATGAGCTGGTCGCATTGGAGAGAAATTGGAGAGGCCTATGCTCAGCAGTAGGCAGTTATACGCTGAGATGAGAGAGAGAGCTGTCAGGCCCGATTTAGTTATCTGTTTAGGAGAGTGTTTTAGTACAATCTTAACAGCATATTCTCTAGTGCTTTAGGTCAAGTACCTATCTACCTCATATAGATAGGTTTATTATATTCTAGAGCAAATTTTATTAACAAGTTTGTATTTCTGAGTAGCATTGTATCAAAAAATAAATCACACATTTTCAAAAAACAAAAATATCATAACATTTTAAAAAATAAACATGTTATACTTTGATGCAGATCTTTGATGGCACAAAACATTCGTTGAGGCTTTACCTTTGCAAATTCAAACTTATAACATATGAAATAACCAGAATTTCCCCACCTTTGGCGTCATAAAAACAAGCTACGGATTGTTATGTTAAAGCTGTAGGTATATGAACATTATAAGCGAGATAATGACACGAATGAAGAAGGAACAATGGCTCTTTGTTCAAAATATTAAATTGCTGACGAGTTTTTTCTTCGAGGCGCGTTTGTGTCCAGCTTTTTTCGTGTTTCCCTGACGTTTTGTGTAGTTAAGGTTTAGGCAAGGTTATTTGAGAAATGACTATGTTTCTAGCAGCAAAAGGTATATATTTGCTTTTAAAAAGTAACATAGGACTTAATTCTAACTACTGCCTTTAAATAAACAAGTTTAAGTTTGCATAAGATACGATTAGGTATTATGTATGTACCTAGATGAAATTATCCATTAAGTTTCTAGGCTTGCGTTGTTCTTCCACTTTATAATGAAACAATGGGATCTGAAACTTTAGAACTAAGTATGTTTTTCTGGTAGGTAGGTATACAGATTTCATACCTACATATTTACAAAGAAAAGTAAAACCTAACCCCTCCCCCTTATTACAAAACGAGGTTTAAAGATAGCCCGACATTAGTTCGTTTAGTTTGACGTTTTGTCCATAGCCAAAACATCAAAACAAACCAACTAACGTCGGACTATCTTTAAACCTCGTTTTGTAATAAGGGGGAACGATATTTTCTAACTTCTAAATCCATATTTTTTTAAAATTTCATTAACCTGTATAAAGGAACTAAACCAGACCAACAACACGACATTAATAACTAGCACATATCATTATATACTCGTATATGTGTAACTTGTACATACAGTCGTGTGCGCCGGAGTCGTTCCGTCTTCTAAGCAGCGCTTGCGGCTCTCAGCCTAATTCTAATTACTGACGCTTGCGCTGATTTTTGAACCAGAGCTGGCTGCTTTGGTATATTGATAAATTAAACGTATAAGATCTTGAGCTTGTTGTGACCCTTGTAGTTTAGTGATTAAAATTTGGATATTTATCTTTGTACTAATAGGTACCGAATATACCGAATACCGAATACGGTATACGCATTTTCATTTGTAAGTTGGTTTAGTATTAACAGTACTGTACAGTAATGTTTTTGGAATAAATAACTCTACATAAGGAGGTGAAATCTGAAGATTTTTTTATATAATAGGTCTTCAAATCAAAAGCCGAGGTGAGCGCTCTTACTTATTATAAATCACCACAGACTACATTTTCTCTTTAAGCACTTTCAAGTAGATAGTTTTTATAACCTATCCTAACCTATCTTTACATTTGACAAGTCTGTAATCATCAAATTGGATTGTAATTGCAAATACTCCGAACACAAAGTCTACAAATACATTCTGCTTGCGTACACACCACAGAGCATCAATTCTACTAATTACAAGCCCAATTTGCATCTTCAGAACACTTTACTTATCAAGTTAACTAGCCTACAAATCTCGTGCTAAACGTACCTCGTTTGCGGCTAACCAATGCTTAACTGCAGTAATCTGCGTCTATTCTAAGTCACACTATGTGAACTGCAGGCTTATGCTAAACTAGGATTTAATTACTTTATTTTAAGATGTAATTTTGTTGTTGTTTTGAGTGGGGTTTAGTGTGTTTTGATATTTGAAAATTCGAAGGTTTTCTTTTTAAATAAGAAAAAAATTGTGTTTTATTAAAAGCACCTCCGCAATATCTAGCTAGATCAAATCTATGAAACTTAATAATGAAAATTCGTGTTTTTTTAGTAGCCTGTTATATTTCACTGCTGGGCAAAAATCTCCCCCGCATCTTTCTATCGTTTTCTATCCCCGGCAATTTCTGGCCAGTTTTCCAAGTAATGCATCCAGATCGTCGCGCCATCTCTTAGGCCGACCTCTACCTCTGTGGCCGTCGAGCGGCAACCAGTTGGTAGATATTATCTTGGTCCATCGATCCGGATGCATACGGCAGACATGGTTAAAAATATTACGGTACGTTCAATCTTCCAAAGATTATTTACAAAAACATTACCCTTCCTTTTGGCTTTGCCGTAGTCGGGTAAAAATCTGCCATAAACAATATAAAAACTAACAAAATCTATAAACAAAGCGTTTATAACGAAAATAACAGAGCAATCCCGCAAAGTCAAAACAAATACGATGGAAATGGGGCGAGCAGCAAATAAATTGAAAGGCGACTCGAGTGTTTGCATTCAGTCGCTGTGTGTCTCTCCCGGGATTAGGGTTGGGAATGTCAGGGTACTATTTGTAGTAGTATGTAGAATATAGGTAATAAGTTAATAGAATAGAAACATGGGCAAAAACGAGACAAACAACAATGCAATTTAAAAAAAAACTTTATTAGATAATAATAAAAAACACTACCCTTCCTTTTGGCTAAGTCGGGTAAAAAAGAACCGACTTCAAAACATCAAATGCACTTTATAAGTAAGAAATATTTAATTTGTGCGTGCTTATATGTTTTGTTTATTTTTTAAGACCGTTAATTTTTGGATTAACTATAACTTTTTTTATTCGAACTTCGATTCATTAATGCAAAGACTAAGGGCACTTACTACTTACTGCCATCGACCGCGTTTTTTAGGTGTATAAGTTCCTTAACTTCAATAAAATTGCCTTGAATCTTGATTTAAATAACAGCAAAGATTTTTAAATGGTCTCCACGCGTGTAGACCAATTCATCTAAGAATTAACAGATACTATTCGCGGTACAAAAACTAACATTTCAAAACCCGGTAGATATACTGTTACATGTCCATCCCTACTTGGGTCACTTTTCAATTTAAACGAGACAATAGCCAGTGTCCAGCCCCTGCACTTTCATTCACATTGTCTGTTTATAACAACGATATTATATTCTCTTTTGCCTTGTTTTATGCGATTAGTTTAAATACCAAATGTAATTTATATTTTAAAGACTGTCCGCTATTTCGTACGAATACTTACGTATGCATAGTCATATCTTGGTAAACTTTAGAATATCAAAGAAATATGGCCTCAGTGTTATTATGATACATCATCTGTGCAGCAGTTTTTGCGAGAGATTAACAGACATCCTTACATCCATCTATGGGCACAAACATTGGCTACCTACTTATTACATTATAAGACTCAAATAGAATTTGCCGGTTTGAAGAATTGACTAAATTCGATAATACTTATGATAAACTTTGACAATTTTAAAGAATTGGCTAGCTCTTCTATCGAATGCATGTTTTACGGCAAAGAACAGTCCAAAAAAGAATCCTCACGGACTAATCCATTATCAAAGCATCTTTCTAAATTTAGACCAACACCCGGATAGTAAACGGCATAAACAGAAGATGGTCAGCCTTTTTAATTTGTAATTAATATCAGTAGCGTACACTGTGATATATACGGACGGAAGTGCGAGCGTCACGCTTTCTGACCGCGGCGTACCGACAGAAAAAACACACTAATTACTATTACGCCGCAGGACGTATGTGAATTGTGTACTACTTTCATTTGTAGTAATTTTACTAGGAAGTTTGCTTTTTGCTTGCTTTGCTTCAGTTTTATATGTTTGGAGTTTAAAATAAATAATAAATTTTGGGGGACATTTCAGACACGGTCACCTGACCCCAAACCACCCCAAACTAGGCAAATCCTGTACTATGGGTGTCAGGGACTGATAAACATACATATAAAATATATAACACCTAAAAGAGGCTATAACCAAGCCGTCTACAGATCCATCGTCATGTTAAGAGCGTCGCTCTTGTTGTTCTAGTCTTCGCCACTCTGCTCTCTTCTCCGCCCTCCATTTCTCTACAAATTACGTTAGTCTATTAATTGCTAATTAGCTTTTCACACAGAATTTTGTTTATCAAATCAATGATTTAAAACTAAAGCTATTTGAGTGCTATCAAATTACAGTATTTAAAGAACGTTTTGCTTAAAAAACATACAATAAAAAAATACAATTGAAAAATTTTTGGTGGACATAAAACCTCAAGATGAAAACATTCATCTTTTATGGACGAATCTTTTCAGTTTCTAAACTTGACAGCTAAAAACTTTTTGACAGATGACAACTACATTTCAAATTGCCAAAATGAGTAAAATTAAATCATTGATTGTTCATATTATGACATTTTGAAATTACTGGGATTTAAGTTTTTTCGATTTAATTTTACTTAGCTTACTTTTGATTTACTTAGCTTACACCACTGGACATTGGCGAAATCAAAGAAGGACCGCCATATTACCAAGAATTGATTGATTGAAATCATTGATTGAATATTCAATAAATATTCTTTATTAAGTTATTTTAATAAAAACTAATCCAAAAGTAAATTAAAACAATGAAGGTATTTTTAATAACAGTACGTAATAATTGAAAAACAATCCTCAAAAACATAAACAGAAATACCACTTTATTGAAACATAAACCGATAATAAAACAAATTCTAAGCTTATTAACCACTTGTGCGTATAACAAGACCTGTATAAGCGACTATAAGCCAGTTTAGAGCTACGGTAAGCCACTATAGAGCTGATATAAGCCATTTATACTCCCCTTGTTGCTCACTTGTAATCTAGATCGCCAATATGTTACGTTGGGACAAATTGAGTGCGCTTCACGGCATTGTATTAATTTGTGAGATTGTATGTAGAAGCTATGTTATATAGCTTATAGTTCTACGTATGGGGTTTTGTTATTATAATTTAATTAGTTTATTGGTAAATAGTGTACTTCGCTGACTATGTAGCGTATATTTTGACTAGTGACATCAAATATTACGAAAAAAGACGCAAAAAAATATATTAAACAAACACTATTATAACTATTTTAATGTACATACTAACTCACAACTAAGACCTCGAAAAAGATGGAGAGACGATCTGGATGCATAGTCACAGGAATGACGGGTCGCTACCGGAGACCGTGTTAAAAGGAAAGTCGCGGGGAAAGCCTTTGCCCAGCTGTGGGATCTTAATCTTATAAATAAAAAATATCTAACTATTTTTAAATGAAACTTATACTTATTGTATGTAGCTCTACATTCATAATGATTTAACGTAACCCAGTTTATTTCTATATACTGTAATGATACATTAATTTCTATAAAATAGGCATTAAAAACTGTTCCAACAATTGCAATAAACAAAAATGCATTTGTGTAAAAAAAACAGCATCAAAAACAACCCTAAATAACTACCCTAATACAATCTTAGAGGGTACATTACGATAATGTTGTCGAGTATTACACTTTATACTAACACACCCCTAAATGTACCTACGTACAGCTGTACTGTTGCCGACAAAAGTGTTTGTGTCTTTTTGACGCAGGGGACAGTTAGCAAAGATTGATTTTTTTAATAATTTGCTTTTTTTGTACTGTCTAGCTAAAATTTAAGATATACTATTTGGGCTGAGAAAAGTTTATTTTTCTTTAGTCTTATTTTTAAAGTTTTAAATGCTAAGAATATAAAATTGTGTTTTTTTACAATGTTACTTATTAGTAGTATATTTTACTTATTGAGTAAGTAAGTGAATATTTATTCTCACTCTAGCAAAAATATACAAAAACAAAATTACAATTATAACAAAATTAAACACAAAATAGAATAAAAAGAAAGGACTCTTAAAACTTAGAACAATACAAAGTAACAACAGGTATGCTTTTTTATCGATTTAAAAAAAAACAATTTGTTTCAATGAAGCCATTCAATTTAAATAATTTAAAACAATTTAATCATATTTTGATATCATCACAGCACTGTTCATAACAGTACATCAATACACACTCAAGTTAGGGTGTGATCACACTTGTAATTGACTTATCCTGAGAGCGTTTGTGAATAATTCCACAAAACACCCGTCTACACGCGCCCTAACGGCAAATTAGTTAAGTGCGGTCTTAACCAGCTTAAAGCGGAATAAACTGGATTATTCTAGCTTTTGTTTTTTAACCGCGACTTTATTTAGCTGTGTTAGAGTAGAGGAGAGGTTTTTTTTTTACTGTGGTTTTAAAAATAAGAATTTAAGCCATAATAAAAATTGTTTTATTATCATACTAACAACCGTGAATTTTGTATGCTTTTCTTTTAATAACTTAGAAAAATATCTTAATATTACTAATAAGTACCATAATATATCTATATATACCTATCTAAATCTAGGATATCTATCTAAGCCTAGGACCATTATCTAGGTCCTAGGTAAGTAATGTGTTTTATTTATTTATTTAACAGTTTATTGTAAGATGATAGTACATAGAAACAGAAAAAAAGAGAAGTTATACAAAAGGTAGATCTGTAAGCTACAAAATTGTAAAGTTTCTTTAAATTCTGTTCAGTGGTTTTGCAAACACAAATACTCATATTAAATATGCAATTAGTTTACACGTCGGAATATGAAGGCTATATTTAGATATTATATAACAAAACATATAACTTTTCCAAGATAAAATGATAAATGCGTACGAAGTCGCGGGCGGTTACCATTACATGCGCATACGCAATATCACCTTATTAATCATAATACGTTATCAAGATTGGAATTATCGTACTTATAACGGTTTTATATGAAACTCATCGAGGCGAATATTTTAAATCCATATCGCTTTACATAATTGCGTAAATACATGTAGAAATATAACTTATAGTATACGGGGTGGCATGTAATTATTTATTTATTTAACAGTTTATTGTAAGATGATCGTACATAGAGTCAGAAAAAGAAAGAGAAGTTATACGAAAGGTACAGCATATTTCTAGAAAATATTATTTATTTATTTTATTTTTTATATGTTATTTTTTTCCTTTTCTGTGGTTCACTAATTAAAAGTCACCCTGTATACTTGTAGTTACGAAGCATTTTTGTTTAAATTTACACTTGACGGAAATGATGAAATGATATTAGTTTTCCATATTACTCTATGTAATTATGTAATTACACGCTTTCACTTTTACATAAGATAAAAGAAATAAACAGATTGTTTTGATGCTTTTCAAAGTCGGTTATGTTTTAATTATACATATTGCTGTGTTTGTTAGTTTTAAAGTAATTTAATTAGTTGTGGTTATGGAAGGTAAGAGAAAGAGAGGAAGATCGAGAAGGAAATATTTAATCTTTCACATCCTAGAAAAAAAAACAATAGAAAATCTATTGTGTCTGGGTTTATAATGGGTCAGTGGGATGTGGGAAGTTAAACCAAAATAAGGAGAGTAGAAATTGATTCGTATCAGAAGGTCAAATGAAAGGCAGTAAGTAGTTCTGAATGGCACACATTTTTCATTTGATCAAATTAATATAACTTAAAAGATAAATAACATTTTAAAATTATTAAATTGGGAGTAAGTACTGGGACTTATGATAAAACTTAAAAAAAAAGAAAAAAAAAGAGAAATCTTAAAATAACAAAAAGTATCTTAAATAAAAAAAGAGAGACGAGAAAACATGAAGAATATAGAAAAATACATTATTTTCTGAAAACTATCAAATCTACTTTTTTACTTAACTAAGCACGTATCAAATAAGTCGCAATATGTCCATCCAATAACTCTTGAAACACCATTGACACTCTTGTACCTTTAATATTAGCTTCAAAATCACTTGCCGTTTGATAGTGTTTCATAGTATGTCACTGATGCATTGTGCAATGTTGCAATTCTCTAGAGAGGGGGTGTAATGGATTGACTCTATCAACTGTATGAGTCGAAATTTTGTGTTTCTATTCCCTTTAATAGGTACTGACAATGTTAGTATTCGCTGCGAGGCTCGCAACTAGTGCGTGTTGTGATGAGTAAAATAAAGTAACAGCAAGTGTTTGTTCTTGATGTAGTATAAGTGATCAGAGCAACTGCATTGGTACCTGTTCTATTGATGATGAGTTTATATTTGAAACTGACTTAATCTTTTTTATAGTAGCCTTATGTGTCCCACTGCTGGACAAAGGCCTCCCCCGCATTCTTCCATGCCTCGCTATCTTCGGCAATAATAATAATAAAGATTCATTCAACAAAGAAAAGTCCAATCCTTCTTAGTATTCAGCTGTTTTTCGATAGATAACAGTTACTTAAATGATAAAGAGTCTGGCATAGCACTTTATATAGCACACATAAAAAGAAAAGCAATTTAAGATGGGATCATAATCTTATTTTATGTAGCCATCGATGTCCCATTGCTCGGCAAAAGCCTCTCTCCTCCTCCTCCATGATTCCCTATCCTGAGCCGCCTGTGCCCAGTCATTCGTGAAGATGTCTAGTTCATCTCGCTACCTTTTCCGGGATCATAATGGACAACATAATAGAAAAAACTTTTTAAATTATGCACAAATACCTAGTTTCTTCTTTTCCAAGGCATACTGTAACACAAACCCAGCAAAAAAGACACCCAAAAAAGTACAAATTTCAATTACCATAAATCCAATCAGAAATCGCTACTGACGAAAAAATCGTGAAATAAATCATCCGACAACTACCCGTTTTAAAACGAAAGGGTAGGGTGTCCAACTAATCAAATTGTCATAATGCATTCGTATTATTTTATTGAGCTGCCGGAATTTAATTTGGACCCTAATGCCAGGCCTCTTGGGAGGGGCGTGTGTACAAAGTCTATTGTAGCCCTGTCCCGAAATCCCGATGAAAAGGGGCACTGTAATGGCAAAGTTGGGAATACAACCGATCGTGTGACAATATGGTGTGATTTCTCGCAATTCTATTTGGTTTTTGGTTGAGCTCTCGGATTTTTTAGTCGATTATCCTGTGGATTTGGTGATTGAAGGAAAATATCGTTTCTTTTTCTTTAGAGTTGATGTAATATCGATACTGGGGTAACAATGACTCTTAGAAAGAATATTATTTTTTATAGAATATACTACTCGTATATTACTGACAAAATTAATTATGCTGCGTTGCGCATAATATACTTACTTGTGTTTTGTTTGTAAAATTGATTCCCTGTTCTTATCTTTTCCTCTCTATAAGCCCTTATTAAATGACATAACCTACCCTTAAACATTATTCTAAACATTATTCCATAAACATCATCATCATCGTGATTACAGCCTTTAGCTACACATAAAACCTGGTCTTTTCTTATGTAGCCATCAGTGCCCCATATTGCTAGGTAAAGGACTCTCCTCTTTCTTCACGATTCTATATCCTAAGCCGCCTCTGCCCAGACACCCTGCTGATTAAAAAACTCTTTAATAAAATACTCCTTCTTCCACAGATACTACGAGACTGGCAGCTTCAAAGCTGGTGTAATTGGAGGCTCCAAGCCAAAGGTAGCGACGCCCCCCGTCGTGGACGCTATTGCAGCATACAAGAGAGAAAACCCGACGATGTTCGCGTGGGAGATTCGAGATAGGCTACTTAGTGAAGGCATCTGCAGTCAGGATAATGTGCCTTCTGTATCCAGTATTAATAGGTAAGAATAATCATAAGTATATGGTGCATTACCAATCATAAAAAGGATTCATCAAAAGACCAAACTAAGGTCTTTCTTTATTGATAAACTTCTAAATAGTTTAAAATAGGGCAACCTACCAAGTTTTCGGTGCCTTGACTTCAAGCTGTAGTTATTATGCTATTGTATTAGGTTTTTATCAGAAGTCTAGAATTGTGCTTCTAATTTTACAATTGTCATTTTATGCAATGATATCCATAATGCGAAGAATTGAAAATAATTTTAATACAACCTAAGTTAAATGAAACATACACATCTGTCATGCCTCTCTCCCACGGCCTCCCACATTTCGCTTAATTTGCTACGATTCACACTTTTTTCGCTTTATAGAAAGGCCAAGTCAAGAGTATCCTAACCCAACGTGCATGTATGATGCGACTAATGAATTTAGATGTTATATTGAAATCTTATGTATTTGTCAATACTATTAGATACGTGAATGACCTGAGAAACTATCATCAAAACTAAATGCCAAATAAATCGACCCTTCTCCGGAAAGCATCTTCTTCGAAAGCCATAGACATTGCAAACGATTCTGCCAATTCAGTCAATTGTTACACAAACTAAGCTATTTGTTTACTTGTCTTTGTATTCCCAACCCTTCTGTGGTTTATTAAGACAGAGTTTTGTTTGGCTGGTTGGATGGTAGTAATGTTTCAGTTGAGGCTAGGAAAATTGATGGAGGATGGCAAATTTTGATAATATTTTGGGGTTTTGATGTTTACAGAATAAAGAAGTTATTTTATATTATAAATAGCCGAGATGAATCTGTTTAATGTAAACAATTTTATTTTTAAACTACAGGCTACTTGCGACTTCGTACGCATTTGTCATCATATCTTGGAAAATTTATGCAATATCTTAAATTAATATAGCCTATGTGTTATTCTGATGTCTAAGCTAAGTTATTGTAAAATTTCATTAAAATCAGTTTAGTGGTTTTTATGTGATGAAGTAACAAACATCCATCCATCGGCACAAACATTGACATTTATAATATTTATAGGATGTTGACATTATTGTTTATTTTTATTGAACTTTCGATATTCCAATTAAAGCACAGTGACGAATGAATGCGTGTCAATCAAGAGAATATCATTGCAAGAAAGTAAGTTCACAGATTTACAAGGGAGTGGATATTATTTCCAACTTTTATATAACAATTTTGTGGAGTTGCCGTACTAAATAGTTATTGTTATAGCAAAGCACTTCCAGTCCAGTCAGCACTGGTTGTAGAACCAGCAATCAAACAGCTCCAGTAATTTCAATTGCTTCAATGAATGAGTCTTTGATAGGCCTGCCAAACATTTTCTTACCTTATACAAGCAGAAACTGTAAAGACTACACTAAAATTTCGTAACTCGCTCATTTCCCGGCCCAAAGAAAGGGGTTGCGTGACGGCACAAAGTGCGTACACCGGAAAGACGGGGTCCCCCCCAGAATAAAGATGGCCGCACCGGAAGTGACGACACGTGCTCCAAGCTCGCCGGATATCCTCTCTCGCATCCATTGAATTATTGCCCCGACTATAATAATCGTAACTATCTTTCTCTTATTTTGGGACTTTTCGGATAAAAGTTCGATTTTGGTGATTTTAGGGATCCATTGTTTGGTTGTTATAGTTATGATAAGTTTTTCTATGGATGTTTGATTGTTACAACAGTTTTCGATTAGGTTGATGATGGTTGTGGTTTTAGATATTGACTGGGATGCCGTTTTGCCAAGAAAAATATATGTTTTAGTTCATCGATTTTAACAAATATTTTATCTTCATTTACTATAAAAGCCGCAGGGTCTTGTTAGATGCAGATGGCAATGAACCCGTCGCGTTGAAGAGCTATTGGAGAGGCCTATGCTCAGCACCAAAAGGCTGCGGTAATGATGACGACCAAGTTGTACGAAACAAGATTTTTGATAACAAAAGTGTTAGCTATAGGTCTAATAAAGCATTAAATTAAATGACCTCTGCTATTGACTCTTAGCCACCTTAAACGACATTCACAAGCACAAAAAGTACTAATTTTTGTATCACTAACCAAATAAGTTTTTCCGCTATTTCGAAAAGGTGAACCTATTTCCCCAAAGCCACTTAAAACTCAAGTGTTGCCAGTTACAAATCCCCGTCTGCAATTACGCGTAGTGTTGCCAGATTAGATAATCCCCGGCCTGTTATTAGTTTGTCAAAGCGTGTCATTGTTTGTCTAAAGATTTTTATCTGACACGCTACCGTTTATTAAGTTTGCTTATCTGTTACAAATATTGGATACTTTAGATATAACAGTTACTGATACAGCACTGTCGTTCCTTTTTTAATTTGATTTATTGAAGGTTAAACGGATTTGCCTATGTGTTGCCAGTTTTTTCCTAAAATTTAAATTAAAAAGTTTGATGAAGTTAATAATATTTTTTTATACATTTCCTAAAATAGCATCGGAGATGTACACATTTTCTAGGATTTGTATACAATTCCTTGATTTCATACATTTCCGGTAACACATACACATACATATCCGTCACGCCTCTCTCCCGTTGAGGTAGGCAGAGACCTTCCACTTGCTACGATCCAAACACACCTCTTTCGCTTCATCCACACTCATCAGTCGCCTTATACATGCCCGTCGGTTTAGGGTACTCTTGACTCAACAGTACGTTTGTACAAAAGTGGTTATCATTCTTTGAATAATTCAGATTTGATTATCCTTTTGATCAAAAACAGACCGTACCTGATGATCGAATTTTCGTAATCAATTAAAATATCAAAATTCGTTATGACAAAACGAGTGTTATAAATAGTTCTAGGACTAACTCAGACAAATGATGTTTCGGCTATAAACAAAACGTCAAAATATGACATTAGTTCTAGAACTATTTTTAAAACTCGTTTTTTAATAACTGGGTACAAATTTAACCAAGTTAACTTTTCTAACACATCACATAAATATAAAAATTCGTAGCCAATAAACCCAAATCTAAATTCGAATCAAATTAAGGTCCCCTTATATTCATCTCAGCAGTTAAACTGAGAAACACCAAGAGTCAATTTTAAACCCATTTTCTTTCGCGAGGCAGTAATATTGGCGCGTGACAGACACGTGACGGTCACGTGACAGTGTCAGTATCCGACGGAACTCAAAGTGTGGTCACATCAGAGCTAAATAAAATTTTAGTGAAAATGTGCTTAGGGGTCATTGATAAAGTTTCTAGTGGTAGTAGGTAATATAAGTGGATTAGACTAGGTATCGTCGTAAATGCAATTTTACAAATAATAGATATTGTTAGGTTTCATGCTGTTTCTTCCTCTCGGCTATAAAGTTAGCAAAATTGTAATAAATAAAAAAATGATGTGAAAATACTTTTAAGATATTAAAAAAATATGTCAAAAGTCGATTAAGCACTTACTTACAGTGCTGGGCAACATTTTCTTTCTAAATATTTCACGTTTCCTGGTAAAAATGCATTTAGACTTTTCTACATGCTCCATGTTGAAATTTTTGACGTTCAAAAAAAATATTATTCTGTAAACTCATTGAACATAATTAAAATAAGAAAAGTTATAAAAGAATCAAACGCAAAAAAGAAAGTGCGTCGTTGCAAAACGTCAAGACATTTTTAATCGGGGGTCCGGGTAATTGAAGTCATAATTCTAGCAACCCCAATTTGACATTTGATTTTTTTTGGCGCGAATAAATTGTGATTGGATAATTTTAGGTTAGGGGAGTGCAGGATTTTCAACATAATTCCGTTGTTTTAAATTAAAAAATATATTATTCACTTATCTAGCTTGCATCTACTCTACGATTCGATGTCTAATTGCTTATGTTTTTTGGGAGAATATTTGAGATTTTGCCACCAATTTTTGAAAGCTGCATTTTCGACTATTTAGTACTAAAATAATGTTAAAGGCATTTTCTGCAACAAGCTATTAATCTAATAAGTTTAATTTTTAATTTTCTTTTATTTATCAATGTCATCTAAGTAATCGAGCATGTCATTAAATCATTTGTAGTAGAATAAAACTTAAAAAAAAAAGAATATGGTGACGATTTCCAGACTTAACCCCATTGCTGTCTCAGAGTAGATTCTCCCATGTCACATAACGTCATTTTATTCGTTGTGCAAAACCCTGTCTGAGCAATAAATCACTGATGTTTGGCAACAAAGGCTTTGCATAACGACAAAGAGTATAAATATGAGAGATGCGGCTAGACCCTTCCTCCCAGGATGTACCCTTGCGTTTTGCTTACTAGCAATTTGTAATTTTATTTTTGTGGTTTATACTAAATAAGTACGGTTGAGTCTGACAGTTGTAATCTACTGAAATAAGAATAATATGATAGTATGATAATATTGATATTATGATAGTATATAGTATGATAATATAAAGTATATCATAAGTATATACAGGGTGTAACAGAAAGGGTATATAAAGCCAAAACACAGCGATAGTCCTCATGAAACTGAACAACTTTCCCCAAGGAACATGGGTCGTAACTCGAAAAAAAATTTTGGATCGCCCATACTTACTCGATCAGCTGATCGGGCATTTTGTATGGGGAGGCGAAATTTTTTTTTCGAGTTACGACCCATGTTTCTTGGGGAAAGTTGTTCAGTTTCATGAGGACTATCGCTGTGTTTCGGCTTTATATACCCTTTCTGTTACACCCTGTATAATATAAAGTATAAAGTAAATATAAAGTATATACTATGATAGTATGATAATATTTAAAATTGTTATTAAAAACAATGTCACGTTATTTTAAGTGATATAGAGGCTGCTCGCGACTTCTTACGCATTTATCGTCATATCTTTGAAAACACACAAAATATCTACAAATAGTATAGCCTATATGTTATTCTGATGTCCAAGCTAAGTAATTGTGAATTTCATTAAAATCTGTTCAGTAGTTTACATTGTGAAAGTTTACATGATGAAGCAACAAATATCCATCCATCGGCACAAACATTGACATTTATAATATTATTATTACGATGAAACACAAAATTACAACTTTGAGATTTT
Organism: Anarsia innoxiella; assembly: GCA_947563765.1. NCBI lineage: Eukaryota > Metazoa > Arthropoda > Insecta > Lepidoptera > Gelechiidae > Anarsia > Anarsia innoxiella. The sequence continues at coordinate 960,461 of OX387415.1, forward strand.
GTGATTGACGTTTCTTATATAAAGTCCCCTACTACATCTTTTTTCTAATAAAAAAAAAGATAATAACACCATCAAATCAACGCTAAACACCAATGCATCAATCACACCAAACCCTCCAACAAGTTTATTACGCTATACGACCTTTTTGATAACTTTGCAAAACAATTTTTGCATATGTCAACCCCGAAGATACTGGCCATATTTCACCGGCGCTATCATCCGTCTTGGCGCGAAATGAACTGTCAGCCACCGCAAAATGGCCGCCAAAACGAAATAATCTCTGCTGCATACAGAATCTGTAATTTGCAACTGTTTTATTATTATCAGGGGATTGTAAAGTGAAAGATTGATTAATTTGTTTATTTATTGTGTGAATTTAATAATTTTTTGGACTTTTGTCACTATTAATTAAGTATTTATTAATAAATGTTTTTCTGATCGAAAATGAAGTGGAAATATTGATGTGGTGAAACTCTTAGTTAAGTAGCTGTGAGTTTGAAATTTTATATTTTGAATAAATATTAAATATCCTATTACTATTATAATAAATGTCAATGTGTGTGCCGATGGATGGATAGATGGATGTTTGTTTGTTACTCTTTCACGCAAAAACTACCGAACAGATTTTAATGAAACTTGACAATAATGTAGCTTGCACATGAGGATAACAAATAGGCTATATCATTTTAAGATATCATGATGTTTTTCCAAGATATGACAATAAGTGCAAACGAAGTCGCGGGCAGTCTCTAGTTTTTATAAAATTTCTCTCCAATTACAAAAAGGAACTCAACAATTTTTCAAAAACTCCAAAAATTTCTTTGATTGGCATCCAAAACCCCATAACCCTTGTAAAAGCAATTTGCCAAAGAGCGCGGTTTTTTATCGTACCCCCCCCCCCCCCCCACAAACAAAAGTACGGAAGCGTTACAAATCGTGACGCTTGCCGATATATTGGCAAAGGATGTTAAGTCGCGTGCCATAGACTGATGCACTGTATTCTAACCGCCCTTTGCTTGATGACAAAGTTTTTGCGTAATGGAATATTCATGTCGTCATCAGTTTTTGTGAATTAAATTTCTTTATATTTTAATCTCGTTGATTCTGTTTTTTTTTTCTTAAATAATCGGATTTCTTTTGTTTGGATTTAAAATCTTTGAAATAAAATAATCAAGGTTTTACTTTGCTTTACAGAATTAGTGCCCATTTCGCTATCTACCTACAGATAAAATTTTACTGCGAGATAAACCTATGTCTATTTCATAAAACACGACGTTTTAGACAGAAACAGGTATAAAACATCTGTCAGATTAATGTTATCCGTAAATGGTGACACAGGCCCTTAGTTTTTGTTTATGGGACAAGCGACAAACTATTGATTTACCTATTAAGAATGTAAAATAAATAACTTACGTAGGTACTGTTAAAAATATTTTGTAATTACACAAGCCTTGTCATCTTTAGACATTTTTAGAATTAAACAATACTTTTTTTGTTCCCAGAATCGTCCGCAACAAAGCAGCGGAGAAGGCGAAGCATGCTCACAACCAGCAGCAGCAACAGCAACAGGAACAGGAGATCAGCTCGGCGCAGGGCAGCGTTGTTTCGGTAAACTTACATACATACATACATATACTTACATACATAAAACAACTATCACACCTCTCTCCCATCAGATAGACCAATTCCCTCCACTTGCTACGATCCAAACACACTCCTCTTCATCCTCATTCAATACTTGATTTCTCGTCATATCTTGGAAAGCTTACGAAATATCTTTAAAAATAATTATAGCCTTTGTGTTACTCTGATGTGCAAGCTAAAGTATTGCCAAGTTTCATCAAAATTAGTTCAGCGGGTTTTGCTTGAAAGAGTAACAAACATCCATGCATCGGCACAAACATTGACATTTATGATAGTAGGATTACCTGTGTACTCTTCACTTATGATAATCTATTAAATGAATAAAATTTCAATTCCCAGGTGATAACGCACGCGGGCAACGCGCCAGGCACAACAGCAGTGCTGTCACCAACATCCGATCAGCATGTTACAAATACTAGTTATAGTATTAATGGAATACTCGGCATAGAACAGGTTGAGGGACTACATAATGGAAACGCGACTGGATTGAAGAGGAAAAGACATGAAGATCAAGGTAAGTACAATACAATACAAATATTCTTTATTGCACAAAAGATATAAGGTACAGACACAAACAAGAATATAATAAGCAACAGGCGGCCTTATTGCTAGGTAGCAATATCTTCCAGGCAATCTCAGGGTAAGAAATAGCGAGAAATAGGTAATAAGTATTGATATTATTCATATCATCATCATCTCAGTCTATAGTTGACCGCTGCACATGTATTACCAAACCGCGAGGTCTCCTTGAATGATATTATCCATCTCATCATCATCTCAGCCCTTTGAATATATAAGGAGGAGCCATACCATCTGGATCTGTGGGTCTGGTCTGGCGCAAAATGGCTACCTTTTGTACGGTACTACTTATCGTTTATATTCATCTACCAAGAATACTATGACAAAACTTGGCGCAACCTTGGTACGCTGTCATTAACTCATTTGTATATGAAAAAAAAAAGGGGCCACTCCTTATATTCCTTCCTCATTGTCTCAGCCTAAAGCTGCACACTGCTGAGCATAGGCCTCTGCAACTGTACTGCCAAGATCTCGTTGGATGCAGGATGCAATGAATCGATCGCGTTGGAGAGCTATTTGGGCCTATTATCGAAATAGAAATGGATTTTTAATATATCCACAATATGTGACTTGGTTAAAGTCGCTGGAAGCCGTTGAATGTGGGCAGCGCAAGTCCGGTCCTTGTGGAGATCCTTAGGGGAGGCTTTTGACCAGCAGTGGACGTCCATAATCTGATATGATGATGTACTGTAAATTATTTTTAAGAACATTCTGTAACTATGTGGAAGCGCAATAAAACGCAACAAATGATTATGATTATATTTCTCCAAATAAATGAGTTTTACCTCTCTATATTGCCAAATTCAACGCCTCATATCTTATACTTTTACCCAAGAAACTCTCGTACAATTATTCTTCGGAAAATTAAACTTTTACTTAGAACACGCCTCGCGGGCCCAATTCCACAGTAACAAACTCTATCTATATATAGGGTGTGTTAAGAAAAGTTGTAACTAATGGTGTAAAGGTACATAGAAAACTTGTTAGTAATGATACTGTAGTAAGGAGGGTAAAATTCTTGCGAGAGTCAATGGGGGCTCGCTTCGGGCCCCGTTTTGAGTAGTGATGTGATTTGTCAATGTTTTTAAGTTTTTTTGTCGATATGTGGGTTGTGTTCTTTTTGTTATGGGTGATATGTATGAAGTAAGGTATCGAAAATGTTAGAAAAAGTGATGATTAGATTTTTAAACTTGTTTTAACTCGAGTTTTTTTTCAATTAAAATTATTATGTCGATAGACGCAAATGAATGTTAAAAAATGGTGGAAAATATTATAGTTGAGGCTTTCTTGATTTTGTCCACTAATATAACATATTTTCCATTTTAAATACAAGTCTAAACAAAACAAGTAGGTACCTACATGAAATTTTCTCATTTACATGTAACCACGACACAATGCCTTAACAACAGTTTTTATGAACACACCAATTTGTTTTTACTACCATTTTATCGACATCGACATCTCCCGTTTACAACCCTAGCATCCTTTCAGCCATAGTGCTGCCCACTGAGCGTAACCGCCAAGATTTACTGAGCTATTAAATTTACTGCTCAAATTGTGGCCTTATTATATGATTTTATTACATTTGTAAAATCTCTAACTTATGGCCTCTTTTCTGTAGAATAGCTTGAATCATGTTTGAATTTTTGAATCATATTCTTGTTTTTGAATCATGTTTTAGTTTTATTTAAGTGCTAAATTGTGATTTAAAAATAATACGCCATTTTGTTTTTACAGATGAAAACCGAGACTTTAATAGTCATTCTGAAGACGACGTTAAGAGACAAAGAAGTCATTATAATGGAGACCAAATATACTCTAATGTAAGTTTTACTTGTATTGTTCTACAGAAGTACTTCTGTATCGTCAACTATATTGTACGAGTATGTATTGTTTGATGTAACATACCTACTGACTGCTACAATTCAGCAGCTGCATATCAAGCAGAGTCGGAAAATGTATCATCAATATTTGTTAAATAATTTCAAAATATACTCATTCTATTTCTACAATTACGCAGCGAGTGTTACAAATAGCTTACTAAACTATGAGCACTCCCAAACACTGCCTGCCAGTTATTAGAATAACTAGTGTCCAGTTCATAACGCAACTTGAATACCCTCAAGAATGAATCTTGAATGCCTTGACATGCTTGCTCTTTAAAAGTTTACTTTAGTGTCTAAAAGATAAAACAGAAATCAGCAACATGCATCATCATCATAAATTTAAGAGCTTTGCTCTTGTCAGTGGAGTCTACGCCACTCTTCTCTATTCTCTGCTGTCCGTTTGAGCACCTGATACGACACAACTTGCACAACATGCACCGTCAAAGCAAAAATCATGGAATAGCATCGTTAAAACCAAAAATAAATAAAACCAAGTTAGTGTTTAGTGTGCTGATTTTTGTACTAATAGTCTTTCAACTCCTCAGCTATGGTCATCATCGAAATGGAGCCTGAAAGACGAGTACAAGCTACTGTCAGAGCTGGGCAGTGCGGCGGGAGGCACAACGGGGTACTATGGAGAGCTATTCGACGCACCCTACGAACATGCCGCTCATCCACATTATACGCCACATTCTGGTAAGTTTTTTTAATAATTATCGTCTGGATTTAGGAGGAGAAGAATATAGACCCGATTAATCTTTCACATCCCAGAAAAAAACCGCATCCAAATCCGTCCACGCGTTTAGGAGCTACAGTGCCACAGACAGACACACAGAAAGACACACAGACAGAGGGGTCAAACTTATAACACCCCTCTTTTGGCGTCGGGGGTTAAAAAGAACAATAGAAAATCTATTGTGTCTGGGTTTATAATGGGTCAGTGGGATGTGAGAGGTTAAAAAGAATGGAAAATGAGTCTTCTTTATTTTAACTCTCACTTAGGACTGAATCATCAATATCATCATCATATCGTCCACACCGTTTTGACGACGGCCACTCCAGCTACCTTAGCATGCACTCCGTGACAAGACGTTGTCATGGGATTGTCACGCTTACGTCTCTGTCTATAGTTTTAAATGTGATAAGGACAGCATGACGTGAAATAATTGTTGCGGCACGTATGCTAAGCCCCCAGGAAAGTTTATATGTAGGATTGTTGTTATTATGTGTGGTGGTGTGTCTTACTAAACGAATACACAAATAGCTTTCATCTGCTAAATCTTGTACTTACTCAACTGCTTGCAGTCAACGCTTAATTAGATTCATAAGTACCTAGTTGAGTCCATTTTCTTAATATGACTTCAGTTCACGTGGTGTCACCTGCTAAAGGTTTTACTCTATGTTGTTAAAAATCATTTTCTAAAATACCTAATTACTTACTCATGTCTAAAGAAACCTCTTCAAAGATACCCAAGTAAAAACATACAATTTCCATCAGTAATCGTAGATTTCCATCAAGAAGACATTCAAGCTCGTGACGATGTCAAACTAACGGATGTACAACCTGCCATTTTCACCATACGAATTTGCTGTTTGTAGTAAAAGTACTATTATTAAGGCACTATTAGTCACGCCCTGAAAACTGTCTGTGGTGACATCGGCTGGTGGTTTATGGTGTACTGATGAATTTAACTGTTTCTTGGATTCCTGTCGCATTTTTGTGGTCATTTTCTTCCTCTTCGATGATGGTGGGTTTGTTTAAGGCCAGTAGTTTAAATTGGAAAGAGTTTTGGGTTAAGTGCTTATGATTTATTAGAAAAATGTGTTTTCTTATTCTCTGCGATGGTGTTTAAGACTGATGAAGTACTCAATTTCATCGAATATGGACTCAAATTTCATTCTTTTTACTTCAACAATTTTACAATTCAAGTCTGTGTTTATATTTCTGAATCTTTAGATAACTTGATGGTACCTAGTGCATAATATTTGTCACTCTTATTTCTGTGTCAACAAACTGCAAACATAGTGATTAAAATGTATACTCAATTAACCCTATATCTACCACTATTATTGCCAAAAATTATAAAAAGATAAAACGACATATAATGATAAACTTTGAACGCCCATTTCTACAACAACTATTTGTTTTTTTCTCTGAAAGTCATAGTTAATCAACTTAATACAAATCAATTAATAAATATAACACATCATTAACCAATAAATAGTTTCCCATGTGATAATGACACGAGTGAATAGAAAATAATTGATATCGAAGTGGAGTCTCTAACCGCAAGATGAGTAGATGCGGTCGCATCTGAGATTTCCGTTGCCATGGGAACCATTCATTCATAATTTTGTTTCATTCATGTTTACACTATTTGTGTGTTTTTATTGTCTTCGAATATCTTGGGTTTCAAATGTTTTGTTTTGTTATTTATCATCTACTGCGATTGTATTCATACTTTCTTTGAGTTTGATTGTCATCTGAATTTAGAATAGATTATCATTCAAAACGTATTTCGAGTATTTTCCGTTTTTAATGTTTCGTTTTGTTATTTATAATGAGATCTACTGTATTTATCTATGCTTCGCATTTGATTGTCATCTGAATTATGAAAAGTTTAACATTGAAAACGTTTCTCCCCCAAAGTCGCGCGTTTGCTAAGTAAGTGAGTATTTTTACTTAATTATTCAAAACTTTTCATGTTACCTTACTATGTATTCTTCGCTGAATGAGTCGAGCTCATCTCGACTTCGTCTAGATCTGCCGCGATGTCGTTTCCCGTTTTTGGGAACAAAGGTGGCCTTTGCCCAGCAGTGTGACGTCACAGGTTAACCGTATCTGTCTCATACTACTTACAACTTTTTTGCAATTTACGTAATAACAACAAGCATATAAAAAGGGCACAATAAGGCTTGGCTATCCTAACTCTGACTCAAAAGAACATAAGTCATTCACCCGTCAAGGGCCACAGCCACACCGGTCTACAATAGCGCCTAGATCACAGGTGGGTGTCACGTTACCCGCGCACGCGTCTTGTGTTACTGAGACGTACAAGCGGTCGCCATTCACAGGAGGATGTGGTTAGGAGACGAAGCTGTAAAGAGATCGGTTGTTATAGAACTAGTCAGGTTGAGAATTCATTAATAAGAATATTTATTTTGGTGGTGATAAGAAAGCAAAAAGGGGTTGTTGATGATGAGGATAATGATAGGAAACAGCTTGCTTAAGGTTTGCTCTTAGGAGAATAAAAATAATAGCCGAACCTAAAATTTGTCATAATTGTATCCATGTTGTACCTTAAGGACGGAATAGTGTTGAACCAGCACACATACTTCATTAAACAATATTCTAACTAAAGCATTATGATTATTAAAATGGTAACAAGAATGTTTATAGCGGACCTTTCTTACACTTTTTTAACGTTCAAACAATTAAATAATGAGAAAACAAAGAACGAGATTGATTCATCTACAAAACAAGCTGACTGGTATACTGTAAAAATGCAGCTACAAAAATTTTGGGCACGATAAAAATCGTAGTTGGTTCGTACTCAATTATTCCTGTATACGAGTCAATTTAAAACAGTGTCCGAAATACCGAACGCAAGATAATAAATTGTACAGGGTTTTGTCCCGTCACCAAACTTATTTGTTGTTTTGTACGAGCTCGCGTTTTAATCGAAATTAGTTTCAGTACGTTTGGGAAAAATTCAGCTCCATTTTTGGCTGACATCGCTTTAATTTTAAATTGAATAATAACGATTGATTAAAATTGTCAATTTGTGATTTGCAATTTTCGTTCGTTTTGCTGTTTATTCGAATATTTATACTATTATTATTTTTTTAAATAAATGATCTAGTGCCGATACGATAAATGTTTTCATACGTAGTGGGGTTATTTTATAAAGTTTTACAAATTTGACGAAACTGTATAACATTTTATTGAAATATGTTGTGTAAATGTTCAAAGATAGGGCGATAAATGTGGATTTAGAGTAACACACGAAGGTGCAAGAGAAAACTAGCATTAGTCACCCAGTTCATGCTTAGCAGAAGCTCTAGTACCATATTATTTGACAAATGATTTTTTCTTGTTTTTTTGCTATTTCCCATCTTTCCAACTTTTGCCACTAATAATCTCATAATTATTATCTTTGTTAACAGCAACGAACGATTCAACGGGGTCGGTAGGTGGACCTGGTGAGCCACCATCAGCGGCTGCGAGTCCTGATGCAGCAGCGCTGGTCGTGCTACAGCCACCGGCGCCGCCGTATCCTCCTTATGCACATTATGATGGTATGTCCTTGTATTCAAAGTATTCTTAAAGGCGTCTAGAGTCAGTTTCGTGACGAGTTGGGGGTTAATCGTCTTACAATAATGTTTTCTGAGATGCCGTGCGTAATTTTTAAAAATAGAATGCTCTAAAAATTTTATGACGTTTAACCGTTTATATTTTGAAATAGAGAAGAAAATACCAAAATAAAAACGTATAAACAGTAAAACATCAATTCATTACCCTCATTCGCGGTACGAACGCAATAAAGACAAGATCAAGAGCCACGCGCCGGAATAAAACAATGAGAGCGAAAACAAAAGTGGTCGAGGGAAACAGATGAAGAATCACGATGGAAAAAAACGACAACGACTTTAGGAAAGCTTTCGACAAAGTCGAGCACGCCACTCCGAGCCACTCCAAGGAAAATCTAATTTTCTCCTCGGACCCCACTCCCGTTTCGCGTTATAACATCATAAAATTCATACAGCACCACTGAGTTTTCGCACTTATGCATATTAAAGGGAGGTTCTAAAATGGAGTACCGCAAGGCTCGCTCGAGGGACCGCTACTTCTCTTTATGCCTTTGGTCTTTAATCTACCGCAATCTGCTTACTCCGGGGGTGGGAGGCAGACATCTTTAATAGCTCATTCGGGGGCTCTATGCAAATAATTTTAGAGGGGGGGAATCATACGGGCTTTGTCTGGAGGGGGTAACGAACCGAGACACGAGCCTGTGATGCGACAGAAGTGGTTCGGAGTACTTCAAACGGGTTTGGAGGCTTATTTCGGTTATAAATATTAAACTGTCACTCTGGGGGGAGGTGGGCGAGAGTGGTTACGCGTATAAAGCTCGTTATGTCGCGAGTGAGGGGCGTGTTTCTATGTACTCGCCCGCTCATCCCTGAAAGGCGTGGCGGTAACTGATTTTTCGTTTTTAAACCAAAATCAGAATCGGTATATTCGTAACCTCTTGTTCTTAATTCATATTTAGAAATTTTTCGAAATATAATAACAAACATACTTATTAGAAACTATTCGGTATTTTTTTAAATTGCAATGCTAAATTCATGTGTGTTTTTAAAACTTATTTCAAACTGTAAAATTAACGCGGTTTCAGAAAAACAACATAATATTTATAACTGAAAATTTATCTTCGCAAGCATTGTGTAATTTAGTGTGCGACACATGTTAAATAAACAACTAATAATGACATCATCTTATAAACGTCGTATTTCAAATAATTCCAGGTACAACGACTCTAGCAAGCGAGTACGCATACGCAGCGCCCTACTCACAATACTCGCCTTACGGAGGGCCGTACACACATTCCGCAGCCACTGGATTGCTGACCAAGTGGTAAGATGTCTTTATTTTATCATTTAAGATTAAGGGCCCGTTTTACTTCTTACAGATACAATTTCAGTGACAGATAATCCTTTTTATATTTTATATAAAACATAACTTGACAGTTACCTAAATTGTAGACAGTGACAGACAGTCAATTAAAATTGTGTTTTTGAGTAGTGAAACGGGCTCTTAAGATGTTAAGTAGGCATTACTTATGGCTAACGTATCCTAAGCAAATAAGAAATGTATAAAAGAAAGTATAGGTAAAAAGTTTTTTAAATTGACGTGCATGTAGGTATATATAAGAAACTAATAAATGTGGAAAAAGTGAAAAACGTACAAGTATGTTTGTAGTGATAGTTATTTGTAGTGAAACCTACCCCGATAGAAAAGAAGTGACTTACTAAGCCGATATGTGTGTATGTAATATTAATGAAATTGTTAATTATCTAATTATATTTAATCTGCCTAAATACCACAAAATTGTAACAAGAAAGTTATTTCAAAAACAAATAAACAAAATTTTGCGATTTTGTTATTGAAATTAGCAACCAATTACACCTTTATTTCACCTTAATGACTAGCAACATTCAATATCCACACATCCTCACTCAACTCTCCAGAGATCTAACAAAAGCCTTCGACCCAAACACATTAAGTACTCGTATTTTCCACGGATTTTATTACCTTTAAAACACGACGCAGTTTAACAGCCGCTAGAATATAAATGGCACCGGGTTCTGTATAAATCTGAAAGGGTTTATCACTCGTAACCACTGGACGGATTTGTTTAGGTGTACCGCAGGGAGGTGTGTTAGCACCTCTGTTTTACCTTATGTTTGTTATTAATTTTATGGTGATTTGTTGTATTGGAGTCGGTAGCTTTATTCTTTTGCTTTAGGTTAAATAGGATGTTTTATAAATAGATTAAAATACTGAAACAAGTGATAGGATATTTATTTATTTTTTTATTTGTGTTAAACAATTTTGACTGTGAAATTTTTAATCCAAAACTCACGAAAAGCTCAAAATTCAAAAATAATTTATTCGTAGGTAACATTAAATTTACACTTGAATTCGTCACAAAGTAAAAATTATAAAAAAAACAATAACATTTTTAAAGAACCAAAAAAAAAAGAGAAAAACATTAAAGGAAGAAAAGAAGAAGAAGAAAAGCTCTTACTTAAATAGTGAAATTCTAAATTACAATTCAAAATTTTTTGATTTGCTTATGTGTTTCATAGGAAATGATGTTAACAACAGAACTAATTGCCCACTTATTTATTTATTTGAATCTAATTTAAAATCAATATTTACTCATTTAATTCATATTAAACATGTTTTGTTAGTCATGACTACTACCTACAGCAAAATGGGGATAATGACTACATTCAAAAATTTAAAAAATAATTAGTCCGTCTTTTAGGCTATTAAAAATATTTGAAACACATTTTTTACCTGATCAAATACATAAATAAATACAAAGATACAGAGCATCAAAGTTACGGAGTGGGGGGTATTGACGTCACTCCTCGGTTAAAATCGTACTGAGGCGTGACGTCACGAGCAACTTTAACCCAGTGTATCTTTGTCATTTTTAGATTAAGAGAAAAAAGAAAAAATACGTGTCGAATATTTTAAAATAATCTATGTGAATGACTACAAAAGTTTTTTAGTCATCATGCCTATTACTTATCAAAAATACGATTAAGGAGAGTAGCCAATTTCACAAAGACAACTCACAAAAGTCTTATCAAAATCAATCATGACCCCCTCTAAAACAAATTAGTACAACAAAAGGAAACGAATCGGCACAATGGAAGAAATATACCTTCACACTTCTGTCCGTTTCATCCCTAGAGACAATATCGAAGGGCAGAGTCCCGTGGGCCTCGGATAACTTACGGGGCATTAAATTTAAGTGATTCCACTGAGAATATTTTTAAAGTTGTCAAAGAGGGCTTTTGAACGGGATCAATATGTTTATACGATGAGGGGATGCAATAACGTTTTGATAGGTACGAACATGTCAATTTAGAAATCAATTTTTTTACTACTAGTGACTGGTATGTTTGTATGGTTGGTAGTCCACTACCAACCACACCTGTTTTAAGTTACAAAATTGTCTGATGAAGTAGTCCGATGGCTGATTTGAAACTGTATGTTTTTCATTACAATATTACATGAATGTTATTTTATATAGTTTTTTTTATATTGTTATGAGTATTTATATTTTTCTATTTTATATAGTTTTTATATTATTTTATATAGTTTTGTAAGTGTTGTTTAGTTATAGTTTAGTCACTAGACTCTGCTTGCCATGCTGCAGGTTGTAGGTTCGATTTCCACTAAAGACAAAAATTGCTCTGATGAATAGAGATGTTTGTCTTTAGTCTGGTTGTTTGTACGATTAATTTATTTAGAGTCCGTTTCACCCACCTACAGCAAAACTTTTAGGTACTGACAGATAAACCTATGTCTATTTCATATAACATGACACTGAAACAGGTATAAAATATCTGTCAGATAAATTTATTTACATATAAAATAAAGTGAAAAGGCCCTTAGTGGCTATATGTATTGAATTACTAGACTACTTAATTCAGGATATTTTTTTTCTAAAACAGCTCACCTTAAAACTAAACTAATAAAATTCATGTAGGTAGTAATTATGTGATGGAAAACATAAAATTTAAAATTAGCCATCAGACTATTTCAAAATTACTTTTGTGATTGTAATGGCGCGTAATAATCTTTACAAACATCAATCTCATTTCGACATAGGTTTTGTTATTGTGGACAATGATTTGATGCTCTGTAATGATGGTTGTTATATGTCTGTTTGAAAATATATAGCAAACTAGAGGCTGCTCGCGATTTCGTACGCTTTTATCGTCATACCTTGGTAAAAAGACATGATATTTTAAAATAATTTAGCCTATGTGTTATTGTGATGTATAAGCAACAATATTGCCAAGTTTCATCAAAATCTGTTTAGTAGTTTTTGCGTGAAAGAACAACAAACATCCATCCATCGGCACAAACATTGACATTTATAATATTAGTAGGATTTATCTGAAGGAATATCATTGTACTGGTAGTGGTCTCTATCAACCCTGATGGAAAAGAGTCGTGATAAATATTAAAATGTACTAGCTAACTCTGCGTTTGTACCGCCTTAGAGGCAATAAATAAGCAGACTTTTATATATTGTTAAATGGTATAAAAATAGATTTAAAAAACAACCAGCTAGCTCAACATGCACTCCGTGACAAGACGTTGTCATAGGTTTGTCACGCTTACGTCTCTGTCTATAGTATTAAATGTGATAAGGACAGCATGACGTGAGATAATTGTCGCGGCATGCCGTGCTAAGCCCCCAGGAGAAGGACATAGAATCATTTTCCTGGTTGTTAGTTACCTCTCTACCAATTTTTAACCAAATCGGTTAAGCCGTTCTTGAGTTTTATAATGTGTAACTAACACGCCTTCCTTTATTAGAGTACTAGAGGCTGCCCGCGACTTCGTTCTCATTTATCGTCATATCTTTGATAACACACAAAATATCTGCAAATAATATAGCCTATGTGTTATTCTGATGTCCAAGCTAAGTTATTGTAAAATTTCATTTAAATCTGTCCAGTAGTTTTTGAGTGATGAAGTAACAAACATACATCCATCCATCCATTGGCACAAACATTGACATTTATATTATAAATCGTATATAAAAGATGTATTTTACTAAATTAATCTGTTTTCTTACAGATATCAACGGACGCCGTGCGAGCAATAGCAGTCGGCGAGCAACGAACAAAATTAAAAGTGAGAAATGACACTCTTTGCCCATTTGTGAGAACTTTAGTTAAGCACACTTCATTCCTTTAGATACAACAGAATCGGCCGTGTTAATCTAATGTATTATACTTTGTTTATCAAAACTTAGTCGAGAAAATTTTGAGTTAGGTGTGATAAAAACGTTTTTCATTTTGGATAGTTTTTTTATAGGAATTTCCTTGTTGTTACATGTACGAACAGTTCAGACCTAAATATGGTAGAGCCAATAATGTTTATGATAGAACAAATAGGCATTGGGCGAGCGAGCGAGGTAGGGCTTCGTTTCATCCAATTTCATCTTTGGTTTACATAGCGAAATAAACATTAGTAAGAAAAACGTATCTATGAAATGACAATCGCCCGATTTCCTCGCGCGCTAGCATGGCGTTTTAAACATAAGGTCCCGTAGATACTTTCGCGCATATACTTATTACTTTGATTATTAATTTCTTTCTATAATGAGTTAAGCCTAAAACATGGCTTATTAATAACACAATATTTTCTGTTAGGCCCAGAACACACGATGAAATGCAACTGCAACGCAACTGAAACTGCTAGTTACTTCTGAGTTGCTTCGAAGTTTCTGCTATAGACTTCTTTAGAAAACCACACACGACGCAACTAGTTTGAAACGTTTCGTTTCAATTGTTGCGTTTCACCGTGTGTTCTGGGTCTTAGTCTATCAATTTAGAAACGAACTTTTCAACCATCTTGCTTTACCTAATTATTTGAATGAATTGTCTCGAACAATCATTTTTATACTCAATAATTTAGTTAAATGAAAGATTTTAGAAGAATGGAATGAGAGAGCCAAAGTGTTGATAAATCTTCATTAAGACTTAAGATGTAAATATTGTATTTTAATGAAACTTAAATAATAATTCATTTATTGTCATTAATTAGTCGTAAGATCTTGTTTCTTTTACCTCAACAAATTATTATTATAATTATTGTAAGCCTTTATAGGTATTATTATTTCCTAAATTATGTAATTTTATCTGTCCTGTGCACAAAATCTTATTATTATTATCATATATCGTTATGATTCTAACTTATTTTTTTGTATTGTTAAATCTTAGTTATTTAATTAAATGCTCCAAACTATAGCTTCAAAACAAATTCATATAATTTTGAAAGTCATCCATTTAGTAGGAATATATTTTTTTAGATTATTTTGAAATTACAATGAGATTATTCGTGTTTTATTTTTTACTTTTTATATAAAGTTAGTTTTTAGTTTATGTATGCAGCTTGTTTAAATACAAAGCGTTTACTTGCTGTATGCCATAAAGTAATATATCCAATGTTCTATGTTCAAAAACCTAGATATATTTTGTATAATTATATTTAGTTGCTGATTTTATCGTTTCCGTCCAATTTTTAACTTTATTTCCTCATTATTGAGATTTATTTTGTAAATATGGCCTCGTAGTACTTATTTGTCCGTAGCCCGCTTATATGCTTTTAAAATGTACTTTTTTATGTAAAATCAAGATGAAAAACATACAGTTTAGATACACACCAAAGAGCTAATTTAACATGCATGTCCCAATCCAATGTCCATAGAGTGTGACCATAATATAAATATATAGTCATTTATAATTTGTAATTGTTACGAGCAGTATCTAAGCGAATTATTTTACTAATTTCTATAGCATCAAAGGCATCAAATGATACATAATTGATTTTAAAATACCTGCTATATTATCCTAATCCTAATAATATTATAAAAAAGCGTGTTAATGACAATGTTTGTGCCGATGGATGGATCGATGTTTGTTACTTCATCACTGAACAGATTTTAATGAAATTTTACAATAACTTAGCTTGGACGTCAGAATAGGCTATAACGTTTTTAGATATTGTGTTTTTTTCCAAGATATGACGATAAAGGCGAACAAAATCGCGGGAAGCCTCTAGTATGAATTATAAATGACAATATTTATATATAAAATGTTCACTCTATTATAAATATGCTTTTTATATGCTCTCCTTGCATGCTCTTTAATTATTCCTAAAGCAATAAAATATCGCCAAAGATGAATTTAGTGGTGAGACATGTAATTTTATATAAACAGATATTTAAACTTCAATATTTTCAAAGATTTTGTAAAAAAATATATATATTGACAATTCTTTTTAGTACACATGTGTATAAAACAATATGTAGTGAAAGAGGAATTTGGTTTATATACCGATAAATGGGTCATACAGGCACAGAAAACAAATAATGTCTCTCCTGTTCCTGAAAGTTAAGGACATTGGTTGCTAATTTCTGAACCTAATATAATTTATATCCGCATAATCTGTGCCCGATGTAGTTTTGGCCTGCATAAACATTTTAAGGATTAGATGCTCCAATGTCCTTAATCATCTGGAACAGGAAAGACAATTTTGAACCTAATTACGAGTCTGTGTTGACTCAAATATATTATGTATATGTTTTAGGGTGATGACGAATACAAATTATAATTAAATAATAAATTGTATATAATCCTCAAAGCTCACCATTCAGTGGTCTACTCATATTTTATATTTTATTTACCTATTTATTTTAAACTTAGTTAATTTGAAGTTGCTTTTATGTTTAAAAAGCATATCGATTTAAGTGATAAATCTCATGTCATTTTGTAATAATAGTTGAATAAAGAAATACAATTTTTGTTTAATTTGTACTAAGTAATTTGTAAGGCAAACGCACCAGTACGAAATAAAGGCATAATGAGTTTATAAAAAGTTATTTTATTTAATCGTATCTCTAGGAATCTTTACGAACAGCCTAGCTAGGCACTAATGGTTCTCCCCCACTGCATGTTATAAAATTATTATTTTATTTGGTAAATCAACAGCCAATAGTTACAATGTTTTTCAGAGATAAATTGTTATAAAGCCAATTACAGATTTACACTTATAAGTAATAGACATTAAAAGCACATTGATTTTGAAATTTCGAAAAAACTTTGATAAAGTAAGTATTAGAAGACAATATGAGAAGATTGCCAGAAAACAGTTATCTACAGGAGAGGATGAAATATTTTTGTATGTTAGGACATTTGTTGAAAAAAATCATTGGTAAGCTGTTGTTTGATTGAAGTACTACGAGTTTCAAATATGTAAATGTTCGCTAAAATGTTTACTAACATTAAAAAACATAAGAAAACAAGCATTAAAACAAAAAAAAATATACATTTGATGATAAAAATTTTGTTCACCAAAAGTTTGCTGTAAGTTTGTTAAGCAATGTAGAGCACCGTAGACGACAAGGTCTCCTCGTGAACACAGGCAAAGTCTCTTTAAGGTTCTCTATATATTTTCATCCCAGACGATGCACCGCCAAAATTTGGGTGAATTTCAACAAGCGTATTTTTTTATCATTTCGGTGGCAGATTTTTTTTACTATTTTCTTCAGTTTTTTTTATGCCAAATTATACTTTTGGCCATCAAAAACAACATATGTTAAGGGGAAAGTCATCCCATGAAAGATGACTGAAATATAGGGGTTTGTTTTTATCAGTGCCACCAAAATGATAATTCACCACCAGAATGAGAATAATTCACCGGAATGACACATTTTCACCGAAATGACAAAAATATTCATTTGAAAGCGCGAGTTTTATTTGTACGTGGGTTCCGTATCTTGAGAAAAAATTCATATACCTGTCTATAGGGTCTTATTGGATACAAAAACTTAAATAGGTAATTAGACTCAATTTAACAAACTACTTTTCTATTTACCCTACTGCGCTAGAAGGAGGGTTATGTTTTTCGAGAGTATGTATGTTTGTATGTATAATTCTTTGGCACGCTCTACCTACAGCCTAAACGGCTTGATGGATTTTAGCTTGAGAGGTGTCGCTTGATTTTTAATTACAGTGGAAATTACACTAGGTACCTACATTTAAATAAAAAATGCGTTTTTTAAAAGCAGTCGGGTATTTTTTTTTTAAATGAAAGGTTAGCTTATTTTTTTGTCTTACATACTAAACCATTCCATACAACGTCATACAGTATCACCTACAATAGCATTCATACAATATCATACAGTAGGTATCACCTATCATAGCATTCCATACATACAACGTCATACAGTATCACCTACCCTAATATTCAATAACATACCGTCTTATATACCATACCATACAATATCAAACTTACGCAGGACATTCAACAATAAAAAATTGGTAGGTACTTCGATATAAAATATTCTTACTTTGGAAATTATTTTACAATTTATATGTTGAATAAAGATGAGAAACCCTAAAAAAATTGTCCCAAAATGTCATTTTCGTCGTTAGTCTCATTGAGGTGGATGTTTCTCATTCTAGTGTATCATTCCGGTGAAGAAATACACCGGAATAAGACAGCTGAATGAGGAACCGGTAGGTTTTTTCTAAATAAAAACTGAGTCCTTTGACTAATCAAAAAATCCTATGACATGTGAAAAGATAACTATAAAACACGTTATATATCAAACTATCAAGTTCAAAAAGTTAACAATTTAGAAATAATAGCATACACTCAAATGATATTTTTTTTTATCCCCAACCACCGAAATGATCCTATTTACCTCTTTGGTGCGAAACTGAAGCAAGCTGCGACACATCCGTTTATGCCAAATTATTTAGCATTACTTATCCTGCTAATTAAGGTTTACCAGAAAAATCTATGTTCACTGTGGAATGTACTATGACAAAAAACAAAATCGCCACCGTAATGACTTGAGCTCGCCGGACACTTTTGTTTAAGCCTATCAAACTTCGTGTAGAGTAGTTAATTAAACATAATGCATTGTTTATGATACCTTACACATTTGTCAACAAAATTAAGAAAGTCATTTAACATAATAATAAAGTATGCTTATGGCAAGCTTGAGAAGGTTCAAAAAAGGAGTTAGGACAGGTCACCAAAATGATAAAATGAACCTTTTATCGTCTTTTTCTTAATTAATTCGATAACTCAGCAAAATTATTTCTATTGCCCTAAGTAGATGGCTTTCTGAACTACCCAAAACAATTTTTTGTTACTAAATTGCATCAATTAAAACTATGATTTTCAGGTGCGCCACTCAAAATTTCGCGTTGGGAAAATCACTCATTTCTATTTACGAAAATAGAGGCGTTGCATCTAAAAAGGTCTGTACAACGGAGAGCTCTGCAATCTTCGCGAAACATGAGAATTTTTCTTTTACTTTGAACAAGTGTTTTGAGCATTTCACTTGGTCTTGCTTCTAGCTCGACCACATTAAAAACTATATTCCTTATTACAAAACGAGTTTAAAAGATAGTCCGGCGTTAGTACTATGGTTAGTACGTTTCGTTTGACGTTTTGTCCATAGCCGAAACGTCAAAATAAACGAACTAACGCCGGACTATCTTTAAAACTCGTTTTACAATAAGGGGGCAAATTATCATTGCAAGTGGTACATTATCAAGTCTGGCCTGGCCACGAACCTTTTTTCCGATCTTTTTCTTTTTTGGTGATATAAAATCTTTTTTCAAATTTAATTTACTTTTTATGTCAAGATTGTGTCATTTTTTTACCGTGCTAGAAAAATTAAGACTGTCAAAAGAATATTCACAATTTGGATTTGGATAAAAATGGGGACGATCAAATAAAATCTTTGGATCGTTACAAATTCCAGTATTTGGTCATAAAATGTAAGTTTTTCATATTTAACTATTACTAGCATTCCTGCTATGCGCTTTTTTGGTAAATTCCAGATTTTATAAAATTATTTTTTATGTACCTATAATTTTTGTTCAGTAATGTCAAACCAGAGGGTTTACGTAATTATATTTTTGAATGTGATATCATAAGTTTCAATATTTAAACAAAAAAAAACTAGCAATTTCCTACATTTATTACAAAGTCTCAAAAAAGTAGCCATCACAGCTCTCCGATTCAAATTTTTAAAACATAAAAGGGGTTCAAAATTCAGCATTCACGTTAGATACAGACTTCCATTCAGCCTTTATTAATTCGACCATTTCATTTTCAGAATCATGGAGCCTATACTCTCAGCAGAATACCACAAAAAATCCAATATCTCCAAACAATAGGTAAAATTATATTTAATTTCTACTAAAATGGGTCAAATAAATACCAAACCCGAAAATGGGAAGCAACGTAAAAACAAACCTATTCCAGAATTGACGAAAATGCCTCACTGTTGCAATGACAAACTTTGTTGTTCAGATCCTATTCAAAGAAACAACAATAGGCCTCAAGCACCCGTAGCTAATGTAGGAAGGAATCCTTGTACAGGCTGTATGAAACCCTCACCGCCTCTATAACCACAGATTTTCTTACTTTCTAGTCAATATGCTTGGGTGCAACTACAACTGAAGCATATCCAAGGCGATCCATCGAAAACTCGCAAAGATGGTCTTTACCCCAGTAAGCAGAAGTCAAACATCCATATAATGGTAATAACTCCATTGATTGTCTTAAACAAACAAATACCGATATTTTAACACAACTACGAAATGCCGTCAGAGCCACCAGATGCGATTACTACTGAAGAAAAAACGCCAAATAAACTAGGTTTTCTTCGTGATAAGTATAGTAAAGTAGTACATTCTATTACTAATCTTAAGACTAAATCTTCAAAGTCTTCTGCTACAAAGAGAGATAGGAAGTCTAATGAGGATTATGACGATGATGACGATGATGAAATTGAGAACGATGATGTAGAGAGCAATTCACATTTATCAGTTAAGTCAAGTTCAGCCGAAAAACAATCAACGTGCACATTGCAATAAGCTCGCTTTATTGATACAGACAGCGCTTCATACGAATATTACTTGCAATCATCAAAACAATGCCAGATGAGTGTCCACCTCGCCCAGAACCTAAAATCCCTCCTCGTCCTCCCAGAAATGACGAATGTCCCCCAGTACCTAAGCCTGAATTAAGAGGACCACCTCCACCTAAACTTCCAAATCCTCAATCTTGCATCTTATTTTGAAGCAATTAGTTAATTCAACATTTTTCTTGCAAAGATGCCCCCTAACAATGATCCCGTTGGGGATGTACCACCACAGCATAAAACTTCGCCCTTTGGATTTGAAAACTATAACGAAGCAATCAACTCTATTAACATTGCTGAGAAAAAGTCTGTTATAAGTCTAGAGGAAAGTAATTCTAAAACGAAGATTCCTGAAGGTTCTGAACAAAACGAATTGCAAAATGAAGATTCTGACGAATTAACTGATGATGAACTTTGCAGTGATTCAACGGATTCATTAAGTAGTGAAAGTGAAAGAGATTCTGATTTATTCTGTGTAGTGCAATGACAATTGGAACTTGTAAAAGCTCCTCATCGCCCCCAGAAAAACCAGCGAAGCCTGTTGGACCTTGCAGAGGTTGTCCGAAAAGAGTACCTAGAAATCAACGTCCTCCTAATCCTCAATCGTGCGATATTTTATAAATAAAATAAGACTACAAAGACTGGTGAAGCTAAGAATATTGAAAATCTCCAAAAATGGCACAAGATAGCGAAAGCGACGCTCAACCAAACCAAAACAATCCTCAAAACGCAAACCCACAAGAAAATAATCAAACAGAAAGTAAACGATCGAAGAAAGGTCATGGAAATGGAAGGAAACGTTGTATTGTGCAATAATCCGAATATTTATTGATTTATTTATTGCTATTAGAGATATATTAATCTGAAAAATGGCGAAACCCAGCGATAACTCACCAAATCAAAATACACCAGATTCCAATAATAATGCTCAAGATAATAGTACTGGTGGCAAACACAAATCTCTTAAAAAGGAAGGCCATGAGCATGGAAAGAAACGGTGCATTATACAATAAAAGATAAACTACAATAAGAGTAAGGAAGGCAATCTTAGAAAGGCCTTATACGAACCAATTAAAAGGAAACTACAGACACAAAAAATCACCAATTGTCTTCTAATATAGAGGCCTTTTAGTAACGCCATTGATAAATAAACGATGGAAATCGATAAAGTTTGCTGCAATGCAGAGAAGAAAAAGAAACATAAGGGTCCACCAATACCTGAAGAGGCACATCTGCCAATTCAATTTATATGTGTCTTGTTTTAATTAAGATCTCTATAGGACAAAGTATTTGATGTTTAAATGTAACCTGATATCATCGTAAGATAGGCCTCATGATTATTTTAAAGTATTCATATTTATGTATGAATGTTCTAATAAATAAAATATAAATTAATTTACTTGCTTATTTTTTCTATTTCGATTTATCTTGGGATACTGACGGTTAGAGAGGATAAGATTTAACTTTAATATCTTTAAATAACATTAAATTCCACTGTAGATCATTTTGTATTTTATGCGTAAAATAAAACAAGACGTTATGCGTTTTCTGGACACCGGTATATATTATTACACTAAGCAGGAAGATAGAGAGGTAAAATCTCAGATATGTACACAACATACATTCATTCATTCATACATACATACATACATACATACATACATACATACTAGAGATGCGCCGAATATTCGTTTACTATTCGGTATTCGGCATATTCGGCACCTCAACCGAATATTCGTATTCGGCCGAATATTCGGTTAAAATGACCATTTATTCGTTTATTTTGTTTAGTAATAATTTGCTTGATAAAACAAGATATTAACCTCAAAGGAGCAGTCAATCTTATATCCTCATTTTCACATCTAGGTATTACAAGAGTTATTAGGAGATGGTAAAATAATGATAAGTTAATAAGTGACACATAAAGATAGAATTCATAAACCTAGACATTCTGCTCTATCTAGTGACAGTCAAAGGCGTTTTTCGTTATAAACTTTACCTATTTGTTGTATCAAAATTAGTGTGAAAGAACAACCGAATAGTTCGGCCGAACCATATTCGGCGCATCACTAATACATACATACATACGTACATACGTACATACGTACATACGTACATACGTACATACGTACATACGTACATACGTACATACGTACATACGTACATACGTACATACGTACATACGTACATACGTACATACGTACATACGTACATACGTACATACGTACATACGTACATACGTACATACGTACATACGTACATACGTACATACGTACATACGTACATACGTACATACGTACATACGTACATACGTACATACGTACATACGTACATACGTACATACGTACATACGTACATACGTACATACGTACATACGTACATACGTACATACGTACATACGTACATACGTACATACGTACATACATACATACATACATACACGGTAGAGTAAACTCTCCTATTCTCTAACTCTCGGAACAATGACTAGACACTCTAACTTAGGGTATGGCCGCACTAAAAGGCGGCTTGCTATGCGCCTATACTAGTAGTAATAGCCTAGCGAGCCGCCTAGCGAATAGCTAAGTAAAACGAACGTTCTGTTAATTTACACGACGGGCCGCTCTAGGCGCCAAGCTTGCAGTGCGGCGATGCATTCCAGGACTTTCGCTTTAAAGTTATTTTCAAGCAGCCTGTCAGTGCGGCCATAGCCTTAGTATTTCCATAATGTATTTATAGATCACACAGTATACATAAATCTGTGTACTACCTAGTTAATTTGTAAGTTTGAGCTGCAAATCAAGGGGTGTAAGGCAAAGTGCATGCAAAATGCAAGCCGCAACTGCACCAAGTGCAAGTATTTCTAAGTATTTACCCAGGAGATGTCATCTCTTAAATTCATTGTCAAAATCAACCTGACATATGCCTGACACATTGACAAATACTGCCGTGATGTACTGATTTTAGTTTCCTCAGTTTCCTGTATTTAATTAAATCATTTAATGTAAAATTAAACACAAAGAATCTAAAAAAAAAGGAAACACGTAAGTTTCAGGATGTCCCAATGATTTTTTATTATTTTTAAATAGCAAAATTCTGTGGTGCCTATTTATATCTTACTTGGCATTCATAAAATTGCTTACAAAGTTTCACGGATTTAAATTATTCTTGCATTTCTTATATTTCAGTATTTTCTCGATTATCAACATTCTCTAACTAAATAGAGTGTCTTGAAAGGAATCCTGCTATGGCGCTGATAGCTCAAAGAAAAGGACCATTGCTACGTTAAGTACAATTCTTCAAACATTGTATGAGGTAACTGCTATCAGGCTTTTGACCTCAAGAAGCAAGAACATGCGAAGATTGGTCTAAAAAGAAATGCTCTATACATATCAATAGGCAAGAACAGTCGTCGATGACTTCCACCTCGCACATCAGATCCTCGAGAAGTCCATATAGATGATACAAAGCCAGGAATCGCAAATGTTAAGTAAGAAAAAGCTGTACTAAGAAAAATATCGAATTAATCTAAAAATAAAAATATTGGCGCAATAATGGATGATAATCCACCACCGTGCCCTAGTGAAAAAAGTAAATGCGATGAAGACGCAATAGAAGACACTCCTGGGGATGAAGAAGGCGGCAGTTCAGACAAACCAAAAAGATGCTTTCTAAAACCTGGAGAAAACATGAAAGATAAAATTAATGCGGAATTGGGTAAGGAACCAAAAGGGAGAAAAATACCGAACAATAGTTATATTTGCAAACAGAAATTTGATCATTGAAATTCTAACAAACTAAAAACTAACACAAACAGACTTCTACATTGTCTCTCTAGCATTATCTTCACATCTATACCCTAATGTAGATTAACTTATAATTCAATATACTCTGAGTCTCAAATCTCTTGTTTTATTGAACTTCAAAGGAAGTTAAATTCTAACAAACACTGGCTACAGTTATTACAGCTTTTTGGAAGACCCGTAGCGACCATTATCCGACTTTACGGGTCTGGTGTAATCAAGACGCGCAACGCTGCGGTAAGCAGTTTAACGTTACGTCAGGCAGGACACAGTGCTTTGCCGATGCAGACTGCGACGGGACAATTGCTTATTTTTCCGTTTAAAATCTAAAAGTGATGATGCTGTTGCTGTAGTAAAACGTAGTTATTATATATTATGCTCTTTGCTGTCTCTAAGCTGTAGTATACAAGAGGGTGTTTTAACTGAAAGTGTTTATAGTCTTCTGTAGTTATTGTGCTTTCATTATTTGAAAAAAAAATCCAAAATATAATCAAATCGATACTTCTTAGTCGATGAGCAAAAAAAAAATCAAAAGAACACCAAAAGAAATAAAAAATCAAACAATCCACTGTTTGATCCACTGGTGTCATAGTGTCATGGCGTCACATCACTTATTGAATCGTTTGAATTGAATCAAGTTTGAATAGATCTCAGGAATAGATGCATAAAATTTCTTCGTTTTGAAGTGAATTGTAAAAAAATCATACGAAATGTAGGTTTATCATGTTTTTGGGCACGCCAACAACCATAATCATGTCTCATTAAACTCTGTGAAGCTGACCCTATAACAAAAACTATCCATAACTCAACAGCTACCATAATAATTATAACTTCAATCAAGAATTCATAAGAAAATCAGTTTTAAGTGACCCATTTAAAATTCAAACTCCAAAAGAATGGATTGCCCAAAACGTCAAGATATAGATTATGACGTAAAACCTGATCCAGTACCTTGTGGTAGAGAAATAGATCTCTGTGCGATTGTTAATAAAAGATATCCCCCTGTTTGTGAAAGACCTAGAAAATTCTATTGCGAAGAATGCGCCCCAGAAGAAGAATGTGTACCTTGCATTAGAAAGAAGAAAGAATCTGAAATCACAAATAGACCAAATCCAAAATTTCCTAGTACAGTAGATCCAGACGCTTGGAGAAAGAAGCCGAAACCGCCAAAACCTAAACGCAAAATTCCAGATGAAGAAAGATGCCACAAAGTTGTTTATTAGATTAAACATAACATTTAAGTCAAAAATGTAAATGAGCACGAAGAGCAAAAGTTTATATTTTGGAAGAATTTCCTTATTTATTTTCAGACCAAACCCGTATCATTATAGTACTTAACTACTTAAATTAATGCGAGTAGCAAAAAATTGTACTTGTCCAATTAATGATATTGGATTGGTCTGATAATAAAAATGGATTAAGAGGAAATCTTTTAGAATATTTCACATTTTCTAATATGAAATTAGCATCTTTTGTTAAACCTCTTGATTTATTATTTACCTACGGCTCTCTTCTGTCACAAATTCAATAAAATAGTTAAAACCATAAGTTATTTTATTAAAATGCTGCTGTAGAGTTTCCCAAGCTACTCTAGTTTATTTTTCTAGATATTTATTATACAGGGTGGCCCGTCGATTGACGTCCAAAAGGAAAATTTGGATTCCTCGTGTCATGGGGTATCCGAATCACCCCCATGTATATTCCGCGACTTTTTACGGTTTCCGAGTTATGACGTGTTTTCTGATTTTTTGAGATTTTTCAACCAACCACCTTAAAAGGTTCGTAGCAAAAAAAGTACAACACTTTTTTATAATTTTATTTTTGCATCATATGCTTCATGACCCGTACTTTTATGCATAAAATATTCGGCTTCGTAACTTTAATAAAAGTTGGGAAAATGTAGGTCGGAAGAGGATAAACTGTATTGACTGAAAATTAATCGAAATCTTCAAACTTAAATTAAGAGGTAAAAATTATGACTCCATGGATTCTAAGCTAGCTTAAAAAATGCGCCAACTTCTCAGCTTTCATAATCATTGAAAAAAATTAATACTTAATGAGGTATTTTTGCTAAAATCCGTAAAAGGTGGAAAAATTTCAGAAAATTTACTCAAACGTCCATTGAGTAAAGCTCCTTTTTTGTACTTTTCGGTAAGATAACACTGTCTATAAACCTACTGAGGCTTAGATGATCATAAAATATGAAAGAAAAAAAATTACTTGCTCTCTACCAAGGCTGATTCAAGCAAAAGTACCTCAAAAGTACCAATTTTTTTCGATGATTTATGAAAGCTGAGAAGTTGGCGCATTTTTTAAACTAGCTTAGAATCCATGAAGTCTCATTTTAACCTCTTAATTTAAGTTTGAAGATTTCGTTTATTTTTTAGTCAATACAATTTTTCCTCTTCCGACCACGTTGCCCCAACTTTTATTAAAGTTACGAAGCCGAATATTTTATGCATAAAAGTACGGGTCATGAAGCATCTGATGAACATACATTCGGATACTCCACGACACGAGGAATCCGAATTTTCCTTTTGGACGTCAATCTGTAGGGCCACCCTGTATATTTTTTTGGGGAGGCTTTTGTCTAGCTGACTATGATGATATTTATCTATAATATAAAACCTTCACGATGCTCATTGGAAAACAATTTTATTATTCCTTCTTACTTTATTCCTTCTTAAAAGATATTATCTGTCAGTTACCTATCAGTCATCTGTCAACCAGTCAAGTCAAGTCAAGTCAAACACAACACAATTTTTGATCCAGGAAAACACAAAATGTAATATAATTAAGAAACCAAATTAAGTCCATTGTTACAATGCAGTTACCGACGCGTAAACTAGCAGAAAGGGTCAAATAACTTGTATCTAAATTATGAGCCGAAAGAGTAATGAAGAGAGAAAAGATGACAAAACTTTTCTATTAGAAAAAAGCAATCAGATATCTACTATTGAACAAGAATCGACTACTTGGTTAGAATCATCAGAAAATGAAGTACCAGTAGGTGTAAATAGACAAGATTTTCTAAAAATATTCGAATACCGACAAGTATCTGGCCATGGTTGCGATGATATCGCTATCATAGAAGAGAGTTGTGTGCAAGAGATTGAAACTTGTACAAGTGCGGATCAAACTGACTACGTAATTGATGTACACAAATATTCAAATGAAAAAGTAAAACCTTATTTTCTTAATTATCTTACAATACCAGAAACACAGAGCGAACAGTCACTTAATTCTATTCAAGATTATTTGGATACGATAACTAAAGAGTTTAAAGAAAGCAGTGTAACTAATAGCGTCACAAACACTGACGCGGAAATTTCGACTGTTCCACCAGCACCACCACAATCACCATTTCCAGATAAATTTTTAACCCTCACTCAAGGATATAGAGAAATCGTTAATACAACATTCCACGTAGAAAACTCATCGGAAGAGAATACTCCATATCATTTAGTCAATAACAAAAATATACCAAAATGTTTAGATTTTCTGCCAGAAAACTCAAATCGTAGTAGAAATACCCGCACTGAATTATTTGAATCCTTAATTTCTGATCCAGTTAAAGAATTGGTTTTCACAAATAACACAATGTCTACACCCCCGGACATTCCTGATGTAGATGAAATACCTCAAGTTCAGTTACTTGCGTGTAAAAAGAGACCACCACCGCCGCCTCCTCCCGAGCCTCCAACCGACGATATCTTCATCATGTGCATGAAAGATAATATTCGGTTCAAATTAAGATGCAAAAAGATTGGCGGGAGCGACGGCAACGAACGCCTTGGAGATGAATCAAGATATGAATGTGAAGTGGTTCCAGATCCAAATGTAAAAATTGACAAAGCTATTCTTGAGGCATGTGATTTGAGATGCAAATTATGTGAACATAACAATGACAATATACCTATAGAACCATTTGATGTACATTACCAACGACCTGACTCTGAGCCTGAATCTTCTACTGTTACAAAAAATAACAATATGCATATAAAACCATTTGATGTCCATTACCAACAGTCCGACTCGGATCCAGAATCTTCTACTATTACTAAAACAATGAAAAAAGATTCTGTTATGAAAATTATCATTAAAACAGATTGTGATAAATCTAATTCAAATGTTTCTGTTGAAAGTGATTGTTCACAAAAATATGGGTCGGAAAGCCCATCAAGAGAGTCCAGAAGCGGGGAAAGTATCAAAGTATGTCCACCTAAGTGCAAAGGTCCATGTATAGATGTAACCAAGATACGTAATCCAGATAATAAAAAGAAAAACGATGAAGCCAAATCTCGATGTCAATCAACTACCATAATAATTTATCAAGAACCAGAGGAAAAAGAAGTAAAAAAAGAACAAGAATGTGTACCACGACCGCCACCGTGCGCCGCTCCGCCGCCACGTCCACCACCGCCACCAGATTGTTCACCACCACCACCACCACCAGAAATATCCAAATCCAAATCATCTATATTCGGGTTTTTAAAATGTAAGCCAAGTAACAAAAAAATAGAAAAACTAGAACATAAAGAAGAAAAGAACGAACCAACGGTATCAAGAAGTGCTTCAACGGGAAAAGATGGCTGCCCGCCAAGTGTATTTGAAGAAATAACTTCCGCTATGGTTCAAGCGCATCATAAGACGGTAGCGACCATTAAATGCGCTGCTGAAGATATATTATGCAATCCAAAAAAATGTGACGACCCTGGGCCAGTCGATAAAATCATATATACAGCGCAAAACGTAATGTGCGATCTTCATAAACAAGTAAAAGAAGGCGAATTTCAAAGATCTGCAGAAAATCTTTACAAGTCTTGTTCTAAAACTATGGAAGTAGCTAGAAATAAAAGTAAGCAGTATATAGGTGCCAATGAAAATCCTTGTCAAAGACCAAAACCTAAAGATTGTTCCTACCACTGTAGTCAATTGGAATATGAAAGTGATTCGAGTTCAGAAATAATGGACGTATTGAAGGAAAAATCTGTTGTAAGCTTATACGGTACGATTTGTAAAGCCGCGCATGAAGTCGCTGAAATAGCTTGCAATAGCATAACTATATTCGGATTAGAATGTGATCGTCCACCAATAAGAACGCAATCATCAGAAATCCGCCGCCGCACAGTAAATAATCCCGCAGATAAATCTAAATATTCAGCGACAAAATTAATATACGATAAAGAATCTGATAAAAGAACCCCTAGAGACGTATCGGCAGAAGAGCGCATGGATAAAATTAGGTGCACTGCCGAACATATATGCGATACAGTGCGCCAAACAGCAATTAACATTAAAGAAACGACTTCAGAAGCTGCTAGTGATTTTGCTGAAAGAAGTAAGAAGCTGATCACAAATGAGAACAACATTTTGCAGAATAAAAAAGATAATATTAAAAGTATGTTATCTGGTTTTAGTATGTTCAAAGATGCGTTTCCAGGTTCAAGCGACGAGGGTGGTGTTAAGACAAACGACATATATCAAGTTCCCGGCACATATCAAGCTCCCGACACATATAAAGCTCCAGGTGCTATTGCATCAGGAATTAATAGCATCAGAGAAAGCTTGAGAAGTTTATCTAAAATAGAGATACCTGAAAAAAGTTCACGTTATGACACACCATCACGAGAAAATACAAAACCGAGAAATGTTGAGTTAGAAGCTGAACCATTGGTGAGCGTTTCGGGGGTCTTTGCTACGATCAAAGATAAAATCTTTTCAATGTTTAACGAATGGGATCTCATTAAAAGGCCAGAGGCTGCAAATAATGCTAATAACTCTTCAGAAGAAGATGATGAGTAAAATGTTATAAGACATTCAACAGATTCAATAAAGTTTTCCTGGAACAGTTGTCAGAATCTTTCATTATAATGCATCAAGCATTATTTAGAAAAAAATATCTTTTTTTAGTTACGTTATCTTATTAAGAATATCAACCCAATGTAGAAGGTACAGAGCATATAATAGGGTTCTTTTGGTAGCTATAAATTAAGGAAATCAGTGCAAAGATCTAAATTGACGCCGAGGTGGCATTGATGCAAAACAAGTGTGGCAATAAGGAACATTATCTAAATGTTGAGTTATTTATATCTATTATAAATAAATATACTACGTAGATACGATGTCCTTACTGTTTAGTAAATGCAAAATTTCAACTACAATGCAGCCGTTTAATATGAAGCTACAAGATAGCTTCTTAGAAATACCACGAGAGCAAAGAAGTGGCAAAGAACTAGAAAGCTAGAGAGCGCATTTAATTTTGGAATAGAACTTTTTTCACAATATTTTTAAAGTTATGTCATTTTGGCATTGCTTCATTATTTCTCTATGTTCCTTTGCAGTTTACAGTTTTTCTTTTCAGCGTTGATCAAAATAAAGTGTTAAAAAAATTCCGCTGAATCTGAAATCATGAATTATTTTAATTTTAACAGCAACAGAGTTTCACCATCAAATATGGCTTTTATAATTATGTAATTAGCATCACACTCCTATTCCCCGTTTGACTTCTCACACAATACAATGATTTTTTATTGATTTTATACTATTTAATTCAACTTCTATAACAATCTTAACCATTTCATCGAGCATTGCCTAAAATTAATGAAATTATCTAACATTTAAGAAGAAAAGCGATTCAGGTATGAGTTTTAAGTATTTCAATATGAGCATTAGACTAAACTTCTCTGTATACATTGATACTCCAGTTAATTTTTTCAATTAATTAAAGTATATGAACAGCACCCATCATCATTTCATTTAAGAGTTAGATTCTTGTTGGTGGAGCATTCACCATTTAAACCTATCCTCTGCCAGTGCCTTGACTTCTTGATACGACATGACGTCAACTTTCTTCTTCACTTGAATGTAGTAGGTACGTCACGTTCTTCCTCTGCCTATCTTCCCCTCAACCTTTCCTTTAATGAAGTTTCTCAAGAAACCGTCAACAACACACATCTCCTTAATAATTAAGAGCGCCAATCTTTTCGGTGAAGTCTACGTGACTGTTCTATACAAAAGAAAAGAAAAAGATGGAAAATATAAGTAGAGTTTAAGATATCAAACAAAAATAGAAGTCAAAAGTGCATCAGCAAGTACCCAAACCGTATTGATACCGGCATGGTCCGTTAAACTGTTTAAGACCAGTAGAACACACGGGGAAACGCAACTGCAACCGCTAGTTACTTTTGAGTTGCATCTAAGTTTCTGCTATAGACTTCTTTAGAAAACCACACACGACGTAACTAGTTCGAAACGTTTCAGATTCGTTGCATCGTGTGTGGTTTTCTGATGTCTATAGCAGAAACTTAGATGAGTAAAAGCAGCTGCAGTTGCGTTTCCCCGTGTGTTCTGGGTCTTACCCTTCGTTTAAATAATCACTGTTTTCAGAGCATTCAAAATGTCGATTCCATTCAAAGTGATGATCAAAGATGATAGGAAGAGAGAACCTCCCCATCCTTGTGATCCGAAACCACCTTGTGATATTTGCGATGACTCAAATTGTTCTGAACCCAAGCTATGTAAGGAGAGATTGAAAAATCCCATGGAAGGCTGGCAAAGTACGTATTGATTCTTATTCAGTCAAGATATTCCTTTTCAGAATGTAACTACCTTTTTTTTTGTCGTGGGGAAATCCATTATGGATACCCTTCGTCGCGGAGAAAGACGAAGGGTTATGCCGGACTCCCACCGGCTAAAACCCCACGGTGTTTCTTCTCATCGCCAAGCGACGGGGACACGGGATCGCTTCCGCACACATCCGCGAACCCCGTCGGCGGTGTCCTCTGAAGCGGACCCTCCTCGGGCAAATGCCCATCCTCTCTCCGCGGCTAACGTGTCGAAACACCAAACACGTCAGCCGCACCTCCTCGGAAACCAGTGCGTTGTGAGTGACGCACTCTCCAATTCCGCCAACCACGGTCTCCACGCAGCGGGCAAGATGTGTGACCCCGCTGCCTGCCACACGGTCGCAGAGGATAAGGAGAGCGGCCTCCGGAATACCGGCACTCCTCTTTCCCTGCGACCCCACCGCGTCCGCCATCATAAGACGGTGGCGACCCCGTCTAGGCCGCGGGAGGTAGGGAAAGCGGCGCACCGTAATACCGGTAATCCTCTCCCACCGCTGCCTCCACCTCTCAGCAGCTGGACTGCCCATACAGCCCAGCCAACCGCCTCAGCTGCGGAACCCCCCATAAGGCCCGCAGCCTACACACCTCCTCAACAGCTGTGCCGCCCATACAGCAAAGGCTGCCCACCTCAGTAGCACCACCTAAAAGGTTCGCCACCTACCCAGTACCGCTCAACCCGAGCCCCCAGAAAACATCGGGGAGCGGTCCTCCTCGGGTTCCTCTTAGCTTCCCCGCAGATGACCAGTCCGCAGGTACTGAGCACCCCCGCCACGACAAGGCGAGAACCCACCGGGGGGAGAATGTTACTACCTAGATAACTCATCATCTTATTTATGAGTAAGGCCCAGAACACACGGGCAAACGCAACTGAAATTCAGACTAGTTGCGTCGTGTGTAGTTTTCTAGGAAGTCTATAGCAGAAACTTGGATGCAACTCAAAAGTAACTAGCAGTTGCAGTTGCGTTTCATCGTGTGTTCTGGGCCTTAAGGGCTAACCACACTTTACTCTTGTTGGTGGAGCATCCGCCATTTAGACCATTCTGCCACTGCTAGTCAAATACAAGTCTAAAAATGGTTAATACAACAATCTAATTAAAAACATTTTAATATTATATTAAAACTTTAATAGGCGATTAATAAAATATCAAGTTTTGAAATAACAAACAATGAAATAACAAACAATTTAGTGCGTATAAAATTTTAATAGCAATTAATAAAATAACCAACAATTATTTTTACAGCAAGATGTAAACCTGGCAATTATATAGCTGTGGAAGTATGCACCCCCCCACCCTTCGAGCATCCCTGCGACCCTCCACAACCCTGTATTCCTGGAAAGCCCAAACAGCAACGATGTCCATTTCCACCACTTTTCTTGACTAAAATTAAAAACCCAACTCCGAAAATAACACGCTGTCCTTCACCAGAAGACCTGTACTCACGAGAATTATGTGAGAATATCGAACTTCTAAAAACGCCGATTCCAGTTTGCAAAGATAAATTTGGACGCCCGAAAATCATAACCCTCAATCCATTTGAGATTGATGATGAACATGCGGCAGCTGAAGAGGCTCTTAAGAAAGCCCAGGAAGAAAAAGAGAGAAGAAAACAAACCGAGTATCCAGAATACATGTACCAGACTACTTTATGCAAAAACCTGGATCTGCTTAAGACAGCTATCAAGAGCTGCATGCAATCACCGTGTCAAAAAGTCATGGTATTTAATCCATTTGAACTTGAAGATGACGCTGCAAGAGCTCTGGAAGAAGCGGAACCTCCTGTAGATCCATGCTACAACAAGTAGTGATTATTTTAAAATTGTTATGCGTTATCAAAATGAAAGATAGTAGGTGAAAAATTTTGTGACATAAATGATTTGTAGTGTACTATTTGTACTGTTTTTAAAGCGTTTATGTCACAATTTTGATGAAAGAAATAAATTTACAAAATCAATTGTTGTTTTTTTTTGTAAAGTCGTGAGCCTTCATTTTAACAAATGCTTCCTCCGAGCGATTTTATAGATCACGGTAAAAGTCACGGATTTTATATGAGTACATGCCTACTTCTTGCTGAAATCGAGGCTGAAATAGAACATGAACTTTTTTTCGGTTTCTTTGCTCTAATCCTTAGATTAATATGTGCTCTAATCCTTCTTCTCTAAGGCCCAGAACACACGATGAAACGCAGCTGCAACGCAACTGAAACTGCTAAGTAGTTACTTTTGAGTTGCATCGAAGTTTCTTCTATAGACAATGATATTACCTATAAAAATCATTGGCTATAGACTTCTTTAGAAAACCACACACGACGCAACTAGTTTGAAACGTTTCATTTTACCTGCGTCGTGTGTGCAACTAGTTTGAAACGTTTCGTTATAGTTGCGTCGTGTGTGGTTTTCTTGGGTTTTCTAAAGAAGTCTATAGCAGAAACTTCGATGCAACTCAAAAGTACCTAGCAGTTTCAGTTGCGTTGCAGTTGCGTTTCACCGTGTGTTCTGGGTCTTATCCATCACTTCGGTCAACATCTGTCAATAACAAGGTCAAAGAAACGTCAAAGAAGCAAAAAAAATCCTTTAGAATCATTTAGAATCCAGACCATTGTTTCAAATATTGTAAAGTTTTATTAACGAAATTAGTAATTAAGTAAATGGCCAAAATGTATTCCAAATTGAAAAAAGGAGACTATGTAGTAAAAAACTTTAAATAACCTAATATGCCATCAAGCATGGCTGTAAAACACAGAAACCAATGTTCTAAAATACCCTTATAACTTAACCAACTCCAATCCAAATCCATAGCCAATTCCATTAACATGTAAAAAGCTGCTTTTATAATACTCTGCCTGTTTTTCAGTAAATAACCCTTCAATCACATAGAACTATAAATCTTATTCTCTTTTGAAAAAGTAAAAGCACAGGTCAGTATTCCTACATTATTATTAAGAAAGCAGACAGACGTAAGTCGCTGGGAACTGTTGGATGTGGGCAGCGCAAGACCAGTCGTTGTGGAGATCCTTGGGGGAGGCTTTTGTCCTGCAGTGGACGTTCATAAGCTGACATGATGATGATGATGAGACAGAAGTAGCTTTAGCATACTGCTGGACAAGCTGGAAAACTTACCCTGAACTTCAATCAGTTACAACTGCGTCAGAATTTGCTACCTAGTCCCTGCTGAATGAGTCATTGTCTCGCAATCTTCGCCTTCCATAAATAAAAAGTTTTTGTAATAGCATTGAAATTATAAAGTAGTACATACACATACATATCAGTCATGCCTCTCCTCCACCGGAGTAGGCAGAGACCACTTCCCTCCACCTACGACAATCCAAAAACACCTCCTTCGCTTTATCCACATTCATCAGTCGCCTAAACATGCATTATCAAAGTACAATATCACAAAAATGTATTCTGGATTGCTGGCAGGAGCTGGATGCGAGCAGCCGAAGATAGATCGAAGTAGCGTACTATAGGAGAAGCCTATGTCCAGCAGTGGGCTATATTTGATCTTGACTGTTTCAGCTAATCAAAATGCCGCACAAAGTAATGATTCAGGATAAGAAAAAATCAACCAAGGATCCACCTCACCCTTGTGATCCACCGGCACCATGCGATCCTTGTGAAGTAAAGCAATGCGAGGAGCCAAAACTGTGCAAAGAAAGAATCAAAAATCCTCTACCTGGATGGCAAAGTAAGATTTTATTCATTACATGGGAAAGAGGCATGACACACGCATACATAATTGTCACGCCTCTTTCCCATCGAGGTAGGCAGAGACCAGTTCCCTCCACTTGCTACAATCCAAACAAACCTTTTATTCATAACCTTAACCTTACTAAATAACAGCTGAAGATCAATTCACAGGGAAAATCAGTTTGAGCAGTTTAGATTTTAGAAAACACTTAAGCTTTTATTGTTTTTGGATATAGGCAAGTTCTTCAAGAAATTATGCGTTTTTATCATAAATGGTGACAAAGTCGCAACTGCCTGCTCGTTAAGCTAAAACTTACAATACTATGTAAAAAAATATCGAATCAAAAATATCTCAACTATTGAAATAAGTGTCTCAAACTAAAAGCAATAAAAAATGTATCAACGTTATTGCAGAGAATAGGCCTAAATGACAAACACTCCACCGACAAGAGTCTAACTCTTAAATTAAATAATGATGATGATGCTAATCCCATTTTCTCCACCTTTACAGCTAAATGTCAAAAAGGAGCATTCATAAACGCTGGCACTTGCAAACCGGAGGAAGATCACCATCCATGTGACGAGCCACCACCATGTGTTCCTGGGAAGCCTAAAGTATCGCAATGTCCAACACCAGCGCTCAATTTGGGTCGTATCCAAAACCCAGGCAGCAAAATAATTCGCTGCCCTGGCGAAATAGACGAATTTTCACCCATACTCTGTGAGAACAGGGAACTTCTCCGAACACCGATTCCGGTTTGCAAAGATAAATGTGGACGTCCAAAAATTATAACAATCAATCCGTTTGAGGAGGAAGATGAAAGATTGAAAGAGGAGGAAGCTCGTAAAGCGGCTGAAGCAGAAGCTGATAAGTTGAAAGTTAAGCGTGACCTTCCAGCTCATCTATACCAAGATACTTTGTGTAAATACAAAGAGGTACTTAAAACGCCCATTAAGAGCTGTATGCAGTCTCCATGCCAACAAGTGATGGTTTTTAATCCAGAAGAACTTGAAGAACAGGCGGAAGAAAATGAAAAGGAATTTGCAGAGCCAGATAAAGATCCCTGCGTCAACAGAGAATAGTTTGAATACAAACAGTATACAAAAAAAAACATGACCCTCTTTCTGGCGTAGTTGGGTAACAACTCTGCCAAATACTCCGTTGGCCGAGAAAAATCGTTCTCGGTAAGAGCTTTATAACCAACCTGTATAGTCACTTATTTGGCATAAACAATTTATCAAAAATAAAAAGTCTAGCATATATAGACAAAAAATGACAGAATGAAGTCTGTCACAATGTCACTATCATAACTATGACAGTTTAGTCAAAAGAAATTTAGAAAACACTAACCAAACAAAGAACCAAACCCATCCAAACATCCAACCAAACCATGAAATCGTAACACACCCTAACAATAGATATAATTCCATAACCCATACCCATCATATATGAAAGTTTCCAAAATGGATTTCAAGTTTAAAAAGAGAGACAACTCATTTAAAAAACTGAAATAAACTAATGGATACAACTCAGTGCATTCCTGATCCAGAACCGGCGGAGCCGACTCCAGAAGAGAGATGTTCTCAGAAAGCGAGGGATGTGTTACTTGCAGCTTTGAAACCAGTGTACGACAGATGTCACCCCGAGCCACAGGAGCCACCGCCTCCAGAAAAACCAGTATGTGATAGAATAGCTCTATGCAAAGAAAGAATAAAAAACCCTATACAAAATGAAAAGAACGGTTCAGATAGGGACGTCGAACCTTGTGTAGTTGCGAAGAGATTACCAGGGTACACGTATTGTAAAATTATTGCGGATAAAGAGAAGGGTCCTCCGTATGAACGCTGGCCTTGCAAGCCGCCAGACCCTCCTCCTCCACCGCCCCCACCGGATCCATGTGTGTTACAAACAAGACAAAGAAGAAAAGAGGCTTGTTTAGCTAAACTTAAAAGGTACTACACATAACGAAACAGCAATGGGGAGTTTTTTCAATTACGTTTTTGGATGGAGATCCAAAGATTTAAATAAGGAAAAAGAATTAAATAAAGAACCATCCGAAATTGAGGAAACGCGTAAACTTACAGTCACAAGAGAAGAACATGAAAGAAGTATATCTGAAGGCAGTGATGATTCGGGGCCGGAGTTGAATACTCGTATTGAAGAACTAGAATTCCTTGTCAAAAATTTGCAAAAGGAAATTGCAGAAATGAGCCAAGGTATTTCCAGGCGCAGGTTTTCCAGCAGCGACTATTCCCTTGTCAATGTAAATCAAGACCAGAGACCTATAATCCTGGATACACTGTTTGATAATACTATTGATTCACCACAACCTAGCTCAGATGATTTAAACGACATGATTCGAGACCTAAAAAATGAAATCACTGAAAAATTAAACGCGTTAAAAGATGTTAATATAGATTCAGATGATGACAGTTTAAACTAGTTTTATATATTTGTTTTTTTAATAAACAATTTTTAAAATATATGTGTTTAATTAACCTGTATTTATTATTACTTAAGCCGCAAAGTTTATTCTATTTATAAAGGTATAACCACAAAATACTAACTAAAATGTAGGAGCATTCTCAATATTTTAAGGCAGTATAATTAGTTTTAAGTCACTGATTTTTACACAGGATTTCTATCGATATTCAGTTATATTTTTTTAAACGTATTGTGAAAAGTTGTTAATATTTAAAAAAAAAGTTTTAGCAAAATAAACTGGCCATTTTTTCTAGTTTTCCTTATAATTTAAGCACGTCAAGTCAGTTTTGACAGTTACCTACAACAATTCTTTCATCTCTTCAACCTTCAACTCAAACCATTGACTCAAACAGAACATCAACAGAAAATCCCAATTCTTTGTACTAATTAAATAAAAAACCTAAATATAGCAATGCAAAACACAAACCCTATAAAAAATGAGGACATAGAAAAATTGCAAAATCAGGATACGAAACCTGAGAATACAACAAGTGGAAATGAAGATACCAAATTGACTGAAGATGTTACAGAAATTTGTCCTTTA
Source organism: Anarsia innoxiella (assembly GCA_947563765.1). Classification (NCBI taxonomy): domain Eukaryota; kingdom Metazoa; phylum Arthropoda; class Insecta; order Lepidoptera; family Gelechiidae; genus Anarsia; species Anarsia innoxiella. The sequence goes on from OX387415.1 coordinate 998,983, forward strand.
GATCCAAGTGTTGAGCCAATTATCGAGCCAATTGTAGAGCAGACATCAAGCAACGATGAAGTAGATGAAGTGATTCTCAAAGCATTAGAAAAAGTCAAAGAATACTTCTTTCGTAGTAAGGTTGAAGAACATAAGTTAGCCGAGTTTATGTTTAAAATACTTACACTAAATGTAAAAGAAACCTTCCCAACAAGTAATCAAGATAACCCAGAACCTTTAGATCAAATTGTTAGTAAACTATTTGCAGAAACTGAGGGCAAAACTGAACCTGACGTATTTAATAATGTAGTTGATAATCTACTAGATCCAGACGCAGCAAAAGCTATAACTGACAAGCTATGCAATCAGAAAATTGATGATTTAGTAGAGAAATTGCTTGGTGAGGACACTAGGAAACTAATATGTCAGAAATTGGAGAGCCAAAATTTGGACGAATTGCTCAACAAGTTGATAGAAGAGAAATTTAGATTAGACGAGGATCCACACGCGGAGCATCCGAACTTTGATGATTTTATACAGAAAATACTAGGTAAGGAAACCGAAGAGTTTATTAAGAAAAAACTGGATGTTTACTTGAACGGGAATCCGGGGAAAAGTGGAAATTCAGATAACGCAGAGAGTAAGCCTTGATCTATTTCAGATGAATTTACAAATTAATTTAGAATATCAATAAATTTCTTAAGTTCCACAAATAACTTGTAGCCTAATTTATTTTACGGAGTTTTTACACCTTTTTCATCAATTTTAAATACGTAATGGATAAGTACATCCTAAGGTGAAAACCTAATAAAATGGTCACTTAAAGATTTGAATTTTGGCTTCAGTAAATGCAGAAATTTTCTCTCCTAATGTCTATATTCTTCGACCTAGAACACACGGGGAAACGCAACTGCAACTGCTCGTTACTTTTGAGTTACATCTAAGTTTCTGCTATATACTCCTTAAGAAAATCACACACGACGCAAATAATTTGAAAAGTTTTCAGGTTAGTTGCATCGTGTGTGGTTTCGGAGTCTATAGCAGAAACTTAGATGCAACTCAAAAGTAACGAGCAGATGCAGTTGCGTTTCCCCGTGTGTTCTAGGCCTTAGGGAATGTTAAAAAACAAACTCATAAGAAAAATTGCAACAATTATATTGACAGTAACAAATAGATACAATCCATACAAAATACAACAAGAAAATATTATTTCAACACACGAATATTCAAATCTCCCACTTGCAAGTCAAATAAGCAAGGTTTTTGACAAAGATTTTTAAATGGTTTCTGCGCGCTACGTGCTAATGTGCTACGACTAGATACCGCTCTCTTGTACCGCTCTATGAAGAGAAAACAACATGCAAAATGCGCACTTAATTTCATGGCGGAGTCAAAAAGTTATATGACAACTCGGGGCAACTCAGCGTAATGACTAACGCGGTACGCCCCGATCGGCGTAGTATTTTTCTCGCATTTTTAAAGTACGCCGCCGGCCGGCGTGACCTAGTCGTAGCACGCGGAGACTAATTATTATTCATCTTTGGTTTTTGACTAGAAATACTCAAGATTGCCTGCAACAGGTGCACTTTAATTAAAATGCAAACGAAAAAGTAAAATGCTTTCATAAAAAACTACTTTGTCTATATTTTTAAAATACTTAACCAATTTGGCACTTACAAAGTTAATCGTGTAAGAATATTTTGGCTTCACCACAAATACATATATTCTTGAATAAATAAGGCACATCGCCACGTATATAATATTTTCAATATATTGTATTTACAATAAAATATTATTTAAATAACTATAACAGTAATATTACAATTTAAAATGTCTAACGAGGGAAGCCATTATCAAAATTTAGAATATTCTTTGGAGTAATATGATTTAACTTTTAAAAAGAATCCACGATTCGAATCCTATAATTTACTTATAAACTACTTTATTATAAAACCATTTTCACAATAAATACTTAATTAGTGACCTATTTTAAAAGCTCAAAGGCATTTCGAAAATGTATTTACAAAATATTCATCGAAAATCTTCTTATTTCAAAGACGTCTTTCTAAACATGAAAGCTAGCTTGGCTTAGCTAAAAATCCCATATATTTATGGGTAAAATGTACCTATAATGGCGACCAACCATAATAGGTATAAAGTTTACTCCAAAGTTGAAAAATATTTGAGTTCAACTACTGGTTTCGTCGTGGTGGCTGCATTGGAGGCTGATGGAACGGGTGGTACTGCCGCGATAGGATACTTTCCTGTAAAGAGATTAAGAACAAAATGAAGTTTAGATCATAATAAACAAACTTCTAGGAAAGATAGGATATATAGAACAGAGTGGCGAAGACTCCACCGACAAACACGACGCTCTTAAATATAAGGAATTAAGCTTTTCGTATTAAAAATCTTGTAATCACACTTACCACATCACTGGGTCTGTTGTGAACTGGGTTTGTGATCCTCTCTTGTAAAATTATTTGGTTTGCGGCGCTGCAATACATACATTATTGTGAGAGAGTATTCCAAAGTTTGTTACTATGGATGGGTGGATGTTTATTACTCTTTCCTGCAAAAAGTACTTAAAATATCACGATAAAGTCGTACCAAGTCGCGACCAGCTTCTAAGGGCCAGCGCAGATCTTACGGAGGGCAACGCAGAGCCGACATGAGGCAGAGTTAACACAACATTTGCACTTCGATGATCCCGGAATTATTTGTTGTGTTTTGATTTGGAATAATTGTTCTAATGAAAACAATGTCGATAATAATATGACAGTCAAAAATGCTCTGCGTTGCGCTCCGTCAGACTGCGCCAGCCCTTAATCTTCTAATATGCTGTACCTTTTGTATTACTTCTCTTTTTTTCTGTTTCTGTGTACTCTCTTACAATAAACGATTAAATAAATAAGTATATGATAAATATAATAATATAAAGGTTTTAATCTCACGTGTCCATCTCCTCCTGCGTCAGGTCGAGCGCCTCCTGCATCTCACGTGAGGTACTCTGGACGAAATCCTTGTCGCAGTACTTCCCGAGTCCTTGCTCTGTCAACACCTGGAACCAGAACAGTGCTTCACACCACATACACCTGTTCAGGGCAGATCAACTTTTACAATTTAATTCTAATATCGCCCTCATGTACCTACATACTTATGTTGCAATGAAATAAGGTACCCCTGTGTAAAGCTTATGTGGCCTTTGTACCATGGTTCATTTTTAATTTGTATCTAATATTATAATTTTGTATCAAGAACTCAATTTTTTGGCTGAAAAAAGGCAAAGAATGCCATTAATCCACCGACGACAAGAGCCTGGCTCTTAAATACAATTCAAATGGCGACCTTATAAGATAGAATATACATATTATACATATCTATCACGTTTCTTTCCCATTTCGGTAGACAGAGACCATTTCCCTCCACTTGCTGGGATCCAAACACATTTCGCCCGCTTCATCCACATTCATCAGTCGCCTCATACATGCACGCCGGTTTAGATCATACTTACTCGAGTAATAAGACTCTCTGCTGGGTTCTCTACACAAAAAGGCACCTTGTTCTTCAGCGGGGGCATTTTGTCACGATCTGAATAACAAAAACTATGGTTACGGAATCACATTTTATATAAAAAAACACAATAGGTATTTGTAGCAAAATGACATATGAATCTGAATAATTTTCCGTAAAAAAATTTGTAAAACGCTTCACACTAATCTCAATTGCGGTAAAATCGTTTTTGCGACTGGTTACTAATCATATTTTAGTTACATCGTTAATCCGGCAAAGTTAAAACCCACAGATAAAAGCAAGTTAGTAGCATTTTTATTTTAAATCACTAAAATTAGTCTTTATAGGCATGCAATAATAAATTGTTTCTTATTGGGTAACAATCGTCGCTTTTCATCATGAATGCGAGGGAACCACAAAATATTAAGGCCAGAAAAGTGCAACTTTCAATCTTGTTTTTAGAGCTGATATGTCTTTTTTTTCCATGCACATGTGATGAAAAGATAATAAATAAATACAATAAGAATAAATATAAAACAATATTAAAATGCAATCACAACACACTAAAACGAACTTACTGCTATTTTTCATACTCAGGATTAAATCGTTGGACGTTTTTCTGTAAGCGTTACAATCTTTCACTATGTGCTATACAGATGCCATAGCTATATAATTATTATTTGCAAGACCTATGTAAACCTCTAGTAATGCAATAAACGTTTGAGTTTATGAAGAATTTATCGCACAATAATTCTAGCGCCATTTTTATTAGTCTGGCCAAAAAGAGCAGAAATTAAAGAATGGCAGCACTGTAGTGTCGTCTCGTATTTTTTAGATTGTTTGGAAAGGGACGACGCTACAGTGTTGATGGTACTTTTTAATTTCTACTCTTTTCGCGCAGTCTATACTTTTTTTATCATTCTCTCTTTTAAAATTCCGATCTATTGATATTTTATCACTGAAGTGGCCTATAATCATTTCAGTTGAAGAACTCTGTTCTTTTTGTCTGTATCTCTTTGTGTTCAATAAAGTATTTCTATCATAGACGTAAAACACTTTCAGTTAGGCATGTCGAAAGATTTTGAAATCCTATTCCAAAATGCAGATACACATTTACTGTTTACAACAAAAACTTTATTTCGGTATTTAACTAATGTTTTAAGAAGATTAAAGCCATTTTTATAATTATTTTTAAATACTGCGTGAAAACAGCTCTCCGTGTCATGGCGTCGCGTGTGACGTCACACTTTTGTAAATGTCAAATGTGTTCCCGCCCGGCTAGACAACAAAGTAAACAAACGTTTCGTATTTCTTGTGATAAAAATGAATTCTAAAGTTTATAAGTGGTGTGCAGTACCTCTGTGCAAAAATACATCAATAAAGACACCCAACAAGGTGTTTGTTCATGTCCCATACATTAAAAAAATAAGAGATACATGGTTACAGCTTGCACGGCGAAACCCGAACGAAGTAAAATTAAATTCGTCACTTTATTTCTGTGAAGATCACTTTGATGTGATTATGTTATCATGTATTGATAGATTTTTAACTTCATGTTTGACGTGAAATAGATGAAATGACAATAATAACAAATAACAATAATAACAAAAAAAATACAAGGCGGTTTTCACGTTTCTAAATTCGGAGGAGCAAAATTCTTTATTGGTTGCCAGGAACTCACCCAACATTAGCAAATCGATCCTGGGCAAATTGGAACTGTTTGCCCTGATAAACCCTGGTTCCATTATAATAAATTTGTAGTTATTCACAAAAATAAACAAAAAGTAAATCCTAGCGTACAATCAGTCAAAACAACACAGTGATGTTTGTTTACATGAGTATGACGTCATGCGCTGTGATTGGCGTTTCAGTCAAAATGGCCGATTGCAGTATTTTACTCTTTTATTTTATAGAAAATCTTGTTAATCTCAATTTTTTAAATAAAACTAAAATAGTTTTTTGAATCCTTTAAATGTGTATTTTCCCCTGAAATCATTAAATCTTAGATTATTTCATAGTGTCGTCACGCCTCTTCCAAAGTCGAGCATTTTTTAGGATGTTAACTGTAGCGTACATAGCGCCATCTAGACAAAATACTATTGCAACCCCACACCCACGCCACACGGTACGAAAATTAGATACCCATGCGATTGCGACCCTCTTTACACAATCAACATTTAGTTCCCTCCGCTTCCTAATAGATGGCATTGTTTAAAACGGCATCTGTTTAGCCCTAGTTCAAATCGAGAAAATAAAAATTTTAATGTGCCATGATTATGTAGAAAAAAATAGACAATTTCACGACACATATGCTAAAGAACATAATAAAATAAATACTGAAGATTAAGACAACTTTCTAAACAAGACACTAAAATAAAAAGGACAAAGACACTAATATTAACGCTAGATACAGACTGGTCTCACGTGCCTACGCAACGTACCCATGCAACGCCATAAGGAATCTGCTCTATATAAAGAATATGGCATATATTTAACGCGGCGGCTAATTAATCTGATTTAGGATATTTAAATGGGTAGCAAAAATAATAGGTTGGCTGCTAATCCGAGGTATAATGTTAAGTTAAAAAAATTGCTGCCAAGTTATTATTTTTGTGACCCAACATTTTGTCGCCCACAAAGTTTTTAGCTGCCACAAAAAATATTTCCCAAATAATATGATTAGAATCACGCAACGCTGACCCACGTTGCGTTGCGTGTGTTTCTAGACAATATGTTGTGCATGGAATCAGTCTGTTTCGAGCTAATATGAGCAAGATATTAATTTTATTAAATACCGTACTTACTCTATGACCCTAAATATTTTTTCCGAGTCCTTGCCATGAAGTAGAGGCTGCATAGCAATTTCTTCGTCTTCACTTTGATTTGCTTCATTGTATTTCCTGGAATATTATATTCATTATTCAAAATGTTTAAAAATGTTTAAGATGCTATGCAAATAAGGAAACTATAGGTCTAGTTTTAAGTTACTTTAAAATAAGCACATAGTTTTGTATACGACTGTTTGCTTCTGAATAAATAAAAAAAAATATTCTATTCATCATTTATCTATTACTCGTAAAATAATTGTGAGTTTTATAAAAGACAGTCCTGATTAAAATTTATACAGAATACTCAGCTGTTTAACAAAAAAAATCGCACTGTCTACTTTTGATTTAGATACTTAGTGGCCGTTTTACTACCTTCAGATAAAATTTAACTGCCAGATAAACATATGTCTATTTCATAATCATAAAACATGACGTTTCAGGCAGAGACGGGTGTAAAACATCTGTAACATAACATGTTATATAACATGTTTTACATAATGTGGACACTGAATGTTATAAAACATGGTATTGTAACATGTTATTGATATGTACAACAATGTTATATAACTTTGATCGCGTGGATTGTACTGAAGAACGACAAACGACAATGGTTATATAACATTATAATATTGCATTGTTATTCTAATGTGTACAGTATTATTTTATGTTGCAATGTTGAATAACAAGGTTACATAGTGTGGACGTGTTATAAAACACAAGTTAAATAACATGTTACATGGTCTGTACGCACCTTTACATGGAATATGAAATCTTGGTAAGTGTACTTATAACTTACATTTCCTCCTCTGGTATCTTCCCATCCATTCCTAATTCTCTTCTCATCATTGAACTTAGACCTTGATTATTGTCTTGTGTACCTGCAACATGGAAGCAATTATGATCACTTTTTTCTTGCTCCAGAACCAGCTGAGCGCTTAATCAATTATTTTCAGCGCTCTTGTTATCAGAATCGAGAGTCATAACCCAGCATTAGAGTAGAGAGACAAAAACTTAAAAATCTGGTTCCTGAATAAAAACTGAATTTAAGATCATTTAAAAAAGGTCTGAGCAAAGATGCTTGACTTAAATAAAAGAGCATCCAACCTAACTGGTATAGTAAACATTTTCGGTATCAATTAGACTCAACATCCCCTATTCGAGCTACTATGGAGCAAAAAAAGTTGGCGGCCACTGATGAAACTAACGACAATCGATAGAGAAAAATATTATAAAACGATAGTATTTTGGACAAATGTCGAAAGTGATATACTTTCGGAGATATAGAACTTTGAAAATGTTCGCATGTAACAATTTCCAAAGTTTTTTCATTTTCTCAATTCATTAACCATATTTCTATTTTGCTCTTCATTCTTGTTATTATTTCATTTGGTTTCATCACTACTATCTCTACATTTACTCTTACATACGTCTTCTCATTCACACGCGCCGTCTATTACATACGTGGTCTCTTTCCTACACCATCTCTTACCATTTCTCCCATCAGGTTTCGCATGTTTCGACGTATGAGGTAAATGGAAGCTCTCCCGACCATGTTTTTTGATACTTGTCCACACTGCTCCAAATAACGTATGATTTCGCTGGAAACAGAATTTTCATCGTTAACATTGTATTGCTTGTTGTTGTAGTTCTTGTATTGTATCGTTGTATAATTTGTGATTGCCCTTAGTTTTTTTATTATTCCTTGCAGCTATAGCACGTCGACGGGCCAGTGGCAACTGATAAAAGTTACAATGTTGCTAAGTTTTATCAAAATCTGTTCTATTTTTTTGCGTAAAATTGTAACAAACATCATCACATAATCTAATCTAATCTAGCGATTTGTCTCCAATGCTGAGCAAAGGCCTCTCTCCTAGATCGCCACAACTCGGTTTCGAGCTACCTCCGCCAAGGTACTTCAGAAGGTGTTCAGCCCGTCCCGCCACCTTTTCCGTGGTCTGCCGAGATGGTAGTTGGCAGCCATTGGGTACTGGTTGGTGGCCATTGGTTACATTCATTATATAAGTAGAATATCAATAAATTATTTCTACTTAGAAGTAGCAATATTTACCCTATGCATCGGCTCAACAGTCTCAACGACAATTTCATCAAGGTTCCCAGATATGGCTCTCTTCAGTTCCGGTCCAGCTTCATGCAGGGTTCGAAGACCAGCCTGCAGGGTCATCTGGTTGGTCTGCTCCGAGGCCATCGCTTCTTGCTCTTTGCGCTTACGGAACCTTTATTTTGGGGATCATTATTAGTTTCTCTTCTTTTGTATTGGTCTATAAGATCTTGTTTGGATTAGTACCTTTTTTGTTGAAAAGTGATTCTTTGCGATTTTTGAATAAAACTTACGTGTCAATACTTTGAAAAATTTGTGCACAAATAAAAAAAATATACCAATATCCTTTGGTTTTCCTTTTAATTTTGGAAACGGATATAAGCCTCGTCATTTAATAAAACACACTCAAATCTAAAAATTCTAATGATATGAATGCAAGATTAATCACTAGAGTCTCAAATTCAGTGATTTACTTTTAACTTCCAAAAACATGTCTTCTCAGTGTTTATAGACATTAATTTACAAGAAAAAATATCTGATATATTTGTACAATGTTAGAAAACCCAAATAAAATTGTCCATACGACTGACATGCGACAAAACTCATAAAAATCACGTTAGCGGCACTCGAAATGAGCAAAGAAAAGGAAATGTGCATTTTTTTAAAGCGAGTGGTCGAAAACATTGAAAAGGCACGGAGAAAACATGCTTCGGAATGTTTTTGAAAGAAATCATTTAAAAAATCATGCTGTAAAAAATTTCAAAAATGATATTTAAATTTTCAAAATGGCGGAAAAGCTGAAAAATTCGTTTGGGTCTTAAAATCATTGTTTTCATTAACAGATCATGGTAATTATAAATAAGACAATACAGCTACAAGAAATTAAAAACAAAAAATTGCTAAATAAAGAATGAATTTAGACCCAAATCATATTGTAGACCAAGGTGAAGTAACTAAGAAAAAAACTGCTAAAATCATAAAAACGAAAACTTTCAAGCGATGTTTGGCTTAAAAACTCTTAATGCCAAATCAAGCTTTAATTACAGCAGCTTAAGACTCCAAGAGAAACAGACAAATTGAAAAACATCAAAAGAAGTTGACTCTTAAAATGTCTAGTCAATTTGACTGGTCTTTGGTTTTAACTTCTGCATAACTTAACTGGTGTATTGACTTACGCATGGTTCCTATTAGAACAAAAAATAATGGAGTTAATAACTATGTAAATGTAAAAACAAGAGATGATTGAAAAAAAAAATACCTGATGCTATTTTAAAAATAAATTACTACTTTGAATGATCAGCTGGGCTAAGATTCTAATCGGCTATTTTTGACGTAAAAGGGGCGATATGACTAAAATTTGGCGTAGGTACCAGGTAAATGAAAAGTGATAAAAAAGGGCAGCTGGTATGATTCGATGGTCACATGAAACTTCAATACATAGCAATATTCTATAAATTAAAAAACTTAATCCCAAGCGGGCGTGTATCGAGAAGAAGGTCCACTTATACTGGTTGTTTGATATAATATATCGTAAGAAGTGGTCGTTGTATACATTTTTTATATCCAGTCTAACCTACACTGACACACGTGAAGAGTTTATCTATAGGTAGAGCAGAGTATAAACGCCACTGACCTCCTAAAGTAGTCCTGTATAAGGAAGGTGGCGTAGAATTTCCCGACGGTGATCTCGTTGGGGTCCCCCGGGGGAGGTACCACTTGGTCCAGCAGCTTTGGAGACGTTCGCTTCCAGACTTTCTTTATGATAGCTCTCAGTTCCGTGTTACATTCGTCGATGACACCTGTCATTTAATTTATTTATTTAATGGAGCGTTCATTAATGATTTATGACACTGTAACCACCCGTAATGTAGACCTCTGTGTCTGGTGAAACATTTACGACTACTGAGAACTTTAGAGTGAAACTAATCTAGGATTGGTCACACCACATCAAACTTAAGTCATATTAAGGGTCGCGACACATCTGCGGAACGTACGGCGCCAAAAGTTCAGCGGCTGGTATAAATACGCAGCGTAATTTCGGCTGATGTGTCATAGATAACTTGAAATACACTGCGAGCGTATTTAGCCGAACTTTCGGCGTCATATGATACGCAGATGTGTCGCGACCCTGATTTAGCAAATGGAGATTCTGCTCATCCCGAAAAAAAGACGATCGTGATCGTAAGAAGCTTGTCAAAATAAACATAAACTGATTTTTTTTAAAGCGAATAATAATGAACCTATCGCGTTGAAGAACCAACAACTAGGCCTATACTCAGCAGAGCAGCTATGGGCTGAAATGATGATGATGATGAATTATTAAAAAAAGAAACGTACCTGATGTTTTAATTTGTAGCTGCGTCCGAACAACAGCGAACAGTGTCGCGTTAAAGTTTACAGTCCCGTCTGAATTCAGCGGCATATTCATTGATACTAAACGTTTGCACGCCGTTCGGTGAGGACATAGCTTTCCAAAACCTACGAAAAGAGTTGACACAATAACATTTCAGTAGCAAAGCACTAATGCCGCTTAGAAAAATTGTTATCGTCTTCTTGCATGATTCTGTCATGAAAGTTCTAAATAAAGAGAAACTTGGATTACAGCGTTGTTTTCCCTTATTCTTGATTTATTAAATGCAATTACGATATTATAAGCGCTCAGTGTATAGTAAAGGATAAGCAGCTACCTTTCATGCTTTGGGACCATCTCTAGCATAAGTGCTCAAAAATTTTGAGCAGGGACTTGTCCTAGACAAACCTCCATTAAAATCAAGCAATAACAATGACTTACCTAAAGGTGGACTGATTTTCCGTAGAAGATTTACGACGTCTAAATGTTTTATTCTGCCTTTTGCATCTGGGTCGTATTCACTCCATAATCTGTAAAATTATAATACGTACATAACTCTAAGCGCCAAAACACACGGTGAAACTCAAATGCAACGCAACTGAAACTGCTAGTTACTTTTGAGTTGCATCGCAGTTTCTGCTATAGACTTCCTTAGAAAACCACACACGACGCAACTGAAACAAACTAGCAGTTTCAGTTGCGTTGCGTTGCATTTGTGTTTCACCATGTATTTTGGGTCAAACTGTTGCTTGATTCCAGTCTTTTCTTTATTAGAAACTTATAGTATACGCGAGACAACGCACTATGCGGCCAGCCGAAATGCCGTTAGCCGTACGGCTGACCGCAATCAAAAATTTGTACCTACGATAAAGTAGTTTTCATCCGCACTGCGTTTCGGTTGTGGCTCATACCGCGGCTAACCGGAATGCGGTCAGCCATCTAGCTGGCTTATTAAATCAAACAATTTATCCTAGTCTGTGACTAATAATAGTGTGTGTTACCTGACAAACTCATCAAGATGATGTGGTCCAAGAATTGACCAATCTCTAGTCAAATAATCAAAGTTGTCCATAATAACTGCGACAAATAGGTTGATAATCTGAAAGAAGATTTTATGTTAAGCCTCGACAAACTAAAAAGCATAATATTTAGATAACTAATTAATTACGTTAAATTTCAATACATGTCAATAAATAAAATAAAAAGTTGTAGAACAAATACAAAAATTTAAATGTTTGTGCTCTGTCGTGCATTAATTACTGGACAGATCTTGATGAAATGCAATAATATAGCTTTCTAGCTTGACATCAGAAGGAAAAACTAGTCTCTATTGTTTAAGATATTTTAATTATCTTTCCAATATTAGAATTAGAATTAGAATTTGTTTATTGCAAGTCACAGGTTGGGTAAGGTGTTACAGAGTCGTGCGTGCTATTTAGACCCCAGTCTTAATTATAAGTAGGTATATTTTACTATTTAAAATTGAGGTAGAAGAGGAAAAAAGGTAGACCCTACAGAAGATGGGAGGACGAGATAGCCCAAACAGCTGGCAGGACATGGCCTAGGGTGGCATGCCAAAGGGCAGAGTGGAAGAGTTTGGGGGAGGCCTTTGCCAAGAGGCACACAGATAAAGAAACCGCTACCGTAGATTAAGTTTTAAAAAATAATGTTAAAAAATTTATTATCTGAATAAAGGGCTATAAATAAATAATATTTTACTAGAATTATGCAAAACTTACCAAAAAAGTACAAAGCAGAGAGAATGATATGAAGTAAGGATACACCATGACAGAACCACAGTTAGTATTCTTATCGGCTTCACTAGCACCGAAACACACGGGCGGATTGTTTGGTCTTTCATATATGTTTTGGGATAGAGCCATCATTATTTCTTGCCAAGCTTCTCCTGTGAAGAAAATACAAGTTATTTACTAATCTTTTACTTCTTAAACTGGCTCTAAAGGTTGTCTGGAAGAAATCGCTTTTAGTGATAAGGCCGCCTTTGCGCACAATTTTATACTTCTAAGTAGGTATTTGTGTGTACTACTACATATTTCTTTGTATCTTTTTTTTACACATTTTTAAAACCTTTTTTTTTAATCTTTACGGACTAAAAAATGGCACTTTGTGCCACGTGCATTATCCCAATGCATTATGACATCTGCTCCATAGAAATATTATGATAAGAAGCACACATACATACATATCCGTTACGTCTCTCTCTCATTAGGGTAGGCAGAGACCACTTCCTTCCACTTGCTACGATCCAAACCTACCTCTTTCTCTTTCCTCTCTTTTTTTATTTTCTTTTTTTTTATTACTCTTTTTTTTAAAAGCACACTTTTTATCATAGTAGTGTTACGTGGGACTAAATATTTTAATAAAATTATGTATTTACCTGTAGCTGACCGGAAAAGTACCATAAGAGCCGCGAAAAAGTTTTGAAAGTTATTGTTTTCCGTCATCACTTCACCGTCTGGTTTTATTTTACCAAAGAGCTGAAAAAAAATACAAAATTAACTTATAATCTACCTGCTATACATACATAAGTATATATATCATGCTTCCTTTCTAACGGGGTACCTAAATAGAGACCACTTCCCTCAACTACGATCCAAACACAACTCTTTCACTTCATCCACATTCATCAGTCTCTTCTTAAATTGACGTCAGTTTTGTATACTATTGAGCCCTCGATTTAAGCGGAATATAAACCCTCAAAAAGTCATAGTCCCTCTAAAAGATTGAAATTATTTAATAAAACTATTTAGTTAAGTATATAACCCAACTATTAAGGTGCCTTTCCACCAGAGATGTGCTATGCTACGTTGCTATGGATGCGTTTGATATCCACCAATAAAATTCACTGAATATGAGGTCACTCTGATTCCGATTGGTTGATATCAAAAGCATCAATTGCAACGTAGCATAGCACATCTCTGGTGGAAAGATACCCTTAAGCCCACAAATCATTAACTAATTTTGACTGGCAGGCATTAACTTCAAAACTTGCGATAAACAGTGTTGTGATAGTCAGTCTGTAATGATAGTCAGTCTGTAATACCTTAAAATTAAAAAAAAACCATACCTGCATTCCAACCACAGCATAAATAAAGAAAAGTAGAACAATCAGTAGAGCCACATAAGGTAGGGCTTGGAAGGACTTGATGAAGGTCCAGAGTAAAGTCCTGATACGTTCACCTCGGGAGAGCAGCTTTATCAAACGCATCGCTCGGAATAAACGAAAGAAGGTTATGTATTTTAATATGTTGCCCTAGAATTCAAAATAGAATACAATCATCAAAAATCAAATGAAAAAATTTTAACTTTTAAAATTTTATTTTTTTCCATACCCAAAGGATGAAAACGGGACCCTATTACTAAGACTTGGGTGTCCGTCTGTTTACAGAATTTTTTTCAATATAATGGTACGGAACCCTACGTGCGCGGGTCTGACTCGCATCGGCCGGCTTTTTTTTCAGAGATTTCAGAGAAAAAACACTTGTGAATCTATAACTTGTAACTTTCAAATAGGTATCAATTTTAAATTAGAGTTTAAGCTAATACTTACGTCATCTCCGTGCGGCTTTTTTGGTAAATTGTCGACTAATTTATCGACGCCCTTTTGCTGAAAAAAAAATTAAACATTACATAATGTCCTGACCGCGCTTTAATTTTTTGCACAAATATCAGTATTTTACAAAGGCTGCCGGCCGGCCCGCAACCGCGGCGGGCGCGGGAACGAAGGAAAACCGCTTCGTGAGATCGTTTAAAGATAGTCCGACGTTAGTTCGTTTCTTTTGACGTTTCGGCTATGGAAAAAACGTCAAACTAAACGAACTTACGTCGGACTATCTTTAAACCTCGTTTTGTAATAAGGGGGATAGTGTTTTTGTTCTTAATTAGTTTTAAAAAGTTTTTTTTATTTAAGAGCTTGTGCTGTGGCGGCCTATCTACTGCCAACTTGCTGTTTGGCATTAGGTACCCACATAAAGATACAGGGTTTATTACCCAAAATACATTATTTATTTACATCTTTTTTAAATAGAGCACTACCTGCCTATGTGCATTGCTTCAAAGTATTTTTCTAAATAAAACTAAGTTAATATACAATTAAGATATAACTTACATTTACAGCTTCATTCACTTGCGTTACAACAATGTCAATAATACTGCCGACTACTAAAATAAAATCGGTTGTGTTCCACGCGTCTCCAAAGTAATTCTGAAAAATAATTATTTATTTATTTATTGGAGAACCAACAGCTTACAAAAACTACTTAAAATAAAACACAACAGCCAATTACAGGTTCTCATCACTAAAAGTATCATAGGTAAGCAAAAAGCTAATAATAACATCACATAAAGAAAAACGACTGGGCAAAGGCGGCTCAGGATAGAGAATCGTGGAGAAGATAGAGGCCTTTGCCCAGCAGTAGGACATTGATGGCTAGATAAGATGAGAAGAAAAACAACCGCTAGGCTTGTTTAGCTCTCGCATACATTTGAATGTAGGCTCGCACACTACGTTACTGGTATATTATCATCATCATCATAAATTTAAGAGCGTCGTTCTTGTCAGTGGAGTCTGCGCCACTCTTCTCTATTCTCTGCCGTCCGTTTGAGCACCTGATACGACACAACTTCTATTCCCTCCTTTATTTGGTCTATGTAAGTCCTTCGTGGTCTCCCTCTCTTTCGTCTTCCTTCTACTTTTCCTTCCAAGATGTGTTTTATAAAGTCGTCGTGTCGTATCAGATGACCCAGCATCTTTCCTCTGCTTTCAGCAATGGTCTTTAGAATGCCTCTCCTCTCGTCCACTAGTTGCAGAACCTCTTCATTACTTTTATATTATAGTGTTTGTATAATTTAGTGTTGTCATAAAATAAATCTTTTTTCTACTAATTCTAATCTAATCTAATTTAGCTCGAGACAGGTCATGGCGGAAGAAGAGAGGCCTTTGCCCAGCAGTGGGACACAAATGGCTAAATTAGATTAGATTAGATATCGTATAGTGTGAATATGGAAAAACAAAAAATATTAAAGTTGTACCTCAAGAAACTTACCTTAAATCGGAAAGCTGCTAATTTAAAAATAAATTCTAGCATAAATACTGCAGTCAGAAACATATTTAAACCATCCAGGACCTGAAACACAAAAAAAAAACTATTAGTGATACTAGTAATTATTTATAACTTTATAAGTATTTTAGAAAAGTGTCGAACGTACACAAAAACCCTCTTAAATTAGGGGCCCAAATCTGTTAATTTACAATTTTCTCAGGTTGTGTGTCGGCAGAGTTTCAATGAGTGTCAATGGCATTTTTTGACACATTTATTCGCAATCAGTGTAAGCCTTTGAGTATAGAATATATAAGGAATTGCCATACCGTCTGGATCTGCGTGCCTGGTCTGGTGCAAAATGGCTACCTTTTTGTATGGAATTTCTTATCGTTTGACATGTCATCTACCAAGAAAACTATGGAAAACTTGGCGCAATCTGGCACGCTGTCATAAACTCATTTGTATATGAAAAAAAAATAGGCCACTCCTTGTATTCCTTCCTCATTGGTGTAAGCTATTGTTTAGCGGAATACCAAATGTGTCAATAAATTCCATTGACACTCTGCCGACATAGTATGACTGAGGCTTTTTTAAATTAGCAGACTTGTGCCCCTGGTAACCGGTAGAACACGTCCCGAACTGTTTCTTTGGTTATTTTACCTAACCCAACCGTACCGAGGGCCCGTTCCGGGAACTTGCTTCTTTAAGTCTATAACCTAAAGAAACATACCTTTTTATAGTCTTCAGAAGCTCCGTGGAACTTCATCATGAGTGCAATAGTGTTGACCACGATGACGAAGAAAATCGTGAATTCAAAATGCTGTGACGTCACAAACCACCATGTTTTGTATTGGATGCGGTGTTTTGGTATGTATCTGTAAATGTATAGAATTGGAAAAAGCATATTATCCAGAAGTAGGTATTAACAAATATATTTCCATTTCTTCCACTCTTATGCGGCACAAATAGATAGCAGCTCAACGTGTGAAATAAACTATACTGGTTGTAACGGAAAGGGGGTATAATGCCGAAAGACAGTGTTAGTCTTCATGAAACGAAAAAAAAATTCGCCCCCCATATAAAATGTCCGATCAGCTGATCGAGTAAGTAAAATTTTTTTTCGAGTTACGACCCATGTTCCTTGGGGAAAGTTGTTCAGTTTCATAAAGACTATCGCTGTGTTTCGGCATTATACCCCCTTTCTGTTACACCCTGTATTATTGTAAAGTACTATTAAAAATTTGATCTGTGGTGGTGGTCTTTGGGTGAAAGAGTAACAAACATCCATCCATCGGCACAAACATTTAAATACTCAGACTTCAAAAATATTTTTAAAGTTTTTCCGACTGTGATCATATTGTGGTGGCCATTTTATTGTCCATTGAGTCTCAACTCCTTTAACTTCAAATCTTCAAATCTATAATATTTTAATTATAGATTATAAGTAATAATGTGTATGAATAAGTCTGTAAACTGTGGTTGTGCCTTAAGCCTTAATAAATAAAATAAAATAAATAACCCATGAAACACATACCTCCGTACTGGTTTAGCTTTCAATGCGAATTCAATACAGTTCCTTTGATTTTTATCCAATTCGCAGTCTTTAAACTCTTGCTCTCCCTCTTTCTGGAATGTTACTATGACAAAACCTACGAAGATGTTTACCTGGAATATTAAGAATAATGCCATTGAATTTTCATTGGATTAAAATCATAATTTGATACCTTATGTAGTGTCACATTGTTGATTAAGTTCCATATTGTTATTGATAACCATTTAAGAATTTTGATATGTGACAATTAGAAAATTTATGAAGTGCTTTTACCACCTAATGATAAAATTTAACTGACAAATAAACCTATGTCTTTTTCATAAAACATGAATTTTAAACACAGTGACATCTATAAGTCAAAGTCAAAAATATATTTATTTCATAGGCACAAAAAATGCTCTTGAAACCGTTACATTATTATATAGGTATTTTTTTTAAAGCTAGCGCTAGATTCGCAAGGTGCAGTTTCCTCCAGAGAAGAACCTAGCAAGAAACTCTGTGAGGTTGCTCTTTTCAAATAAAGTTTTACAATTCTTATAAACAGTTACACAGGTATAAAGGTACATATTTTCTATATTATAATTATTGTCCCTAAAAATTAATTTTGATCCTGCAGCATTCAATGAAACCACAAAGTGTAAATAATTTATAAAAAAACTGTCAGTAAAATTGTATCTGTTATTTGTAAAACGAGACCTAATTATCTTAAAACAATATAGCCTATAGTTATTCTAATATCTCAGCTACTATATAGCAAAGTTTCATCAAAATCTGTTCAGTGGTTTTTGTGTGAATGAGTAAGAAACATCTTCAACAGCACTTTGACATTTATAAAATAGATTGCTTACCATAAAGAATGCAATAACGATAATATAACTAATATAGAAGAAGGCTACTAAAGGTCGCGAATTCTCAATTGGTCCGTGCTCGTATTCATTTGAATCCATAGAGTTTGACAGCAATCTGGAAACATAAAAATTAGGAACCATACATACATATCTGTCACGTGTCTCTCTCATAGGGTACGCAGAGACCACTTCGCTCCACTTGCTACGATCCGAACACACTTCTTTCGCTACATCTGCATTCATCAGCAGCCTACATGCAAGTCGGCTTAGGGTATCTTTTAAATAGGTTAATTATAAAAAGAACTTGGAAAGAACGAATAGTGCTAGACTAGAAAAGTGCCACTTTCATTAGTCTTCAGAATCAGTGTATGTGCAAGTGTGATAAAAAAAATAGTCTTATATTATCTTATCTAGCCATCAGTGTCCCACTACTGGGCAAAGGCTTCTCTCCTCTTTCTCATTGTTCTCTATCCTGAGCCGCTTCTGCCCATAAAAAAAAAGTACCTACTTAGAGAAGAAAAAAGAAGTTGACTCGCTCGCTGTCAGCACAGAATCATCAAAGCGTGGCAAAGCTATCTCAAGATAAATACAGGAATACAATGTCTACACACATCCAGGCCGTGGCCCGTCCGAAGTGAAAAAAAAATTCATTGCATACATTTTCTATGGATTCGTTCACACACGCCCCGGCCTGGCCCCGGCACGAACCTGTGTGAACGAATGATGAACGACCTTTAGCTGTCTTACCCAGGCCACCCCTCGAATGTAGACACGGTGAACAAAGTCAGCATGCCGTTGAGGACATTGTCAAAGTTGAATTTGAACCGCCTCCATTCTCTCATCTCTACAGAGGCTTTGCCATTTGTATAGACGATGTATGTGCCTCTGAAACGGTTAAAAAGAATGTTTCACTACAAGCTGAGCAGGTAGGTAGTATTGTTGCGTCAGCTTGTGGACGTCCACTGCTGGAAAAATGGGAGGCCCAAGGGACAAAAGGGATCCAAGGATTCCTGCTTCTGCCCGCATCCAACGGCTTATCGCGACTTTCACCAGGTCGTCGGTCCACTTTGTTAGAGGCCTTTCTTACACTCCCATGAATATTACCTGAGCCAATTTTTCAAGAAATATGGGTCAAAATAAACCTTTTATTCCACATTTGGATACAAGTTTCTTAGGAGCTATTTATTTTATTTATTTAACAGTTTATTGTAAGATGATAGTACGTAAAGACAGAAAAAAAGAGAGGTTATACAAAAGGTACAGCATATTTCTAAAAGAAATTTCTTCCACTCCACAGAGAGAGAAGTGATAGCAAGAAGGCAGGATAGTCACTATATTATTATTTTAATGGACTAATTACTATTATAAAAGTATATTTAGAGAAAATCGGTTTCGAAGCTATGTAAACATCAATTTAATAAATAAAAAAGAATTGAAGGCACCAAAGATGATTTTCGCTGTTAATAAAAATTTACATGTCACTACAATATTATGAACAGATACCTACTTTGAAAAGAATTTTAAAAAATAACTTACTGACAATCTTGCTTAGTCATTTTCGTGATATCCGTACAAGTAAAGAAAGTTCCCTGAAATCAGTAGTAAATGTTAAATTATATTTTTAAAACTTAATGTAGATACTAAAACACTAGATAACTGGGCACGAAAATGGTAATCAAAAAAATATTATAAGGGTCATATTTGCTTTGAATAAATAAGATGCAGAAATATAAAAACACTAAAGGCAGCCCGCGACTTCGAACGCATTTATCGCTATATCTCAGAAAATTTACAAAATATCTCAAAATAATACAACCTATTTGTTATTCTGATGTATAAGCTACAATATTGCCAAGTTTCATCAAAATCTGTCGAGTAGTTTTTGCGTGAAAGAGCACCAAACATCCATGGAAAATGGAAGCTGTTAAAATTAGCCAATCCAATACTGACCTGTACTTTAAACGCTCGGCTCCAATTTCCAAATTCAAAGTTCATAAAATGGCATTTATACAGTGAAATATAACAATAACAAATATTAAAAAGTTTCATTATCATCAACTAAGTTCAAGAGAGAAACTGCAGAACGAATATCGTAGCCCAGTCAATCTATGTAGTGCAAGCGAGCTTTAAATCACCTGACCTCGGTTCTATTCTAAATTGCATACACAAAACAACAGAGGAAACAAAAGAGGTTATAAAGCGAAAATAGCAAACTTTTTACTTACCTGCTCGTTATAATTAGGAAATAGTGTAAGATTCAAATATAGGTAGGTAAATAAATACAATAAAAAAGATAAAATTTAGTTTAACACAAACCTAAGAACGAACAGTGGGGATCCCCGTGTCGAATCGTACCTGGTGTAACGCATTTCCCTCGCTATTCAGCGTGGGAAAGCTGCTAGTGTCATGGGCACTTTTGCATCGGGTTCGATTCGGCTTTGACTTAGCTAATATTTTAGCTGTTTTATGTACTTATTATTATTTTTTGTGTTGTAAATTGACATTTGTAATTTTACTGAATAAAATTATACCATAATTTAACACAATAGTTTGTATATATATTTCATACTTAAAGACCTACTTATAAACATTCGAAGCAAAGAAAACAGTGCACACAAAATACATGCAAAACATTAAGGACAGAACGTAAGGTAACTAACGTAAAATAATACAAAAATACCTTAAACAATTGTACACCAACAACAGCAAACATAAATTGCAAAACATGATTAATAATAAGAATATTTCCAATAGATTTAACTGATGCAATAACACACTTTACAACATACTGCAGTGTAACAGTGTTAGTACCATTCAACAATAATTTTACCGAGCAAAATGAATAATCCATTCATTCAAAAGTCCCGCGAATAGTGGTTGTGTGTTCAAGAAAAAATAGAAAAAAACAACATTACTTTAAGGTAATCAATAAATCAACTCCTACTTACATCACGTTAGTCCTTGGTTTAATAAAAAAAAACAAAAACAATTCTCAATTTATCAAATATGCCAGTGTCAGGATCTGACAATCGGGTGTCACAAAAAAATAAATAATTTCACACTGAAAACCAAGTACCTTATACCTGGCACACGAGTGGAAATGTCAAGGTAGGTATGTGCAAATAAACACTGAAGCTCAATATTGAGTCCAAAAATCACCAAAATAAATCCAAAAAACATCACACAACACCTTTGGGGCGAAGAAAATAAAACAGAAAAAGCATGCAACGTCCTGTAGCGAATTTTTGGACCCATGGATGAAAGCGGAATGAATTTTGTTAGTCTATCCTTGTAAAGGGCACGAGGAAAGCCGCACACACAGAAAGAAACGAAATCAGATGATTTTTTGACGTATTCCAATCTAATAGCAATGATGTAGAAATACTTAGATTATGATACTTACGTTTAACTACAAATAGATAATAAAAGAGTTTGACCCAAAGGTGTCGTTTAAAATTTTGATAATTTTGACCGTTTGAACTCCTACCTTGAACATTTGCACCCCCATTACAGCGAACATGAACTGTAGCAGATTTGTCACCAACAAAATATTCCCAATCGTCTTAATAGCAACGATCACGCATTGTACTACGTGCTAAAATTACAAGAAAATTTATGATTTAAAAATACGCTATAATTTTCTGACTATAATAACGTAAACTAGTGTTAAATAGAACCAAAAATAACTGACCTTCAATCCTTTAGCTCTGTTGATGGCTCTGAGAGGTCTTAGTACTCTGAACACTCTCAAGATTTTAATGAATGAGAGACTTTCTCTGAAATGAAATTCAAAATTAAATTATTTCAAATATTAAAGCTTGTTTAATTTATTAAAGTGTCACATTGTACATGCACCATCCTACACCGCAATTTGTGTGCAAAAACACACTTACAGCAGTAACTGCAAGTGTGTTTGACGTTTGATATGAAAAACGCAAAGCACAAATAAGGTATGTCCCTACCAGTGCACTTTCACGTTCATCTTGCGTTTTAATTTGAAGCAAACCCGAAAAACCATAGCGCATACAATAGCGCACGTCTCAAAATGTATCAAAGGCACAGCTTTTGACCACAGTAATAAATAGTACCTACTTGCTTGACGCAAAACAAACTGAAAAATGAAACGCAAGCTGAACATGAAAATGAAAACTGAAGCGCACTGGGGACATACCTATAGTTAGTTGACCGGCAGTATTCCTCACTTACCCGCTCAAAGAAATAAGAGACACGACGACAACAAGCATATCGAGGAGATTAAACGCCGACCGACAGAAAGCATCCTTGTGAAGAATGAAACCGTAGCTGATAAGTTTAAGAACGAGCTCCAATGTGAAGACAGTTGTGAAAAAATAGTCTATTTTACGGAGAAGCTGAAAATTTACAAAATTGGTTAGCATGTTGTCGTGGACGAGCTAGTAGTGGAAGCTGCCCGCGACTTCGTACGTATGTGTCTTCATATCTTTATAACTTAAAAATATTGTCTGATCTAATATAATCTAGGCATTTGTGTCCGACCGCTGGGCAAAAGCCTCTCTCTCTCCTCATCCGGTATGACTTTCCGTCTCGAGCTACCTCCGCCCAGGTATTTAAGAAGATGTCGAGCTTGTCAACTAATCTAGACATTTCTGTACTCTTTCCTCATCCAGCATGACCTTAGCATGACTTTTGGTGTCGAGCTACCTCCGCTTAGGTATTTATTTATTTATTTAACAGTTTATTGTAAGATGATAGTACATAGAGACAGAAAAAAAAGAGAAGTTATACAAAAGGTACAGCATATTTCTAAAAGAAAAGAAAGGAAAGGAAAGAAAGGTATTTAAGAAGGTGGCGAGATTGTCCACCATTAATTCCGTAGTCTGCCGGAATTAATTACGAATAACATATGAATGAATGAATCCAGCCGATTTCGGTCACGGAGACCACTTACACCAAACTCTGCTGTCGAAAAAGAATATGTAGATAAGTACTTACCTCTGTCTTTTGCATATTATCAGCGTTCCCTACAGGATCCTCCATAGCTAACATCAGAGACGAAGCAAGAATGCATACTAATATCAAATTTTTGAACCACGAATTATTTTGGACCTGGTAGCACTTGACTCTGAACCTAAAAAACAAAATACAGATACAAATTTCGGTGTTGCCTGATTTCCAAATGCTTAAACAGATCTTAAAAACATATTAGCAACTCCTAACAGTTCGATCAGCCGACTTGTTTTGCTACATGACACCCACGGGTGCGGCAGCACCCTAACAAAGTCTGACATATATTTAATGGAATGTTAACTCTGATAACGTGTTCTGCAACAAGCTGAATATTGCATCATTTCAGCCTATAGCAACCGACTGCTGAGCCTCTAAAATCTTTCCAGCTCGACTACCTACATGAAACGAGACCCTGCGGTTTTCACTAGGTTGTCGGTCCATCTGGCAAGTGACCGTCCCACGCTGCGCTTGGTAGGCATTTCTTAAAAATATAAACCTACCAATTATTCTTGGAGAATATAAAAAAGCTGCTGGCATCCGGTATTGGTTTATCTTGAGACTTGATTTCAACTTCCGATAATCTACGGGGCAATAGCGTTGTCTTTTGGCCTTTTTCGTTTTCTTTCTTTATATCACCTTAAACAACGATTTAGGCATGAGTATTTTTAATTATTAAAAAACAAATTTTCTTCTCATAATCGTCTTCTTGTGGAATCGAACATAGATCCTGAAGGGCATTTTCAGACCTAGCCTTGCATTCGCGCGTATACGGTCGTTTTAGCATAAGCGCGACGGGCGTATACGGTCGAGGTCGAACCGGTGGTGGTGTCGTGTCAGTATCAACATGGACTATACGAGCTTAGAAGCGCGTCAACGCCCGTAAGAGCAAAAGACGCGCGTAAAAAACGCTAGTCCGAAAACGCCCTGATCTTATCCCATGTCACACCAAATTTTTCAAATACTTTTTTATGGACCTTAGGTTTTCAAAGGTTACTTTTAAGGACCTGCATTTTTCCAAAAATGTCTACGTATACAACGTATACATGGAGGTTAATAACTTACCATTTTGTTTCTTTTCAATCGTAACTAAAGTATCATTAGCGTTGTCTCTTTCATCGGCTTCATCGTATTCATTGTCCAATCTGAAATTGACAACCATTAAATGTTAAAATTTAACCCCACTTGATCAAAATGGGAGGTAAAACTTCGTAACAGCAAACTTTACCCAAAAGGAAATCGTGTCACCTGAAATTTAATGCGGGCCAAAGTAGTAAATGACATAATTGAGCAAATATTCTTTTATGTAGTTTTTACTCTTACCTTGATACCCTTTTATATTTCTTAGGAGGCTGGCTGTGGTGATAAGAAAGTAATTGTTCATTACAATTTTTAGCAATCATATTTTCTTCAAGAACTTCTCCGATTGAATTTAGATGTATAGTGCCTTTTCATACATCATCAAATAACTGGGGCCCAAGTCTACTAATTTAGAATAGCCTCTGTTGTGTGTCGGCAGAGAGTCAATGGCATTATTTGACTTATTTGGTATTCTATTAAACACTGCGACCAAATGTGTCAAAAAATGACATTGACACTCTGCCGACATATCATGAGAATATTATACACTTAGGCCCCTGTATTACTTATTTTTAAACTTACCCCTCAGTACAATATGTTTCTTCTTCTTCGTTAGCATATTCATCATCAGTCAAGTCCTTGTCTTCATCGTCATCAGTCATATCTTTGTCTTCATCATCAGTCAATGGATTCTCTTCATCATCTAGCTGAGGATTACCAGCTTCGGGATCATCTGCACCCTGAAAAATTTACCGATCGTGTTTTGTTTTTTATTATTATTATTTTAGAAGCAATTCTAATCATTTATGCGAGCACTAGTCTAAAAAACAGTTAGCTGATAATGCTTTATAATTATGTTGATCAGTACGGTACAATTTGTATGGAGCTGTTCACATTATGACTGATCCGGGTTAATGTGAGTAGCTCCATGAAAATTGTGCTGCCACTGGCACATCCGTATATTTAGACTGACAAAGAAAATAAAAAGGAAAATTTATTTAATCCTGTAAGATGAGTTTGACATCATATAAGACGGGTCATTTTAGAAGTTAATATGAAAAAATACTAATGCCCTTTTTCACCAACTTACTCCTAACATACAACTGATGTTGACAGATGTTTTCAGTTGTACTCCAAAGAGGTCATTAGGGGTCCCTTACGTTAGGAGTTAGTTGGTGAAAACAGGCATAAACGGACTAGCTATGACATTGTCGTGGGAGTTACAGTAATCAGAATTTGTAGAACTGTTTTCATTTTCACGACTTACTTTTGTTTCCTTTTTTATATCTTCATTGTCCATGTCTTCTGCGTCACCTAAATTGTCGACAGCGATAGCCAAGAACACATTCAGTAGAATATCTGGTATTACATTCAGGAATAATTATTAATGATTTATATACTTGCACGTAGCATTAATTTGTAAGCATTAATAAAGGCATTAATCTATTTGTTTTATTTCAAAATAAAATGTCAACAACTAGGCCTAACCTTGAGTATTTTTGTATTCCTTTTGGCTTTAAAAAATAAATGACATTTTCGGAATCAATAAATACCTAAATAGCATTTTTCCACAGTACCATTGTACGAAAAGGATACAGTTACCACAAATGAAAATGATAATGAAATAGATAGAGGCAAGCATCCCTGGTGATTTGAATCCTCCGTAAGCGTTGATACCGTGGTACATGACCACGTTCCAATCTTCACCGGTTAGAATCTGGAAACGGTGGAAAATTTCTAGGTAAGCCCTTTCATCATCATTGATAAAAGGTCACATGGTTGTTGTGATGACACATCAGCCACAACTATCCCAGTCCCTAGGTTTCCACTTCATCATTTCAGTTTATAGCTGCCCACTGCTGAGCATAGGCCTCCCCAATGGCTCTCCAACACAACCGGTTCATTTCCAACTGCATTCAATGAGACCCCACGGTTTTAATGAGATGGTCGGTCCATATGACTCTTGCTAGTTTGTGATCTCCACTTCAGAACTATAGAATGTAGGATTAGCAAGTTTAAGTGGATTGCATTGTGCAACTTACTGGGCCCAAAAAAAATTAACTGCTATGTTTCATTTCTGTGCAGCGAGTTTCTTTTTATGGGCCCAGCAGTCTTTGCATTGTCTTTTGTGCACCTGATACGACAGTCTCTATTCTCTCTTTTATTTAATCTATGTCCTCCTCTGAACTCCTTCTATTCCGTTTACCTGCTATTTTACTTTGTTTTTCTTTCCTTTCTAGACATTAAGAAATACTTGTACAGCGTAGAATACTGTTTCCTTACCTGAAACATAGTGAGCACAGCTTGCCAGAACGAGTCGAAATTGTGCTTCTCCTTCTCCGTTTCAGGAGCGTAGTCGAACTTTCCTCCGAAGACTTGCATGCCGAGCAGAGCGAAGATCATGATGAATAAGAAGAGAAGCAGAAGAAGGGAGAAGATGGACTGGATTGAGTTCAGAAGAGACTTCACGAGGTTTGATAATGATTGCCAATAACTGAAAATATATTGAATTATGAAACATTTTAAAGAACAATTTATAAAACTCAAATGACACTTATATGCAGTTGCGACAAGGTTGCGGTTTTATGATATGAAACCACGGCTAAAACAGATCGCGTTATTTAATGTAGTAAGAGACTGATCCCGAGTATTACCCATCCCACGTTCGCTTAAACACAATTTTAGATTGAAATTTCAATCTCGGATTGATAAAAATGGATTAGGATCGGTTATTAATTAATCAGCATTAGAAACACACACAGACGTGGTACCTATAGCTTTGCATGTAGCAGGTGTGTTTCTAATCCAAAGACATAGATATAATTCATAGGGATTATCTATGTGCATGGAGCAGATTGGCATAATGCGTTGCTTACATTGCGTACGTGGAATCAGTCTGTCCTTAGCTTTATAAAAAAACAAAACCAACTTACTTAGTAACTTTAAACACCCTCAGCAGTCTCACACATCGCAACACAGAAATACCCAACTGTGGTACTGTGTTGGTGACTGTGAGTACTAGTTCGACGATGGAACAGAACATCACGAAACAGTCAAAACGGTTGAAGCGGGAGGTAAAGTAACCCTGGAATTAATGAAACATTAGGGAGGCAATTGTTTTTAACCACCGTGAAAGTCTTTAGATCGTCTTAATACTTTACTAAACGTCACTACCAACTAAACTTAAATTACTTACGATGGTACGATCTAACTAAAATCAGATAAATGTTCGTAATTGAAAATGTCGATGACTCCAGTTAGTTTACTAGAAAAAAATAGAATTTCAGTGATTCTCAGCGTTTGGGAGTTCTTTTGTGAATATACATAATATTCATAGTTATATATTATGTTTCACTTCTTTTTCCCATTAGAGTGGGTAGAGACCACTTCCCTCCACTTGCCGTAGCGAAAAAGATTTAAACATATCTCTTTCGCTTCATTCTCATTCATCAGTCGCCTCACACAATATGTACGCAAATACTTTGGTGAACCAATAACATGAATATAAAAGTAGAACATATAGAAAAATACCTGCAATTCCATCGCATACATTTTGAGCAACATTTCCAATGTAAAAAGCACAACAAATATATAATTTGCATAGTTTTGGAAGTCGTCTAAAAATTGTGGTTGGCTGAAAAAAAAACAGAAAAGAATTTTATAGTTATTAAATAGATATGTCTAGACAGTTTCGAATCATGAAGGGAGAGAGAGGTCTTTGACCTATAAGGATATAGAGTGTAAATGTAATATTTAGTTAAAATACATATTCAGTAATAAAACTTTCTATTGTACTGGTGTACCAAGATTTTGCTTAAGATTTACATATACTTTATAATATTGCATAATATAGGTAAAAAACATCATAGAAGGAAAAATTGAAGGGAAAAGGAAGAGAGGAAGACCCAGACGGACGTTCCTTGAACAGGTGAAGGAAAAGGCGGGTGTCATGTCCTATCAAGATGTTAAAAAGAAGGCAGAAAATAGGGAGGGATGGAAGAGGCTCCACCGACAAGAGCTTTAGCTCTTAAATAAGAAGAAGAAGATAGGTAGGTACTTACTCATAATGTTCCGTAGCTAAAACTAAAGTATTAAGGAAGACTAAGACAATGATAGCCCAATAAAATGCTGTGGATTTGACTATTTTTTTGCAAGTAAATCGCCATCGTTTGTTGACCTGCAATCACCATAAAATAACGTAAAGTAGGTACATTAACAGTTAGCTTAGTAACCAGTTAGGGTAATTCCGGGGGAGATGGCCGTACGGGAGAGATGGCCAGTTGTATTTTTTTTGTTTTGTCATTTTTAAGTATGATTTTATTAAAAATGACTCGTTTTGTTTAAATAAATCAGTAGATTAATGTCCAAGTTTAATTAAAAGCAATAATTGTAACTTACATCCATGTAGTTTTATTTGCACATGGCCTTAAAAAAACTATGGCCAACTACCCCGGACTTCCCATATATAATGCCCGTCTCTTATTTAGAGGCGTGGGTTCGAGTTCCACTCTCTGAGCTTCTTTTAATACATATTTACATACATATCTGTCACGCCTCCCTTCCATCTGGGTACCTCTACTCGCTACGATCCAAACACACTTCTTTCATCCATATTCATCAGTCGCCTCATACATGCACGTCGGTTTATCTTGACTTATCATGGATAATATTTAAATTTACTTAATCAAGCATCTTATATTAAGTCCTTATTATTATTTTGTTACTTTACCGGCGGAGGCGCAGGTGGTTGTTGCTCGTGATTATTAAGATTATTTAAAGATCCTTCATTACTTTTCCTGTCTTTGTTCCCTGTAACAAACAATACAATATTATAACTGAGGTTATTTTATATTAGCAGGCTTGGGCTCCTGGATGTGTAATAAAGAGTATTAAGGTGCGTACAGACCATGTAACATGTTATTTATAATGTTATATAACCATTGTCGTTTGTCGTTCTTCAGTACAATCCACGCGATCAAAGTTATTTATCTTTTATTTTTTTATTTATTTAACAGTTTATTGTAAGATGATAGTACATAGAGACAGAAAAAAAAGAGAAGTTATACAAAAGGTACAGCATATTTCTAAAAGAAATTTCTTCCTGCAGACCCCACAGAGAGAGAGAGAAGTGATAGCATGAAGGCAGGATAGTCACTATAATATTCTACAATATTAATACTACAATATTATCATTGTTGTACATATCAATAACATGTTACTATACCATGTTTTATAACATTCAGTGTCCACATTATGTAAAACATGTTATATAACAATGTTAAATAACATGTTATGTTACATGGTCTGTACGCACCTTTACGGAATCATAAAGGTCTATCTACACAGATCCAGGCTGTGGCCCGTCAGGAGGGAAAACAATACGTCGCCATGACAACGTGTCCGGTTGTCTTGACGACCACACACCACGGCCACGGCCCGGACACGGCCCGGATCTGTGTAGGTAGACCTTAAGGCTTACCTTGGTCTTGTTCTTCCTTCTTCTGTCCCTGATAATTTTCTAAATCTAGTTCATTGGCAACTGTAATCCAATTTAGGTATCCTATATAATCTTCTTCTAATTGTTGTCTTTCTCTTGACTTTTGGAAATCGCCGCGGTTTTTAGCTTTTTCTCTTTCTTTTGAGAACTCACTAAAAATAGAATATTATTGTTTTTAAGTTAACATTATATCGTATCAAGAAGTCAAAGCACTGGCAGAGGATAGGCCTAAATAGAGGATGCTCCACCAACAAGAATCTAACTCTTCAATATAGTACGTGTGTAATAGTTTTTACTTAAGTATTACGTTTTAAGAAGAGAAGAGGCCGAAAAACATTTAGCGAATTATGCCTTTGAAAATAAAATAATCAGGTAAATAAACTCTCAGGTTGAGGTTCTGAGATTTGGTTTAATTCGTAAACGCCTTTAACTGCTCTTTTTTTCTTTAAGTTGCTTTTTCTTCATTCTGATTATGTTTGTTCTGTTTAAATTGAACTGTATTGTGTGTGTTGAATAAATGTGTGTCTATGTTTATGAAAAATATAGGTAACCAGATATTCGTCAAATTAATCGTTAACATAAATTAATTGAACTTACCCAGACAACACACCAAGAATAAGGTTCATTACGAAGAAATTACCAAAAATAACCATTGATACAAAATATATCCACACCCATGAATTTCCTTTTACATTTGATATCTAGAAAAAAAACAATGATACTTTTTGTTGTCAAGTAAACAGAATCCTACTAATATTATAAAATGTCAATGTTTTTGCTTATGGATGGATGTGAAGATAATATTTGTTACTCTTTCACGCAAATACTTATGAACAGATTTTAATGAAACTTAACACCCTTTATTATACGGTACTATTTTACAAACTGTTGTAATTTGTTTATGCGAAATAATGCGAATAAAGTTAAAGCATAGACATAAACACATACACATACATGCATGTGCATGCTTGCATACATATACTTCTCTTTTTTTCTGTCTCTATGTACTGTCATCTTACAATAAACTGTTAAATAAATAAACCACTGGATATACAATGCGAATATATTCAGTGGCTTTTGCGTGAATAAGTAACAAACATTCATCCATCCATCGGCCCAAACATTGACATTTAGAATATTATTAGGATAAATATTGTTGATATGAAAATGAAGAGTGTTTTATTTAAAAATAGGCAAAATTCATTACACTTTTTTGAAAACACTTTTTTTTCTCTAAAACTACTGCCGGTTCACTACTTGTATAGCCGAGAGGAAGAAAACGGCAAGAAACCTTTGGCACAGGGCCTTATATTATGTATGTTTAATATAGTTATTCACTTACCGCATACATAATATCAGTCCATCCTTCCAGCGATATACATTGGAACACCGTCAACATAGAATACCCGATATTGTCAAAGTTAGTGATACCGAAGTTAATGCCATCCCACGGTCCTCTACACACTTGATTCTCTTCGCATTGATGGCCTATATCGGGGTCCATACTGCAACCACTTTCGTCGACAATCTCACCTTAAAATAATAGAATAAATTAATTGTTATCAGCTTACCGTTTCTCATTATAACAATTTGAATTATGACTCAAAGGTGTATCGAAATCGAAATACGTATGTACATATAACCACAAGGAGTAAAGGTAGTTGACAACGTATGTTTTGTCGTCGTGGTTCAAATGCGAGAGTGCAACAAAAAAGTATACTTAATTCTAAATTCAAATTCTGAGAATAACTTATAATTGCTATATATGGAAGCATTCGTTTGTATTCGGAAATGCGACGATTGCCGATGTGCATTTTTTATCGCCGTTTACCCGTAAACCTGTTAATTTACTTACCAGTAGCATTGTCGTAACAAGTTTGATGTAAGACACCAGAAAATAATTCTAATCCAATTATAGCATAGATGATTATAACGAACATCACCAGAAATGCAATATGGAAAAGAGGCACCATCGCTTTAAGAATAGAGTTTAAAACAATTTGTAGACCTGTGGATAGAAATCTAAATTAATATCGTAACAACTAAAATTAACACAACAATTCCTCTCGTTTACCATCACTGCATCATCATCATCTCAGCCTATAGCTGCTCACTGCTGAGCATAGGCCTCTCCAATAGCTGTCCAATGCGATCCGTGATTTGGACCAGAACTTTTTGCAACATCGCCCGTCCGATCTTCGGGCTATGTGGCCCGTCAATTGCCACTTCAACTTGTTAATATAAAATGAAAATGCTCTTACTTGGCACTCCCGATACTAAACGCAAAGGCCTCAACACTCTAAAGGCTCGTAAAGCCTTCACATCAAACGCTTCTTTGCTAATAAATTGTAGAACTTGACTCACAATACTGTAAAATAAACACAAGATTATTAACACATTAAAATAAATTTGACTAAGTGCCCGTTTCACTACCTATAGATAAAATTTAACAGACAGATAAACCTATATCCATTTCATAACATGACGTTTTAGACAGAGATAAGTATAAAATATCATTTAGATAAATTTTATCTATTCTGGATGGTGAAGCAGGCCCTAATCTAATCCTACTAAATATTATAAATGTCAATATTTCTGCCATTGGATAAATAGGTCAACGTAAGGATGTTCGTTATTCTTTCATGGAAAAATTACTGAACAGATATTAATAAAACTTGAGAATATTGATGCTTATGCATCAGAATAACACTTAAGCTACATTTCCTTTTTTACAAAAGTTTTTACAATTATTACAAAAGCTTTAGGAGCAGATGATGAGGAATATAACTTACCCAATAGTAACAATGGTAAAATCAAGACTGTTCCACGTATTTCTTAAATAGGCACCAGGGTGTAATATAAAGCCATATGCTATAATTTTCATAACGCATTCCGCTGTAAATATTACCATAAATACCAACTCTACTTTTTCCTGTAAAATGGTAAAATTGGTCTTGATTAACATAAAAAATGGGAACAAGGAAGGGATGAGGAAATAAGAGAAAACAAGAGAAGATAAAACAAGAGAAACTGCTACAAATTTAAGCTTTCTTCTAAGTGCGCATACGCATTCAACGACTACAACGCGGTTCTGATTTAAAGTTTGAGATGAAACCACGGGTCAACGACCTCGTGTTCGCGTATTTTTTTAATAAGAAAACTAATGCTGTGTTCGACAACTAACTCCTAATAGAACGAGATCCCGAAAGTGTCTGATCTAACTTACATTTAGATGGATAAAAACTTAGGTTCTCAATAGCTTCTCATATGCTTTGAACACCTGCGTATTTGTTATCAACTAACGTTGTCAGTTTTACTACTAAAAGAGGTCATTAGTTGGTAAAAATGGGCAATAAAACCTTATTTATCAAATAATAAGAAATCAACTTACCAATACAGAATTAGTATTATTAGTGTCACCGGACGGATAGGGTTTGTATACAGCTAAAGCTACGCAGTTTGCGAAAATTGTCGTTAATATCATGTATTCAAAAGGTCTGAGGTATTTTGGTCAGGAAATTATTAATATGACACACTTAATCTAGGACATAAACCCAACAAATAACTTTATCTGTAAAACACTCGTCTAAACATACATACATACATATCTGCCACGCCTCTTTCCCATCGGAGTAGGCAGAGACTTCCCTCCACTTGCTACGATACAAACACTTTTCCTTCGCATCATCCACATTCATCAGTCGCTTCATACATGCACGTCGATTTAAACTCCTGACTTGGCGTTTCCTTAACAAGTCCCCGATTTGATCGAGGTACGTTCGCCTTGGCGGTATAAAAAATGGCGTCAATTGTGATTTTTCGTAGAGTTATCAAAACTAAACGTTTTAATTTGGATAAGTCATTGACACACTATAAGTCAATGTGAATTATTATCTATTTATTTCTAAGGTGATGTCTCCACGAGCGAGAGAATCGCGGCGATATTATCGTCGTGCCACGTATAGAAATACGTTTCTATACGTCGCATCGCGGCGATTATATCGCCGTGTGGAAACTGCTCCACAGAGAATACAGGGTGTAACAGAAAGGGAGTATAATGCCGAAACACAGTCGAGTTACGACCCATTCCTTGGGGAAAGTTGTTCAGTTTCATGAGGACTATCGCTGTGTTTCGGCATTATATCCCCTTTCTGTTACACCCTGTGTATAGAAATACGTGGCACGAAGATATAATATCGCTGCGATTCTCTAGCTCGTGGAGACAGGGTCTAATTATTTATAGACTTGTAGCGGTTTTTTAAAAAGGATACTTCCACTCAACAATATCGTAACAAAGTTTCCTAAGAGGGTTCTTCAAGGACAAACAGAAAAGACTTCTCTTTGGTCGTTCTGGCTGTGGTTTTCCTCTCGGCCTGGCTTGTTTCCTTTGTGCTGCAGCAGCCAGAGCCTGAGGGTCTGCCACGCTGTCCGCGCCAGGCGTGGTCGCCCCTGTTGTAGCCCCCAGTTCTGCCATTTTGACCTAAAAGAGAATTTTCTGTGATGATTTTTTCAATGGCATGAAGAAGAGCATGTCAAAGTTTTGGGAAGTCAAAATTAATTTTTGAGATTTGAAAGGTTCCACAGTAAAGAATGTTTGTTATCGTGAGTCTGTTCACCTGTTTTCTTACATTCTACTATTAGGTGCATACAATTATGACAATGTTTGTGGCGGATGGATGGTTGCGAAAGCTACTGAACAGATTTTAATGAAACTTTCCAATATTGTAGCTTACACAACAGAATAACACATAGGCATAATTATTTTAAGATGTGTTCATTTTTCTAGAACGATAAAAAATCGTGAGTCTAGTCGTATATAGTTACTCAAAATCATTACGAATGTCAAACAAACATTGCAAGATGTCCGTGTTTGTCTCAGAATTTAATAGCTCATTCGTATCTATTACGAGTCGTTTTATGTTAACAATTTTATGAGCGCACGCAGATTTTTCCTTTATGATTCGGGAGTTGTCGTTTTGTATTTCAATATTGATGATATTCAGACATTAATACAGAATACAGATAGGGCGGCTTCGCACTTACGTGTAACCCGTCGTCAGTTTGTTTTTGATACGAAATCATTCAAAACTATAACACTTCATTTTATAATATTTAAGGAGAAAGAAACCAAGGAAGTCCTCGTAGATATATGGGGCAATTGAAGGAAAAAGCCGGAGTCATATCGTATCAAGAAGTAAATAGGAAAATAAATAGAAGAAGATCCATCGACAAGAGCGTGGCTCTTAAACGATAGATGAATACTTTAATTATTATAATATAGATAGTTGTTAAGCAGTTGCTAAACTCTATAATCTTTTAGCTACAGTTTAATGTTTCAGACTTAGATAAATCTGAATTTATCGTGACTGTAACACAGTTTTCACAATCAGAAAGATCATAAACGTTTCACATACTATTTACTTCAACGCTGCTAGCATCAAAGTGAAACATCTCATTAATATAAACTGTCATTATAGTTTAGCAATGTGTAGATGCAGAGTGCTTCAAGAATTAGGTCAATGATAGTTTTCATAAAATATTGAAATTCAAACTCAAATTCGAATAATCTTTGTTTCGTCGGCAAATATACGCACTTAAAATATTTTGATGTTATTATTTTTTTTTTTAAATTTACGTAGATTCGTAAATACGAAAACATAGAGATTCAGATACCTACTCGTAAATGTTTCTGCATATCCTAAAAATAATTCACTCCACCTCACTTAATACTCAATACGTTTCACTTATCAATACGACAAATCCTAACATTCAGTTTCAGGAACGATCATTAAATTTAACTCTTCATTAAACCTGTAGCTGTCACTATCATTATCAAAAGAATAGAATGAGACAGCACGACGATTTTATTAACTTTAACGACCTTCTGTGCAACGAGGGGGGGAGAGGTAATGACTTACCCCTATCCAATTGGAGTACCTATAGTAATAGGTAGGTATAATAAAACGTAGTAGAAACGTAATTTTTAGGGTTCCGTACCCAAAGGGTGAAAACGGGACCCTATTACTGAGACTTGGCTGTCCGTCTGACTGTCTGTCCGTCCGTCTATCACCAGGCTTCTCATGAACCGTTATAGCTAGAGCGTTGACTTTTTCACAAATTTTGTATTATTACCTTACCATTGCCGCTATAACAACAAATACTAAAAATAGAATAATAATAACAATTAAGGGGGCATTCCATACAACAAACATGATTTTTTTGCTTTTTTTGCTTGATATCAATAGTACGGAACCCTTCCTGCGCGAGTCCGACTCGCACTTGGCCGGTTTTTCCTAGTTGAGTTTGAGACTGTATGAGATGGCGACGTGCCAACTCTAGCTATGCGGATAGCAAGGCCCTGGTGGATAGTTCATGGAAATTATTGACTTATTAAAGCGAGTGTTAGAGTACAAGGTTGTCAAAATCCTTGTTGCTGTCATTTGATTTTCTTTTTACCCGACTACGGTGAAGATAAAAGGAGGGTATATGATTTTGATGGCGATGCTTGTACTTCTTGATTCTTAAGGTGCTTTCACACTGCATACAAATATTTAAAAACAACAAACATTGTTCAGAAACATTTTATAACATTTTTAACTTTTATAACAAGCATTTTATGTAAGTAAGTATTTTAGTATAAGTTTGTTATAAAATGTTTTCAAATTATATCTAAATTATTTACAAACATTTTATTACATGCAATTCAATCTTTTAAGAGTGCCACTTTCCCTAGAATAGAAGTAATGTCG
The DNA here is from genome assembly GCA_947563765.1 of Anarsia innoxiella. Lineage (NCBI taxonomy): Eukaryota > Metazoa > Arthropoda > Insecta > Lepidoptera > Gelechiidae > Anarsia > Anarsia innoxiella. The sequence continues at coordinate 1,035,484 of OX387415.1, forward strand.
TGTCAGCTGCTCAAACGGACGGCAGAGAATAGAGAAGAGTGGCGCAGACTCAACCGACAAGAGCGACGCTCTTTTTATGATAATGATGATGACTTTCCCTAAAGGGGTTTTAGTTTTCTGTAGGTACTTACTTTTTTCGTCAATTATTCCATATATCATCCGCGTGATCCATATATCACGCGGTTTAAAAGTATATAGTACCAAATATGGAATGTCAATGTCATGACTATCATCTAAGTATCTATTATACTTATATATACGACATTGTATTTAGTCGGATTATACACGAATTTATTTACCGAACTTAGTATTTACTTACGTAAAAGTATTAAGAAGACACATAGACCCCTTGTTTATGTTATAAATCACAATTTGCTCTTACAAACTTCCTATCTTCCTATACAAACAAAGTTCCAAACTACGATAATCTTTTAAAAACTACTATTACGTAAACAAACAACATCGAATCCTATACTTACTACCATACATAAGGGTGCCTTTCTTACAGCAACGTAGCATAGCACATCTCTGGTGGAAAGGCACCGTAAATATCAATGTTTGTGCCTATGGATGGATGTAAGGAAGGTTACTCTTTCGATCTAAATCTTCTGAATAGATTTTAATGAAACTTTTCAATATTGTAGGTTACACATCAGCTAGCTTAGCATGGCACTCCGTGACAAGACGTTGTCATGCGTTTGTCACGCTTACGTCTCTGTCTATAGTTTGAAATGTGATAAGGACAGCATACGTGAGATTACTGTCGCGGCGTGCCGTGCTAAGCCCCCAGAATAACACATGTCAAAGCAAAAAAAAAAGCTTTACAAGACAGCTAAAAGGCTTTTATCACTTGACTATGGCAGAGTCTACAATATTAATAGCCAGTTTCAATATCAAACATCAAGACGCGAAAGTATACTTAACGCTAACCCCCTTATTAGAAAACGAGGTTTAAAGATAGTCCGACGTTAGTTCGTTTCTTTTGACGTTTCGGCTATAGACAAAACGTCAAACTAAACGAACTAACGTCGGACTATCTTTAAACCTCGTTTTGTAATAAGGGGGTAAAGGTCTATCTACACAGATCCGGGCCGTGCCCGGGACGGATCCGGGCCGTGACCCGTCAGGAGGGAAAACAATACGTCATCATGACAACGTGTGTGAACGAATTCATAGAAAATGTATGGAATGATATTTTTTTCCCTTACACGTCCCGGAAACGGCCCGGACACGTTGTCATGACAACGTATTGTTTTTCCTCCTGACGGGTCACGGCCCGGACCCGTCCCGGGCACGGCCCGGATCTGTGTAAATGAACTTAATGTGTAAAAAAAAAACCCATACATAGATTCTCGTCCCAGCGGGGAGTCGACGTTCATTACCAATGGTATGATCAATAGTATCTAGCTACAGTTACTACAAATATATCTCAGCTTGATACCTGTCTAATATGTTTGGCTATCTGCCGCGACTGATTCATTTCAGTTAAACAAGGTTTTTGGTGGCAATAGGCATGATGACCAAAAAAAATTTTTTTACTCCATCACATGGATTATTTTAAAATATTAGACTAGACACGTATTTTTTCTTTTTTCTCTTAAACCAAAAATAACAAAGATACACGGGGTTAAAGTTGCTCGTGACGTCACGTTTGAGTACGATTTTTACTCAATGGTGACGTAAAAACCCCCCACTCCGTAACTTTGATGCTCTGTATCTTTGTATTTATTTATGTATTTGATCAGGTAAAAAATGTGATTCAAATATTTTTTGATAGCCTAAAATACGGACTAATTATAATTCAATTTTTTTAATGTAGTCATCATCCCAATTCATTGGGTTCATGACAAGTGACCCTATGTTGAAGAATAACTGGCTTTGATTTGATGATTGCGTGGACTGTAGTTTATAATCTTGATGTTCGGATTTGTTTGGAGAAAGGCTGGCTATGTTTAGTATTATACATTTATTTCACTTAAATTAAACAGAAAAGTTGCCAAAAGAATGAAAAAAAATCAAAAATATATTTATTTCATAGGCACAAAAAATGCTCTTGAAACCGTTACATTATTATATAGGTAATTTTTTTAGTGTGCAGTTCCCCCAGAGAAGAAACTAGCAAGAAACTCTGTGCGGTTGCTCTTTTCAAATAAAGTTTTACAAGCCTTGCATGTATGAGGCGACTGTGGATGAAGCGAAGGAAGTGTGGATCGTAGCAAGTGTAGGGAAGTGGTCTCTGCCTATCTCGATGTAAGAGAGATGCTAGACGTGAAATGTATGTATATAGGGTGACTTTTAATTAGTGAACGATAGAAAAGGATATGCATGTACTCGTGATTACAAACAACTTTTACTATGGGACCAAGTACGAAATCATAAAAAAAATTGTTCCCCCATACTATCAGCTGATGCATTTTGTATCACGAGCTCAATTTTTTTGAATGACCTTGGCCCCTTAGTAAAAGTTGTTTGTTATCACGAGTACTTGCATATCCTTTTCTATCGTTCACTAATTAAAGTCACTATACATAGAAGTATTATACATAGACCAGTTTTTTCCATAAATCATGAGACAAACAATAAAATAAGAAAATATTTCTTTTGTTTTCTTTTAAGTAAGTTCAGTATTCTTATAATTTATGGGCGTTATTGTCTTTGAATTCATAAATTATATTTGCTCTCTTCGTTTGACTTTGTCAAGGTTGGCCTTGAACTATGTCTTATGTCCTTTTATTACAGGCTTTAGATATTATATGAGAACTTGGTGAAGATATTTTGTCGTCTAGATAATTATAGGCAGTGTTTAGATACATAATTTATCAGCACTATACATACATACATATCCGTCACGCCTCTCTCCCATTGGGGTAGGCAGAGACCACTTCCTTCCACTTGCTACGATCCAAACACACCTCTTTCGCCTAATCCACACTCATCAGTTGCCTCATACATGCCCCTCAGCATTTTTTCGCTACAAAGAGAACTTGCAATCTTTCTGACATTATTTTCAAAACCACACAACTGCCTAAAACCTAACCTACATGATCCAAGTAGCATCCTCTTTCTTAGCTATACCTCATATACGCGCAAGTCAGCAAAACAAAGAAAACGATAGAACGAAGAACCTATCCAGACACGCATATCTTTCAATATACTGTTCAGAAAATTAAGAAAGCCAAATAAAAAATAAAACTAATGCCACAGACTGATACAACCACAAACAGACAGACAGACAAAGACGTCAAAGTTATAACACCCCTCTTTTTCGTCGGTGGTTAAAGAGTAATGGATTTACGTCTAAAAACATCGCATCAAGAAGGCATCAAGATGATTACTCGATGATGGGACGATACGCACCTTCAAAAACATCACCAAATTAATATTTCAACTCTTGCGACATACTGTGATTATCCTTTGTTATAATTTGTTTGTAAATTTTTAAAAATCATTATTTCACAGTTACAGTGTTTATTTGTATCCCTTATAAATATGAGTTATAAAAAGTTAACGTCATGTCTGTTCTAAACACTAGCCCCCTTATTACAAAACAAGTTTTAAAGATAGTCCTAGGACTAACGTCATTTTTTGACATTTTGTCTATAGCTTCAACGTCATTTATCTGAGTTTATTCTAGGACTATAAATAATGGTTTTGTAATAAGGGGGTAGGTTCAAAACTACCACCAAAACCTTAGTCTAGACACCAAAACAACCTCAAATCATCGTCCATGTAAATGAACACCATTATTACAGAACCTCATCGAATTTGCCCTTCATACGAATGGCCTACTCAAATAATACAGCTATACAGGATGTATCAGAAAGGGGGTATTAAGGTCAAAACACACCGGATGCGTATGCGTTGCGTACCTCTGAGTTGTAATGTATGGAACTGTCACCGCTTGCGTAACGTTAACGTACACGTCGACGTGACGCGTAGCCCGGTGTCACATCGGGTTACACCGTAACTACGCGCGTGGCTACGCCGTGCTTACATCTACGTTACGCATACGAATCCGGTGTGTTTCAGCCATAAAGCAGAAATACAACGATAGTCCCCATGAAACTGAAAAACTTTCCCCAAGGAACGTTTTCCCCATGGGTCGTAATTCGAAAAAAAAAATTTTGGGTCGCCCTTACTTATTCGATCAGCTAATTGGATATTTTTTGGGAGGCGAACTTTTTTTTCCGAGTTACGACCCGACGTTTCACGACTATCGCTGTGTTCCGGCTTTATACCCCCTTTCTGTTACACCCTGTATATAAAATAAGGCCGCCATAACCATAATCGGGTATGTAGGACTTTCGTAAATATGTCGTATTATATCCCATTGATTGTTGGTCATAAAAAGTTATGATTTTGAAGGAATATATTACAGAAATGTGATTTAAGCATAAATGTAAAGACGCGTACACATTAGCGAACTGTAACCGTAAGACCCAGAAAACACGGTGAAACGCAACTGCAACGCAACTGTAACTGCTAGTTAGTTTTGAGTTGCATCGAAGTATCTGCTATAGCCTGTATAGTCTACAGGCTATAGACTGTAATGTAACCGTACATGCACTGTAACCAACTGAAACGAAACGTTTCAAACTAGATGCGTCGTGTGTGGTTTTGTAAAGAACTGTTGCATGATCTGTAACCAATAAGTACGTTGTTCGCGAAATTGCTCCGAGCACCCTTTGTTTTTTGGTTACACTGCATGTACGGTTACAGTTACAACTCGCTGATGAGTACGCGCCCTAATATGTTTAAAAGGCAATCTTTATAAGCCAACTTTTAATTTCATCACGTCACAATTTTCACGTTATTGAATGCATTAAGTTAGGTTATTTCTCCAAGGTCGTAACTCGTAAAAACATTTTTGATCACCCATACTTACTCGATCAGCTGATCGAACATTTTGTATGGGGAGGCGAATTGTTTTTTTTTTTTTCAATTTACGACCCATGTTCCTTGAGGAAAGTTGTTCAGTTTTATGAGGACTATCGCTGTGTTTCGGCTTTATACCCCCTTTCTGTTACACCTTGTAGAATTACCATTTTATAGCAAAGGACAGTTTGGTACAGACCGGTATGCGCTTAATGTACACATGCTACATTTAATGTTTTAGAATATTTTTAAATTAAAAAAGGTTAATGGAATATTTTGAGATACGTTTAAATTAATGACGTATGAACGTAACTACAGAGAGTAGGTATTATAAAATAGTTTTGTCACTGATTTAAACGAACAATTTTGCCAGCTATGTAAAAGCTCTTTATTTGGTTTTCTTTTGTTATAGTATTACTAATATTTACTTGTGTTTTGCTTCAAGATAATTTATTAATACGATGTTTCACACATGTATCTACAAAAATAATGACGTCTAAAAATATATTTTTAACAAGATGATAGGTTATTTTATAAACGCTGCGTGTCCGGTCATTGAACCGCAGGCGTTTTCAGTTTTGTTAGCTTGAGGCAATATCACTAAAATGTGGTGTTTAATAATTCTCCTTATTTGTTTTCTGGATGCCGTATTCTGTTTCTTTTTTATTTATGGCAACTACCATTTAGGATTCAGCTAAATAATAATGTCAAGTGAAGTTCAGCTTAACTATAATTATATAATTTAATGTGTGTAAGGGTTGTGTTTGGATCGTAGCAAGTGGAAAGAAGTGGTCTCTGCCTACCCCAATGGGAGAGAGGCGTGACGGATATGAATGTATGTATGTACATAATATTACACACAAACACCCAATAGGTACTTTAATAAAAGCAACCAACATCACAGCAATGTTTGTCAGTAGTGGGAATCGAACCGATGACCTGCGGCATGACAAGCAACCCTTGCAACCATGCCAACTGGCCAGTATATTACAATAGTGAATTACAATACTATACAAATATTCTTTATTGCTCACAAATATGTAAACAAAAATAACAAAAAAGAAACCAAATGTATTATTATTATATTATTACTAGCTGTCCCGGCGAACTTCGTCCCGCCTTAGAATGAACTTTATTGTGTAGGAATAAAGTTCAAATTGACTCTACATTTTAGTAAGAAAACATTTATATGGGAAAAAGAAAATGTCTGTTTTAGGGCTTTCCCGGCAATTATTCGAATTTCTCTCACCGTAAGAACCATCCTTGGACTTCAATGAACATTTTAAAAAAAGAATTAGCGAAATCGGTCCAGCCGTTCAGGCGTGATGCCGTGACAACGGAAAACGGGTTTCATTTTTATATATATAGATTTATATTCTGAATGTATTAGTCTTCAAACTGTATTAAACGGGTGACAGGCAAAGTAATAAGTGAAATACAGTCTGGAGCGTGAAATATTCATCTCTGTATGAGAAATATTTGCAAATATTTTATCGTCACGGGACGTGAGCTGAACGCAAACAAACGTGACCGAGTAACGCACCCTATATAACTTATGGCGACTCGTATAATTTCGTATAATACTCGTATAATTGGGAAACCACTCAACTAAACCACATAACAAAAAGTTTCTTGCTGAGTTCTTCTCTGGGGAAAGCTGCACTCTTCCGAATCTCGCACTAACTTTAAAAAATGACCCGTCCTAAGTGTTTTCAAACGAAATCTACAGGATTAAATGATTTTTCATTTTCATTTTACTGTATAATTCAACTACGAAGGTATAAATTTTATGACGTCGATTTAAAAACTCGGCTTCCTGCTTTAAAATTGAATAATTTTGAGTGATTTTAAACTAGCAGAATTGCGAAGCAGTAAAAACCAAAGAGGCGCCACCTAAAATATTTGTGCTATTCAAAACTAAACTATAAATAGCTTATAATTGAGTTTAAAACTATCCAAACTCTACACATAAATGTTTCTACTATAGATTCGCTTTAAAGTTTATTAACTAGAACTTTTCAACATAAAACCGATTGAATGCTTTCCGTGTGTATTTATAGCTTTCTATAGATGCATTTCTGTTATAGGTAAATGAAAAAGATATCTTTAGTTCTCAAATCAATACTGTAGTTGTCTTGGCAACTTTTTTTAATGCTTAACAGAATGAGATGGTAATGCTGTCTACACACCAAAGCCGCCGGCATGCCGGCGGGCTAGGCCGGCGGCTTTACGTCAAACGAATGGCAGCTGTCAAAAAAGCCGGCGGCTTTGGTGTGTAGATACCATAATACTACAATCGGAAAATAAATTTAGACCTGTCCCTCCTTTTCAGCCCTTTTAAGTCCCCACTACAGGGACACGAGCCTGCTCTTATGCGAGAGTGATTGGGGCGTCATCCGATCACGCTGGCCAAATGCGAGTTACTATAAACAAGGTGGACCGACGACCTGGTAGAAGTCGCGGGAAGTCGTTGTGTATGGGCAGCGCAAGACCGGTCGTTGTGAAGATCCATGGGGAAGCTTTTGTCCAGCAGTGGACGTCCATAGGCTGACACACATGTAAGATAGACCTGTGCATTCTTTTTAGGGTTCCGTACCCAAAGGGTGAAAACGGGACCCTATTACTGAGACTTGGCTGTCCGTTCGTCTGTCACCAGGCTGTATCTCATAAACCGTTATAGCTAGAGCATTGAAATTTTCACAGATGATGTATTACCGTTGCCGCTACAACAGCAAATACTAAAAATAGAATAATAATAATAATTAAGGGGTGTTCCCATACAACAAACGTGACTTTTTGCTTTTTTTTCTCGATATGAATATTGAATGGTACGGAACCCTTTCTGCGCGAGTCCGACTCGCACTTGGCTGGTTTTTTAATGTTGCATTTTGCAGTTGAGTGGTTTTCATGATGTTTTTGGTCTGGGTTAAGACCTACCTGCTCTAAAACACCAATTACATTCCACTCGCGCATAACTCAATATTACTCGTATTAGTGAATTGTACATTAAATTTTACGATAATGTTATTTATAAATACAACTCTTGAACCAGCGTATTGATTAAGAATGTGCCATGTTTGTGATTCTGAGTCATGTTGGCTACTACGGCTAAGTAAAGCCTAAATACCGGTCAAGTGCGAGTCGGACTCGAGCGCGAATGGTTCCATGCCATTCACTAGCCTAATAATAAAGTCTACGGAAAGCCATTATTGATACCGAGCAAAAAAGGCAAAAAATCACGTTCGTTGTATGGGAGCCCCCCGTAATTATTACTTATTATTTCTATTTATCGTATTTTTTGTTAAAGCGGCAAAAGTAAAACGTCTAGCTATAACGGTTCATGAGATACAGCCTAGTGACAGACGGACGAACGGACAGCCAAGCCTTAGTAATAGGTTCACGTTTTCACCTTTTGGGTACGGAACCCTAACAATGAAAGTTTTCCTATTTCTTTTCAAACAACGACGCAATACGTTTAAAAGCAAAGAACCATGAACTGTAAAACCATGACTTTAAGACTTGAAATTGCTAGAAGATCCTGTCTGCGAATGGTAATAGCATTTGAGAGAGTAAACAGCACTGACCTGGGGGCTTAGCACGGCGTGCCGCGACAATTCTCACGTATGCTGTCCTTATCACATTTAAAACTATAGACAGAAACGTAAGCGTGACAAACGCATGACAACGTCTTATCACGGAGTGCCATGCTAAGCTAGTTTGAGACATATTTGAGGAAACTTACGACTTTAGGAAATAATATATTAAATTATTTTGTAGCTCTTTATGTAAAACAATGTTTGTTTGATTGCACAACCTGTATCCTTATTTCTCATTTAAGGTCTATCTACACAGATCCGGGCCGTGGCCCGTCAGGAGAAAACAATACGTCGTCATGACAACAACATGTGTGAACGAATCCATAGAAAATGTATGGAATGATATTTTTTGTTCCTGATGGCCTGGATATGTGTAGATCGACCATAATGCGTACGAAGTCACGGCTAGCCTATAGTAAGTATAGTTTTTTTTGCGGATTCTGAGTACATAGGTATTATCAAAAACTACGACAACAGTACGCCGCCCTGAAACACTTCAGCTGAAACCGATCGATCCAACGACCCTCGTGACGCAATGACAGATAAGATAAAACACGTGCATATTGTACTAGATATCATCAGTTATATTCACTTAGTAAGACTTTTATAGGACAATTTTTATATAAGCACCGCCACCTGACAAAAGTGTAAGGAGCACCACACACTGCACCGCGCTCCGTCGCGTAGCGCGGAGCGGCAGATTTTAACGTTGTATGGAAATATGAAGATGAAAAGGTAACATGTCAACATACTCGTATTCTAACATGAAAACATTTTATTTAACATTTACTAACATTTATAATGTTAGGAAACAAATGTTAGGAAACAATACAATACAATACAAATATTCTGTATAGCACAAAAGATGTAAGGGCTAAAACATAAATTCACGACACGACGCGACACGACACGACGCGACGCGACACGACGTCGTGGATTACATCAAAGAGATTGCTGCGAGTTTCTAAATTCTAACGTCACGTCCATAGGTACAGACACAAACAAGAATATAAGAAGCAACAGGCGGCCTTATTGCTAGGTAGCAATATCTTCCAGGCAACCTTAACCTCTCTGGGGTGAACATTTTATAACAGCAGTGTGGGAGCACCATAACAAACCACGCGATGAAGCAGATCTCCTCCGATGATGATGCGGAGGAGCAGAGCGATGAAGCAGCGTCGAAAAAAAAAACTATGCGATGGAGTAAAATCATTTTTTTAAGTCATCATTCCTATTCACGCTTATTTACCTTATCATAGCTTCATTATATCCACATTCAAACTACATTAATTAAAGTAAAACACTCGTCTGCAAAACATCAAACACCACTTTGTTATGATTCAAAGCAGAACATAAGGTTCAATGTTCACGCGGCGGGTGGCAAAATAACAACAGCTTTATAAAAGAGTTTCTATGTAGATGTACTTGGATATTGTGATTGTTTCAGAGTTTTATACATAGAACAGTGGTTTCCAAAGTGAACGATCACGCCCCCTTGTGGGCGCTGTAGGCCTAAAAGGGAGCGGTAAGAGACCCAGAAAAAATAAAGGCGTTGTTTAAAGGTTTAGGAATTTTAAGTACATACAAAAGGGGGTTGCAAAATAATATGTATTCTCAAAGTGGGCAGTAAACAAAATAAGTTTGGGATCCCTTGGCTTAGAATATCGTAATTATGATGAAGAAGAAAAGGCTACAGAGTATTTCACGAGTCGCATTTTTGATCCAATATTTTTAACCGACTTCAAACTAAAAACAATCAGAGAGAAAAAAATGGAGATGGTTCTCAATTCGGGTGATTTTTTTGTCGGGCTAATATGCAAATCAAGCAAGTTTTTATAACATTATTTATATCGAAGGGTGGACAGCTATTTTTGTATCCAATGAACCACTTCAGCTGCCCTACTTTCCTTCACAAAAAGGATTAATGACAACAAATAGTATCTAATAGTGGTGGGCCGAGTACCAGTTTTTCCGAGTAACCGAGTACCGAGTATTACTCGGTTTAAAATTTACCGAGCCGAGTACTCGGCCAAGTTGCTCGGTTAACTTGAAGTAGGTAGAATTGTGCTCAAACAAGGGACAAAAACAATTGAGAGCGAGTGGTGTTAATGGTGTTTTACACTTCCTCTGCGAACTATTATTCGAATAAAACCAATAAATGCGCGTCAAGTGGCAAAAAAAAAATAGACAAAGCACTGTTTATGAAATTTTCTTCTAAATAATTATGATAATAGCAGCTTATAACATTGCTCTTTCCGGGCAAAGTACTAAATATGTATCATTAGAAGGAACTAGACTATGATGTACCAAGCAGATCCAATGTGCAAGGTACATTTATTTGCACTGAGTACTCGGCATTTTAACCGAGTTATTCGGCCGATTACGAGTAGTGAAAAAAGTGCTGAGTATGCCGAGTACCGAGTATAAACCTCGGTTTATACTCGGTACTCGTACTCGGCCCACTAAGTAATAAAGGCACAAATAATAGTTCCAAAGTTGATGTCCTAATTAAGTTAAGTGGGGCGTTCTCGTAAACATTGACCCCCTCGCCCCCCCCCCCTCCGCCTCCCTCCACTTTCCCCCTCTGTCGTCTATCATAAATATTCATCATAATACCGAATAATGGATGGTGACTGGTGAGATGCCAAGAGGTACAGCTTTCTTATTTTGGATGAAAGATTGGTAAATGCAATCCTAATCCTAATTATTATTTTTACGCGATGAAGTAACAAACATCCATCCATCCATCCATCGGCACAAACATTGACATTTATAATGTTAATAGGATAGTGTTAAATATGGCAATGTTATACTGTTATAGTCTGGGTTAAATATTTATGGTTGTCTATGAATTGTATTCTATTATCTCTCTGATTGACTTGAAAGATATTAAATACTCATATTCGATCAGATAGGATATTGACAAGTACACATTGCTCGTAGAACCGATGGACGATGGGGCAGAGAGGTTCTCGAGTGGCGACCACGCACCGGACGACGCAGTGTGGGAAGGCCTCCAACAAGGTGGACTGACGACTTGGTTAAAGTCGCTGGGAACCGTTGGATGTGGGCAGCGCAAGACCGGTCGTTGTGGAGATCCTTGGGGGAGGCTTTTGTCCAGCAGTGGACGTCCACAAGCTGACATGATGATTTGATCAGATAGGATATTGACAAGTATGAGACTATACACATTAGACCGTGTAGTAGGTAGTCCTTTAACATGAAACCCTTTCCGAGTTTCAACTACTTAATTCGTTTCAGCTGATTTATATTGTATTTAAGAAAACTTATATACCTACATATGTTATTAACAATCTCGCCTTTTGCAAATATGAAGGATAACTAGTAGGTAAGAGGTGTGTTTGGATCGTAGTAAGTGGAAGAAAGTGGTCTCTGCCTACCCCAATGGGAGAGAAGCGTGACGGATATGTATGTATGTATGTATGTACGAGTAGGTATGTGTTCAAAATTCCCCATTCCTCATTTTGTATGATTGTAAACAATATCAAGACGCATGAGAAAACTACTGGAAAAATCTAGAAACTACCAAAAAAGACCAAACGAATGAGGTTCGACCAAACTCTATCATTACACAAGTAACTGGCCGGTTACTCGACTTTATTGTATGAGCATAAAAAATAAACAGAACGCCTGCCTGGATACGAAAACATGTTCTATAAATAAAATTTGAATATGAATGAATAAAGTGTACTACACTTTTAATATGCCGACGCATAAACTTTCCAGCCAGTGAGTTTTGATAAATTGAGTTTTTATTAAAATAAATATTAGTTTTTTTTTTTAGATGAAGAAAAAATATAAGAAATGGGTAATTGAAGGGCTAAAAGAAGGACAGTTACCTTTTCAACAGCTCAAATCCTTTTGTGCGAAAAACCAAAAATCACTTCCTTCGTTTCATCACGCACAAAACACACAAAATCCAAAACCTGTTTCGATTTTCAAAAATTTAATCATCAACCAAAACGGTTTGTCACCGAATCCACTGAACACACAATCTAATTCCCACTGACGAGCACAAGTTATTTTTAAACATAATTCTTGAAAAAAGAACACTTTTCACCAAAAAGTTAAGACATGTTTTTTTTCGCTAAGTGTTACTGGCTGGTTAGGAGTGTGTTTTATTTTTAAATTTTCGTCGCTGGCTGGGCGCGCGTCCGTGGCTAGCAAAGCCCGGAATTCGAATTTAGGTTAGAATCGCGGGTTATGGCGCCACGCACACACGCGCGTCTCGTGTACACAAGGTCAAAGAGTGTTTGGGCGGGCGGCGTTTGGGCGGAGGCGGGAAAGCTTTGTTTTTCTACCTACACGATTAATTAACATTTACTCTTTATAGTTATTTCATTACGTTTACAATTTCTATAATCATATTTGTTGTATACTATTTGTATACCTACACAATGTCATATTATACAATTAAGTTAATTCTTCTTTATTCTTCGCATTTCTTTATTGCCAGTTTCTTGATTTTGTTGTATACCCAACAACCTATTTTTATTATTTAAAAAAGACTTGACATAGACCGTGTCACATTTCAGTTAAACACGAAGGCCTTTGCTTTCTACCTATTAAAGAAAATCTATTTAGTTTTCTATTGGTACTGTAAAAAAATTCGATACCTCTTCGCTTCATTGTTCTTTTGTACCTACAACCCTCTGTTTCCCAACTAATCTTTGCCACCCCATCACGCACACAGATGCCCGATCTGCTGGCAGACTAGCCGGCGTTTACGTAGTTTGCTCGCACTTGCAATATTACTGAAAATACTCCGCGATGAATCCTCTATGTGCCACTACTACTGGCTTCAAACTCGTTCGATACTCACTTACATCCATACATACATATAAATGCATACCTGTCACGTCTCTTTCCCATCGGGGTAGACAGAGACTACTTTCAGAGTCAAAAGTTTTCAGTTTCAAAGTAGAGACTAGCTACGATCCAAAAACATATTTATTTGAAATGAAATGAAATGAAAATCATTTAATCCTGTAGGTTTTGACAACACTTAAGACGGGTCACCCTTCAAAGCCAATGCCAGATTCGCAAGAGTGCAGTTTCCCCAGAGAAGAACCTAGCAAGAAACTCTGTAGGGCTGCTCCTTTTAATTCAAGTTTTACAAATCTCAGGCATAAACACAGAAACATTTAATCAAATTAATATTTCAAAACAGCTATCCATAAATAAATAATACAAATTTGACCCCACAATATCCAGGAAAAAGCAAGGCAAGCAAATGGGAAACAAAGAAGTGAAATGCTTAGTTTGATGGCATCCGCATGACATGACCGGCCATCACAGCAGCACCTTCACACAGGTCTCAACGCATGTGCCAGCCATCAACCCCTTCCACATATTTTAGGGAAGTAGGAGACCCGACACACAGCGCCACCACTGCAACAGCGTAAGCGAGAATGACATGTCACACGTTTCGCCTTATTCATAAGAAAGCTTAGCTATTACAGAATTACAGATACCATACCTACCAAGATACTGCAGAGGCAACATTTTTACAACACAATAACATTCATATAATTTAAGGAATGTAAGTAATTCACAATTGTATGAGAACAGGTATGCTAGAGAAAGCTTGATAGAAGAGCAGGTCAATCCCATGGATTTGAGTCATCTAAATAATCGTTATTATTTCTTCTTCTTATAGTAACTTGTTTAAAGTGTAGCAAATATCGGACTTTGTTGGCATTGGCAAAACATCTCTATCTCGAATATCATGTATCTAGCATTTATAATTAATAATTTATTTAAATAAAAATTTAACTACCAATAAAATGTATACCAACTATAAAACATGACGAATTTTGTTTTACATTAGTAGGTATCACGAAAAACTCGCCACAAAAGCCTTTTCATTCAACACAGTTCGAGTTCCAAAAGTACCGATACAGGTGGCTACGATGTCTCAAATGAGTCAAGTCGTAGAGAGACAGTGACGACAAATGTGACCAGCTGACCAATGATACAATACGTTGCTTCATGCATCATTACTTAGATAATTGGGAAACTTGGTTTGATAGTTTAAGCTTTTCATCATCATCATTTCAGACTATAGCTGTCCTCTACTGAGCATAAGCATCTCTTAATACTCTATCATTTATTGCACTCCACAGGTTTTTACAGATGTACTTAATGAATAAAATGTGGACCCTGACACAGGCACGGCAATGTAGCGCAGCTACGATATTAACTTATATCTTTTATCAACAATAAATGAGATCAATTAATTTAAAAATTCTACACTTCAATGTTTTTACAATACAACGATACCGGCTGTCATCTGCATCCAACGAGTCCCCGCGGTTTTCAATTTACGATTAGTAACAGTCTTCAAAAATTTCCTTAAAGCTTTTATGAGGACAAACTGTACAATATCAAAAGTAAGTATGTATAGTCAATGTGTTATTCTTATGAGCAAGCTACAATATTGTAAAGTTACATTGAAATCTGTTCAGTGTTTTTTTCGTAAAAGAGTAACAAAAATATTCACATCCATCCATCAAAAACCACTGAACAGATTTTAATGAAACTTTTTAGTATACCTAGATCCTTACACAGAATAACACATAAGCAATATTAATTAGGAATATTGTGTATTTTTTCTTAGATATGAAGATAAATGCGTACGGAGGATATGAATTTTGTTATGCATAGTTTTAACACAGAATTTTCTGTTAATAGCCTTTTGGTAAGGAAATGTGAGACCGCAAGTATTTATGTTAGGATTTATGTTGCGGCTGCGCATTGGTTGACGTCAGAGCGGTTAATCGGGCGCGCGGGTAAATATAATTACCCCACTGTGTTAGTATTCACGCATTGTACCTAGGTTTTGGGTTTAACGCCTAGAAATTGAAGAGAAAAGCGCTTGAAGACTTTTAACAATTGTTTTAATACGCTTTATTAGCTTCAATTGTAAGTAACTAGGTATGTAAACAAAACTTGGAATCTTAATTTGAACCACTTCCCGATCTTCGAATAGGATGAAATTTTGCACACGCTCCGAGTTCTGATGACAATACATTAATATGGTACTTCCGAACAGATCTAATGATGGAGCATGTTAAGTGCGAGCTAAAGCGTGTTTTGGTTTTTTAAACTACCTTTTATTTCTTATTTTAAATTCCTATTTTACCTACAAGTAACTTCTTACATTAACTAAGCCCGCGACTTCGTACGCATTTATATGTACTTAAATCATAGAAAATTTACAAAATATCTCAAAATAATATAGTCTGTGTGTTATTTTGATGTGCAAGCTACAATATAGCCAAGTTTCATCAAAATCTGTTAAGTAGTTTTTGCGTGAAAGAGTAACAAACATCCATCCACCTATCGGCACAAACGTTGACATTTATAATATAAGTAGGACTATAATTTTATTTATTTATTTATTTAACAGTTTATTGTAAGATGATAATAGGACATAGAGGCAGAAAAAAAGAGAAGTTATACAAAAGGTACAGCATATTTCTAAAAGAAATGAAGGCAGGGTAGTCACTTAACCGACAATAAACAATAAATATATAAGTATAAACCTACACATATATATTCGATAAATACACTATTTTATCGTTTCACAAATAATTAACTTCAGTGTGGTTGCGTTCCACCTTTACATTACAAGCATCACAGAAGTAACTGCAATGTTACCCACTCAAGTTTATAAAAAGCGCCATCTAGATTTTAATTGTAGAACTACAACGAAATATTAAACGCCGCCCGCCCAATGGAACCGCCCTACAAAATTCCCTCGCCACATTTTTCCCGCCGCGTACCAAACAAATGACAATCGTTTGTAGTTCTGGAAAAGTATAACAGATGTCGTTACATGTCTTTTTCAACTTTAAACAATGTGATAAGACAGCTGTTTTCTATTCTTTTTTTTGGATTCCATCAACGCTTTGTGTTTTATCAATTTGTTAGAAAAGTTTAGGTAACAAAAACACTTTATTAAAGAAGAGAACCGACTTTAATACAAGGTGTAACAGAAAGAGGGTATAATGCCGAAACACAGCGATAGTCCTCATGAAACTGAACAACTTTCCCCAAAAAACATGGGTCGTAACTCGAAAAAATAAATTCGCCTCTTCATACAAAATGCCCGATCAGCTGATCGAGTAAGTATGAGCGATCCCATGTTCCTTGGGGAAGTTGTTTAGTTTCATGAGGACTATCGCTGTGTCGGCATTATACCCCCTTTCTGTTACACCCTGTATATCTTAATAATTGCACTAAAATAATTGTGCGTTGTCAGCCTATATCACTTTTCTTTTCAAAGGAAAAAAAACTTGTGAAGGAGGAGGCATGAAAAGAATAGGAAATGAAAAAATATTGGAAAATAAATACGTAGGGAGGTACTATGCAAATGAGACTTTTATAATTTACGTCTCAGGTGTAAAAGTGAAGTAACTAATTAATTGTGAAATCTTAATCCAATTTGTTTAGTTTTTGGGTTTCAAATACCTTGTTTCGGTTAATTTATAGCCGTCTTAAAGGACATAATTATAGCTATCATAGAATACAATATTATTAAAACATATCTGTTTGGATGATATACTAAAGTAAGATTTTTAATAAGTGACTTTTTTATTTAAGGCCTAGAACACACGGGGAAACACAACTGCAACTGTTAGTTACTTTTGAGTTGCATTTAAGTTTCTGCTATAGATTCCTTTAGAAAACCACACACGATGCAACTAGTTTGAAACGTTTCAGATTAGTTGCATCGTGTGTAGTTTTCTAAAAGAGTCTATAGCAGAAACTTAGATGCAACTCAAAAGTAACTAGCAGTTGCAGTTGCGTTTCCCCGTGTGTTCTGGGTCTAAGTGTTCTCTGGTAAAAGTAGTATCGGATATGCTTATTTGTAGAACAAATGATTAATATATCTACTTACGAAATTTCAATGATAGTCAAATCATACCCACATAATAGTTTCACGGATATGTTAATAGACTTATAAAATTATTTGCAAGGAAAAGTCAACGACCGGCCTTAACTCTTTGATTAGGTAAACCGTAAGAAATACCGACCCCATTCTTTGAAGGTTTTAATACGGCAGTGAAATGCTAAATCCTTCACTTGTGCCCGCTGCATTGCGCCAACGTTCTAGCCTTAGCAAATAGACCAAGTTACCATAATAAAACGCTATAGAAAATAAGACATTCACCTCAGGCACTAAGCATAGTTTATTACCCATATTAGGACGACAAAAATTTAAGCTTACGCCATCAGCGACCAGGAATTCCCATCACATTATCATAATTGAAGTCTGAGCTCGTACACATCCGAAATAAAGCAATAAAATCGATGATAAAGCAATTCGAAATGAAATTAAAGCAGAAAATGTCATTTTTCGCGCCGAAACGTCAAACGTCAATCCGCCATTTTGTAAAAGCTTATTGGCTGGTTCGTTAGGGTTGTTTATACGAAGTAGGGTTAGATGTAGTGTCGTCTCGCTCGCCCTCCGTTACATAATACGGAAATGGGTGAGCAGTGTTAAGTTTTGAAGCGAGTTCCGCATGCGGGCAGGGCCTCGGGGGTAGCTATTGATTTTTCGCCGAGTTTGCGGCAGTCGCTCGACACGCCGGTCCTCCAGCGCGAAACACATCTTTATCGCGCTTCGCGTTACGAAAATACGCTATTCTTCATCCAAAATTTGTTCTACAAACGTAATTCACAGTTCTATTCACAAATCCGAACAGTCAATCGGTTATTTAGTGCAACTTCAGTGCTGGAAACAAATTTTCGTAAGTATTCACACCATCTGTCATTTTTGTGTCAAGTCACCATTTCAATCAGTTTTTATGACAATAAGGTCCCTGTAATTACAATTTTGTGGGTTTTCTATACGATTGTGGGTTGAAATGTTAGATTGGGTTAATTTTCTATTGGAATTTTTGGCTTTTATTAACATCAGCTGATTGGCACGCCCGCTTAAACGTCAAAAGTTAGCGGATACATTACTGAGGATAATTGCCTCGTAAATTATTGTTATTACTTTTACCAAAAACGGCAATTTAATGGCAGTTAAATTTACATTAACAAAAATCGAACAAAAAACGAAATCACATAGAAATATTTAAGAACTCACCCCATTATCGATAACAATTTTAGGTTTAACAAACTTATTTCGATTAACAACATGGAACACGTTCATTTTATCACATTTATTGTTAAAACTTTTTCTCAGTATCTTATCACACGTTTAAATCAGATCAGCGACGGCTCATCACTGATTTAGAAGCCGCCTTGCTGTACATCGCTGCCTATAAGGATTCAATGGTGGATGAATATGAATCGATATAGCAATGTACATCTAAGGACCAGAGCTGACGTCATTGTCGTTAGATGACGTCACATGTCCTTGTTCTATCTCGGAATGAGCTTCATCACTTTAGCATATGAGCAATTATGTAGGAATCTCCCTTCGTGGGCGCAAACGATTCATTTAGCTGGAATGGCGTAATTACAAAATGAATCTTGAATTTCAATCTATTTACTAAGTAATTAAATCACATTTCAGTCTGGTTTTGCCTAAGGCTACTCTCCACCCTCAAACCTCTAGCATTTGGTTGTTTGCCAAAATTTTGCAACCCAACTTTGCTCTTCAAAACATTTTAAGTGTTGGTAAAAGTCTGAGTTATAAAGTTCCGGATGATATATTTAAACAAATATTACATAAAAGCAACTTATCCTAAACTCTTTGTGGTTAATGAACTGTTGCTGAGATATCCCTCACACTGGTTTTAAAAAGAGATTATATAAAACGAACAAAAGAAAAGAAAATAAGACCTTCATTACTTGTATAGTGAAGATTTAGATATATTTATGAAAACAGAAGAAGGAGAGACTTTATTTATTATTTATTTATTTAATAGTTTACTGTAAGAAGAAAGTACACAGAGATAGAAAAGACAAGAGAAGTAAGAAGAAACTGAGTGAGAAGGAATTTTATTTTAGATGTCTGTCGATCATACTTTATTTTATTTTATTTTATTTTTTAAACGTACTGTGTCAGTTTTTTAAACATACAATTAACACAAAAACATACCTACATAAGTAGGTACAATAGATTCATATCCAGTCGAAAATTTTACTAAAAATTCATAAATAGAAACATTTTAATTCGATTCGTATTCAAATATCATTGAACCAACATTTTCGAATAAAATACATAGGTACATACATACCCGTCTCTCCCATTGGGATAGGCAGAGACCACATCCCTCCACTTGCTACGATCCAAACACAGTTCTTTCCTATAAAATACCCACGATAAAACCCAACAGCTTCACTTATAAGTACAGCAATCAATACTTTCCGTGTAAAAATAAAATCATTAGGAAATGAGGTTCTAATGGCTGTTTGCAAATGACCGGTTGTCGGGCAATAGCAATGATATTATTATATACTAGGTGCAGATATGTTATATGCGCGCACATTTTGAAGACTGTAAATAGACCTATTTAAGACAACTTGTAGTTAGTCTCAGTTAGTCTAAAGATATTTGGAGTATTATTTGAAGTGCTGTCATTAATGTCATTGTAATCATTGTTCGGCACAGATTTAAAACGCCAATCACTATAAAGGTAACATATCTGTACCTATAAAAAATCATTGGGCAATGGCGTACTCGTGACGTGACACAAAACAAAGGTCATGAAAGCCAAGATTATCCTTTTAATATTATACCTAAATGACAATGTGTGTGGATGGATAAATGGATGGATGAATGTATGTGAGAATGTTTCTTATTCTTTCACGCAAAAACTACTGAACAGATTTTGATAAAACTTTGCAACATTGTAGTTTAAACATCGGAATAACACATAAGCTATATTATTTGTAGAAGTTTTTAATTTTTTTCGAAGACATAACGTTAAGCGCGTACAACGTCGCGGGCAGCCACTAGTATTACTTATAATTGTCAATGTTTGTGACTTCGGATGGAGGGATGATGTTTGTTAGTCTATGCTCTACCACAAAAAAAGAGAAACCTGCTCATCAGCTAGCATGGCACTCCGTGACAAGACGTTGTCATGCGTTTGTCACGCTTACGTCTCTGTCTATAGTTTTACATGTGATAAGGACAGCATGCGTGAGATAATTGTCGCGGCATGCCGTGCTAAGCCCCCAGAACACACACGTTCAAACAGCGTCATCTATCATTTTCAAAAGCCTTGCGTGGCCCTACCCAGAGATAACCCACAGAGGTCAAAAGCCACAGACATAATGCTTAATATCATATTCATTGCAGAAAATGATAGTAATTTATATCAAACTAGAGGCTGCCCGCGACTTCGTACACATCAATCATCATTATCTTTGAAAACTGATATATATATCTTAAAGTAATATAGCCTACGTGTGATGTATATGGGTCATATAGACAGAAAAAACAAAAAATGTCTCTCCTGTTCCCGAAAGTTAAGGACCCTAGGAGCTAATTTCCCAACTTAATGCATATCCGCATAATCTGTGCGCGATGTAGTTTTGGCCTGTTTAAACATTTTGAGGATTGGCTGCTCCAGTATCCTTAATCATCAGGAACAGGAAAGACAATTTTGAACCTAATTCTGTGTATGACTCATAAGCTACAATACTGCAAAGTTTCATCAAAATCTGTTCAGTAGTTTTTGCGTGAAAGAGTAACGAATATCCTCACATCCATCCATCGGTATAAACATTGACCAGATGAAATGAAATTGAAAAGTGTTTTATTCAAAATAGGCAAAATTCATTACACTTTTTTGATGTCACTTTTTTGATCTAAAACTACTGCCGGTTCACTACCTGTATGGCCGAGAGGAAGAAAACGGCAAGAAACCTTCGGCACAGGGCCCTACATTATGTGTATTATATCTTTTTTTTTTTAATCGAGAGATGTCGATGTTTAATTTAGAAACTACCCAAAACATTTGAATGACGGCCGTTAAACGTCATTTTCAGTTTTAGTTATATATCCTGTGACAATGTATTGAACTTAGTTCTTTATTTCACGAAGATGTATTATGTCTACAGTAAAAAAATATTTTTTCAAAAAACGCGTGCGCAAACTGACAAGTTTTTCGAAAAGCATAATGACGATAAGAGCAATTTTACCAGTATTCTCATCCAGAGATTGTCCCATTTTTAATATTAGTAGGTTAAAGGATTGAAAATACTCTGTGACTGAAGCTTCTAACCTATTTCGACACACGATTTAGAAGGAGCTTCTAAATTTAGATGGTTCTCCAAAGAGAAAAAATAAATAAATAAAGGTATAATAAAATATAATTACCTAAACGAAAACCTAATCGCAAACTCATCTTTCAAAGAAATTACAAGACCCAAGTAAATTACATTGAACTTTGCTTACAAGAGTCAAGGAAGCAAACGAGTTGGATAGAATCAATTTAATTAGTCTAGTTTCAGAGTTGTTTGTCTTCCTCCTGACTTGATAGATTTATTTCCCTTTAGTTTTATCCTTCTAGTGGCTTTAGGTTAGATACTAATTGGAATCTAGATTGTAATAGACAAAATAAACTTCTTTTTTACTGGCAAATACCGTTAATTGAAGTTAATCTTTAGTTACCTACTGTTAGCGACTCAGCGGTGATGCGACCTCCGTCGTATTTGTCTATGCTTTTTACTATTTTTACTTTTAGTTTTTTGACATTACTTTTGTTATGAAAATATTTGTCTGTCAACGGGTTCTGTTTTGATTATTTGTGCGTTCGTCGAATAAATAGTATTTTAAACTTTTCCACAAGCATTTAGTTTCATTTACAGTCCACTTTATCGCCGCCTGTAGCTATCACCTACTATAATTGCTTGATATTTTTTATATTAGCTATTAAGTTTCCACTGCTGGAAAAAGGCCTCACCGCGACTTTCCATTTCACACGGTCTCCGGTAGCGTCCCGCCATGCTCGTGGAAATGCATCCGGATCGTCTCTCCATCTTTTTCGAGGTCTAACTTCACGTCTGTGACCATCTAGTGGCGCCTATTCAGTTGTTAATTTGGCCCGACGATCTGGATGCATTCTACAAACATGACCGGCCGAGGACACCGTGTGAAAAGGAAATTCGCGAGGGACGCCTTTGCCCAGCAGTGGGATCTTAATGGCTAACAAAAAAACTATAATTACATACATATTATTGCCACAAACATCTCTGTAAATCACAACAATGTTTGTGTCTCGTGGATATCGAACCCACGACCCATGGCATGGAGTAGTCAAATTAATGTGGATTCACAATGTCAGTTGCTGACAGCTCCAGCTAATTTAGCTGTCATGTCATTCAAATAAAAATAAATAATTACAAAGTTTTTCTTTCACAATCTTTTTTAGCAAAGTCAATGCTCTCGTGCCATGTGAAAGACTAATAATAGTAATCGTAAAATATAATAATAATCCTGTAATTTAATCCATCCAGATTCTAGGTACCTACTATTATTTCTGCTGATGTAAGGATGGATGGATGTATGGACCTTTTTCACAAAAACCGCAGAACAGATTTAAAAAAAAACTTTACAATAATTTAGCTTACCCATAAGAATAGGTACCTACATAAGGAAAGACAATTTTGAACCTAATTTTGTGTATGACTCAACTATTCTGTTATCTGTGATAATAATTTTCTGCTACTCTTTTACTCTAAAACACAGAACAGATTTTAAAGAACACTAACAATACTGTAGCTTACACATCAGAATAACATAGACTCTAATATTTTAAGATATTGTTTACGTAAATTTTCCAAGACATAACGAAAAATTGTAAGTAAAGATCACGCCGCAAAATGTAACATGTCTGTTTGTAAGCTTGCAATTTGTTGTCTAACGTAATTCAGTCACATAAAGCTGTAAATGCATTGTCGCATATAATTTATGTCTTTGTGGCAATCTGCCAATGTTTTTGTTTTTTCAATCACATTTGGACTTTATAGAGGACAATCAGTCTTCTTTTTGTTTGTGTCTTTTGGAGACAGTATTTGAATTTGAAAAATATATGTATAAAAATATACGGTCGAATTGAGAAACCTCCTCCTTTTTTGAAGTCGGTTAATAATAAAGTTTCAATATTTTTGTTTATTCTAAGTGGTTATTTAAGTTACGAGATTTTATTCACTCGTGGTTCAAGTTCATTGACTCTGTCATGCATGGATATTCGTGATTGAGACAGCAGAGTAAGGTTCTGACTTCGAGTATAGAATACATAAAGGAGGTGCCACATTTTTTTTCATATACAAATGAGTTTATGACAGCGTGCCAAGGTTGGCGCAAGTTTTCCATAGTTTACTTGGTAGATGACCTGTGAAACGATAAGAAATTCCATACAAAAAGGTAGTCATTTTGCACCAGATCAGGCACGCAGAACCAGACGGTATGGCACCTCCTTATAATGGGGAAGATGCGATATTTTTATTTTTGTGTTTATTTCAAAGAACTCCATGTAGAATAGACCACAAGTATATTAAAAAATGAAAAAACTGTAATTTACTGCAAAAAATGGGGTTTAAAATTGTCAATTTGAATTTTCGCGCGAAAACGGATCTATAGTTCGTATGACGTCACTCCCGTCTGTCACTCACTGGCCCACGTACTGTACGTCCTCTATGTATTTTATACTTTTGCATTTTTCTCGACTAACGAGACATTTTTTTGTAAAAAATTAAAATGGACTATCCATCAACATCAGGCGATCATAGCTATACTATAGATACTCCGAAAAAAAGCCGTGTTGACGTATGTTTTGTGCCAATGTGTCCATCTACTTCAAAGCAGTTTCCAAATAAATTGTTTTTGACTGGACCTTCTGACCCAAAACTGCGAAAAAAGTGGTTTCAAGCTGTGAAGAGGAATGATAATTATTCCCCAAAGACCATCATTCGTTGCTGTGAAGACCACTTTGACGTTTTTAATTTAGATTTTAATTGCAATAATCCGTGCCAGTTTAATATTCAAAAATGAACCTATTTTTTTTTACCTTCAGAAGCTGCACAGTCTTCGCATTTGCAGGACTGAACCGAGCCTTGCATCTCATTTATAATAGCTGTAACACGATAACCTTCTTTGCGTACTTTATGTTCCGGAGTAATTCGACTTTTTACGGTACATAATTCTCCATCTCTTTTAATTTGGACATAGCCGATTGCATTATCACCGTAAGATTCTCTTGTTGAGCTGAAATAAGTGCTATATGTTGAATCCGCTGAATGAAATACAAATTTAACTAATGATTTACACATACCGTAGTAGTTTAGTCCCTTTCATTTCTACACTTGAAAACTCTGCACTTTCGACAAAAAAAGTCACTATCATGTCAACACTAACTTTTGGTAGATTCCTGGCGTCTGCTTTGACAAACCCAACTTCCATTTTTATTCGAAAAACGCAATTAATTCTCGTTATAATGTTCACTTTTTTACTACAACTATAATCTCAAATACGTTGTCATAACAGGAGTGACGTCACTGAACGCTGATAGGTGTTTTAAATCCGTTCCGTTTCAAGCTACTTTTAATTCGTAATTATTGTTGAAAAACAACATTATATAAAATATAAACCTTGCAGTGGCCCTTCTTTTATATATTTTTAACATTTTAATAACAAAATTTTCATAAATATTGTATTTGCATCTTCCCCATTATATTCTATACTCAAAGGGTTCTGACATTTTTTTTAAATGCAATTAATGTTACGGATTCTGCCAACATCAAGTAAAGACACGAGTAAAGGAGAGCTTACAAAGTCGGTTTTTTTGTCAACATTGCCAAACAAATGCTGGATGAAAAATGGACTCCTTTAATCCAACAAAACTTAAAGAAAAAACCAGGCAATAAAATAAAAACGTTAAACTTTAAAACCTGGTTCCAGTTAGGAGTTAGTGAACAAGAAAATAAAAAAAATTCAAGCTGAAACTACGCCGTCACAGCATGG
Organism: Anarsia innoxiella; assembly: GCA_947563765.1. Lineage (NCBI taxonomy): Eukaryota > Metazoa > Arthropoda > Insecta > Lepidoptera > Gelechiidae > Anarsia > Anarsia innoxiella. The sequence goes on from OX387415.1 coordinate 1,060,912, forward strand.
CTTCGAGCCAAATGTTGTCCGTTCGGATCAAGCTATTGAAAAGCTGGAAAAGCAAGCTGTAGGACAGAGATATGACTTTTGACTACTTTTAACCCTATATATTTTAATTGCATACTATATATTTTAATCTACCACAGGAAAGGTTGTGTTAATAGTAAAATGCTTCAACAAGAAAATTATTTTAGTTGATAAACTATAAAACCTACTTATAAATTATAAATTATAAATAAAGAAGAACCGACAAACAATACCCAAACCCGACAGTCACGTGACTAATCTTAGTTTTTTTTATTATCATTTAAGTATACGTATAGTCATATTACATATCCTTTTTATTAAATTTCAGTGGCTATCACCAAAATATTGCCTTATGTTTTTGTTCACGCTCTATAGGTTCACAAAAAAAAACAAAATGCCTACTTATCTACAAAATTCGTAAATGAATGTAACTCAGTGACGATGCAATAGTTATAGGGTAACCAGGTGAGCTGGAGATACAGCGAAATTCTTTTCTTTACATCCTAACCGTCTTTTTTTAAGTTTTAAATATTTTTTCCAATTTTCTTAACAGCATAGTAAACAAGAGACCTACATTATAACTCAAACGTATGCTAAGTGTACCTGAAACCTAGAAGCTAGGTGCACTGACTGCATTGCGCTTTCAGTTATCGACAATGCAGATTGCATTATTTATTCAACAGCGACTTTTAACCTCTTGGTTTTCTATTTTAAAGCTTGAAACGAGAATCAATTTTAATGTGCTGGGTTTATTAAAATATAATTAAAGTACGGGTTCTAGGCGTTTACGTACCTGTGGTTGTGATGTGAGGTTTGATATCCAAAATGGCGGGTCATCCGCTAGCCGCGGCTTGCAATTTTGAATCAAACGTAAAATCACACTAGCGTCTGAAGTTCTTAACCGCAGGTGCATTAATGCCCAAAGCCTTTTTTGATGGTGGAAGAACATAGAGATTAGCTCGCCAGAAAAAAACATCATTCCCTACTTACCTAAGTCGATTAGCTGAAATACTCTATGAAAAGATGTTCTGTTATTCTTATTTTGTCCCAATTTTCTAGTCGAAAGTTGTTCCGTTTCATGAATAGATTACTCCCCTTGATTTTCATCATTGACTGAAAAACCATCCTTGTATTTGCAAAAAACGAAAGTTCAAAACACGGAATCCTGCAACAACCACAAATAAACCTTCACGTCCATCAAATAAGCAATTATTCAGTAACGCCGGTCACAGGAAAATATTGTCAAAATTAATGTTTTTACTGAACGTTCTGTTTGTTTTAAACACTCGTGATATGACGATGACGAAATATTTCGGAATCTCGTTGTTTATAGAAAATAGTTTTATTATGTTTAGGTTTTATTAACACGTGTACAAACACAGTACATTACGCATATCTTTTATTAGTTTTTTAGATATTATTTAGTTCGATCCTAACTACGTTAGACTAATCAGTTGCAGAATAAGAAGTTATAGCACAGAATACTTAATATGTAGTTACTTCGTTAAAGTATGTCGCTCATTAAATATCCTATCTTCATGATTATTTATAGAGGCAATGTCAGCTACAAGTAGTTTTAAGCAAGTATAAGCTAGGATTTAAAAGCGTTGTATAAATTTATAGGTATAAATTGCACATTAATCGGTCTGAATTCGTCACGTCTCTCCATCTTCGCTTAAGTCTGCCGCGATGTCGTTTCCCGTTTTTGGAAAGCCATTCGGTAGATGTTTTGACTAGAAGACCAACAACAACCAACATGCACTAGATATAATTTCATTTTGATATTCAATATAGGATTAATTTTAACAGGCATAACATTGCGTAAAAACTTTGTGAAAACTTTTTTTTACTACATCCCCGCAAAAATACGAAAGTGCTTAAAAAAGTGTAAGCTTTCAGTGTTAACCGTCATCTCTTAAAGGATAATTCAACGTCTTATGTAAATAAGCCCTTAGACTTAATGAATAACCCGTGTGTTTGTATTCCAGCAGCGAATGCCCGAATCGCCCAGGTCAGCCAGGGCGTAGACTTAGCCCGACTCAGCCCGGCCTAGAGGCAGCCCCCAGATGATCGGGTCCTTCTGGAACCTGTGTCGCGCGTGCCCGTCCATGCCCGTTGACAAGGTATGTTCAACGTCTTCATTTCATCTTCTTCTTCATCTAAAGTTATAATTCTTTACTGGAAGTCTGCCGTCAGCTTGGTGAATGCGTCTTTATCCCTGACCAGCCGGAAAAGTTGTTCGACGCTAGTATTTGTCATTTAAGTGTCTATCATCATATCAAGGACTTGTTAATAAAGGCCAAGTCAAGAGTACCCCAAACCGACGTACATTTATGAAGCGTCTGATAAATGTGGATTAAGCGAAATAAGTGTGTTTGTATCTAGAAAGTTTGACAAGTGGAGGGAGGTAATCGCTGCGTAGCCCTGTGAGGCAGTAGCCTAAAAGGATATTGGCACTTAAACCTTTAAATTAAAAGTTTAATGAACAACTGGGAATTAGCCAAAGGTAGATTTATAGGTGAAAACAGGGATACTTTCCACTTATTGAGGTTAGACGATTTATTTTTATCTTGGGGAACCTTTGTTCGAGGATTTAGGGTTCATGTTTCATTGTGAATCTTAGCTCTTTGTATTACCGATCAATACTCACCAACAACGGTTTTCGGCGTAGTTGCGGTTTGACGTTTGATATTAAGCTGGGTACTCATGAGCGAGCTGTAACCGTAACCTTTGCATGCACTGTAACCAAAATCATATTATGTACATACATACATATCTGTCACGCCTCTCTCCCATTGGGGTAGGCAGAGACCATTTCCTTCCACTTGCTACGATCCAAACACACCTCTTTCGCTCCATCCACACTTATCAGTCGCCTCATACATGCCCGTCGGTTTAGAGTACTCTTGATTTGGCCTTTCTTGAACAAGTCCCCGATTTGATCGAGGTACGTTCGTATAGTGCTTATGTAGCTACGTTGTTCTCTGATGGTTCACGAACCCGCTACAAGTACATTACCTATCTTTTTCTTTTGTTGCATACAATGGTTACAGCTTGCTCATGAGTTTCCAGCTTAAAACTCGCCAAACCCGCGGATGTAACTTATCTTGTGCCAGTCTGTATTTTATCAAACCATAATTTTTGATTTATGAGTCCCGCCGTTGACACCCGTGTGAATAGCTTCATATAAAATGTTCTGCCCGTTAAAAATCCGAGGAAAAACCTACTGGCTATAGACTTAGAGCCTAAAATTAAGCTAGCTTTAATCTGTACGAGTATCATATTGATTATATGACTACAGTATGTTATTTTGTAGCTGAAACGTGGCTAAAATGCTACATTTCTCAGTGCCGTTTATATTTTAATCCGTGTCTAGGTAATAAACTATTAACCTGTATTGATCGGTAGCCTAAAATGTTGCGTTTAGCTCGGTTTTCTGAATTATTATGGCTTCAACGCGAGACTTACAAATTACTTACAATCCTGTGTACAGCCTGATAATCTTTTGAAGCAAATTTTCTTTAAAGTCATTTGTGAACTATTGCGTTATTGAATTTGGCAGGCGTTTATATGTCACTTCAGGGTCAGCATAATACGGACAGTTCTTTGTAGAGTTGAGCTTTTAAACTAACGCTAAGAGCTGATGATGATAATTTGGGCCCCTAGGATTATGATGACTAGTGTGCAATTTCTGGTCTGGGCCTGAGGAGGATATCTTGGAAAAACTACACAAGTAGGCATACGGAAAATCTTTAGTTACGAACATTTTTACTTGTCAAAATGAATATTATGACTACAAAACAGCCAGTATTTAACCCACTGCGGTCCCACTTGGCAAATGTTGAGGGCGTGCCTAGAACGGCCTATTTCTCCAATTTCTAGGTTTATTTAGGGTGTTCGCGAAATGGGGCGTGAATGTGATATATGTTCGCTGTGCCAGTCAGGCGAACCTGCCATAGACGGCTGACCTTTATATACCTATTGTTTACTTAACCTCGACTTTTATTTGAAACCTTCGCAGAAAGGGTTAGGTATCTAAGGCGTTTTTCTGCGGTTTATTTCCATTATTTCAAGTCACTGTTAAAATTATTATCTTAAGAGAGGCTGCCTGCTACTTTGAACGCATGTGTCGTCATTTCTGGGGCCCAAGTCTGCAAACAGTGCAGTAGTGTGTCGGCAGTGTCAGTGGCATTTTTGACACATTTGGTATTCTGCTAAACAATGACTTATAGGTCGCGCCACGTAAAAAGAACTTTAGAAACAAATGAAAATCACGTGTTCGCGCATGGGTAGGTACACTTACGCTCGAAAGTACTAGGGCTATTTATCGTTTCATTCTTGTAAGAGTCTTTCGCACGCGGTTACGTATGTTGACGTATAGACTATATGGTTAAGGAGGAAACAGTTGCTCAGTCGGGTACAGTGATTCACCATCGTTTTGTAAAGAAGGAAAAGAGATACGTTCATCTCTTTTGCACTTGCGCGTGCGCATGCCAAAAGCTTCCGAAAAGTGCAAAAGAGATGAATTTATCTCTTTTTCTTCTTTACAAAACGATGTTGAGTCACTGTACCCGACTGAGCAACTGTTTCCTCCTTAACCCTACGTAAGGGATGATGATTCACTGATTGCGACGAAATGTATCAAAAATGACATTGACACTCTGCCGACACACAATTGCAAATATTGAAAATAAGCAGACTTGGGGCCCTGAAAAACAGCACCTTTGTCTTAAAATAATAATGCCTATGTTTAATTCTGATGTACAAGCTAAAATTTTGCGAATTTTCGTCATTTGTTCAGTAAATGTTATTATTTATTTATTTATTTAACAGTTTATTGTAAGATGATAGTACATAGATACAGAAAAAAGAGAAGTTATACAAAAGGTACAACATATTTCTAAAAAAAGAAATTGAAAAAAAAATTGAAATGTTGCGTGAAAGTGTAACAAAATATTCTCATAAATCTAATTAAAATATTTATGTATGTGTATTTATATAATATATATGTGTAGGTTTATACTTATATTTATTGTTTATTGTAGTGACTATCCTGCCTTCATGCTATCACTTCTCTCTCTGTGGGGTCAACAGGAAGAAATTTCTTTTAGAAATATGCTGTACCTTTTGTATAACTTCTTTTTTTTCTGTCTCTATGTACTATCATCTACTATATAAAAATAAGTCGGGTTTTCCTTCCTGACGCTATAACTCCAGAACGCACGAACCGATTTCCACGGTTTTGCATTCGTTGGAAAGGTCTCGGGCTCCGTGAGGTTTATAGCAAAGAAAATTCAGGAAAATTTTCAACAGAAAAGCGGGAAAATCTTTTTTCACATACAGAACATTGAGGCGGTACGAAGTTCGCCGGGTCAGCTAGTCTTACAATAAACTTTTAAATAAATAAATAAATAATAACTCTCCATGTTAATATTAAAAGGATTAATCTTCATAATGTAGGTATCCTAACCTACCATATTGTTATTAAAATAGTTACAGTATACCTACAAGTCCTACGACGTAAATGTTTATAGGTACCTTCAAACCATAAATACACTCGTGTTTATTGATTTATGAAACAAAATGAGTAGCCCCCAAGGACAAGGACGTAGGTAGTCATATTTACGTACCTACATTTGAGCTTATAACTTAATAATACCTTTGATAGCTTATAGTTTTAAGTTAATTAAGTAGGTACATTCATAGTATATCACTAGTATATATACAAGGTGACTTTAAATTAGTGAACGATAGAAAAGGATATGTATGTACTCGTGATAACAAACAACTTTTACTATGGGGTCAAAGTCGAAATCACAAAAAAATGTTCCCCCATACTATCATCTAGTGCCTGCTAGCTAGTAGGTACATCTTGTATGGGAGTTCAAAAATTTTTGAGTGATTTCGACCTTGGTCCCATAGTTAAAGTTGTTTGTTATCACGACTACATGCATATCCGTTTCTATCGTTCACTAATTTAAAGTCACCCTATAATATATCGACCCTTTGAGTAACAAATGTCGTAAAAGCCAAAACCCACTTTTTACAGGAGGGCCAAAAAACCGAAATTGTAAAGTTTTCTATATCAATATCTTTGGAAATATTGAAGCTATAATAACCCGCTATAGATCATTAGTCTTAGATTTTTGAGTTGTTTAATACTCCCGAAGTCTAATTAAAGTAGCTTTGATAGTTTTAGAGATAGCATGGCTTTTACTACAGAAAATAATTAGTTAACTGGCTTTTACAACATTTTCTTTACTATTTTCTACCCCTTTCTTCGTGATAAAATGTAGTAAAAACCTTTTAAAAAAATTTAAATGATGCTAATTTTGTATTAAAAGACAGTTTTAAATCTAAAGCAGGTATATTTACTGTAGTAAATGCGGTAGAAAAGTGTATAAATTAACATTTTTTTAAAAGTAATTATCATTTTTCTCTCAATATTTTAGTTTTTATTACATGATTCTATGAGAGAACAAATCGTCTTTATCATAAACTCTGAAAAATGAATTGATATCGAAAGAAATCAAAGTTAATTCAACTTCTCCTGTAAATGGCAAATAAGAAAAAGTTAGTTGAACCTAACCAGTAACCAGTAACAGTTAGAACAAAACCAGTAACAGATATATAAACGATAGGACTTCGGTAATATAAACTAAAAAAATAGGGTCTATGAAGAAAATGTTAGTGATTGCTCAAGTTGAATATAACTGAAAGTTTCATGTTTAAAATAATATACCTGCAAAGGCAAAACGATTTCTGGCAAGTAATTTCCTATGCCTAGTGCTCCTAACTTTTTAAGAAAATCAAGTAAGTATCATAAAGCTACTGTTAGCCCAGCGAATGGTACGGAACCCTCCGATTCGCACTTGGTCGGTTTTTTGTTTATATTATCGAAGACTGATCGTTTATACGTCTGTTATTGTTTTTAGGGTTCCGTACCCAAAAGTTGAAAAAGGGACCGACCCTATTACTGAGACTCGGCTGTCTGTCAGTCTGTCCGTCTGACTCCAGGCTGTATCTCATGAACCGGGGATTTGAAATTTTCACAAATGATGTTTTACCGTTGCCGCTATAATTATACGTATCTATTGTGATTGGGCGTAAGTCTGAAATAACTGTATTTTATTTTATTTTTATAACAACAAATACTAAAAATAGAATGATTATCACAATTAATTGGGCGCCCATTCAACAAACGTGACTTTTTGCCTTTATTTGTTATCAATAATATCTACTGGGAGACATTTTAATTATTGTAATTAAAATAAGGCCTTCTGTTTATAGGTCTTTTTAAATTTAGGCCTTTCGTCCGTAGATCTATCCACTTTATAGATTTTGATATGTAATCCGGTACGGAAACCTTCGCGCGCGAGTCCGACTTACACTTGGTCGGTTTTTGTTCTTGGTAAAATATTTTTTTCATAAAATAACTTTTTCTTATATGCCATTTATATGAGAAGTTGAATTAACTTTGATTTCTTTCGATATCAATTCATTTTTTTGAGTTTATGATAACGACGATTTGTTCTCTCATAGAATCTTGTAAAAAAAACTGAAATTTTGAGATAAAAATGATAATTACTTTTAAAAAACGTTAATTTATAAACTTTTGTACCGCATTTACTACAATAAATATACTAACTTTAGATCTAAATCTGTCTTTTAATACAAATTTAGCATCATTTTATCACAAAGAAAAGGGTAGAAAATAGTAAAAAAAATGTTGTATAAGCCAATTAACCAATTATTTTCTGTAGTAAAAGCCATGCTATCTCTAAAACTAAGAAAGCTATTTTTTTTTTAAATGTTGTAAAAACCATAATCTGAATGTATTGTGTTTTTATGACAAAAGTTGTTTCAAAAAGGTACAGGCTGTTTCTATGAAATTTTGTTGTATCAGCCGATCATAGTACACATGTGTCTTTAACTACATGAATTTTGAAAATTCATGGTGATAATTGGTCATTACGACATATTCAGAACAAAAAAAATGGTTTTGAACTCACGTGTAAAAGCCATTTTTTTGCGAATTTAAACATTTTAAATATACAGATCGATAGAGCGCGAAAAACTGACTATAGATCCGTTAAAAAGTGAATTTCGCAAAAATGGCTTTTACGACATTTGTTACTCAAAGGGTCGATATTTGTCACGCCTCTTTCCCATCGAGGTAGGCAGAGACCACTTCCCTTCACTAGCTATGATCCAAACACACTTATTTCGCTTCATCCACATTTGTAAGTCGCCTCTTACATACACGTCGATTTGGAGTAAGTAGTATCAGGTAATTTCAATAATTTGACCATAAATAAATATATAATAAAGAAATCGGCCTAATATACAGGTAACAGATAGCGGGTATAAAGCCGAAACACTGCGATAGTCCTCATGGAACTGAACAACTTTCCCCAAGGAACATGGGTCGTTACTCGAAAAAAATGTTTGAATGATACTTACTCGATCAGCTGATCGGACATTTTGTATGGGAAAGCGAATTTTTTTTTTTCAGTTTCGACCCATGCTCTTTGGAGAAAGTTATTCATTTTGATTAGGAATATCATTGACTTTCGGCTTTATACCCCCTTTCTGTTACACCCAGTAGATAGTATATTACTAGCAAAATTAATTAATGTCTATACCTAAATATACTTTTCATAGCCTACATTTTAATCAAAATTATGTGTGTGATACCATAAAATGTAAGTAAAAATTCATTATCTTTACGTTCCCGCAATATTTCCTTAGGGAACACTCAATTGTATTTCAGCCAATAGGAGCGAAGCTTGCTCGACGCTGATTGGTCGATTCAATTATCGTGATGCGGGAAGGTTCTCATTGGTCGATTTAGTCATCAAGGGCAACGACCTTTGCCTTGAACTTTGTAAGGCTTTGTAAGGAGAATTTTCTTTCAGGCTCGTTGCAAAAAGTCTTAAGCTTTTTTACTTATACAGGATGTAACAGAAAGGGGGTATAAAGCGGAAACACAGCGATAGTCCTAATGAAATTGAACAATTTTCTCCAAGGAACATGGGTCGTAACTCGAAAAAAATTTTTGGATCGCCCATACTTACTCGATCAGCTGATCGGACATTTTGTATCGGGACTAATCGGGAGGCAAAAATATTTTTTTCGAGTTATGACCCATGTTCCTTGGAGAAAGTTGTTCAATTTCATGAGGACTATCGCTGTGTTTCTACTTTATACCCCCTTTGAATTTCTGTTACACCCAGTATAGCTGATTCATTTTTTGCCATAAATGTAACGAAGACGGAACGATATTTAATGGCTAATCATCTGTAATGATCTTTTAAGCAACAGGTTAGGTGACGGCATATATCATGAACACAAATAAAATTGAACCTTATTTGTATAACAACATGGTACTTACCTTTGAGTATAGAATATATAAGGAGGTGCCATACCGTCTGGATCTGCGTACTTGGTCTGGCGCAAAATGGCTACCTTTTTGTATGGAATTTCTTATCGTTTGACAGGTTTTCTACCAAGACTATGAAAAACTTGCGCCAATCTTGGCACGCTGTCATAAACTCATTTGTATATGAAAAAAAAAAAGGGGCCACTCCTTATGTATTCTATACTCAAAGGTACTTACCCAAACATTTTCTTATCACGTCAATTTAATGATCAAGAAAGCTTAGTCCTAGGAAATCAATTTACTGAATTTAAAAGGCCGTTTTGTGATTTTTTTTAATTTTTGTCGTAAGTAAATTAAGAAGTTGTTTAAAAAGAAAACAACGAAAGGGGGTTATGGATTTAAGTTCCAACTTTTGGTTATTCATCACTTTAGAAAAAGTTTTGGCACTTATAAACTGAGAACAGAAGACGCAGTAGAGTCGTTTGTTCTTGAAAGTTTAAGATAGAGAACGTACAAAGACATTACTGCAAGTTTCAAGAACTTTATTTACTTATTCCTTTTTTATCCTATTCTTATACAGATTGTAAGAAAAATAATGTGATAACACTCCCCAAGAAATATATATTTAATTAGCCATAAAGATTCCACTGCTGGGCAAAGGCCAAATAAGAAATATAGGTTGAAATAAAACAAGCATTTTTATGAATTGTCAAAAAAATTGTTATTGTCACTCCATTGCTACCTTGTCCATAAAAAAGTACGTCTTTCCTATTTCTTTTTCATGCATTCATAAACGCAAAATAATCCAGCAAAAAGTTTCGTTAAAAAAAAAGAATCAAAATAAAACACTGGCCAGTATCATTCTACTTTTAAAACAAACAAAAGCTGCAAACGCTAACTACAAACCTTATTTATACGAGCACTCATAATTTTCAGGTCTCAGATTAAGTACTGCAGGTTATAAGCGCGTTTAAATGTGTTCGAAATTTGAATTTCAGCTCGCTGTTTGTAACAGATTGCCAAACTCCTATTATGTCTAGGAACAATAGGCTTTAGTAGAGAAAAGCGGGCGTTTTTGGCCCACACTGGCCAATATAAACAGTAAATCATATGAGATGTGAAACAGCTAGCATTGTATGGACGGAAATGAGCACAGGGCGTGTTCTGAACAAACAAATCTTGATTAATGTGTTTACTTATCGTCTTCTAGGTATTTGAACTTTCCTGGTTGGGGCGTTTTTAGGGTTACACGGATTTCCTCAAGGTGTCCACACACCAAAGCTGCCGGCCCGGCGGCTTAAGTCAGGCTTTACGTCATCTTCAAACATTGTCTAACAATCATTTGTTCTTAGACGACTTTCGGCTTCATAGACGGCATTGGTGTGTAGACAACATTACGCTTTACCATAGAGCGTTTCATAAGCAACGCTCTTGATTGTCGTTCCACTTCTTCCATTCCGTTCTGTCCTCCATTCTTCTCTTGACTTCATGATAAGACATGACTCCGGCTCTTGCCTTCACTTGCTCCATGCGATCTACGAGGCCTTTGTCGGCTTCTATTTCCTTCACCTTTTCGTTTTTTTTACAATACTGAGGGCCCGTTTTATCACTTACTGGCAAAATTTTACTGACAGATAAACCTATGTCTATTTCACAAAACATGATCTTTTAGACAGAGACAGATATACTGGGTGTAACAGAAAGGGGGTATAACGCCGAAACACAGCGATAGTGAAACTGAACAAGTTTCCCCAAGGAACATGAGTCGAAACTCGAAAAAAAATTTCGCCTCCCCATACAAAATGTCCGATCAGCTGAGCGAGTAAGTATGGGCGATCCAAAATTTTTTTTTGAATTACGACCGATTTTCCTTGGGGAAAGTTGTTTAGTTTCATGAGAACTATCGCTGTGTTTCGGCATTATACCCCCTTTCTGTTACACCCTGTATAATATCTGTGAGATAATAATTTTATCTGTAAATCGTGAAACGAGCCCATAAAAATATATCTAATAGATAGTTATCTACCAGATTAATAACAATTTCGTTTTCTTCATCACACTGCAATTTTAACTACCGCCATCATAAATTGACAAATATAATCCGCCAAAAGACAAAAGGTACCTAATATCCATCTGGGGAATATTGGCAGCCGTCCTACCTTATTTAGCAAAGTTGGCAGTGGTGGCCGAAATGCAGGGCATTGGCGAATTTATCGGCCGAGAGAGAGCCAACGGCTATTGGCGACTGAATCAGCTGAATTTTGATTGTAAGGGTATTTTGAACACTGCACAGGACTGGTAGATATTAAAATATGGTAGCCAGGGGCCCAAGTCTGCAAGTCCTGAAATTTACCATATTCTCAATTGTCGGCAGTTTCAATGACAGTGTCAATGTCATTTTTGGACACATTTGGTTGCAATCAGTGCAAGCCATAGCTTAACTGAATACCATTGACACTCTGCCGACACACAACTGAGGTTATTTTCAATTAGCAGAATTGGGCCCCTGTTATATCCCAATGATGGGCAAAGGCCTCCCCCGCGTCCTTCTATCTTTCCTTATCCCCGGCAACTTCTAGCCAGTTTTCCAAGTATGCGTCCAGATTGTCGCTCCATCTTCTCTTAGGCCTCTACCTCTGTGGCCGTCGAGCGGCAATTTGTAGATAATTATCTATTCTCTAGTTATTTTTGTATCATTTGATGAGTCACTGTTCTAAACGCGGATGCAGTCCTCGTATTGAAAAAGCCGGGCCTTATTCAACTATAGGCTTTATTTACCCGGTACCAACTTCATCATCATCGTCATCAACTCTTTTACATCCCCACTACAGGGGCACGAACCTACTCTCATACGAGAGTGACCCGGTATTTATTCATGTACTTTATTTAAATTAACGTCGTGTCGTATCAGGAAGTCAAATTGTTGGCAGAGAGAGACAAAGATGGCGATTTTTCCACCGACAAGAGCCTGGCTCTTAAATATATGATGATGACCTTATTTTATTTCACTACCCCCAGTCGCATTAAAGGCTCATTAAATTAATCATCCATTAAAAATCATGCCATCTTTATTTTTTTTAAATGACAGTAACAGCTATAAGTATAATGGAGCATTAGCTTAAATGACCTTTCTTGCAACCGTACAATTATTTAAATAGTTAATAAAAGTTTTCTCAGTATGCGAAAATGCAATTTTACTTTGACGTTAAAGAAACATTATGTGAACATTCATTTAATTTAAAACTTAAATTCTTGCTCGTAAACTCAAGTTCTCGGAATGAAAGAGTTGACCTTGGTACTTTTTGTACGAGCTACAGCCATTTAACAAGTCTAAGTGCCTAACGTGCCTTCATAAAGGCTTTTTTTCTCTAGTAAGTAAGCAAAAAGAACTATTTACTTTTTTATAATTCGACGTTTACTGAATACCTACTTAAAAACCCACGTAAAAAGGTTAATCCTGCCCAGGCAGAACTCTTTAAATAGTCCTAGTGTATTCATAATTAAAAGTACCTAAATACATTTAAAAAAAAACAAAATGTCAAATAAATCCGCGTTATTCCGTTCAAAAATCGAATCGCGTTCGACATTCGAATGACTTAATTGAATTTTGTAGCGCAGTATTTTTTTAATCGGCCAACTTTTTGTCACTATCGAGATATTTTTTATTTGTTATTCCATTTGGTATTTTATACGAGAGTATCTTCATGATAAAAAATTATTATTATTTAGAATATAGAACAAATTCTTTCACGAGAGCGTGTTGAAATTAAAATAATCCTCACGTATTTCATAAAAACCAACAGCGAGTTGTTTAAAAACAGAACACATTGCCTATTCGATCACTGATAGGATAGTATCCGTAAAACTGCGTTTGTGTGAGTGTGTGTTTTAACATACCAACACATTTCAACAAAAAAAAGTAGTAATAGCCACAAGTGTGAATTGTAAAGCACTCACTAATCAATTACCAGCAGCGCTCTTCACAATGATGTATTTCGGTTTACGACAGTCGATCCCAAATTTTATTGACAGATATAAGACCCACACCCATCTTTCAGGCGATGTAGTCCAAATATAGAGTTTCAAAGTGAGGCCGCCACGCGAACGGTCAGTGCGTGCGCCCTAGACTGTGGTATTGATCCCACCACCTGCCCACCACCACTCCCATAGCACCACTTCTTACCGTCTAGTCGGCCATCGCCCCGCGCCACGATACCACTTTATAATTACAAAATAATAACACAAAAACCACCCAATAAAAAACCCAATTTTAAAAAATAAAGTGTCAAATAATCCCGCGTAATCCGTTCAAAAATCGAATCGTGTTCGAATGGCCAAATTGAATTTTGTAGCGCAACTTTTTTATTATTTCGAAGTATTTTACTAGTGGCCAGTATTTTCATGTTGTGTAAAAAAGTGTTGTAAAATGGCGTTGTTTTAAGTGTCTTGCTCTAATTTATACGAGAAGTGACTCACTGGCCTGGTTGGACAGCATTATCTCTTATGTACTTGGATTAAATTTCATAATTTGCGAGCTAGATAGGCGAGGAATGACGGTAACTTTGTTCGTAACAGCCACACTAAATTGATCTTAATTTCCTACATGCAATCGAGAAGTCTGAAGTTTCAGTGAGATAGGGCATTTCTTTGAGTTTCCAAGTATTTTCTTGTCGATCATAACTTTTAGCTACTTTCGAATGAAGAGTTTGTTTCGTGATATAAATAAGTGTCTATGATTCATTGAGAAACACGTTACGATACAGTTGTCTATGATTACCGTTGTAAATATTGATTTTCTTTAAAGATAACTTTCTCTGTAATACCTGGTATTCAGCTATGTAAAGGAAACTATTATCAGCGTAGATAGATGCAAATCACGCCACTTATCTCAGCCCCTCTTGATAAAACGAGACTTCTATCTCTGTCCCACTCGACATACTAACGCGATCAAGCGTGGTCACCGATTTTTCTTGCCTATCAGCTGATTTAGTTACTTATACGAGTTATAAGCCGCGCGTAGTGTTGAGAAAATGCAAAACGTGGTATAGTAACAATATCCACGTCACAGATACCAATTTCATTGTAACAGTGAGTCAGCGGACGCCGCAGCCGCTCTACCGACGCCAACAATTAAGTTTTTTACGATACAATTTTCTAAATCCGAAAGAAACGCGACTAGAAAACGAAACGTTCGAATAAAATACTCTTTCGAAGTTTACAATTTAAACGAAGAAGTTCTTTTTTTGAAGTTCAATCGACTTTTTTTTCGAAGTGATGTTTTTTAATTTAACTTTTTAAAGGTGTTTTTATGTGTCAGTGTTTGAGTGAGATGGTGTCTTGAGTTTTTTCTGGAAATGGAGAGAAGTGTTTTGGCGGATACGAGGCATGTTCATTGGGCTTCAGAAGTAAGTATTGGTTGAATAAAACGCGTTCCTTTGCCTTACCTCGCGTGTTAATGTTTCTACATCTGATCGTATTTCTAAGCGACATTAATTAGGTTAAGTTACTGTTTATTTGTTTTTTATTACGGTGCTAGTAGAAGGGTGACCCGTTAAGCTGGCATTAAAAGTAAATAACTAGGATCATAGTCTATATTTATAAGCACTTAAGGGTTAAAATAGCACTATTATCATTTTATGACATTACAAATGGTTCCGTAAATAAATCAGCTGGCTTAGCATGGCACTCCTTGACAAGACGTTGTCATGCGTTTGTCACGCTTACGTCTCTGTTTATAGTTTTAAATGTGATAAGGACAGCATACGTGAGATAATTGTCGCGGCACGCCATGCTAAGCCCCCTGAACAGTTGTAAAGACTTCGTTCACTTTTCAGATTTTTCCTTAAGGCCCCGTTTCACTATTAACAGATACTTATCTGACAGATATTTTTACCTGTCTCTGTGTAAAACGACATGTTTTAAGAAATAGGTTTATCCGTCAGTTAAATTTTAACCGTAGGCGGTGAAATGGGCTCGTAAACTATTAAAATATAAAGTTTATTAAATTATCACTAAAAATAAAAAAAATAAGAACCCGGTTTAAAACGAACATACTCTCGTATCAGCCGTTTGATTGCGAAAAACTAACAAACTATTCGCACATAAACAATTTTTCTTTAAAAAAAAATTGTGCGCTGTTTTTGACAGTCGAAAAAAAAAAGGTTATTCTTTCCAGCCAGTCAAGTAAATAGAATCTCCTTTTGCGACCTTTTCTAATTCATTCTAGTAGCAGTGTCGTCATTTGTCTTTGGAACAATCTTCGGTTTACAAGCCGACCTGTCGTGTTGAGGTTACAAACGATTTATTATCATGATAATAACAAGACTAGACCTTTTGTCGTCGGATTATGGTCGTGAATGTCGTTGTGTAATATATTTCTTAACTTTGTTTTATTAAAAGACATTTTTATAAATGTTTTTTTTTAGATTGATAGTTTATTATGGTTTGAAAATCGAAAGAATTTGACATCTTTAGGACCTTAAACCAATTATTATTCATCTTTAAGGGCATTATTTTGAAATGTAAAAGTAGTAAAAAGGCCGTGTTCTTCTGAATTTTACAAAAACAATGCTATAAGGTTTAATGCGACATCAACGTTAATTATGTTTGCTGCAACAGGTATCTATAATACAATAATAAGTAATCAAAAAACACAGAAGTAGTGCAGTTTAAAGTCGACGAGTACATTTTTATATTTTTTCTTATACCGTAAGGAAGTATTGTATTTTAATGTACTAATAAAAGTTTATAATCATTACTTTGAAGTTTCAAGGTCATCGCATGAAACCGAAATGCTTACGACACCCCAATTTATAAATGTCAAAACAAGAAAACTGTAGCTAATCATCCTCTGTTTACAAAACTGCGATATTTCGTAGCTGAAACCGCTGGTTGACATTTTGAAATTAATGAAAATTGTTAACAGAACGTTCTAAGTTTGAAGTTTTTACCCAACTGCGCTAGTAGGAGGGTTAAGTTTTTCGAGAGAAAGGATTTATGTTGGTATATTATGTAATTCTTTGGCACGCTCGACAGCCTGAACTGAACAGTTTGATGGATTTTAGCTTGAGAGGTGTCGTTACATTCGTATTTACTGTGAGAGTGACACTGGGTAGGTGGATCAAAATAAAAAATAAAAAAATTAAAACGCAATCGTGTTTTTTTATTAAAAAGGTTAGATTGTCAAACTTAACCTATGCGGCGGCGACGCGTTTTTATATCAAACCTCAAACCGAAAAGGCAAGCCAACTGCTAGTACATAAAATAGGTACCTAATTTCTAATGGTGGTCCCACGCTACATACTTTTAAGGCCAAAACACACCGAATGCGTATGCGTAGACGTATGCGTACCTCTGAGTTGTAATATTAGGTCTTTACCTATGAAATTGCCGTTTTGTATGAAAAAATTCAAACGATTTTTTTTCATGTAATTTTTATTTGTATTAAGTGAAGTAATTACCCATACAATCAATGCATCTTTGCCAACGCAGTGGCAGTTTATTAATGCCCTTCTTAAAGAAATCAGCTGGACGAGAGGCAACAAATTCTTCAAAGGCGTTTTGAACTGCCTCTTGGTTATTGAATTTTTTTCCAGTCAAGAAGTTATCCAAATTCTGGAAAAAGTAGTAGTCTGTAGGGGCAAGGTCCGGTGAGTACGGTGGATGAGGGAGAGCTTCCAACCCCAGTTCTTGCAACTTGGAGACCGTCATTTGTGCGGTATAAGGTCGCGCGTTGTCGTGCAGGAGCAGCGGAGACGAGCGATTGACAAATGCTGGTCGGAGACGTGCCAGCTTCTCCATCATTGTGTTCAATTCTTCACAGTACACATCTGCAGTAATGCTCTCCCCATTTGGTAAGAAGCTGTGATGAATCACACCGGTGCTAGACCACCAAACAGTAACCATCACCTTTTTAGGGGTAAGTTTTCGTTTAGGGCATTGTTTAGGTGCTGAACCAGGATCCAACCAACTTGCTGAGCGCTTACGGTTATCAAACAGAATCCATTTTTCATCACAGGTGACAATGCGGTTCAAAATTCCTTCATTTGTGTGTCTGTTGAGCAATGCACGGCACGTCTCGACGCGTACTTGGCGCTGGCGATCATTGAGTTCGTGGGGCACCCATTTGTCAAGCTTTTTTACCTTGCCAATTTGACGCAAATGGACCAATATTGTTTTGATGCTAACGTCGAAAGCTGCTGCTAATTCAGCCGTAGATTGAGTATCATCAGCTTCCACGATCGCCTTCAATTCGTCTGCATCGACCAAAGTCTTCGGACGACCGCGGGGTTCATTTTTCAGGTCGAAATTTCCAGAACGGAAGCGAGCAAACCAATAACTAGTGGTTCGTTGGTTTGTTGTGTTAGCTTCTTACACGTCGTTGATGTTGCGAGCCGCTTGTGCCGCGTTGCTGCCACAACGGAACTCATATTCCATAATTACTCGAATTTTTAACGTATCCATGTTGACGAAAATGATTGAAATGCAATGAAAATGTAACACTAACCAATAAACAAATGACTGTTTTTTGGAAAAAGAATTCCATATTTTTAAAATGAAATTAATTTGAAATTAGAATTCTTAGCTAAACAAAAAATATTTTTAATTGAAATGGCCAGTACTGTAAAACGGCAATTTCATAGGTAAAGACCTATTATATGGAACTGTCACCGCTTGCGTAACGTAAACGTACACGTCGACGTGGCGCATAGCCCGGTGTCACATCGGGTTACTCCGTAACTACGCGCGTGGCTACGCCGTTCTTACGTCTACGTTACGCATACGCATCCGGTGTGTTTCAGTCTTTAGTATACAAAATGTTTACAAAAGTTACTTAACATGCAATGTAGGCGAGCACCGTATTGTATCACGCTTATTTCACAATTTAAGTCTAAATTCACGCTACAAGCCTAAATTCACGGCAATTCAATTAGCGAAAAGCTAAAGCTATGTGTCATTTGACCGTGTTACAAGGCAATTAGAAATTACGGGCATTACGGCACAGACTCGTGCTACATAACCTAATGTTATTGGCTGTACCTAGTGTTCAAAGTATTATTAATACCGAGCACAAAAAGGCAAAAAAAAATGGCCAAGTGCGAGTCGGACTCGCGTAGGAAGGGTTCCGTGCCATTCACTATTGATATCAAGCATAAAAATCATGTTTGTTGTATGGGAGGCCAACTTTATTATTATTATTATTTTATTTTTAGTATTTGTTGTTATACCGGCATCGGTAATACGCCATTTGTGAAACAACGCTCTAGCTATAATGGTTCATGCATGAGATACGTACAGACGGACAGACGGACAGCCAAGTCTCAGTAATAGGGTCCCGTTTTCACCCTTTGGGTACGAAACCCTAAAAAACTAAATAAAATCTAGAACTAAATCCTTACTTCTCAACATTTTTTTACTTAGTTCCATGGAATTATTTGTCTACGTAGATATTTTAATTATAGACGTCTAGATATGACCACATATGACTAAGAACCTTAGAATATATCTAGTCATCTAACTTCTCAACCGTGTTTCAGTATAATTACATCATTGAGTTCAACACGACCTGACATTCGCTAGAAACAGACATTTGCATGTGACTTATAAATTCGGGTCTAAATGACGTAATGTTATCTACATGTTACACATTATACGGCAAAATTGAGGTTTCTATCATATGCTGTCTACACACCAAAGCCGCCGGCATGCCGCCGGGCGAGGCTGGCTGCTTTACGTCATACGAATGGCAGCTGTCAAAAAAGCCGGCGGCTTTGGTGTGTAGATACCATCACTGTATCTTTTTGGTAACTTTTTAAACGAATTTTAATGTTTGGTTTAGTTGTTTTTTATGGTTTTTGTGGATAAAATTAATTGCTTCAAATATAATGGCTTGCGTTTTATAATTACGTGATTATTATGTTTTAAATTAGCATATAAGTATGCTAATTTGTGTCAGTTATTTGGGTGGACATTGTCTCCCCATACAAATTGTCCGATCAGCTGATCGAGTATGTATGGGCGATCCAAAAAAAATTTTCGAGTTACGACCCATGTTCCATGGGGAAAGTTGTTAAGTTTCATGAGGACTATCGCTGTGTTTCGGCTTTATACCCCCTTTCTGTTACACCCTGTATAGATAGATAGATAGAAATACTTTATTGCACACAAAGAAATACAAATAAAACTTAAAACTAAAACATTGTGTGCAAAGGCGGCCTTATCCCTAAAAGTGATCTCTTCCAGACAACCTTTGGAGTAGGACTAGTTTAGGAAGACTGTAGAGTCGAACAAGGCAATAAATAAATAGTGTAATTTACTACTATTTATCTTTATTTTCAGAAACATAAACCAAAATAACTCCCTTATTAAAATAAGATTCTCCTATTCATCAACTAAACAAACAATAATATGAATTTGAAAATGAATTCCAAACAGTAGCATTGTTGCCATTATGTGCCAGTTCCCAAGCAATCTCTCTCACTTTCACCGCAGGGAGTAACTCAAAGATTCACTTCGATTGTGTTTTATAAACAATGGAGAGATATTGTATACTTTGTTATTTTACAAACTTTATTTTGTTATATTAATTGACAGAAATGTTTAAAACACGGAGGACTTACGGAAATAAAAGGGGAAATAGAAATTGTATCGTATCAATCGCTCAAACAGCTTAGACCCAGAACACACGGTGAAAGGCAAATGCAACGCAACTGAAACCGCTAGTTACTTTTGAGTTGCATCGCAGTGTCTGCTATAGACTTCCTTAGAAAACCACGCACGACGCAACTACTAACGCAGTTTCAGTTGCGTTGCAGTTGCTTTTCACCATGTGTTTTGGCGCTTAGAGGAATTTTATGCTCTAAGGTTGTCAATGGCCGGAAGGAAGGATGTTTGTTCCTCTTTCACGCAATAACTACTGGACAGATGTTAATGAAACTTTACAATATTGTAGTTTGCACATTAAAATAACACATAGGTTATATTATTTTAAGATATTGTGTAAGTTTTCCGAGATATGACGATAAATGCGTTATCAGTTGTTGTGACCTTAAGTCACAGCAGTAGGTATGCTGAGCTGGTAAGCCTTTTCAGTACCAATATTTCTTTTTTAGTATTAAGTATAATATTGTACCATAATATTTGATACTGAATAAAAAAAAAATCTATTATATTCTATTCTACAATGGACAGAAGCCTCTAGTAATAAATGAAGAAAAATGTAAACGAATCTCTTTTAATTTCCTCTCTCTTTCTTTACCTAATTAATCTTCTGTCGTATAAAATGAGAAAAAGAGACGGCAATTACCAAGTTTTCGCATCCAAGCTCCCGGAATTGGGTCGTGTGAAGTGTCACATTAGTCTGCCTAGAGGCACGAGGGCACTTGAAAAGTGTGCAAATGTACGCCCAAGGTCTTTGTGCATTTTTTTTCCTTTCTGCTACAGTTTCAACAAGATTTTAGTGTCAAGATTTTTTTGAATTTGTGTTTTTATTTCGAGGTTGCTCTATGAGGGTTTCGTAAAAATATACCTAAAATAGACAAAGAAATACTTATAAAGTGTAAAGGCCAAAACACATCGGATGCGTATGCGTTGCGTATGCGTCTACGTCTACGCATACGCATCTGGTGTGTTTTGGCCTTTCGGGTGAACCCTTGCTTTGCTACCTTAACCTAATTCAAGGTTAAATAATTTGAGTGAGTTTAAAACAATCCTCAAACTTATAAAAATGATACAAAGGTCTAACATACAATACTCTTTCTCAATCTAAGAATCTTTGATAGAGTCATCATCATCATCGTGTCAGCTTATGGACGTCCACTGCTGGACAAAAGCCTCCACAACGACCGGTCTTGCGCTGCCCACATCCAACGGTTTCCAGCGACTTTAACCAAGTCGTCAGTCCACCTTGTTGGTGGCCTTCCCATACTGCGTCATCCGGTGCGTGGTCGCCACTCGAGAACCTTTCTACCCCATCGTCCATCGGTTCTACGAGCAATGTACCCCGCCCAGTGCCATAGAGTTTGATAGAGTGCGTTTCATGAAATAGTTGCTATGCCACCATGTTGACAGCATTGAAAATTTGTAATGCGAAACACAATGAGGGTGCCAGTCCAGTACAAATTTTCAATGCTGCCAACATGGCGGCATAGGAACTATTTCTTGAAACGCTTTCTAGCGAATATCCTCAGAAAGATATTAAATCAAAATGGACCTAGGTATCTTAGGACAATCTATAAACTCAGAAAACTAAGAATTTTCAAAACACGAAAGTTTAAACCTAGCTAATCTTTGATAGCGTATATCCACAGCACAGAAAGATATTACCTAAATCAAAATGGATTTATCTCTCGAGATTCAATTCAGAAAATGCGAGAATCTTATCCGATGTGGATTACTTAACTGAGATAAAAGCGATATCATTTTACTTATCAAACACTTCGCGTTTCGAATGTTGGTACAACCATTAGCTTATTGAAATCGTAATGCCTACATTTCAGGATGAATAGAAAACAGAAGAGCTGATAAGAGTACGTCTAGGTAACTTTTAATCTCATTAAAATTAGTAAAATCCTACTTAAATTTATAAATGTCAATGTTTGAGCCGATTGATGGATGTTTGTTACTCTTTCACGCAAAAACTAGTGAACAGATTTTGATGAAACGTGGCAATATTGTAGCTTGCATATCAGACCATAAGCTACACAAGCTACATAAGCTATAGTATTTTACGATATTATGACTTTTTTTCAAGATATCTATGGCCATAAATGCGTACAGTCAGTCAGTCGCCCGGGACTTCGTCGTCTAGTAAATCTTATAATATAAAAATGAATCGCAAAATGTGTTGGTAAGCGCATAACTCAACAACGCCTGGACCAATTCGGCCAATTCTTTTTTTTAAATGTTCGTTGAAGTCCAAGGATGGTTCCTACGGCGAGAAAAAATCGAATAATTGCCGGGAAAGCCCTAAAACAGACTTTTCTTTTTCCCATACAAATGTTTTCTTACTAAAATGTAGAGTCAATTTGAACTTTATTCCTACACAATAAAGTTCATTCTAAGGCGGGACAAAGTTAGCCGGGACAGCTAGTTTTTTATATAACTTTGTTAGAACATGATGTTTATTTCAAAAAGTGTAAAGTTTGCAATTTCAAAAAAGGTCAAGTCAAAACCGACGTGTATGAGGCGACTGATGAATGTGGATAAAGCGAAGGAAGTGTGTTTAGGTGCGTACAGATCATGTAACATAACATGTTATTTAACATTGTTGTACATATCAATAACATTGTTTTATAACATTCAGTGTCCACATTATGTGAAACATGTTATATAACAATGTTAAATAACATGTTATGTTACATGGTCTGTACGCACCTAATATGTACAGCATTATTTTATGTTGCAATGTTAACTAACAAGGTTATATAGTGTGGACGTGTTATATAACACAAGTTAAATAACATGTTACATGGTCTGTACGCACCTTTTGGATCGTAGCAAGTGGAGGGAAGAAGTCTCTGCTTATCCCGATGGGGAAGAGTCGCAGATATGTATGTATGCAATTTGAAAAATTTAGGTACTAGGATACTTATTTTTGAAACCCAGTCTAAATAGTGTTCCATTATATTGGTATATAGTTACTAAATATCCAACTTTATCCCAATATTTTTTGGTATGTTACCTTCATAAGTAGGTACTAAACTTTATTACCTAAAATACTACCTACACCCATAGGTACAAGGTATAGACTCCAACTTACCGTGTAAACGAGCAGGTTATTGCGGATCAAGAGGCGCCGCGAAAATTGGCCGTCTGAACCACGGATGAGAGAACTTTAGGGATGGGCAAATGTCGATAAAATATTAAAAGATATCTTATCCTATCTGATAGAATGATAGGGCTATTCTACTGATACTTATAAAATAATAATAATAATAATATTTACTTACTTATTATAAATGTCCATGTTTGTACCGATGTGAGGAGTTTGTTACTTTATTGTGCAAAAACTACTAAACAGATTTTGATGAAACTTGGCAATATTGTAACTTATATTTCAGAATAACATAAAGGCTACAAATAAAGGTAAAAATATAAAACTGGGTATAATATTTAAAGGTTTATAAACTTTTAAATTTATAACCTTTAATTCTGCACATAATCTTTATGAATAATTTTTATTGTGATTTTATTATCTTTAATAAATTATATTGTATATAATTATATTATTACCATAATATAAAACATAAATTATTCCTCATCAGATAATAAATCCCTTGGCAAACAAACCATGCACATGTCGATTTTATAAACAGCTTTCATATAATTAAATTACTTTGCATAATAATTAATTAGAAATTGCACGTTAATCAGGTCAGTTTGATAAGTATGTCGATGATCGCACGGCATTGAGTACGGTCACCATCATTGTCATTAATTTTAGTATTTAATAGCAATATTTTGATCATTTTATGGTGTTTCTGGATTGGTAAAAATCGAGGAAAGTGATCTTTGCTTAACTTGATGGAAAATAGGCAAGACAGATCAATTTTCCATGCATAAACATCGTTAAACGGCAAGTTTTACAAAAATACATGTCTGTTACACTTCTCTCTCATCGGGGTAGGCAGAGGCCACTTTCCTCAACTTGCTACGATCCAAACACACTTCCGTCGCTACATCCACTTCATCAGTCGCCTCATATATGCACGTCAGTTTAGGGTAGGTACTCTTGACTTGACACTTCTTTAACAAATCCCCGATTTGACCAAGACACATTTGCTATACAATAAAATTAATGTGATTTTTTTAATAAACTATCACGTTATTAAACAAACCCTGATTTAAGAAAATTATCGTTGATTCCTGGCAACACTCATCAAGTTCACACCCTCCACCGCCAAAATCCCACGCTATGAATCGCTAATAAACTGAGTTGTAAATATTTCATTCATGACTCCATCATGGACACCCTACTGCGAAATAATGCAGTAACGAGCGGCCACGTGCTCTGAATGTCCGATAAACATAAAATTTTATGAACATTGCTAATTAAATCTTATTTATTGTGGTGTTAAGTTCGATTTACAACGAAAATGTGTTTGGAACGATGATTACGAGAAATAAGAAGAAGGATTGTTTTGGTCTAGAATTCCATTTTTGAATTCAGATTATTATGAATTAGGTAGATAGGTACTATCTCCTAACTTGTCTATAAAGAAAACTTCAGATAGCTTAAAATTGCAATCATAAGGGGAAACTTTTAAAAAAGCAAAAATGCAGTGGAGTAAAAGCTGTCAATTACTTTATCCTTTACGTAAACATCGTGCCGTCTTCTTCTGAATTTAACGACATTGGATTTTTTTTTAAATAATGATAATTTAGTGTGGTCTTAGAACACCAAATTGTCTATAACCAGCAGTTTATTTACACCCTTAAACAAACCGACAAACCCTATTAACATTCTTAAAATATCATGATCAGAATCTATCGATAAACAGCACATCCCTAATATCTGAAGTGGGAATAAAGTTACGCGGTTGGCGTCGAGCTTCAATATCGATGCTAGTGCGGAGCGACCTATATCATCTTATCAACATATTTTATCTGTGCTATGTGTGCTACCCACCGTTTTATTACGCGACAATTTCTCTGCCAAACATTGGCTCATCGCGTCAGATAAATCTTTTATCTTGTTTTCAGCTTGAATTTTGTCTACATTGAGAAATTTTATTGAAATTTTAAATGTTTGTTAAGATTTATGTGTGGAGAAATTCTGATTTTAGATGAAGCGAAATGTTTAGATCTGTAGGGTTAAGTTAGCATATTTGCGTCGATTTGTTTGAATGCAGCTACCAAATCCTCGATAGTCACGTGTTAAGTTGGATAGCGGTCGGTGGATTTCAAATGCCCAAGTTGTGTGTCGGCAGAGTGTCGATGGCATTTTTGAGATATTTGGGCGCAAACACAACCATTGTTCAGAAATCAGAATAGCTAATGTGTCAAAAAATGCCATTGCCACTTGCCACTCTGCCGGCACACAACTGAGGTTATTTTAAATTAGCAACCTTGGACCCTTGTTCAATATAACGGCTAAATCCTAAAGAGTCCTGAAGGCGATGTCGTCGTCTTGTCAGCCGCTTGTGGACACAGATTTGCTTGTTTCTACGCAAGATGTCTTGCAATCGTCGATTTATAAAGACGTGCCTATGACGTGCAGTTCCATGGACAAGCCTAAGTCCATTGCATTGATCCATTGGAAATCTTTTGACATTACTTTAATTAGTTAGAAACCTCACAGGGTCCATCTTAATTCTGGATTTTTTTTTATCAACGCCTAAACCTATGTTTCTATTGTACACAGCTGCACTCGGAGTACCGCAGCACATACCGATGGCACGAGTTCAAGCAGCAGCAGCATGAGGTGGCGGGAGCCGGCGGGGGGGTGGTCAAACAACCCGCCCGGACCCCGCCCTCCGCGCTGCCTTTGCAACGAGGTAAGGGACTATAGCTTATACAGTCTTCTTCTGTTTCGTAAATAAGGAAAGCATAATTCGGAAAGAATAAACGCTTGCTAGGATGTCAACTAGCCAGAAAACTGCAATAACAGCCAGAAAAACTATTAGTAAAACTTAAAGTTCAAAGTTTAAGTCACGCACGTGGTCAGTGATAAAGCTATAAACTTTTAGTCACGTGGAAAGAATCGCAGCTCAGAAGATGAATCTAATCTGCAGTCTTATTGTCGGCTGTTATGTAGGTACTGTTAACAGTATTTTGATAAATCAGTTAAGGGTATCTATCTACTCCTGATTTGGCCTGGAAAATGGATGCAGTATCTTACTATCCATGTAATTACCATGTTCATGCAAATAAACACTTTGACTTTAATAAAGCATCATTGTCCCCAGGTCCCATGGAGCCAGCCATGCCTCGTCGCAAGAAATACCCTGGCGTGGCGTACAAGGCGAACGAGTTCTTCGACCCGGCGCCGGCTGATGACATTCGACCGCAACACACCAGCGGATTTGATCGGGCTCGGGTATGTAAAGAAGTAAAGTAAAATAAATCATAGATAGATAGAAATACTTACTTTATTGCAGAGACAGATAAAACTTAAAACTATAACATTGTGCGCAAAGGCGGCCTACCATGATGTGGTGAAAACCGCGGAGTCTTTTGGGTGTAGGTGGTAATACTGGTAATGAACCGGTCGCGCTGGAGAATCATTGGAGAGGCCTATGCTCAGCAGTGGGCTGCTATAGGCCGAGATGATGATGATGAAAGTAGGAAATTATTTATTCCCATTTCAAAACAAATAAAACCAGAACATAATACTTCACTGCCGATAAAAAGATGGCGCGACGATCTGGATGCATACTTGGCAAACTGGCCAGATGTTGCCCGGGATAGGCAAAAATGGAAGGATGCATGCAGGGGAGGCTATGCCCAGCAGGCTAATAAAAAAATGCTACCATGAAGAAAAATGAAAGAAGAAATAGAACTGGGAAAAGGACTCCACTCAGCATGTTATGTCACTATGACATGTCATTGGCACCTATTAACTTATCAATCGTTTCTAAGCAAGGTGATCAATTTAGTGTTATTTGTAACAGAGCATCCAAAGGAATGATACGGACCGCGCTGGGCGACGCAGCAAGTCTGAGGGCCCGCGTCAACCTAGGTGGACGGATACCGTCGAACCCAAGGTAATTTAAAATTCAACTTATATCTAGGATAATAATAATTAATATTGAATTGGCCAAATGTAATGAACCGGCAGCACTAGAAAATCATTACAGAGGTCTATGCTCAGCAGTGAGCAGTTTCAGGCTGAAATAATGAATTTTATAGCCTACCTAGGCATACGGCTCGAAAACACCAAGAAATAAGTCTAGAAAAAAAAACTGACAAAACCTTATCTAGGGATTGACTTGTCTAGAGTTATGTATGTTACTGGCCAAGCCCGATTTCAGGACAAACTAGTTTTTCCTAGGCTAAACTAGTTCTTCCTAGACTCGATAAGATAAACCAGTCAAACTAATTTGTCCTAATCCCAATAGGATAAAACAGTTTAGATTAGGCCAAACTGTACGGCCCAGTTTAGACCAATTTCCAAGAATAAAATAAAAAAGGAGGTTAATAATAAATAAATAAATTAAATAATATAATCAATCATAAGGTGCTTTATAATCTACCACATCCTCAAAACCAATTCTATCTGAACAGGCAAGCACGGCTCTGGGTGGCGAGGTGATGGCCAAGGAGCCGGAGCCGGTGAGCACAGAGTACCGCAATCAGTTCGCATGGCCGAAGGAGGAGCCAGTGCCGAGGAAGAGCATCTCCATGGGAGCGCTGAAGAAGGCTGCGGTTGCTGAAGGTTCGTAATACATTGCAAATCTGTAACTCTTTCAGTCTTGGGGCCTGTTTCAAAATCTACCTCTACAGATAAAATATAATTGACATCATAGGTTTATATTATACACCAATGTCTACTTCATAAAATATGACGTTTTAGATAAGACTGAGACAGGAATAAAACATCTGTCAGATAAATATTATCTGTAAATGGTGAACCCTTAGGCTAGGTAGACTATGCTGGACTATGCTGGACTATGCTGGACTATGCTGGACTATGCTCTTCCATTTTCTTAAGTTTATCCCACCTTTAGGCA
This sequence comes from Anarsia innoxiella, assembly GCA_947563765.1. NCBI lineage: Eukaryota > Metazoa > Arthropoda > Insecta > Lepidoptera > Gelechiidae > Anarsia > Anarsia innoxiella. Next base: position 1,088,983 of record OX387415.1, read on the forward strand.
ATCTAGGTCATTTTGTGAATGTCATAACCTTTTTTAGACATTTTCTGAGTTTCTGACGACTGATGAATGTGAAAAGAGGTGGGTTTGGATGGTAACAAGTAGAGGGAAGTCTCAGCTTACCCCAAAGGGAAAGAGGTGTGACAGAAAGTTAAGCGATGGTTATGCATGAAAAATTTCTGTTGTGAATTTACACCGCAAAGAGATATTACAGTGTTATAAATTGTCCGCTTCTCCAATGTATAAAACTATAAAGTAACCGCATTCAAGAAAAGTACTGCACTTACCCAAATAAATAGCCAAGTCTTTATATTATTCAGAAACGTGCAGTTATACAAAATAGCACACGAATATATGAAATAGTTAAAGCTTGACATAAAAACTGTAGCTTGGCTGAGCTGTTCCACGCAGACAAAGAGTCGATGAATTTTTAAACAAACGTCTCTTTTTATTGGATGGAGCCACTCCACTGAAGTTCTATGTTCCGCGTGTACTAAAGGAGCTGATTGCTACGAGCAAAATGTTTTATTTGTACTAGAGATGGGAATTGTAGACTAGTATTAGGTCTTTACCTATGAAATTGCCGTTTTGTATGAAAAAATTCAAACGATTTTTTTTCATATAATTTTTATTTGTATTAAGTGAAGTAATTACCCATACAATCAATGCATCTTTGCCAACGCAGTGGCAGTTTATTAATGCCCTTCTTAAAGAAATCAGCTGGACGAGAGGCAACAAATTCCTCAAAGGCGTTTTGAACTGCCTCTTGGTTATTGAATTTTTTTCCAGTCAAGAAGTTATCCAAATTCTGGAAAAAGTAGTAGTCTGTAGGGCAAGGTCCGGTGAGTACGGTGGATGAGGGAGAGCTTCCAACCCCAGTTCTTGCAACTTGGAGACCGTCATTTGTGCGGTATGAGGTCGCGCGTTGTCGTGCAGGAGCAGCGGAGACGAGCGATTGACCAATGCTGGTCGGAGACGTACCAGCTTCTCCATCATTGTGTTCAATTCTTCACAGTACACATCTGCAGTAATACTCTCCCCATTTGGTAAGAAGCTGTGATGAATCACACCGGTGCTAGACCACCAAACAGTAACCATCACCTTTTTAGGGGTAAGTTTTCGTTTAGGGCATTGTTTAGGTGCTGAACCAGGATCCAACCAACTTGCTGAGCGCTTACGGTTATCAAACAGAATCCATTTTTCATCACAGGTGACAATGCGGTTCAAAATTCCTTCATTTGTGTGTCTGTTGAGCAATGCACCGCACGTCTCGACGCGTACTTGGCGCTGGCGATCATTGAGTTCGTGGGGCACCCATTTGTCAAGCTTTTTTACCTTGCCAATTTGACGCAAATGGACCAATATTGTTTTGATGCTAACGTCGAAAGCTGCTGCTAATTCAGCCGTAGATTGAGTATCATCAGCTTCCACGATCGCCTTCAATTCGTCTGCATCGACCAAAGTCTTCGGACGACCGCGGGGTTCATTTTTCAGGTCGAAATTTCCAGAACGGAAGCGAGCAAACCAATAACTAGTGGTTCGTTGGTTTGTAGTGTTAGCTCCGTATACGTCGTTAATGTTGCGAGCCGCTTGTGCCGCGTTGCTGCCACGACGGAACTCATATTTCATAATTACTCGAATTTTTAACGTTGACGAAAATGATTGAAATGCAATGAAAATGTAACACTAACCAATAAACAAATGACTGTTTTTGGAAAAAGAATTCCATATTTTTAAAATGAAATTAATTTGAAATTAGAATTCTTAGCTAAATAAAAAATATTTTTAATTGAAATGGCCAGTACTGTAAAACGGTAATTTCATACACCTATTATTTACTTTGGTAACGTGTTATTTTGGTTTTTCTCTGGGGTGATTGCGTTTTTGTTGCGTAGATGTGTTTGTAGAGTAAGTATATTCAAAATTTGTATTACTTATGAGTTATTTTGTATATTGATCAAAGTTCCCTTTTACATTTCGACTTAGGTACCTTTTAGTCATATTGGTCCAAAAATGCTTTGTGAAAATATGAAAGTTTTTCATTTTATTAAACATGGATACAAAATTCAGCATATTACCAGCTCACATTAATAACTTGATACAAAATGTCAGCTGCTCTGTAATATCCCACGACTACCCCAAATAAATCTATGTTCAAACACGTTCCAAAACTAAAACTATTACAAAATACCAGTTACATTCTCGACTGTCCCAACTCTATTTTCCCAAGGCAAAGTTAGTGGATATTCAAATAGGGGCAAGCTGGATAGAGTGAAATGTAGCAAATGTTTTGTTCAGTGCCCAAGTTGGTCCTAGGCGTTCTGGATTAGCATATTTGATGCCTTCTGGCTCTACACTTAAAAGTTTGATGAAGTTCTTAAAGCGCTTTATTGTCGGAGGAATTTTAAAAAGATTCTGACTTGCAATGTGTCAAAAGAGTTCAAAAACAATGGAAGTCAAATTTTAATGATGTTTATTTCGTAGGCAATTACGGAAAAATGCACATAGCACTTGAGATATGTATCAATGTTATTATTTTAACGCTAACGCTAGATTCGTAGATAGCAGTTTTTCCTAGAGAAGAATCTATTAAGACACTGTTGAATTGCTTTTTCATGTCAATAATATTGCAATAAATAAACTATGAAATAAGTTATGCATGACTGAGTATTATGAGGCTACTGATGAATGTGAATGAGACGAAAGAAGTATGTTTGGATCTCAGCAAGTGGAGTGAAGTTGTTACCCCGATGGGAGAGAGGTGTGACAGATAAAGGTTTAATGTAGGTATGGTATGTATTAAGTAAACAAATAAATACTATCGTTTTGCAACTGCCTATTTCTTTTTATCTTGAACTCAGAGCCAGACCAAAATAATACTAATTCTTATCACAATAGTCTTAAGTCTGAACCTTGAACAATTTCAGGGTCAACCGAAGCGGAGCCCCTCATGAACCACGTGGACGGAGACCATGATGATCGTAGCAAGCCTTACATTGAGGATTACTTGTGGAATGGACAGAAACCTGGGGTTCAAAGGTTGGTCGCTTTGCTTCTCATCCCGTAGGGTACACCCTTCCCCCATTACGATGCGCACAGGCGATTTTTCTCGAAGACTTGTCACCGTGTATCTCACATACATTATACGATATCGTAGTGTGCGAGCTTTCAAATGATACTTCGTGGTGACCAATCTTTGTGTCTAGAATTCTTGAAAGGTGCGTATCGTAATGGGAGAATGGGCTTAAGTTTAAATCTGTTTCGTTGTTATTATATTTATTGGCTTTTGATGGGAATTTTTAACGAAGAGTTTTTACCTTCTTTCATTTGAATCGTTTCTTTTATAACACTTTATGCGGCCTGCTAACGCACCAGCGTTTTAGTCGCAATTGCGTTGAAATCTCACCGAAACCGCGAGTGGACCGCCTTCCGCAGTTCATGTTTTTAATATCAATCGTTATGTTGCCCTGTGACCGCGTCGAAACCGTAAGTGCGTATGCGTCCTAAAGAGGTTAAAATGTCATAATTACGAAACAGACAATGAAATATCAACAACATTATCATTAATATAAGTACTTCTATCTCATTCAGACTTTAACAAAACTGAATATGTTTTGCAACAAGTTTGAATGTAGCTTACGCTTAACATTTTCATAGTGCTTTTATAAATCTATCTACTTTTATATTTATCTTATAGATTGTTTTAATATTTCGTTTCACGTGCATGCTTTCACATATAAATTTAACAAAACAAAATACAGTTTTTGTGTCATAATGTTTCAGAGATATAACCTACAAAGAAAAGTATATTAACTAAGTAATATATCATTTCCATCACTAAATGCTTTGCTTACGCTAACGCGGCTTCTTCGCAAATGAAATTAAACACACAAAAGTAACAAATGAGAGTGAAAAACAAAACTCTATCTTATAAAAGTCATTTCGAATCACATCTCAACACAAATTCACACTAAAATCACACAAAATAAGTAAATATTTAATTTATAAATTAGTACATTATATCTAATTAATATATTACTTGAGAAATCCGTAAAAATCCGGACAATTGTATAGCAAAGATTCGTAATTTTTTAATACATAATTTTGTAGAAAATATTTACGTATTACATCTAAGTAACTATGTAGTTTAAAAATTATAATTTTATGCAAATGTTTCATTTAAATACAATTTTATAGATGCCATAACTCTTTCAGGTGAAGAAAAAAAATGAGAAAAAATATTTTGGGTAAAATCACTGCTGTAGCTTTCAAAGATCAATGTTTTAGCTTTGTGTAATTGTGGTGAAGGAAACTTTGGGCTAGATTACGATAACGTGGCACAGAACATGTTGGTACCTATCTGCGTATCCTAATCTATTAATCCAAGGATCTTGAGGGTTAGACCTTTAAATATTAAAGGCATTATCCCAACAAGTCCTTGGATATGTATTATACAGGGTGTAACAGAAAGGGTATATAAAGCCGAAACACAGCGATAGTCCTCATGAAACTGAACAACTTTCCCCAAAGAACATGGGTCGTAACTCGAAAAAAATTTTTGGATCGCCCATACTTACTCGATCAGCTGATCGGGCATTTTGTATGGGGAGGAACGCATTATGACGCTTTATAGAAATAATATGGGTAGAAACACATTGTGCTTTTCATCATAATTATTTCTATGAAGCAGACAGTCTGTTTCTAGTTTTACGGTATTTGGTACTCCCACGTTATGGACATTTTGTGACCATTTTGATGCTTTTCTCCGCATCATGTAAATGTAACTGGGACATGCCATATGAGAATGTTATTGTATCCAGTCCAAAGTTTCGCTCACCAAATGTTCTGCCCTCAATCCTTCCGACCAAAACACTGGGTAACGCAGAACAAAAGTCTAAATTTCGTTTTTGGTATTTGCTTACTAACTTCCTCACGGTGGCGGTGGCGATGTTTAGGCCGAGTAGACTAGTCCAGACTAACTTTAGAAGGAATGAAAGTCCTAGATTTTATCTGATATCAATGTGTCCTGCACTTGTCAATGTGAACGTTCATTCAAGTTTTTGTTAGATTGTATGTCGTTGTTTCACCTACACTTCTATTAACACTAATAGTTTGGAACCGAGAGTCCACACTGTCTCAGTCTATCTAGACTCTTCCAGGACTACTCACCATTGCGAGCTTACGATTATTTGAAGCATGTCTAACCTTACTAACGGCTCGAGCTGTTTCTTTTGCCGCATCATCATTCAGAGATATCCAACCGTCTAAGACAATCAAATGGAATTTTGCAGAAAATCGACGTTCCGTAGCGCGCTATCGGCCCTCATATCCAACGGGGAGGATCGTACCAAAGATAATAGGAAACGTTACAAAAGCGAGTACAAAAAGAAATTTAGACCGTTCTCTCAGTACGTGTATGAGGCGTCTAAAGGGACATTTACGAAATGCAGGGGGAAAGGGAAGTCGAATGAGGAGGCGAGAGAGGCGAGCGAGAGGATGCTGGAGGGGGTGGGTTCGGGGGCGGGGCGGGACGAGGAAGACAGCGCCAGCACGCTGCGGGCGGCAGGGTTACAGCCGCTCGGCCGGTCGCAAGGGGACTCCTGGTACCGCGAGGTGCTGGATCTGCGCAAGCGGGCTGGCGAGTACAAGGTCTGCCGCCAACTACCACTATACCTCTACCCTCCCTAACAACGCAACGGACCATAAGAAAAAAACTAAACCCGAAAAAATCATCGTAAAAAAAACAAAAACCGTTGCTAAAAAAATCTAACTCAATAGGACTCTGTTTACTTCTTTAAGACGTATTTTTGACACTTCTAAAATGACCAATATTAGGTTACCTGGAACACGACATACTTAGTACTTAGCTAAACATCAGAGCCAAACAAACTTCCGAAACAAAAAAGAGGCAGTAGGTAATTTGTTCAATTCTTCTAGTTTGAAATCACTGTATAACCCAACTAAGGGCGTTTTCCGACTAGCCTTTTCAAAGCGCGTGTACGTGCGAATACGCGCGTATGAAACGCTAGGTCTGAAAACGCCCTAAATACAAATGAATGAAACAAATGGCAGGTTGACAGGCGTTTATTTAAAAAGTTGGGTAGTACAATAACAGTGTATTCAAACGACAGTAGTACAACGTTTGCTTTGGCTCTGCATCATGCATCATCCATACTGAAAGGAAACATTTTCGACAGTACCGCGGCTGGGGCACCGAGTTAGCTCCCGAACACATCACCCAGCTTTACAATAAGCAAATTGAACTGTGGTACCAAGTGTCGAGGCGGTCGTCCTTGTCGGCTCTATCACTCGCTTCCACCAATCACAAGTAAGTGATGCACTTAGCGATCCGGCACGAAGGACCAGGAAAAACTAATTTCAGTTTTAAACTGAGATTTTTTTAAGGGACGGGCCCTTTATCACTTACTGATAAAATTTAACTGACGCTTTAGGGCCTGTTTCAAGATCCACAGATAAAAATTAACTGACAGATAAACCTGTCCATTTCAAAAAACATGACGTTTAAGACAGAGACAAGTATAAAACATCTGTCAAATTAATTTTATCTGCAAAACGGGGGCCATGTGCCTGTCTACAGATAAAATATATCTGACGAATATTTTATACCTGTCTCTCTAAAACGTCATGTTTTATGAAATAGATATCTATAGGTTTATCTGTCAGGTAAATTTTATCTGTAGGTAGAGAAACGGGCCCTAAGTCTTCTAAAATCTAAAGCCATTGCCTTTCCAAGATACTTTAATGCCCGTCGTCATCATCTCCTAAGGTAAGGAACTCCTTAGCAGCACTAGTGATGTTTACAGACGTCAGTTGTACTGCTAGGGCCATTAGGGGTCCCTAATCTTTGGAGTTGGTTGGTAAAAACGGGCAGAAAGCTCCCAAAACAAAAATATTTTTTGTATTTGGTCCTTCGAGCCGGATTCATTTCAGTTGGAACATAACCATAAGTTTGATTAGTTGCAAAGAGGCAAGCGAGCAGAGAATGGCTTAAAATGCAAACGAAGCCATGTACCATGCTAAATAATGTAGTTTGAATCATCAGCCTGTTTGTATTTTGTTTTGAACATCTGGTTTTGATGATCAAGGTTTGGTAGGTTGGGTTGAACAGAAGCAAGCAGCGATTAGAAGATAATGTAATAAACTAGAAATTGCCTCTGTATATTCTAAAATTCTAAAACTTTCTCAAAAAACTTAAGAAATCTGTGAAGATCAAGAATATCTACATTAAAATCGAAGAGTGTGACAGTCTTTGTAACACCCTAACACTCAAACTGCTGAATCAATTTCGATAAAACTTGATAAAATCATCCATCAGCTAAACACCATCCATTCCAACAAATCTCACGCTACCCTCATTTTCCAGAGCCCTACCCCGAGACGAGAAAGATGGCAAAGAATCCAAGGGTACATCTCCGAAGAAGTTCAGGTCGTTCCGTTCAGCTCCTCATCAGTCAATCCACGTTAAGTTGCAAGAGACGAAGGCCCAAGAGCGGTCTCCTCATAAGACCTCGCCCCAGAAACAACGGAAGAAGCTTCAAGGTCATAGCTTTGATGAAGGTGCTGCTCAGGATGGTAAGAATTTTGGTGATTAGAAGCTGAAGAAAGCTTTTGGTGATGTAACACACCGTGCGCGCTGTTATTTTATGCGTTCCTCGTAGTGTCAGACGCATGCGATCGACGGCATCAATCGATGATATGCTGACAAGAGCGTTTCTCTTAAAATGCTATAATGATGATACCGCTAAGAATCTTTTTTTTCTTCTGTATAGGTCACAAAACGTCAAACAACCTTTATTTGGACCGACTTTTTTATAACATTTCTTAGATATAAGATTGCTACCACGGATTTGGACACCTCTACTTAACCACGGCCGCTCTGTCAAGAGCGAAGCGACAAAGAAAAAGATTGCTTGAATATCTTTAGAGATGTGAAATAGTAGATCGAAATGTGCTGCAATGCAATACGAACTCAATCAAGCAACTCCTCATACCTTTCAGGCTCCAAGCCGGAGCCGGCGGCGTTCCGCTCCCCGCGGCGCCGCCCGCGCTCCGCCGACCCCGCCCCCGCGCCGCATGCCAAGCACCTCCCCAACGGACACGAGCCGCATCCGCGCCCTGCTAAACCTACTGGTAACGGAAACTTTATATGTAGTTAGATCTTTATTGTCATTTATTTTGGATTGATATATTGGACATATCGAATTAGTTGCTTGCATAAAAAGATGACGTCTTTGACTCATCATAAAACTAACATTTAAATAATGTGCCTAAAATTTACTTACTTCAACATACAATTATATTTAACCACGGACTTCTGCAAAGAAAGGCAATGTTTTCGCATTATGCTTTATAATAATATCGTAATTGACACGTTTTAATTAAGGAAACAGGCAACCCTAAGCATTTCGCATGACATTCGAATAACGCCTTTGCTTATAAAAGACTATACCTTATATGATGTTTGGATAAGAATATCAATGGAAGGAATACTGAACTGCGTTGGGTCGACCGCGAACAGGTGGCAATTTCGGTCAGCCACGCACTGCTTCCATAATTTAGATGCGAGTGGTTTATACTGATCACTTTGCGACGATGATGATGAAGAGCGTCCGAAGATAACCTGTGGGATACCTTTGCCAGAGACCAAGTTACATAGTTTTCACTCTTATCTTTAGGCAAAACGTTTTAAATATCGATTTAAAAAATGTATAAAACTGATACAGTTAGGTATCTAAGTTGTCATATGCATAAATGTTGTTAATTAACCCTCCCTTTGGCTTCGCCGTAGTCGGGTGAAAAGACAGCAATGAAGCGAAATTTTGGATAGATACTTATTTCTAGAATTTAGTACCGACATCTTAACCCAAGTAGGTAGGTTTCTTCCCTTTATTTTTTTTTTTACTTAACTATACTTCTACTTAGTTACTAACTTAGTTCTTGTTTAGTACAAATCTACTATTGTACTCTGTTGTTAATCGATGTTTAATAAAATAAGTGTTGTGTTCCTGCCTGGTGCTTGTCCCCTTCCTCAACGAGGATTTGGCTCTATAGATACCTATGTATTTTATATAGGTACTTACCTACTTAATATTCGTAAAAACAGATAAAAGTAAAAGGGTACATATATTGTACCATGGAATTCCGTGCGTTTGTAAACTTACTTATATTGGAGTAATTATCTAGGAAATAAAAAAAACATTTCTATTATAATATAGGTATTTCAGAAAAAAAATATGAAGACAAATTTACCCTTATAAAATAAGAAATTAAAAAATAAGGGTCAGTTTCGTGAACGCGACTGAATGGAATCAATCAAGGCTTTCGAATCTAACCTAACTTGAAGTTCATAAAATAACTACGCCATGCTGCAAAATCATAGCAATGTTTTTTTTTAAAGTAGGAAAAAAAAGAAAGAATTTAGAGCCAATCCTCATTAGCGAAAAGTTTAGTAGCAAAACATTTCTTGTAGGTCTGCCGTTGAATAGAGGCGCTAGTTGTAGAGTTAGGTCATCGTCGCGAGGCGGACGATCGCCCTCCGCGCCGAGCAAAACTGGGGCTACAGGCCCAGGGGCTACAGGGGCAACAGGGGCAACAAAGCCATTGGTCATTGGGGCAACAGGAACGCCGGGCCGGGGCCGCCGCAGTCGCAGCGTGTCGAAAGTGGGCATAAAACTGGGTGCGTACACCAAGTGGCAGTTGCGTCGACGCTCTGTTTTAAATGAATAGCAACAGCTTTATTGTGGCGATACTTTCATGAAGGTGTTAAATGTTTGGCCTGTATTACATACAGGTATAATATATACCTTTACATAGATATATGTTATAAAAGTATAAAGCAATTTTATTTAACATTTTACATAGAGGAAAGACCATTTAAGCTCTGCCAAATAAAAAAAAGAAAGAAGCCTAAGTAGGTTATGGTAACATTTAAAATTGTCATTTGCACAGGTTTCTTAATGATCAATGCAAATGACGATCTTCAGTGATACCGTTTTTTTTAATCTGTAGTTAGTTGTTTTGGCAGAGTTAAATTGGTCAATCTCTTTTTTTAACCTATTTGGCCACCATTTAATGCCGTACTGAAGCATCGCTACTTTTTCAGTCTGTAAAGCTTTTGTGTTTTAAGTTTGATTTTTGGATTGGCATTCGGTTTTTTAAGCCTAATTCTGCGGCTTTGTAAAATTTATTTTTAAGAGCCTTTTTCGCATTTTCTCAAGAACTTGTTACAAAAAGCCTCTTAAAGAATTGCTTATGTGTTTGTGAATATTTTGTTTCGTTTTTGTTTTTGTCAGTGCGTCTACGCAACGTTGGGTCACGTGAAAACCGCATTGGCACCTAAAAGGGAATGGCTTTTCACACCATGTGGAGTGATTTGTTTGTTCGATACCTTTCCGTGTGTTAAGTACACCTGCACTCAAACCACTTCCAGATTGTAAGGGGGAAAATTACTATTGAAAATGTTAACTTCGAAAATGAAAAATATTTAATCTTGTAGGATGCTTTTGACATCGTCTATGGCACCTTCCTACTATTTGAGAGGCTAGTTTGTCTGAAAATAGGTACGAAAAACAATGTATCTATTACAGGGAGACTCAAGCAGGCTCTCAAGCCTTAAATTCTTTAATTTAAAACCTCTTTTTTACAATTTAGCGAGCTAAATAACATCAGGGATTAATAGGTAGGTAGGAAGTTAAAGAAATGGTTTTCATTTTTTAAAATGTTAAATATAGTTTTCTAGTGGTTTTATAATAAACAATAGATGTGATAGTGTAACACAAACCTAGCCCGTAGTACAAACGCACTAATAAATGTTTTTTTGATATAAAAGATCACATAAATATAAAATTAGTAAACTTATAGCTGTTTAAATGTTTCCCTAATTGGTCATTTAAAAGAATGCATTAAAATAGTTTCTAGAACCTTTTAATTTGCATGCGATGTGTTTATTTCAAACTTAGCTGATTGGCAAACTCACTAAATGTTAGATTTAGGTTTAGATGTGTTTTGATGTTCTTCCTGTGGATATTTCTGTTTTAGGAATGTTTTAGACGTCTGTTATTTTTAATTTTTCTTTTTTGTTACTTTTGTAACGTCTTAAACGTACGTTTTTATAGGTTTATGGTCCATTTTTACTATAGAAAAAAACAAGTTATACTTACAATAGAAAAAATCTTAAAGGGCATGTAAAGGTAACTTATGTTGCCCAAAAAAATGTCAGACATATCAAATATAAAGATCGTTCGTTACTTAAATAGAAATAAAAAACATATGTAACAAAATGATTAAACAAAAACAGAAATGGACCACAACAGTAGTCAAACGGTATCATATTTCATTACATCCAAATTCACAGACGATGAGATCCCGTCGCACCGCAGCGCCTCGGTCGCAAAAGACCACTTCTTCGACGACTCTCCGGTGGTCAAGTCACCGCCAGAACCGACCCGGGTGAAGTCACCGGAACAAATGAACATGCGGTCCCCAGACCCGGTCAACTGGACCGTCCCATTGGACACGGGGAAAACCTTCACCGTAACGCAAAACGTCAAAAGCGGTGAGTCGAAGTTGCTGAGTAGACTCATCGGAAGTAAATGTAGTTAGACTAAGTATTAGAATAGTTTTGAGGTTAAGTATTGGGACTATATTTTGCCAAAGACAAAAGTGTCGGTTATTTGAAATTAGTCTCTTTTTTGCTCTGTAATAAGGGAGTATCTTCTTCGGTGGTGGTTTTGTAAAATACTAGGTAAAAAGTTTGCACTATCAAATGTACAAAGCGTTTAAAATTTGCACTAAAATGTTTCTAAAAGCAATTGAAAAAGATGCTCTTTGTAACAAAGTTTAAAGTTACAAAAACTAAACGCATTGTTAAATTGTAGGTAAGCAATAATAGGGGTCTGGGCAAAGCAATCACACTTTCATGAATCCACAGAACAACACGTAGTTTTGAAACAAACTCATACCATCAACTTTATTTTGAAATATGGCAACCCCATAATAGTGAAGAACGATGTAGAAAGCTTGCAACACTGACACAGAGCTACACAAGTATTTTTCCAAACGCAGTGATGAAAATCACCCTTAGGAAACATTTGAAACTCTTTCATGACATTACCATACCTTTTGTTCTTTCGACATATTAACATCTTGTTTGTGTTTGTTTAATTTAAGATAATTTTCCATCCACGAATTATTTTTTATTTGAACATTGCATTATGTCCGCAGATATTTATACCCAATTTTCTATTCTTGTCAAACTTGGCTGAATGTCAAGTGATCTTAAACTTTTAATAAAAAGAAAACTAAAACGTCAAAATCCTGCGGACATAGAACGTAACGTTCCCGTCTCACTTCATCAGACCATACAACTCGCTCACCATACTTTCAGATGAGAGCGTTAAGCGCCCTAGCTCTGAGTTTAAGGGTGGCTCCGTGGCTGAAGACAGCGCCACCGTGAAGCCGGCAGGTACGACGACCACAGCCACCGCCTAGACCATCGGCCATACACCTCTTATTGTGTGACAGACAGCAATGTGACAGTGAACTCTACGCAGTATTAGAGATCACTGCCACTTAAGCACTACACACGACCGACACCAGAAAAATATATAATCTGTTTTATATTATATCTATTAAATAGTTCATGATTAAATTGTGTTAATCCAATAACTGAGATGCTTTTATTTATTTTGACCGTACTCCGCTGAGGCGTCAACCACGTATGTATTCACTCGTTTGTGTGTGTGTCTGTTTCGATGTTTGCGTACACTGTCACTGTATGGCACTTTTGAATTTTCCTATTATTTTTCCATCTCATGTAACGTCGTTCACTTTGCATGCTGCCTCTCTTTCAACGGGAAGATGCCGCGTGGCTTTAAGCACAAAATTATAAAAATAATATTATAAAATCACATGCAAGCTTAAACAACCCAATTGGCACTATGTATAAACTATTGGCATCTTTTCGGTTACTGAAACTGTTTCCTAAGTGGAATTAGTCGACTAGGGACGTTTTAGGCTGTCTTAGACTAGGTGTAGCGTCATTCAAGAAAATCATTTACCATTTAAGCTACCATTATACTGAAAAATATTTCGAGCTAGATGCATGACTGATGTAATGATATTTATTTTCGAAATGTAAAAAAATATATTATCTACAAAAAAAGCATGTTTTTTTTAGAAGGTAGCATGTTCAGATGAAAAAGTCTTTCATATCATTTATATAGAAACAATCAATACTTTACCTAAACTAGAAATAAAATAAAAGAGTAAGTACTTAATAGAGTAGACAAACATCCTTATGCAATAAAACTATTTAGCTAGGAAACTAGACTATTGGAAAGATTCACCTCTACCTTTAGAAAGTGTTATTGCTAATGTTATGTAATCTATCGCTATAAAATATAATATGTAATTCAATGTATTATTAAAATGTATCAACGTGCTTTTTATTGTTACTTTGGAAGTTTCTTTTAGCCTCATACCCCCTTACTACAAAACGCGTTTTAAATATAGCTCTAGGACTAATGTCATTTATCTGAGTTTATTCTGGGACTACTCATAAATAAAACCCGTTTTGTTATAAAAGGGAATAAGTGCAACATTATAGATAGGTAGGTACTTACATAAAAGTTTTATTATGCTCACGAACTTACAATCTTTCTAAATAAATTATTAGTAAAGCCAACACAAAAAACTATTTGAAACTTCCAAAACGAATCAAATTAATACGTCAAACAAATAAAATAAAGTATACAATGATTATTACAGAAATCGCTCCGATCCACCACCAACAAATGTCTCCGATTCGCTCTCTAAAGAAGAGCGAGTCACCAACCAGCCTGAGCAAGCGCACGGACAAGACACCTACAACCCCTATCAGCTTGACACCCATCGATGAAACCAAGGCCTTAGACATGAAGCAGGTTAACGCCGTCAACGGTGTCAACGGCGTCAATGGCGTCAACGGCGTCAACAGCAACCAACTAACCCCCGAAACCCCAACCCAAGACCCGATAAAAGAAAAAGATGTAGTAAAAAAGTCGACTGAGGCCACTCAGGTCGCCCCTGGTGTAGTTGACACCACGGTTGTGAATGAGGCCCCAAGTACCGGGTTGACCGCTGCTGAGGTCCTCGATAGGGCCCGCACGAGATTTGATAAGTTCTGGGGAGGTAAAACTGAGGAGGACAATGTCTAGGAGATACACGTTAGAGGTCTTTTAAGCGTGGATTGTGACGTTTAAAAAATATCTTGAAAAAAATTGTGATGTTATTTTTTTTAATATCACGGAAATGTAAGTAACACAGTAAAATAAGTTGCGAATTAATTAAAATGTTATCTAAATCACTGTTACCTTTCGTGATATTAAAATGAAATAATTAATAAATTATGATTGAAAAATTTTCACGTCACAATTAGGGCTTGCATTCGAATATTCGAATTATTCGAATATTAAATTTTTTCGAATATTCGAATAGTTGAATCAGTTATTCGAATATTCGACAATACGTTAAAAGTTCCCTTTGTGGTCGTATTTTTATGAATTTGTCTATGTTTTTTACTCAAAATAAAGAACTAAGCAAAACTAATTTGAATGGCTTGGTTCCCGCAGCGTATTAGGAAATCATCCATCATCTCAACGCGCGGCCGTGTTGAACAGGAGGATCTTTTGCGATACGCCAACGCTGCGTTGTGTCGCGGAAATCATCCATCGCGTCAACACCAAAAACGTGTATGGTTTGTTCTGGCATTCAGATTTTGCTTGTCCGGTATTGCTACCCGCGTTCAACACGAGGATGCATTGAGCGCGCGAATAAAATTTTACCGCGCCGAAATCATATTCGATATGAGCACGCAATCAGCTCCTTCGGCTCAACATACTTCATTTACTTAGTTACCTAAAATAATAAACCCATACAATTTGATGTGTTTATTAAAAATATACCTACATTTTAAAATCAAAATAATTAAATTTAATTAATTTATTTTAACAAATTATGGTTTTAACTTTTTTATTTTTATGTTTAAGTAGGTTCATTACTGAATACAGTAAATTCAGTTGTATTTATCCGCTGTACCCATATTGATCTGTGATTGGCTAATGTTAAAAAGATATGGCCTGATGCTTTTCTCAACGCTACCGAAAGAGACAAACTATCTGCGAAACGAAAGATAACGTGCGGCTCGGAGAGAAGAACACTTCGATTGCGTGCTCACATCGAGGATGATTTCGGCGCGGTAAAATTTAATTCGCGCGCTCAATGCATCCTCGTGTTGAACGCGGGTAGCAATACCGGACAAGCAAAATCTGAATGCCAGAACAAACCATACACGTTTTTGGTGTTGACGCGATGGATGATTTCCGCGACACAACGCAGCGTTGGCGTATCGCAAAAGATCCTGCTGTTCAACACGGCCGCGCGTTGAGATGATGGATGATTTCCTAATACGCTGCCTAATTATCTGCTGTGTGCAATAATACATATAAAAAATATCTTTAGTTACCTACTTTACCTACATAAATAAATGATTAAAAGGTAAAATCTATTAGTAATAGACAATGTTTCATATTTTAAAGTTCAAAATAAAAATTCCTATTTCTTCCTTATATTCTTCTGATTATGGAGGTTTCAGTATTTTTGGAGAAAAAAAATGGATCAATAGATTTGGTTTGTTACCTTAGGTCGGGCCAAATGTCATTGTCATTCATCAACCATACATAAAGGATTGTCAGCCTAATATTTTAGATTTGTTTAAATCCTGCTAATTTTATTATTCAAACTGAACCAATTACAATAAAAATAAATAATTATAAAATGTTACAGTTTTTAACATATAAGTAGCTATGCTAGAAGATATTGTTTCTGCCTTAATAGTGTTATTTCGACTAAGTTGTATGTTCTCTACTCTTAGTTTCGGAAGGTAACAAATGTTCTTTGTTTTAACTTTGTAACCCTTTGAACTGCCAAATGTCAACATTTTTTTTAATTCATGAAATGGTCTCTTGAGCATAGGCTAATTTATAGAGCTGACAAAATGTACTTTTACGTCTTTTAGAATGAGAAACTTTAATTTATTTATTTCACACTGAAAAAAATCATAAAAAAAAATAGGAATTTTTAATAGTTTTCTTCTAAAGAATGAAAATAAGACGTAAAAAAAATGAAACATTGTCAATTGTTGTTTCATGTTTATTGTTTATTTTTGTGCATCTAATAATAATGTACGGATTTATATTAGTGGAATTAAGCTGTGTTAGTCGAGAAATTGCCATTTAAAAGGAAAATAACATTAAAATCGATGCTTTTTCACTATTCGAATATTATTCGAATTATTCGAATAATTTCGAAAAAAAAATCGAATATTCGAATACCAAATTTTTTCGAATATTTGCAAGCCCTAGTCACAATGCACATTAAAAGACAAAATCAAAGTAGGAAATGTTTTAAAAATGGATAAAAATCAAGAAAAAAAGCTTCGCTTTATAACGACGACTGTATTTATGTATTTATTAATTTAATATGTACTTTATAAAAATTAATACGATCACTGTCTATTTAATAGGAGTGTGGTGGCTTGTGATAGTAGTATTGATCAATAATGACGTAGATAATTATTAAATAATTTCAATTTTACTTGTTAAAATTATAATTCTTATAATTATCAACATTTTTGAATACCTACGTGTGAGGATGAATTTCGTTCGTTAGATAGGTCACACTGTCTATGTTTTAAGAATTTTTGTTTGTGTGAACGAAAAACGTTACGTAAACTGATTATTAAGTTTTAAATAAGTAATTTTGTGCAGGAGCCAGTAACCTTAATTAAACAAAAATTTATTCTTAACCATGGAAATAACTTATGTCTTTAAAAAAATAATAATTAGGTATTATTGTTCCTATAAGTGTCTATTGTTTGGACTGAGCATGTAGCTGATGATTGATTTCTTTCTTTTTTATGCTCAAATTATGCTTGGTTATATTTTTTAAAATTTTTATGAAGCTTTTCAATTAAAATAAAGCAAAACAAAAATTGTACATGTCAAGTTACGTTCTATGGCGACATGCCAGACGTGCGTTCAAATATTACAAATCAAAAAACTTAATAACAAGAAATACTTAACATTCATAAAAACAATAAACTATTTTTCGGCTATCTTAATACGTATCAAATCAAAGGCAATGTATACCTATATAAATTATGCCGTCCAGTGTAGTATTTTTGGCAAAACATTTATTTTGTAACATTTTGTAGCGAGTGACATCCATCCTGCATTAACTTTTTGAACATACGTATATTTTTCTTTTGCTCAGCTAACCAATCAGAGCTCTTTATTTTTGGCGCGGTTTTTTATGTTTGCAAGACGCAAACTTGTAGAAAACTTCGTAAGAAAAGTAAGATATACTTTTTCTTTGTAAAAAAATAAAACATGGAACTATCCCGAAGAGTTTGCAGAATATGTGTTACAGAAACAGATTTCAATATATCGTTACATAGCAATTACTGCCGTAAAACCAATATGGTTGACAAAATACTGGTTTGTCTGAAAATCGTAATTGAAGAGACGGATTCGAGTCAAACTATATGTTATCGGTGCGCTAATAATGTCGAGAAGTATTACGAATTTATGAGTTTCGTGAAGAAATCGCAAACTAGGCATAGTCAGTACGAGGTTCACCAAAAGAGCGCCGAATCTCCATCTAATTTCAACCGCCGCATTACATCGTACGTTCGCGAACAGGTAATCGATGATTACTCATTTTCATTCCTCGAAGCGCCTAACGACAAGAAACAATCAGAATCGAGTCCATTCTTTTCTTATTTCTCGCCGCCACAAAAACAATCGAACGAACCTTTGTGGAAGGCACCTCGGCCGACGCAAGATAAGAAAGACGAATGCAAAATCCCGCGCAAAGCCAAATCTAGGCAACATTCTAGAGATTTCTTCGAGTCACAATCTCAAGAGACTGACGAGCCCGAGCCAGTCAAGTCCTTAGACTGGAAACTGACTCCCGACGAAAACATTATAAAAAGAGTCAAAGACAAAATCTTCGGACGATCTAATTTCTAACTTCAGCGAACTAAGAAACACATATCTTTCCCACTCGCACGATGGTAGAGTGAACATTGTAAGATTATTTCTTAGACTCGCGGAGATTTTTAGAAATATTGACAAAGTTGAATTTTCAAATTAATTTAATCCCTGTTTAATTTTAATATTGATTTTATACGACTCTTTATCCTTTTGTTATTAGATTGTGTAACTTCTATGGATGACCATAGAAACAGGGTAAAACTAAAGTAGAAATGTATCTTATTTATTATTAGACTGCTATCCTGTTGCTTTGCTCATTTAATACTGGAACTGTATGTAATCAAGAAAGTAGAATGTGTATGGATATGTATAATTTATAATTAGCATTTTTGTAAGCCAATTATTCAATAAATCAGTCCATCTGTTCCTTCCATAAATACTGTACTTACACAAACAATTATTTTCTGACATTATTTCAGTGACTCTAAATACATAAAGAATTAAATTTTGATTCCAATTCTCATACAAAAAATATAGATTCTGATTATCTTAATTAATTTAAATTGTTTGTTATGTGTATTAATTATTATAAATTAATCTCTTTTCATGTAAGATTGATTTCAAAAACTATTTCAATTGAAGTGCAATAGATATCAGTTCCTATTTAAGCTTGGGTGCACAAATATTGACTGTAAAGTTAAAGACCGATTAGCATTTTGAGGCTGCAAAACCAGAAACAGAATAATACTGCCTACAAAACGAATTATGTTTTCTTTTACAAAATTATTTAACTATAGTATACCTACGTAGGTACCTATATCTCAAAAACCTAGGTATATATCTATTTATATTTAGTTTTGCTATTGTGTTAATGAATTTACTATAGAATTTTAATACACTGGACTATCTATTTAATCTTAGTATTCTTGTATTGCAGTTAGGTATGATTATCTATTTATTTACTTAGTTTTATTAAAACTTATTAATACCGAATGATATTCCTTAATTACAGAATAGTAGTACTTACTAGGTTTATACTCAGTTTTTCTATTGTATTAAAGAATTTACTTTTTCTTGATATTCTCGTATCGTTTATTCTTGTAACTATGATTGTCAAATAATTAATTTATTTAGATTTAGTAATATTGAATGATATTAGCGACGCTCTTAAAATGATGATGATTATTTAAATCGTAAATTGATACTCGCAGCCTCAAAATAAGCAGTATTGATCAGTTGTATAGCCCCCAATAGCTGGTAACTAAACAATAGCTTTGCTACGGGTTTATAATAGCGTGTATTTCAGTTGTTTACATCCAAATGGACACTTAAATAAACATTTGAAAATTATTATTTGCATTTTCTTTTTATTACCCCAATCTCATATCAGTTGCTATGGGGTCAATTTCTATAGCAGAGTCGAAGCGAATTTCCAAACTAAACATAAGGCATTCAACGTTAACTCAACAGCATAAACGTTGCCTACTTCTGATATTATTAAAAAGTATAAATTGAGCCTTAGCATACGTGCCCCTTTAGTGGGGACGTTAAAAGGGCTGATAAAGATACGTACCGTGTCTTTATCAATTCAAAAAGTTTAGGATAGAGTCGAAAGCTGTGAAAAAGTCATAATACGGCACTTATAGCACCGTACAGTGCCAATGCTGGGCGTTTTGATATATCATTGAGATACGTTTATCTAGCATAGAAATAAAAGAGAAAATTACGAACAGTTATTCATGACTTTATTTCGTATTTTATCAATTCATACACATATTTCTAGAGAAAAATATTCCCTTGACCACTCTAGACACTTTTATTTATAAATCACATTTAACATCATTATTAAACGCTAAATTTTTAAATTATTTCGCAATTTATGGCGGCTACATAACTTTATGTGAACTTTCAATTTAAATAATACTACAAGCTTTTCGACCGTTAGGATTTAATATATGGCATTTTCTTATTAATTGCAAATAGTTTTACGCGACTATATTTATACTTCTACTATGGAACCTTTATCGAAATGTCAAAAAAAGTTGACTTTTCTTACAAAATAAATGAGCTGGAGGCTTAGCATACGTGCCGCAACATTTATCTCACGTCATGCTGTCCTTATCACATTTAAAACTATTGACACAGACGTAAGCGTGACAAACCCATGACAACGTCTTGTCACGGAGTATATGCTAAGCTAGCTGATCATCATTTTATTAGGAAAAGACAATTTTCTTGACATGTCAATACGGTACTACAGTAAAAGTTGCTTATTAACATGCAAACAATCCCGTAACACATTTGCAATAAATAAGAAAACTCCTCTTTGCAAAGTAATTGTAAAGCTTGAAAAAAGTAGCTCTTATTAAATCCTACAGGTCTGTGGAGATCTGTTTTTATTTCGCTTCAAGTGTTTTGCTTTATGAAAACATGATTTCATTATTAAAGATTAAAAATATCTAACCTCAGTTTCACAAAAAGCCATTAACTTAATCCATTAAACACACTGTCTTCTTCTTGTTTTATAACGAAAGTGTCAATTTAATGAACTGTTATACGTAATGACCTTTCTAGCAACTGACTGTTATGCTGGCTTTAAGACATCTTTAAAAAAATCAATTCTGTTTAAAGGTAATAGAGTTGAATATTTAATGATGCTGGTGTAATATTTTTGTGTCAGGAATAAAACCTATACAGGGTGTAACAGAAAGGGGGTATAATGCCAAAACACAGCCATAGTCTTCATGAAACAGAACAACTTTCCCCAAGGAACATGGGTCGTAATTTAAAAAAAAAATTGCATTCTCACCATCACTCACCATACAAAATGTCCGATCAGCTGTTCGAGTAAGTATGGGGGATCCAAAATTTTTTTTCGAGTTACGACCCATGTTCCTTGGGGAAAGTTTTTCAGTTTCATGGGGATTGTCGATGTGTTTCGGCTTTATACCCCCTTTCTGTTACACCCTGTATAATAAAATATACGTAGGTAATAATTAATTCAAAATGCCTTTAAAACCATATTAAGCGATAACAATTCTAATCCACAAAGTCATGCTATTGAAAAATTCATTGTAACTTTTTGGTCACCGAAATAATAAGTAATTTCGACTAACTAACCTTACTGTTGTTTAAAATTATATAAATTATATTAAGGGCAAATGTCCTTACCCTGTTACTCCATTCAGATACTTCAAACACAACTAGTTATGCGTTAATTTACAAACCAATGAGTATTTATACAATAAAAACTGTTTTTTAAATGAAATTGAAATACAGGTTATGTTTCACTCTAACTAAAACCAAGAGACGTAATTTTACGTAAACTGAATAACTTTTTCCCAAAATGGGTTAATGTATGACAAATGTAGTTACAATAACTATTTTAGTATTTGAACGCACTTTTATAGCTTGTCATTGTATAAGATATATTAAGGCGGGAATAATGACGTTTGTTTGACAGGCCACTCTTTGTCTTGCTCCTGAGCTCAATAAATGTGTGTCCTAGATTTATCTAGTCTTATTAGTGTTTTCTCAAATATAATAGTAGTATAACTTTTTTTACAAAGTGTCCGATCCGCTGATTGACATTAGAAATGGGAATAATAGTCAATTAATTTGTAAATACAGGTGAGATACAAGGTCACAAGAAAATTACATACGGGCCTGCGCAATTGCGCATAATCATAATAATCCAAAATCAGTTCGCTTGTTAGTAGCTTCGATACTCCGATGCTCATTTGTTGTGTCAACTGATTTTAAATATTATTCTATTAAGAACAAAGTCGATAATAATATGACAATCAAAAATGCTCTGCGCTGCGCTCCGTCAGATGTGCGCCGGCTCTATGTGTCTCTACAGATGACCGATAAAGGAATACAAATGTTTATACCTATTATGGAAGGGAAGATAGTTTTTATCCCATTTCGACCCTTGTTTCTTGAGGAGACTTGTTCAGTGCTTTAGGTATATTACGTCCCTTGGTTTTCGTTATATTGTGAAACAATAAGTTTAATCATTTAAATGAAGGAAAAAATGTAGAAATACTAATCTTCATTGAACATTTTATCAGATAGTCATTTCATTATAAATTCGTGGAAACATATTTGGCGTAAAAAGTACAAAATATTCATATGACGAGTACATAAGAATAAACATAGTTTTTTTATAAAATTGTACATTTCATTTATACAGTTTACTTTAAAAAAAACATTTCATACTTACAGACATTGACTCTTATATTCACAGTTAATTGTTGGAAAGGCCGTTAAAATAATTATTCATTAGATATCGCGACATTTTCTGTGGTGTGCGCGCCATGATTGTTTCTGTCTTTATCATATTCAAACTTTAGACAGAGACGCAAGCGTGGCAATGTCTTGTCGCATCACGTTTGCTAAGCAAGTTTTTTAACAATTAAATGGCTAACGGAACGTTCTCTTTAACGACCTTTTCGACAATTAACTGTTAGTTAACCATAGAATACAAAATTACAGTTACGTATGACATTAAAACATGAAAAATGTGAAAATCATTCCGCCATTTTGGTTGAACTGTCAAAAAATACGTTGAAAAGTGGAGGGAAATTATTTAAATTAAAAAATAGATCACTTATAAATTCTTGCATATGTGCAAGAATAAAGAAGTAATCTATTATAAATAATATAATTTTACGTAACGTAAAACTTTAAGAATATTTTCTTGGGTTAAGTTTTATTTTCGAAGTTCGTTTGTATTTTGTTAAGATTTCATAGCCAATTCTTTTCTTTTTTTAATTTTAACGTTTACGATTTAAATCTGGGTTTAAACTCAAAGTGAATGAGATCTATTAAACTATACGCGTTACGTGAACCAATAATTAACTGGATAGTTCAAACTCAACAAAGGTAACATGAAAACGGAAGACAAACGTACCTCTGATAAATTGCCAATACATAGAAACAGGTGCCCACGTCTGCTAATTTAAAATTGCCTCAGTTGTGTGCTAGCAGAGTGTCATTGATGGCATTTTTGACACATTTGGTATTCTGCAAAACAGTGGCGTACACTGATTGCGACCAAATGTGTCAAAAAATGACATAGACACTCTCGTGGACACTCTGCCGCCACGCAATTGAGTGCATATATTGTAAATTGCAGACTTGGGTCCCAGGATAAAAAAATATAGCTACATCTTCACTGCAGCTTCTTTTCGCGGAGTACTTTTAAATAACAGTGAATTAGCAAAATATGCCATATCCGTCACTCTCACGCCTTCCATCGGGGTAGGTAGAAACCACTAGCAAAAAAGTATTTGCAAAAATTTAAGAATGTCACCATAAAGTTAACGTGTTGTATTTTCATGATACTGTAAAAAAAAACTGCGGTGCAGATGTACCAATAATTAAATAATTTTACTATAGCAATGTACTGGTAAATATAGAGGTTTTAAGGTCCCTTTTGTAGGAAAATACGTATCGAAAGAAAATTCAGCCGAATTGAGAACCACTTTTATTGTTGTCGGTAAAGAAGACAGTTTTTTTTAGTTCTTTATAACAAATAGTTAAAAGTGTATTTAAAGAAATATATGCAAAGATAAATCTTAGAAATCACTTGACTTTTTCTCTAGACAGTTAAGATATGGCAGATAAGTATCTTAGTTGCAGAAAGGGCCGTAAAAGTAATCATCCATTAAATATCGAAAGACAAACATATCAGGTATAGGTTTAACAGGGCTTTAAATTTAATTACTTTCTTTGCAACGGACTACCTAGTTTTTTACATAAGGTTACTTTAGCCAAAGTAGTATCGCATGTATTCGTCTATTAAAACTCCCGCTACACAAAAAGGGACCTTATATCGTATGGCACTAACAAACTTAATGGAATGTCCAGAAGCTAATGATAAACGGATTAGACCTAGAAAACACGGTGAAACGCAACTGCAACGCAACTGAAACTGCTAGTTACTTTTGAGTTGCATCTAAGTTTCTGCTATAGACTCCTTTAGAACAAGTGAAATGAAAAAAGCAACTGAAACGAAACGTTTCAAACTAGTTGCGTCGTGTGTGGTTTTGTAAAGAAGTCTAAAGCAGAAACTTCGATGCAACTCAAAAGTAACTAGCACTTTCAGTTGCGTTGTAGTTGCGTTTCATCGTGTATTGGCCTTATAATACGACTAAATTACGTTCGCGTTACATCCCTCGCCGGCAAAGGACAACTTCGACTTTTACATTCGATATCGTTATAAATTCGTGTTCAACTCGCAAATACTTAAAATAATTAAAACAAATCACAAAATTAGGAAAACGTAAAAAAAAACATACGAATTAATAATTAATTAATGAGAGAAAACTTTAAACAGTCAAAAGTATAGTGTTAAAAAGCCGAGGAGATGTTAAAATTGCTTTATGGGTGATGCCAAAGAAACGTTATTTCTGTCGAGAATTTTTGATCGAAATAGTCTTACTGTGTGCATCAAATAAATAAATCTTAAGACAATATTACACAATTCAATTTCGGTTCAATATTACTTTCAATTTCATCGCTTCAACAGCATTGAAACATAAATACATGCAAAGACATATGATTGATTCAGTTAAGTTGATCCATGTAATATCGCCTGATTACTGTGCTTTTCCATTTTTCGTCATCATATTTCGATTCTACTTTCCTCAATTAAATGCGTCAGTAAAATACTGACCCCACGTACGCAACTGACGCACTATGACATCTGCAACACTGTCCCATGTTGCGTAAGACAAGTCTGCTTCTAATCATAATATTTCCATGGATCAGGGGGCTTAGCATACGTGCCGCGACAATTATCTCACGAATGCTGTCCTTATCACATTTAAAACTATAGACAGAGACGTAAGCGTGACAAACGCATGACAACGTCTTGTCACGGAGTGCCATGCTAAGCTAGTAGATGTCATACATAATGCGTAGCGTACATGGGAAAAGTCTGTTTGTAACTTTAAAAGTGAATCTAGACGCGATATACAAGTTTCGATCGAAAATGACAGAAATAACGTTCGTTTCGCTTCACCTTTAATTGGATACATTGGTGAACGAACATTGAACTGTCGTTATAACACGATGTTTTCGTATTATTTTGGGGCGAACAGATTTGGGGTGTGGCTTAACAATTAGACTCGGAACACACTGCAACTACTAGTTTGAAACGTTTCAAAATAGTTGGCGTCGTGTGTGGTTTTTAAGAGTCTATAGCAGAAACTTAGATGTAACTCAAAACTAACGAGCAGTTGCAGTTTCGTTCTCTTAAGACAACCCGTAGGAAATATCTGCGCATCTGGCTTTATGACGTCATGCCGTACGTACTCTTTCAAAGTTACACCAATGTATCCAAAATTAAAGCAAATAAACTATTAACATTACGTAGTTAAAACCTACAAGCATTAAAAATATATCACAATACATTATCTAAATTACAATCTTCTAAATCAAAACTAAGCTACAATTGAGATTAATAAAACATTTTTTTTTACTCGATTACTCAAAATAATTACATCTTTTCATTAAACTTTTTAAAACAAGCGTTTTTCGCTACAATTCCTTGTTTACGTAATTGAAAGAAACTTAAATTAACATTTTTACGCCTCAACATTGTAATACTGAAAAACAATATCTTTATTTTTTTCAATAAAAGAAACTGCGTTTTTTTTTTTAATTTAAGATTACCTTAACAACAAGACTAAAGCTATACACAGTCTAGGGAAAGCTTACAGCAAGTTTATTTTTTTGTTAAGTTTTATTTTATTTTTAAATTATTTTTTAGTACACAACACCGAACACCGATTTTAAACTGGCTCAAACCAGTTTAGACTTAAAACTATCTATTCAAAGAGAACACAGATTATAAGACGAAACGACCAAAATATATCTTTCTCTTTTCATCTCACTATGACTGTTACCTGTCTCTCTTCTACGTCTACTTGAACACACCCCAATATTCCAAATTTTGAAATTTACAACGACGCTGACGCAATTAATAAAAAAAATATTAAAAAGTAACCATGCTTTATATTTAAATTACAAATAAATTAAATAAAACATACAATGTTTTGAAGTTTTTAGCATGGTCACCCAATCCTTCCATTTTGTATCAGTAGGAAAATTCAAAATGGCGATTCTGTTTGGACAAGTGACATTTAACGTTTCTCAAATGTCAAGTACATTCAAAACAGTTCATTAATGTGCCAAATAGTGAACACATCTATGCACAAAGAAGTAATTAAAAGAAAAGTATGTATCAACTTTTCTATTGCAAATTATTATTTAGAATTCCTACTACTTTCAAAACACAAAGACCAAAATATACACAAACATTCGCGTACCTGCGCCGTCATATCACAAACAAGATGAACGGAGACACGTATGCCTGTCCCTTTCCAACACGTAGAGAGGCGCGTCTATTTTTCACCTGAAGAGGAGCTGGATGCCCTCCCCCGTCCTTTTCTTCCCCTTCTATCTTCATCTCTGTCGACTTTCTCAACGGATGGCGTTTCTGGCGGTTTGGTTTGTTGAGCAGGTGGGTTGGGGTTGCCAGTCTAAAATATAATTTTAGTTTTGGTAGTTTTTTACAAGTTATTTTTTATCGTTTTAAGTGCTAATAGAATATTTTTTTAACTCTTGGTAATTTCATCTACAGTAATCAGATATTACCAGAAACAACTTTAGGCTTTATTAGAGGCTCGTTTCACTACTCATATATAAATTTTAACTGACAGATAAATCTATGTCTATTTCATAAAACATAAAGTTTTAGAAAGTGGCAGGTGTAAATATCTGTCGGTAAAATTTTATCTGTATGGTGAAACGAACCCTAATCTTTTAATCTATCAAAGTTCTCTGTCTTTGTCTCAAACATCTTTTTATCAAAGAAATTTGATAATTTATATACTCGTAGAAGAATGTACCTTTTTCTTAGCGTGTTTATCAGGTTTCCGAACGCGATGGTCGTCGTCCTCGCGCTCCCTGGTCCCCTTCCGTCCCATCACGCCGAGCAGTTTGCTCACCATACTGTTCTTTGTGCGCGGCTCGCCGCCTGCAGCTATGTCTAGTGTCTCTGATGACTGTCAATAAATACATAAAAAAGATTTTAATTGAGTGGATTTAATAATTAACGAAAGAAGTGTGTTTAGATCGACACATGTGGAGGGAAGTGGTCTATGCCGACCCCGTAGGGAGAAAGGCGCGACGGATATGTATAGGTATGTACTATGTAGAATTACTAGCTAGGATTCTTGGATGAAAGTGGCAATGAGTGGCATTAGAGAGGTCTATGCTCATCAGAGGGCAGTTACAGGCTTATTCCATTCTTCTATTTATTTTAAGTTTGCATTTGATTCATCCTGAAAATATTTTCTTTCAATGAAAATTTGGATCGTAGCAAGTGGACGGAAGTGGTCTCTGCCTAGCCCGATTAAAAAAAAGCGTTACAGATATGTATGTATGTATTTTTCTTTACCTTATTTGTATCCAGAGATTCTTGCTTCTTCAAACCCTCATTCTTCTTCGCTTCAGTCTTTTTCGCTTCCACCTTCTCTTGTTTCTTCACTTCTGCTTTCTCCAACTTCTCCAGTTTCTCTTGTTTCTTAATTTCCGCTTTCTCTTGCTTCTCCATCTTCTTCACTGACCCAGCTCTTTCTATTGTTTTCTCTATTTTTGGTTTTTCCTCCGTTTTTGATACTTCTGGTAAGATTGGTTTTTCTTCAATTTTTTCAACTTTTTCAATCTTCTTGATGGATTCTTGTTTCTTGAGTTCAGGTTTTTCTTTCTTCTTGTCTTTTGCTTTGAGATCTTCGTCTTTGAGGCTGGAGTCTGATTTTTTCCTGGTCTTAGGCTGGGTTTCTGTTTGTTGGTCTGTGGTTGACTTTTTCGATTTGTCTTCTATCGTGTGTGTTGTTGTTGTGTCTGTGCTTGACTTGCTATCGTCTGAAAATTAACCAAGAAATTAACCATTTCCAAAAATCTATTCTTGTATGGGACTAAGGCAAGATGGAGAGACAATCTCGACTCATTCAGCGCAGAATGAGGTCTTGGCGCATACTAGAACTGGATGGAGAGCAAGGAAGACCTTTGCTCAGCAGTGAGACGTGACGCGCTGACTGTATCTGTATGGAACTTTAGGTTCACACATATCATGTTGAAGTGAGTTTCGATCGTAGCAAGTGGAGGGAAGTGGTCTCTGTCTACCAAAATGAGAAAGAGAAGTAAGAGCAGAGCATACGTGACGGAGCGCAGCGCAGAGCATTTTTAAGTGAACAAATGAGCATCGAAGCGATTACAAGCGAATGTTGTGTTAACTGATTTTGAATATTATTTTAATGAGAACAATGTCGATAATAATATGACAATCTAAAACGCTCTGCACTGCGCTCCGTCAGATGTACGCCGGCCCTTACAGATATACTATATGTATGTAAAACACCCACCTTGAATATCTCTAGACGTGTCCAAATTGGAGGTGTCGTTGGACGTGTTGAACGACTCGTCGGAGAAAGACAGCGACGCGAACGACGCGGAGGCCTCCAAGTGCGATTTATCTAGGCTCGGTTTAGGGGACGATGTGAAGATGCTCGGTGGGGGCTGCTTTGCTGGGGTTCTGAGAGATAGAAATACTTTATTGTACACAAAAAGATACAGGCAATTATAACGATAATATTGTGTGCAAAAAGAGATAACTTCAATAAAGCAAAATATAAATATTCATATATCTGTAGATTTGGTTTTGAAATTCGGAAGATCGATTTTTCTTTAGATTCATAGTTTTGTGGTGGTGATTGGTGAGTCATAGTTTAGGGAATTATTTGTCTATTGCCGATTTAAGATGTAATTGCTACAGGCAATCCTCAATGAATAGCTTGAATATCAATGGCGTTGTATGACGAGTCTTTTTTCTTCTAAAATATGAGAGGTATTTTTATCATCATTAACTTATTGCAGTCCACTGCTGGACATAGGCCTCTCCTATTACACGCCACTGTGATCTATCTTCGGCTGCTCGCATCCAGCTCCTGCCAGCCGTCTTGCGTAAATCAGTAATTATTTTACATGTCCCTAATTCATCTCATATATTAGAATTACCTATTAGGCAAAGCCCTAGAATGATGGGTCGGCGAATCCTTTTCTTCCGCGATCCTCGGTAACAACGGCTCGTCGGGTTTATCCAGCGGCGGGGGGGTGTTGGGTGCGGGGGCCGGCGCAGGGGGGGCCCGCCACACCACCCCACGCCGGGGCACCACCACACCACCACCGGTGGTCACTCCGCCCACACCGCTCACACTGCCGCAGCATAGTGGGGAAATCGAGCATTTCGATTCTGCTGAGCGGGGGTGTAGTCTGGAAGGTTAGATTAAGTTAGGTAATGTGTTGCCAGAGCCTTATTTTACTAATTGTGAGTTAAATGATGAACGGTCCGTGTATGTATAGCACGTTAAAATAAAAGAAAATAGTTGGTGTTTTATTTTGACATAACTATCAATTTAGATAAAAACTAAACTCAAATTTGTAATAAGTAATGTGATTTCTTTTATTAATCATGTAAATAAACAGATTCTACAAATTTAATAACGGTTAATGAAGAATAATGAATAATGTACACACACAAAAAGCAACAAACAATTACGAATATAGGAATAGTGATAGGTATACCACTCAACTCAGAATAAAATTCTCAATTGAAATAATGTCCCAAAAAAATAAAACCGTTTAAAAACGTCACTCAAGCAGGGTGGCTTATCAAAATGCCCAGTAAGAGTATACGGTCAGCATCATAAGTCGATGAACACGTTCATATTTAGTTCTGTACCTGTCCGGTGATAGCGCGCGTCGCAACAACGGCGAGGCGGGGTCGCGGCGGGCCCACGCGCGGCGCCCGCACTCGCGCGTGGCCAGCGGGGACGGACTGCGCGCCTCACAGCGGCTAGCGGGTTAGTTACCAGTGAGGGGGTGATTGTGATGGGGTTACTTTACTCCAAATGTATTTGTAGACGATTTAAGGTAGAAATAGACTGTTATGATAATCTGCTCCATAGAGATATTACGATTAGAAGCGCACTCGTCACACGCAACGCTGACAACATTGTCTATATAGGACCAGTCTGCCTCTAGCCTTACAGTTGCAAGTTTTTATTAGAATCTCAAGATTTAGGCCGCGTCACATCAACGTCGCATCAGCTGCTTCATGGACACGGATTTGATTGTTTCTACGCAAGATGCGAGCTCTTGTCAAACATTCGTAAAGTATCGAAAACGTGAGTATGATGTGCGGATCCGATCTCAACATCCCGAAAAAATTACGACCCGTTTTTGCAGGATTTATTTACTAGAATAGTTATGCTAAACTCATTAAATATACATTTGGAGTGAAGTAAGTAGATCATATAATTGTTACAAACACATAAATGCCAGCTGCCAGCTGAATATACCCAAGAACAGACAATAACAAAAGTGTTACACAAGAATGAATGTAAGATACCATGTTGAATTCCAAAATGGAGTCTGAATAACAAAATGGCAACCATTTTGTATGGAAACTTTTATGGTACCCATGACTTTTTATGGTGAATATGATAATATATGATAGCATGACAGCTTGTATGGTAAATTGTATAGTACCCATTGTATTGTATGGTAACTTGTATGGAACCCATTTTTGCACGATATGATCACTTTCATAGTACCCCTGACATTGTATGATAGCATGACAACTTGTATGGTAAATTGTATGGTACCAAGAATATTGTATGGAATGTATGGTGACATACCTAGTAGGCGAAGCGGGCTGCGGCTGCGGAGAGGGGGAAGGTGTCCGCGCGAGTGGGGATAGAGGCATGTGTTGTAGTGACGCCCGTCGCACTTCCGCACCGCCCGCCACTAGCTTATGTTTTAGACCGTGAAGGGATGATGGCCTAGAGAACAATGAATATTTGTTAGTTTATGCCAGCGAAGTGGGGGCCAAGTTTGCTAATTTAAGCTAAGCTTTTGTGATCCGTTTGATAGTCGATTGTGATTGATTTATATTGTGTCAAATTTGGTATTCTACTAAAACATATACCAAACGCAATCGCATCGTAGTAATCGCAGAAGCTATGCAGAAGCACGCATTTATATACCGACTTGC
This sequence comes from Anarsia innoxiella, assembly GCA_947563765.1. NCBI lineage: Eukaryota > Metazoa > Arthropoda > Insecta > Lepidoptera > Gelechiidae > Anarsia > Anarsia innoxiella. The sequence continues at coordinate 1,120,162 of OX387415.1, forward strand.
CAACTTATGAACTGCGACCGCAGTGATATAAGATCAAAAGTAGTTCAAAGGCAGTCCGAACGCACTTCAGTAGAATCGCATAATCGTCGCGTAAACCGTTAGTAGAATACAAAATGGTAAAATTTTGCGACTGATGTTCTTTCGCTTTTCTATCGCGATTCTATTGGTGCATTTAGTAATTAGCAGACTTGGCTCCCGGTGTCTGCCTACCCCGATGGGTTAAAGGCGTGATAGATATGTATGTAGTGTTTTATGAATAAGCTAGATTGATTGGTATGACTTTTAGCACCCGTCTCACACTACATACAAATAAAATTTAATTGACAGATAAACCTATATCTATTTCACAAAACATAACATTTTAGACAGTAACAGTTTATCTGTCAGTTAAATATCTGTAAGTGGTGAAACGAACCCTTAATGATAAGGCCACTCTTGCGCATTGTGTACTTAGCTTGTAGTATTTATGTTGTTTTTCTTTGTATATGGTTTGTGCTTTAAATAATTTCTATGTGATAAATGATATTTACCTTTGATAATGTGTGGTGGTGTGCAACGGACTGTCTGCGGAAGGGGAGGCAGACGGAGAGGGGGGGCAGTCCCCACTACCCGCTGTTACCATCTAAAACAGAACGGTCTGTTGAAACAAGATTGTCATAATGCGCTTCATGAGTGGGATCAGTCTCTTTCTACCTGAAATCACAGCTATCAACATCGATTTCATCATGATCACCCCTTTTAACGTCCCCACTGCAGCAGCCCGAGCCTACTCTCATATTCGTCGACAAAGCTCGCACAATGCGGGTAGGCGGATTTCGCATACACCTTCGAATTTCTTTTTTAGTGTATGCAGGTTTCCTCACGCTGTTTTCGTTCACCGCTAAAATATCAACATCAAAAAGAGCGTCGCTCTTGTCGGTGGAGTCTACTTTACTCTGCTCTGTTTTCTGCAGTCCGTTTGAGCACTTGATACGACACAACTCTTTTATTTGATCTGTGTAACTCCTTCGTGGCCCTCTCTTCAGATTTCCTTCTACTATTAAATAGACTGTTATAAAATGTATAGTGTGTGTACCTGATGCATCTCCTGCGAGGCCCTCTTAGTGGATATCCGGCGGAACAGCGAGCAGCGTCGTCGCGGTCGCGGCCGCGGCGGCGCCGACGCTCGTCTGCCGCCACCCACGCGCTTCCTGCCTCCCGCCTGTAAACACGACATAGTGTAAATCTTCAATTGTAAGTTATTTATAGGTGTCTGCACACCAAAGCCACCAAGCAATACGGCTTTGGTCTCATTTTCAAACATTTTGTATAGATGCTCGTGCCGTCGGGCCGACAGCTTTAGTGTAAAGACATTTTTATTTACAGCCAGTAGAAAAGGGCGTCTAAGTATAGGATATGTAATTGAATTTGAATTTAGACTAATTTTTGCAATATTTACCTGTATAGTAGTCTGATCTAACGGCGTCGCTCGCACTGTCGCGTGCGGCGCTGCTAGAAGCAATCTCAGGACCTGGAAAAAATTAAAATCAATCATTCATGATCTAAATCGTTCGTTCGTTTTACGTAGCTACTCACTAAGTGACTCGCTAGGCACGAGACGCCAAGCTAAGCGCCTATCAGTGCGGCACACACTTAAGATAAATACCGAATGTTGAATATATTAGAGAGAAATTAGAGAGTATGGTAGTATACCTGTGTGTGCAGCAGCCCCTGCACGGACTCCCCGTTGAGCTGCGTGATGAGATCCCCCGCACGCAGCCCGGCCGCCCACGCCGCGCCCTGCTCGCTCACCGCCTGCCGTACGACACACGGGTTAGCTTACTTGTGATACATAGCGTGAAGGAAAATAGGGATGTTGACATGTCTTCTTTGGAAATAGTATTATGATAAGCCATAGAAAATACAAAGAGCATCATGGGGGGCTTTTATTAGAGTACATAGCACGCGGAGCAAGGGCTAGTAATATAAATGTCAATGTATATAATTTTTGCTGATGAATAGATTTATGTGAGGATGTTTGTTACAGTTTCACACAAAAACAACTATACAGATTTTGGTGAAACTTAGCAATATGATAGGTTAGACATCAGACTAACATATAGGCTATAATATTTTAACAAAGCATTTTTTTTTTCAAAGATATCTCGATAAAAGCCTACGAACGAAGTGTCGGGCAACCTCTAGCACAGATCATAAACATAAAAACAGTATAATACTCACAGAAACCAAATGATGCATAGTGTAATAGTCGGTGTCACCATAGTACACTCGAACTGTGTGTATCGTGAAGCCAAACCCGCGCGGACCGCGGCGTACTACGATTGGGGGCTTCGACGATTGGATCAGGCTGGAAATATGGTCAAAGTCATTGAGAATCTAATGATTTAGTGCCCGATTCGCCATCATAAGACAAAATTTAAATGACATATTTTATACCTGTCTAGGTTTAACACATCATGTTATATGAAAAAGACATAGGTTTAACTGTAGTTGGTAAAACTGGCACTAAATATAATACTAGATATTTAAAATTGTAACGAAAGAAATGTATTTGGATCATAGCAAGTGAAGAGAGTTGGTCTAAGCTTTCCCAAATGGGAGAGGCGTGACGGATATGTATGTATGTGTATGTAAGATTGTAACATAGCTGAGCTTCATTGTCATGCCGTATTTAGGTTCTATGTGGGTCTGCGCAAAACCTATGGTGTACAAAATAATAGAGATTTTCATTTGAATTAAAAATGATTGTGATAGGATAAGCAAAATATTTTGCTTATTAGTGTTTGGACTGCAATTCCTGTCGTAAGACTAGCTTATTTCAAACATCCATCTATGTAAAACTAAGTAGATACTAAGTAGATCTACTCACGAATGGTTAGCGAGCGCGAAGGGCGAGGGCGGGTCCCGACACGGCGACGAGTCGCGCGACGAGTTGGTCGACGACGTGTTGCCCGCGCACGGGGACCCCGCGCCGCCGTACATTGTACTGTCGTCCGCTGGGAGGACAAATAGGGTGTTAGAAACTTGAAGAAAAGGTCAAATGTACTTCATTTGTTTCGGTCGTTTCATTCATTCCAATTATTCATTCATTTCGTTCATTCCGTTTGTTTGATTCATTTCGTTCAGTCCATTTGTTAAGCCGGTTCCGCAGCTATATTTTTGAACAAACATTTGTTCGAAAATTGAATGGTTTTTTTCTTTATTCTGTCAGCAAAATCATTCAATTCGAACAAAAGGTTTGTTCAAAACTGTTCAAAACATGTAGCAGCGGAGTCTGCTTTAAATTCATTTCATTTGTTTCGTTCAGTTCATTCGTTTCATTCATTCAATCCCTTCACCCGTTCACTCACTACATCCCCTCCTTTTTACCTGGATGTATAACAAGAGACAGTCCCGAAGTGCTGGCCGACCGTCGCATAGACTTCGGCGCCACGAGCGCGATCGGCTTCGACTTCTCCGGCCGGTCGGGCTTCTCGAAACTACGCTCCTCACGTTTTGGTAGGTCGGCGCTGAAAATTATATTTATATAGTTAGGTGTGTAAATAAATAAATAAGGGAATAAGTAAATTAGGCCTGGTTTTTCAATTCTCTGTTAAAATTAATTCCATGGAATATTTTATACCTGTTACTGTCTAAGGGCTGTCGCACGCCTGTCGCAGCGCAGTGCCGAGCTTATTTTTGATTGTCATATTATTATCGACATAGAACTATGGGAACCCATTACAATAAAATTTAAAATGAGTTAATACAACAAATGAGCATCATAGCGACTACAAACGAATTTTGTGTCAACTGATTTTGAAATTTAAAAGTCAATCAGTAAATAAATACTTACAGCCTAGGTACAAGCGCCATAGTGTTGTTATTAATGGCGGGCGAGTGGTGTCGCAGCGCGGCGCGGCGTCGTGCGGCGGGGGACACGTCGTCGGAGTCTGTCTGGGACGACTCCGCTGTAGACGCGCTGCCGCCGCCTAGCATCTGTTTTAAACACAAATAATAACATAGTTTTAACACCAACATTCTATAACCTACACTAACGGCGCACACCTGACCGAGCGCAGCGCAGAGCATTTTTGTATTATTATCGACATCGTTCTCATTAGAATAATATTCAAAATCTGTTAACACAACAAATGAGCATCGACGCATCGAAGCGATTACTTGCGAATGTTGTGTTAGCTGATTTTGAATATTATTCTAATGATAACAATATCGATAAAAATATGACAATCAAAATGCTCGGCTTTGCGCTCCGTCGTACGCAGGCCCTAAGTAGTGAAATAATTACTTACCGGACACTTCGGATGATGATGTTGCGGTGCGGTAGGGGTAGTGGGGGGTCCCGCACTGTCCGGTGTACCGGGCCAGCTGTCTGTACTCTGTGGGCAATACACATATATGTCAGAATTTATGCCGATGGATGTCTATTACTCTTTAAAAACTACTGAACAGATTTTGATGAAACTTTACAATGATGTAGCTTAGTCTTGCACTGCCCACATCCATTGACTACATTATTTTAAGATATTGTGTTATACGACGACAAATGCGTACTAGGCAGCCTCTAGTCCTAAATATTATATTTAAATATCGTACCCTGGAATCATGCGACACCCCGGACGGATGATAATGCCGCCTCCACTGCGGCGAAGTGCTCGAGAACGCGGCGAAGAGTCCCGCGTCCTCGGCGGGCTCGTTCGGTTCCGCCGCCTCGTCCGTGTCCACTTCGCTGTGGTTGTATCTGTCGCAGCGACCTGGTGGTGATAAATAAAACAGGTTTAGTGATTAACTTTGAACTAGAGTGCGGTTTCATGAAATAGTACATGAAATAGGTATTATTTCATAAATAACTGCCAAATTTTCGTTATACAGACCCTGATGCGTTGGCAGTCGATCTTTCGACGATGCCAGAATTCAACAACATGGTCGCCGAAAGTATTGAAATCTGAATCTAACGCGCGCTAGAGTGCGTTTCATGAAATAGTTCTTATGCCGCCATGTTGGCAGCATTGAAAATTTGTACTGGACTGACACCCCAAGTGTGTTTCGCAGTACAAATTTTCAATGCTGCCAACATGGCGGCATAGGAACTATTTGATGAAACACACTCTAGCTCGCGTTAAATTCGGATTTCAATATTTTCGGCGACCCTGTTGCAAAATTCTGGCATCACCGACAGATCGCCTGATAATGATAACGCATCAGCGTCTGTATAACGATAATTTGGCAGTTCCTTGCGGAATAATACCGACAAGGACGGAACTATTTCGTTTTAGCTGGTGTTAAACGCTGTCATACCAACTGAAAATTTTTTGACAGCTTCGTTGCGTTAGTGGACTACATGCGTTATAGTACAAGAAAAGGTACTGATTGATATGTTAAAACGACGACATTATTAAATCATATGGTATTTTTGTACTAGATTTAATGCATTTTGGTACCAAATATAATACAAAAATAGTCGTATACTCACTATCAAAATAGCTAGTGTCCTCATCGTTCTCTAACTGTGGGATGAACTCAGCTTTCCGCCGCAAAAGGTTGTTCCAGTCTAGCCCATAGAAATAAAGGTGTTCCTGCAAATAAGAAGGCAATTTTTATGTAGAAATTTTTATATTTCCTGGGGAAATCCAATCAGTTTTAGGTGTACAATTTTTTCATTATGGAACTTCAAAAACAATATATACTTTGTGAAAACGTCATCAGACACAAATCTTATCTAGCGATCAGTGTCCCACTGCTGGGCAAAGGCTTCTCTTCCCCCCACTACCCAGACATCCATGAAGGTGTCTAGTTCATTTCGCCACTATTTCCTATTCTAGGCCCTGATATTTAAGTTTATATACCTTAACTTGATGCGTGCCGCCCGTACCGAGCCTATCCCGAGGATTCCGAGCTAACAACTCTGTGATAATCGCCCGCGCTTCCACGGCGATCGGGAAATCCTCTTCTGACGGCCATTCGATGTCATCTACATGAAAAGAATATAGATAAATCTATGGTAGGGAGGTAAATATAACTTTTTTGCAATTAATAAATACTAAATCATGTGTTAAGATTAGGGACACTGGTTTAATATATTCATTATCATTATTAGAGTAATACATTATTAATGTAATATTAAAGTTTTATTTATTAAAGAGTTCTTTCTTATTGTTTTGAAGTAACTTGTCCGCCATCTTGATGAGGCCGCCATATTGGATTTGGAATGACGTCACTTTATTATTAATCGTCATTGGTATTAACTCTTACACTACTTCTATACTATCGTCATATACGCCATATTGTCCCGCCATATTGGGTTTAAAATTACGTCACATAATTATGAATAGTTTACGGAACTAAACGTATGGATTCACTTACCATTGACAGTATGAGCGAACAGTTCCTCGGGAGTATCCCCGAAGAAAGGCACGCAGCCGACTAGGAACTCGTACAGTATTATACCCATCGACCACCAGTCCACTGGCTTGCCGTAACCCTGGGGAAATAATAATAATAATTACCGGCAAGGCCCCGCATACTGTGTATACCAAGCTTTAGGCCAAGTGTGTTTCTAGCCATAATATTTCCTCCAATCTTGGAGACGCGGTTTCGATTCCCTGTACCTCTGAGATTTATTTCTCATTTACGGATTGAATATTCGATTACCACTCGCTAACGGAGAAGGAAAACGTAAGGAAACCTGCATACGCATTGAGCCAGCGTAGTGGATTACGGCCTAATCACTCTCGTCTGAGAGTAGGGTCGTGTGTCTGTAGTGGGGACGATAATGGGCTGATGATGATGGCGATGTCATAATGCGTTGCGTACATGAGACGAGTCTGTCTCTAGCGTAAATTTAATACCACAACACGCCCACTGCCACCACTATACTGTATGTGCATGTGTGTTAAGCTATCAACACACCAAAGCCGCCGGCGGCTTAACGTAACTACGCGCGTAGGTACGCAGCCGGGTACGCGCCTCCGTTGCGTACGCAGCACAACAACGTAGATGCGTAGCCCGGTGTCACATCGGGTTACGCCGTAACTACGCGCGTCGCTATGCCGTGCTTACCTCTACGTTACGCATACGCATCCGGTGTGATTCAGCATTTAACGCGAGCGAAGACGCGGACAAATGCTTTGGTGTGTAGATACCATTAAATCTCACCTGTCTAAGTATGACCTCAGGCGCGATGTACTCGGGTGTGCCGCACACTTGCTTATCAGAGAACTGCCGCGCTTCTCGGTCCGCGTACTCTTCATACAAGTTTGTTGCCACTGTACGTTATAGGAATTCGTTTGTTTATTACATTTTGTATACGAATAAGGCAAAACTTTGTGTATTAGCGGTTGATTCGTTGAACAGATTGGAAGTTTAATATGAAAAACGTGACAAATAAGGCGTCATCGCCTTTTAATTCAATAAATACTAAAACTTGATTAAATTAATAAGCGAAGAGTGCCTCCTATGCAAGAAATGTATTTTTTGCTGCTATTAAATTAATTTTAATTGTATCAGGTGCTCAAACAGACGGTCTCTACCGTAGCAGTAGCATAGAGCAGAGTGGTGAAAACAAGAGAGACGCTCTTAATACCTAAAATGATGAAAATTGAACTTACATGACATAAGACCCATTTTACTGAGTCCAAAATCAGTTAGCTTGATGTGGCCTGTTGCTGTGATGAGCAAGCTGGAAAAAAAGATAGATACTATATTAACGTCCTGATGGTTAAATTAGTTTTATAACTTTGTGATGATTAAATAAGTCTGATAGGCCAAAATACCATCCGATGTTTTGGCATGTTTTTATTGTATCCACAATGTTTGGACCGTAACAACTGGAGGGAAGTGGTGTCTGCCTTCCCTGATGTGAAAGATAGGTTATGTTTGTAACAGATGACACCCCCTGTTTGGCTTTTGGTGTCTGAATGCCGCATTTAGCACTAAAAAGTATCCTTTTTTATGATTGTATAAAAAAAACCTCAAAAAATATCTCAAATAATAAAAAGTATTTGTAGGGCGCCCGTTTCACCACTTAGAGATAGAATGCAAATAAACTTACTTGTCCGGCTTCAAATCCCTATGCACGATCCCATACGAATGCAAATACTCGACAGCTAGTACAGCTTCAGCGAAATAATGCCGCGCCATGTCGGGAGGTAGCGGCCCGTTTAGGAGCAAAGTGGCGCAATCGCCACCTTCCACGAACTCTAGTATTAGACATAAATGACGTTTCGTTTCGAACGAGCAGTACATTGTTACCTGGAAGGGAGGTTTTGGGGTTAAACATGATTAAATTATTTAGGTATTCAAATTCACCAAACACAAAACTCTATTTTTTATAGTATCATAACAATAATATCCATTTGAACAATGTTCTGTTCAAAACATGTGGCAGTGGACCCGGCTTTATTTGGAATGAATGAAAGAAAATGGAATGAATGAATGTTTTAGCTGACGCTTGCCGTAACCGTATCTAAAATAGGTGCTTTTTAACAGTATTTCTAATCTGATGTTAAATTTGAATGTTTTCATGTGCAACAATAATAGTTTAATCAAAGAATACGAATATTGACATTTATAAATACTTACAACGAATGGGTTATCAGCAAAACTGAGTATATCTCTTTCAGCAAACGCTTGTTCAACTTGATTCCTCAATATTAAATTGTTTTTACTTATTTTCTTCATCGCGTACCTAAAATAAAACACGATTAATATAATATTTCCCAAAAAAAAATAGGTACAATTGGTAAGTTAGGAATATTTTCTCATATTTACATACTTTCCATTTTTTCAATCATGCTTTCGAACACTATTTACATTGGATTCCATTTTTAAAATATAAAAACTGAATGTTAAGACCACAATCATATTTGAATTAGTAAATCAAAACATGCCAATCAAAGAACTTCTATAGGTCTCACATAATTCGTGGCACTTACGAACATCTGAAATTACATAATATAGACGCTTAGAAATATGATCTTTCATCATTACAAAATATTACATTTACCTCTATATAAATTGGTACCTACATACTTTTCAATTTTCAACACTTTCAGTAAACAACATAAAATTCTTATGTCACTCTCTCGCATTCTCTATCTTTATTAATATCGTCTTTAGATAGGTAAGGAAATAGCAAGTAAGCGAGATGGCCAACCTTTATCGGAAAAACATAATAAAAGGCTCATTTCTCAATAAACACGGTAACCTAGTTTAAGCTCCTATCTCTTACATTATTTAACTGCTACTTTATTAGATATCTAATATGTGAGAGAAAGCTAATATACAATTTATATGTCGCTTTCCCGCATACTCTGCCCTTATCAATAGCAGCCATTAGATAGAGACAGCAATAGCGAGAAAGTAACCTAACTTTTGTCGGACGACGTAACACCTACCGTTGTCGACAAAAGATCATAAAAGTGTAATTCCTTACCTCTGCCTCGTTTGTTTATGTTTAACAAGGTACACAGCGCCGTAAGCCCCGTTGGAGATCAGCTTGATCACTTGGTAGTCGCTCTCCGAGGGCGGAGCGCCGTTCGTGCCGTGGCCTGGAGGCGACTGCCGGCCTCGCGACCTTAAGAAAATATTAATTAGGTTTATAATCGAACAGTTATTTTAAAGTAACAATAAATTTTATTTAGGCCCGGTTTTTTTAAATATTTAGATGAAATTTAACTGGCAGTCAAACCTATTTAATGAAACATGACGTTTGAGACAGTGACAGGTATAAAATATTTCTAAAAATACATTTTAACTGACAATTTGAATTTTAATTGAATTCAATAATATAGTGTACAATTGTACAATTTAACTTTAAATCACAATAGGTACATGTTTTCTGATCAATGAAAATGCACGTGAAATCAAATGTTTCTAAAAAAAAATCACATGGAAATACATAGATGGCGCTAGTTGTACTCTCAAACACGTTGGTGTTATATGCAACGGGAACTATGTCATTCAAGTTAATTCCGATTGACACCATCTGATTAATTCAAATTCAAATTATTTTTTGAGAGAAACAGCGGAAGCTAAGTTTCTCAAACAATAAAATATAAATTAATTCAATTACATTTAGGCTCAATTTATATTGACGCAAAATCGATGCGAATTTCCAAAACTGAACATAAGACCGTGGCCCTAGTAGGCAAACTGTTAGCGGTCGACTGAGTGAGCCGCAAAGTGGCGAACTGAAATTTGAGTAAGGTGCCAGTTTTGGTGGGAATCGGCCGCTGTCTGAGATAGTCAGCGCGCGTAACGCTGCAAACTGCGTACAGTGAGCGAAAACTAGCTGACTGTGGACACTCCATTTCAAATATATGGTAGGGCGTACTAAATCGATTTGCCGCAAACTAGTCAGCCGCTAACAGTTTGCCTACTGGGGCCACGGCCTTAGGGTTCAACCTTACTTCAACAGCATAACGCATATAATATTACTGATATTTTTTATATCTCAATTCGCGCGAATACCCGCGTGTTTTACAGATTGAATATTAGATTACAACTTACTAAAGGTGAAGGAAAACATCGTGAAGAAACCTGCATACACAAGAGAAGAAATTCGAAGGTGTATACGAAATCTGCCAACCCGCTGGGCCAGGGTGGTGGATTAGTGTGACTTTTTACCAGAGATGTGCTATGCTACGTTGCTATGGATGCGTTTGATATCAACCAATCACATTCATTGAATATGAGGACACGCTGAATATGATTGGTGGATATCAAACGCATCCATAGCAACATAGCATAGCACATCTCTGGTGGAAAGGCACCCTTACGGCCTGATCATTCTTGTATGAGAGTAGGCTCGTGCCCCTGTATTAGGGACGTCAAAAGGACTGACGATGATGATGATAAGCTATAAATATCTTACTTGCTCGGTGATATGTTCTGCGGCGGCGGCGGCGGTGGCGGTACCTGCAGCTCCGCCAGCGGGTCCCGAGAGAGACCCAGCTTGTGGATTATGTATTGAGGAATGTCTGATGTAATACCCTAGAATAGATGCCATATTCATTTGTTTGTTATTTTTCATAAAGCGTCTGCTCTGATTGCATTTATCCTTAATATTATAAATGTCAATGTTTGTGCCGATGTATGGATGTGTGTTTACTCTTTCTTGCAAAAACTACTAAATAGATTTTGATGAAATTTGGCAATATTGTAGCTTATATATCAGAATAATACAAAGGCTATATTATTTTGAGATATCAAGATTTTTTTTATTTTTATTTTTTCGAGGTATGACGATAGATCCATACGAAGTGGCAGTACCTGCATATGTTTAGCATGTCCCTCAGCGGCTTCGAGCAGGCGATAGAAGCGCTCGGGGTCGAACTCGAGGCACTCCAGCAGACGGGCGGGCCGCGCCATCGCTAACGTCAGCCGGTTCACTAGTGGCGCCACCTGATTGCCGGCGTCCGCTGATTTCTCGCGTGTCTGTCGGAAGAAGTCATTTAAGATTGAAATAATGTGATAGGTAATAAATGAATAAAAAATGAGTAAGTAAGTTAAATAAAATCACTCTCTGTATGAGAGTAGGCTCGTGCCCCTCGGTGGGGACATATATGGGCTTATAACAACAAGTAAGTTAAAACAGTTAGTATCGATGTCGTTAAGAGTGTAGGTTTATACATATAAACTCGAGACCGAAAGTCATGGCAGATAAGAAAGGCCTTTGCCCAGCAGTGGGACACACATGACTATATTAGATTAGAAGTAGTTAGTATAATACCGTTATAAAATCATGTATTAATTTATGTTATCTAAATGTTTTTAAAAAATGTTAGTGTCTTGTGATGGTATATGATAACTGATGCCCAGGAACTCATAGGCTGCCAAAAAGCAGTGGCAGCCGAAATTATGACGACTTCGAATTAAGGCGGGTAACGCCGAGCACTCTATAGGGTGACATTTAATTAGTGAACGATAGAAAAGGATATGCATGTACTCGTGATAACAAACAACTTTTACTATGGGACCAAGTACGAAATCATAAAAAAGAAATTGTTCCCTCATACTATCAGCTGATACATTTTGTATGGGGAGTTCAAAATTTTTTGAATGATTTCGGTCCCATAGTAAAAGTTGTTTGTCATCACGAGTACATGCATATCCTCTTCTATCGTTCACTAATTTAAAGTCAAGATACGTTCAGTAACATACATTTTACGATATTATTAAGCTACAATATCAGATACTCACCTCAGCTAATAACCGATCTAAGCTGTCAGCCATATCGTAGAAATAGCTGCTTGTCACTTGTTTTGATTCTGATTTGTGTAAGCAGTCGCGGGCCATTTCCAACACCTGAAATATTACAAAGTGTAAATTATTAATATATATAATTAATTAAAAAAAAGTATGATTAATATTAGGATATCTATATATTTTTTATAATTTATTTATTTTTGTTTAAGCGAAACCAACAGTTACTTACATAACAATCACAAATAGACTAAAATATTTTACTCTACCAAACTGGCCCTATACTTGTTCTATTGTGGTAATTTTGAATGCAATTTTGCAAAGGTGCGGATCCGAAAACGCACTGTGCGTTACTCATTTATTTATTTAACAGTCTAATAGATAAATACATACGTATCCGTCACACCTCTCTCCCATCGGGGTAGGTAGAGACCACTTCCCTATACTTGCTACGATCCAAACACACTTCCTTCATTTCATCCACATTCGTCAGTCGCCTCACACATGCCCGTTAGTTTAAGGTACTCTTGACTTGGCCTTTCTTAAACAAGTCCTCGATTTGATCGAGATACAATACCATTTTTTTATGTAGTCGTCATCCCTATTGAATTCTTACCTGTCGTTGTACAAACCGCTCGATCGGCGGCCGGTCTGGTTTCTTATCTAATTCAGTCAGTTCTTCTATAAGAGATCGTAATCTGAAAAAGAAAAGATAAAATCATTTAAATACTTAATTGAACAAATAAAATATAGAACACAGATTGGAGTACCGTATAACAGTATAACATTGCTATATTCAACAAAAAAACTGAAGTACTCACTTATCATCCATAGCCTTCTGTGCAGTAGGGAACCTGGCTGCGAAGAGTGAGGACATCGCTGACACCGCGTCCTCTTTGGAGCCCTCCGTACCTGATCCTGCGCCGCCGGGGGAGCGGGAAGGGGAACTGGAAGAAAAATTTGAAGGGTTTTTTCTCAACGCACAAGAGAATGAGGCTGTTTTCTATTATTTTGCTGTCTACCATCTAAAATTAGTAGGCAAATCTTCATAAAACACTTGAAAAAGCATCTTATATATACAAAAAAAGAAAAAAATCTATACAAAAAAAGAAAAGAAGGATCAATAAAGGACGATATTTTTTTATCTCAAAAAGGTCCTTACTGTTAGAGCATCTTGATATCCTCTATACACAAAAAAATAAAAGAAGAAAAATAAAGAAAGATCTTTTTTGCTCTCAAAAAAGTTTTAAGTTAGCTATTTCTAGCTTATTATTTTCGCACACAGTATTTTGTTCTGTTTGTCGAAACAAAAAACTTATGGCTCATTTATCAAAGTATTTTGTCCCACTTTACAAACATCTCACTCGTCCCCTTATCCCCCCCTTTACCTTAAACTCCGACTGCGCACCCTCCTCGCCGGGCTCTGCGGTGACGGCGCGCGGCCCGCCGTGTGTCCGCTGCCACCACTGTCTGATAGCGACGCCCAGTTGTTCATGCCGCTGCCTTGTGAACTGCTGTAATTGAATAAACACAAAGGCATGATTTTTAAACATATATAAAATATCCTTAGGCAAGGTGAGGGACGATTTGCACAAGATGGCTGGCAGGAGTCTAGATGCGACCAGCCTAAGAAAGATCACAGTGGCGTGCAATAGAAGAGGCTTATGTCCTGCAGGAGACTGCAACAGGCTGATGATGATCATAATATACATACTATCTGTCATGCCTCTCTTCCATCGGGGTAGACAGAGGCTGCGCTCCACTTGTTACGATACAATCACATTTCTTTAGCTTCATCCACATCAGTCGTCTCATATATGCACATCGGTTTAGGATTAATGATAACTTTTCTATCTCATCAATCAGAAATTTTTTGTCCTATCGCGATGCATCGGATCTCATTTTTGATTCGATCCCGTAGGTAGAGAGGTGCCGTTTTTATTTATCTATCTTTTAATAGCAGCCGAAGATAGATCACAGTGGCAATAGGAGAGGACTATGTCAAGCAGTGGACTACAACAGGCTTATGGTGGTGTTGATCTTTTAATAGTTAAAGCTGAACACTTACTTGAGTGAATTCTGATGTTGATGGCAATGCGGGCAGGGCGCTCGCGGCGGCGGCTCGCACACCGCTTGCACAGCAAGTAGCCTCTCTTGGGACGAACATTGTGACTGTAAGAATAAACATAAGGCATTAGTAATAATGAAATGAGCGGTAGCTTTGTTGGTAGAATGCTCGCTTTCAATCTTGGAGACGCGGTTTCGATCACCGGCTTGTAGCTCTGAGATCTAATTCTCATGTACGGATTGAATATTCGATTACTACTCACTAACGGTAAAGGAAAACATCGTAGGGAAACCTACGTACACTAGAGAAGAAATTCGAAGGTGTATGTGAAAAATACACAACACAAAAGGCCAGTGTGGTGGATTACGACCTAATCATTCACGTATGAGAGTAGGCTCGTGCCCCTGTAGTAGGGACGTTAAAAAAAGGGCTGAAGATGATGATTAGTAATTAACGACGCGTTGTGGGAAGGCCTCCGACAAGGTGGACAGACGACCTGGTTAAAGTCGCGAGAAGCCGTTGGATGCGGGCAGCGCAAGACCGGTCGTTATAGAGATCCTTGTTATGTTCAATAGTGGACCTCCACAGGCTGACATGATTACGATGATGATGATAAGTAACAAAAACAAAATTCATCATCTTTCTCCTTAACACAAACTTTTCCAACAAATCAATGACTTCATCTAAATTACGCGTTTCTTATCACGCATGCTATTTAATTCGGAAAACTTTATTCATTCATTAACATGATAAAAAGATGTAATAGATAAATCGAGTTAGTTAACGCTGATTTATATCAGGAAGTATTTAAACGATAATACTTATGTTTACGCAATTTCCATGAAATGGAAGACTTCATTGTAAAATTTAATTTAGTGACGTCATTCTTTATAATGATAAAAATAAATTTTGTACTAGATGTTTAACCAAGTTGTAAATCTGTTGGCAAACCTTAATAAATAAATAAACATGTCGGACTCGCGCAGGAAGGGTTCCGTACCATTTACTATTGATATCGAGCTAAAAAATCACGTTTGTTGTATAGGAGCCCCCTTTATTTATTATTATTCTATTTTTTTTATTATTTGTTTTTATTGCGGCAACGGTAATACATCATTTGTGAAAATTTCAACGCCCTAGCTATAATGGTTCATGAGATACAGCCTGGAGACGGACAACAGTCTCGGTAATAGGGTCCCGTTTTTACCCTTTGTTGGGTACGGAACCATAAAAATGGTATTATTCATTTCCAAAACATCACGGAATGCCTAAACACCTATTCTTGTCTAAATTGTGCATCAAAATCAGGAATTTTGGACCATCATCAACATATAAATCCATTTAAAACTACACTTTAAGTCTACGATTGTAAAGTCGAAAACAGACCGCTTGCCAAGGAATGCATTGCCAGAATTCAGTTTCATATATTCCACCTGGTGACAGGATGTTTTCAAATATTCGAGATATTGTATTTAAAGCGGTATTTTCGTTTTAGTTGAGAGCTCTTAAGATATTCCAATGTTTTACTTAATATATTTAAAGTTTGTTGATATATTTAAAGCATTCCTTTGGGATAAATGCAATTTGGATATTTATAATACGTATTAATAAGCAACTTATAGAAAACACACAAGGAAACTCAGGTTTGTCCTAGATTTAAGCTTTTATTAGAATCCTATTAGCATTATAAATGTCTAAAAGTATGTTATGCCGATGGATAGATGTAACGATGATTTATTTATTTATTAAGGTGTATACAACAGAATACAGCGGGTTATAGAAGGATGTATTATTTCTATAAAATAAACATATGATTGCTTCACGCAAAAACCACTGAACAGATTTTAATGAAACTTTACAATATTGTCGTTGACTCATCAGAATAATACATAGTCTATATTATTTAAAGATATTGTGATTTTTTTTTTCAAGATTTGATGACGAATGTGTACGAAGTCGCGGGTAGCCTCTATATTTCATATATACATATACAATGTATGGTTAACAAATCGAGGTGTGTTAAGATGAATCAGTGGTTCCGCGTACACCGTGTGCTACTTCCGAAACCAATTAGCAATGTATGACTTTACTAACCGGAGTAACTGTGTGGCTATGAAATAAGCGATTTACTAATATTTGTTAATTATTCAGATATAGATATAGGCATGAATATAGGTATCTGTGTAATTTCCGTAGTGTTAAGTAAAATATTGTACCTTATGTGATACCGAATAAAGCTTTTCCATTCTATTCTAAGTATAGTATAGAGGCTGTCCGCAACTTCGTACGCATTTATCGTCATATCTTGGAAAATAACGATAATATCTTAAAATAATATAGCCTATGTGTTATTCTGGTGTATAAGCTACAATATTGTAAAGTTTCATCAAAATTTGTTCACTGGTTTTTGCGTGAAAGAGTAACAAACATCCCCACATCCAACGGCACAAACATTGAAGGCCTAATCAAAATAATCGTGTTATCTTAAAATATAGCCAATTTATTATTCCAATGGATAAGATACAATATTAATCACTTTCATTTGAGTGTAGGCTCGTGCCTCAGAAGTGGAGACATTAAAAGCTGTTAAGGAAGTGGATACAAAATCCGCTTGTTCAATGGCCCGACACACCATATGCGTCGCTTGATCGATCGCATTGACTCACAAACGTACATAAATAAACATTTTATAACTAGTCGAAGCAGGAAATTCACAAATGACATTTCATAGACACTAAGCGCCTTATATTCAAACCATTAGAGTATAATTTTTACCCGACTGCGCCAGAAGGAGGGTTATGTTTTTCGAGAGTATGTATGTTTGTATAATTCTTTAGCACGCCCTATAGCCTAAACGGCTTGAAAGATTTTAGCTTATGAGAAAGTGACACTGGGTACATCAACATTTTAAAAATGCTTTTTTTTTACGCAGTCGGGTTATCAAAAACCTTTTTTTTTTTGCAATAGACTATTTGACTGGTTTTTTAAATCAATTTTATACTATTCATTAGAGTTTAAGGAACCCAGTAAAAGTTGTATTTCTTAATTCTGGTACATACTTGCTGAAAAATATTAAATTAAAACTTCAATATTTAATTAGCGCGCAAAAATGCTAATTTGACAATATGGCGTCGGTGACGTCACTGGCCTGTAACTAATCTAGCTAGATACATGTCACCCACATACATTTGGTTAACAAGTTTACAGGCCAGTGACGTAAGCAAGTATACAGACCAATGATCGTTTTGTGTCTCGTGACAAACGTTCGATTGCGTTTTTATTTACGGTTTTACATAAATTAATAATTATTTTCAATTTTCGATAGTGAGTTACCATTTTTAAACTTATATTACATACTGATTACAGTAATTAACACTTTATTTTTAACACTGTCAAATAGCCTATTGAAGGTTAATGCAATGAATGGGTGTGTCTTGTCTCAGTACAAGTTGAATGCACCTATCTATCTATTGAGTTATCTAATCAGCTTGTTTGTTAAACGGAAATGTACTTTTGACATTAATGTTGAATCATCTACGAGTCATACCTATCTTTTAACTCAAGTCTTATTAACTTAAGTAAGTATTCATAAACATCACTAAATGGCATCGAACATATTAGTATGGAGCCTGGTATAGTAAAATTTTCGGTATCAATTACAACACTCATTCGAGCTAGTATTTCTCTATTGATTAACGTTAATTTCATCAGTGGCCGCCAGCTTCTTTTTCTCCATACTAGCTAGAATTGGGGATGTGTGGTGTAATTGTTACCGAAAATTTTTACTAAACCAATTAGTTGGATGCTTTTTAAGAGACTCGCTCTTGTATGTCGTGTCGTATCAGGTAGTCAAATTGCTGGCAGAAGAAAGGCAAAGATGGCGTTTACTCCACCGACAAGAGCCTGCCTCTAAAATAAATGAATGCTCTTGTCAGTGGAGACTACGCCACTCTGCTCTGTTTTCTGCCGGAAGTAAGTATTACAGACATCTTTTGTTTAAAATTTTAGTACTTACTTAAAATTAAACAAGATAGTAAGTAACTCACCGATAAACTCGAACTGCCCGGCGTGGTCCCGTAACCAGAAGACGGAAGCGACGCCACTGACCATCTCCGTCCGTCACTGAAAAGAAAATTTTATATTTTAAAACAGCTGGTTAACTGGATTGACTGTTAACTTTGCCAGTTTAAAAATTCTAATCTAATCTAGGCACTTGTGTCGCGCTGCTAAGCTAAGACCTCTCTCCTCATCCGCCATGACTTTCCGTCTCGAGCTTCCTCCGCCGAGGTACTCAAAAGAGTGTCCAAGTACGACGCTATACGATTGACCAGCCAACGTTGGGGCACAGCTGCCTAGCGCACGGGTCCCCCAATATTTGCTGGTCTTAATCAGTCTTGATCAATCAAACAAACCGCAAAGTAACCCTCTACACGTTGGCCCAACGCCTTGGCCCATGTAGATTTGAGGGTGGTCTTAATTTCTTTGATGAAATAGTACATTGGGCAAAGTGTTTGACTAGTGTTATACCACCCTAAACAAAGTAGGTATAACCATATCTATCAGCTCGTGGCAGCTAAGGAAATGTTTACCGTAAGCTTCTGAAAACAAGCGATATATTGCGTTATATGTTGCTGTTACGTACACGTGAGATCGATAATTACTAATGCACGGTTTATCAAAACGCGCTACCTATTTCTAATTAGTCTGGTTATGTTTAGGTTACCTACCTAGCCTAGATTTTACGTATAGTTTCGCTCGCATTGCACGAGTAACACCACCGCCAAATTTCATAGAAGGAACTCGTGAAAAGAATGTCAATTTTGGTTTAATTTTTACATTACTTGTTACGAATCTACCTATATTCACGTAAATTATACTCTCAAAGCATAGGTACACTTCTCTTAGCTCTAAGGCCCAGCAAACTATTTTAAATACTTACATATCCTTATTTCTGTTTAGCAAAGACATGAAAAAAGAGGAAAAGGTTTTATTTAACTTAAATGTATTATTAGGTTCAGACAATTGGTAAACTGAAAAACAATTCAGATAAATGAAGAATGTGGATGAAGCGAAGGAAATGTGTTTGGATGGTAACTAATGTAGGGAAATGGTCTCTGCCTACCCCGATGGGAGATAGGAGTAACCACAGATAACATAGTTCAAGTGTGACAGATATGTATGTATGTATGTCTCAGCTAATAGAATACTGTCTACCTATAATCCCACTTAACTAGATACCGACATTACTGACAATGTTACAAATTCAAATGACCTGATAAAGGAATCGTTTAGCACAATGTAGATTTAACTAGTACAAGTATAATGACGTCAACTTAGTTGAGATCGTGAGGTATGATCAGTTACGTGTCTTTAATAGTCTTTTATTTATACTGTGCGATTAATCGTCACGATTTATCTGACCACGTTAATAATCCGCTAAACAACTGATAATAGGGATGATGACTACATTCAAAAATTCAAAAAATAATTAGTCCGTCCTTTAGGCTATTAAAAATTATTTGAAACACATTTTTTACCTGATCGAATACATAAATAAATACAGAGCAATAAAATTTAAAATCCACAATGTCGATAATAATATGACTATCAAAACTGCTCTGCCCCGCGCTCCGTGACATGTGCGCCGATCCTTAGATGTGCTTCGACCTTTGAGTATAGAATATACATATAAGAAGGTGCCATACCGTCTGGATCTGAGTGCCTGGTCTGGCGCAAAATGGCTACCTTTTTGTATGGTATTTCTTAAAACTTGGCGCAACGCAACTTGGCACGCTGTCATAAAGTCATTTGTATATGAAAAAAATTTGGGCCACTCCTTATATTCCTTCCTCATTGGCTTAGACATAGGTAGTCAATTGTTTTTATTGGTCTGAATCGACGGGTCGCACGATTAATCGTGCCGTATATGGGACCGTTTAATTCGACTCGCCCGACCAGTCTTACAAACTAAGCTTCAATGGCACTTAGTTTCCACTTTATAAAACACCATCGACTGTGCTACTTGTTTAATAGAGATATAATTATCAGGCAATCGACTACTACTTGTTAATTAGATTTATCAACCAATGGGCATGATGACAAAAACATTTTTTTAGTCCGTCACATACAGTATTTTAAAATATTCGACACATATTTTTTCTTTTTTCTCATAAACTAAAAATTACAAAGATACACTGGGTTGAAGTTGCTCGTGCGTGACGCCACGCCTCAGTACGATTTTAACCTAGGAGTGACGTTAATACCCCCCACTCCGTAACATTGATGCTCTGTATCTT
This sequence comes from Anarsia innoxiella, assembly GCA_947563765.1. Lineage (NCBI taxonomy): Eukaryota > Metazoa > Arthropoda > Insecta > Lepidoptera > Gelechiidae > Anarsia > Anarsia innoxiella. The sequence continues at coordinate 1,140,730 of OX387415.1, forward strand.
AGTATTTATTTATGTATTTGATCAGGTAAAAAATGTGTTTCAAATATTTTTTAATGGCCTAAAAGACGGACTAATTGTTTTTTGAATTTTTGAATGTAGTCAGCATCCCCATTGCAAGAAAGCTAACGCTCAATTTACCTACTGTCAATGTCTGTCAAAAATCTGAATGAGACAGCACAATGTTTAATAGATGGTTATTTAAATGAGCCTATTCTGCGACGATATTTAGGGCACATTTCACTATCTACAGATAAAATTTATCTGACAGATATTTTATACATGTCTCTATCTAAAACGTCATGTTTTATGAAATAGACATAGGTTTATCTGTCAGATAAAATTTATCTGACAGATATTTTATACATGTCTCTATCTAAAACGTCATGTTTTATGAAATAGACATAGGTTTATCTGTCAGATAAAATTTATCTGACAGATATTTTATACATGTCTCTATCTAAAACGTCATGTTTTATGAAATAGACATAGGTTTATCTGTCAGATAAAATTTATCTGACAGATATTTTATACATGTCTCTATCTAAAACGTCATGTTTTATGAAATAGACATAGGTTTATCTGTCAGATAAAATTTATCTGACAGATATTTTATACATGTCTCTATCTAAAACGTCATGTTTTATGAAATAGACATAGGTTTATCTGTCAGATAAAATTTATCTGACAGATATTTTATACATGTCTCTATCTAAAACGTCATGTTTTATGAAATAGACATAGGTTTATCTGTCAGATAAAATTTATCTGACAGATATTTTATACATGTCTCTATCTAACACGTCATGTTTTATGAAATAGACATAGGTTTATCTGTCAGATAAAATTTATCTGACAGATATTTTATACATGTCTCTATCTAAAACGTCATGTTTTATGAAATAGACATAGGTTTATCTGTCAGATAAAATTTATCTGACAGATATTTTATACATGTCTCTATCTAACACGTCATGTTTTATGAAATAGACATAGGTTTATCTGTCAGTTAAATTTTATCAGTAGATAGTGGAACAGGCCCTTAATCTAGTTTCCAGTGTTGTTACCTTTCTGATTATTAGCTGGAAAAGAAACTTGCACATCGACTGAGTAATTTTAACCGACACGCAAGCTTGATGTGGGTTGATGGTTTGCCAAGAAAGGTAGGATGGGGTTTTCAAGAGTTATTGCGTGGGAACATTTACTCCTTATTATGAGAAATATGTTTACTATGAGAAGATAAGGTTTTCCCGAAGTAGTGAGGTCTGTGGTTAGTAGTTTGACTACTCAATTTTAAATAGCATCGAACATATTTGTATGGTGCCTGGTATAGTAAAATTTTCGGTATCAATTACACTACACATCCCCTAAAAAAATATATTACATATAATTACATTAATATGAAGTCCTACCTAAATTACTATTTAAGTTTTCCAATGATCGGTTATCGATTAAATAGAAAAGCAAATACTTACATCTCTTTCCCTCGCTTAACGCTAGAAGAGAGCAGAGCGTGGTGTAGTGGATGCGCGTGATGCGCATGCGGCCACCGAGGTCCTTCGGCGGGGGAGAGGGGGCCGGTGCCGGGGGAACTGCAGCGGCCTGATCCAACCTGTGGAAGGGATATCTACCTTAGTACTTAAGTTAAAAGTTCTGCTAATGGTATTGCTAGAACAATCGATCTATTGAATCCATAATCGATCGATTGATTCCATAATCGGTCGATTATCTTAAATTGTAAACAAGCGTGTTATTGACATCGAAAAACATATTACTACGAGTGCTCTATATTTTATACTACGACAGCGCCAATCGATCGATGTTAATTGGCATGGTATGGATTTTCGATCGACTATTCTAATTGTAAACAAGTGTTTTATCGGCATCAGTCAAACATATACCTTCGATCGACGGCACCAATCGATTCGATTACTATTTGGTATGGATTTTGTTCAGACGAGAAATACTAAGTCCAACTCCCATAATAAAACTCATACCATAGCCAAATCCTGGCAAAAGTATACCGAAACAACATTAAATCCAAGGCGAATAAACCACAATAAAGTTTTCAACGAGCAAGTAAACGCGACCAGTAATTTATGAGGGTAATATCAGCTTCATTGTAAAGCCTCTAACGTTTACTCGTTCCATATATTTACATTTGAGTCACTCTAGCACTTAAGTACTTTTAAGAGGTGTTGATGCTGCTGTTATTCAGCTGAAAGTTTTTTTAAATCTTACTGTACACATACGACCAAGGTTAAGTCAACGTGAAAAGAGCTTGTTCTTATCTTATCTAGCCATCGCTGTCCCACTGCTGGCCAAAGGCCTCTCTCCTCTTCTTCCATGATTCCCTATCCTGGGCCGCCTCTGCCCAAACATTCAAGAAGGCGTCCAGCTCATTTCGCCACCTTTTTCGTGGTCTGCCGCGAGGTCTTTTGACTGTTGGCTGTTACATATTATTATAGATATTGTAATAATTTTGCGATTTATAACGATAAATATGTTAAAGTCGCGGGCGGCAGCTACTACCTTTGTAAACAAATGATTGTAAACAATATTTTTAAAAAGAGCAACCTCTAGAGTTTCTTGCTGGCTTCTTCTCTGGGGAATCTGCCTTCCGAAGTCAGCGTAGCTTCCCTCCTTTAATGTTTTTTTTTTTTTGGTTCTTTAAATTCATTATTATGTTTTTTTATTTTATTTTTTACTTTGTGACGAATTCAAGTGTAAATTTAATGTTACCTACGAATAAATTATTTTTGAATTTTGAATTGAATTTTACCAATATTTATGAAGCACTTACTTAAACTACTAGTGGCTGCCCTCGACTTCGTACACATTTATCGCGTACGAAAATAATCATGATATCTCAAAATAATATAGCCTATGTATTATTCTGGTGTGCAAGCTACAATATTGCCAAATTTCATCAAAATCTGTTCAGTAGTTTTGGCGTGATGAAGTAATGAACATCCATCGGCACAAACATTGACAATAATATTAATAGGCCGCCTGTTGCTTCTTATATTCTTGTTTGTGTCTGTACCTAATATCTTTTGTGCAATAAAGAATATTTGTATTGTATTGTATTGTAATAGGATTAAAGAACTCCAAACACATAGAATGTCGTAAGCGATGATATCATATAAGTTAATATCTTGACATGACACATCTTCGCTATCAGTGCATTCTTAGATATTTCATCAAAGAATGCGTTTAGTTTCGCAACTATATGAAGTACAGAGAAGACCTATTGCTTGGTAGATTCCATCAAAAAGTTAGATAACAAACTTGATACGTCCTAACTTTAATATACTCAGAAACTTTTCTAAAATAATACTTACATGCAGTATCTTTTCTTATTAGATACTGCGTAGATACGAAAACAAAATACTTTTACAGATTTTATAAATTGACTTATGTATTTATTGTTAAAATGTAACGCAAATTATTTAACCCAATAAAGTTATTCCTTTTTCTTTTACAGACAGAAATGGCAAATTAACAAAAAAATAAAAGTGATTGGAAATAGAGAATCGTGGAGAAAGAGGAAAGAGGCCTTTGCTCAGCAGTGGGACATAAACTGCATAACAAGGTAAAAAATACTGGCTATGGACAACTTTTCCTTAATCTTTCACATCCCAGAAAAAAAAGAACAATAGAAAATCTATTGTGTCTGGGTTTATAATAGGTCAGTGGGACGTGAGAGGTTAAAATAAACAAAATTTTGATTTTCCAAAAAAAAATCTCATTAAAAGTCGTTTTGTTTTCTTCACTAATCACCTGTGAAACAATACAAAGCTGACAAATAAAACAAAACCTTATATTATAGTGCCAAATCATTCGTACCGATCTACTTACAACACGTTCAGTGAAATACTTTTCAAAACAAGACCATGTTTTGTCAGTTCTTAATCTAAATAACATCTTGGCTTTGTAAAACGTGATGTAGGTATTCGAGTATTAGTCGACCAGCCAAACTAAGCAGACCTGTGCTTCTGATACAACCACGTTGACTGCGTGGTTCATGATACAGCTAGTGTGTTTAGAGATCTGCTGCTTTGATATAAAGCACTCGCTGGTTCTGGATACGGAAGGAAAAAGGCCTATCTCCAGGAGTTAAAGAATCGCAATGTGTTCATAGTTTCCATCATCATATATTTAAGAGCCAGACTCTTGTCGGTGGAGTAAACGCCATCTTTGCCTTTCTTCTGCCAGCAATTTGACTTCCTGATACGACACGACGCTAATTTTCTCTTTCACTTGAGTGAAGTAAGTACGTCTTCCTCTGCCTCTCTTTCCCTCAATCTTTCCTTCAATGATGTTCTTTAAAAAAATCGTCGTTTGTAGTTTCCATACCTAAGGTTATTATACCTCGGTTCACATCTAACAGAGGATCCGTCACGTATTGCCGCGTAACGCTAGAACAGGCCAATGTATAGAAAAACACTCGACCGTTCACACTTAACCGACTAACGTTGACGGATTCTTTGTTAAATGTGAACCAACCCTGAGACATATACTGAATCAAAATATTCCATATATGCTAAGAGAGTGTATGGAAATATATAGAGCGGCAAATAACATAGTCGAGCTCGAGCCGACGGTCTCTACCTAAGTGATTAGAACCGCCCCTCCCCCTAAATACCAGTGTCCAAAAGTGCAATACCCCCATACAGGTTATCTATCTAGTTCCAAGCGGGCGATTGTGGCCATTTCGCGTTTTTGCCGCCCCGCCTTCTCCTAGATCTTTGACATTATGCGTTGAGTCATCTTCAATGAAGTATATCATGTTGTGGAGGTGGTAAATAAAACATTTGAGATTATATCCTTTTTTTAGCCTATGTTGTCCTACTGCTGGGCAAAGGTCTCTCCACAGATTTCTGGTGGTTGTTGTTTTTATTTCTCCTGATTATATCCTACTAATCCTTAAACAACAATGTTTGTGTTGATCACGCGCCGATCGATGTTTGTTACTCTTTCACGCAATAACTACTCAACAGATTTTAATAAAACTTTACAATATTGTTGTTTCGTTAAATTGTGAGAGTGCCAATAAAAACCACTAAACAGATTTCAGTGAAACTTTACAATATCTACAAGTCTTTAAATTATGTTCAGTGTCTATATTTTTTTAATATATTGTGGAAGTTTTCCAATGTACGATACATATTTAAACTTCATCTTTCCATTCTCAATTATACACAATAACCAACGTTCATGTTCTTATCACAAGAGCCATTTATTCAAGTGAAAGCATGTCCTACTTTATTTTTGCACCTGTTTGCAGTTATGTTAGCATGACAGAGTCTATGTCGCCAGTTTACGAGTACCGATACTTTTACATTTCAGAAAATGTATCGAAATCAAGTCGTTTTTGAGGCATACAAATATTAGTTATACTTGTCAACTACTGCGAGGTTTAAAAACGTTTTTTTCTTCACGAGACACACAGCTTGGACTATTCTCTTGACGGGGGCAGATACTACTTCCACTAACTACAATCCAAACACACTCATTTCGCTTCATCCACATTCATCAATCGCCTTATTCATACATGTCGGTTTACTCGTAGAGTACTCTTGACTTGGCCTTTTAATTAGTTCCCGATTTTACTAATATGAGCATTAGGAAGGGTACTACTTGGATGGTAGCAAGTGGAAGGAAGTGGTGTCTGCCTACCCCAATAGGAAAGGCGTAACAGATATGCATGTTTGTATGTGTAACATTTGGCACACCACAAAACATTGTAACAAACACACGTGCAATATATCGCCTACTTGTCGAATGCGTCCTTGACATTACTCAAACGTGCACATAACTGTGCCGCCTCTGCAAAAGTTCTTGAATCTGTGAACAGTCGTGAGCCGCGGCCATAAGGCTGACTATCGATTCTATACTTTTATACAGCTGTATTTTGTTACATTTTTAGGATAAGCTCTTTTGTGGGTGAATCAGAGAGAGTATAGAACTTTTCTGGCTTATATAGATCTTTAGAATTTTTATTGCTAAGTATGACTGTTTCTGAACAACCTTTTCTTCATAACTCACATAGTTTTTTTTAATCTAAGTATGTCTCGTTTTTTTTGCTAGCAATCAGTATCCCACTGCTGGGCAAAGGCCGCTAAGATAAATGTTTTGTTTTTGGTTTTGGTCTTGCAGTTCTGTTACTTTTCCGAGGCTGAAGTGTTAATTTCATCCATTTTTTTTTTCATAGTATCTCCTTCTTATTTTTTCTTTAATAACAGATTTTGCGAAAATCCTTTCCATAAACTATCCCTATGTGTAGTTTTAAATCATATAATTAAGTACTATTTACAAGTTGAACAAACTTTATAAAATTCTATCTTTACAAGCTTCACGTCTATACCTTTAAAAAAAAATTACATAGCAACGTTTTCGAATTAAAAAAAACTACATAGCAACATAAACAATTTACCAAACTTCAAAGGAGGTTAACAGTTTTATAGATGAGAAGTAACTCTCGCGTAACCGTTATGATTTATAGTACAATGAAGCGGTTTTTAGGGTTCCGTACCCAAAGGATGAAAACGGGTTCCGTACCCAAAGGGTGAAAACGACCTTTTACTGAGACTTGGCTGTCCGTCTGTCTGTCTGTCTGTCTGTCTGTACGTTTGTCTTTCTGTCTGTCTGTCCGTCCGTCTGTCACCAGGCTGTATCTCCTGAACCGTTATAGCTAGAGCGTTGAAATTTTCACAGATGACGTATAACCGTTGTTGCTATAACAACAAATACTAAAAATAGAATAATAATAATAATTAAGGGGGCCTCCCATACATCAAACGAGATTTTTTGCTTTTTTGCTCGATATCAATAGTGAATGGTACGGAACCCTTCCCGCGCGCATCCGACTCGCACTTGGCCGGTTTTTATATGCTACAACAAGATAAACTTTACTACATAGTTAGTTGTTCGGAAAATTGGAATTGAAAATGGCTTTTTTACACTATCAGATTCTAAACAAGACTTTTCGAATTCAATTTGAGTCAGAACAGAAGATTGTAGAATGACAATCCGTTGTATGGATCGTAGGTGGAAGGAAATGGTACGTGCTTAAGAAAATGGGAAAGAGTATGTAAGTACGTTATTTCCAACAGTAAATAAATACTAATTGGCAGGTAATTAATTGCATATAAACACATAATAAAACTACTACAAACATAACATAAGACATGACATTTCGAACTCTTGCGCTTATAAAACAACGTACCTCTATACGAACGAATAGTTAAGTAGTTAATTTCAGAACGAATAGTTAAGTAATAGTACTCTATTACAATTCAATTGTTTTTAAATGAAAAAAACTTAAAAAAAAAAAAAAAATCCTTAAAAAAACTCTTTATTTATTATAGTTCTATTATATTTATTATAGTTCTATTATAGAACGAATAGTAAATTAATACATAAAAAGTTTTTTTAAGGTTTTTTTTTTAAAGTTTGTTTCATTTAAAAAACAATTGCCAAAATCGAAAATCAAGAAAACACGCCATGCGATATCGGAATCGCTCACTTTGAAATCAGCCTTAGGTTTATTTGCAAGGTGAACCTACTTGCCTAGTTTATTTCAAACTAGCTTTTGTTAGCGAGACTATGATCTATAAATAAAAGGTCTTATGTAACGGTGAAGGAAAACATCGTGAGGAAACCTGCATAGACCAGAGAAGAAATTCAAAGGTGTATGTGAAATCTGCCAACCCGCACTTGGCCAGCGTGGTGGATTCAAAACCCCCCACTCCGTAACTTTGATGCTCTGTATCTTTGTATTTATTTATGTATTTGAGCAGGTAAAAAATGTGTTTCAAATCCTAAAAGACGGACTAATTATTTTTTGAATTTTTGAATGTAGTCATTATCCCTATTAATACATATGTAAACAAATTAAAATACGTATCGTCAATATGCTGCAATAACACTAATAATTCCAACACGGAGATTCCGAGACATAACACCAATAATCAGCGCCCAGGCACGTTCCGTATTGTATGTAAACAATCATTAATTAGATAGTTAGTTACAATTAGTTAGTTATAATCAGATCAAATACCGAGACAAGCAACCTTTGCAGAAAAGACTCATTAAGTTATTTATCCATTTAACATTGTACAGTCCGGTAAAAAGTAGAAATAGAAAAAATGTAAAAACACTGTCGTCCCGTTTTTCTTAGATTGGTTTGCAAGGGACGACGCTATAGTGTTGCCACTTTTTAATTCGTTTTTTAACTAGCCATTTGTTGATTTTTTTGCTACTGGTCTTTGAACGATATTTTCTTTTTACTCGATTTAAATCTAGGTAAGTATAATATTTTTCTAAACAAATGAAACTCTTAGGCCCAGAACACACGGTGAAACGCAACTGCAACGCAATTGAAACTGCTAGTTACTTTTGAGTTGCATCGAAGTTTCTGCTAAAGACTTCTTTAGAAAACCACACACGATGCAACTAGTTTGAAACGCTTCGTTTCAGTTGCGTTTCACCGTGTGTTCTGGGTCTTAAGAGAGCAAAACTAAGAGCGAACATAGTTATGGCAAGTTGAAATGGAAGTTGCAAACTTGTATCGAGTTTAGAGGTCAGAAAAAGTCAATATCACTTCGACATTTACCAACATAGATAGTTATATACCCACATACTTTGTTAGATACGGTATAAAGGTCGTTCAGATGTAAATGTTGTTGTTTTGTCATGTCGAAATCATCAATTTTCTTCAATCAAACAAAACTTAAACTATTGCCAGTGATTTTGTTCGCATTGGTTATCTAAAATTAAATTATAAATCTATAAAATTCAAGTTACAATATTTCCGAGTCTCATTACAAACTGTTCAGTATTTTACGCGTGAAAGAGAAAGTACACCAAAACCTGATGATCTACCGAATAATTAAAAACAAATAAATAAAAACATCCACACATACATCGGAACAAACATTGACATTCTACAATTTATACGATACCTATCTTCGTTCATACAATTGCACGTAAATGCATTCACACCCAGTTGCTAGAAAATCAATTAAACTAATGCTCCATTACATCTATAGCTATCACGATCATTGTTAATGTTACTGTTATCAGCCCATAAATGTTCCCACCACCGAGGGGCACGAGCCTACTCTCATACAAAGAGTGATTAGGCCGTAATCCACCACGCTGGCCAAGTGCGGGTTGGCGGATTTCACATACACCTTCGAGTTTCTTCTCTGGTGTATGCAAGTTTTCTCACGACGTTTTCCTTCACCGTTGTTACATTGTTAATACTTTAACCTTTTTATTTTTGAAAAACACGAGTGTGTTTAAAAAACGCATTTTTTTTATTTTGATATACCCAATGTCACTCACTGTAAATACGAATCTAACGACACCTCTCAAGCCACAATCCGTCAAGTCGTTCAGGCTGTAGAGCGTGCCAAAGAATTATACATACAAACACACATACATACTCCCGAAAAACATAACCCTCCTTCTTTCACAGTCGGATAAAAATCAAAACAAGACGGCACGATGTTTAATTATTAGTAAAATTGAAAAGAGCAACCCTACAGAGTTTCTTGCTAGGTTCTTCTCTGGGGAAAACTGCACTCTTGCGAATCTAGCATTAACTTTAAAAGATGGACCCGTCCTAAGTGTTGTCAAAACCTACAGGATTAAATGATTTTTTTTTATTTTTTTTCATAATGGATTGTTAACTTAAAGACCGTTCATGCAACCGGAATGCGGTATAAAGACTGGTTACATAACGCATATAAAGTTCTTCTAATGTTTCTGCGGTCGTTGAAGGCCATTTGTGCATAACATAATGACCGAGTACGTAATATTCGTAATCCTATAAGTTTGCTTGCGTTCGCAGTGACTTGTCTGTTTTTAGACGGAGATTTGCTGTCATGCTATGGTATGTATTTACTATGGTATATCGATGTATGCATCGATCGATATCATTTGAAAACAATCGAAAAAAAACTTTAAAGTAATAAAATTACCAGGATGAAGGAAAAGAACTTTAGGAAAACGGTATAAAATAGAGAAGAAATTCAAAGGTATATATGAAATGCACTACACAATTCGCATTAAGTCAACGTGGTCGAATACGTCCTAATCAATCTCGTATGAGGGTGGGCTTGTAACGTCCCAATACTGGGGATTGGGACTTTAAAGAGATAAGAAGAGATATTGTCAAAATAACTCTTTGGCTGCGCCCGCTTTGGCTGCATTTTCGTACGAATTTCACTCGTGCGTATACGTACGAACACGTACGAATAATCCCGACCTTTGAAGTACTATGGGAGCGCTCAGACTGCTCAGACTCGCACACAGTACGTACGAGTGAAATTAGTACGAAAACGCAGCCAAAGTGAGCGCAGCCTTTTGATACACTTTAAGAGCTAAAGCTAGTTTTCACAACTACTTATACGAAAACTTACATACGACTTTTTAAAACGACAGCGACGACATCTTTAACCTAATTTGAACAGCCATTCCGCTCCGTTACAGTCTCGTTTCCGGCACATAATACAGGATATTACATCGTAATAGATCGGACAGTCAGATACATCATAACCAGTTATCATTGGATTCAAATGGAACTGACATTTTACCTAATAGTGCTCACACACTAAGCTAATCTTATTTACCCATTTGCGTCCCACTGCTGGGCAAAGGCCTCTCTCCTCATCCGCCATGACTTTCTGTTTCGAGCTTTCTCCGCCCAGGTACTCAAGAAGGTATCCAGCTCGTCCCGCCACCTTTTCCGTGGTCTGCCGCGACGCCGTTTGGCAGTTGGTAGCCATTGGGTAGCTGTTTTAACTCATAAGTCTTCTGGCATGCGGCAGACGTGGCCGGCCCAATCCCATTTCAGCCTGGCAGCTGTTTTTGCCACATCAGCAATACGCGTTTTAGAGCGCAGTATAGTGTTTCTTACCTTGTCAGTAAGTTTTACACCAAGCATACTGCGCTCCATAGCCCGTTGGTATACCTTGAGTTTGGACTTTTGAGCTGCATGTTATAAAATGTTTACTAACATGTTATAACAAACTTTTAGTATACAAAAATGTTAGTAAACATTTTATGACATGCAGTGTGGGAGCACCATTATACATTATACCTATACCGACGGACATGTATGAGGCGACTGATGAATGTGGATGAAGTGAAAGAAGTGTGTTTGGATTGTTGTAATTGGATGAAAGCGGTCTCTACCTACCCTAGTGGGAGAGAGGCGTGACAGGTATGTATGTATGTGTATGTATGTGTGTGTATGTATGTATTATACCCATTTGTTTTTACCTATTCGATACCCGCGACTCTGTACACATTTATCGTTATATCTTGGAAAACATACGCCATATCTTAAAATAATATAGCCTGTTGGATCCTAGGTTTAATCGAACATTTATTTGTAGTTTGGTGTAGAGCGCTGTAATTGTGTGCGCGAGATACGGCGTTTAGGATGTAACAATGTAGGTAAACAACCGAATCATTTGAATGCTTTATTTGCACTAACTCATAAATGAGTAGACATGTTATTGAGGTTGCGCGTATGCAACATAAACAAAATGTGCATCAGGGATGTTAGGGAGCTCCGTAACCGTAACCGAAACTATCGGATATCCGATATAAAAAATCATCCGTAACCGTAACCGAATCCGAAATAAAAGTTTCGCATAGTATCGGATAGGGGTGGAGCCTAATTGAGACACGTTATTTGTATTTTACTTTTGAAATTCCTTAAAAAATTAATATCCGTAACCGAAACTAACGGATAATCCGAAATAATTTATTATTCGTATCCGTAACCGTATCCGGTATAATAATCATTCCTAAATCCGTATCCAATCCGTATCCGAAATTTCATATCCATAACATCCCTAATGTGCATGCTGGCTTGTACATAGCCTATGTGTTATTCGGATACCTAAGCTAAGTTATTGCAAAGTTAAATTAAAATCTGCTCAGTGGTGTTTGCTTGAAAGAGTAAACATACTCACCGTCGATCCAAAGTCACAAAGACTGATATTTATAATATTAGTAGGATTAAGGATTAAGAAGCTTAGCACTAAGTAGTTAATGCTTTATAAATCCTATTAATTCTAAACTATCCGTTTAAGCACGTTTTACGACTATACTAGGATCAATTTGTCGTCGAAAATGCGAATATATGATACGTTACAGGGATTCCCAAACTTAAACCCCCTTATTACAAAACGAGTTTTATTTATAGTCCTGGAACTAACTCAGATAAACGACGTTTCGGCTATAGACAAAACGTCAAAAAATGACATTAGTATATTTAAAAATCGTTTCGTAATAACGGGGTTTGTGTGTATGCACTATCCACTTTGAGAAAATAAATTGTCTTTTAACTCGCCCATTTTTTCATTTACCTATTTAAAACTCCTTAGTCAACCTTAGTCTCCTCTACACAACGTCCCCGTTATTTTTTTTTTCTGGGACCCAAGTCTGCTAATTTACAATATTTTCAATAGGCATGACGACAAAAAAAATGTTTTAGGCCCATCACATAGTTTATTTTAAAATATTCGACACGTATTTTTTCTCTTAAACTAAAAATTACAAAGATACACTGGGTTAAAGTTGCTCGTGACGTCACGCTCACGTACGATTTTTACGTAAGAGTGACGTCAAAACCCCCCACTCCATAACTTTGATGCTCTGTATCTTTGTATTTATTTATGTTTTTAATCAGGTAAAAATTGTGTTTCAAATATTTTTTAATAGCCTAAAAGACGGACTAATTATTTTTTGAATTTTTTAATGTAGTCGTCATCCCTATTGTGTGTCGTGCAGCTTCAATGAGTGTCAATTCAATTTTTTTACACATATGGTCGCAATCAATGTAAGCCATTATTTAGCAGAATACCAAATGTGTCAAAAAATGCTAATTGACACTCTGCCGACACACAACTGAGGCTATTTTAAATTAGCAGACTTGGGCCCCTGGATCTCTTACCGGCCTTTGCGCTTACAGCGCTCGCAAGAGGGCGTTATCTCTCACTTTGGGAACCACTGCGTTACAGCGAAGATATGTAAGGAGAGGATATCCCTTGGGACTATAAGGGTCGGAATACATTCCAGCTAAATATAAGATTTGAATGTCCTTGATAAATCATACTCTATTGAGATCTTTTTCACGCCAACGGATGTTTTTGTAGATTTCTTAAATGGGTCATATTGCTATTAATCTTGCTCTATGATTTATTTATCTTAATACTAGGAAATAAGAAGATTAACCTCTCACATCCCACTGACCCATTATAAACCCAGACACAACAGATTTTCTATTGTTCTTTTTTTTCTGGGATGTGAAAGATTTATAACCAGTAACAGAAAAGGCAATTAAAGCCAACATATTAAAACTATAGCTGTCACTTTTATTGTCAAAAAGTCAAAAAGAGACGACACGATTCGATGATGATGAAGGAGGTGATGGCCGTATAAGTTACGGCTTTTTAAGCAAGTAGGAGCAAAGTGTGGCAATCCCATAACATTATGGTAGGTAATTAACTATATTTTTAGGTTGGCATTATTTCCGCGTCCTCACTGAGTGTCTAATAATATCTCTTCTAGAACTTCAATAAACAGCTTCATAATACATGTAACCAAGTATATGCAACCTTTAACCGATCTAGTAAATGAAATGAAAATAATTTAATCCTGTAGGTTTTAACAACAATTAGGAAGGGTCATTTTTTAAAGTTAATGCTAGATTCGCAAGAGTGCAGTTTTCCCCAGAGAAGAACCTAGCAAGAAACCCTGTAGGGTTGCTTTTGCAATTTAAGTTTTACAAATCTCAGACAGAAACACAGAAACATACAATAAAATTAATATTTCAAAAGAGCTATCGATAAATAAATAATATTTTTTTTACCCCGCAAGTACCTACAGACAGAGCCTGCAATCTACGAAAGTACCTAAGTAAGTATAATAATTCATAGACAACTAAACATAAGTGAAAACTCTTCTCATTAATAAATGAGTTGCACAAGTGATGCTTTAACTTGACACTAGGTAACCGTACTAATCAAAACTCACCACGAGTGATAGCCGGTGGTGCGGGGGCGGCGGCGGCAACCTCGATGGCCGCCGGGACACTGTGTATTGCTCCTTCTGTGAATATTAATAAAAGGACTTAGTGGGCTGATATTTTGAAATATGGTTTGTTTCCCACCCCAGAGTTAGCCCAGTTCGGTTTTTATAGGAGTTTTGTAACAAGTTAGAATTTCACTTAATCATAATTTTAATTGAAAAACTAACCAATTTGTAAAGTACGAATTATCTCCTTTCATTTGATACCAAACTCGGACACGACTCCCAACGCAAAAAGAGGGGTGTTATTAGTTAGAATAGAACCATTCGGTTGGCCACTTTGAATGCCTATACACGGACAAACACGTCACTCTTATATTATAACACCCCTCTTTTTTCGTCGTTGGTTGATAAAATAGCCTGCTCTAGGTATTTTGACGAAGGTAAGGTCAGATAACCTTCGTGTATTGTCCCTTTTCTGGCAATAAAACTTCTCTAAGTAAGATTAACACAGCACTAAATTTTATTTGTGTAAAAGGGCGTATATCTTTATTTGTAGAACCCAAGATGGGTTATGTCTGCATTGAGATTAATATTTATAGGTACGTTATACGTTCCACAATATGGAACACAAAAAAGCTCACATTTTATTTGTGAGTATCAAAATTTGATTTGTATCAAGAATTTCGAAGCATTCGTCCCATTTCAGATCTCAAAGCGGACTTATCCGCAGTTTCGAACAAAACCATTAAAGTTTCTTTCTCCATTTCAAAATTTTAAAAAAATGGAAAAAATGAGATCAAATCACAAGATCCTCTTTTATTTCTTTAATTTACTTCTCAATTACACTACATTGTCAGCTTTAATCGAGCATTAGCTTCAGCAACTGGTTTTAATTAAGATATTTATTTTGAATCTGAATTCAACTTACCACATGAACGGAGAGCGTCGGCGCCGACTTGCCGAGTGCCGATCGACGCATACGCACCAAATTAGTGCGTTTCCCTGCATCTGGAACAAGCACGCACCCCATCAACTTGTGGATCTTATACTCTTCATATGTGACGCATAAACCGCTTACAATAAGCGTGTACAGTTCGTGCATGTTATTTTGCATAACGACTTAAATTAAATTAATCGATTATGGGATCGTCGGATTTATCCGGATTCTGGATATATCAAATATCAACAGCGACAGATTTATAAACAAATTGATAAACAAGTCCATCCGTAAGAAGGACTCAGACCTGACTGGTTTAACGGAAGAGCAATACATCTCGCTTACACTTGACACAAGTGTATAATCAAAACCACAATTAAATCATTCTCGTAAGAAACCTATTGCATAACATAACGTTGTGTTTATTATGTATTATGATACTCATATGTACAGACGTGCAGAATATACATATAAATGGCAAAGTACTTGTACTTAGTTTCATCATAAGATATTAATGGGAAATCCGTGACAATGCCTTGGAACACGTCACTCTGAATATTTTTAGTTATTTTCAATCATTACCCTTCCTTTTGGTTTCGCCGTAGTCGGGTAAAATTAAGTAAACGCATCACACTAATGTTTTAACTGTGAAGCTAACTGTGAATGAAAACATTTATTATTTATTTATTTAACAGTTTATTGTAAGATGATGATACATAGATACAGAAAAAAAGAGAAGTTATACAAAAGGTACAGCATATTTCTAAAAGAAATTTCTTCCTGCAGACCCCACAGAGAGAGAAGTGATAGCATGAAGGCAGGATAGTCACTACAATAAACAATAAATATATAAGTATAAACCTACACACACATATATATTCGATAAATACACATACACAAATATTATAATTTTTATAAATATATATATATATTGTATTCTCTAGGATAAGGAAAGATAGTGCTCTTTAACTTTCCATGAAAACATGGTGAGGAAACCTGCATACACCTTCGAATTTCTTCTTTAGTGTATACAGGTTTCCACACGAATTTTCCTTCACCGTTAGCGAGTTGTAATCGAATATTCAATCCGTATATGAGAAATAACAGAGGTATAGGCCGGAGATCGAAACCGCGTGTCCAAGATTGGAGGCGGCTGCTCTACCAACTAGGCTACCGCTCGCATATGATTAATATAGCTATATCTTATGACCTTATCGGCAACTAAATGTAAAGCTTTAGGCCGTGGCCCCAGTAGGCAAACTGTTAGCGGCTGACTAGTTTGCGGCGTATAGATTTAGTACGCCCTTCCCATTTGAAATGGAGTGTCCTAATGTCTGTCGAAATGGACTATCTCAGACAGCGGCCGACTCCCACCAAAACCGGTGATTTCATTGCTTTGAGTTTGCAGCTAAGCTAACTCTTTCAGTTCGCCACAAATTTGCGGCTCACTCAGTCGGCCGCTAACAGTTTGCCTACTGGGGCCACGGCCTTAGTCAAACAATGTGGGTGTTTCTCTGTTTCTCTATATTTTGGTGTATCGTATCTCCCAAATAGGTACGAGTAGAAGCTTTTGTTTACATATGTAACGTTTGCCATAGTTGCGAAGTGGACCAAGGTCGTAACATGGTCGTAACGTTTTTTCATGGTTTTATCTCATAGCCTGAAGCAGGTTTGTGTTTTGTTTTACAGAGACTGGAGCGTGAGGGATATATCTCACAGTACCTACATAATGTTTTTGAGCCTCTCGTGCGTGATGATTTTTATTGATTTTTAAATAACTAGATATTTTGAATGTTTTCGTGGTCTTCTAAAAGTTGATTTTTCTCTTGATGTACTAGCCAATAAATATATACTTACAAATTATATACTAGCTACTAAAATAGTGAAATAATAAAATTATTATTTATTTATTATAATATCTAAGTTACGATGTAGTGACGACCTACGCTCATTCAGGGAAGATTGGTGGAATGCAGCTAATAACAGGAGTGATTGGAGAGGCATGGGAGAGGCTTTTGCCCAGCAGTGGGACGAAATAGGCTAAAAAAAAAAGTTACAAATGTCAATACTTATGGCTAATCAAACAATTCCCCCCTGGTCGTTCCCGGTGCAAAGGTGCCCATGACGCTCGCCGCGTTAAATAGTGAAATTAGCTGTAGCTGTAGGTCCTAGATCTAAATAATATAACCAATTTTATTAATTTTAGTTCCCGCTTGAAATCATTGAAATGGATCAGTTCATATGTTTTCTGTCAATAAAATAACAAATTTTATAAATATCAACTACCCGAATTCTACGCAATATAAACAGCGCTGTTTACTATACCCATGTGTATAGAAGTTGCTATAGTAATATTTCGTTCGTATCTATCTACGCACGTTTGAGTATTTCGCTTACTCGATCGAACGGCTTACGCGAGTAGCGTGCGATGTAATGTAACTGAGTTCTCACATAGCGAGCAGCCATGAGGCAAGTTTTCAGCCAAATCAACGAGACCCTCAAAAAACTAACAACTCGCTAGTGTTGAAAGATCTGTTTAGATTGGACTATCGATTTCCTCGCTCAGTGTGGTCGGTACCAATGTTTGGCCGCGAGCCGAGTCGCGACCACGTGTTGTGTATATTGATGCTAGCGATTTGTTGTTGGACTTGTTGAACGATTCCGTTTTAGCTCAGTTTATCAGTTCACGGATATATCTCTTGATTCCGTTGATCTTGGATGGTTCTTGATGTTATAACCAAGGTTGAAAGTATCAAGATATGTTTTATCAGATAGTACTTACAAGATTAGTATTTAGACAAGAAATTGGCAATAAGCATGTAAACACACTCAAAGTCATTAATAAGATAGTTAGAATCAATGAGGAAAGAATATAAGGAGAGGCCCAATTTTTTTTTCATATACAAATGAGTTTATGACAGCATGCCAAGGTTGGCTCAAGTTTTTCATAGTTTTCTTGGTAGATGGCCTGTCAAACGATAAGAAATTCCATGCAAAAAGGTAGCCATTTTGCGCCAGACCAGGCACGCAGATCCAGACGGTATAGCACCTCCTTATATATTCTATACTCAAAGGTTAGAATGTAAAAAAGGAAACGGACGTATGTACCTACACAATTCATTTTATAAACAAGTTACATAACGAATGAGTAATTATTTGACAGAGAATTTTAAATAAATGATTACTTAACTGCTTCTACTAAGTAGAAGTGCCGCTTTCATTCAAACAGGTCTGAAGACAAGCCTAAGTCATATTTTTGCACATGGCTGCTAAGTTATAACATGCTTGTAGGTGCCGGCCGACTGCCGTTTGAATGCTGTAGGTTCTTTTGAATAAATTGAAATCTTAAAATGTCTTGATAAATATTTTATTTCTTTTGTAATAAGTACTACAAACTTGTTGATAGAGTGGTACAAGCAAGAGAAGCGATACTATAACAGAAATAATAGCATATCATCATCATCGTCATCATGTCGTCCACACCGTGTCCGGCGACGGCGACTCCAGAATGGTTTACATTTACGATTATTGTTGAAGTGGGTGGTGGGCTCTGATGTGACGAACTTGGTCTTAGCATATACATACATATCTGTCACGCCTCTTTCCTATCAAGGTAGGCAAGTGGAGGGAAGTGGTAGGTAGAGACCACTTCCCTCCACTTGCTATACCAACATACTTCTTTCTGTTAATTCACATTCATTAGTCGCCTCATACATGTGTGTAACTTTAGTATTTGTAGAAAATGCTGGTTATGTTATTTCTCATCGTGCCCTCTTATTTTGATTTTCGAAAAAGAGAGTGTCAGCTATAGGTGTAATCGAGCGTCAGTTAGATTGACCTTTTCACCAACTGGTTGATAGACGAAAGGTTAACTCCACCCACGTTACACCTACTCAAAATCTGTTCTATTCTTGTTCAAATTCTGAATTTCCAACTTCCATCTAACAAAGGAGATGATCCCTGGAAAAAGTTTCATTACGTTTCCAAGACCACCAATTGCAGAGTGAGTGAAAACTATAGCTGACTCTATCATTGTCATAAATCAGAAGAAGATAGTATGATGTTTAATCTGCTTTTTTGCAACAAGGGTTGTAACTTTGAGTATAGAATATATAAGGAGGTGCCAAACCGTCTGGATCTGCGTATCTGGTCTGGCGCAAAATGGCTACCTTTTTGTATGGAATTTCTTATCGTTTGACAGGTCATCTACCAAGAAAACTATGAAAAACTTGCGCCAACCTTGTCATGCTGTCATAAACTCATTTGTATATGAGAAAAAATGGGGCCACTCCTTATATTCTTTCTTCATTGGGTTGTAAAACCTCATCCGTCAACTGAATAAAGGACAGAAGGCGACGAGTTTTAATGAATTCCTCTCCCGGGTAATTGCCGCTTTGTTTTGCGTCTTCTCAGAAAAAAGGGCGACCTTTGTTTGTAATTTTGCTGGTCGCTTGTTGTGATTACGAAATGGAATTTAATTTTGGATCTGCTTTTGTTGGCTGAGGTTGGTATTGTTTTTGTTATTGTTTCTGTCGTATTTGTTAGCCGGAGTAAATTTTACCAGCGGCTTCTATTTACATTATAAAAAAGAAAATTGGTGCCAATGAGCTGTGAATATGTTTGGATCAATGAGAAAGGAATATAAGGAGAGGCCCCATTTTTTTTTCATATACAAAAATGTGTTTATGACAGCGTGCCAAGGCTGGCGCAAGTTTTTCATAGTTTTCTTGGTAGATGACCTGTCAAACGATAAGAAATTCCATACAAAAAGGTAGCCATTTTGCGCCAGACCAGGCACGCAAATCCAGACGGTATGGCACCTCCTTATGTATTCTTTACTCAAAGGTTTAGATGATACTTTTTCTCGCAAAAACAACTAACCACATTTTAATGATACTTGTTATATTATAGCTTACACTGTACGTACACATTAGTTGTAAGTTTCCCAGGATATGGCGATAAATTGAAAGACCTCATGTACGAAGTCGAGGGTAAAAGCTAGTTCTTACTTTTTAAATTGACTTTCCGACACGAACAACAAGTTTAAACACTTCAATGGTAAAGAAACCAAGCATTAAACATATCTCACAGATATGATCAAGACTAAGGGCTTATTCCACCAGCTACAGATAAAATTTATCTGACAGATAAACCTATGCCTGTTTAATAAAACATGACGTTTTAAACAGAGAGAGCTAAAAAACATCTGTCAGATAAATTTTACCTTTGGATGGTGAAACAGCAGATATTTTATACCTGTCTCTGTCTAAATAAAATCAGTAGGTGGTGAAACGGGCTACTGATAAAATTTAACTGACAGATAAACCTATATCTATTTCATAAAACATGACGTTTTAGACAGAGACAGGTATAAAATATCTGTCAGATAAATTTTATCAGTAGGTACGTGGAGAAACGAGCACTAAGCACGCATATTGCGAATACATAACCCGCCCAGACATAAATTGATGGCAGGGTGCGTCACATAACCTCGCTACACCCATTTTCCTGCGCCAATATTTACCCAATCATTTGGGCCAATGTTTGTGAGCATTTGCAGCGTGCTTTCGCTTACCGTTTGGAATCTGTTTTGTGGAATCTGACGAGATTGGCCAATGTTGTGTGTTAGTAAAAAGAGATATCGCATAACCGGTCAAAAAATTGATCTCTCAATAGTTTTGATATTAAGGTTTTTCAGTTAAGACAGTATAGATACCTACGCACTGACCAAGATGTATGTTTATGAGGTATTTGATTCGAAGTATGAAAACCTAATAGTCTATGGGGCATCTAGTCATCTATGCCTCATGGTTGTTACTTTGTGAGCTTTATTTTCAACAATAAAGTGTTTACTGTTTCCTTTATGTTAAGGTTAGTACCTATCTTATATTTCTTTCATTCCGTTTTGCCCTCCTTTTTTCTCTTAACCTTAATACGACTTGACTCCGACTCTTTCTTTCACATGCTCCATATATGCTGTGCGAGGCTTTCCTCTATCTGTTTATGATCTAGGTAGATTAATTTTAGCTGTATGAGGTGATCAAATCGGGGACTTACTAAAGAAAGGCCAAATCAAGAGTACCCTAAACCGACGGGCATGTATGAGGCGACTGATGAGTGTGGATGAAGCGAGAGTTGTGTTTGGATCGAAGCAAGTGGAAGGAAGTGGTCTCGGCCTACCCCAATGGGAGAGAGGCGTGACAGATATGTATGTATGAGGTGCTTACAGTCAATCTTTGAGTCATTCAGTAGATATTAATCGATAATAAAAGTTAACGTTATTCCAAGGTTAAGTTCATTTATATCCACTAATTGCTTCCACCTCGCCTATCCTAAACATTCAGCGTCACGCGTACACATTACACGTGTTTAGAAATTCGTAATTTTATTAGTCACGCCACTCTAGTATTACGCTAATACCTTCAGCGCTTCCTAAACAAACACATGCTTGAATACATCCACTTGCAGAAAGGGGGCATTAAACCTAATTCTCAGTTAATTATCGTGCTTGTGTTCTTCTGAGTTTCGACGATGAAAGAGTAAAGGTTTAATTGAGCTTTAATTATAATAACTTTTTCTGCAAGTAAGAGTAACTGTGCGAAGTAATTTGGAGTTATAACAACCTTGTTTTGGCTTTGTTCTGGAATATTAAAGTCGCTTCATTAGGTCTTCTCCCTGTTTTCTCGGATGTCCTTTTGTACTAAATGTCTTTTATTTTTTTAGGATATAAGTTTGGATGAAGAAAAGTTTCTGGTGAGCCCCTCGGAAGTTATTTGGCGCGAACGGTTGATCCTATTTCAGGATTATCGCATTCTTGCGAAGTAATCTTAGGCCACGCAGCGAGCGAGCGAGCCGGGCCTTTGTTAAGCCCTTTTATTTTAGACTAGAGGCTGCCCGCGACTCAAAAGTCGTGATATCTTAAAATTATATAATCTATAAGTTATTCTGATGTCCAAGCTAAGTTATGGTAAAATTTCATTAAAATCTGTTCAGTGGTTTTTACGTGATGAAGCACCAAACATTCAAGCATCCATCCATCGGCACAAACATTGACATTTATAATATGAATAGGATTATAATGATTTACATTGAATTCAATAGCGCTGGTTCTAGCCACTGAATACATCTAGAAAGCCATGGGAAATCAACCTTTATTTTTATGCTATATAGAATCAAATCGCTCGGCTTACTGGCTTGTCTGTGAACTGACTACTCAGACTTCACGCCACTAACGAACAAGTCATTCTGGTCATCAATTCACCTCTTTATATACTTTTCTTCTCACTAACACTTACATTCAAACTACTAAGCTAAGCTACCTCATCGACTGCCATAATATGCATCGGATACACATTATGACATGTATTCGATCTTGTTTATGCTTCAGCTTGTGAACTGATCCCTCTAGCCACATTCACACCATGAACGAGTTTGTCTGGACATCATTTCGACTCTTAAACTTCAATTCACACCGACACTTTCAAGCTACTATAAGCTAAGCTATCTCAGCGATTCAATGACATGTAACCGATGCCTTACTCAAGAAAGGCCAAATCAAGAGTACCCTAAACCGACGGGCATGTATGAGGCGACTGATGAATGTGGATGAAGCGAAAGAGGTGTGTTTAGATCGAAGCAAGTGGAAGGAAGTGGTCTCTGCCTACCCCAATGGGAGAGAGGCGTGACGGATATGTGAAAATGAAAATGAAAAGTGTTTATTCAAAAGTAGGCAAAATTCATTACACTTTTTGATGTCACTTTTTTGATCTAAACCTACTGCCGATTCACTACCTGTATAACCGAGAGGAAGAAAACGGCAAGAAACCTTCGGCACAGGGCCCTACGTTATGTCCAACATATCTTTTTTTTTAAATGAACAGAGTTATACAGTTACATGTTGGTACTTAATTTGTTATCACAGTAATTTATATCAATATCACAGTATGGGTAGTTTTAGTTTTACATATATGTATGTATGTAACCGATACATTCCCGCTGCCTGTATGGCCTATCATAAAAATAAACACTCGCGCGGAAATTTTAAAGCTTTAACTCTTGTGGGCGTGTCGTTTGATGTAATCTAAAATGATTCACATTTCACACGTAGGTTAGGGATATGCAAATAACGTGTACACACAAAACAAGTTTTATATGTATGTGCGGTAGCTTTTGCCGCGATATAATACGTTCTTACTTCACGTTTCTAGTTTTCTTGGATCACTTACACAATATCTTTAAAAATATTATATGTGTTATTTAGATGTGTCTTTGTGTCTATGTGTAAAGGGGATGATGACTACATTCGAAAATTAAAAAAATAATAAGTCCGTCTTTTAGGCTATTAAAAAATATTTGAAACAATTTTTTTACCAGATCAAATATACAAATAAATACAAAGATACAGAGCATCAAAGTTACGGAGTGGGGGGGTATCGACGTCACTACTACGTAAAAATCGATCTAAGGCGTGACGTCATGAGCAACTTGAACCCAGTGTATCTGTCATTTTTAGTTAAAGAGAAAAAAGAAAAAAACACGTGTCGAAAATTTTAAAATAAATGTATGTGATGGAATATAAAAAATTTTTTAGTCATCATGCCCATTTAGTAATCTTTGTTTATGTGACATTTAGATATGTAAGCTACAGTATTGTACAATTTCATTTAAAATGTATTAAGTAGTGTTGAGTCTGAGAGTAACATACCTACATGCATCTATTGTGCATCTATGCTCACATCGGCACAATGTTTTATGTTTATTATATTGGTAGGACTATTAAATACATAGTATGGTTTTCTCGTATTTGTTTTTGTTGATCAAATCGTATGTAGATTTTTATTTCTCTATTTTATTTGTTGTGTGAATTTTAATGCCTGTTTATAGTTTATTTAAAGATCTTAGGTACTCGTTATTGGAACTTTTTGTTATTAAACTGCTAGTTTTATACGTTTTGTCACATTAAAAATATTGGTCCTTATCAGCCCTTTTAACGTCCCCCACTACAGGGGCATGAGCCTACTCTCATGAAACCTACCCTGATCAAATATTAAAACATGACGGCATGATGTTTAATGGATAAACCATTTTAACAGCGTTTTCTGCAACATTAGGCAGATTAGGTCTCGAAACAAAATTAGTATTTTATAAAAACTGGCAAGATTTAAAAAGATTCTTTATTAATATGAACTCGCATGCTGCGTAGGTGTCCAGTTAATGCTTATGAAAATAAACTAAACAAACTACATTTCTGAAGTAGTGAAAGGCTAGTTTTATTTCTTAGTACCACGTAAATAGCTTTAGGAACGTAAAGAAAGGAATCTGGATATAATTTCTTAACGAATAAATATTATATTTCTTTGCGCTAGTTAAGTTTCTGCGAAATTCTACTGTAAGATATTTAAATGGCACAGAGTTTAGCCAACTGAGGACAAACTTGGCGCAACGATGTATTTAAAGATGTTTCCAAATTAGATGCAAATACTTAAACAGGTCATAGATAAGAGTCTTTATAACAAACAACTTTTACTACTGAACCTATAGATCAAAATTTCAAAAAAAAAAAAAAAACCCGTTCCCATACATAAAATAAAACAGCTGATACACAAGTAACTATGGAGAGGCTCTTTTTGAGATTAGGCTGTAGGTACCAAGGATCGACGACCTGGTGAAAGTCACGGAAGGCCGTTGGATGTGGGCAGCGAAAGACCGGTCGTTGTGGAGATCCTTGGGGGAGGATTCTGTCCAGCAGTGGACGTCTATAAGCTGACATAACAACCAACTGGAGGGCAGTGATGTCTGCCTACCTTAACGGGAAAGAAGCGTGACAGATATGTAGATAAGTATTTCGAATATCTTTAGGCAAATACCTACTGTTCGTTATCTGATTAGTAGGCGTCAAAAGAAAGCGCTTAAAAACTTTCAGCGCTAGAATTATATTTAACGATTTCAAAGGAGAAAGTTACCGAATGACATCATAATGGATGCGAGTTAATTAATTTATCTTTTTCACTTTCTTTCCACGTATTGTTAATTGTATAAATTGAATCCTGGCGAATGTTGGCTATTATTTTGAATATCAAAAAACATTAGGTGAATAAGACGTCGAGGTAGACCTCGAAAAACATGAAGAGACGATCTGGGTGCATTTTCACGGAAGTGGCGGGACGCTACCGCAGAGCGAGTTAAATGGAAAGTCGCGGGCGAGGCTTTTGCCCAGCAGTGGGATCTTAATGGCTAACAAAAAAACGTAAGTACCTTTGCTATTGCTTCGCCGAAGTCGAGTAAAAAGTTTAATTTAAAAAGCGCCCCGATTAATCTGTAATATACGAATTTGATACCCAGCTGGGGTGTATATTTAGTTCGAAACATTTGGTTAACCATCCGAACTTTCATGATTCATGTCCATATTCATTCTTAGCTAATGCTGTACGTAATCAATTGAAACTGAGTAATATTGAAGGTCCAGTTATCGCTTTAAAGAAGACAGTTATGGACACCGAAATCCTACCGTGTCTCACCTATGGATGTCAAACCTGGACGTTTGATCTCATAACGAGAAATAAAATCCAAACGACCCAAAGGAGAATGGAAAGAAGCTGCCTTGGTATAAAACTAAAAGACAAAGTTAAGAACTCAATTATTCGAGAGAAGACGAAAGTGAAAGACGCACTTACTTTCTGTCTCCTGAGGAAATGGAAATGGGCTGGCCATGTGGCCAGGTACAGCGACGATAGGTGGACACTGAGGACAATAAAGTGGAGTGGACCCAAAGGTGCTAGAGCGAGGGGTCGGCCCTGCGCTAGATGGGCAGATGAAATAGTAGCGTTGGCAGACGAGGTTGGATGGAGACAGTCACAAACAAAACCAAATGGAACTATTTGGAGGAGGCTTTTACCCGAAAGGGGTCTATACAAACATACATAGGAACCTAATTCGCAATGTTTATAATTACTTACAAAATAGAATAATTTAATTAGAATTTATAATTTAATAATTCATAATTTATACATGAAAATCAATTAATAATTTATGTTTGCATGGAATGAATAAAGCTTTATTATTATTATTAATATTGAAGGTCTAGTACCTATGGCTTATCGGGTTCCAAGAGCTGCGAACAAGCGACGATCGTATCCTATTTTCGTCGAATCTCTAATTAAACATAGGAACAAAACTTTCCAAGCCAACTATTAGGTAACATTACGAAATAATGTCAGAGATACCGGCATTATGAAGTCCAGATTAAGATTGGCCAATGGGGTCGCGACTCGCTAGATAGTTTTAAAACTGGGCCACGATTACTATTGCCAACATGCCAACTATTCCTCGTAAACATAATATTGGGGGAAAGTTGCATTTTTCTTTATTTATTTACGACGCGAATTTGGGGGCGACCTTGACGTTCCATTTCGATTGCTAGGAACAATCCAGTTGCAGAAATATAACTTCTAACGCGGCATTAAACCTATTGCTGTTACTATCTTTTTAAAGTAACAGAAGAAGACAGCAAGATGTTTAATCCTACTAATATTATAAATGTCTGTGTTTGTGCCGATGATGGATGGATGTTTGTTACTTCATCACGCAAAAACTACTGAACAGATTTTGATGAAACTTGGAAATATTGTAGCTTGCACATCAGAATAACACATAGGCTATATTATTTTGAGTAATCATAATTATTTTCCAAGATATAACGACAAATGCGTACGAAATCGCGGGCAGCCACTAGTTGATTAATATTTTAATCGGACTTCTCTTCAACTGGTGTAGAACTAGGTAGAACAGCACACAGCTATGGTTTTAAAGCCAAGCTATTAAAACAAAAATACATCGATGCATTGTCACACACGTGAATCAGGCGAGGTGAATAGTGAGAATTTAGAAACTTTTGTCACTTATCTAATACGATAGGCTTGTTTATAAATCATTACATAAACTTTGATGGTTAAAGGTGTGGTGTCAATCAAGATATAAATGCTAGTCATTCATACATTCACAATAGTTCCTGTACCCGAAAATGAGGTTACTGGAAGCTAAGTTTTAAGCCTGAATGACGAGATAATTCGTTGTTCTGGAGTAAACGCCATCTTTGTCTATCCTCTGCCTGCATTTTTATAAAATATAATTCGTTCTGTTATCAGCCCATATATGTCCCCCGAGGGGCACGAGCCTACTCTCATACAGACAGTGATTAGGCCGAAATCCACCGCGCTGGCCATAATTCGTACACAGATATAATTCAGCTTTTTGCAAGCTTAACGCAGATTAATCTTTGCTTTATTTAGCATCTGTTAAAACATTCTGATTAGATGCGCCAATATCCTTAGTCATCAGGAAAGACCGTTTTATACAAATTCTGCGTATGAGTCACAAGCAAAAAGTTTATAAATTTATTTGCATATAAAAGGCTAAGCTAGATACAGACTATTCCCACGTGCGCTACGCATTATTACTAACGCTCTCAATACAAATATTCTTTATTGCACACAAAGATATAGGGTACAAACACAAACAAGAATATAAGAAGCAACAGGCGGCCTTATTGCTAGGTAGCAATATCTTCCAGGCAACCTTAGGGTAAGAAATAGCGAGAAATAGGTAATACTTAGATAATGGTTGCGCTCTCCCACGTTTCATGTCACAAGTGTGCTTCTAATCATATTAATTTCTATGTACTTACTTAGCAGATTATATAATGCAATGCTTACGTGGCATTAGTCTGTTTCTGGCGTTAGATACTGGTAGCAATTTCTATTAAAAGACAAAAGAAGACTGTAATTTAACATTAGTACACTGTTGGAACACTTTTTTAATATTATTTAGATTATTTCTATTACCGCTTCGCTACCTGTACCTATAGCCGAGGGGAAGATACAGCAAACGGCGACCTACACTCATTCATTTACGTTTTAAAATTGATTATAATGATTCGCAAAGATGGAAGGTCAGATTTATTATTAAAAAGTTCCAGATTACACGGATCGATACGGAGCGAAACGTTGCGAACATCTTGTATTATAAACGACGGGATAACGTAGGTAACGTTTGCAATTTACGCCCTTTTGCTTCTGATTATGTCGACAGTTATGAAGTTGAAATTGCGAAGTTTGGTAACCAATAGGTATTATGTCTCCACTAACGCGTTTTCGTTTTCATGTTCAACTTGCGCTTTTTTCAGGTCGTTTTGCGTCAAGCGCTGTACCCTATTTTGATTCATTTTGACGTGTGCGCTATTGTGTGCGCTATGGTTTTTTGTGCATACTTCAAATGAAAAGGCAAGATGAACGTGAAAGCTGGCTGGTGGGGCCATACCTAATAAGGTGTCTTAATTCTTTGAATTGCACACAGTTTGCTTAAGTTTCTACTGATCACTAAAACACTAAAAACGAGTTTGGTCAACACTAACTACAAATTAATGAATTAACTTTTATATCGGAATGTCTTTCTATCTGTCTAAAAGTCTATTTGTCACTTGTCAAAAGGCTAATATTGACAATTGACATCTCCACGTGACATGAACCTGTCAATACGACTCATTGTCCGAAACTATGTGGAGGCCGGTCACAATTAAAATCCGAACGAAACTCACGACCATTTAACCAAGACCTGTTTGTACAACAGTAGTAAGAACATCAAAGGTCATTCATAAGCTGGTTTTCTCAACTAATCGATACACGAAACTTATTCAATAGAATTAAAGTTAGAAGGGCAGGTATTACCGAAGCGTGGTCATAACTGGCCGTGAACTAAAAATTATTTAAAACTAGCGGCTGCCCGCGACTTCGTACGCATTTTATCTTTGAAACGACACGAAATATCTACAAATTATATAGCCTATGTGTTATTCTGATGTGCAAGCTACAATATTGCCAAGTTTCATCAATATCTGTTCAGTGGTTTTTATGCGATGAAGTAATAAACATCCATCGGCACAAACATTGACATTTATAATATTAATAGGATTAGGATGAAAGACACGAATTCATATAGGTACCAATACATACGATGGAATTAGGTATCTATTCTACATAAGTTAAATTATCTGTTTTACACACGTTAAAAGGGCATGTTAAAAACTTAGAATGTACCTATTTGTTGATCTTTATAGCCATATTTAAATAAAATATAACAGGTGTATACGATGATATCATTTGTAAAACCATTTATAAAAACACTTGTAGGTGTATTAAACCGACTGAGTAAATTGATGAATAATTTATCTTTAAGCATTTAGTATAAATGAAGTACTAAACTTTTATTTATATTAAATTGAATATGTTATTAAAAATACTATACCTACTCTAATAAAAAAATTCGCCTCCACATACAAAATGTCCGATCAGCTGATCGAGTAAGTAGGTATGGGCGAACCTATATTTTTTTTTCGAGTTACGACCCACGTTCCTTTGTGAAAGTTGTTCAGTTTCATGAGGACTATCGCTGTGTTTTATACCCTCTGTGTTACACCCTGTATAAAAACAAGGCCCATTCTCTTCTGAACACACCAACAGACAGCAGGTGGTCCAACAGTACATTTCCCGTACGTTAATCACCACTTACAAGAAGTTGTTACCAATAATTACCAGTTTAACAACCACGAGACAAGTAACACAACTTTTGCCAAAACATGACCGTAATAAGACGTTACCGTAATACGGTTCTTGGTAACACTTGCCTGGACTTAGCATTGTTAGTAACAACTTAGTAACGAATGTGTCATAAAGTAAAAGTCTCTGGGCATAAGGCTGTGTTTACACCAAACTGATTGGAAGCCGCCGAGCAGGCAGGCATACTGTAAACCCCAGTGTTAACGTGAAAATAAACGGCATTTTACGTTCACACTATGCTGACAATACGCTTATAGCTTACAGCGACGTAGCCAGAATCCGCGGAGAGTTGTGACGTACTTATTAATCAGCCGCCGAATGTCAGCGTCTAACGCATTGTCGGTTAGTGAACGAATAAGGCCTAGAACCCACGATGAAACGCAACTGCAACGCAACTGAAACTGCTAGTTACTTTTGAGTTGCATCGAAGTTTCTGCTATACACTTCTTTAGAAAACTACACACGACGCAACCAGTTTGAAACGTTTCGTTTCAGTTGCAGTTGCGTTTCCCCGTGTGTTCTGGGTCTCAGTGAATATGTATGGAAATACAATAAACTGCGAACACGGCCTAAGGTTCTGCGAATCTCGTGTGGGTGAACTTGTGTGAATAGGTCGCTACGCCTTCTGTGCCGAATTGGGGACCCAAATACATTTTTTATTAGTTTATTGATAGAGGTCCTTTTGTGACTCATAGGCGACAGTAAACATCTTTAGCTTTTGAATGAAAATGAAATTGGACCTTACTTATTCATACTTACCTAAACACTGTCCCTCTTATTACAAAACGAGGTTTAAAGATAGTCCGACGTTTGTTCATTTAGTTTGACGTTTTGTCCATAGCCGAAACGTCAAGAGACGAACAAACGTCGGACTATCTTTTTTTAAACCTCGTTTTGTAATAAGGGGATGTTTGTTTGTTTGTTTTGACTATATCTCTGTGTGTGCAATAAAGTATATCTATCTATCTATTTATTAATAACATTATAATTAATATAACTTAATATGTCTTGCTCAAGAAATACCAAGTCAAGAGTAACCTAAACCGAAGGGCATGTATGAGGCGACTTATGAGTGTGGATGAAGCGAAAGAGGTGTGTTTGAATCGTAGTAAGTGGAAACAAGTGGTCTCTGCCTACCGCAATGGGAGAGAGCGTGAGGGATATGTATGTATGTATGTAATATGTCTCCATAAATTGACATAGATTTCAATACTCAATACTCAATTATTTATTACACTCCACAGGTTTTTACAGATCTTATAAACTACTTAAAGTACCAAATGTGGACCCTGATTAGGGCACGGCAAATTGTGTAACAAAGCTACGAACTTAAAACTAAAATCAGATCAGTCGGTCCATGGTTGTAACTTTTTAACGCTAGCTTAACTTTTTTAAGAATAACCCATTTGTGTGATGTGATACGGTACACGGAATATCCCCCACGTGAAATAATTCTCAAGAAATTTGGGACCTAAGCAAAATGACGCCAGTCTGATTATATTCAGATATGCCGTAATACGAATTCATCATTCTCAATTCTCTTAACACGGTTTACATAGATAATTCCATTGATAAAATAAATGGAAATAAACATTCAATTGTTTATACCTACTCTCGCGAAAGATATCGATTCAATAGCGATGAAACTATCGAATATCAACACGCATCAAATGACAAATATAAAAAATGCGAAACCGAAAAAGTGAAAGTAAAAGCCTTTGGTAAAAGCAAAGAAGATACCAAATTATACCACATTTATCAAAGACAAAGAATTCATTATGAAATACGTAATTTTAAAAGAAAACGCTCTCAAGAACTTCATCTGTGCGTTACAAAATTGATCACAATGAACATTTTTGATTTGGTAAGTAGCAATTTGGTTAGTGAGCCGCCAATATGATAAAATTTTACAATGACATAATTACATATTTTTCACCACACAATTGTACCTACAGCGCGATAGAGCGCTTGTAGACGTCTGTTTTTTCACCGGACAACGGACCGTCAAAAAACGGCTGCCACATAGGTGTACATTTTTGCCAGATGGATATCCGACGCGTATACACACACACACACCCATTATAAATTATACACTACCACGTTACGGACAATGCAACGGTCCGTTGTCCGGTTAAAAAAACGGACGTCTACAAGCGCTGCTCTTCTTTTGTTTCAATACGGGAATAACTCAGTTCTTTTAAACTAGATAAAAAACGATTTACTTCCTACGTCCCGAAGCTTAGATTCAAGACATCTAGTGTAAAGACACGAGTAACACAATGAATAGTCCACACACGCACTACTTACATGCTCTGATTGCTAAACGCTCATTTATCTTCCCACTGAGACATCTAAATGTCTTATTACTGTAACTGACTACAATATTATCTTACGCAGGAATTTTCTGCACTTAAAAAAAGACTTTGTAATACGAGTCATGGACGACTAACAACGTGTATGAGGCGACTGATGAATTTGGATGAAGCGAAGAATTGTAGCAAGAGGAGGGAAGTGGTCTCTGCCTATCACGGTGGGAAATAGGCGTGACATAATAGGTAGGCGTGATTATTTAGGTACGATTCATTGTGCAGCCAATTGCACATGAAGATTTACATCTACCTTAGTTCTAAGCGCTAAGAGCAGTTTTGGAATAAAGTTGTAAAGGTTGATCTATACTTGATTGTACCCATGGTGGTCATAATGCAAGAAAAATTCAATGATGACTATAAGACTCACATACGAGTCTCTACAACACGCGAGCGTAATCAGCCGTAGGACGACCTTTACAGACATCAAGATTTCTACTTGTGTCGGGTGCAAGCGGCTTGCATCTACAGTGAAACTGCAGTTGCATCTAGACTGGTATATTGCCAGTATAGAAGTATTCTTAACTTAAGAGATTATAAGAAATCCCTTTACTATTATGCCTTTCGTCAGAAGTGGCCAATCCTAATAAAATTGACTGCCGCGATCGATAGTCACTTCTGACTTTTTACGATGTATTTCGCAATTTATTATACCTCTTACCTATCTTCACTTAATGACACGTAGATAAAAGACGTAACACTACTGGTTCGGTTGGACGCAAACATTGGATCGGATCGTGTCGTAAAAGTTTCTTAAGGTGGCGTCATTGCTAGGAAGAGAATCATGAGTTTTTACCCGACTGCGCCAGAAGGAGGGTTATGTTTTTCGAGAGTATGTAATTATGTTTGTATGATTAATTCTTCTGCATGCTCTACAGCTTAAACGGCTTAAAGCTTGAGAGGTGTTAGATTCGTATTTACTGTTAGAGTGACACTGGGTAAATAAACATAAAAAAATGATTTTTTTAAACGCAGTTGTTTTTTTTTTAATAAAAAAGGTTAGGTTATTTACACATTGAAATAATGTATAAAATAAGTAAAGAAACATTAATATATGAGATGGTTTAAAATGAAAAGTGTAACCAGTAAATCAATGTAACAGTGGGCGGACACAAGGATTTTTCCAACAATTAATGAACTATATTTACTACGATATTATCAGCGTAATTTATGCAAAAATCTATCCTTTGATAAAAAGACGGAAGTAACATCACTATGGGTATATTTACAATATTAGATATTCAGTACCTATAGCTCTTAAATACATTAATTCAAGGTTCAATAAACTATTTATTCCGAGCAAAAAACAAAGCAAAGAAATACTCCCAAGGCGAAACAAGTAAAGGAACCGTAAAAAGTTTTTATAGTACACAATGAAACAGCCCTATTACATCTTTGTCTTTGTTTTGTACGTTATTTTTGCCATAAGCTAGAACGAGACAAGACATGCAAGTAGTATTCAATTAGATATGGTCTTGATGGATGAAGTTGCGTACAATTTCGTGTTCGGAATATTTAGAAGACCAATTTGGAGTGTAGTGTTTCCTGCGTTCTAAAAGCGAAATAAAAAGTTGTTAAAAGGCTAGTTATTTTTCGATATAAGATCTCTTTGAATCATTCTTTTTAATACAATTTTTTTTAAAAACTCTGTGGTCTTGCTTCTATTTCCGAAAATCATGGCGGATGAGGAGACGTCCCACTCTCCACCCCCCACTCCGTAACTTTGATGCTCTTTAACTTTGTATTTATTTATGTATTTGATCAGGTAAAAAATGTGTTTCAAATATTTTTTAATAGCCAAAAAGACGGGCTAATTATTTTTTTAATTTTTGCATGTAGTCATCATCCCTATTGATACATTAACAAGCGAACGATGTACAACAGGATGGCCAAAGATCGACCGGTCCATTGCAACTGTTATTCCAGTAGATCGTGGCACGGCAAAAAATATAGTGGAAGATACCCAGACGCAATACTCACACTAATATAAAGTTAAAAAGTACCTAATCACTAAGAATAATTTGCACATTTACCTCTCTTTTAATAAAATAAAAAATACTATATGATGCGTACTGAACTATGCTGTTTCTTTTAAGATTTCAAAAAGTATGTAATTGGTAGATCGCACATGGATTCAATAGTAAATAGGAGATCTTGGGTCTAATAAAGTTGGCCACCCCTGATGTACAAAAACGAAAGAAGCTTCAAAAAGAAAACTATGTCATTCTTGAACTTAGCTGGAAGTGGGTTAGGTTGAGGTGAGTGAAAAATAACGTCACGGTGAAAAAATCACCGTGATCTGGAGCACTCTGGAGTCGAATTTTATCACTGTGACTGGTCGCGAAATAACAACGTTCCAAAATAACATTATATTCCTTCTCAACTCCCGATCGGTTTGTTATATCGCTTAACGTGACAAAGTCACGGTGATTTTTCACTGTGATTTTCTTGGAACTGGAACTACAGTCACAGTGATAACAACATAACGTTTTATTCCACTTCTAAAGTGGGTTAAAAAGCGTGGGATAATTAATCTTGATACTATTGTTCTCTCTATTGTAGTTAGCATTTGACATTCCTATCTTACAACGCCAAGTTATGGGAAATAGAGAAAGAATTTCTTCAAAGTTTATATTGTCTTGTATATTATTTTAATCTCCATAGACGTTAAAACAAGTATTCGGTTGTTCTTTTGTAGAGTTCCGTAGGGTGAAAACGGAACCCTATTACTGAGACTTCGCTGTCCGTCCGTCTCTCACCATGCTGTATCTCATGGACCGTTATAGCAAGAGCGTTAAATTTTCACAGATGATATATTACCATTGCCGCTATAACAACAAAATATTAAAACTAGAATAATAATGGGGGCCCCCTTCCCATACAACAATAATGATGTTTTTGCCTTTTTTGCTCGATATCAATACTGAACGGTACGGAACCCTTCCTGCGCGAGTCCGACTCGCTCTTGGCCGGTTTTTTAAATTATTCAACTAATTTGAATATCAACGAGTTTTTAACAATACAACATAACGAGAATTCTTTCTGTTGTGGTAAGAAAAAGTCTAGTATCGGCTATCTCTGTAACAAATTTCATCAATATTAGTCGAACCATTCAAGCGTGAAAAAGTAATAAGTAAAAAATCGCAAAACAAACTTTTGCCTTTAAAATATTAGTGTGATATTTGAGTAATTCGTAACACAGAATTAGGTTCAAAATATTTACAGCATTTTCTTTTTTGGGACTCGGACATCAATTGATCTAAAGTATAAGTACAAGCCACAACTACATATACTCGGACATATCACGCAAATAATACTTCAAATTTAGGAATTAGTTTCTAATGTTTTTACCTTTTGGACACATACATACATATTTATCTATCACGCCTCCTTCGAGTTAGATCGACACAACTTTCAGAAACAGTAAAAGACATTATTTGTTTTCTGTTAACCGAAACATTGTATCTATTAATTTTATAAATGACAATGTTTGTGCCGATGGATGGATATTTGTTACTTCATCACGTAAAAACCACTGAACAGATTTTAATGAAATTTTACAATAACTTAACTTGGACATCAGAATAACACATAGGCTATATTATTTTCAGATATTTCGTGTTTTTTTAAAGATATGACGATGAATGCGTACGAAGTCGCGGGCAGCCTCTATTCACATATAAACAATATAACAGCCAAAATATCACGTGTGTAGTTACGTGAATCATTTATTAATTATGTTATCAGCCCATATATGTCCCCACCGAGGGGCACGAGCCTACTCTCATACAGAGAGTGATTAGGCCGTAATCCACCAAGCTGGCCAAGTGCGGGTTGGCGGATTTCACATACACCTTCGAATTTCTTCTCTGGTGTATGCAGGTTTCCTCACGATGTTTTCCTTCACCGTTAGCAAGTGGTAATCGAATAAATTGATCCGCACAAGAGAAATAAACTCAGAGGTACGTGCCCGCGCCAGGTTTCGAACCCGCGCCCTCAGAACTCGAGGCAAGCGTTCTACCAACTGGGCTACCACCGCTTCGATTATTTTTATTTATTAATTAACCCTAATGTAATTCTGATGTATTTCGCATGTGACTACCGTATACTACCAAATCTAGGCGATACCTTGTGTCTAGGGAAATCATTTTAAAAGAGGAGTGAGTTATTACAATGAGTTGCGAAGTAGGACAAAACATCGGGGATTTCCTTTCTAATATAATGTTTTAAATAAATTAAAAAGTTTTTAATTATAGTTAGTTGTCGTCTCGATAATTTCGAGCTATGAGTAATGCTCGACATTAATTACATAGACATTTCACAAGCTCAGAACATTTGAGAACAAAATGCTGGTCAGTTTTCAGGTGCTTTTTAGCAGTTAGATTGTATTAACCCTGCATGCAATATCAACCCTCATTTTATACCCTCATTAATCATTATATAGTAGAAAATACTGACACGGACGTTGAGACGGGTCAATCAAACAATTTGTTTATGGATGATATACCTACTTATCGTTTAATTTAAACGATTCATGATCCCCGCCTGGCTGAAGGCGTGTCAAGAGCAAAATGTGAAATCGGTAAGGTGTACTCTCAGACCTACAGAAATGCAAAGCTCAGTCACTAGAATAGTAAAAGAAAACTGAAACAACTTGTTATATTCAGAAGTCACTCTTCAATTTATTAAAAGCGATAGAGCCCATCGCATGTTGAAACGGTCCTTCTGCGATATTGGGTTGACGACATGCGATTCGTATCCACTTTGTTGTTTGCGGCAGTTAACCTACTAAATGCTAATAGTTTTGGCTATTACAATATCGCTTTTTGCGTCAAAGTTAACAACTTTTAAGATGATTGTTGTTTGTTTATCTATTAATGGAATTAGTGTGTGTTAATAAAACGTGCGTTCTTTTGTTTTGACGTGAATTTCAGTCGCGGGCGGTCCTTTTAACTTCCCCACTAAAGGGTCAAGAGTCTACTCTCATATGAGAGTGATTAGGCCGTAATCCACAAATCTGTGCCATCCATTTTTTGGACGTTTCAGCTATGGACAAAACGTCAAAAAATTACATTTGTTATAGAACTATCTTTAAAACTCGTTTTGTTAAAAAGGGGTAGATAAGATTTAAATCGGCCTTACAGGTACCTTTTCTGTAATTCGCTATAACCGTAACGTAACCATAACCGAACCCAAGTTTGTTATCAAATTATCAACCGGTCCATTAAAGGTTTACGTAACCAATCAGAGTAAACGACGTATTGTTCGTTTGTTATTAAAGTATTGGTTTCCTAAAGTACCAGACAGATGAACGAGTCGATTCTTTTCTGTTTCCTTCTCAGATCACCCAACTCGTCGAACGACTGATCAGTAAACATCAAACAAATTGAATGAGCATGAACGATGATGACTACATTCAAAAATTCAAAAAATAATTAGTCCGTCTTTTAGGCTATCAAAAAATATTTGAAACACATTTTTAACCTGATCAAATACATAAATAAATACAAAGATACAGAGCATCAAAGTTACGGAGTGGGGGGTATTGACGTCACTCCTAGGTTAAAATCGTACTGAGGCGTGACGTCACGAGCAACTTTAACCCAGTGTATCTTTTTAATTTTTAGTTAAAGGGATAAAAAGGAAAAATACGTGTCGAATATTTTAAAATAATCTATGTGATTGACTAAAAAAATTGTTTTAGTCATCATGCCCATTGTATCTTTTAGTTAAGTACCTTGTAGTTGCACATAAAATTATATCAAAAAATATGTTAAGGCATAAAGGAATCATGTAGTTCACACTCGCGATTTAGGTTTTTATCGACACAAACAAACATCAAAATCTGAAAAAGACATAATTTAAATATCTACCTAGCTAGTATTTGAACCGTCTGTCAGTCCGACAAAATGACCATTACGTTAAGTGGGTCGTCGGAAATAAAAAAATAAACATATTTACTACAATATTTATCATATAATCAAAAATGTGTGTATGTTTTAACTAATGTTTAGATATAAGTAACTAGAGGATGCCCGCGACTTCGTTCGCATTTATCATCATATCTTGGTAAAAAATCCTAAAATAATATCTAGGTACTTATGTGAGATTTTATGCTGTGTTTTTAAGTTGCTCTTTCTTATGTTCTTACACATTTTTCAATGCATCAGCTTTATCTAGGTAATGCTTTTTCTCGTCAGAAAAGTAAACATTGCCGACTGGCGATAGAGAATACAAAAACTGTCGTTGCTTACTGACACTTATTGTGTATTCTGATGTAAACATAAATATTGCCAAGTTTCATCAAAATCTGTCCATTGGTTTTTAAGTAAAAAGTAACAAACATCCATCCATCCATCTATCCATCGGCACAAACATTGACATTTATAATATTAATAGGATAATCAAAACAAATATATACGTATGTGTTAACTAATGTTTCAATAGGTAATTTAGTATGAAAGGGTATTGATATTAAATACATTATCAAGAGTATATCACTGGAATTATCAGCTGTTAGTGCACCAGTGAAGTAAACATACTTATCTAATGCATTTATTAAATGTTACATTTTATCTATGGGATGTATGTTCTAGAAATTGTAACAACTTTTAGGAAGTGTAAGAAAGTTAAATAAATTGGGAATTATTTTTTTAAATAGGAAAATATTTAATTTTATTCCATTACCATCCAATTTTATGAAATGAAATGTAAATCATTTAATCCTGTAGGTTTTGACAACACTTAGGACGGGTCATTTTTTAAAGTCGCTAGATTCGCAAGAGTGCAGTTTTCCCCAGAGAAGAACCTCGCAAGAAACTCTGTAGGGTTGCTCTTCTCTTTCTCTGTAGGGTTATCTTTAATATAACCAATTAAGGATATTTTTTTAGAATAATCTCTAATTGTATAGACTTTCATTGTGTTGGTATCTGTACAATCTCTTCTTATAGCATAGGTACTATTAAATAAATAAGCGCTAAGCATTTATAAAATCTTTAAAAAAAAATTAAAAGATTATACATTATTGAAGAAGAAATTCAAAGGTGTATGTGAAATCCACCAACCCGCACTTGGCCAGCATGGTGGATTACGGCCTAATCACTCTGTGTACGAGAGTAGGCTCGTGCCCCTCGGTGGGGACATAATTATATGGGCTGATAAAGAAGAAGAAGATACATGGATCATGGAACCTTTTGTATGGTATTTTTTGAGAATAAATGCTCTTCTTTAACATGTCATTGAATATAACTTGCTAATAAATACTTTTTTACATGAATTTAAATTAAATGTGAGAGAAAATAAAGACCAATTCCCTCTGTAGTACTAAACCAATAAAAAAAAAGCTATGAGTAATATTTAAACTGTAATGCAAGGCCAACTAATCATTATTATAATCAGTTCATTAACACATAGTAATTGCTGTTTTTTTTTTCAACATTCATTATTCCTATACCTCAGGGCATGGAGGCATACAGCCTTTGAATATTATCTATTTAATCTTTTCAATCTAAATACTTGTTGAATTGTCAATCTAAGTTTGAATCAAGTGTTTTTGAGTGTTGCTGATTGTTTGCTAAGTGATTAAAGATAATTGTATGTATAGGACTGTTAGATGTTAAAATAAAGAAGGAAGTTATTACTACTTTCCAAATTACATAAAATAGCTTTATTATAAGTAATAATTTTGATACCTCTTGAACACACCTCATGTTTGAATCGTAGCAAGTGTAAGGAAGTGGTCTCTGCCTACTCCATTGGGAGAGAGGTGTGAGAGATACATATGTATGTATGTAATAATTTTGATTATATTAACATAAACAAGATACTAAAGTCTTTTTTATTCTTAGTCATTTTGTAACGAGAGTGTAAAATAAAAATTTCACATAAAAAAGTTTATGCTATTTAGGTATTCTATAGATTGCATTCCCATTAACTGTCTCATGCTAAAGCACACACTATCATGAAGATTTCATAGATATTTCTCTACATTGAATTTCTCCTATCATGTCTTCTTGCGAAAGATCAATCAGAATTTAATAAATGCTGACTTTCATGATCTTTAGAAAATTATAAAGACAGTAATATCTTAAAAAAAAGCAAAATACCTACACAATTTTAATACATAAGACTACGTTTTAAAGTTATGAAAGTCGTAATCAAACACTGCCTGCCAACTGCTGAGTACTGACCTACAAAATATTGTTCATAATCTAGCCGCAAGTGTGGGCTCAATTGAAAACACTATGCATACTACATTTGGCACAATTGCTCTTGGCCAATGAGGCGAGACTCATATTCACGCCTTTGCAATCAAATTCACATTGACAGCTACGATAAACCTTGAAAACATTATAGACCAAATCAAAATAATATGTGAATTTATCATTTCTCTCACCTTCGGCGCTCTGGTTCAAGGACGGAGGAGCCTCGCTCGAAGCCAGGTCCTTCTTCTGCCCACTTTTAGACAAATCACTATCTGAATCGTCAAAATTGAGCGTCCGGACCGACTGAGAACACCGACGATCCATTTCTTACCACCACTACACAACACACAATAGCAATATTTTCGCCATTTATCAACACCTCTCGATAAAGATTACGCTTATTACACTTATTATAATCAGCTATATAGTTTCGCGAATGTAAATAGCTAATTTATTCGCGGTAAGTTATATGGAAATTAAATTATTATCGAAATTTATGCCATGATAAATAACGCGACACACCGCTTCAAACACACATCAATCGAAAAAGTGTCATTTTTTGAAACGTGGTGTTACCACCGCAACCAGAAAAAACTCCCTACAAAAAATGTAGTGCTGCCATATTTTACACTTATTCTACCTATTTATTATGGTATTGCCATTTTCCGTTAGATATTTTCCCTGAAAGATATTTACAAAAAAATTTTTGAAAAAAAAATAAGACTGATCAAATCAGCAAACCAACGAAAATTGGCGAAATAGCACAGTGGGCGCCGCCGCAAAATCATGACCAAGACAAGTAAAAATGTAGATTCTTCTGATAACTTGAATGTTAATAACATAAGTAACTTGTATTTGATCCTCAAGTAGTAGGATATGAAGGAAGACTCGATTTATACTGACGCGGAGTCGGAGCGAGGCGAAGCGAATTTCCAAAACTAAACATAAAAATTTCAACCCTATCTCCACAGTATAACGCACATATTGCTTTTGATTTTTTTTTAAAGACACGCGAAAGCGTGCGACTTCAGGCGTGCTTTTATGTGTGAACAACGCGAGTCATTTTGAAATTATCAGAAGTAATATGTGCGTATTCTAGCGAATACACGCACATTTGCGTAGCTTCGCTCTAGTTTAGTTTTTAGTTGTAAACAATTTGACACTTCGCCTCGCTTCGACTCTGCGTCAGAATAATTCGAGCCTAATTGCAACTTAGTTCGCATTTCTTATACATATTTATATACCTATTGAACATAGCATTGGTATATGCTACGAGTAACGCGTTCGTTCGATTTACGTTTGATGAATGTTGCAAAAATAATAATTATTATACATAAGAACTGAAACTTGAAGAAACCGGCAGTGAATGAAAAGACTCATTTTTTTACACGAAAAATCTCAAAAGTACCTTTTTATTAAAGAATTCTAAGATTGTTTTAAACATTATGAAATATGGCAATTTGGAAGATATTCAAACAATAAATCAATAGCAATATATGACACTCCCTACGTTTCATTTTCCTACCCACAAAAATCGGTTGCATAACGGTGCTACGTGTAAGCGTGGTCCTCATATGGTGCTCCCACACTGTATGTTATAAAATGTCTGTAAACATTATCTTAACAGCATTATATTCTTCTTACCTAAGTATAAATTCAGTGGCATAAACGGCAGTTGGTGCAACGACTTACAATAAAGGAATAATGCTCGTCATCAGGTCCACTCTTATTTACAATTTTTGGGATATAAACTATACTTACGCAACGATAGAGTAGAAATTATTTAAAAATTACTTTTCCAAGAATCGACATTGAATATCTGTGGAATACTAAATAACCGGTTATAGGGTAAGTTAATTGGGCTGGTATTATTTTTTCAGATGAAAGAGATAGAATACGATGTCCTATCTTTTTCTTGCAATATTTGAGCGCCATCTATTACATCTTTGTGTAAAACCATTATAAACCTTGCCAGTTCAAATTTTTTAATGGTAGTCGTTATTGCCAGGTCATTGATATTTCAGTCGGTGATTTTGAGATTATTTTCAGTATTTTAAACATATTTTATAAAGAAAGGGTAAATCCATTATTTTTCAT
Organism: Anarsia innoxiella; assembly: GCA_947563765.1. NCBI lineage: Eukaryota > Metazoa > Arthropoda > Insecta > Lepidoptera > Gelechiidae > Anarsia > Anarsia innoxiella. The sequence continues at coordinate 1,182,998 of OX387415.1, forward strand.
GTAATTTAAGTTTATGTTTGACTTAAATAAACAAAATAATAAATAAAAATCGTAATACGTAGTGCGCCATCTGTTGACACATTTTGCCAAAACAAAGTTCTGTCGTGAAAAGAAACGGAAAAACACGAGTGTGCGTCGCCTCCTGTAGATATCAGCTGAATTATTCGGCTAAAATGCCCTGGCACGGGCATACGTAGTCGTCGGTCCGCCATTACGACGCAGCCGAGACACGTTCGTCGTATTTAGTTAAATATTTTGGTTTATAAATGAGTAATAACGCTCATGATCTAAGTAATCGACTTCTGAATGCGTTGGATAACAATTACAATGTAAGTTTTCGAGTTTTGAAGATTGGAAGACTGATAAGCAAGTTGGAGATATGAGACAGTCCACACGAGCCCGTGACACCCGATTCGATAGCGATTTGGCTACTCGAGGAGTCGTGATCACTGTTCTAGATGTTCTATTCTCACGATGGCTAGTGGCAGACGGTGGAAAGTTGGGAGATTCTGGACGAGTGTCATGTTCTGGGAGGAAATGTGTGGTGTGGATACGTGCGCGGTGTGGACGCGGTGTAGGAGGCCACTGACGTCGCCGTCGCGCCCTCTCTCCGCCCCTAGTGCCGTAGTGCCAAATGTTTTGCAATGTGAAAGTACGGAATTGTGCCACGCGTGACCTTTCCTGTAGATTTTCGTCTGATTTATCGCTATGCGCCGCTGGAGGTTTGGATTTTTTGTACCTTTTGACCTAAGTGACTAGCTGGGAGCCTCGTGGGGTAACGGATGTCGTATCCGTGCTGCAATGCTCGGAGTCTGTACACCTTTTTTGGTTGTGCAACAGCAAGTCAGTTGATCAGTTTCAAGTTTTCGCAATGATTTGCTACTGGCTCTTAACTTTACAGTTGTTGCTATGTCAGTGAGGTCGGTTAGATATTTGCTATAGGATATTTCCTTATGTTCGATTTATGTTAAATGGAACTATAATTGCTGCACAATTATCACTATGCAATAAACTTTAATTTCGAAAGTTAAAATAATAACCAACATTTTTTTCTGAATATTACACAACTCCGTTAACACATAATTTGTCTATGAAAGAAAAGTTCTAAAAATGTAGCGGTTAACCTGTAATCTCCAAATATAATTTTATTAGTATAAATAGAGCTTGTTTTTAAAATTTAATGTAGTAACTTATCCATATTGATGGTGAGTCATTCACCGAGACATTTAATGTTAATCAAGTTTGCCAATCACTAGCTGTAATATATTTTACCGATTTGTTGACATATGGTGTTATGCTTAACTGCCATGAAAGAAAATATCTTATAAAAAAAACATCTATAGATTTAAATGTTTCAGTACCTGGTAAAGAACACAAATTTAAAAATCTAACCTTCATAAATCTCGCTATTCAAAAACTTTTTTTGCATATTTGTCATAAGTTCTTATGGGACCAAGTCTTTATTGATGATGACCTTATCTTAAATAAAATAATATTATGACTGATTTACAAATTTCTTATCAGTATTTATCAAGGAACTGATTAATGCTAAACAATCACTTTCTAGAAAAACAGTATTTTTAAATATTTTGCTTATACATTGTGATGCAAATCAATATTCTAATTTAAATGTACGTTCCCATGTTTAGTACAGGCTAGACAGGTAATCAGATACCTACATACATACCAAGGTAGATAAAGAAAAATATGTGACATAAGAGTCCAAGGCTACGGCAATCAAAAAAAGTACTAAAAAGATGGAAAATAGGCACTTCCTTAGATCTTCGTGTTTCAATGATTGCCTAGATATAATGTATTTCTTACAATTTGCAATTTAAATCTTTTTATTTTGTTTATTTCTACTTCAATATTAAAAATAATGTAGGCAGTGCAAGACCGGTAGTTGTAGAGATCCTTGGGGGAGGCTTTCGTCCAGCAGTGGACACCCATAAGCTGACATGATGATGATGATCAAAAATAATACAGTGCGTTTAACTTGTTAATCAAAATAGCCTAAAATGTTCTATTTTTGTCTCAAATCAGCAATATTACTCTTTTACCTAATGATGCCTAAATTATTATTAAATTGATGACTTGCTCATTATGTAATTTGTTTACTAAAATACTGTCAATTGTAGAAATTGCTGTGTCAATGAATTCTCTACCTTTAAACCATGTCTTTTGGACTAAAGTTACTAGTTAACACATAAAAATAGTGTAAAATAATTTGACAATGAATTCTGCCTCTGTAGTCTTAGTTAAGGTCATACATACTTACGTACTATTAAATAAACTTTAGATATTTTTGAGTAGCCGAGGGGAAATACCTTATTCAGAAAAAATATCTATAGAATGCTTGAATTGCACTTGAATTTTGAGTAAATGTTACTCATTTTTGAGAAGCTAACAGGAAGAATGATAGACCTATTTAGAAATTCATTAATCTAATTATATAACAGCAAGAGAAATCCTTGAATTTCTTTTAAAAAATATATAAAAAACTGATGAAGACTTTCCATACTTTTTTATTTAAAGAAGCAAAGAAAATGTTATTTATAATTCCTCAAATTCTAAACATACTAAATCTTACCATTAAGATAAAATATGAGTTTGAAAATTCAACACAAAATTCAGTATCGCCCTCACAATAGTAGGAAACGGCTTTTTATTTTTCCATTTCCATGCAAATGATTGTTTGGCAGTAAAATCGTGCAGCCATACTATAAACTGAAAAATAAAATAGCGTTGCCATAGATTTGTATTTATAGGTTGTTTTAAAATGTCACTATGTATTTACGTTATAAATATTTAGCATTTTAGTGTCATATTATATTTTATGAATGAAAGAATAGTGGTGTGTAAAGTTAAGTTTATTTCTGTGTTTATGATTTCTTTTGATGTTTGGTATTTTAGTAAATATTTTAGAGTAAATTTTTTTTGTAGGGTCCTTCTTTTTGGAATGAATTCAGATAATGATGGATTAAAATGCCTGAAGTATTGACTTTATTAATGTTAACATAACACTTTATTGAAGATTTTCTTTGAAATAGGTTTTGTTTTTAATTTTCGTTTTTAGAATTCCTCTGTAGTATATTTAAATGGAACAGATACTTTTTTGATGTTTTTACTTAGATGAGTGATGGGTACTAGCCAAAACAGGTTTCTGCTATCTTATGTTTCGTTTAGCTCTTAGACAAGTGATAGGTGATGGCGAATATAGTTTTTTGCTAGTTCATCTTCTGCATGGTTCTGTCATCTGTGGTTTCAGGATACAAGTGTCACTAGATGGTGCAGGTTTTGCGAATCTAAGGGTGCGAAATGCGAGAAGTGTTTTTCTTTTAAAGTGCTGTCAGATCACTAGCATTCTCCAAATTAATACTTACCTATTACAAAAAATGTTATATTTGTTGATTCAAAATTAACCCTTTTTATTACATAATATTAATATTTAATGTTAAAATTTTCAGGTTGTCGACATGCATACCGTTAACGAAATCATATCCATTTTGGAGAAAATCAATATCACAAAAGAGCTGTTGGAGGTATGATTATTTCACATTTTTATTTTAATTTTTATGTCTTATTTAATCAAAAGTCTTAACTGACGTGCATGAGGTGACTGATGTGGATGAAGCGAAGGAAGTGTATTTGAATCATAACTAGTGGACGGAAGTGATATCTGCCTACCTAGATGGGAAAGACGCTTGACATATGTATAAAGAGCAGTAATCGATTATAAAATCTGTCACTGGCTCTAACAATTAAAAAATCCTTGAAAAGTGTATCTGTTTGATATTTAGAATATACTCAAAATACTCTATTACACAAGGACATAAAAACACATTTTACCTATAGAATACACGTTTAATATATAAAACTTTTTTAATGTACAACTTTATATGAGTATTATAAGTATTAGAACTGCCTGATAAGCACAATTTATATTTACCATAACTAATGCCTGGTAGTTCCAAGTATTCCAGTGTCAGCTAAATCTGATATTTATCAAGCAAGTACTGACTGCATCATTGTACTAAACAATGCAGTTCTATTTTAAAAGATTTTATTTAACTTTCAATATGTTATATGTTTCTTCATGTAGAACCTAAATCTTAGAACACAATTTTGAAGTAGATATCTTCAACTGATTGAGCTGAAATTTTGTACACACCTTGCCTTGTACGTACACAGCTTTAAATTCAATTTTTATATTATGGGTATTCTTTTCATCCTTTTTACTTTTATTATTTACAGAGATATATCTTGTAAAACTTTTAACAAACTGTTTTTCTAATGGAAACTAATAACTATGGATGCTGCCCTATTAGAGCTTACAAAATCTGATGAAATGCAGATTCTGAACAAAAGTTATAAGGCAACACAAAATAATATATATTTTGAATATTTTAATAACTGTAAACTCTCTTCTTACAATAAACTAATAAAAATACAAAAAAAAGTTAGAATAACAGATGGTTTCAGAAAGGGCTGTGAAAGTCTTCTGCGTTTTAACAATAATAATGTCCACTATAAGTTTAATTAATGAAGCATCATTTTTTATATAAACTATTCTGCAACTGAAATTAACTATATTTTTAAGTTACCTAAAAACTATTTACGTACAACAAATTAACATTTCTCTGAACAAATATTTATAAAAATACCACCTGTTCAATATTCATCTAGGTTATATTATTATCTGCTATCTTGTTGTAAATAAAAATTTGGTTAACAATTGCTATTGTGAAAACATGACTCATTAATATACATAGTTATATATTTTATACATACACATACATACATATCCGTCACGCCTCTCTCCCATTGGTGTAGGCAGAGACCACTTCCTTCCACTTGCTTCGATCCAATCACACCTCTTTCGCTTCATCCACACTCATCAGTCGCCTTATACATGCCCGTCGGTTTAGGGTACATATATTTTATTATATTTTCTTTATTACATTGGATATGTCTAGGTAGGTACAGATACCATTGCTTTGTAAGTACGAAACTTGAATTGCTGCGATGTTTGTAACCTTGGTTGATATACGGCTTATTTTTGTTAGACAGTCCGTGATGAACTTTTTAAAGCTACAGTATTGTGAAGTTTCATCAAAATCTGTTCGGTAGTTTTTGCGTGAAGATATCGGCTTAAACATTGACATTTACTACATACTTCTTATTAGTAGTAGGTGATCATAATACTATGCATTTAACTTAGACCACTCCTGCGCAAACTTCTTGGACATAATTTGACTTAGTGGGGGGAAAGTCGTGTATTTTATCATCATACAAATAAGGACCAAGATGGGCAGCCAATAACAGTTCAATAACGTTTGCCGCCACTTATACGGCAATGTTGTCAGGAGGCGTGTGTTTCCCTTACGTCACTTGACGTTAAAGGCAAACAAACTAAGCTTTATAAAATTACTTTCAGACCACCCGACTGGGCAAGCACGTGAATGAGTTGCGGCGAAAGACGAGCGACCCAACGTTGGCGCGGCGGGCCAAAGTGCTCGTCAAACGATGGCGGGACCTCGTCATACCTGCGCGCGTCTCTCCCGCTCACACTGGTACGTTTAAACACGCGTTAGAGAGGGTAGGAATACTTGAAGTCGAGCACTTATTTGGGTTAAAGTGCTCATCAAACGAAGAAGAAACAAAAGATTTCAAGTCTTTTGCGTGTATTCAAGCGGCAATCTAAAACCTAACGTAATAAATCCAACCGTAAAGTTCCCAGCTTAAATAAATCATGCGCTTCGACTCTATCCTAGTATACATTAACTCTCAAATGACAAGCAGAGGTCTTAATTAAATGCTACATTGTAGATATGATTCTATATTTATTTATTAATAATTTTCCCCAGGATCAAACCGTTCGTCAGCAGAACGCTCGGTGCGGCGGTTAGGAGGGACCCCGCTCACGTCGCCAGCGCTCTCACGGGTAAGTTACATTGTACTTTATTTGTAATGATATAGGTATTCAATTAGATTTTTCTTGTGAAGCAACAATTGTCTTGCGATGTGTTATTCCACCAACAAGCCAAGAAGGTGGACTGACGACTTGGTTAAAGTCGCTGGAAGCCGTTGGATGTGGGCAGCGCAAGACCGGTCGATGTGGAGATCCTTGGGGGAGGCTTTTGTCCAGCAGTGGACGTCCATAAGCTGACATGATGATGTGTTATTTAAGTTCAAACAGATCTTGTTTGAACTATTGACTTGTTCGGCAAAACTGCTTTAGCCTAAAACTATATGAATAAACTTATATTAATCTTCGTGCGGCAAGTCGGAACGCGGCAATGTTCATCTTGCCGCACAAGTCGATGTACGATAGTTTGCCGCATGAGGTCATCGTAACAAGCATTTTCTTTTTTTCATTTCTAAATTGAAGCCATGGGAATATAAACCTTATTGAAAGAGAAAATATTTATGGCACACCATGTTACATAAATAGGTCTTGAAATTTAGAATAATTTAGATCTTGACTGTGCTATAAGTCTGAAATATGATACGTTTACAGCAAGTGGTGAGTCCGGCGGTGCCAAGCCCGCGACCACCGTCCAGACCAGGTAAACACTACATCAATGTATTACAGGGATCAGGGAATAGTTTCACATCGAATTTTTTATCAGTGTAAAGAGACAATTTGTTTTGCATGGGCGGCTGCCCCCCTGTAAATCTTAGCGTTTAGTAATGAAAAGCACCTCAATTTGTTCCTCATAATATGTAGATTACAGTGGAAATATCATTCGCGTTTTTTATCAAAATGTCAAATTGTTGACAGAAGAAAGGCAAAGATGGCGATTACTCCACCGACATGAGCCTGGCGCTTACGTCAGTCCCAGTTGTGAGGGACTGTATGTATAGAAATTCGACTGTGCTGCAAAACACATCTTTAACAATTTTTGCATTAAGGTTTAAGTTCCGTATGTATTGTAGCGTGGGGCGGCTACGAGTCGGACTCCAACGACGTGATCCTGGTGGACGACGACCCCCCCGCGCCGCCCGCACCCTCACACTCGCCCTGGAAACCTGCCACGCCCGGTAAATATATCCTTATATTATTTTAGCTCTTTCTTTTAAAGATTGGAAGAGTAAGGACGGACAAAGTATTGAATTTCGGCAAAAAGTAAATTAACTTTTTAAAGAGGCAAAAGTTTACGTTTCATCTCATATCAATGTGTTATTCTGATGTGCAAAAATGTATCCTATGTATTATTCTGATGTCTAAGCTACAATATCTTAAAGTTTCATTGAAATCCATTCAGTGGTTTTAGCTCGAAAGAGAAACAAACATTGTCACATCCATTCATCGGCACAAACATCGACGCTAATAATATTAGTAGCATAATTTGTATTGGCAATCCTAAATAAATCGCGAAGATTTGTTATGGCAATCAGCTTAATACTATACCTATCCTAATAGATTCTCAATTGCTATTCCAGGTGTGAAACGGGCGCTATCCCCTCCAGAACCAGTGCACGACGAAAAGAAATCAAAACGAGACAAAAAACCTAAGAAAAGAAGGTGAGGCAGATATTTTAATCGAGTTTTAACCATTCATGTCTAATGAAATTTGAATTTTAAGATTATGGAAATCGAAAAGCTGCATAAATATGATTATGTCGCATGTTGCAACGATGTAAATATACCTCTTTCACTTCATCAGTTTCTTCGCTTTACCGTTCTTACCTAGCCCATTTTAATTCCCGGTTTTGTACACTTAGGGCCTGATTTACCACTTACAGATAAATTTAACTGGCTGATATTTTATACTGTCTAAAACAGTTGAATATTATTTGTGGTGAAATATCCTTGTAACCGTGGTACGTGTCGCAGGGGCCACAGCCGCGCGGGCTCGGGTTCCGAAGCGCCGGCGGACCCGCCGCCCGCCGCCTGGCCGCAGCGGAACGGCTCGCACGAGCGGCGGCGCAACGGGTGCAAGCGGGACAGCATCGACCCCTACGCGGCCTTCATCAACAAGATACCCGCGGCTGGGGTTAAAAAGGTTAGTTAATAGTTATTGACTGCGTATATGATGTATATGTTCTGTATGTGATGTTATTACTGTTTGAACGATCACATAATCGGAATACTAAATAATTTGAACGATCTCGTAATCACGTTTTTGATCGATCTGGTAATAGTATTACTATTGTTTGGAACAATTTCGTAATTATCCGACATTTTATGTAAAATAGTTTGAACGGACGCGTAATTAGATTTCTTTCTGATTAGAACGATTTCGTAATTATATGTTTGAACGATCTTGGAATTGCATTAGTATAGGTTGGAACGACTCCTTATTATCACGGTGTTATGTAAGATTGTTTGAACGATCACATAATTAGATTACTCACTAATTACAACGATCTCGTAATAACACGTTTGAATGATTCACTAATGGTTTTGTAAAACGACTAGGTAATTTTATGTTGGAACGACCCAGTAATGACTTTGGAACGACATCGTAATCATCATTTTGAACGATCCACTTCAATTACTCGCATTACTTCAATTAATCGCAATTACCACGGTCAGATAAAATCTGAACTGAGTTACCTTAATTGCATGCTTAATAATCTTAAGTTATATAAAATGTCTTTCCTTAGTATTTATTATCAAAACGCCCGTAGTATACGTGGCAAATTGAAGAACCTATATTTGTCTAGTTTGAGTTGTGGTTACGATGTAATTGTGTTCACAGAGACTTGGCTGAACAATAGTGTTTTCGATGCTGAAATCTTGAACGATACCTACAAAATTTACCGTAAAGACAGATCTAATTGCACGAAAAAAGATGGAGGAGGTGTACTTATCGCGGTAACTGAGAGGATTGAATCAAGTCTAATTGCTACTCAAGACGATAATTTCGAACACTTGTGGGTATCGTTGGAGTTGGGTAGTGGGCGGGGGCCTGTTCACATATGTGCCGTGTACATTCCTCCGCCTGTCTCTCTAAACAGCCTCGAAGCGCAGCTTAATTCCATTTCTGACACCATAGTCCACAACAACGATAACGATGTACTCATAATCGGTGATTTCAACATCAGCAAACTTGACTGGCAGCAACGTAGCGATCTACCAAACAACTGTACAATAGCTTCACCAGTTCATGTATCGAATAACCTGGATAGGACGATTGTGGACTTTATGTCGTTGCATAGCTTAAATCAGTTTAATACACATCGGAACAAGAGTAATAACATTTTAGACTTAGTCCTAAGCAGCTTAACTGACCTGAATATAACTGTACCTCCTAACCCGCTGTCAAAAATCGACCCTTTTCATCCTCCTGTTCTAATTTCTTTAGACATTTCATCAAAAACTTACCTGCCAAAAGCAATAGTTACCAAGTACAATTTCTATAAAGCAGACTACTGTAAAATTAATGATAAACTACAGGAAACTAATTGGGAGCGTTTATTAGGCAATCAGAACGTTGATGAGATGCTACAAGAATTCTATGCCATCTTGCTTACTGTTATCAAAGAATTTGTACCAAAAGTAAGCGCAAACAAGCGGAGGCAATACCCAATATGGTATTCTGTGGGCCTGATAAAATTGATCAAAGAAAAGGAGAAATACCGCAAAAGATTCAAAATATACAAAAACCCCTTAGATGAATTCGAGTTCTCTCTGGCTAGAGCACGATGTCATCAGCAAATTGAATTGTGCTACGAAAGGTATCTCAAAACAATTGAAGAAAATATTTCCCAAAACAACATGAAAGCTTTCTGGTCCTACATAAACTCAAAACGCAAATCAAATAGCAGAATTCCTAGTTCAATGACTCTGTCTAACAATACATACTCAGATCCTATTAGCATCTGTAACGGATTTGCTAAGCAATTTAGATCGGTCTATTCCTCGTCGAGCTTCGTCAGTAATGAAGCTTCCCCACTTCAGCCTGATTCCTCAAGGGCAGGCAACCTTTTCAGCGAAACTTTAAACAATATTCCCATAACTCAGGAATCTGTAAAAAAATCTTTATTAAAATTAGACGAGAAAAAAGGGGCTGGCCCGGACAATATTCCCGCTGCTTTTTTGATTCGCTGCGCCGAAACTATATCTTTACCTCTTAGCTTAATTTTTAAGTGTTCGCTGACTACTGGTACTTATCCTCATGTCTGGAAAACGGCAAATGTTGTTCCTATACCTAAAAGTGGTAATCCTTCCGATATTCTGAACTATCGACCGATTTCGCTGTTGAGCACATGCAGTAAAGTGTTTGAGTCTCTTATTTGCCCATACCTATCAGGTCACTTGAAACTACTTTTAACACCTCACCAACATGGCTTCCGGGAAAAGATGTCAACCACGTCAAATCTTGCTGTCTATACAAACTACCTCGTAGAAGAGGTTGACAAAGGTCGCCAAATCGATGCAATCTACACAGACATCAGCAAGGCCTTTGACAGAGTCGACCACGGTTTATTAATCCGCAAGTTGTATAAGCTGGGAATACATGGAAACCTACTGAATTGGTTTGCTTCCTATTTAACTCCACGATACCAAAAAATTACAGTTTGTGGATATGAATCTGATTCTTATGTGGTCACTTCAGGGGTTCCTCAGGGCTCCCACTTAGGTCCCGTTCTTTTTCTGGCATTTATTAACGACATGGCCGAGGTTATAACCCATTCCCAATACTCTTTTTTTGCTGACGACCTGAAGATCTATCGTGCAATCGACAGCCCTCGTGATGCTGTCCTATTACAAATAGATTTAGATGCCATTGTGAAGTGGTCCGAGGAAAATGGACTACCCCTGAATGCTCAAAAATGTAAACAAATAAAATTCACCAGAAAGAAAGTTCTCATAAACACTTCCTATACCTTAAACAACGTGGGGCTTGAAGAAGTTGACCAAATCAGAGATCTAGGTGTTATTTTGGATAGCAAACTTACATTTACCTATCATATAGATCACATTGTTAAAAGGTCATATAAGATGCTGGGATTCTTATGGAGAAACTGTAAAACATTTAGGAACAAGACGGCTTTAAAAGCAGCTTACAATGCTCTTGTGAGATCCAAGCTGGAGTATTGCTCGAACATTTGGACTCCACATTACCAAGTTCACATTGACAGGATCGAAAGAATTCAAAAACGTTTCTTATTTTTTCTAACCGTGCATGACAATAAATTATCCATGCTAAAATCCTATAGTTCTAGGGTGAAATATTTTAAAATCTGTACTCTCCAGGACCGACGCTGGGTGTCGGATCAAATTCTCCTTTATAAAATTGTTAGAGGTCTATTGGATTGCCCTAGCTTGTTGACGCAGATAGGATTAGTAGTACCAAGAATCAATGCAAGGCTTAGTAATTATCGCCCATTAAATGTAAAGGTATATAGAACCAATTCGGGGTACAACAGCTTGCTTCCCCGGATGTGTCGCGAGCACAACAACATCTGTAAATCTAAAACCGTTTTGATAGATATCTTTAATATGTCATTTCCCTCCTTTTTTAAATCTATATATAAATTCAAACTAGGTTCCGTTTAAGTTTATTTTAATTGTAATTAAATAATACAGAGCGCTTACTCGCATTATGTATACGCATGCTGTGTTTGCCTGTAATTGGGTCTACATCTCTAAATGATCAAATGTATTTTGTACTAGATGCTTAACCAAGTTGTAAATCTGTTGGCAAACCTTAATAAATAAATAAATAAATAAATAAATAAATAAATAAATAAATATTTACAATCTCGTCGTTTACAGGTAAAGACGACGAAGGAAGTGTTGGAGCAGATTCAGTCGCGCGGCAGCAAACCGGTACCTTCGCCGGGCGCGGTCGACTCGGCCGATGATGACGACGTCGTCGTGGTCGAGGAGGACCCTGAGGAACTGCGACCGACGAACGGTAACACTTATTTTACCATCGTTTTTTTATGTGAAGAGAGGACCACGGATCGTATTCAGATAAGTAAGCACTCTTCGACCTTTAAGTGACGGTGTAAAATGATGGTTTTCAGCGCACCCAATCAAAGTGGAGTCCCCGCTCCGCAACGGGTCGGCGCCGACCCCCCCGCGCGCCCCCAGCCCCCCGCCGCCGCTGGAGGAGCCGCGGGACTACCACGACTGTATCTGCGGGGACGACGAGGCGGACTCCTGCCCCGCGGCGCCGTGCCCGCAGGTCCGGCCGGCGCACGTGCGCGCGCTGCACAACTGCCTGCTGCCCGGCGTCAACGGCACGCGTGCGCCCGTGCACCCGCACCAGTACGCCGTGCGCAAGCCCGTCGACCCCGAGCGGCCCGACCTGTTCGCCAGCGTCGTACCGCTCTACAAGTACTCGGACTACGCCGACGACTACTGCGTGAAGAACATGTCGCGCGTGCCGATGTGCCCCGAGCTGCCGTGGACGGAGTTCGCGCCGCCGCCGCCGTCGCCGCCTCCGCCCCCGTCGCCCCCGCCGCTGCGGCCGCTGCCGGAGCCCGAGCCCGAGCCGCCCGACGACGCCGAACCGGCGCCCGCGCTCGACGTCAAGCTCGAGCCCGAGCCGGAGTACGAGTGCGCGATCGAGCCGGAGCCGGTGTCGCTGCCGACGCTGGAGCCGAGCGAGCGGCTGAAGGCGCCGATCCTGTCGTCGGAGGAAGCGCGACAGTTCGGCGCGGAGCCGGCGGCCGTCGCCGACGTCGCCGACGACTTCGAGAGCGAGCAGCGCGACCACCGCACGGTCGAGCGGACGAAAACGGACGTCGACGGCCGGACTTTGTACTCGTTGTGTGAATCCGCGTTAGAGTCGGTGCCGTACTCGTACCGGCAGACGGCGGCGGCGCCCGAGCTGACGTGGCCGCGCGGGGCGGAGGCCGAGGGCGGCGCGCTGGAGGCTGCAGTGGAGGGTGCGCTGGAGGCCGCGGCGGCGGACGCGGAGCCCGACGCGCTGGGCCGGCCGGCTCGGGCCGCGCGGTTCGCGGAGTGGCACGAATGCGCGCGCCTCGGCGACCTCATCGCGCTGCCCTACGTCGTCATCGACTGACGCGCTGTGATACTCCCCGTGCTAAGTGTAGTGATGAAGTGCCAAATGTAGGGGACCCCGCCCCCGAGTGTCGCCTGCGCTCAGAGAATATTTTTGTACGAGACCGTTCGGACCGGTAGATGTTTGTGACGAGTGTATACTCGATAGTTTCGTACGGTGATATTAAGAGTCCGGGTGGAGCCGGCTCGCAACGTCGCGTAGAGTGTAACGTACGAACGGTGCGCGGGGAGTCCCCCCGGTCTGTGGACGCCCGACCAAAGCTTCCGATGTCTCACTATGTTCCAAGTGTCCTTATGTTAGTTATAAGGGTAACCCTGTATATATGAGTGGTTAGGATAAGTGCTCGAATATGTACATACAGTGAGTAAGTTAGTGAATGTAGGTAGGACAAACAATAAGGTGCAAGTTGTGGAATTTATAGCCAGTGTTGGACCGTTACTAGTTGATTCGTCCCAATTATATTTTGTTTGATAGCTTTTTAAACATATCAAGTTAATAAATCAGAAATGAAAGTAAATAAAGATATTTTAACTAACGTTAGTATTGATACAAACTATAAATCATAGAAAATCATGCCTTTTTGTTTTGTTTAAGAAATTGCTTTTTTTTTTCAATATGTTTCGATTGAATGAATCGACTAGTAATGGTATCTTATTTTCTGGGAGCTGTTAGTAAAGGGTTTGCCATGGGTTACAGAGAAAGAGAGAATTTCACTATGCAGACTGATTATAAAAAACCTAAACATTTTTGATTGAATATTAATAACAACTTTAACTATTAAAACTAATAATTCCATAAAAATTCATAAAAAAATTACAAATAACAAAAGGAGTAAAAAATAATAATAAAAATTAGGGACGTATGATTTATAGGGATAAATCATACGCCGGATTTAAATCGAAAAAATAAACAAATAAATAAATATTGCATTTAAAACTATAGTAAATTACCAAGGCAAACCCTTTACTATCTAAAATGAAAGAGATGGTTCAATTAGTCTTCTATGGTTTGTGTTACATTGCCTGTTTTGTAAAAGTGAAAGATGGGCAGCAATGTATGTCGAAATGAGTCCTGTACGGAACCGCGAGTAACTTCCACGCTTTTAAATTTTAAAAAGATTTATTTGTCGTATTATTTTTAGTCACTCGCCCACTTCATTGTGTTTTAGTCATATATTTATTTTATTGTTTTAGGCAAAGTTAAAACCAACAAATTTTCTAAAATGGTGGATCTTGTGTTGTGATATTATTCTACTGCGAAATGATTCCAAAACTTCGATAAATGTTTACTAAGTTACGTTGTTCTGACATTTTTTTAGGATCCACCAAAAAAAATATTTGTATAAGAAATTTTCCAAGACATAAAATCTCTTAGACTGTTTGATGTTGAGTTATCTTGTTACCGAATGTGATTTATAATGAGAAAATTAGGTAATTAATAATAATAGGAGTTCCAATTGTATATTATACATATGTATTGGTATATCGAGTCAAGATATCAGATGCAAACTAATTTATACCCTGCAACGTTTAACGTAAGGTATAATTTGAATGACCACTGTACAACTATCAATGTTTGAAGTAATACTTAAATTATTTTTTAAGTACTAGCATATAGGTTCATCTTTTTTATGGATATAAGTTGTGTGAGAGAGAGAACAGGATGTTTCTATAAGCTAGTATTTGTAATAGTGGAAAGGGGCGTGGTTTGACGGGCAAGTGTCGTCTCACTCACATCTTGTAGATAGTCACATGTCAGACAGAGACAAAGATTGTTTTCATTGGTCTGGTAACGATGCATTTATCTTCCTCAGAAAGTAACAAAAATATTTTTCTGAAATTGCTTTACTAATCAGTAAAGTAATATATACTGACCCCTTTTTGAGATAAAATTTACAAAAATATCTTTGAATGCCGGTTTCGTCGAAGAATAGTACCGTCTTCAACTACCTTGACACTATTCTGTGCGTTTAAACAGTAGCAGTTCTGTGCTGCCGACTGTTCTGCCTCACTGTTCTGCCCTCGTGTGAAACCGGCATTACGTTCCTTTCTGTGACATGACGCTAAGGGCACATCTTTTGAACCACTGACGCACGTAGCGTGCCCGGTGTGAACCGTATGTAAAAAAGTGAAAAGATTTCACCCACTAGTATCCTGAGCTTAAAGGTATGCGTCTACTTGTTCGGAAACATGTCCTACGGTGCGGAAGAATTTGTTTTTTATTGATTTCTATAGCGCAGAAATGTCGATCTAATGCACGCAGTACCATAGAAATCAATACAACGTAAAGATCCTTCCGCTGCGTGCGCTGCGATTCTGATTCGGTAGACGCGTAGCTTAATCTTTCACATCCCAGAAAAAAAAGAACAATAGAAAATCTATTGTGTCTGGGTTTATAATGGGTCAGTGGGATGTGAGAGGTTAAATAGTAAATACCTCATTTAAAAATAAAACTATCAACACAGACCAATAAAACAATCTTTACAAAATTCTCATTGCTTTTTTAAAATAACACTTTCATTTCTTCATATCATTATTTTTACCTATGTCTGTCAAACCATGCTTCCAATCAATAAATCTATGTTCAACACTGATTTAATGTCTAATTATATAATATTGGCCCTTTTAACGTCCCCATTACAGGGGCACGAGACTCCTCTCATACGAGAGTGAAAATTCGCTACTAAAATAATAAGTACGTATTTTTTCATAATATAATTTCATTATATAATTCTTGGTCTATAATACTTAATATGATTTACTCTCAGTTGCAAAGAGCTTCTTTAAAAGTTAATGCTCTGTTAAATCTTAACGGTTGTTGAAAATCAGAAGAAAACCGTTAATGGTAAGATAACTATAATGACTTTTAATGCAACACCTATTTCTATAAATGCTTTTAAAATATATTGTTATCATAAATAAAATGCTATTTTTAGGCATGAAATCATGTTTAAAAAGCTTTAGCAAACGGGCCGTGATAAATATCTCACGTAATACTGTCCTTACCGCATTCAAACTTTAGACAGAGACGTAAATATGAGAAAAGCGTGCAGTTATCACGGCGCGTGTGCTAAGCCAGACAGGGATAGCAATACTGGCTGACATGTGAAATAATCAAGGTAGAAATAAACTGATGCCACTTATGCAATGCATTTTGACAATATTGACAATCTGTTCCGTAGAAATATGATTAGAAACACTCTTGTCACACGCACACGTGGGATAGCGTTGCGTATGATAAGTGTGCTTATACAGGGTGTAACAGAAAGGGGGTATAAAGCCGAAACACAGCGGTAGTCCTCATGAGACTGAACCACTTTTCCCAAGGAACATGGGTCGGATTGCGAAAAAATTTTTTGGATCGCCCATACTTTCTTGATCAGCTGATCGGATTGATGAGCGAATTTTTTTTTTTTCGATTTACGACCCATGTTCCTTGGGGAAAGTTGTTCAGTTTCATGAGGACTACCGCTGTGTTTTGGTTTTATACCCCCTTTCTGTTACAACCAGTATAATATTGATATGGAGCAGATGTCATAGTGTGTTGCATTTTGGGTTCAGTCTGTTTCTAGTTTTGCGTAAATCAAGTGTTGAACATAGTGTATAAGAGTCATACATATAATTAGGTTCAAAATTGTCTTTCCTGTTCCAGATGATTGAGGACATTGGAGCATCTAATCCTCAAAATGTTTATACATGCCAAAACTATATCGGGCACAGATTATGCGGATATATATTAAGTTCAGAAATTAGCATCCAATGTCCTTAACTTTCAGGAACAGGAGAGACATTTTTTGTTTTCTGTGTCTGTATGACCCAAGTTTGTCAGTAACCGGGCGGTCGTTGTGTTGTCCACGCCGTTGGTTCGTTTCATTATTTTGTTACGTTGTATGGCGACGATGACGCTAGAGGCAGAGTTATCCCACGTACGCGTAACCTACGCAACGAATTATAATATCTGTTACATAGAAATATTATGACTAGGAACATAAGGACGAGCTATACCGTCTGGATCTGCGTGCCTAATCTGCCGCAAAATGGATACTTTTTGTACGGTACTACCTTTAAGTATAGAATATATAAGGAGGAGCCTTACCGTCTGGGTCTGCGTGCCTGATCTGCCGCAAAATGGATACTTTTTGTACGGTACTACCTTTGAGTATAGAATATATAAGGAGGAGCCTTACCGTCTGGGTCTGCGTGCCTGATCTGCCGCAAAATGGATACTTTTTGTACGGTACTACATAACGTTTGACAGGTCATCTACCAAGAAAACTATGAGAAAACTTGGCGCAACCTTGGCACGCTGTCATAAACTCATTTGTATATGAAAAAAAATGGGGCCACTCCTTATATTCCTTCTATTCCTTTTATTTTCCTTTTCTTTTGCTAGGAATACACTTGTTCCCACGTTGCGTGGGATATTTCTATGGAATAGATTGTAATAATGCGTTGTATATGTTGCGTGCGTGGGGTCAGTCTGTTTCTAGCTTAACGATTGTTGGTTGTGGGCGCGTACCCTTTGGACCTTCTTTTATGATATAAATATTTAATAAAAACAGTAAATGATCCAAAATCATAAATAAACTTAACTAAATTCGTACTAATGTTAATTTTTGTTGTACGAATTGGAAGTTATTTATCTTTTTTCTTAATTTTACAGGACAAAAAAAAACTATTTATTGCCCTTTGTGTTAAGTACAAAATCTCTTGTCTTCCTTAAAATTATTGATATTTTTACGCACAATTAGTAAGAGGATTCAAAAATTATAAATCAGTTTATGAAAAAATATAAAAAATATCCGATTGCAAACATTTGACGAATTCATAAAAAAACTTAACCTAAAAGTTGTACGAAAATTAACGTTCTTTTTATGAATTCGTGAATTGAAATGTCGTAGTCAAAATGCAAAGTTTGATCATAAAGGAATGTCCACGGAGTGTCGCAGGAAAAGGCCTTAGAGCGCGGTTTATACCGAGAGAGCTTGAAAGAAACCCGCAGACTGCCTTGTTGGACGAGATCCAAAATTTTGGTAAAATATAAAAGCAAAATATATGTGTTTTTATTACGAATTCAATCGTTTTATTTCTTCATTGGTTTAGTGACCTATTTGACGGATTCAGATTAAATAACCACGAAATAACAACAGCTGTGCCATTAAGTTTGAAAATACAAATAAAGATAATTTTATTCTGCTTAGTTGCGAGAGCCTTGTTCGATTTTCCTTCTCCCATAATTTCAACTACACAGCTTACTGAGAACTTGGAACACTTTTCTAGGAGGTTTTCATTTGCATTTTGATACTTACCCCAACATACTCCCTTGTTCCAATTTCCTCTTACCCCCAGCGCACTAAAACTTAGCTTAAAATCGTTTCGAAACCTTAAATCTGATAAATACTACCAGATAACATTTATTCGGAAATAAAATGCAAAAATCGTTAATAAGATTTATTACAATAAAGTTGTCACATTGAAGGCACGTTTAACTTAGATTATAATATCATTAATGGCACTGGTTAGTTGCGTTTCAATTGAATTTTCAATTTAAAAAAGTATTTTATTTTAATTTTGAACAAGAACAATAAAATAACAATAGGTTCACAGGGGTAAGAAAGTCCATTCTGACTCTTACCCCAATGTTGAGTCACCATTGAATATGGCAACATTAATTCTTTACATCTTGTATTATTTCATAATCAAGATTCAAAAATTAATACCTACATCTAAACGACAAATCGTTATTTTATTTTCTTAAAATCAAATTAACAAGTTTTTAAAATTTGGACTACATTATTGACTTAATTTCCATAGAACTGAGCGAAATGCCTCAATGGAAACTAATCAATGAGAAATATGAGATTCGTTAGAGTTACTTGCAAGTTAAATGGTTAAGTTGCGAATAGCACTTGCAAGCTCTCACGTACTTTGCTCTTAGAGAAAGTAATGAGACTTATCAACATTTAAAAAACTTATAATTATACCAATTATTGTCAGATTTTACTCGCTTTTATCCTACGTTATACAAACACGATGTCATAACAATTATTCGACATGGCACGGTGGCAATAGCCATATTAGTCAATACCAACTAACACCACATTCACGTACAAAACTTTTAACATTTAAAAGACAAGCCACTCATGACCTCAAATATCATGAAATAATTTACTTTTCACATACAGATATTATTTATTACAATTAAAGTTTTCTTAGATTATTCACTTCGCTGGCATCTCAAAGATTTAGTCTCCAATTCTGATAACTTACACTAACGTTAGCTGTGATCTAAAGCAGCCAAACCAGCGTAAGTAATCAGAATTGTCCATCAGATGACCTTGAAAGTAAAGATTACATAATAACACATGGCATGGCGCAGCACAGTGGAAGACAGATGGGCACAGCGGTTTTCTTTTCAGAGTGCTTCTCTTTGCTCTTTGAACCGGATTCATACTCGTACATGCCTCGTCCTGAAGCATAGGCGCCGCCACCTTGCATCGCCTGTGGAAAAGAATAATGTTTGAAATAGGTACCTACTTAATCGAAGAATGTTTTATAAACTCAAGAAACTTCAGAATAATTAAGAAAAAGGGAGTTCTGTCCTAAGAAGAACTTTAATGATAGGAAAATCATTGCATTTTATAAATATTGCCTAAGTAGTTTGCCTAAATAACCCATGAATACTTACACTAGCTTCATATCCTTCCTTCTTCGCAAAAGGCACGTGACCGGGTGGGTAGTAAACAGCAGGGCCGGCGACGTTCCTCGAGGAGCCGATAGGAGGCGCTGGTTTCGCTACAGTGCTGTTGTCCTGGGTTGACCTCTCATGGGTGACTGTCACTTTGCGCTGGGTCACACCGTCTGGCTGGGTTGGGAAACGCTGATGGGGTAAACAAGGCAAAATCAACATTTGTTTCATTTATTTAGTCAAGTCTTAATTAGCTTGATAATAAAAACTTAAGACGTCATGGCTATTTACGGAGGCTAGTTGGTTGGTGTATAATTTTCCTTAAAAAAGTAGGAATATAAAAGGTACCTACTACAAATCGATTAGAAAATACAGCATGACTCGTAGTGCCTTGTCCTTAGTAATTGTTTTTAAAATCATTACAAGAACTTAAGCCTGCTCGCTCACAATGCTTTATAAAAACAAAAACAATTCACTCACAGCTTCAGGGAAGTCCGCCAGCAGATCATCAAGTTTCTTCGGCGGCTGCTGGTTGCCGGGGGACGGGGTGGTGGGGCGCGGGAAAGGCGCAGCGGTGGGGGGGTACCGCTCCGTCGTGTTGTGAGCTGAGTACGTTGTTTCTGAGTACTTGTAAGATGTTGGACCCTAGTAACAAACAAAACAAAGCTTTTTATTTTTAAAAAACACCTATTAATATTTAAATAATTAACAAACAAGTCCATGAAAAATAAAAGAAGAAAGAAATATAAATTTGGCGTTAATTAGATTACCTTAGCATGTTGAGATTGCTGTTTATAAAGAGATCATTAGGCTTTTGGGACATATCCTCGGCTAGGGGTAGTAATGGTAATGTGTTTTTTAAACTGTTCTAGTTTCTATACTTTTACATTATTTTATTTTTTATTGCACCATTTTTTTAATAGCACAATAACGTTATTTTGTCGATAATTATGACTCTTACCCCAAATAGCGTACTTACGTAAGGGCCATGTCCATTATGCGGTTCAGCGTTAACAGGAATCATCTTGATTTCATTGGCAGGAGTCGGGTAAACGATGCGGTCGTTTGTGTGCTCTGTAATATAATTTAAGATATTGCATACTTTACTGTTCTAGGTAATGAATTATATAAGTTTAATCAATGACTAAAATGTGTGACGTACTGCCGTGCGTAGAATATAATCTTTAATAAGCAGACAAGTACTTAACTTTCTTATCTTATCATATCTTATCTAGCCATCCCACTGCTGGGCAAAGGCCTCTCTCCTCATCTTCCACGATTCCCTATCTTGGGACGCCTCTGCTCAGACATCCATGAAGGTGTCCAGCTCACTTAACTTTCAGTGTTTATAAAAAAACTGATAAATTGGATATTCTAAATCTAAAACATCTTTTAATCTATAATACTACTAAGTACGTTTATGTCTACGTACCATCAGATGTAGAAACATGACGGTACTCGCGTATATGCGAGTTGCAATGCGAGCAGTACTGGCAGGCTCCGAGGGACGGCGAAGGAGGTACCTTGGAGGTGTTTGTGCTGCTGAAAATGATAAGGAATTTAGTTAACTTGTCATATGGACACTCGTCTCGCCTCTACTTGTACTTATAGTGAAAAAAATACACGAAAAACTAGAGACAAACTCGTACCTTTATTGGGCGGTCGAATCAATAATCAATATCATCCTATTAAAATTTAAAGGAAAAGGCAGTGTTCTGCAAAGTCCATTGACTTGAACTCTTTAAATATCCAGTGCAGTTGATTCAATCTTTATGTGACGACTGTCAGGGCCGAAAATAGACGATAATATGGATTAGTCTTTACTTTCCCTTCATAGAGTTTGCAAGGCACTGGCAGAAGATAGGCTCCACCAACAAGAGACTAACTCTGAAAATATGTAATGATTAAACTTTTGTAGCTTATGAACTGTGATAACTCACGTGGTGCGCATATTCTCCGAGCTGACGTACGTGTGCTGATGATCAGCGTGCGTCGGTATCGGCACCGAGGTCGGGTCCTGGTCAGCTGGCACCTCGTACGTGTAAGTCTTCACCGTGGTTGTAACTTTATTCATGGGTGTGCTGGAGCGGGATAACTGAAAATTATAAGGATAGTTATAGAAAAGTCAGGTTTCACATTTGATATTCAAAATACCAACCACGCTTGTTAGCATGGTCCTTTTACACGAGGCCAATATTGTCACGAAGCCAATATTGGCCTTGCTTATTGGATTGTCTTGTCTATTGGCCTCGCGTAAAAGGACTACATTTGGCTCTCAAAATGCCACTTACAGTTCCAGTAGAATGATGGCAGTGTGAGCAGACAGCTGGCGGAACTACCTGAGGGATGGCCGGCGATATCTGGGATGGCACTATGCGAGATTCTGAAAGATAGAATAAAGTTATGGCAAATCGATCCACAATGTTCTTTTGCGGAACCTTGACTAGGACATTTTTATTCCTAGCTAGTCCTATTTCACATTAAGTCTGAGTATTGGCTCTATGTGATGAGAAATTATGTATTTGATAAAATCCAATATTTACCAGTTTTCTCCTCCCGATACATCTCCTGTCTTATAGCAGAAGACACGGCGGGCGGGGGCGGGGGGCTGGATCCCCACGACGAAGTCTCGATGCGACGCTCCTCCTCGCGTTTCAAGGTTGAGTAGCCACTGGATGGGGCTTTCACTGGAGTTCTGAGAATATTGAGAAAAAAGTTAAAACCTAAGCACGAGCCGTCTTATTAGTAAACACAGACTAGAGCTAGATTAACTTTACTCCTAGGCTTAAGATAAGTGAAATTCGATCCAGTATAACAAACATCAAGTAAGTATTATGAATCTACGCTCACAGTCGTGTGCTAAATTTAAAAACCAAGTGGTCACCTTTCTAGGCAAATTCTATAATTTCTAAGTGAATACAATTTTGTTATTCCTCATCCATGTTGCTAGATTATTAATATGATATTGATGAAATTGATGGTTTATAAGTTTATGCTTACGCTCGCTTGTAGTCAAATGAGGTGCTTTCAGCTGTGTCGGATGTGTATCCACCTAGAATTTAAAAGACAATTACTTAATCAAAAACATCGTAATAAATTCAAGGGTATTTAATATTGACCCAACAATTAGTGGAGTGCCGTAAGGCATAAAAATGGTCAAACCTCGGAATCCAGGGCCAGTCAATGAATCTTAATATAAACCTTGAAAATATGTTTTTAATAGTATATAGAATAATGTTAAAAAAAAAAAATTTCCCGCTCTCAATTTTGTTTGTTTTACGTTCATCAAAGCCTAAATTAGTTTAGCTAAAAAGTAACACGACATTCATTGACTGTTAGGCGGTACGAAGTTCGGGGCCCGCCATGAACAATACCGAACAGCTGCTGTTATCCCCTCTATTCTCCAACCCGACCTTCATCGGTATACCTGCAGTCCCTAAAGATCCAAGATCAAGTTTTCAAGTTTGTAATAGTTGTTCTTTTTAAAATATGACTTTTGACTAATATAAATCAATGAAAACTCCAAAAAATTAATAATTGTTTATAATAATTTTAGGCCCAAAAAACGATGGAGTGACGACCTACGCTCATTTAGGGACGATTGGTGGGAAGCAGCTAATAATAGGAGTGTTTGGAGAGGCATGGGAGTGGCTTTTGCCCAGCAGTGGGAAGAATAAGGCTAAAAAAAAAAATTAAAAAAAAAAAATTGAGAGCGGGAAAAAATTTTTTTTTAACATTATTCTATATACTATTAAAAACATATTTTCAAGGTTTATATTAAGATTCATTGACTGGCCCTGGATTCCGAGGTATAAACCTTACGGCACTCCACTAAATACATTTTACAAAGGGTAAGTCAGGGGTAAGTTTCAAAATGTGTGATGAAATGAAATATTCTATTTGTATGATTATGAATCTTACTTTTATAAAGCTGCCTCTCCTGATCCTTCTGTAGATCATCCAGCAGAGAATCCAGCTCTTCCACATTGTGTGAAAGGTCCTTAGTCACCTTGCTGCTTTTGATCTTGGAGTATGCTGAAGATACAAATTTACAGTTTAACATTTGATAAATAATTAGATCTGGTATTTTGGAAGTTGTTAATCTTACATCTCAAAAAATTTAGGTTACACTTGTAAGTAAGTACTTACATTTTACGAAATGAAACTGAAACGTAAGTATCTTTACCTACTCAGACACTTAATTTTGTTTATCATTAAAATGGTTGTTTTTGGGTTTGGTTTATGTTTTTTTTAAATAAGCACGAGAAAGTAGTCAAATAATAATATCAAAGTAAGTACCTACCCAGGTATCTGTAGATAAGTATTATTATTGTCATGAAAAAATGACAATTGCTATTTTCCATTACGATTCTTACCCTTCATTATTATTCTTACCCCATCATTCATACCTTTATTGAATAATTTCCTCACCAAAAAAAAACCCTATTGCTGTAAATATAAGTTCTCAAAACTTTAAAAACGAACCTGGCGAAGAATTGGATGTTTCATAATTATAAGTGCGAGTGCCCGTGTTGGTAGAGAACGAAGGTAGTTCTCTCTCTTCTTTCTCGTAATAATACGAGCTGCTTTCGTTAGACTTCGGCTTTGATTTCGGCGGGATTGTGTATTCCTGGAAGTAAATACGGCGTTTTCTAGTTAGATAGGTACAAATAATATTATTTAGTAGGATAGGTAGTTAAACAAGTGATTAGATTAATTGTAACATACAATACTCACCACAGTAGAACCAACTTCGAAATTACAAATTAAAAAAAAAAACATGCTAAATATTGATTAACTAATTAATCGTAGTACCTAGGTACCTACCACAAATACGAAATTTGGAATAATTTCTTAAAAGATCCATTAGAGAAAAGACCAAATCAGATGATTGAATAAAGATTTTAAATTTTATGTTATGGACAGATTACATCCCTAGATTTTCGTCATGGAGGGAACCAACCTACACTTAGGTATAGGTAGGTATAGCTCTTAGTGATCTCCACCTATCCCGATGGGAGAGAAGCGAACAAGATGTGTATATATATTATTGTGTCAACTTATGGACGTCCACTGCTGGACTAAAGCCTCCCCCAAGGATTTCCACAACGACCGGCGCTGCCCACATCCAACGGCTTCCTGCGTCGGTCCACCTTATTGCAGGCCTTCCTACACTGCGTCGTCCGGTGCGGTGGTAGATAATAAACGTACCTCAACAGTATGCAAGTCCTTCCTGTCGTACTTCCCAGAGGGATGTTTCTCCTCCTTGTACTCGTAGTGGTACTCCCGTGCACCCACCCCGCTGCGGGCTAGATCGTCCAGCTTACTGCCTTTCGGGATCAGCTCCGATTTCAACATATCTTTTTATGAAAAAATTATCATTTTTTTAAATTTGATTTTTTAAGTTACTTACCTAAGTTTTTTTATATCAAAATAATATAAGAGTACAATAAGATAGTCATTTAAGCGCCATCTATGATTTTTAATCGATAACTAAGAAGAGTCAGTTACTAGATGGCGCTGCCTGTGTCTTATCATAACGTCTTGAATACATTTTATCAAAAGAAATCTTGAATAGGTGGTAGTACCTATTTCATCATTCAGAACATGAAGAGGTAGGTACACTAAGTTTAATTTAAAGAGGAAAGATTCTTAATTTTGTTCGTAAAGAAAATTCTTTCGCCATTACAATCTTAATTTTTCCGGAGTAATAAATAAGTAATTAATTGTTCTTCATGATATTATAATAATCTCTTTATTAATACTCCAACCCCCTTATTACAAAACGAGGTTTAAAGATAGTCGGACATTAGTTCGTTTAGTTTGACATTTTGTCCATAGCCGAAATGTTAAAAGAAACGAACTAACGTCGGACTATCTTTAAACCTCGTTTTGTAATAAGGGGCCAAAAGTTTTACACAGAGTTATTTGATTAGAATCTCCTTGTAAGCTTTGACTGCTTGTGTCAGGAGAAACCAGCCCCTCGGTCTAACTACACAGATATTATCCGCTATCGATCGATAGGTACTCAATGAGACAACTCGGAATGTCGACTTACCAAACTGCTCATTTGTATAAGGTACAGTAGCGTTCCCGCTACTGGAGTACTCTTTAAATTCCTTGTGTTTACTGTAGGATTTGGTCGCCATGATTCACTGATACTCTGTAACAAAAGAAACCATAGATTTAGCTGTGTTTTGCTCTAGAAACATAGATAAAGTCTGAAATTCGGAAGTAGGACATGAAATATTAATCTTACACATCCCAGACAAAAAAAAGAACAGTAGAAAATTTATTTTGTCTGGGTTTATAATGGGTCAGTGGGATGTGAGAAGTTAAGCGTGTGTAAAAGTATAGAAATAGATACCTAATAATAGTTTTCAAACGGCAAAGTTTCTTCAATTTCTTCAATCAATTACGGCGACAGATTGAATAAACTAAAATAAACTACTTAAGTAGGAACCTACCTACCTATTTATCAAAATTAGATAGGTAACTATGCAAAAAATCTTTGAACATTATTTTAAAATTTAAAAGCACAGAACATCCTGTGCGTGAGGCCGACGTAAAAAAAAGGTATGGTACGACACGCACTGGGTCCTTCTATTGTAAGTACCTACTTCACTAGTTTAACCTATAAATCTGCAACACTATAAAAGTGTTCAATATTATGTGTGTGTAGCTAGTTATATGATACAACGTGTATCTCTCCATATTTGGGAGTGAAATTGTAAACCTACTCGTATCTCATACATAAGAACGTGACACAGAATGAATACCATTAACTTTAAAAAATGATCCGTCCTAAGTGTTGTCAGAACCTACAGGATTAAATGATTTTTCATTTCATTTAATTTCATACCTACCTATTAGTACAAGACGTAGATAAGCAAATATATATATTGAGCCTTAACATCTGTGTTTGTAGATAGGTAAAATCAATAAATAGTAAAAATATTTTAAATCAAGTAGGTACATAGGTACCTACTACCCCTCTTACAGATTTTTATAAAAATAAAAGTTTTAAGAGTTTTGACAATAATTAATTACCTACAAGAATACCTATAGGGACCTACTTACTTTACTAATCTACTTAGAAAGATGAACTATAATAATTAGACCTTTAAATTCAAATAAAAAATATTATAATAATTCATTACTTAGGTACGTCATTGCCGTAGCCATTCTGAGTTCGGACGAAACTTTCATTATACCTAATTTACCTACAACTACCTACTATCAGTCAGTTGCACAAAAACATTTTTAATAGACAGTAACTCTAACGGAACTGCTTGCAACTCGGGATTCGGTATAATTCAAAGCCTAGTCAAAACACAATTGAAACGCCATTGTATGTATAAGGCCTTCCATAGATAGGTATGTGTCAAAAAACAAATATTTAAACAGTTGCGCGGTTGCGCCGTTGTTCGATGTCGACAATCCTATTAAATCTGGTAGGTATGTCACCGAAAGAGGTTGGTTTGTTTCACTAGCTTTTTTGTTTGGTCGGTTTAGGTATTTCATTTAGTCTTCTGTTAATAATAGATACTTACATAATTAAAGATACACATTTTAATTTCTAATCTTAATTAATAAATCAATCACACGTAAACGGAACAATCGGAAAGAGTAAGTAATAAACATTGTCAAAATTTTACCGCCACTACTGTCAATTTCAGCCAATCAGAACGCGAGGCCTGAAACGCGGTATTGACATTTTTTATTTTTTTCTAATAAATACATTTTTGGTTCCTTGACAACCAAGGGAGTCAATCCGTGCCGAAGTGAAGCAGTTTGGTCAAGCTGTTCTAAATTGACTCACTCAGACGAGGTCCTTGTTGTTGTGGGCCTATTACTGAAGGCGTCTGTATCTGATCTCTCTACGCAGGCCTTCGGTATAAACAACAAATTCCTACTGTTGGCGCAAGCGCGGCGAAAGCTGTTAGCAGAGAACATGACTTACCAAGTAGCCTCGACTCCCTTTTTTTTTAAACCACTTCCCACTATTTGGTATTCTGGTCCCGCCAAAAGAAGGGTGCTAACTTGCACTACTTACACATTTCATAAAATTATTTTCAAAAAGTTAAAAAAAAAAATACTTAGTCGTACGGTCGAATTGAGAAACCTCCTCCATTTTTGACGTCGGTTAAAATTGTCATTCATCTTTGATTCTACCTAAAATCAGTTGCAGAAAAGGTAAGGCCAGTTTTAAAGATATCAAGTTTTTAAACTAGTTAGTGCAGAGGACAAAGAACTGTTCGATTTTTTTGTAACTGTGGGTAGATTTAAAAAAGTCAAATTGATTAAGCTAAGTCCGATAGATGTCGCTTCAACAGCTTTACATTAATGAATTACCTATTAAAGTTTATTTTTCGTTCGAAATAAATACTTACGCATAAATATCTCTCGATAAATTTTATGGTTTACAAATTAATTTAAAACAACAATCAAATTAAAAAAAACAAAATTGATGATTTCAAAAATCGAACTGAAACCTAAAACGCGGTATCGAAATTTTGTTTCTAAATTAGTTTAAGGTTATAAGAAAAATAATTGCGATTGGGGGTCAGTCGCATCAAGGGAAGTCAGTGTAGTCAAGCTGATCTAATTTGACTCAGTCAGACGTACCTACTTGAGTAGGTAAATTCAATCCTTACCTATGAAGCGATCGAAGGCCTTAGGCGAGAGTGACTCCCATTTTTGTATTTCTTTTTTCTATTATTATTATTTCTATTTGTTGTTAGCCCATACATGTCCCCACCGAGGGACACGAGCCTACTCTCTTACAGCACTAAATTAATTATTTAATAACAATACATATAGGTACTTATTTGTTTGGAAAATGATTTGGATTAGGTACCTAGTTTTAGTTGACTAGAGGCTGCCTGAACGCAACTTCGTACTTACGCATTTAAGAGTAGGTATTGTCATATCTTCGAAAACTAACATAATACCTACCTTTCTTAAAATATCAGACGCATAAACTACAATATTGTTAAGTTTCAATAAAATCAGTTCAGTAGTTTTTGCGTAAAAGAGTAACAAAGATCGTCACATCCATCCCTCCATCGGCACAAACATTATCATTTAAAATGTTAGGAAGATTAAGGTCTATCTAACTAAACACAGATCCGGGCCGTGGCCTGTCAGCAGGGAAAAAAATACGTCGTCATGACTGTGTGTGAACGAATCCATAGAAAATGTTTGGAATGATATTTTTTCCCTGACATGTCCCGGACACGGCCCGGATGTGTGTAGATAAACCATTTGAAGACTTGGTATGTACTTAGGTAGCTGTGCACATCAGACCGCTCCATAAATGTCAGGTTTTAAAGGGTTAGCGACATCGATTCATACACATGTCTCTCATGCATGTTGAATGTTAATTTGGCAATCACGTATTCAATGTATTGGGTGTGAGGTGTGAGCAACTACCTTCTTACGTCATTTCGCAATGTTGGTCACAGGTTCGTGTTAATTTGTCATGAAACCTCGATTTTGTGGTTTAACCGACTTCGGAAAAATAGGAGGTTCCCATTTTATAATGGTTTTTGTACTCGATAAAGTATTTTTTTAATGGGTAGGATAGAGAATCTTGGAGAGGAATAAGAGCGGCCTTTGCCCAGTAGTGGGATACTGATGGCTACTTAAGACAAGAAGATACGTTTAGCAGTTGAATCGCAAGATGTTTGATATAGAATAAGCCAACCGATTAGACGATTTACGGGCCCAAGTCTGCTAATTTAAAATACTTATTCTCATTGTGTGTCGGCAGAGTGTCAATGGCATTTGGACACATTTGGCAGTCTGCTAAAAGTCTGCTAATCAATGGCTTACACCCACTACACTGATTACGACTAACGCCCGTTATAAATAACCTATCCCTTTACGAAATCGAGATTGAAAAAACAAAACACAATTGTGTTCTTGACATGTTTTTGGTACACAAGTGACAATTGTGTTTTGTTTTTTCAATCTCGATTTGGTAAAAACGGATCAGGATAGGTTATTAATAACGGGCGTTAATGTGTCAAAAATGACATTGACACTCTCATTGTCACTCTGTCGACATGCAACTGAGTATATTGTTTTGCAGACTTGGGTCCCAGCTGCTATAATCAACTAGCAAACTTGACAATCGATCCAATTATACCAAACATCAACTATTACATAAATAAAACATTCATAATTCACAAACTGTGACCATACTGGGTATCGTAGTACCACTAGTGGGCGAGCTATAGTGAATGGGTGACGCAACCTGCGCCCACGCAGCTAAAGCCTTAAACGGCCTGACGCAGTGACGATTATTTACCTACATTCTTATACGATTAGCCAAGCTTTAAGGTGCTTTGTCGGCCAGAGTCTGCGTTAATATTTGGAAGTTACTTTTTAGCTAGCTGTTACCGTAACAATGCATGCACTGTAACCAAACAACGGTTATAGCTCGCTAATGAGTAGGTACGAGCCTTTACATGTTACAAAATGTTACCTAATGATATTTATTTCTACTTAATGGTCTATCTACACAGATTCGGGCCCGGACACGTTGTCATGACGACGTATTGTTTTCCCTACTGACGGGCCACGGCCCGGACACGTCCCGGGCACGACCCGGATCTGTGTAAATAGACCTTTACAGATTGTTTGTTTATACATTCCGAAAATAAAGAGACATAATCTACCAGAAAGTGAACCATTTTACCCAAGAAACATAATTTCGAAATAAAATCATCTAACTTTTCATGTTTGTTCAAAGTGCCCTTCAATACATTCAAAGTTTGTTCAAAGTCATTCAAAGTGCCCTGTCAATCTACATTGTTAGGACAAAATGAAATGTTTTTTACCGTATTTCGACCCATGTTTTTCGTGAATATTCACTTTCATGGGCAGATTACCATAATTTCCCTTAACCTCTCACACCCCACTGACCCATTATAAACCCAGACACAATAGATTTTCTATTTTTCTTTTTTTCTGGGATGTGAAAGATTAATTTCATGGAGTGTAACAACACCCTGAATAAACGTATAAGTATGTATGTTACACAGGTCAGCAGACGTCTGGATTATATTCAATAGCACTCTCTAAACCAGCTCTCGATCTTTAACATTCTATTTTAAGAGTAAGCGAATATGTTTTGATAATTCTTGTATTGGAAGATGGTATTTTTGAGTACGAATGATTGGTATTTCCTCGGTTAATTCTACTGTATTTTTCCTGGAAACATCATTGTCTTGAAACATAATATAAGTAATTACAGTTAAATAACTACATAAATTCTTAATTTTTATGGTTTCCGAAATGCTATAGGTAGATAGAAATTAATAGGAAGGAAGACATGAGATTACCTATACCTACATATCGCAAAGCCCAATAAATGACATGTTTTAATTTACCTGTAAATCAAGAAAAAAAGATAACTTTGGGATGTACTTATTTAAATAAAAAACCGTTTAAATACGACTTAAAACTTACCGATATAGGTAACTTAGTTTGGGTAGGCATCAACAATTAAACTTAGGTAGGTACCGGGAACCTTTTTTGTACAATAACCTCTTCATCCATCCTAAAATTTTGTCATTCATCTTTTTATGAAGTTTTTAAACAAGTTTCCGCGACTGTAGACATTTGAAAATCTAGTTCTGTTTTATTATATTTTCCTGGTTTATAAAACCGGTATTTTTGCATATTAAAAAGGTCGTTTAAAGTTTTTATGTCTTGAAACTTGTAGAATTAACTAAAATATGTTATACCTATGTTGATATATTGTTGCTAATCAGTAGGTAGGTTATTTAGTACTACTATCTTCTTCTTTAAATTCAAGAGCATCTTTCTTATCGTTGAAGACTACGCCCCTCTATTCTATTCTCTTTTTAAAGCTAAATTAGCTTAGCAATCTAGCATTAAAATGCTAGATTCGCAGGGTAGCAGTTTTACCCAGTGAAGAATCTATATGAGACTATGGGGTTGCGCTTTTCGAATAAAGTTTCTTTCTCTAATCCGTCCACTGCATTCATATAGGTAAATACCTACCTACATCATCTGCATCGGAAATCCATTTCTCAGCATTTTATCTCGCGATATACCTACCCTTGACCGCTATTCGTCTTACCGCATGACATCATCGCTTACGCCGGCCTTTTCATTTTATTTTTGCAGTTTGCACATACTTCTCTCTCGCACACTATGCAACGATCCTCTTCGCACGTTTTACATTTGATAATGCTATCCTTGTCGCTATAATTAAACGCTACAAAAGGTCGGAGAAATTAACTCGGGTTTGAGGAAAGGTCGAGTCGAAATCTTGATCGTAGGAACTAAAAAGAACCCAAAAAAAGATTCCAATAAAAAGTTTACAAGTTTCATTGTAATCGAAGTCTGTAATTACTTATTACTCTTTCACGTATAAATTACTTGAAAGATTTTAATCAAACTTTCCGTTATTGTAGCCAGCTTTTCAAAATAACATACCTACTTAGGCTTTTTTTTTAAGATCATCATAACCCTTTTTAACGTCCCCAATACAGGGACCCGAGCCTACTCTCATATTAGTGTATTTAGATAGTTTTTTAGACACTAAGATTTTATTCCAAGATATGAAAATAAATGCGTACGAAGTTCTTCAGAAAAAGGTCTCATCTCGCCAGCTACCTTCCTTCCAAATGTACTGACATTTGGAGGTCATCGGTCGTATTAATTAGCACTATCTTCATAACAGGCCGTTCGTTCATCGGCAGCTCGCTTGTTACTCATCGCCCAATGTAACAGAATTGAAATTTGTTACAGCTGTTAGTAGACCACCCACTTAGGTAGAAAGAAGCTGGAATATGCTGGAATAATTTCAATGGCATTTTTTGATACATTTGGTCGCAATCAGTGTAAGCCATTGTTTAGCAGAATACCTACAAAATGTGTCAACAATGCCATTGACACAACTGAGGCTATTTTGAATTGGCAGACTTGGGCCTCAGGAGTGAGGATTTAGCAGCCTGGTGAGGCTATGATGAATGTGGATGAAGTGAAAGACGTGTCTTTGGGTCGTAGTAAGAGGAGCGAATTAGTCTCTGCCTATGATGGGAGGGAGGCGGGACGTGACGGATATGCATGTAGGTAGGTATGTTGGTAAGTAAATATTATATATCTTAATTTTGCATGAGAGCATTTATACGCCACTTAAAAACTTAAATAAAGAATCGGGGAAATCAAGACTGAACTCGTGCATCAAGTATTAGCATCTTTTACGCAATACACACTAAAACATCTCATAAACACAAGCAAGATTAAACCTTATTCTAAAGGAGGACCTACATGGCTTCCATCTTTCTGCATACGAAGTCACCGCCAAGAACACAGAACATCATTGTGCGTTTAGACCTTTAAATAGATTTTATGATCTGTAAATACGAGGCCCATTGAAGTTTATTTGAACTTAGAAGTCATATTTCTTCGTGTTTACATAACTGTTGTAAAGCTTATGGACAAAAGAAGAATAACATTTAAAAAGTGTTCTAATTTTGAATGAAAATAAGTATTTATGTTTGTTTGGGTACCTAGTCAAAAAATCAGAAAGAATAGGTTCATGTGGTAAAAGTACGTAGACATTGAAGACATATTCATAATTATGAACAGAACTATAACGGTCGTTTTACTCAATATCTCATTTTGGTAAAGGTTTTGTAATCGCTTAAAAAAATAACAAATTCCAAATTCGAAATTTTGACATCCTGCTCAAACAGTCAGTGTTACCAGTGTACAAACAAACCAATTAAACCGTCGACATTGGCACTTTCCGACACAATTTAATGTTAAGTATGACATCACAGGGCCGCGGCCGGTGTGGAGTGGACATCTATAAATGGTCAGTCCAGTACAGAGGGCCGTAGCAAGTGCGATCAGAGGTAATCGGGTTTTATTTTTATAAGTATAAAGAACTGTATAAAACTACTATTTGTAGGTACTTATTAACTTAATATAAATTAAGCATTTGTTATATAAAGAATAAAATAGAACAGAAAAAGCTTTATTCGGTATCACTCAACGTACAATATTTTACTTAACACTAGGCAAATTACATAAATACCGAAAAGGTTATCCAGCTCAGCATACTGCTGTGACTCAAGGTCACAATAACTGATTTTCAGCTGGACCCTAAAAACATACTAATTATGCAAATAATAATAATTAATTAATTAACTCGGTCGATTCACTTTACATTGACTGACCTTTTACTCTCATCATCATTTTCAAGAGCGTCGCTCTTGTCGGTGGAGTCTTTGCCACTATATTCTCTACCGGCCCGTTTGAGCACGATATGATACAACCGCCTGCCGGCCTTCATGCTATCACTTCTCTCTCTGTGGGGTCTGCAGGAAGAAATTTCTTTTAGAAATATGCTGTACCTTTTGTATAACTTCTCATTTTTTTCTGTCTCTATGTACTATCATCTTACAATAAACTGTTAAATAATAAATAAATAAATAACCGCAATTCCCTTTTTTATTTGATCTATGGAAGCACTGGCAGAAGATAGGCCTCAATGTCGGATGCTCCACCGACAAGAGTCTGACTCTAAATAAAGGGCGATGATAAAGTCCTCGGTGATCTCCCTTTCTTTTACCATCTACTTGTCCTTTAATTGATCGAACCTCATTATGGGATTATTAAACTCTGCGCTGGAGGAAAGTAGGGCAGTGCTCGTCGTGGGCGGATGGCATTTCGTACCTCATCCGCCCACCACCACGGCGTCCTCGATGCTATTGATTTTACAGTCAAGAACACCAATATTTTAATTTATATATTCATATTATTTTATGTTTGTCCTATTTTCGGGCAATAAGTAGTGTCAGCCAAGATGAAGAGGCCTTTTTGATAATTTAATTTAAAAGTATTTTTTTATTAAGGTTTTAATATTCTTCTTAAATGTTTTTATATGGTTTTTATTTTAAGAAAAATATTAAACACAACATGTAAGTATAACATATCTATATTTTTTGTAACAAATGTTAACATAACTAATTTAACCAACATTTTCTTGAAATTTTTCAGTTATTTAAATTGTAGATACCTAAGTATCTATTCCATTTCTAAATGAGGTAAACTGTTTCTTCTGTTTACTTTTATACATTTTGGATACTAAGACAAAGTCGTTCGTTTTATACTTAGTACTTACGTGGTAGGTAGTAAGTAGTTAAGTACTATATTTAAGTAGGTATACTAACTTAAATATTTTTATTTTTTACTTTTACTGCTTGCTTCCTCGTCATATATCAAACTTTGATTTAATTATCTCGTTATCCAGGTTTTATTCAATAAGTTGCGTAGATGTTTCACTTATTGTACAAAATTGTGATCCAGACCTTACCGCGAATATTCCAAGTTGTCTGAGGAAAGTTTTCTCGACGAAGGTTACAAAAGATAGGTGATGGATGACATTTTTATAAGCGAAGAATTGAGTTCCGAATTCAAATAATCTTTATTTCGGATTGTTTACAATCAGCCGAAACTTGTCACTTTTTTTAGCTAACGCTAGAGTCGCAAGGTAGCAGTTTTCCCCAGAGAAGAATCTAGCAAGAAACTTTGTTGGCATCTGTTAGAGAAGGTTGCTGAAAGAACGCTGAAACAAGCACGCTGCAACAGCTACATAGACAATCCTATAAAAAAAAAATCCGTAGTAGATTTCAATTTATTAATCCATTCTCCAAAGTTCACACAGGAATTGTAAGCAACTGCCTACTTTAATCGACATACTTATGTGTCGCACTGTACATAAGGTCGAGATGCGATATCTAATACTGCAACTATTGCAAGCTGCGCGTGGGCATAGACTAGACACTCGGCGACAAGGACGTCCATCTTATATTTTATTACCTAAGTTTAACTATGTACAACATTTCATAAACTGAGATGATTTTGATTGCCGACTTGACGTCATTTGAACAGATTCGAAGATATTTTATAGATTGATACTTCTATTTCATTGTTTTACTGTTCATACTTAATGAGTAAGGAAATAAAGAATCTTGCCTTTTTGAAGATTTTCTTTTTTTCTATTTTTTTTATTTTTTTTTATTTGTATAAGTGTCATGAAATCATTTTCAATACCTAGCCAGTTTCGACCAATATCTGCAAAAGTGCATCCAACCTTATTGGTATAGTAAAAATTTTCGATATTAATTACACTACACATCCCCTATTCGACCTAGTATGGAGAAAGAAAGTTGGTCATCAGTGGTCAGTGATCAGTGGATGTGTTTTCATTTCATCCCTAGACACAATATACGAATACGACGCGGAATGAGTCAATTATGTCGCAAACAGTAACAGATCATAAATAATCGTTGCTACGGAAACTCAGAAACTATTTTCGAGAAACGAACCCAAAATAGTTCAGCGGATGTGCGAACAGCCGCCTTTTCACATACTTGTGTCCCTTTTCAATACGTTATTTTGTTGATATTGTTGTTTCATTCCCCACCTACGTCCTACACAGGTTTCAAGGAGAGTGAGTTCGTAAAAACATTATGAATGAGCAGAATGAGTCGAGAATTTAAATAAAATTCGCGTCTTTTGAGCGGAAACATACCTACTTCTAAATATATATGTATATGCTGATATTATACAATTAAGTAAGTAAGTACCTACATGAATCCTAGAACTGGCACTAATGTGTCTTTTATGCTATCTACACATCAAAGCCGCCGGCATGCCGTCGGGCTAGGCCGGCGGCTTTACGTCATACGAATGGCAGCTGTCAAAAAAGCCGGCGGCTTTGGCGTGTAAGTAGATACCATTAGCATTAGACAATGCTCTATTAAATAATGGAGCTTCTTGCAACTGGGCGTAATAACTAGTAATTAGAATAACATCCAGAACGACAAAATTGCAATTGACAAGGACATTCAAATTAAAAGAATTAAGTATGCAAAAAAAACATGTTTTGGTACTTGTTTCAGTTTACCTAATTAAACGTTAAAAATTGCACGTAAAATTACAGATAAATTAATCAGATGACCCAAGGCTATCATACGAGCGAAATAACACCTAATACCTATCTACATTTAGTACATAAAGTGGCGAAACTGGTTCAAGCTTCGCGTTTCGTCTCGAATTCTTTCTTAGATTTTAAAGCAGATGAGAGTGTTTTGTTTTTCTTGACTTTTGACTCGACTACCTCGAAGCCAAAAGGAAGGGTTATGTTCTCTGGAGAAGAGCTCTTTTCGTGCCTTTATCGAGAGGGGTAATCTGTAGCTAATGTAAGTAGGTAGGTAGTGATTTTTTAACAAAAAGTAGGTATAAGTAGGTAACTATTACCGTCTTTTATCTGACCATGCACGAACAACTAAGTAGTACCTAAGTAAGCCGTGTATGTGTGTCCCCATGTATGAGTAGGTCCATCGATTTTCTTTTGTTTGATGTGCAGGTCAATACCTAGTTGATAAAACAAAAAATCGCTTAGTTCACAGAAAAGGTTATACTTAGGACTTACTTGGAGACAGCCATTAAGTATATAAGTCTTAACTAAAACAAAAACCATAAAGATTAACCGAACAAAAATCTTTATCACTGTTCAAATCCAAAGGAACACCTTTAACAAATATTTCACAAATAATCTAAAAACAGACACGAGCAGGAAATCCTACAGGCAATACAAACTATAGAAATAACGTCACATACCATCTCCAATTTTAGAAAAGGTCATTAAAAGCAGACACATCATTAAACCATAGCTGACACTATCATTATCAAAATATCAGAAGAAGACAACATGATGTTTAATGGAGTTACTTAAAAGTTTATGCAACGGGAAGTTTATGAGAAGTTTGGATGCTCTTTCAAAAATAAACATTAAATACTATGTCACTGTAAATTGTGAAAGGGTGGCCGAAATAGATAAATTGTTGAGTTCTTGTGGTTCTGTAGGACTAGTACAGTCGCAGCAAGCTCTGTAGGGCTACCACAGTCTCCGTGACAGTGATTACGTCGCTTTCTTGTACACTCTGTCTTTGTCGCTTCCTGTCTTTATTAGATGGAGATGGCAATAAGAGAACGACATAAATTTTATTGTGCCTTACAACTCGGAAATAGACGTTTATAGAGCTACAAAAGCTTTTTGTCGCAAGAATTGTAATATCGCTGGCAACAAAGCGTCAAGAAAGGCTCTGAGTCGCTTTTAGACAACTTCTAGACTAGCTAGGACAACCGCATCTACTTATTTGTGCTATCCTGAAAGGATATGTCGCATTCACCCTATTGCTGTCTCTGTTATAAGACCGGTAACGATAAAGACAGATTGAGAAAGCGACATAATCTCAGTCGCGGGCTCCACTAACCCTACACAACTAAAATAAATGGTCTCATTCACCTACAGGTGTCATTTTGTTAAACTTGACGTAATGCCAAATGATGTTGGAAATAAAATAATGTCTATTTTATCTTTTCAACGTTTAAAATTCTGTCGAATGTTTCTTGACGTTCGTGTCGTGTGTATTTCATTCGGTTGCAAAAAATACCGTTAAACGTCGATTAAACATTGTTTGAACGAACCTTTAATGACTTTTTGTACAACTTTAAACTTCTTTCAAGTTAGGTTAATCGGTTTTATATAAATGAATAGTACAGTGGGACCAAAAACGGTTCCTTGTAGAAATTCATATTTTATCACAAGTCGCTAAAAAACTACAAATTAACCTGTGCAAGTAAACCAAGGTAAACTCTATATTTGCTTCCTATTACACTGCAAAGACAGTCAGTGCAGCTTTCTTGATAACTTATTGCCACTTGACCTGATTCATTGAGTCGAAAGCTTCTTCGAAATCCATCATGTAGTTGCACTGCACTTGACGTCTGTAGGATACGGTTATTTATCGTAAAACCATGATTATTTGAGGCCCGATTCGAGGACTAGTCGACACTGAAGTCTGCGTTTAATAATCGAAACCGACACACAAAATACCGACAAGATCCTAGATCTTAAACATTATGATGTTGAGCATTTATCGTCCATTTTCCTCGACGTTTCGCAACAACACGTAAATCCACTCAGGCACTTTTAAGGTTATTGTTCAAAGCAAACACCACGCAGATATACTGCCAGAATACATAATGCCTTTAAATACGTCGTCGTAGCGATTGCAGAAAGGTACTTAATTATCCATTAAAAATAGCGACGTCTTCTTCCGATATTTGACAATGACAGTGTTAGCTATAGCATAGTTACTAAGCTATAGGTTCCTTTAATGAAGTGTCAGTCTAATGACCTTTTCCGAAACTAGGTATCAGTCAACTTGTGCACATTCAGCGAATAATGTCAGGGTCTTCTTCTGAACAATTGAATAAGGAATTAAGATAAACAGGTGTGTCGTGCACATTCGAAAATGACAAGTGAACGTCCATGATTTTGAATTAATGCAAATCAGCTTCGTGGTTCAATTGAATTTCTTACTTGTGTATTTTGAAGTTAGGTTTGTTTTGCTAGTAGTTTGTGCTACTTTTAATATTACTTTGATTTTAATAACTTATATTTATTTTTAAAGTAAATTCTTTTATTTTATTTGTTTATGAAGCCTTCAAGCCACTGACGTTTATTTAAATCATAAAGACACTTACTTAAATTTAAAAAACTTTATTAAACCTATCATAACGATTTTAGATATTAACTTTATTGACATTTCGAAGCTGAAAGATTTGCTGAAAGACATGATTCGATTCATTTTAGCGTTAACATTACATGTCGTCCCTATAGTGTAACTAGTACCTACAACTGGTTATTTTTACCTGTTGGCTTGGTGGCCAACTGGGACTCACTGTCAGGAAGTTACATCACAGACTCTCGTCAGACTGATCTGTGCCTCAGACTACCTTTACGTTGCTACCAGACTACGCATTAGTACTTTGTTGTTTTGGCCTTAAGGCCCGTTTCACAAACTTACTTACAGATAAAATGTATGACAGATAAGCTGATGTATATTTCTTGAAACATGACGGACGTTTGTCAGTTAAATTCTATCCCCCTTATTACAAAACGAGGTATAAAGATAGTCCGATGTTAGTTTGACGTTTTGTCCATAGCCAAAACGTCAAAAGAAACGAACTAACGTCGGCCTATCTTTAAACTTCGTTTTGTAATAAGGGGGTTACTATAAAGTGGTGAAACGGCCTTAGTGCCCATTTCCGGTTTTTTTCAGATAAATTTTATCTGTTGATAATGAAACAGGCCCTTAGAGTAAGAAATTGAATGATCGTGACGAACTTATCGCGACAAGTAACATGTAAGTGTGGTCACTGTACAACATTGCTGTCACACTGTGCATACATGAAACAATGAAGAAAGAGAATAGCAATTTCTTAAACTGTCTGATCAACATTGTACAATAATAGGTACTTTTTTGATACTTAAAAGTATATTTAATAAAAAATATCGCGTATGGACAATTTTTTTCATCTAAATGGTCATTTTTAAAAATAATCACCCATCTATAAACTTCTAAAATGTGTTGTTAAACGCTACGATGTAGCTAATACTACTAGCTACCACTGGAAATATGCCAATAGTAAAACAACACACAATCTTAACCCAGAAACATAATGTTAACGTAGATTCTGTAGCACTAATGTTATTTTAAACTCAATACTGCATTCGAATTAGGAGTATGGAAATGTGAATTATGACAATCGAAAAGGTGGTATCATGATGGTATCTTTGCTTTGTAGGTATCTGTGGTTCTCGTACCTACCTATGTTTAAGCCCTTGCTATTAAGGAGTCAACTGCGAATCAACCGTCCCACTACACTAAGCGTTTTTTTTTCTCTAACCAAACACCAAATCGTAACCGCAGAAGTTGCGTTAGTGACCTTATCTGTAAGAACCTATCTATAGTGTGAATTAGATATTAACTGAAACAGAATCTATTAATCGGTCGTCATCAACATCATCATCAGCCTATTGCAGTCCACAGCTGGACATAGTAGGTCTCTCCTATTACACGCCACTGTGATCTATCTTCGACTGCTTGCATCCAGATCCTGCCAGCCATCTTGCGCAAATCGTCACTCCTCATTCATCACTTACAATTTACTGGTCGATTTATCGCTATCTCTCGTATAATACATGCTAGCCTAGTTATCCTAGAAAGCATCGAAGTAAGTCTAGACTTGCAACCGAAGCTAACAACCCAATTGGTTAAGAATCAACTGTTATTTAGCTCGCGTTGGCGCCACTATGACTGACCTAGGCCGCTAAAACGACTAATTTTTTAATGATTGTGGCAAAATGCCATTTTCTGTATTTGCTACAGCGTCTTTTGTGTTCGTGAATCATTTTCGGGCATGCAAAGGTTTTTAAATAATAAAGTTACGTAGACGAATGAAATGTCTATTTATTTAATAATTTGGCAGACAGTGGTAACTAAATCACTAAAAAACACAATTTGGATTAAATAATACAAGTGTACTGTACTACACTACTACTATAATTTAGGTAAGTGTATTTTGTTGTAAAAGTTTAACAAGAAAAAAAAAACAGTAAAAAAAAAAAAAAAGAGTAAAAAAAAAAGTTAAACAGACAACGGCTATCTACAGATATCGATATTTTTTTCGATCGACAATCTTGTCGTAAAGTATCATTTTCATATTATTACGGAACTAATAATAGGAATAAATACTTCTTACAGTAATTCCAGCTAAGACAAGAGCCAAAGAGATTGTATATGGAACTATATATTTTTCGTCTACAGACTTTCCCACGTATTCAGTTCGGAAATCCTCCGAGTTTCATATGATCCATGTCGGGTCCGCGGTGGATTGGAGCCAAGATTTAATATTAGCGGCCGCTGATGTCATCGCACTGTGCACTGTTTACTCACGCTATTGGTAACGTATTGTTTTTTCGTAATATGTGTGTTTTGGTGAGAGATGCTCTTAGTCAGGATATGTTACCTACCTTGTATTATTGTGTCACTATTGTAAAGTCGCGTCAAACTCTAGTCTAACTAGCGGAGGTGCACTTGGCATTTTTCACAGGTTGTGTAGCTGCTAATGCGAAAAGACCCTAAAAATGTAAATAAAAAAATGGTGTTTCAAGTCAAAAGTATTTTCGCTTCCTATTTAATTTAATTATTCAATAAATATTTATCAAAGTAGACCTATAAGTTCTCAAAATTAAAGTACCATCCAACGTTATTAATACCTTACATTTCTTCATCTAGGTATATTACCTATTCGAAACGGTAATTTTATTCTAAGTCTTTATTAGTCAAGGCTTTATTTAGTTTTATACGACCATTAACACTTCTCGTCATTCGATTCGCAGAATCACAGAGAGTTCGATGCCAATTAATAATTCTTAGAAATCGAAAACAATTCTCAACTTATGTGCTTATCGAAATGTGACTAATGGAAAACAAAGACTAAAAGAAGCAAGTATTCTTTACACATAGGGTCCGATTCATCACTTACAGATAATTTAACTGACAGATAAACCTATGTCTATTTCATAAAACATGACGTTTTGGACAGAGACAGGTATAAAATATCTGTCAGAATTTTTTTATCTG
Organism: Anarsia innoxiella; assembly: GCA_947563765.1. Lineage (NCBI taxonomy): Eukaryota > Metazoa > Arthropoda > Insecta > Lepidoptera > Gelechiidae > Anarsia > Anarsia innoxiella. The sequence continues at coordinate 1,225,227 of OX387415.1, forward strand.
TAGATCGTGAAACAGGCCCTTAGGGCACGTTTCATCAATTCAATTCAATTCAATTCAATAGAGATTTATTCATATGTAACCCAAAATTACACTTGAATGCGTCAGAAATATAAAACAAAATAAAAATAAAAACAAAATTATAACAAGTTAACAAAAGTAAAAGCAAATTAACTGACTGAAGCTACGCTGACTTCGGAAGGCAGATTCCCCAGAGAAGAAGCCAGCAAGAAACTCTTGAGGTTGCTCTTTTTAAAAATATTGTTTACAATCATGTGTTTACAAAAGAACAACTTAAATATTATGATCGTGTGGAGCTAGAGCATTTACACACCATGCCCTATTGTCAATAATAAAATCGTTAATGTTATAATACGCTCTCTGACAAAGAGTCCTCTTAATACAACGCTTAAATTTCGTTTCCGTTAAATTTAGAACATTATCAGGCAGTTTGTTGTAAAACCGGCAGTTTGTTGTAAAACCGATCATAGATAAATACTGACATTTACCTGACGTTTAAACAGTGACACGTATAAAATATCTGTCAGTTAAATTTTATCCGTAAGTGGTGAAGCAGGCCCTAAGTCTGTTTACACGCAGCTGCATTTCCAAAGATGATTCTGACATTCTGACGCATTCAACCTTGCGGTTTTCAGTGTTTCTCTTAAACATCGCACACCGAAATAGCTATGAGCCATATTTGATACAATATTGAGCACGAGGTCCTTTTATTTTCATAAATCCTGGAATTAATTGCGGTGACATTGAAGTGAATCATTGTACGTGATCTGAATCAGAATTTCTTAAAAGCATCTGTCCAATTTTATGTATTACGACATGTGTTTCTGTATTCTATTATTATGCATTGTGCAATTTCTTTGGATCTCTCACCTATCTTCTGTCTTGATATTATTATGTTATGTGATTGCTAAAAAAGCATATACTTATAAGCATAAGCGGTGGTAGCCCAGTTGGTAGAACGCTTGCCTCGCACTCCAAGGGCGCGAGTTCGAATCCTGGCGCGGGCACGTACCTCTGAGTTTATTTCTCATGTACGGATCAATTTTTTCGATTACCACTTGCTAACGGTGAAGGAAAACATCGTAAGGAAACCTGCATACACTAGAGAAGAAATTCGAAGGTGTATGTGAAATCCGCCAACCCGCACTTGGCCAGCGTGGTGGATTACGGCCTAATCACTCTCTGTATGAGAGTAGGCTCGTGCCCCTCGTTTGGGGGGACATATATGAGCTGATAAAGATAAAAGTGATTGCTAAAAAGAAACGGAGGCCTTTCTTTAGCATTGCGAAGTTTAAATTCATCAATTCATTATCCTTTATCTATGTGGACTAGGGAAAATAGTTCAGTTTCATGAGTACATCTTGATGTTCAGATGATTTAACAGGATGGGAACTGGCAATAGGTATTTAATTGTAGAAGGCTTTTTCTGGTGTAAGTGTAGGGATTTAAGACCGTGGCTCCATTGACTTTAGTACTTAGATTTGGAATCAATAAAGAAACACAAAAATTCTTTTATTGTGGACTTACTTACATTCTTTTCAATTTTGGCTTGTTGTTTGGATTCCCCATATTGGAACAATACTGTTCTTAATATGTCAAAATTTTGATGTATGACTACGATATTGATTAGGTACCTACTAAGTATATAATGTTGTGTGTCCAATTCTTCAAGTTTGAAGGCGAAAACGGCCTTAAAAGCAACGTTCAACCCACATTTTGTCAACAGCTGTTAGTACCATGTAGGAGGCAAAGAATTTAAAGGTGGTCTCGTGGGCGATTGGCCAATATTTTATATCAATATTTTTTTATGACTGGACATAAAAATGGAAGGCAGATTTGACGATCGTAAAATTTTTGGTTTGTCCTTTTAGCATACTAATGAATTTAGCGTAGGTATGTATGGCCAGATTACTTACGAACTCAGAATGGCTACTTCATTGACGAATAGATAATAATTAATGATTATAATATTTTTTATTTGAATTTAAAGGTCTAATTATTATTAGGTAGTTCATCTTTCTAAGTAGATTAGTAAAATAAGTAGATCCCTATAGGTATTCTTGTAGGTAATTAATTATTGTCAAAACTATTTAAAACCTTTATTTTTATAGAAAACAGTACCTAAACCTATAAATTTACCTAATTTAATTTAAAATATCTTTACTGTTTATTGATTCTACCTATCCACAAACACAGGTGTTATGGTTCAATACATTTATTTGCTTATACTTAATTGCAAATACTAAGTCTTAAACTAAGTATAGGTAGGTACCTACAGTAATAAAAACTTATATTACTTAGTAGCTAACTTTATTATAAAATGTTTGTCTAGTAGGTACATATACCTATTAAAAACCGATCATTTTTGTCTAAGTACTTAGGTAGATAGGTACCTACTGAAGGTATTTATTATGCTTTGATTTCTGGCGATACTGACTCCAATATCTAACTTCTAAAGGTGCGTTATGCTCTGAAATAGAAAGTCAATACACAGTATCGATACTCCACACAACTTTCAATCTAGCCTCGAGCTCAAAGCACTCGAATGACTAGATCCTAGACTGCCGTAAGTCCAAAGTCACATAACGGCAGAAATCCTTAAACGGCTCAACAGGTTATCTCGCAAAAACCTCGGCTTGACGACATTTATGTGACATTCTTATAAATCATACAAGGTTGTAAAATTATAATTTACTTACTTATCTAAAAGATCCGAAGTCAAAGAAAATAAACTTTAAGTAACACAACACTTAACACTTCACGGCGGAAAATAATTTATAACATTATCATCACTTTTTAATTATTTAATTACGATTTATTATTTCGAGTTATGTCGATCGTTTCGCGCACTTGTTTCAAATGCGTTCGCGCGCGGAATGATTTGGCGCGAACTTGAACGGAGCGCAAACGCGGGAAAACGGAACGGAAAATATCACATTTCGCAGCGGAAACGGTGGATCTCGCCTTGTCCCTTTCACCCATTTAAATATTTTGACAATTTTGTATAGATGGCGTGGCTGAGTCGAAGATAGAAGAAGCAAAGGAAGGAACCGTGCAACCCTACAAAACAAAATCCTGCCTAAGAAGTTACTTTGATTGCACATAGATGGCGCTGTAATGTAAAATACATTTAAACGAACAGTGTTAGTCAAACCTTAGTAACAGAAGTACGATCAACTTTTATCAGTTAAACAGTTATGTTTTGCTTATGAAAACCACATAAACTCTTCGTTTGTCATCATAATTATGAAACTATGATAAATAAACTGCATAATTATTAGAATTGAAGATTTTTTTGCTTCAAATTGAACCATTTGCATGAACGAGAATAGCGAAAAGTTGGGCACCAGTGGACGTTGCCGTATATGGTCATGAAACGAGGTTGGATTGCATTTGTGTGAGTGAATTAGTGAATGCAAAATACATATCGACAGGTTATATTTAGGTTTATCGATATTTGAGACAATTAAATGTAATAATACTATAATAATAATAATAATAATATAGCCTTTTATTCAGATCTTAACAGTATAATACATATTATGCTTAAAATTAAAACTTAAAATTATTTTTACTATTATATTAATTACTTATTTTATTTTTATTTTTTTTCTCCATTATCTTCTTATGACATTTTGTCTTTTGATTCTATTTAGATCTGTATGCCAGTCGGCAAAGGCCTCCTCCAACCTTTTCCATTCCCTTCTATCCTGTGCCACTCTGTGCCATGTGACTCCTGCCACTCTCCTGATGTCATCATCCCACCTCTTCTCTGGTCTACCTCTCTTCCTCTTCCCTTCTCTCGGGTACCAATGTGTGACTCTTTTGCTCCATTTATCTGAACCTCTTGCCATGTGTCCTGCCCATCTCCATTTGAGTGTTTTAATTTTGTATGTTACATCTGTTATTTTGGTTTTCTTTCTGATGGCTGAGTTTCTCAGTCTATCAGATTTTTTGACATTGAGCATACTCCTTTCCATTGCATGTTGGCAAACTTCTAGTTTATGAGTTACTTCTCTGTTTATCGCCCAAGATTGGCATCCATATGTTAGAACTGGTAATACGCAGGTATTAAATAGTTTACTTTTGATATTGATATGGAGGTTCGTATCTTTCATTGCTTCTTTCAGGTTCCAATATCTTTTCCAGCCATTAGCAATTCTTCTCTCGATCTCCCATCTCATATGTTGTTTTTGAGTTATAAGTTGTCCGAGATAAACATATTCGTTGGCATAATCTATTGCAGAACTTCCTATCGATATAACATCTTTATCTCCATTTGTCATTACTCTAGTTTTGCCTGGGTTAAGAGTCAATCCTACTCTGTTGCTTTCGTCCACAAGGTCTTTCAACATTTTGTTTAGGTCTTCAGATGTTCTTGCTATTAAGACTATGTCGTCAGCGAATCTCAGGTGTGATAACAGAGCTCCATCTATATTGATGCCTAGGTGGTCCCAGTTTATCCTTCTGAATGTTGATTCTAATACCGCAGAAAATAATTTTGGGGATAAGGGATCGCCCTGCCTTACTCCTTTCTCCACCTTGAAAGGAGCACTTTTCTTTTCCAACTGGATCCTTGCAGTGCTATGTCTGTAGATATTTTTTATCAATCGGATATATTTGTGTTCAACGCCTTGTTCTGCTAGGGCCTCCCATATTTTATCATGTAGAAGAGAATCAAATGCCTTGTTGAAATCGATGAAGGCGATGTAATATGTTAGTTGGTACTCCTTGTATTTCTCTAGTAATTGTCGCACTACATGAATGTGGTCAACGACGGAGTAATCTTTGCGAAACCCAGCCTGCTCGATCGGTTGCTCTTCGTCCAAAGACTTTTCGATTCGTTTTAGAATGATCTTGGCGAAAATTTTATATATGTTGGACATAAGGCTGATTGGGCGGTAGTTTCCAATGTCGTATTTGTCTCCTTTCTTGTACAGTAGAATGATATTTGACTCTGTCCATTGTTGGGGGATGATTTCGGTATTAATGATATCATTGAACAAATCTGTGAATATAGGTATCAGGATGTCTTTGTTTTGTTTTAAGACTTCGTTGGTTATACCATCAGGTCCTGGAGCTTTGTCATCTTTCTGCGTGTCAAGAGCCTTCCTTACTTCAGACTCGAGTATATTCGGGATATTTGAGGTTTCATCTAGATTTAGTTCATCTTGTGTTTTGTCGTTTCTGTAAAGTTTCCTGTAGAATGACAGGGCTGTTTCCAGTATATCTGGTCGGCGGTGGTTCCATTTTCCTCGTTCATCTTTCATTTTTACGATCCAGTTTTTCGAATTTGTTAGTTCTTTGAAGGCTTTTTTGGTCCCTCCGGTCCTTGCTATGTAATCTTCTATAGTTTTCATTCGCCATTGTTTCCTATCATTTCTTATGTTTTCTTTTATTTCTTTGCTGATTCTAGCTAGTTCTTTTCTTCTATTTTTATTATTCTTTGCGTGGAGAATAGCGTACCTTTCTTCTAGCAAATTTCGGGTTCTTGTGGATAGCGGTTTTGCTTTAATAGTCTTGTTATTAGCTATGAGTTCTATCTGTGTTTTGATAGTATTCTCGATGTAATTATATTTGTCTTGAGTTCCTAGTTGTGCAGTGGTTTCTTCTATGTTTGCAAGATTGTTGTTTAAGGCGATTGATAATTGTTCTGTCTGTTGTTTGCTTAGTTTTTGTTTTACTATGTCTTGTTTTGGTCTATGGTTTTTTGTTTGTTTTGTCTTTAGTTCGGCTCTAATTAATCTATGATTTGTGTTGTAGTTGAATCTTTTGATGACATCGAAGTTGCTGAAGTTGCCCTTTCTGTTGGTCAAGATGAAGTCGATTTCGTTTTTGGTTCGTCCGTCAGGTGAAATCCAGGTCCACATGTTCTTCCTGTTTTTTTTGAACACGGTATTTAGGATTGTTAAATCATTCTCTTGTGTAAAATTTGTAATTTTTTCTCCATTCCTCGTTCTTGCTTTATTGTTGTATGAGTATGGACCTAATATTTTATTCTCGCCAGGTCGTCTTGTCCCAATTTGGCCATTAAAATCACCCATAACAATTAGATTTTTATGAGAATGTACTTGTATAGCTTCGTTTAAATCATGGTAAAAGCCATCAATAATTTCTACACTAGCTTGTTCTGTAGGCGAATAAACTTGGACAATAGACCACGGGTCCTTATAACCTGGCAGTTTCACATTCATGATTGCTATGCGCTCTGAGATCCCAATGAACTCTTCGACTTGTTTCGATAAATAATTTTTGATCATGAACCCTACTCCATGGAAGCCTTGCGTCTCCCCTAGGTGGTATAGGACGTATTCTGGATAAGCGGTGATGGTTTCGCCCATTCTTCTCACTTCACTCAGGCCAATTATATCCCATTTAATTTGATTTAAGGCATATGTTAGTTCTGTAAGATGATCTTCGTTGCTCAGAGTGAGTACATTCAGAGAGGCAATGTAATATTTTGTGGATTTATTTTTAGTTTGACTATTGGTTTTAATTTGACTATTGTCACTTTCTGTTGGAGGGTTGTGGTCTTCTTCCCCCTCGAGGACCAGTCGGCTTGGGGGAGTTGATTGGTATATTCTTTCTTCGTTGACTATTTCTTCGGTGGAGTTTGGATTCCGTTTGCCGACGGTTGATTGTTATTGGTTTTTGTTGAAATTAAGTGTGTCCGAGGGTGAGGTTGGACGCGCTGCTTCGTTGTTGACCCGGAAATATTTATTAATTTTGTTTGGATTTTGTTTAGTCCCAGAGTCGCCTTCTGTTGTTGGAGAATCCGAAGGTGCTCTCTTCCTCTTCTCAGTTATTGTTTTGTCTTTTACCGTTAGCTTGTCGTAGTTGAAGTATGCGATCTTTCCATTCTTTCTTGCTTCTTTCAGTTGGGGTAGAAGTTCTTTTCTTTTGTTGACAACTTCCTTGGGGAGGTCTTCAGTTGCATAGATCCCCCTTGGGAATTTTTTGTTATTCTTTAGTATGGCACTGCGTCTCCACTCTAAGGTAACTGAGATAAGTATGGGTCTGTTGTAGTTGTTTTTTTGTTTCCCAATTCTGTAGCACTTGCTTAGCTCCCACTTGTCCCACAATTCCATGTTCGCCATCGTACTTAGCTTATTCAATGTTTCTAAAGTTACTTCTATTAGCTCGTTGCCATCTTTCTCGGATTCTGGTACTCCATGCAGAATTAGATTCTTCTTCCTCGCTTCTGTTTCTAATTTTTGAACTCTATTTTTCATATCATCTACTTCTGCTTTCAGTTGTTGGTTTTCTATAGTGAGCAACTTCATTCTGTCGTCGATTGTTTTGGTGATATTTTCTGTAACCTTTCTAGTTATTATTTCGCCTTGTTTTGTCATTTCTTTTGAAATTTTGTCTAGTAAGGCATTCATATCCATTTCCATAGTTGTCTCGAAATTTTTCTTGTTTCTACTAGTTCGCAAACTTGTGTTTGAGCTGGCAACTCGAATTGTCCTACGGTTGGTTTCAGATGAGTATCCGAACGTACGTTTTGTTTTTATATGTTGTTGCTCTTGCTTGTCAACTTGACGGTTGCTTGAAATTTTTATGACAGTTATAACCTCAAAATTATTGCTGTTGGTTTTCGATGGTTATTTGCGCACTGTTCTGCAGCGAAACTTTAAGATTTTTCTTCCTTATGGTGCACTTTCACATAAGCGAGATATTTAACAGCTGTTTGTTGTTCAATTGCTGGTTTTGTCACAGATATTTCGGAAAGATGTAAGAGCGTCTGTCACTACGTCTTTGTTGTCGCAAAGCCGGAAACGGAAAATGTAATGTAATAATACTACTTATAGGTAATCTTTTTTCTTCTTAAACAATATTATTATTATTCACGCAAGATGTTGATAAAAATTATTGAAAAAAATCACGCCTTTTGGTTAATCTCAATAACATCAAATAAATGTCTGTATGTAGGTGGAAACCAAAGAAAATGTATTTTAAAGTCCTTGAAATGCTAATACCTACTAACTTTTCTACCTACTTACATTAGTAAGTAAATAAGTCACAAGATTTATATTGAAACCTATCTTTTTAACGATGATTTTATACACTGTTGTATCAAGAAACATCTTTTTTGAAATTAAACATATCCCTTTGGTATTAAAATATTTTACAATGAGTTAACAAATACTTTGTTTTTTAAGTCCTTGCTGGACTGCTGTTTTAAATTTATTTTTATATTCTAACATTTCCTTCTACCATCCCGTTTCACTTAAAATTTATACATACTTTTAATATGTAATCAGCCAAAGAGTCGTAGTCCTGTTCCCATTTACGATCCTGCTTTTAAACGTAAGTAGATAGAATTTATGTTTGAATTTTCATGTTGAGCTGAGAATAAATTAATATTTGATAATCATAGTATTTTCGGTCAATTTTTTTTAAATGCACTTCATTCCAAATATTTTTGATCAAGTTATAATAATAAACCGATAAGTTTTCGATACTGACTTTTTATCGATTTTTAACATCCCTAAATTCGAATGAATCACCAACCCACATATTCCCGCAATGGTGATATAATGCAGCTTTGTCGCTATTGGTTGATCCACCCATGCGGTATTCAAATCTACCAATCAGAAAGCAGGAATAGCGGCGTCGCTCCCCCATGATACCGATACTATAAAAGCGTCGCTAACGGACTTTTTCGCATACAATTCGTTTGGCAAGCCTCTTAACCGGTCGCGCTGAACGACGACTGACCTATTTAATTAACTTATTTCTACGTTAAGTTCAACAAGACTCAATCCAAAATGGTGAGTACTCTTTCTTTTTCATATAATCCATATTTATTCCAGGTGCATCTAGCTCTAAATTTATCGTTTTCTAACGAATTCTTCGTTGCAATGTGCCGGTGGTCATGCCTCCATTTTGTCGGCGTATAATCCGACCAAATTCTGTAACGGCAAAAACCGTTACGAATACACGTTCCCAAGCTCTTTTCAATTTGGCCACTTTATGATTTTTATATGGACTGATTTAGATTTTCTTCTGTTTTATTAATATTGGCATTATTGCAGCGTAATCGTAACGTCATTTTGAAGTAATTGAGCTAACTTTTCAATTAGAATTGTCACAAGATCGATTAATTTCACCGACTTCAATTCAAGGTGGCCATGCCGGTTGTCAATGCCACGCCCCGTTATTTGGTCGATTTTCAAGATTTTAGCTGATAATCTTCTAGTTTCTTAGCTTTTGAAAGTCAAAATATTGATTTCTAGAAAGGAACTATTCATTCTAAGCGGAAAGTGTAGCTTTTTGTTAGGATCGAAGCAATTTGAAAATGACGTGTCGCCTGACCTCATTCAAGGCTCGGTGCGATGATCTCATTTGTTTTCGGTGACAAATCGAAATATATTCTATGAGATTGACCTTTTTACATTTAATAACTAATTCTAAAGTCATAAGCTCTTCTAGCAACGCTGTATTTAATTGAATAAGTACATCAATTTTCAACTTCAATTGAATTCACAATGCCGCCGTTAAAATGAGAAGTGCAATTAACTTTCACCTTTCTCTTCGCACTTGAAGTTAAATGAGTACAGTAGGTACAGTATCTCCTACTTTCCATCTCTTGGATATATTCTATTTAAAAGAATACAATAGCATTGTCGTCATTCTTGCATTTTGACTTCCTGAATAAGATTTTCTAAGAAAGCATTTTCTTTTGAATACCTAGGTATTATAAATCCTGGAATAACTCTAAGTAATTTCCAAAAAAGTTATTGTAGTCATCTTAAATGCTAAAACAATAACTATTTGTATTATCAATTCTGCATAATGTTTTTATAATGAAAATTAATTCAAGATTAGGGTCTTGCTTGTTTTATTATGATAAAATTGCAATTTAATGTAGCAACTGACTGATACCTTTGTTTAAAAACTTAAAACTAACCATCAATTTTCTTCCACAGCGTGAGTGCATCTCTGTACACGTTGGCCAGGCTGGAGTCCAGATCGGTAATGCCTGCTGGGAACTCTACTGCCTTGAGCACGGCATCCAGCCTGATGGCCAGATGCCCACAGACAAGACCATCGGAGGTGGTGACGACTCCTTCAACACCTTCTTCAGTGAGACTGGAGCCGGCAAACACGTGCCCCGTGCTGTGTTTGTTGACTTGGAACCTACTGTAGTTGGTACGTATTGATATATTCATGATTGAATATCTACCGATACTTTGCAAGATAATTGACAATTCTCGTGACTTGACTTATGTTTCTAACCTTTATTTTTCTTTGTTAACAGATGAGGTCCGCACTGGCACATACAGACAGTTGTTTCATCCAGAACAACTTATCACTGGTAAAGAGGATGCCGCCAACAACTATGCCCGTGGCCACTACACCATTGGCAAGGAAATCGTCGACCTAGTCCTCGACCGCATCCGTAAGCTCGCCGACCAGTGCACCGGTCTCCAGGGCTTCCTCATCTTCCACTCCTTTGGTGGTGGTACCGGCTCTGGTTTCACCTCCCTGCTCATGGAGCGTCTGTCTGTGGACTACGGCAAGAAGTCAAAGCTCGAGTTCGCCATCTACCCCGCGCCTCAAGTGTCCACCGCCGTCGTCGAACCCTACAACTCCATCCTCACCACCCACACCACCTTGGAGCACTCAGACTGCGCCTTCATGGTCGACAACGAGGCCATCTACGACATTTGCCGCCGCAACTTGGACATCGAACGCCCAACCTACACCAACCTCAACAGACTGATTGGTCAGATTGTATCGTCCATCACGGCCTCCCTGCGTTTCGACGGCGCCCTCAACGTCGATCTAACTGAGTTCCAGACCAACTTGGTGCCCTACCCGCGTATCCACTTCCCTCTGGTCACCTACGCTCCGGTCATCTCCGCCGAGAAGGCCTACCACGAGCAGCTGTCCGTCGCCGAGATCACCAACGCTTGCTTCGAGCCCGCCAACCAGATGGTGAAATGCGACCCGCGTCACGGCAAATACATGGCCTGCTGCATGTTGTACCGTGGTGACGTCGTCCCCAAGGACGTGAACGCCGCCATCGCCACCATCAAGACCAAGCGTACCATCCAGTTCGTGGACTGGTGTCCTACCGGTTTCAAGGTGGGCATCAACTACCAGCCCCCGACCGTCGTGCCCGGCGGAGACTTGGCCAAGGTACAGCGTGCCGTGTGCATGTTGTCCAACACCACCGCCATCGCCGAGGCATGGGCCCGTCTGGACCACAAGTTCGACCTCATGTACGCCAAGCGTGCCTTCGTCCACTGGTACGTGGGTGAGGGTATGGAGGAGGGAGAGTTCTCCGAGGCCCGCGAGGACTTGGCGGCCCTCGAGAAGGACTACGAAGAGGTCGGCATGGACTCCGCTGAGGGAGAAGGCGAGGGTGCTGAGGAATATTAATTTATCAGTCGTCGCACTCACACCGTACATTCCGGTGATTGAAATAAAACAAAAAATTGTGTGAAACTATTTTGTCGTTTTCGTTTTCAAATTCCCTTCTTCAATTACTGAAAACACACTTGCTTACACACACATACACACAAACAAAAATAAAAAGGCAAAAGACTGCAGTGTCGAAACCACATGAGTAAAGAAACTGCAATAAATATATACTTTGATAAGTAGCATATAACTAATTGCCAGAACTACAATACACAACGCCATATCTTATTTTAAAATGTCGCTACAGGTAGAATAAGGCCCTGCGCAGACGGCACACTTTTTGTGCGATCGAGTCTGCGGCGCACAAAAAGTCTGCATGGCGCGCAAAAAGTCGGTCGCGGATTTTTCACAGACTCAACGCACACGACGCACATCTTCGATCATTTTGTCGGCAGAGCTGTAGGGACGTAGACGCTATGGAAATCTTGCAGAGATCGCGAAGTATTATTTTGTACATGAAGTAAAGAATAAAAGAATAAAGCGGAATAAACATTACAGCACACTTCTTCCCACATTTTTCTTTTTAAATGTCTATCATGATATTCTGCCTTAGAAGTATCATAAATTGCTGGTCTGTTTTGTATTTCTTGAATTAACATAGTTACATCGACCTCTGGCGCCATGATAATAGATCGTTACGTCCACCCCTAGCAAATGCAGATTGCCGACTAAAGTGTGCGCCGTCTGCGTTAGCGCGCGTTGAAGCAAACGTTCAATTTTTTTCACACACTTTTTGTGCGGAGCGGCGCGCCGCGGCGCGGTGCGGTCTGCCCGAATTACACGGATTTTTTGTGCGCCGGACTTTTTGCGCGTCGTGTGCGTTACTGCATATAATTGCATAGGTTCTATTTTCACAGACTAAAAAGTGCGTCACGGATAGTCTGTCGTCTGCGCAGGGCCTAATGATAGACAAGACACGGATTCAACTTATTATCGTTGAAGTCAATTCCTCATTCATATAGGTAGACAAATCAAAACATACCTTCATAATGCAGAACGTCAAATATATAATAGAGAAGGCCAAATTAATTTCGAATATGCAATTTGACATTTTGCGACTGACAATCTGCGTATGTCATACATAATGCACACACATGGCACACACTAAACGAGAAAAGATCAAAACCCCTAGGCGCTATAGACCACGCATCGCCTACACAAAACTTACTTAATCCTTGTCATAATCCCACACAGTAAAGATTGAAAGTAATGAGCTCAAGAACAGCCGGTCGGCGTATCATTTCCTTCCACCTTATGTCTATCAGGTAAAGTCTAAAGTGGGAGTTATTATGTGTGGGTGAACTGTGTGACATCATTTTGTGGAGGTACCATACTTGGTGTTGTCATATTTCAATGTCCTTATTTGGTAGGTGGCGGGGATTAAGTTTATCGGTTGTTAACCCTTTCAACGCCAAAGTCTGATATTATGACATTTTTGAGGGCGTTTTAGAAGCTGTTAGGAAGTATGAATTAGGTAGGTAGGTAGATATTCACTTAGGTAGATATAGTTTTGTTCTATTAATAGTTAAGCGATATCGGAACGAACCTATTTCAATTTAAATTACTGAAAGTTAATTAACTTTTGTGTCAAGGTGTCCCATCTAGGCAGGTCAATCAAAATAGTATCTAAATCACCTAATTAGGATGAAAATTAAGAAACTACAGAGATAATACTAACTTTTTAACGATGTGCTGAAAAATATAGATTAAAAACAAAGCACACAAGACAATCTGCGTATGTCATACATAATGCACACACATGGCACACACTAAACGAGAAAAGATCAAAACCCCTAGGCGCTATAGACCACGCATCGCCTACACAAAACTTACTTAATCCTTGTCATAATCCCACACAGTAAAGATTGAAAGTAATGAGCTCAAGAACAGCCGGTCGGCGTATCATTTCCTTCCACCTTATGTCTATCAGGTAAAGTCTAAAGTGGGAGTTATTATGTGTGGGTGAACTGTGTGACATCATTTTGTGGAGGTACCATACTTGGTGTTGTCATATTTCAATGTCCTTATTTGGTAGGTGGCGGGGATTAAGTTTATCGGTTGTTAACCCTTTCAACGCCAAAGTCTGATATTATGACATTTTTGAGGGCGTTTTAGAAGCTGTTAGGAAGTATGAATTAGGTAGGTAGGTAGATATTCACTTAGGTAGATATAGTTTTGTTCTATTAATAGTTAAGCGATATCGGAACGAACCTATTTCAATTTAAATTACTGAAAGTTAATTAACTTTTGTGTCAAGGTGTCCCATCTAGGCAGGTCAATCAAAATAGTATCTAAATCACCTAATTAGGATGAAAATTAAGAAACTACAGAGATAATACTAACTTTTTAACGATGTGCTGAAAAATATAGATTAAAAACAAAGCACACAATGTAGTTAATACCTATCTAGTAAAAACCTACGAATTACCTCCATAGACACCTGTTTCAAAGATATTAACTTCGCCCAGAGGTACCTTACTGTTGATAAATAACTTGTAGTTACTGAGAGTTAACCGATGAAGTAACCAACAAGCAAGTATCCTCAAAAGGACATTGTAACAGTCTATAAAAGGAGAGATATTTTAATGTTTGTGACCTACATCTACATTCAACTCGCAAACAGCTTAACGTATGAACAAATTCAAGGAAAATGTCCACTAGTTGTCTATGTAGATATTTGTAATTATTTATTGAAACGAATTTTCCTACAAAACATGTCATCATTTCATATTTATCTATATTTAGCACAGACGAGGTCTTGTGACCTTTTTTATTGATGTTGTGTATCAAATGTTTTTACTTATGTATCTTAGTGAGCTTGGTGAACTTAGTGAGGTAGCTAGGAATAATTATTAATTATGGGGCAGCAGGCAGGCCTTTGCCAACCACTACAAAAAAAAAAGGTACCTAAGATTAATAATAATAGTTGGGAAATATGTATGTATTAGTAGGTATCTAAGTAATAGCAGTAATAGGTAGGTAACTAACACTCAACCTATATGTAATAAGATACCTAGTCTGTGACTACAGACAGAGACCTTCGGTAGTAACTTGATAACGCAAATGAATTCTAAGATCATAGATAGGTATAACAACAAGAGAAACCGTAGGATTATATTTACTACACTTGTATAAGCTCGCGGCTTCTCTCGCAGTCTTACAACTAAAAAAATAGTTCCTCGTGATTTCTGATAGCACCTACCTACTAAGTCTTTCAGACTACCTGGAATAGAAACAGTGTAGTTATGTAGGTGACTACGCAAAATGTCAAATATTCGCAATATGTCAAATATCTATCGCAAAACGACAAATATAGCAAAATGTCAAATGTGTAAAATTTCAGTACCTACCTTGCTACCTATTTAAAAGTCTCTGAACAGAAAAACATTGAGATCAAGCCTAAAAACTGGAACATAAAGAGGAAAAAAATCAAATTAAAAGACCGCAGAGACGGAAGCTCGGGGTTCTGCTATTTCCAGACAGAAATAAAGTTTAGGGGTCGGTGAACCAAATGGGCTATTTTAAACTAAACCACTGCATCGTCGTCTGGCTGTTTTTATCACTGTACGTACAGTCGTATGTAGATCATGCTTAACAATGTCGTTCTAAAATCGCTCTTAAAGCTTTGGTATATGGTGCACTTGAGTAAAGATTTATGTGTACTTGGCTGTATGTTAGAATTAGGATACTTACTTACTTCCTTTTGGATTTGTAAAGTAGGTACCTACCTAGGTATTTAACCTACTACTGTATGTAGGGACTTAAGATATGAGTACCTATCTATTTTTTAAAGTAGGTAGGTACCTACTAAGAATACCAAAGTAGGTATGATTTTTTATAGAAAGAATTAGCTGAATCAATAGGTTGATCAAAATATTAATTATGAGTAAAATACGATTAGTAAACAGCATAAACAACAACATAATACCTTAAAGGGGAAAACAGTTCTAAATTCAACGATTAAAAAAATACGTCCGTTATTTCGATCGAATTTATTTAAATAACAACACAATCTGACATGATACGTACAAACATTGTGTCAAATGGTTCTTTTATTTTCATATGTGGGTTAATTGAAGATTTCCTTCACAACGGAGAGTAGCAAGGGTAGTTATGTTACTTACACCACACAACACACGTAATCTAAATTGAATTAGTTGTCAAGTCGCTGTTCTGTTCCTATCTTATAATTTTTATTAAAATAAGCACATTATTTTGTTGCCATGTATGAGGAGATTGATGAATGTGGATGAATCTAAAGAAGTAGGTAACTACCGTATGTTTGGATCGTAGCATATGGAGGCAAGTGGTCTCTGTCTACCTTGATGGGAGAGAGGCGTGTCGGATATGTAAGTATGTGTGTATTATTTTCTTATTTATTAAACCGATGGTGTTATGACTTATTTCTTTGTGATTTTGCGAATGTTGATTTCGATTTCAAACGTTTTTTAAATTAAATTTAACTACAATAATCGATTTAAAAAATAAGTTTTCATTTTATCGGTTTAATTAATAAATAGGTAGGTACCAAATGTTCTTATTATTTAATAACAAGAATGTGAATGTTTGGATTCGTATCGATAGCAACGCGCCACCCACTCGCTTATCGACCGCCTATACCTACACGATGCCTCATACATTGCCTTATATCGCCAACGGACGTCGGTCCACATAAACAAGTGAGATCATTGACTTGGCAACTGCTATTTCAGTACAACGCGCCTTTTATGCATCTCTGCGGTGAATCGATGACAGTTTTTAATGGAATTTAGGATATTTAGTGCCCGTTTCATTCACCACTTATAGATAAAATTTAAATGACAGATAAACCTATGTCTATTTCATAAAACATGATGTTTCAGACAGAGACATTGATAAAATATCTGTCAGACAGAAATCTGTAAATGGTGTAATGGGCTCTTATTACAGTAGTCAATCGATAAGCTTTGACGACTTATTTATAGGATTAGATAGATCGCGAAAAATATGGCGAAAGAGAGAGAGAAATGGAACAGATCCACACTCGTAAATATTTCCGGGTTAAAAGTTCAGCTATTGTACAGTCAGCATCATAAGTTGATTAACACATTCAGATTTTCAAAAGTATTATACACCATTAATAGACATAAAACCTTACTTATTTTCCTGATTTGGAACCTTATTGGATGGTCATATAACTATCGAGTATTCTTTGCTAAGCGATTTTCGTCTAATAATCGTGTATTTTACTTTTGAAAATCTGAATGTGTTCATCGACTTATGATGCTGACCGTACATACATGAGATATGGTTCATTCGAATACAATACAAATAAATCTACCAACTAAGTCCATGATGTAGTTCCTCGTTTTTCAAACTGTGGGTCGCGACCCCCTGGTGGGTCACAAGCAGGCATAAAGAAAAAGCCAAAGTTCTATAAATCTACACTGCAACTAATGAATGTATGTATGTACCAAAGTAGAAAAAATATTTAACGTAACTTGTTGGTTAAATTACTTCATTGTCTGTTTATGGAACAAGGGGGGTCGCCAAAATTTTTCAACCCGAAAAAGGTCGCGATATCAAAAAGATTGAAAAACACTGGTAGTTATTAGTATATTAGTAGATAGTGTAGATACCATATGTAATTTAGTACCAATTTGACAATCAAATTCAATATGTCGTGTAATAGTCCAAGAGCTAGTGAACCCTGGGAGTAACGGTCTCCCTGTAAGGTTAGAAATTTGTATACTGACGATTTATGGCATGCTAAGAGCAATAGCCATGACCTGGCAGGCGTCAGCCCTGGGTGGCAATTCCGCTAAATTAAGTTAAGCGACCATACTATAGCCAATAGATAAACATTCGACAGCAATATGTCACAAATTTGGTATTCTCTTAAGTGCCACGATTAATAGTCGATTAGTAGTCTCTAGAGGGCTTTGTCATTCATGTCTTTGCGAATGATTTAGTTGTCGATGTTGCCAATATTTAATAAAATTATTGTTCGAAGAAATTGATCAACCGATTGATAGATTTTTTTCGACCTAGAATAAGCTTAGGCATACTTTAAAATACAGAATATTTATTTCTATAAGCTTTAAATGCATTTTTTGCATAAATTGCACGTTAATTTTCGAAAAAACACCGAAATAGTGTTTGGGTGACCGAACAATCGAACGACGGAACGACCGAACGAAATGCCATTAGAGAACTACTGTCAAATAGCGAAGAGAATACCATTTGGAACTGCCACTCATGTAACATTGCGGAGTAGAATACCGATTTTAGCGTTAAGTAATAAAATGTACGGCCGATCGCTGTCCACTGTCAACTTATCTGTTAAGAGAATACCAAAATGTGTCAATTCATACAATTCACATTCTAGAGAGACACCATTTTTCATTTGGTAATTAGAAGAATACGGGCCCTGCTCGTCATCAGCCCCTTTATTTTTCAAACTGTCAAATAAATGGGATTTCAAAACTTGTTTCTGTAAGTTTGAAAATTTAATAGAATAAAGTTTATTTATTGTACATTTAAAAAAAATAATTGACAGGCGATTACAATAAGCAAGAGTATACGACAGATCAATTAGAAAACGCACAGTTGATGAGGTAGAATAAACTTTGTCCTGTATACTTGAAATTTTATTTGTATTTTAATTTTATTAACCCAACTCAAGAAAACACAAGAACCTCAACACATCTAATCAAATCTAAATAATCTACACTAGCGTATGAAAATACTGAACAATCCATTCTAAAGTATTCAAATTATATAAAATCAACTCTTCACAATGTTATCAATATTACAATCTATTAAAATAATTCTATTCATTACTTACAATGGAAGCTTTTTCGCTAATAAATTACTCAAACCAGTTGCAGAATAACTAATTATATTTAATCATCCATTAATAAGTTACAGAGCATTTTGTAACTGGCAAATAGTCCAATTCTGAAAAAAATGTTTATGTCCCTTTCTAACATGTAATATGGAAGGAGACAACTGTAGTTAATTAAGTTTCTTCTTAGCATGATTTCAGTTAATGTATTTCCTAGGCCAAACTTATACTCCCTTATTACAAAACGAGTTTTATTTATAGTTCTAGAACTAATTCAGTTATATGACGTTTCGGCTATAGACAAAACGTCAAAAAATTACATTAGTCATAGAAAAAATTTTTTAAGCTCGTTTTGTAATAAGGGGGAAAGAATCTTAAATTTTAACTCCAAAAATGTTTCTAATTTATATAATTTTAAAAGGAACTTATCGGAGATCCACGACAAACGCCACAATTTAGATTTTTTGACATTATTTGTATAGGTTTTACGAGTATGTGAAATTGAGCAATATTATCTATATCTATAGTATAATATAGCAATTAACAGTAATCAAATACTTGGATTCATACTTTCTTACCTAAAATTATGATTTTCTGAAATGAAATGATTGTTACAAGACAGTGATTTTTTACTGACTCTATTAGTATTTATCTTAGCCCTAAAAATGCCAATACCAAAACGCAAGTACCTAAGGGACATAATTACACTATCGTATCTTGAATCAACTGATTTTGAATGTTATTCTAATGAGAACAATGTCGATACTAATATGACAATCAAAAATGCTCTGCGTTGCGCTCCGTCAGATGTGTGCCGGGCCTTAATCAATTATCTAAGATCAAGATAAATGGTTGTGCCCTTCATGATTAACTCTCTGAAATAATGCTAAGACAAAACATTAAAATGTAAAGCTAAATAATATGGCTATGAACTATAACATTGCACAAAGTGATGTTTTCATCACAAACTTTAACATATTCATAATTATTTCCTAAGTAATAATAATAAAAAATCTTCAAAATGAAAGCAGAGCACAGTTCCCGCAATTTGTCAATATCTCGCATGTTTTCTTCCCTATGTAAAGGTTGTCAATGAAAAGGACAAAACGATGCAAGAAATAGTCCACTTTAAACTTAATTGACGTCGAAGGATGTTGACTTAACCTCTCACATCCCACAGACGCATTATAAACCCAGACACAATAGATTTTCTATTGTTGTTTCTTTTCTGCGACGTGAAAGATTACTTAACGTGATGCACGCAGATATTGTTGTAATGTATGAAACTGTAGGGACGGTGCCACACCGAACTTAAGTCAAACAAATTGAATTTTTCAACAAATACATATACAATGCATTTTAAAAACTTAGCAATGCTACAATAAGTCAACTTAAATAGATTAATAGTATTACACAAACAGGTAACTGCAAAATATATAATAACACTAATGATCAGCGAACACAGCCAGCGAAAGAGCTGGGGCCCAAGTCAGCTAATTTAAAACAGCCTCAGTTGTGTGTCGGCAGAGTGTCAATGGCATTTTTGACACATATGGTAATCTGCTAAACAATGGCTTACACTGATTGCGACCAAATGTGTCAAAAATGACATTGATACTCTGCCGACACACAACGATTTTCATACATTTGTATTTTTGACGTTGCGTTTCCAGTGTGAACAGAAGTATGTACAGTAAAGGACGATAAAGAATGCACATCGATCTTTAGAAAGAAAGAGCAATCGGCTTTTCGCCGAGGCTTTGTAACTTCGTAGTCGCTGTTTTAACCAAAGAAGCGTGGCGGAGGAGCGCGGCGGAAGCGTCTTGTGAAGAAAACTCTTATGAGTATTAGGAATAGAGTCTAATTTACCGTAATTTTGTCCGCGCTGCTTGGCGGCGCCGCTTGACGCGCGGGGCGAGTGGCGCGTGCTCCGAGGAGCGCGGATGAAATTACGGTAAATTACACTCTATTCCTAATACTCATAAGAGTTTTCTTTACAAGACGCTTCCGCCGCGCTCCTCCGCCACGCTTCTTTGGTTAAAACAGCGCCTATAGCGATATCTGTGTCGCGCACACAATGACGTTTGTTTTGTCTGTCGTGGTTCAAAGAGAGTGCAACAATGAAGTACTTAATTCTAAATTCTGATGAACGATTAATCTAGTAATTGCTGTGCCTACATGGATAGCATTCGTTTGTATTCGGAAATGCGATGATTGCCGATGTGCATTCTTTATCGCCCTTTAGACTAGTAACTGGTTTGAAAAGTTTCGTTTCAGTTGCGTCGTGTGTGGTTTTCTAAAAGAGTCTATAGGAAAAATTTAGACGCAACTCAAAAGTAACTAGCAGTTTCAGTTGCGTTGCAGTTGCGTTTCACCGCGTGTTCTGGGCCTTAGGCTACTGTATGGGGCACACAACTCAACCGCTGGCAATGTGTACTGATCTTTAAACAAACGTTTATTCACATATCCTACATCAAATTTCAATAACTACCTACCTCGCACTAATGCATTGAAATTCGAGAATTTATCAACATCTAGCGTTTTTATGTTAATGTAAAGACCACTTAGGTATTATACTACTTTTTTAATATTTTTTTTATGAAATATTGTTTATTGAATGATTTTAAATAATTAGTGAAAAGAATATTAGAAAAAGAAAAAAATCTATAAGGTGTTATCAGATCTTTAGGTCGATAGTAGTTATGTTTGATCGACAGATCCAATCGATTAATCGATTTATTTTATCGGTTCATATCGATCGATTTCTAATATACTGGGTGTAACAGAAAGGGGGTATAATGCCGAAATACAGCGATAGTTCTCATGATACTGAACAACTTTCCCCAAGGAACATGAGTCGTAATTAGAAAAAAAAATTGCCACCCCATACAAAATGTCCGATCAGCAAATCGAGTAAGTATGGGCGATCCAAAAATTTTTTTCGAGTTACGACCCTTGTTCCTTGGGGAAAGTTGTTCAGTTTCATAAGGACTATTGCTGTGTTTCGGCATTATACCCCTTTCTGTTACACCCTAATCTTATAACCTTCATTATTTTTATTTGATCATTTTTAACCAATAAGTATGTTTACAAGTAAAATCAATAAATTGGAACGTAAATAAATATACATTTTATTTTAATACATTATACACAAATTATATAAAATAATATTGCTTTACAAACATAGATAACTTAGTCCGATAGATACTACAAGAATATTTTTTGGTTATTACTAAAATTAATAGAATTATAGTTTATTTTATTCGTGAGATGGATTATCATATGAAGTGTCTATTGATCTAAGTTATCTATGTTTTTGATTACTTAAATTGGGAATGTTCTTTAATCATTTCATTTTGATACGTCACTGCTGAAGTCTTCGTTTTTACACTGAAAATAAAAATGACATTAGTATTTGTTTTTTAGAAAAAAGAACGGAATATAGGTACAGGTGAGTTTTAATAACTGAACTATAGAATAGGATATGTATGTACTCGTGTTAACAAAAAACTTTTACTATGGGACCAAGTTCGAAATCATTAACAAAATTATTCTTACTAAAAGTTAGTGCATTTTGTATGATGGAGTGTTGGAAAATTTATGAATCACTAGTTAGAGGCTGCCTATGACTTCGTACGCATTCATCGTCATAACGTGAAAAAAAAAACGTGATATCTCAAAAATATAGTCTATCTGTTATTATGAAGTATAAGCTACGATATTGCCAAGTTTCATCAAAATCTGTTCAGTAGTTTTTGCGTGAAAGAGTAACAAACATCCTCACATCCATCCATCCATCGGCACAAACATTGGCATTTATAATATGAGTAGGATTTCGAGTCATATTTACGAGTACTCACGTAATCCGCCTACACATGTATGGTGTACCGTATGCGCTAGAGCGGCTGCGCGTGCGTCGGTGGCGGCGCGAGCAGCGAGTGGTACAGCAGCAGCGCCTCCCGCAGCGCCGCGCCGCCCGCGCACACTCCGCCCGACAGGCGCACCAGCGACGGGTACACGTCTGGGGAATGGAACCATTCTTAATGTGGACTTTGGAGCTTAGCGTCTATTGCGTCAGTGACGCCACGACAAACAGATCGTGCGCTATGGCATAGTCTGGGACCGCTTTCTTTCACAGTATTTGTTAGGTCGCCTTTAAACTAATGTAGTGTGACAAAAAAATTAAAATTAAGAAATTAATTTATGTGGCATCTATTCAGATAACACATCTATGATACGTTAGAAACCTTGAAGCAAGAAAATGTATTTTTTGATGTATTTATTTGTCACGATTTATCTGTGGATTACGTATTTTTATTATTATTTAACAGTTTATTGTAAGATGATAGTACGTAGAGACAGAAAAAAAAAGAAGTTATACAAAAGGTACAGCATATTTATAAAAGAAATTTCTTCCTACAGACCCCACAGAGAGAGAAGTGAAAGAAAGAAGGCAGGATAGTCATGTTTGTGTGAAAGCAAGAAGGCAGGGTAGTCTTTTATTTTTGACGTAGAGTGTAATATCGCCGTATATGAAACCGTTATGTTTATTAGTATCTTAGGCCGTGGCCCCAGTAGGCAAACTGTTAGCGGCCGACTGAGTGAGCTGCAAATTTGTGGCGAACTGAAAGAGTTAGCTGCAAACTCAAATCAATGAAATCACCGGTTTTGGTGAGAGTCGGCCGCTGTCTGAGATAGTCAGCGCGCGTAACGCTGCAAACTGCGTACAGTGAGCGAAAATTAGCTGACTGTGGACACTCCATTTCAAATATATGGAAGGGCGTACTAAATCGATACGCCGCAAACTAGTCAGCCGCTAACAGTTTGCCTACTGGGGCCACGGCCTTATAGCCTACTATAAAGAAGATAGCTATATCTTACCTATTAACTTCTGCCAAGCGGCGGCGTCTACCTTGCCGGGTGGCGCTTTTTTCATAGACTCAGCGAGGGTCGCTATTGCCTTCAACACGAACGATATCTCCGATAACTCATGTCTGTAATACAATATTATATGAGAGCTATTATAGCTCTCATCATCATGTATGAGGAGACTGATTAATGTGGATGAAGGGAAAGAAGTGTGTTTGGATCGTAGCAAGTGGAGGTAAGTGGTCTCTGCCTACCTCGAAGAGAGAGAGGCGTGACGGAGTATGTTAGTTAAGCCCCCAATTCTAATCATTTAGTGATCAAAATATCAAAGTTCTCAAACCATCGCTAGTGCAGCAGAATTGCTACCAAGAGCCTTTCCTTGGAAATGCAGACAATTTCGCTAACACAAATGTTGAAAAACAAAAGGTTTTTCGATCCAAACACTTCCTTCGCTTCATCCACATTCATCAGTCGCATGGCCGAGTGGTCTCTGTCCACCCCGGTGGGAAAGCGTGACAGATATGTATGTATGTATCTTACCTAGGTAAAGGTTCAGTGCTATCCTCGTCTCTCGTATACCTAGAGATGACTTCTTGGAACCTGTCTAATAGAGCTACGATTGCTAACGGGTCAGTGTCATCTGAAATTTAATAAATTATTATGAAAAAAAAAATGTATTTATATTTTATATAAGGATAGAAAACTTGGAAAATACGTGTTTCAATGTTTAAATTATTTTTTTAAATTATTTTTTAATAGAAGTTACAACAAATGTGTTTTAAATAATAATGGCGTAATGTGTGTTGTAATGTGTTTTACTTTATTTACATATTTATCACACACACACATGAATAAAACACGCTCACGCACACACACACACACGTTAATAATTATTATTTTAATTTTAAAAATATCGTCCAACATTTAAACATATAAAATTTGACGTAACTAGAAAATTGCAACTATAAACTTTATGATGTTCTAATGTGTACGTACTTTCGACCCCGGCGAGTGAGTCAATATCTTCAAGCATAGAGAACTGTAGTAACGTCTCGAAACAGGTTCGCGCAAATTCTTCACTTTCACGCAACTCTTGCTCGTTCTCTGAAAAGGTGAATATTTGACAATTATTTGCTTGCACTTGCAGAGTAGACCATTTAAGATCGATTTATCAAATATCTTGTCAACTCTTTTTGATTCTTTGTAAAAGAAAGGGTTAGCTATAGGTTAATTAGAACGTAAAATATATATTGTACACCCTCGGACACATCAACCTTGTGATTGAAATTTGAACTGTTAGAAGACGCTCGCGGAGAAACGTGTGACAGTGTGCGATATATTTTTGATCTTTCTTCTCAGTCACGCACTGGGTACCGAGCTATATCTTTGTCGCTCGCTAACGTTAATACGGTACTGTAAAATGGTTAAAGCTATATTGGGTGAATAGCTTGATGTGTCCGACAGTGTACAAGTGTTTAGGTGTATATACTAACGTGTGTGCGGCTGCGGATGCGGCTGCGTGTGCAGCGAGCCGGTGCGCACGAGTCGGAGCACACTGCGCAGGCGCGGCGCGGGGAGGCGGGGCGACGCGCGCAGTACTTCGGCGCGTAGCAGTATCACTAGCTCACGCGCGTGTGAACTACCACCCACGCTATAATAATAATTATCATCGGTAAAGCTGTGAATCATAGCAAGTCAGATGTACAGATCTTTTTTCTTTCCTTTCTTCTAAAGCTGTGAGTGAATCGTAGTACGTTAGATTTATAAATCGCATTCAAATTTCGATTTTATTTTCCTTTTCTTTCTTTTTCAATGTATAGTAGTGATTCCAGGTTGCGGTAAACATGATATTGCCGTTCACTATTAAATCAAACATGATCACTTACGCTAGCCTTACATACGATGCTTGCAGCAAGTATAGCGATCAGCGCTTAGCGTTAGTGAAATACAAACTTAGAAATCAGGCCCCAAGTCTGCTAATTTAAAATAACCTCAGTTGTGTGTCGGCAGAGTGTCAATGGCAATTCTGACACATTTGGTAGTCTGCTAAACAATGGCTTGCACTCTCTTGCACTGGTTGCGAGCAAATGTGTCAAAAAATGATATTGACACTCTCATTGACACTCTGCCGACACACAACTCAAAATATTGTAAATTTGCAGACTTGGGCCCCAGTTTATTCGACACTTAGCTGTGATATAATCAGCTAGATATATCACAGAATTCAATTCAATTCAATAAAGATTTATTCATATGTAACCCAAAATTACACTTGAATGCGTCAGAAATATAAAACAAAATGAAAATAAAAATAAAAACAAAATTATAACAAGTTAACAAAAGTAAAAGCAAATTAACAGACTGAAGCTACGCTGACTTCGGAAGGCAGATTCCCCAGAGAAGAAGCCAGCAAGAAACTCTTGAGGTTGCTCTTTTTTAAAAATATTGTTTACAATCATGTGTTTACAAAAGAACAACTTAAATATTATGATCGTGTGGAGCTAGAGCATTTACACACCATGCCCTATTGTCAATAATGAAATCGTTAATGTTATAATACGCTCTCTGACAAAGAGTCCTCTTAATACAACGCTTAAATTTCGTTTCCGTTAAATTTAGAATACTTACGGAGGTTCAAACATAAACGTTTCTAAGACAGCGGGTAGTGTGTCCCAGAATTCTTTGTACACTTCAGGTTGTTCTCTCGCAAGCGGCAGTCCGGTTGCTAACACCTATAATATTAAATCTCATTAGTCAATTTAATAATAAAAAAAAACTTTTATATTTTTGAGAAAAATCAGAAGAAGATAGCACAATACCTATTTAAATTGATAATTAATTGTAATCGGGCTTTTTGCAACTGAATGGACACTTACTTTAATTTGCATTTAGGTAACTGATATAAGTATCTACCTGTAGTAATAAGGTAGCGATTTGCGTGATTTCTTCCTGTTGTTCGTTTGTTCTCCGCCTCTTGTCAATGTTGCATTTTTGGATCGCCGAGTGAAGTGCCTGCAATATAAATGAAATTTATGTATGATGCTTGACAGGTGCTAAGATTCGTATGAAGTACAGTAACTTATGGTGTCTGTCATTCTAAGACTGTTGGAAATAGTCGATTTTTTAATGGTAACACTTAAATAAGTGAAGCAATACTTTTGATATTTTATCGTTTATTCTGCATTGGCACGTGCTAAACACTTTCTTCAAATAAATATAAGTTTTCCAATCTTAAAAAAAGTCATTTCTGTCTAAGAGCTAAAGGTCGTTTAGGGCGCTTTTTCTACCTGCGCTTATTTTTCCAGTAGATCCCAAAATTGACAGATGAATAACGCACATCCAGTCGCACAATTATGTGATCGTTTCACCTCCTACCGATAAAATGTAACTGCTAGATAAAACCTATGTCTATTTAATAAAATATGACGTTTTAGACAGAGACTGTCAGATAAATTTTATCTCTAGGTAGAGAAACATGCCGTAAGTGTCGCATATACCTGCAGCAAATGCGGCAGCATATGATGGCTGGGCTGTGGCGCGGCGGCGTACAGCGCGGCGGCGGCCGACAGGCAGCGCGCGCGCGACACCGGGCAGCGCGACGACAGCACAGTCAGCGCACTGAACATCGCCGGCAGCAGCTCGTGCCGGGACAGCGCTTCCTGAGAGGGTTCAGTGGTTATAGCTTCTGTTGGAGATATGTGAACGCAAGTGCTTGTGTAATCTATTATAGTCGGCCAATGTCATGTCAAACATTTGTAAAAGTATTTTATACTAAAATTAAATAAAAAAGCTCTAGTACATCGATGTGAATTCGTTAACGTGAAAGAAGTAACATCATATAACATTCTTTCTTACACACGAACCGCCTATTAGCCAAATGTACCTTGTGCACGGTGTCGAGACAGTGCAGCGCGTGCAGCGAGACGGGCGCAGGCGCAGCTAGCTCCAACGCCGCCGCGTCCGGCTGCACGCCGCACACCACCGCCAAGCAGCTGCCCAGCTTCTCCACGTCCGCAGCCGTGAACCTGGCCAGGGGAGTGACAACTTGAATAAAAGAATGCGCATACGCAGCATATTGGTCGCCCGCCGCTTGTCTATCTCTTCCCTTCCAATTTGCTATCATACCTTGGATTTATACGATATAATAAATCTGCATAAAACATTGTACCTAATTTGTTACTCTAATGTGTAAGCTATAATATCAAAAAAGTTTCAATAAATCCTTAAATTAGTTGGTTACACTACAAATTCGTAAAAAGTGTCGTAAAGGTTTTTTTTATCGATGAGGCTATTACGTTAAATGAAACTACACTACATATTATTATTACAATGTCGATAGAAGAATTGTTATTAAGTAAAACACTTACGTGGTCCGTATATGTTGGAAGATGAGCGGGAATATCTGCACGAGTGTGGTGAGGAAGTTGAGAGACGGCGCGTACGTCTCTACAGGTTTACCTTCTTCTGATACTGGAATTATATATCAAATATAATTATATACAGTGTTATACACATATAAAATTAATTGCCGATCATCAATATGTACTTAGGAGAATTGACATTTATTTTTTTAAATTGAATTTAAAGTTCGTTTGTTTGGTGCGTCATATACATTATTTAGTCACGTCCCACTACTAGGCAAATGTGTCCCTGTCCTTCCCTGTCCTTGCTCAACATCCAGTTTCGCTATCGAGTTCGTTGTGCCATCTTTGCGTAGATCTGCGTACATATTATTTATTTATGTTTTTTTTACCGTGTTAATCATAATCATATTTATTGCGCTTCCACAAAGTTTACTGTAACTACTGTAAATATTTTTTAAGACCATTGTGGTCTTAAAAAATATTTACAGTACATGTTGTGGGCCCTGTTTTAGGGCACGGCAAACAGAGAGAGGAAGACGTATTAGTTGCTAAAATTAAGTAATGAATAGTTAGTTTTTATTAGATTACTATACCTAACTAAACGGAAAGTCGCGTGGGAGGCCTTTGCCCAGCAGTGGGATCTTAATGGCTATTTATTTTATAGAAATGCACAAAACCTGTAGATGCAGGTACTACGATTTGCTGTATCTGTTCGAACATATTTGATTTAAAAAGATCTTAGTAAACTAACGATAAGATCTTTTAAATTAAATTGGTGAGGCATCATTTTCCCACTCACCAGGCGTGAAATCCCCCACAGCGAGCGCGATATGCGCCCACGCAGCCCACACGGCGCCCCACACCTTAGCTGCGCCGGCGCCGAGCTCCGCGCGCCCCGCCGCACCCGCCACCTCCTGCAGCGACTTCAATGCTGCTAGCGACACCTACAGGGGAACATTTACATTTTCTGGATTGTACATACTAACATATCAATCGACTTAAAGCCGTGTAGCTTTAACTTCCGGAGATATTTACATTTAAAACCGTGTACATACTAAGATCTCAATCGACTTAAGGCTACACGTTCAACTGGATCAGAATAAGAGCGAACGGAGTGGAAGGATTTGTTGCTTTGTATTGATTTCTATGGCACAGAAATTCCGATCTTATGCACGTAGTATCAAAGCGTAAAACGCGTAAGTAGATCGTTCAAAAATTCACGACACGCACCTATACCGACGTCTGCGTAAATATTATATCATATATATATAAATAAATACTATACACGTGTAACTAAACATTTTTATGAATTGCTGTTAAATATCTCAATAAATAAAAAATATATAAATCACTTATAACTGACAATAAACGATTACTTTACATACATACATATCTATCACGCCTCTTCCCACTTGTGACGATCCACACTTCCTTCGCTTCATCCACATTCATCAATCACTTCAAACATACATCATTACTCTCCATTATTAACCTCTTACCTCATGACTCCTCCTAAGCGCGAAGTCAGTGATGTACTCGAGTAGCGCGGCCCACGACCGGTTGAAATCCCCCACAGTGGTCAGCAACTGGAACCGCGAGTGGAACACGCGCGACACGCCTGATAAGGTTAACACCTGTGAAAATCATTAATATTATGTAAATTGGTGTAGAAAATATTTTAAATAAACTAAAAATGTAACATTTTATAATAGGCATGATTAACAAAAATTTTTTTGAGTCCATCACATAGATTATTTAAAAATATACGACACGTATTTTTTCTCTTAAACTAAAAATGACAACGATACACTGGGTTAAAGTTGCTCGTGACGTCACGCCTCAGTACGATTTTAACCGAGGAGTGACGTCAATACCCCCTACTCCGTAACTTTGATGCTCTGTATCTTTGTATTTATTTATGTATTTGATCAGGTAAAAAGTGTGTTTCAAATATTTTTTAATTGCCTAAAAGACGGACTAATTATTTTTTGAATTTTTGAATGTAGTCATCATCCCCATTCCTACAAACATTATTACGTAATGTCGAAGGAATAAGTCAAAGCACTGACAGAAGTTAGGCCTAAATCATGCTCCACCGACAAAAGTATAACTCTTAAATAAAATGATGACCAATATTATAATTATCGATGTTTTTGCCGATGGCTTAATGCGAGGATGTTTGTTGCTCTTTCACTCTAAAACCGCTGAACAGATTTTAATAAACTTGGCAATAAATTTATGAATAGCTCCTTTGCAATATTAATTTTATTATATGTTTCTGTGTTTATGCCTGAGATTTGTAAAACTTAAATTGAAAAGAGCAACCCTACAGAGTTTCTTGCTAGGTTCTTCTCTGGGGAAAACTGCACTCTTGCAAATCTAGCATTAACTTTAAAAAATGACCCGTCCTAAGTGTTGTCAAAACCTACAGGATTAAATGATATTTCATTTCATTTCAATATTGTACCTTATTTCTTAATTACTAGAAATGAAGTCGCGGTCAGCATTTACTTTCATATAAAAGTGTTACTTACTTGTGTCTCAGCCCATTGTTTCTGTGCTGTGTTCCTCGTGTGATGTATCAGTATATGCTCGCCAGTGTCCACTTTCTCTGAACTTGCGATGTTCGATTGTTTTTGAACCTGTAACACAAATTAGGAGTTAAGTTGAACTGAGATTGGGCCAGCGACTTGTGTCGCATGCCGACGACTAAAATAGCTATCCAGTGGCTATAAAACGGCATCATGGTAGACCAACGACAACTTCGTTGTAAGGTTGGGATGTGCTAGGCAAGTCTACTGCGATTTTGAGATGCGCTAGGCGAGTCCACCACGATTTTGTGACACGCTAGGCGAGTCGACTACGATTCCGTGACAAGCAAGGCGTAGTTCACTGATATGGCGAGACACGCTAAGCGAGTCGACTGCGATTACGTGACACGTAAGGCGAATCGACTGCGATTCCGAAACACGCGAGTCGAGTCCACCAAAATCTAATATCATTACCTGGTCCAGCATAGGGAAGAGCACGGCCAGCAGCGCCCGCCACGCCGGCTTGCTGAGCAGGGTCCCGTGCGCTCCGATACAGCTGAAGAGCGTTTGGCACGCCGCGCGACGGACCGGCGCACGAGGCTCCGTGCATAGCTCGCCTAATGAATATACAGTCTATTAGTTTAGAGTAAGTTTAGTGACAGATTAAATAGAAAGACAAAAAGGGGAAATTAAAAAAGAAAAACCTAAAAAGGGGGGTGAAACAAAGTGAGTGACGAGCACTGTCTTGAAATATCGAATTTAATTGCTAGCGGCTGCCCCAGGCTGCCCATAACTTCGTACGTGTTTGGCACAAACACTGACATTAATAATATTAGTAGGATAAGAACATGACACAATGTAAAGTATAATATTGTTAGATGTGTGATTAGAACTTGGTCGTTGCATCTTACTTAGTCCCTATAAACCGTTAAGCTTGTTATCAAGCTCTTTCAGTTAACACCCATATCAGTGGGAATGAAAAGAGAAAAAGGTTCGCCGCCATTTTGTTGTGGCGGCCATCTTGAATACACTCGACACATACTACTTGAGACTAGTGTAGGACGCACTTCTCTACTTGTAAAGTATAAATACTAACTGAGTCTAATGTAGAGACACATCCAGAGCTTGTCGAGCGGCGGCAGGTCGGCGTGGTGCGGCAGCTCGGGACACACCGCCGCGTCCGCCGCCAGCGCCGCCGCCAGCTTGTCGCGGTTGTGGTACAAGTAGTCGGAGATGTTCCACTGCAAATACAATAACCACTAAATTTGAGCCGAATTAAAATTGAAATTGAAAAAAAAAATGAGCTGAATGAAAAACGAAACCCTAGTGTTATGCATGTTGAAAATATTTTCAATAAGGCGGTGGCCTATTTATTTTATCTGCTATGTCTACAAAACAGAAGACGTACAAAACAGACGTCACTTGACTAAATGATAGTTGTTTGGTATGACATGTGTGACTTAAACCAATAACTTGATCACTCGATGACATTGTGACCATTACAAATTGAAACTACTGTATACCAAACGGAAACATACCATAAGTCCAACAGCAGTGAGACTAATATTGAGTTCTTTAGTTTGGTGCGCAAACGCAGCGGCTGTGGTGAGCACTTTGCGCAGACACCGTGGTCCTGCGCAGCCGAGTAGATCACCCGCTACTACCTGCGCGCATTGGAACGCTGAGCGGATCAGCTGCTCGCTGTAACAAATATACATATACGTACATATCTGTCACGCCTCTTTCTTATCGGGGTAGGCAGAGACCACTTTTCTCCACTTGCTATATAAATTTGATGTCAATCAATCATATCAATCATAATTCATCAAATAAAAAAATAATTTAAATAAAAAAATAATAGACAGAAATAAATATAATATATTATCTCGACGTTTAAACAGGAATCATGCAGCCATCTCTCTCGCACATCATAATTATAAGTTTAATTTAAAAGAAAAACAACAAACATAGTGTACGAAAATATAAAGCTAAGCTAATTGTCTCGCTCGTTCTTATGGTGTGCCGAGATAGCTAATAAAAAGCTAGTAACAACTAACTATCTTGCTCATACCTATGATGCGGTGATATAGCGGAAATGATCTCCATCATGAGAGGCCAAGCAGCCCCGAGCTGGTCTCCACGCGAGTGCAGCAATCTGGCCGCGCACTCTAGCTGTCTCGCTCGCACGTCGCACTGTCTCACTCCGCATAGTTCCGCTAGTGGTTCCAGTAGTAAACGCTCGCGGGCCTGAAGAGGGTGATAGTTAAACATGAAAGTGATACAAAAAATTAACAATAGGCTAAAATATATTTAGTCCATCACTTAGATTATTCAAAAAATATATTATTTTTGTATTTTGTCTTTAACTATAAATGAAATCGATACACCGTGACGTCACGCTTTAGTACAATTGTTTACTACCTAAATGAGACGTCAAAATTCCCTACTCTAAAACTTTGATGCTCTGTATCTTTATATCTATTTGACCAAGCCAAATATATTTTAAACAGTCTAAAGGTGCGTACAGACCATGTAACATGTTATTTAACTTGTGTTTTATAACACGTCCACACTATGTAACCTTGTTATTCAACATTGCAACATAAAATAATACTGTACACATTAGAATAACAATGCAATATAACAATGTTATATAACCATTGTCGTTTGTCGTTCTTCAGTACAATCCACCATTGTTGTACATATCAATAACATGTTACTATACCATGTTTTATAACATTCAGTGTCCACATTATGTAAAACATGTTATATAACAATGTTAAATAACATGTTATGTAACATGGTCTGTACGCACCTTAACAGACTGCCATTTTTAAATGTAGTCGTTAGATTCTAAAACTATAACTATAAGATAGTTTATTCCTGGTATCATTGCATTTAAAAACAGTCCTTATTACCTTAATAATAGAGTACTTACCTCAGTAACAAGCACAGGGTTGTTATGATGATACTGGAACGCAGCTTGTACTAAATACGTGATCGCTTCTACCCCCCACTCTCGCATACGGATATGGGGATGTTGGCATACCTGTATAAATCATTTTATACTTTAGTCTATGAAGTTATATGGTTTAAAATCGAGTAGCTGTTGTATTCATTTATTTATTATTTTTTAGACTTGTTTAAAAAATTATAGATAATATCTGACAGTTAATTTATACCTCTCACTGTCTAAAACTTCATGTTTTGTGAAATAGACATAGGTTTATCTGTCAGATAAATTTTATCCGTAGGTGGTGGAATATGCCGTTAGTGTTCTATTATTTAAGTTGCTAACGCTTTCAGACAAAACTATCTACATACATATCTGTCACGCCTCTCTCCCATCCTGGTAGGCAGAGACCACTTCCCTCCACAAAATTAACTTCTTAATTTAATACTTCTCATCTGTGATACTTAGAGCCAGTTTCACCACTTCCAGATAAAATTTAACCGACAGATAAACCTATATCTATTTCATAAAACATTACGTTTTAGACAGAGACTTTATTCTTTATTCTTTATCAGCCCATATATGTCCCCACCGAGGGGCACGAGCCTACTCTCTTACAGAGAGTGATTAGGCCATAATCCACCACGCTGGCCAAGTGCGGGTTGGCGGATTTCACATACACCTTCGAATTTCTTCTCTGGTGTATGCAGGTTTCCTCACGATGTTTTTCCTTCACCGTTAGCAAGTGGTAATCAAATAAATTGATCCGTACATAAGAAATAAACTCAGAGGTACGTGCCCCCGCCAGGATTCGAACTCACGCCCTCAGAATTCGAGGCAAGCGTTCTACCAACTGGGCTACCACCGCTTTAGACAGAGACAGGTATAAAATATCTGTCAGTTAAATTTTATCTGTACTTAGATGGTAAAATGGGCCCTTAGTGTATCTATAAGGTGACTTTAAATTAGTGAACGATAGAAAAGGATATGCATATACTCGTGATAACAAACAACTTTTACTATGGGACCAAGGTCGAAATCGTTCAAAAATTTCTGTACTCCCCATACAAAATGCACCAGCTGATAGTACGGGGACAATTTTTTTTGTGATTTCGAACTTGGTCCCATAGTAAAAGTTGTTTGTTATCACGAGTACATGTATATCCTTTTCTATCGTTCACTAATTTAAAGTCACCTTGTATACAGGCAAAACTTATTACATACATATCTACATATCTGTCACGCCTCTCTCCCATCGGGGTAAGCAGAGACAACTTCCCTCCACAAAACTTACTTCTTAATTTAACATAAAAGAGAAGGAAAAGAAGAAGGGAAGAGGTCTTTGCCTACCCCAATGAAAGAGAGGCGTGACGGATATGTATGTACATATGAATGTAATTTAACATTTCTCATTTGTGGTACTTTTACTTACTTCTAGAAGATGATTGGTGATAGGTCTCCACATTACTTCTATTCTGTGCATATTTGCTAAACCCGTTTCTAATAATTTGGCCACGGCGAAGAGAGATGGTTCCTGTAAGATAAGATACAGTTTGAACAATCAGTGTGCCACAGGGGAGCGTTTTGGGACCCACATTTTAATTTATTTATATCAATGAGTTTTTTTGCCAATAATATTTAAAAGTGTTTCTTTCTTTTTTATATTTTTAATTACAATGAATGAACACAGTTCTTATTCCCCATTAAATTAAATAATTAATAAAATTAAACATTCTATCGAACTTATAGCTGACCTTTTCATTATCAAAAATCAGAAGACGGGATGATTCTGCCGTGTCCAATAAGGAATAAATCATAAAGTAATCCCAGTTATACGAAAGTTAAGTTAATTCTGATTTTCGACAATGGCAGTGACAGTTATCTTTAACAGAGCATTAGCTTAGTTGTCATTTCTTACAACTGGATGTAAATGATTCGAAATATAGTTTTCTCTAAGGAATATGAACCTTACCCGGTTAGAATAAGCAAGTTCCATAGCTTCGTTGGACAGTTTACACAGTGCATCTATCAAATGATGCAGCGCGACGTCGTCCAAGTTCTTTGAAGATTCAAACACACGCGACAGCATTGCTGAAAGTGCTGTAAAACATAACACACACTGTAATATTTTAATTTAGATATGTTTTTCTAGAATTTTTGAAATTAATATTAATATTTATAGTTTTGAAGGTGTTTAGTTTAGTTTGTTATAATCATCATCATTTCCAGCCTATAGCTGCCTATTTCTAAATTTGTAAATATACGGAGCTATCTATTTCAACATCAAATTTTATTTTTTGCTATTTTTTTTAATTTTAATTTTACTTTAAAAAAATATCTTTTTTTAATTATTTTTTTTCTATTTTATTTATACAAGTTCATCTTATTTGTTATATGTTAGATCTATAAAATACAGATGAAGAACAGCTATTTTGTATTAGATACTTAAATATCATCGTTATAAGCTAGTGCTTGTTGCAGTTAAACTATAAGAATATAGGCAATTTCGATATTATTATAGGTACTTTGTCACAAAAAAGTCCGAAAAATAAAACCATATTCTTATAGCAAAAAGTTTCTATACATTCCTGAATCTAGCCTTAATGCGCTGTAAGAAAAAAAAAACAAAACACGGTGCGACAAACATAAATAAAAAAACAATAAATTTGGCCAGCAAGCTCCATCCCAGTGCACATTTGTTACATAAAGCTGTTGCCCCTAATATTGCATCCATTTGGAACTTTCATTTGTGTAACTTTAATGTGTGTAACTTAAAAGTGTGTAATTTAAATATGTGTTATTTAAAAGTGTGTAGCATAAATGTGTGTAACATAAATGTGTGTAACTTAAAAGTGTGTAATATATGTGGGTGTGTTGTATGTGTGTTTAAGTAGTATTGTAGATGTGTATGAAGGTATTAGTGAAAATAAGTGCTATTAAATGCGATTCATCAATTTTTTTCTAACAGTTAATTCTTAGTTTGTTATCAAACCTAAAAATAAATAGTAGTGTTTTGTGTAAAAAGAAAAAAAGTGTGTTCTTACTAAATACTATTATGTGTTTCTGTTACCTAAAGTTTAGGTTATGTTTAGGTCCTAAAGACAAAAATACTCTGAAATGAATGCATTCTGTGCAATTGTGTAAAAAAAAAATAAAAAAACTGGTATATCCCCCAATCCTAATCACTTACACTAGGGCTGCGAATGCCAAAACGAATGCGTTTACTAATCAGTATAGGTACCAATGGTTCCGAAACCAGTTACCAGCAGTTGTGGGACCAGTTACCAGCGGTTTTGGGACCAGTTACCGACGGTTCCGAAACCAGTTACCGGTGGTTCCGAAACTAGTTACCAGAGGTTTTGGAACCAGTTACCGGCGGTTTTGGGATCAGTTACCGGTGGTTCTGAAACCAGTTATTGGCGGTTCTGGAATCAGTTACCGGTGGTTTTGAAACCAGTTACTAGTGGCTCTAGGACCAGTTACCGTCGGTTTTGGGACCAGTTACCGGTGGTTCTGGAATCAGTTACCGGTGGTTTTGGGACCAGTTACCGATGATTCCGAAACCAGTTACCAGTGATTCTGGAACCAGTTACCGCTAGTTCTAGAACCACCGCTAACGTAAGTGATCAGAATTTCCCCCCCAGTTCCAAATAGCTACAAGCTGATAGTTAATTAGTATACCACTCATGACTCCGAGTGACTCTGCAACGGGCACTTGCTGACCTGCAAATAATAGCCAAAACACAAGTACAGTACAGCTAACAGCTTACTACATAACATTCTACGGAATTAAGACGATTGGGTAAACTTGTGTTGACATTTGCAGGCGTTAGTTTTTAAGAGCTTAGTTTTATTGACACTGATCTTGCGGTATATGAGCGGAAGGGTGACATTTGACTTTTTTTTTAAACTGTGACTGTTGTTCCAGTTCCAAGAAAATCACAATGAAAAATCACAGTGATTTTGTCACGTCGTCGTCGACCGGAGTGTTCGACGGACAACGACGGATCGAAAATCACG
Organism: Anarsia innoxiella; assembly: GCA_947563765.1. NCBI lineage: Eukaryota > Metazoa > Arthropoda > Insecta > Lepidoptera > Gelechiidae > Anarsia > Anarsia innoxiella. The sequence goes on from OX387415.1 coordinate 1,262,241, forward strand.
GTGTTATCATGTAAACTGACGTTTCCGATTAAATACTCCACGTAAAATGACGTAATCAAATGTACACCTTCGATACCGCTTACAAACTGCTCTGCTAAGCTCTACCCATTAATAACTATACACATAAAATAAGAGAAACGGGTACAAGCAAATAAAGTTTTAGTAAATATGTTTACAGATTCAATATTTCGTTTACGATAAAAAAATTATTTATTAAACAAAGCTATTAGATTATTGGACAGTTAGCGGCCTGTTGTACAGTCGAGAGCAGAACTACCTTTACAAAATCGTTAAGTCATCACCCTTAGAAAGAAGGTGGTCCTGTGTAAAGCTTAATGTGCCTTCGACTGTACAACTGGCTGTAAAGCACGTAGCTACAAAAAAAAGTTACCAGGTAGATCGGCCATGACAGCGGAGGTGCTCATGACGGCGTTGGCGTCTGCGCTTGCGCGGCTCGCTTTCATACTGCCGCCCGTCGACGGTTTTAGGCCGAGGATCCATACCTGTATTACAGTGAGAGGTATTGTTAAGCCAGGTAGTTGGGTACATTTAAAAAAATATTTTGCCTGAACAGATTTAAGATTCCAACCTTAATGTTGTAACCATTGCGGTTTTTTTTTACAACGAACCCCCCCCCCCCTTTACTATTAAGTGCATATCTACTATCATGCATTAGCATGATTAGATCTATTTGTGTAACAAATAGAGTACTGTGCAATCAATAAATTATTTATCTATCTAAACCTATAATTTATGCAGCTTTGCCGCTTCAAAATCTAGAAACATCCGCAGGAGAATGCATTTCGCTCATGTAAAAAAGTTCAATTTATTAAGAGAACAGTAAAAACTGCAATTCTATTCTTGATTTCAACCTGCAAGTATTCAAGAAATGGCCCACCAATTTTTCCTGCAATGTGTACATACCAAATGCTGTAAGGTAGTGAGTACAGGCAGCCATGCTTGTTGTATAGTATCGCCATCACGTTGCGCCGCGCAGAGTAGAGCCTTCATTGCTGTCACGTGACGTGACGTCACCATCACGAATGATTGCTGTTGGCCTAGTGGGCAGAAAATTTTAATGACTAGTTAGACGACAACTGTTAGTAGAACTGCTAGCTTAGCATGGCACTCTGTGACAAGACGTTGTCGTGCGTTTGTCACGCTTTCGTCTCTGTCTATAGTATTAAATGTGATAAGGACAGCATGCGTGAGATAATTGTCGCGGCACGCCATGCTAAGCCATAATGCTATAAAGCGTGGTGTTTGGAAAGGTAAGTATCCTCGTAAGCAATATCATCTTCATCATAATTACCCTTTTCAACGTTCCCTGTAGTGGGGCCTACTGTCATACGAGACAGTATAAATTTATTCAAATTATCGCCCGCTATTGGTTCAATATTTGGAATTCAAGCTCCAGTTACAGATTGACGAGACGCCAGCTACCCCACCAGACAATGCCACCTATCTATTGTATAGATAAGTACACACACTACAGTACCTATCTGCGGCGAGGCGGTGGGCAGCGGCGTGCCGACCCAGACGACCTGGTGGCGGCAGTCGGGCTCGGGCGGCGGCGGCTCGCGGCGCCACCTATCTATTGTATAGATAAGTACACACACTACAGTACCTATCTGCGGCGAGGCGGTGGGCAGCGGCGTGCCGACCCAGACGACCTGGTGGCGGCAGTCGGGCTCGGGCGGCGGCGGCTCGCGGCGCCACCTATCTATTGTATAGATAAGTACACACACTACAGTACCTATCTGCGGCGAGGCGGTGGGCAGCGGCGTGCCGACCCAGACGACCTGGTGGCGGCAGTCGGGCTCGGGCGGCGGCGGCTCGCGGCGCCACCTATCTATTGTATAGATAAGTACACACACTACAGTACCTATCTGCGGCGAGGCGGTGGGCAGCGGCGTGCCGACCCAGACGACCTGGTGGCGGCAGTCGGGCTCGGGCGGCGGCGGCTCGCGGCGCCACCTATCTATTGTATAGATAAGTACACACACTACAGTACCTATCTGCGGCGAGGCGGTGGGCAGCGGCGTGCCGACCCAGACGACCTGGTGGCGGCAGTCGGGCTCGGGCGGCGGCGGCTCGCGGCGCCAGCCCGCCGGCAGCGCGCCCAGCGCCGCCACCGCGTACTGCGCCGGCAGCGCGCAGCGGCACAGCGCGCTCATGCACGCGTCCCGGCCCGTCGTGTGGCCCACCTGCGGATACAGGTCCTACTGTACTTGCGCGTACGCATACTTCGCGATATACGAATGAATCATACAGAATTATATGAAGATCATTAATCCATACAGAATATTAATAAATTTTAATAAAAAAAAATAAAAGCCTAAAACTACAATGTCACAGAAACAAAACGTTACCTTCCCACTAATTCTAGCCAGTGTTTGTATTGCACGTAGAATATTCTCGAGCTCCCCGATACTGGCCTCCGCCAGCACCGACAAACCCCACACGAGACCGCACCACGAAGATTTTAGAAGCTGTAACATGACATCAAGTGTTACTTTAAAATTCGCCGCAACAACTTTGTAGTTTACTTGCGTCAGTTTATCCTTGTTATTAGCTGCCTGCTACTTTGTACACATTTATCGACATATCTTGGAAAATAAACACGATCTCTTAAAACTATATAGCCTATGTGTTATGCTGATGTATAGCCTACAATATAGCCAAGTTTCATCAATATCTGTTCAGCAGTTTTTGCGTGAAAGAGTAACAAACATCTATCCATCGGCACAAACATTGACATTTATAATATTAGTAGGCTTAGAACTGCACCTAAACTGAAAAACAATTGAACACCTAACCTGTATCCTAAGCAGCCGTTCTTTCTCCTCCACGTCATTATCAATCTTGTCCACGACATTCGAATTTTGATCCGCCTCGCCGTTGTGACCGTTGTTCGTTATCTCTTTGCTCTCACTTTTTGATTCTATTTCTGAAAAAGGTTAACTTATTTGAAGTTATGCTTTATTATGTAGTTCTTAAGGTTTTTGAAAATGATGTACCTAATAAATATTATGACTGTTAAATAGTTTGTTTAATTTTTGTCCGCCATAGCAGATTACCTACATTACTAATGAATCCTCTAGATAAAAAACGGAAGAAATAAAAATGACTATTTATACAGTATTTTTTTTTAATTTGGAAATTCGTATTTAAAAAAAGGTTGAAGTAATGTAAGATAGTGTATTTTTTTTATTCAACAGTAAGCTATAGTTATTTATTTAAAACACCAAATACAAGACAAGTAAGTAAGTATTTTAATTACCTTTCTGATTACCGTTTTTCGTGGTGATAATTTCTTTCTCATCTTGCCCATCCTCGTAGTACAACTCTTGCAGTCTAAAATAAACACAAAAACTTGTTAGATATTTTTTTTTCTTTTGAGGGATTACTAATACCCAAGACCGCACTGGCCACTACGTGTGAGTTAGATACTAACTCTATGTGTCTGTCTATGTCTGCAATTTTATGCGAAAATTATTACCTTTGCAATGTTTTTGAAAGTCTCTTAGTTGTTTTTTCATTTACCTGCGTCCGTTTCTAATAGATTAATTTTAAAAATTAATTAAAATCTTTACGATTCTCCAAAAAATTTAATTAAAAAATACGACTTTTCTTTACACGCGACTTACTAAAGCCTGGCTATCCGTAAGTGGAGCGTATTAACAAAAAATCGGTTGTCTGTAAAGTCGGTTTACTGACGATAGTTGAACGTGACAACGTCATTAATGCTGCCGAACGCGGCCGATTGTGCCTCTTTGTCGCCCGATCCGCGCTCTCGCTTGCACTTCAAGCCTTAAATGGAACGCCTCAGAGCGAGGTAACGCCGCATGAGTCATGTTTTTTCGTGCGTGCAGCCGGCTCCATCGAATTATAAGACGTTGTCACGTCAAAAAGTATTATAACACTCCATACCCCCGTCGCTTACAACATTACTGACCTGAAGTACTCGTCTCCTTCGACGGTGATAGCTATAGACCGTATCACCTCCATCAAACACGCGTACGCTACTGATATCCCGTAGCCATCTTGTATCGTCGGCGCTTCGGTTCGATCTAGCATTTCTATGCTGGAAGTTTTATTTTCGTATTAGATAGAGCAGGAGTTCCCAAACCATTTAACCCATTTTGAGTACAAATTCTTTTTAGCGCCCCCATATTTTCAGTTAACCTAACCCACTACAGATCGCTCCCATTTTTTCTGGGTCTTTCTGGCCTAAAGGGCGACCCCATTAGGCTTAGGCCTACAGCGTCCAAAAGTCGGCGTTATCGACAATTTGGGAACCACTAAAATAGAGGCATTCATTTAAATCATCATATCATGGAAAACTTTCGCAATATTGTGAAGCATAATTAAAATCTGTTCAATGGTTTTTTACGTGAGAGTAAAAAACATCCTCCCATCCGTCCATCGACATAATCATTTACATTACACAACATTTACATTAGCCTTTGGAGAATTAGCAAAAAAAATCGAACTTAATATAGGTAACCTTAGTTCATGTTTTTTTTATAAATTAATATACCCAATGATGTAAGTTGCTCTGGGGCAATTGCGAAAATAGTCTTTAGAACGTAATCTTTGATATATTTTAGATAGTAAGAAGACGTGGCAGTTGTGTATTTAAATATTTCAAGACAATGTTATGACAATAACTTACTAAATAGACTTAGCCGTGCCAGGTTCGAAGGTAACGCAGAGAGGCAGCCACACTCCTTTCCAGTAGAAACCTGATTGCTGAGGGATGCCTGATGCTCCTGCAATGTGAAATGATAGATTAAGGACCTGTTTGAACATTACTGATAAAATTTAACTGACAGATAAACCTATGTCTATTTCATAAAACATGAAGTTTTAGACAGTGACTGAACATAAGAAATTCAACTTTAACCCAACAGTATAACGCACATATTACTTCTGATATTTTTAAAATATGTTTTACTCTAGAAGCAGCTAATAACAGAAGTGTTTGGAGAGACATGGGAAAGGCTTTTGCCCAGCAGTGGGACTAAATAGGACAAAAAAAATATATTTTACTCTATTCATTTTATAAGCATTTTTTCGCACACAGCGTTTATTTGTATTAAGTATTTTTCAAAATAAATGTCTTATGTCTTAAGAAAAAAAATCAGCCAAATTGAGAACCACTGAGGTCGGTAAAAATCAGCATTTTAATATGTGAATTAGAATCTCTTTTTTATTATTGATCGGCACATAAATCTCGAACTCCATTACAGTCATTATTTTGAACATAAAATCAACAAGGCCACGACGATTTGATTAGAAATCTACAATTTATGTCTACTCAGACTAACTAAAGTTAAAAATATGTTATATTTAATTCTGGCATTATATTTAATTCACTTTACTATGCAGAACGACTTTTCTGAAGACGAACGGAATTATGGTATGTACAGGCTTTTCAAATTGGTACCTGTATGGACGACAGTAATATAAGAACGAGGTGTCAAGTTAAATCTTACGGATTGTTACATATTTCGTATTCTATATACCTAAATAGGAGATTTGCTCAAATGGTGGGACCTTAAAAGCTAGCTAATTCATTTTTGTTTTCATTAGCAGATCAAGCTCAAGCGCGTGCCTTTCGCGGGTTAGGTCTAGTTAAACTGAATGATTATGTATTTTGTTCACCGACCAGCTTATCTTGAGCTTTCATACATTAGAGACTTATTTTGGGCCCTTTTCTTGTCATGCGTGTTTTGAGCCGCATGCGGGTGATAGCATGCTATAGGCTAAAAACGTGCCGCCCGCATGACAGGAAAAAACATGACATGTTTGTATGAAATGATAGGTTGAGCGCCGCACGCATGCGGACCAGATTCGCATGCGGAACAAAACTCGCATGACAGGAAAAGGGCCCTAAACAGACAGTTCTTATGTCAAAGCCTGTTATATTAAATTCAGGATTAGACGATGAAATGAAAGTGCCCAGAGAATACGCGCTACGATGCTCGCGTCGATTCAACCCAGGCACATGCTCCCGGCCCGTCGTTAGTGTATGGACTTATAAGTTCGATTTGCAGAATTGCACGTGAGTTTATATAATACTATATATTACTTGGAAATCTCACATTTGTAGTTTGAGTTTTGCTCAAAAAAAATCATCTAAGTAAATCTATTCAGTAATTTTTACGTGAAAGGGTAACAAAGATCATCATACCCATCCATCTATCGGAACTACATACATAAATATCTGTCACGCCTCTTCGCTATATCAGATCGCGAACCTCAGATGAAACTGGGCTGGACATGTTTGCCGTATGCATCCGGATTGATGGGCTGAGATATCTACCAACTGGTTGCCGCTCGAAGGCCAGAGGTAGTCGGCGTGACGATCTGGATGCATACTTGACAAACTGGCCAGAAGTTGCCGGAGATAGGGAAGGATGGAAAGATGCTGGGGAGGTCTTTGCCCAGCACAATAAGCTTTAAAAAAAATCTAGAACGAATTTTATAACTCAGAGAACGCCTCGGCTGCCCGTACTCGAGGCAATCGAATCGTTTCATCTCGTACGCGCAATGCATACGACGTTGTCAGGCGCTCAGTGATATCTACACGAGAATACTTGCCAAAGAGAGTGACAGCGGACCGTGGTCGTTAGTTAGACGGCTTCTATTCAAATCTGGTATGTTTTACATAAGTATATTTGTTGCAGATATGAGGGAAGTTTATTAAATTTTGAATATTTAAGGCTGAAACACACCGGATGCGTATGTGTGACTACGGCGTAAGCATACACCGCTTGCGTAACGTCGAACATCGAACGTCTACGTTTGCATAGAATTCCATACATTACAACTCAGTGGTACGCCTACGCATAAGGATCCGGTGTTTTTCAGTCTTACACGGGTCTTTCGTTGTCATGAATCAGATGAATATTTAATGGGTAATTAATTTTAACGTCCCTTTTTATTCCGGAATAAAAGATCAAGATCGATTAGGATAACTTTGCAAAATATTCACAACTATAGGTATTTTATGGTTTAAAAATATTTTATGGCAGCAATAAAAAATGTTATTTGCATAACGAAATGTCTGACATGACATTTTCCCATGCATTGTAAACTTTCTGTTATTGGCATGAAGTTTTTTTTAACCCGACCTATGCTCTTAGGGAAAGTTGTTTAGTATCATTAGATCATACGTCCCCTGATTTTCTTCACAAAATAAAACAATACGCCGCTAGTCATACAGACATACACAGGATGTAACAGAAACGGCGTATAAAGCCGAAACACAGCGATAGTCCTAATGAAACTGAACAACCTTTTCCAAGGAACATGAGTAGTAAATTTCGCCTCCCCATACAAAATGTCCGATAAGCTGATCGAGTGAGTATGGGCGATCCAATGTTCCTTGGGGAAAGTTGTTCAGTTTCATGAGGACTATTGCTGAGTTCCGGTATTATATCCCCTTTCTGTTACACCCAGTACCTATACATATCTTTCACGCTATTGAGGTAGAGATCTCCCTCTGTTAAATCAGTAATAGATCAAAATAAACGGAGACCTCCCCTTGCTCATTCATTAGAAATAAAAATCCATTTTTTAATATAGGAAACCAAACTAGGGAGAAGGGATGGTCTAGCGAAGACACGACAGAAAATCCAGACAACTTAAGACGGCCAGTAGCTAAAGGCCAAGATGACTTCGAGGCGGATTCAAGTATATCTCAAGCATATGATAAGGCTGACTTGGAAATTGTATACCCAGATATAGACAGTTTTAATGCTGAGCCTATAAGGGACGGAGAAATTCAGGAAGTTATTTGATATGTGGGTCATACAGACAGAAAAAACAAAAAATGTCTCTCCTGTTACCGAAAGTTAAGGACAATGGAAGCTAATTTCTCAACTTAATGAATATCCGGAACAGGAAAGACAATTTTGAACCTAATTCTGTGTATGAGTCATGTGGGTAGTTTAATAAATATAATATTCTATATCGGTTATTGTTTTGTTTTTTCTATTATGCCAGTTTTACTTGTATAGCCTTAATAATATGCTAATTAACTGTAGTGCGTACTAAAGTTGAAATTTTTGGTTTACATTTACAGATAAAATTTAGATCCTCCAATGAGATAAATTAATGAAGCTTAAAATCTCCGTAGCCAGTCCAAAAAAAAACAGACAAAGATACTTACGTGGAGACATATTAAATAAAGCAATAAACTAACGCTGCAGATACATAACGCTGTTCATTTATCGAACGCAAAAATAAATGGCTTAAAACCTCAGTAGCCAAGCTAGAAATTCTAATTAAAAAGTGACTTACCAGCAGGCGTGTTGACTTGCGACGCCACGAACAAACTTTGCACATACGCGCCGAGAGCGTTGACAATGTCTTGGAAGATGTTTGTCGCGTGAGGTTTTAAGTCGTAACACTCACAGAATGATTTCAATAGATCTGTGGGGCAGAATATTATTCTTAATTGTTATACATGTAAGTATTAGTTGTGTCGCATCAGGTGATCAAACCTAATCATTCTCGTATGAGAGTAGGCTCTCATAAGCCCTGTAGTGAAGACGTTAAAAAGGCTGATGACGATGAGGTGCTCAAACGGACGGCGGAGAATAGACCAGAGTGGCGTAGACTCCACCGACAAGAGCGACGCACTTAATTATAAAAAGACTAGAGGCTGCCCGCGACTTCGTAAGCATATATCGTCATATCTTGGAAAAAAATCCTGATATCGTAAAATAATATAGCCTATGTGTTATTCTTATGTCCAAGCTAAGTTATTGTAAAGTTTCATTAAAATTTGTTCAGTGGTTTTTATGTGAAAACAAACAACCATCCATCCATCTATCGGCACAAACACTGACATTTATAACATTAATAGGATATTATAGATAGTTACTTAATAGTAATGATAAGTGTACTTACTAGGTTGTATAGTCATCTTGTGTAGAACTTCTAACGCCAGAGCGCGTTGCCATAGCGGTTTGTCGGGGTCCAAGAATTTTATCGTCAACGATAGGAATATTTCACATTCGGTTACCTGGTGGGAAGTTATGGAAATGTTTAATAATAGAAAGCTTAGGATATCTGAAACGACAATGCAACTTACTGGGCCCAGAAAAATAAAACTTAGGTACTACCCAGAAATGGAAAATATGCCAGAGTATAGACTTAGACTACCACGATATTATATTATATGGAGTCAAAAATATCGGCTCCTGCTGAAGTTATAATGTAGTTCATACTAAACTGGTCATACAGACACAGAAAATAAAAAATGTCACTCCTGTTCTTGAGAGTTAAGGACACTGAAAGCTAATTTCTGAACTTAATTTATATCCGCATAATCTGTGCCCGATGTAATTTTGGCCTGTATAAACATTTTGAGTATTTGATGCTCGAATGTCCTTAATCATCTGGAACAGGAAAGACAATTTTGAACCTAATTATGTGTATGACTCAAATAGCTTTATATGTATATTAACAAAATCAGTTTATTATCAAAATCAGTTAATGCAATAAATGAGTATAAAAGCATAAAAGCGGCTCAGGCGATTGTTGAGTTAACTGATTTTGAATATCATTCTAAAGACAACAATGTCGATAATAATACGACAATCAAAATTGATCTGCGCTGCGCTCTGTCAGGTGTACGCCGGCCCTAAGAATAGGTAATAAGATTGTTTTGATTAAAAAATTTTGAATAAACTAACGCAAAGTAAAGTTTCCAGTTATAATTTAAGAATGATTCAACAAAGTATTGTAACATTGACAATACGTACAAGTAGCGGATGGTACTTGTGTATGATGACGGAGACGAGTCGCAGCAGCCGCATGGTGACGGGGAAGTGCGGGCGGTCGGGGGGCGTGGCGGGGGCGGCGCCACCAGTAGCCCCGCCCCCCGCGCCCGGGATGTGCAGCGACGTGAACGCCGCTCTGGGGGGCGATATTAATAGTAAGGTACATGTGTATAATATAGGGTGACTCTTAATTAGTGAACGATAGAAAAGGACATATATGTACTCATGATAACAAACAACTTTTACTATGGGACCAAGTGCGAAATCATTTCTCTATACATTTAACACTATCAGCTGATGCAGTTTGAATGGGGAGTTCGAAAATTTTTGATAGATTTCGAACTTGGTCTCATAGTAAAAGTTGTTTATTATAGCGAGTACATGCATATCCTTTTCTATCGTTCACTAATTAGTAGAAATATACAATAGAAAATACAAAAGTAAATAAATAACCAATGACTATAGAAATATCTACCTACCTACATTCTGCACCTAGATGTGTAATACAAGTAATACATATGCCTGTCAGAAGAAAGTAAATGCTTTGTTAACAACACATACCTGTATTTAACGTTCGGTGAAAACAGCCTTATAATCAAAGCACACACGTGTTCCTTCAACAGGAATCTGAACTCTGATATCTGGGAATAAAGAACATCATTATTAGTCAGTAGCGACTGAATTATATCACATTTTCTTAAAGTTAAAAAAGATCTTTAAAAGTATGTATTATATTGTCTATTTACCTCTATATTCATATCTCACCCGAATAGGCATGTTGACTAAAAAAATTACGCCTAAAATAATATAATTTTTATCTAGGAGTGACGTAAAATAACCCGCGCTCCATAACTTTGATGCTCCATATCTTTGTACTTATTTAGGTTTTTGTAAATAAATTAAATGTGTTTACAATATTTTTGAATAGCCTAAAAGACGGACTAATTATAATGCCATTTTTTGAATGTGGTCATCATCCGTATTTTAAATATAATCCTGCGACCCATTTACAATTTTAAGGACATAAAATAAGAAATAAAGAGTATTTAATGCATTTTATAAGTACCTTAAAGAAAACTTGAGAGAAGTCAGTAAGTACTGTGTCTAGGAGTTCTAAACCGAATGTCTTTGGCACGTCAGATAGCCCCACCAGCCAGTGGGGGGTGTCTCCGTTTATTAACTGGATTATATCCTGGAAAGAAAAAAGAAATTTGAATCGTAGGAAGTGGTGGGAAGTGATCTTTGGCTATGCTGATGGGAATGAGGAGTGATGGCTTACATAATATATTTATATTCTAAAAATAAACAAATGTGTCTTGTAGACTACTAAATACTGCACGAGACTTGGTACGCATTTATAGTCTTATCTTTAAAAAATTACACATTATCGTAATATAATAATGTGATATAATAATGTGTAAACTACAATATTGCAAAGTTTCTTCAATATCTGCTTAGTCGTTTTTAAATGAAAGAGTAACAAATCTCCTCATATCAATCTCTACTTTTACATCTATGAATTAGTACTTTCAATATCTTACACTGTATCTTCAATGGAAGACGATATCATCAAAAAAAAAAAAAAACATTTTTTACATAGTCTACCGGTAAATAAAAAGTATAAAACTCAAAGTCAAAATAGTTTATTTGTATAACTTACTTGTAATATTAAAAACGCGTCTACAGCACACGGTTTCAAGTCTTTTGGAGCTTTAGTATTGTTTTGGGGTCTGATGTCCGCTGGATTCACTTTTAAAGAGCCTGAAATAATGGTTAATGAAAGCTTTAATCTCAGATTTATTAAAAACTTGAACAAACTGAATAGTCAGTGGTATATAACCGTTTAAGTGAATGAAAATATAACAAAAGAGATAAACAAGTTGAGAGTGGATGAAAATGTTAAGAGGAGAAGCCACAGCGAACGTATCTCAATCAAATTGGGGACATGTTAAGGAAAGATCAAGTCAGGAGTACCCTAAACCGACGTTCAAGTAATCAGAAATTATTTATTGCATGTTACAAAAATATAGGTCTTGTAATTAGGTATAAGTAGCAAATATGGACCCGGATTGGGCACAATAAAGGAATCACTTAATTAAATGTGTAACTTAATTTCTTTATTTCAAGTATGAGTCGATTGTCAGTCTTCCTAAACTAGTCCTACTCCAAAGGTTGTCTGGAAGAGATCACTTTTAGTGATAAGGCCGCCTTTGCGCACAATGTTTTAGTTTTAAGTTTTATTTGTATTTCTTTGTGTGCAATAAAGAATTTCTATCTATCTATCTATCGATTGATGAATGTGGATGAAGCGAAAGAGGTGTGTTTGTATTTTAGCGAGTGGAGGGAAGTGGTCTCTACGTATCCCGACGTGTAAGAGGCGTGACAAATATATATGTATGTATGTATTTATAAGAAGACAAACGTAGCGTTTGCTCTCACCGTCTGCCTCAGCTAACGCCCGTTCAAACACAAGAGCGACGAGTTGTCGTACTGTAGCGGCGGCTGCGTGACTCGTGCTGACGTCACGCGTCTCTGTCGTGTTCACCATGCGCATGCACATCACCATCGTCTGGGGGAAAGGGGTTTGGTAAACTTTGTTAAAAACACATTTTTTAATAAGTAGGTAATCCTTTCTTGTTTATCAGCGATTTAAGCAATAGTTCATAAATGACTGGTTCAAGTAGAATGTGTTTTAGATATAATTGAAGCAGACTACAACATTTGAGAAGGACAACTGTCCACAGGACTGCACGTCACAATACATTTTCGTCATTTGACGGTTGCAAGACGAATGCATGTATTACAAACAATTAAATTTGTATCCACGAAGAAGCTGAAGATGCGGTGTTGACACTACGTTGCCGACAGTTGGCCTAACTGGTATAAGCAAGACCTAAATAATACATTACTTACCCTAGCCAACGTATCCCCATGTACCAAATCGGAGGTGGTCATAAGCAACGCGGCGGTCTGCAGTAACTTCAGCTCGAGTACTCCGCCTTGGCCGAGGTTGTATAGACAGTCCACTACATGGCGGGCCCCTTTAGCGTCAATGCCTTGCTGCGCTATGAGCCGTTGGATTGTACCGAGGCAAAACTGAAATATACATTAAGTTAAATTGAATAAAGGTTATTTTCCATAGACAAAATCCCGTAAAAAGTGGAATCTGTGTGACGGAGGGTTATGTTTTTCGAGAGCATATGTATGTAGTTAAAATTATTTGGCACGCCCTACACCCTAAACAGCTTGATGGATTTTATCATGATTGGTGTCGTTAGATTCGTATTTACAGTGACACTGGGTACATCATTCAAATTTTAAAAATGTGTTTTTGAATGCAGTTGGTTGTTTTTTAATAAAAAGATTAGGTTAAAAGTTAATGTAGTTGTATGAATGACTTGCTATACAAAATAAATAATATATTGCATGTAAATCAAACTCCAAAAGAAAAAAAAAACTGGCAGAATTCGATGGCTACCAAAACCTCAAAAAAAATAGTCAAGAAGATACCTATTTATCATCAATCTCAAAATATCATATTACCGAAACTAATAAATAGTTCATTAGCTCATTTTATTTATTTATTTATTTATAGCCCTTTATTCAGATAATTATTATTACTATTTTTTATTTTTTTTTAACAATACATTTAAAAGCTTAATCTACGGTAGCGGTTTCTTTATCTGTGTGCCTCTTGGCAAAGGCCTCCCCCAAACTCTTCCACTCTGCCCTTTGGCATGCCACCCTAGGCCATGTCCTGCCAGCTGTTTGTACTATCTCGTCCTCCCATCTACTGTGGGGTCTTCCTTTTTTCCTCTTAAACCCTCTGGGGTACCAGGTTGTGATGGTTTTAGTCCATTTATCTGGCCCTCTCAAAACATGTCCAGCCCACATCCATTTCAGTTTCTTGGTTTTGTAAGTTACGTCAGTCACCCTTGTCCTCCGTCTCAGCTCACTGTTTTGTAGTCTGTCTATTCTTTTTGCTCCAATCATGCCATTAGCTCATTAAATGGTTGTAATATTCAGCAGAATACGTCACTATAGCTAATGCTCCGTTAAATCTATAGCTGACACTCTCATTGTCAAGGAACAGAAGAAGACAGCAAGATGTTTAATTAATAATTATTTTAACGACATTTTCAGAAATGGAGGGCTAGAGTGATTTAGTTCACTTCTAATCTGTATTTTTTATGTAGCAGTCTTAATATTTGATAGTTTTGTTTTAAAAAGATTATTAAAAAATGTGCTATTGCGTGTGGTCGTATAACAAGTAGGCTTAGATAAGAGGTATTTTATCTGGACTTTTTTATTACGTTTTTATAGAGTTTATTACTTGCTCAATCATTACTAATTTATTGCTACTGATCGGAAATTTAACAGCTTATTTAAATAAATGGACCTCTTAGCATTTATTGAAACAATTTTTATGCAATTTTAAGAAACTGACAGTCTATTTCAAATATTGGAACATCTCTACATTTAAAGACACGGTAATTTAATGCCGTTTTTATAAAATAAATGATTAGGTAGCTATTTTGTGACCTTGTTTTTCATTTCAGTAACTACCAAAAATCAATTCCTTGCATCTATGAAGGCAAATAAACAAAAAATTTAAATCTGAAATAAAGATATTATATTAATATGAAATCATAACGGTATTATGAATAACTAGAGGCTGCCCGTGACTTTGTTCGCGTTTATCGTCATATCTTGGAAAATAAATAATTATAGCTTATGTGTTATTCTGACGTATATGCAACAACATTGCCAAGTTTTTGCCTGAAAGAGTAACATCCATCCATCCATCAGCACAAACATTGACACTTAAAATAATAATTAGGATAATATGATATAGGTACTCACCTTAATAATTTTAACATCTTTAGCTTCGCATCCTTGTACCAAAGGGTAAAGTATTTGGTTCACAACTCCATACAGTGATGCAGAAGGGTTGTTTGAGGCAAGTGATAGCTTTTCAATCGCTTCATCGCACGCCTGAAATACAATTTGTTTTATTTGTGAGTAATTCTTATAAGAATACTATAGGTATACACACTAGAAAATATTGTAAGAAAAATAATACTATTGTTTTACCAAAACTTTTCTAAAGATAGAACGCTTAAATTGAGGAGGTTTTTGTTGCAAGTTTTTGTTTATTTTGTGAATAAGTAGATTTGTCAATAGATTTTTGGGTCATTTTGAGAAGAACTTTAAAAATAATTTCCAGCTACACAACACACTACAGGTGTACTAAATGGATTCTAAACTATAGCAGGGCGTAATAAATACATGTTAATTGAATATGTAAGCTGAAAAGCATCAAACCTCTCGTATTTGAGGATATTTTTTCTTGGTCTCCAAACTCAAAGTCTTGAAGTCGGTTTGGAGCACTTCCATGAATTTCTTCGTGGAGTCATCGCCGGTTACAGCACTCACGAACGCCATGGTTTATGTTAAAGCTACTAATTCAATTATTCACTTCATATTTCAAGTAAAAAATCATAAAAATTAAAAATATGCCATGTACACAATCGACATCATAATTTCACGTTCGGAAATCTAATCTCTTCGCCATCAATTTGTCGCCATTCAAGAAAGAAGAAAATTGCGTAAAAAGAATTATAAAGAATGAATCAGAATAATAATTAAGTTATTACATTTCTTTTACTACTTTTGGGGTGCAATTTATAGTAATTTCAAAATAAGTGCGATTTAACAAAATATTAATGAAAACCATTGAAAAATATTAAGTTTTGTTTCAGAACGAAATCGCGCAATATAATCCATTTTACGCATACTCTGAAACTTCTATGTCAAATAAAATAAAGTTTCATAAATTGTTTTAGTATCAAGTGCAACTAAGTTTACTACTTGTTATAAAATAATTAAAACTTTTATAAGGAATTAGTTTTTTTATTGCAATCAATTTGCAACAGAATAATTGGATCACATTTTCATTGACAGTTCCAGTCACGTTCGTACCGTAGAATGGAAATACTTATAATGTTGCTAGTTTGAAAAGAAATCGAATATTGGTACAATTTTAAAATAATTATTGTTACAAAAATCTTGTTGTTTTCAAAATTTTTCTATAATTTATGCATTAAGAATTAGGTTTTATAGTGTGTTTATTTGAAATAAATATTACAAAGAAGACAAAGGATAAAACTTTAGAGAAAGTTAAAGATGAATTAAAACTATATTTATCTTATTTTATGTAACTAAAAGTTTATGTTTATTTAATTTTAATTTTGTTATTTTCTATTTGACTTCTTTTTATACTTATAAATAACTCCTAAGTGAAAGTGAGACATTAAAAAAGGTGCTGATGAGATCGATTGGTTGGATGACCCACTTTTCACTGTAACATTTTTTTTTCTCGTATAGCAACACCAATTTACTGATTGTGCAGAAGAAAAAAACAATGGTGTGATTTCCAGATTTTTATTTGTAAGTATTTATAGAATCCAATAACAATTTAGGTAAAGTATCAGTTGTGAGTTAATAAAATCGTTGTTGTATCCGTGGATAACGTTATCCAGGTATAAAACGCATTATTCTACTTAAAAATTGCATTTTGATCCTGACGTACTGTCACTTCAATTTTTTAGTCTATTTATTCAGCTTTGTCCAGCTATGCGCCATTCGGACTTCATTAGAACGGCAGATGTCTGCAGGCAGATTTTAGCACGTTCTAAATAAATCGCGAAATAGTGTGCGTGCGCCTCCTGGGGCCTCTGACGTGACGGTTGGGTCGCGGGCAATTCTCATTCCGACCACTGCCTGTTTTTCTCGTAATCTTGTGACATTGTGTCGTGTGCCGGTTGGTGATCGTTAATTGTGTCGTGTGCATCTTGTTAAGTCGGTGAGTGCGCATCAGGAGATTGCTGAGCTCGTCATTTGGGGCTGCAGTGCTGTGAGGCTTTGACAGATGATCATGTCATCACTTGAATGTAGGCTGTGTCGTTTGTCGTCTGTCGCACGACCACCGTACCGTGATAAACAATGCAACATGTATATTGAAGCTTGAGTTTGTAAATAAATCGACTCTCGCACAAGTTGATTATGTGCATGTTTTCAGTACTTTAATATTGTTTCCATCAACAAGAGCATAAGTTACTTGATTGCTAAGTAAACAGTACTAGGTGTTAGTAGGATTTGTGTTCCATTTATTTTGTAAACAAACAATCTACTTATCACCAAATCTGGTCATTAATAGTTCATCTTCTTAATTGATAGATCCATTATTTCTTTTAGAAGCATAAACACACATTAATGTAATGTTTTTGAACTACTAATGTATTGATAAGAATAATTATTATGAAATATAGATTTTATAAAACCAGTAGTAAACAAAAAAAAAGCTTATACATACATAAAATGTTGCATAGAATATGAGTACCAACAGCTGTCTGCAATTACTCATAAGTAGATAATGTTACATGACATTGATTTCATTGATAGTGATCATTTGGCTCAGAGCCCTATAAATAACATTATAATATTTCACATTCTCAAACATTTGCAACACATTTGTTTAAGTTTTTGTGTCAAATCGGACAAGAAATTTCATCTTAACTGTATTATTGGGTATTTGTAGCTGTAGTGTATAAAAGACACACTATTAAAAGACTTTGTTGTCAGTTTGTCACCAAACTATATCTCATAAACTGTGATTGCTATAAATGACTTTTGAGAATTCAATCGTTTGTCACACTCAAGTAGTCCAATTCCAACAATATTATTCAGATTATTTTAATTATCAATTTAATATTACAATAAAATAAATAACAATTTCTTAGAACCTCTCAGACTGATTGTCTATAAAATTATAGATGCAAATGTTAGCCTACAGATATAATAACATGTACAACATACAGTTATTTGAATACATCAAAGTGCAAATGCAACAAGTAGTACATACATATTTTATACTCTTGTTTCAGATAACATCTACAAAAAAATCAAACTCTGCAATAACTTTCCAAAATCTTCCTCAAGACTGTTACTTTTAGTTAGATTCCTTGTAGCGTAGAGGTGCCGAGTGGACGCGGGTAGGATGCCAACGAGAGAGAGAAATAAAAGACGGAACTAGTTATTTATTTAAAAATATTTAATTAATTTTAGCAATATTACAAACATAATCGTTATTTTTGTAGCTATCCCATGTATTCTATAGATGAAATTGAGTTTTAACGAGAAAATGTTTTTTTCAAAACTATTTTGAATTATTTATTCAGTTATCTTATCGCTATAGTTGAGTGTAAACACGATGAGTATTTATTGTTATATTATGAAATATAAGAGGCCGGTATAGATTGGATATTTGATGGACCAATATGGACAATATGTCTTCGAATGTGTCATTGCGAAATAAGCAGAGGAAAGACAATTTGATAACGAGGAAGCAAGACAAGTCTCCGGAGAAGACTATAAGAGGGACGAGGGGTGCTTACCGGGGAGTGCCGTCGACTTCGAAGAGGGCGGAGGAGGAGAGCGATGGCTCCACGGATAGGTTGGACCGTTCCAAGAAGTTTATATCCCAGAAGGGCGGCTACGGGCTCGGGAAGAGGCCGGACTACGCACTCAAGAACAGAAATGTGCATTTACAATCTTCGCGGTATGGACAGGTGAGTGGTAAACACATTTTTAAACTCAAAATCATTTATTACAAGTGCACATACATAATATAAGTACATGGGACACAGCAACATGAGAGGACATTTTCACAACTTATAATCTAGGTGCTTACCTAGTTAAGTTTACTTAATTACTAGGTATCTACAAGTATATCGTCTAAATATTCTTTTCAATGGCTTACTTGGTGATTTGCGATTAAAGCGAGATCGAGAAGTAATGTACGTGCGTAAATTTTTCAGCGCACTAACTTTCATCGACCTACCTTAATTTAATAAAACCTTTAATTTGTTTAACGCCTCGACTACGCCTATAAGTGGTCAGTAGGTGTTACCTGTCACATGTAGTGTTAAATGCATAAAAATGACGCGCTCTTTAATAGGTGGATCCACACAGAACGACCAGCCTCGCGAGCCAAGCATTTGACCAATTAAAAGAGTCCGTAAGAACTACGCAATTCAATGGGATAGCGAGGCCTTTCCTGAGCGGTGACATATCTGAATCGCGAAGCTGCTCGCTCTGTGTGGACCCGCCTAATCGCTCATCTGAATGAATTCATTGGAGCGATGAAAAGCTGCGGTTTACAAAGATCTTTATAGTCCTTTATAATAAAACCGCGATGTA
The DNA here is from genome assembly GCA_947563765.1 of Anarsia innoxiella. Taxonomy (NCBI): domain Eukaryota; kingdom Metazoa; phylum Arthropoda; class Insecta; order Lepidoptera; family Gelechiidae; genus Anarsia; species Anarsia innoxiella. The sequence continues at coordinate 1,281,302 of OX387415.1, forward strand.
CCTTATTGCGCAGCAGAACCTTGCAGAATCTAATGTTAATAGTGAGTACATGAACTGATTGCACGACTGATAATTGAGGATCAATATTCCTTATGATTTGTTTTTTTTTTCTCGTGTCGATTCTATCTTAAAAAAATCAATGCGTGGAAACAGAAATGCGCTCTGATGAATGTTATACAGCTAGCTTGTTACGTCCCAGTGCTGGGCATAGCAAAAGCAAAGGCAAAGGTGCTTGCTTTCCATCAGTAATATTTAAGTCAGGATATGCGGAATGCGTCTAGCTCGTCTCGTCACCTTTGCCTGGGTCTGTTTGCGATGTCTTTACCGTTTTTAAAAAGCCAGTCACTGGATGTTTTGGTCCATATTTAGAAAAGTCCTGGCCAATCTTTTCAGTTTGAATTTTTGACCTCCATTTTACATTGCCGTCTTCAAATTTATTTGTCAATTGAATAGGCATGATGACTAAAAAAAATTTTTTAAGACCATCGCATTATTTTAAAATATTTGACACGTATTTTTTTTTCTCTTTAACTAAAAATGACACAGATACATCGGGTTAAAGTTGCCCGTGACGTCACGCCTAAGTACGATTTTTACCTGGGAGTGACGTCAATACGGGGGGTACTCCGTAACTTTGATAATCTGTATCATTGTATTTATTTATGTATTTGATCAGGTAAAAAATGTGTTTCAAATATTTTTTGATAGGCTAAAAGATGGACTTATTATTTTTTGAATGTAGTCATCATCCCTATTATTGCTTTGATGTCTAACTTTTAGTGCCAGCGTTAGAAAAGATGTAAGTCGTTTTGTGATGGGAATCGATCCCAAGGTCTAAAGTGGACAGAGGTGAATGGACTACTCGCGTGCCAATACATAAACACCGAGTCGCCGTAACTTTACGTATATTCGTTTATTGGGTATTTAATTCCGATGTGCCATACAATAGGTATGACATATTTAGATTGATAGTAGTTTTCAAAGAATCATACATACATACATATCAGTCACGCCTCTTTCTCATCGGAGTAGGCAGAGACCACTTTCCTCCACTTGCTACGATACAAAACACTTATTCAAAGAAATAGAAATCTTCTTTGGTACATTTTCTTATTCTGCCGTTAGCAATACTATTCCGTGGAGCAAAATTATCTGTCTCAATTGAATATTATTTTTTTCTTTCGATAGCATTTGTAAAATATGTTTAAAGGAGAAACAGATAACTAACATCATTACCATTATCAAACTACCCTAACATACATCTTGTTGCAGTACAAATCATTACAGATAACACTTTATTAAACTCTGTCATTAGCAAACAGAATACGGCGCGATATTTATTAACTACCATTTGTGCAACGGATGATAAATAGATTAAAATAATGACATTACTCTGAATATCATTAAAATTGTCTCGATTGCTGCATTGCAGTAAACGATACTATAAAATAATATCTATCTTTTGTAGTGCAAAAGGTGAATCACTCAATCATGACATTATACACGCGTGAATGAAGTTACGTACTTCCTATTACCGATGTATAAAGTATAAACTTACAAGCTTTATGCAGATTATTTTGTAGAAATAGCGACTCATAGGTTTAAAGACATTGGTATTTCTTTGTGCCTACTTCTTGCTGTAGCGAAAGATGTATGTTTAGATCGTAGTAAGTGGAAGGTAGTCTCTGCCTACCCCAATGGGAGAGAGGCGTGACGGATATGTATGTATGTATTTGTTATCGTGAAATAACTATAAATAGATGTAAAGTGGTCACTAAACTGTTTTAATATGTTTTTAATTGATTTATATTTGCTACATAACGCAAATATTCATGGTAATGGTGTAGTCTTCCTTTATCCTACGAATATTAAAAATGTCAAATGTTTGTGCCGATGGATGGATAGATGTTTATTATCTTTCACGCAAAAACTACTGATCAGATTTTGATGAAACTTGGCAATATTGTAGCTTGCACATCAGATTAATACATAGGCTCTATTTTTTTTTTTATTAGCCTAATGTGTCCCACTGCTGGGCAAAGGCCTCCCCCGCACTCTTCCATGCCTCCCTATCTCCGGCAACCTCTGACCAGCTTGCCAAGTATACATCCAGATCGTCGCGCCATCTCCTCTTAGGCCGACCTCTACCTCTGTGGCCGTCTAGCGGCAACCAGTTGGTAGATATCTTGGCCCATCGATCCGGGTGCATACGGCAAACATGTCCAGCCCAGTTCCATTTTAATTTTGCGGTCTTCACCCCTACATCAGCGATGCGAGTTTTTGAGCGCAGCATGGTGTTTCGAATCCGATCGGATCTTTTAACACCTAATATGCTGCGCTCCATAGCTCGTTGGCAAACCTTGAGTTTGGACTTCTGGACTTCTGTCAGGGACCAGGTCTGAGCACCATAGGTCAAGATGGGCAGAATACACATGTCGATGAGTTTGCGTTTGAGGCATAGGGGGAGATCCCCCTTCATAAAGTGTTTCATGGACCAGTAGCTTTTCCAGGCGTTTTCGATACGGCGATCGATTTCCTTGCCTTGCCTGTTATCGAAAGAAACTAACTGGCCCAAGTAAATGTACTCATCAACGTAGTGTATTTCTTGCCCATCGACCTCGATCTTACTTTTCGTGCCGTTGGTCATCACCTGTGTTTTTGTCCGATTTAGTTTAAGTCCAACCTCAAGGCTTGCCAAGCTCAGGTCTTGGAGCATTTTTTCGAGCTCGGCTGCTGTAGGGGCGAAAAGAACAATATCGTCCGCAAAACGAAGGTTGGTGAGCTTCCTTTCGCCGACGATAATGCCCCTCTCCGTCCATGAGGCCGCTAACTTTCTGAAGACTTCCTCCAAGGTACATGTAAATAGTTTAGGAGACAGCGGCTCTATTATTTAACGATATTATGATTATTTTCCAAGATATAAACCTATAGATTTCATGTGAACATAAAATTGTAACACACGTACGGTATAGTTAGTGTCCTAAGCCGATATGAATTGTGTTAGAAGCGAGAGGTTTTTTTAATCGAATCGTGGTATAATCCTGCTAATAGACTTAAAACGATAGCTTGAAATATATTCCTATCAAATACGTGTTTATGCTATATTGGTCCTAAGGTAAATAATTAATTGAGACTGTAGGTACCTATTGCAAGTCAAGTGGTGACCCAACAAGGTTCCTAATTAACGTGACCCGGTAGCCCGACCACCCACACACCGCTGAACTGATTGTTGCAAACACGTGACCACCAAACTTTTCAAGAGTTTTCCAAGAAGGGCGGAAAGCTATTTTAGCCGGTTGAAATAGTTGAAAAGTTATTTCGTAAGTTGAAATGTTACAAAAACAGCGGGTTATAGATGATATTTTATTGGTTGTTTAGAAATGTAGGGATCTTTATGTTGCTATACCAATGTGAAAAAAGGTAAATGTCTTGTCTCATCAAGAACATTATTGCCAGAAGAAAGGAAAAGACTCTGGCACTTAAAGATATGAAAATGAATACCAATTTAGGAGCTGAAATATGCCTTACGCCGACGACGGCAACCATAAGCAAAAACCCCTACAATTTTCTTCAAATTTTCACGTGTCTGTCAACATTGTAAATCTAAAAACGTGCAGATGGCGCTCCACGTTTTGCTACTTATAAAATTTTGCTACTTATAAAATTTTGCGCGCATTTTCCGCTAAAATGGGACATAATGCAAGCATTATCTTGAAGAGTAGTGTATCGAGGAACGTGTCGGTATGCCGTAACTAGAGTCTATAAATAAATGCGGCATCATCTTGTTTATTGCACGTGCTTTGTCGTAAACTTGCATTATCTTGTCTACTTCTAATTGATTGATTCAATTTCGGTAGGTACATACTTTTACTGACGCTGTTTCATGTAGCATAGATTGCGGTGTTCTAACTTGTGCTATTAAGTAGGTTATCATAGAAATGCGTCGATGTATTTTAAATTGATAACCAACTTTGTGGGATTCTTGGATGTAGTATAGATAGAAAACTCTCATTCAGTGGATTCAGAGATATAGAATTTGATTTTCAGATGTCTAGGCCAATTTGAATTAGAATAGAATACTCTTTTTCTAAATAAATACTAATACTTTTAGTTTTTCAATAGCCTCTAGAAAAAAATCCTACATTAATAATTTTGGCTTAGCTATCTTAAAAATAGAGATATTACCTGCTAAGCAAATACTTTGCAAAAATGCATACCTAGCTAGACTCACCATTTTTGTGCGTTTACAATGTTATCGATGGCAATAGTTTGTTTCAATCAACAATAACCTGTTTGTGACGTAATAAAGTCTAAAAGTTTTACCAATTCCCGGTAAAATCTTCGAGATATCGCGCTGGTTCATTTGAATTCCTTCTTCAAATACACCTTCAAGACAAATTTATTTTGCTAAGTAAATAGCATCGGCTATTTAATATAAGTAACAAACGATTTTCTTATTTAGTTTAAAAACGGCTTGGCGACATGTATTGCTTGTTCCAAGGGTTGTATTTGATTTATTCCCTATCGGGAACATCTAGAAGTTTATTTTCGATGGTAAGATGTTTCATGCTTCATCAAAAAAGTGTTATTTTTTACTTTGTTTTAACCCGTCTGTCAGCATTTTACTGAGATTTATCTGCATTTAAATGTGTCTTCTCTGCATGCGCAAGCGCATTGAATCGGATATGTATGTATGTATGTTTATCAAATTAAGGTCCCCCTCTCCCATAACCTAGTCAATGTTCAATCTTTCTATCAATCAGCTCCGTTTTAAATCTCCAAACACAAACATGGCTGACCTTAGCTGTCACTCGTCAAGAATGCCGTTACGTCACACTCACTCCGATAAACGATAAGTGACGTATTATCACACCTAGCTGTGACTGCGCCGAACGCGTATCAGTATCAGCGTGGTACTAGCGTAGTACAAGCCTAGTATCACTGTAACAACTATTCAGAACGCGCTCGTACGAAGTGGCTTTTCCCCGCGCTTTTCGTATGACGTGACAGTTTCCCGCCGTTTTCGCGAACTGGGATGCGTTACTATGGAGACTATTGGCGGATTCATGTATGTTTCTTTTTTAATTTTTGGCTTGAGTCGTGGATTTTAAGCTGGTGTCTCTTTATCATTTTAAAAACTTTTGAAAATTCTAGTTTTAAACTTTTTTTTTGCATTAATAGTTTATTTTAAATTCCAAGCTGATTCGTTTATCTAGCAAACAATAGAAATATGTTCCTGTAAATAAGATTGAGCAGATTTTCCACGTGGAGGAAGCAATTGATCAAAGCTAGTCAGTCGAGATTACTCCTCATGTTTTGATTTGAATATTGTAAGAGATTTGCTCTGTTTTGTTATAGTTCAGTAGTTTTGTACATGTCTATATGATGCTCTTTTTCTCTTTTGTTATACTTCAGCGGCTAAGAATTGGCCGAACAAGCCTAGAATGGATCTTCTTTTAAAAGATTAGAAGATTTTCTTTTTTTTCTTTGAAGATTCATTCTAGAATTCTAGATCTAGAATCTAGGTTCAAAAGAATAGTATCAATACTCTATTAATCACTGTATTGTAGAAAAAATATCCAGGCATGATGCATAGCTTGATTCACACTAAAGTTATTTTTAGCTGTAGGTAAAAGTGAGTTAGGTACATTTTGTGATTGTCAAATGTACATCGCTACACAATACCTCAGCGGTTGGCTAAACGAGCTATAAAATATGAGTGTTTCCTTCCTACTTACGACTTGCACGTCCTAGATATTCTAAATGTGGAAACTTCATTTACCTAGGTTTTTTTGTTTATAGTACTTAGGTATGGTACCTATTTTGATTGGCTAATATGGTGTTTTGAAATGACACTTAAAGGGTTATAATAAGACATTAGGCGCTTCCCCGCGCGGCAGTGTACTCAACAGGCGTTGATGTTGATGAAACTGCCACAAGAAAACTTGGTTTTTTAGCCTACCGGTATTTTTTTAATTTTTAATAATAAAAACAAACCATCTTCCTTTATATGAAAAGTTCTTGAAAAGTGAGATATTTTCTTCACATTTATGTTGTTTCTTGTGATATTTCTTGCACGTTTCTTGGGAAAAGTTGTTCAGTTTTATTCTCTGATTAAATGCCTTTATTTTTATCATATAATACAACAACATCTTGAACATCGATTGCCAACAAATTCATCTAAATCTTGTCACTTATGTCTACTCGCTCGTGTTCAAAAAGGTACCTCTCACAAGTTCACCTCTACCGTTCAACAATTTAGTACAAAATGCAATCAGTCATTTGTTCTCTGTACGTAAATGGTCACAATGATTCACGCGGGGACACTGCGCAAATGGCAAGGAAGTTTCCGACAAGGTGTGTTAAATGTTTACAGCTTATTAACAGTTTTGAGATAATATTCATACTTATAAGATGGATGTGATGTCCAACACGCGGTGGCTGATAACGGACGATCTATTACCACTATAACACTATATTATTTCTAATATTGTACGTCTAATTATAGCCACAGAGTTCAAGTGTTTATCTTATCTTCTTATTTATTGCATCTTCTGATTTTTTTTTCTTGAAGGCAATGGCAGCTGTACCCGGCAAACTTCTTGATAATTATTTGATAATTAATTGCTACACTGACCATAATTGCTTAGGGTGTTTGCCGTCAGCTACTAAGTTTAAAGAAGGATTAGCTTTCTAGCATACGCCGTCATGATAACATATGCTTAGTCTTTTCTTATGGTTTCGTCTTCGTCTAAAAAAGTTCGCTACTATAAAGGACAGGATATATATGTGTAGGTTTATACTTATATATATTTATTGTTTATTGTAGGTTAAGTGACTATCCTGCCTTCTTGCTTTCATTTCTCTCTCTGTGGGGTCTGCAGGAAGAAATTTCTTTTATAAATATGCTGTACCTTTTGTATAACTTCTCTTTTTTTCTGTCTCTATGTACAATGTACAATGTATCATCTTACAATAAACTGTTAAATAAGGAGAGAATCATACTAGTAACTTTTATGCCGCAACGCTGCTTTGATTCGTTCACTTTTGAAGCACAATGCCTTGTTAACTCTTTTGGAGATTCTTCTTTGAGAAAAAACTGCTACTTTGCGAATTTAGCATTAGCTTTAAAAAAATTGGTATATTTTCGACATGTTCAAGTGCAATAATTTTCCCATGTAATAAACATGATATATACTTAATAGACTTTTTTTATCCTTTGCTGTGTAAAAAAGTCAAGTCAAATGCTCGATTCGCCTTTGACGCACACTTCCTTACTTGATTTTTCTCCCGGCAAATATTTAAACATGTTAAATGTAAAATTCCAGATGACATCGGGCCTCCACAGCCATGGACATCCGATATCGCAGCAGGGTCACCACATCGACTTGCCGGCCAAGGAGAAGACCATCCATGGCAAGGAGAAGACGTTTAAGGTGAGGCTTTATGGAGCCTGTAGATCGAGATTTAACCAAAGACTAAGGGCCAGTTTCACTACTCAAAGATAAAAACAATGCAAATTTCTGGGCCTAAAAAAACTTACTGCCCAGAAATTAAACATATGCCAGAGTACAGACTTTCTTTTTTTTATTTTTTTACGTGGGAAAATCCATTATGGATAGCCTCCGTCGCGGAGTAGGACGGAGAGTTATGCCGGACTCCCACCGGCTAAAACCCCACGGTGTTCCAACTGACCACTTTTGACGAGAGCACGGGAAAACTCGTGCATACTTCCACGAGCCAGAGTACAGACCTAGACTGCCTCGACATTTTATTACATGGACTTTAAAAAATAGCTCAAGGAAAAAAAGATCTTACTAAACTTATGAAGTCTTAGGCCGAGTTGCATTGTCTTTTAATTGACAGATAAACTTATGTCTATTTAATAAAACATGAAGTTTTAAACAGTGGCAAGTATAAAGTATCTGTCAGTTATATTTTATCTGTAAGTTGTGAAACGTGCCCTCAATAAAGAAGGAATTATGATAAGGTCAGAGATGAGACTCAGATTTGTCATTATAAAACGTATCTATCTATATTTAAGTACGTAAAAGGCGACAAAATTGTAATCATTCCATGCCTCTTATCTCCGGCAAGCATTTATTATGTTTCAATTCTGGGCTGTGAGTTCTTTTGGGCTCATTACGTTGCATTGTCGTATTGGGTCCATCTATGACACAATCAAACAGATTTATGCGCTTTATCCTACAGTATTCAGCTAGCTTAGCATGCACTCCGTGACAAGACGTTTTCATGCGTTTGTCTTGCTTACGTCTCTGTCTAAAGTTTTAAATGTAATAAGGACAGCATGACTAGGCATGACGACAAAAAAATGTTTTAGGCCCATCACATAGTTTATTTTTAAATATTCGACACGTATTTTTTCTTTTTTCTCCTAAACTAAAAATTACAAAGATACACTGGGTTAAAGTTGCTCGTGACGTCACGCTTACGTACGATTTTTACGTAGGAGTGACGTCAAACCCTCCATAACTTTGATGCTCTGTATCTTTGTATTTATTTATGTATTTAATCAGGTAAAAATTGTGTTTCAAATATTTTTTAATAGCCTAAAAGACGGACTAATTATTTTTTGAATGTAGTCGTCATCCCTATTGTCGCGGCACGCCGTGCTAAGCCCCCTGAACCCATAAAAATAACAAAGTAAAGCTCTTTGAAGAAAATGCACCAACGCATTTTGTTTACAATTATAATTAATACAAATATTAGGTCACTATTTTCTATGTAATCTAAAGACTATTGAATCATCGCCCTCAAATACCCTATCAGATTACAAATAATATCAGTTTATGTACATTCGTAATACAATGCACACGGGTTATAAAAATGTGCAGTTTATTGTCCAAGTCTTTATTTAGTTGTGTATTTATTGATCGGGATGTTGTAGATATTTTTAATGGAATTTTGTGTGAATTTGAGATCGTTTGTGATAAGCTTGATCGTAGATTGACGTCCTTTTCTGAAGTGATTGCGACGAATAGTTTTATTTTGCAATGCGGGTGGTTGGCCCAGGCAAGTTTGTTTCTATTTTTTAAAAGGTACATACATTATAATCATTACATTATCTTCTTTTGGCTTTTTCCGTAGTGTTTCCGTAGTTCCGAGTAAAAACATTTTTTTAAATAAGAATATGTATGAGCTTTTGATAATCATTTGGTCCCTGTTGGCTTAGAAGCTAACCTGTTATGATTAAAAAGTTAGTTAACCTCATTACCTTCTTCTTCTAATTTAAGAGCTTAGCTCTTGTCGGTGGAGCCTCTTCCATCCCTCCATATTCTCTGCGTACTTTTTAACATCTTACATAGCAAAAATATTAGAGATTCTTCGTTAGTACTTTTTGGATAGTCCATTTTTATGAGAGAAAAAAACTTTAGGAATCTATTTTTTGTAAACTGATACTGTTCTCCAATTCTAATCATTTATACTAGCTGATGTATACCAAATCATTCTCTCATAACACTGGTTCTGGAACGTAATTGATTAGAATTATACCCTTAAACCTGTTTGGAAAATAAAATTGGAATTGGTTCTTTCCAGGTGGTGGTCCCAGGCGAAGTGGGGGTCCTGAAGACGCCGGTGCTGGGCCCGCGGCCGTACAACGCGCTGGCCATCATCCACACGCAGCAGAGCAACACCTTCGATATGCTCAACTCGCTCACCACCAGCGTGGTATGTATGAGATAGACACAGAAAGAATGTGTGTATGGGTTTTACTGTTGGTAGGCTAGATTCATTCGTCGATTGTTCTTTAGGTTTATTAAGATTTTAAACGGTAATAAGATATTCATTACGGCATCTTATTATAGGACTGATAAGTGTTTTTTAATTATCTAAATAGCTGCGTATTCACAAAGTAAGCAACCCCGTGAGACCAGCCCTTGTCCAATTAAAAGAGGCCCCTAAGAACTAACTAAATCAATAAGATAACGAGGTCTTTCATTAGCCGTCAAACATTTGCCTCGCTACGAAGTTCGCTTAGTGAATACATAGCCAAATATGAACTACTTTTCTCTCACAAATTAAAATGAGAAAAAAAATCATGCTTCGTAAATTTCGACGCATGGAAAACTATTCTGTTTCACAAGTACATATACCCTTTCTCGCCATGCGTCTCTGATTACCCCGATGGGAAAGAGACGTGACAGATATGTATGTGTTGGACCCACTCCGATCAATAGTACGGACGCTGAGTTGTAGTAGCGCCGGGGAAAGCCGGTTTGCGGCTAACTTCAATGCAGCCAACTTCACTTCGTGCGATACGTATTGTACCTTTCCAGGCGAACCAGTCAGGAGTGGGCGTTGTGGGCGGGTACCGGCGCCGCAGCTCGGGTCAGGGCGCGCTGTGTGACCCGGAGCTGGACGACAGCGGGAACAAGCTCGTCGCGCGCCTTGAGGACGACCCCTTCCTCTCTGAACAGGATCTGGTATGTCAACATAGACTCTAACAATATTTTGTTGCTTATAAGTAGTAAGTCTAGAGATACACTAACACGCCAGACTGCGTTGCGTGTGACAAGCGTGCCGACGATGTACGCAGTGACAGTAATTTCGAGCTATTCTTTTTTTCATTACGTTTAAACTTTAGACGATACAAGATTTAGTTACGGCGCGTAAGCTAATGTTGCTGCTTTAATGAGGTGTATCGTCGTGATTGTTATAATACCTCTAAGTATAATGTTAGTTAACTTGCGATACCATTCGCATGGACTTTTAGGTTTAATTTTATCGTTTTGTTGCATTACAAATGTAATGTTTGTAAACGAAATGTTTGCAGGAAGAGAACATCGAGATAGCGACAGCGACTGAGAAGTGCTTGCCGCCAGATGAGGAAGGGGTAGAACAGCCGCAAGAAAAACAAAATGGTAACTATTGTCATTTAATATATCGTTCAAAGAAAAAATATTTTACGAATATATTTTTGTTTATAATTGATCTAATCAATTAAGTTTTTAATTTATCTTACATGAAAATATTTGTATTTATACGCATTTTACTTCGTCACTTGAATACGCACTATAACTGGCGGAATGGGCGTGGCTCGTTGACGCCATTGCAAAAGGGGCGGAGCTTAGCGTCTCCTTAACGTTTATTCGCGTATTGCTTTCACGTTTCTAACTAAAATTAATTTTGGAAAGGAGGATACTATTAGTAATATAATATTTTTATCTGTGTTTTATTATAAGTGGTGTTTCATAAATGTATGTCTCTACTGTTAAAGGTTACATCGAGCTAGATAAACTAGAGGAGCAAGAAGATAAACAGAAACAAGATAAGGAAGATGAGGAGGAACCCATCGGAGTGTCACCTTGCGGCAGGTAATACATACATTTCCGGTAACACATACATACATATCTTACATTTGGAGTTTGGCTAAAAGTTATATTTACTTTGAAACCAGAGCAGTTAAAGAATCGTAATTTTCTATAGTATAAAAAAATAATCGTCAATACCAATAACCGCAAAGATATTTTCAGTTTTATTATAAATGCCTACATAATATTTATAATACATTTTATCAGATAGAGATTTAAAGAAAATAGATTATTTTTTGATATATGTGATCACTTTTCCGACGTGGATTCGACGTAGACGTAGATATCCGCGACTCCCCGTTTGCCCCTTTCTGTTACACCCTGTATACTTAGCCTGTATATTACAAATGTACTATATTATGTCGCAGGTTCTTCAAATACGACAAAGAGGTGGGCCGCGGGTCGTTCAAGACGGTGTACCACGGACTTGACACGCAAACCGGTGTCGCTGTGGCCTGGTGCGAGTTACTGGTACGTAGCTCTTTAATCTCAGCGCATTGTATGGAGATTGTATGGACAGACCAGTATAACTTGACCCCAAGTGAGCGGACTTAGTTCTTTTCATCTTAGCGCATTGTATGGTGACTGAATGTAGTGACCAGTGTAAATTAGCCCCAAGTGAGTGGACGTAGTTCTTTTCATCTTAGCGTAGGTTATGGGGATTGTATGTAGAGCCCAGTGTAAGTTGACCCCCCAAGCGTGATTTTGAGTAAAATGATTTTCTTTTGTTTTTTAAAGTGAAGTTTTAAATATGAATGCGGTAGGATTGACTCTGTGCTCGTTTTTTCTTTCATACGAAAAGAAAGAGAGAGGAAATGAGAAGCATTGACATGCTACTTGACCATGTTTATCATAACCCCTTAAAAATACCTTGTGTTGTGAACCGAAATGAACTTTAAACCTAATACCCTGGTATTTCAGTGCACTTTAGGAAACCACGATACATTATCATCTCAGGCTATAGCTGTCCACTGCTGAGCATAGGCCTCTCAAATAACTCCAACGCGGCCATCTCATTTCCATGATTTTTTTTTTAAATTACAGGAGAAAAAGCTAAACAAAACCGAGCGCCTGCGGTTTCGCGAAGAAGCTGACATGTTGAAGAAACTGCAACACCCTAACATCGTACGGTTTTATAACTACTGGGAGGGGACCGTCGCTAAGAAGAAGAACATCGTGCTCATTACCGAGCTTATGCTGTCTGGGACGTTGAAAGCGTGAGTTTTTAATGTTACTTGTGTTTCTACCCGACTGCGCCAGAAGGAGAGTTATGTTTTTCGAGAGTATGTATGTATGTATAATTTGGCACGCCCTACAGCCTAAACGGCTTGATTAATTTTAGCTTGAGATGTGTCGTTAGATTCGTATTTACTGTGAGTGTGACACTGGGTACATCAAAATAAAAGTAAATGTATTATTTAAACATAGTCGGTTTTTTAAAATAAAAAGTTTAGTTCAAATCAAGAGTACCCTAAACCGACGGGCATGTATTAGGCGACTGATGAGTGTGGATGAAGCGAAAGAGGTGTGTTTGGATCGAAGCAAGTGGAAGGAAGTGGTCGCTGCCTACCCTAACGGGAGAGAGGCGTGACGGATATGTATGTATGTAAGTTTAGTTTATTGACATTATTAACTAGTGTCGTGGCAGACTGAAAAAGGCGCCATGACAAGCAACGAGGACAGAAATATACCAATTGATTCACATTTCAGATACCTCCGTCGCTTCAAGCGGATAAACCCGAAGGTCCTCAAGTCCTGGTGCCGTCAGATCCTGAAAGGTCTGAACTTCCTCCACTCGCGTACTCCACCTATCATCCATCGTGACTTGAAGTGTGACAACATTTTTATCACTGGCACCACTGGCAGTGTGAAGATTGGGGATCTAGGGCTCGCCACACTGAAGAATAGGAGTTTTGCTAAATCTGTTATTGGTGAGTATTGTTTTGGTATTACCCAACTGGCGTGACGCCAAAAGGATATAGTCCTTGCAAATAATTCAGAGATATAAAGGGTGTTGTTATCCATACGGTGGCGAAAATCAAGACGTAATCGGTCCCTTAAATATTTTTATGGGCTTAGTGGGCTTTATGGGTCGATTACGTACCTCAGTTTTGGTATTTTGTGTACTGATTTATATACTGCGTTTATGTACTAATACTATGTATGTTATGTTTATGTACTGCGTCCATACACAATTGTTAGTAAACTTGTTAGGGAAAGGAAAGTCTTTATTTTTTGACGTGACAACGTCTTATTATAACTCGATACTACGGGCTGCATGGACTGAAATCCCTATTTTATATACCCTCAGGCACCCCAGAATTCATGGCGCCGGAGATGTACGAGGAGCACTACGACGAGTCTGTGGACGTGTACGCGTTTGGTATGTGCATGCTGGAGATGGCCACCGGAGAGTATCCGTACAGCGAGTGCAGCGGACCCGCGCAGATCTATAAGAAGGTCGTCTCGGTAAGTTAATCATCTTTATATTTATAGACAATTTATTCTGTCGAAGCCCTTAGTATAGAGAATCCTGATCTGGGGACCAGGAACTTTGTCAAATATCCATTAACCAATTGAATAAGTATATAATAATAGCTTCATCAGTGGCTGCCAACTTTTTGTTCTCCATACTAGTTCGAATAGGGGATGTGTAGTGTAATTGATACCGAATTTTTTTACTATACCAGGCTCCATACAAATATCTTCGATGCCATTTAACCTTAACAGCGTAACGCACATATTTATTTAGATATTAAAAAAAAAACGTGTGCATTTTTAGAATTAACGCGTTCGCATTCGACTAATACTACGCTCGTGATTTGAAAGCCCAACAATAATGTTTACGCTTGGACTTTTAAGGTTGACTTTGTTATATTCATGTTTCGGATAGACGCTTCGATGCGTTTCGGCTCTGCCTTGCTATAAATCACCTTTACATTTATTTGTATTGTTCAGGGAGTGAAGCCGCAAAGTTTAGAGAAGGTGACTATACCGGAGGTTCGAGATATCATAGAGCAGTGCATCCGGCCGAATAAAACTGATAGGTATGTACTTAGTAGCTCCTTACCTAGCAAACTCTTAGAAAACTGGGTTTCCTTTAAGTTTAGTGATTATTTTATATTATTTACTAATATTATGTCAATGTTTTTGCCGATAGAAGGATGGATGTGATCATGTTACTTTTTCACGCAAAAAACTACTGAACAGATTTTGATGAAACTTGGCAATAAAGCATGCATAGATCAGAATGACACATAGACTTCATAATTTTAAGATATTATGTAAAAATTCCCCGGTACGACGATAATTCGTACGACGTCGCGGGAAGCCTCTAGTACTAAAATAAGCCTATGCAAATCATGAGATTTATAAAATAACAATGAAATATGTTCGCAGACCAAAAGTTAAAGAGTTGTTGAACCACGAGTTCTTCGGAGAGGACATCGGCTTGCGGCTTGAAATAGTTGGCAGGGACCTCGTTACCTCGTCCGACATGACCAAGATACAGTTCCGGCTTAAAATCATCGATCCGAAGAAACGGTATGTATGTCCGTCCTACTAATATTATAAACTAGCTGTCCCGGCGAACTTTGTCCCGCCTTAGAATGAACTTTATTGTGTAGGAATAAAGGAATAAAGTTCAAATTGACTCTACATTTTAGTAAGAAAACATTTGTATGGGAAAAAGAAAAGGTCTGTTTTAGGGCTTTCCCGGCAATTATTCGAATTTTTCTCACCGTTTAGACCTACCCTGGACTACGACAAACATTTTAAAACCAAAATCAGCTCAATCGGCCCAGCCGTTCTCGAGTTTTAATCAGACTAACGAACATCAATTCATTTTTTTATTTATATAGATGTCAATGTTTGTGCCGATGCATGGATGGAATGCGTGTATTCCATGTTATTCATTTCACGCAAACACTTCTGAACAGACTGACTGACTGAGACTACTGATTTTGATGAAACTGGGCAACATACATAGCACAAAGGTTATTTTAAGGTACCATAATTTTTTCGCAAGATTTGACGATAAATACAAACGCAGGCAGTTTCTAGTTTTGTCATAAGTTCTATAGTTAAAGTTGTTTGTTAGAATTGCTTGAGGTCTATGCCTTATTTACTTTCTTTTTCATGTTTAATTTCCACTATCTATAGGATATATAATATATAGTTGTTTAAAAAAGTATTATGTTTTCTCCCAAGGTCATACACCCACAAGGAAAACGAAGCGATTCAATTCGAGTTTGACATGGAGCACGACGACTGCGAAGAAGTGGCCAACGACATGGCCAAGGCTGGCCTCATCATGGAGGAGGACGCCAGGATCGTGTTCAAACTACTCAAGTCGCAGCTCATCTCACTTAACCGGTAAGTGCTAGCATATGGCCAATGTGGGCCAATGATACGGCCAAGGCTGGCCTCATCATGGAGGAGGACGCCAGGATCGTGTTCAAACTACTCAAGTCGCAGCTCATCTCACTTAACCGGTAAGTGCTAGCATATGGCCAATGTGGGCCAATGATACGGCCAAGGCTGGCTTCAAGGAGAAAGCTAAAGCCAGCTTATTTCACTCAATTGATGTGGTGTGGCCAAAGTGGGCCAACAACTTTGCAACAGTTCGGCTTGTGTTGCGTTATACTGAATTAGTATGGCAAGCGAGCGATTAAATAGGTCACTTAACTTAACGTCACTTAACGCGGAGTATAAATTAGGAGTATCAGTTGACGTCAAAATGTAACAGTAGAAATGCTGCAGTGGTCTGAGTTAGGGTTGGCACAAATCTGGCCAATGCCATTTGCAATCATTATATTATGTAGAGTTAGACTATTCTCGGTGGAAAATCCGCCACGGCTTATGCTAGCTTAGCATGCACTCCGTGGCAAGACGTTGTCATGCGTTTGTCACGCTTACGTCTCTGTCTATAGTTTTAAATGTGATAAGGACACCATGCGTGAGATAATTGTCGCGGCACGCCGTGCTAAGCCCCATGGTTTGACTTCTTGATACGACATAGCGTTATCTTTCTCAATCACAATTTGCAAGAGTGAGAAATTGCGGGACGCATTCCGTCTTCGATTAGCATAAAAAAGCTATTAAATACCAGTTACCCGTTTTACGGATTGCTTAAAAACGTCGATTTGTAAGTCATCCGGTATCCGCACACATTCCGCCGTTTACTTTGGTATCGTAAATCATTTTGAACACTATTTTTGCAACCATTCATCTTTTTGCAGTTTGCATTTGCAAACGTTTAGGGCCGGGCACAATATTCGCATTTAGTCTCTTCGATGCTCGTTTGTTTTATCAACTGATTTTGTATATTATTCTAATGAGAACAATGTCGATAATAATATGACAATGGTCTGCGGTGCGCTCCGTCAGATGTGCGCCGGCCCTTATACATGATACATAGACAGTCATTTTGTCCAGCAGCGAGATCGGATAGTCAATAAGTTACATCAAACTAGAATAATTATAGTATAACTGTTACTATATGTATCGGCCCTGAATCGAGTTTCTAATTATGCACATCGATTGTACATCCAAGTTTGGATGGGTTTATGCAATAAGTGCATTAAACTAATGCAACTTACAGTTACACTTGCAGTTGTTGTATTGTAGCTGGCAACTTTTGCTTGCTACGTCAGCGGTTTGGGGTTCGAGTCCCATTAGACACAAACATTACTCTCATAAACCTGCGTCTTTTTTGTTTGGGTGCAAATCTGTATAATATAAACAGTTTCTAATATCAAGATCTTACAAGGTTTTCTAAGGATTAGATAATGTATGATCAGGCTAATTTTAATATGTCATTATCAATATCTTATCTTGTCTTATTTAGCCACTCGTGTCCCACTGCTGGGCAAAGGCCTCTTTCCTCATACGCCAAGACTTTCTGTCTCGAGCTTCCTTCGCCCAGGTACCCAAGAAGGTATCCAGCTCGTCCCGCTACCTTTTCCGCGTTCTGCCGCGACGCCGTTTGGCAGTTGGTAGACATCGGGTAGCTGTTTTTGCCCTTAAGTCTATCAATATATCCTGCTAATATTATAAATTACAAAGTTTTTACCGATGGCTGTAAGGATGTTTGTTACTCTTTTACGCAAAAACCGCTAACCAAAATATAATGAAACTTAACAATATTATAGCTTGCTGTTCAGAATAACACATAGGCTATATTATTTAAAGATATTGCATAATTATCATATCTTATCTAGCTGTCAGTGTCCCACTGCTGGGCAACGGCGTCTCTCCTCATCCGCCATGACTTTCTGCCTTCCTCCGCCCAGGTATAATTATTATAAAAAAAACGAATTAAATGGATTGTTTCTACATTGACATGGTGAAGTAGGTTAGGAATATCTTACCATCAGATACGTTACAGACTCAATGAATATTCACAAAGGCCGCTGAGTCACGAATAGTATCTTAAAACACGCAATGGTTACTTCGACTTTCTTGTTGCTTATATTCGTATGTTTATTTCTAGATATCTATTGATTTGTATTTAAGGGTAGGAAAAAAGATATACTTAATTTTGCAGATACCGTTGTTGTTGTTAGCCCATATATGTCCCCACCGAGGGGCACGAGCCTACTCTCATACAGAGAGTGATTAGGCCGTAATTCGCCACGCTGGCCAAGTGTGGTTTGGCGGATTTCACATACACCTTCGAGCAGATACCGTATTCCAAAAAAATGCATCTTACCATTATTACTTGAATGTGTTTTTTAGAAAACTTTAGGCTTCAATTGAAAGTTAGGGCGATTTCAGATTAGCGTTGTATACGCGCGAATACGCTCGTTTTTGAAGCGCTTATACGCGCGTCTTTTACTCGTGCGAGCGTTGACGCGCTTCTAAGCTCGTATAGTCCATGTTGATACTACGCGCGTATGCTGAACGGTCACTTAGGCTGGACACCTGAAAGACGCGCCCGATTCGCTGCTGTCAATTTCCATACTAAAATGTGGCAGTAGCGCGGCAGTCGCACGGACTGCGACCTAATGTGAAGCCAGCCTTATCAACAAAATGAAATCATCAATAATTAAGAGCGTCGCTCTTGTCGGTGGAGTCTTCGCCACTCTTCTCTATTCTCTGCTGTACGTTTGAGTACCTGATACGGTTACTTATAGCATTCCTGAAAACGTCCCTAATATAATTGGTGCATTCTTATGACATTGGCGAGATGCTACTGAAGACCGTGTTAGTTGAAAAGTAGGGAGACTTTTGCTTAGCAATGGGACATGAATGGATTATAAAAAATAAAAATAATACGTGCGTTAATAAATAGTTGGCTCTCGCATCACAACAGGGTACCAATTCTCTTAAATTAAGTTAAGCGACCATACTATAGCCAACAGATAAATATTCTACAGCAATAGGTCACAAATTTGGTATTCTCTTATGTGCCACGAAATAGTCGATTAGTAGTCTCTAGAGGGCTTTGTCATTCATTTGTCTTTGCGAATGATTTAGTTGTCGATGTTGCCAATATTTAATAAAATTATTGTTCGAAGAAATTGATCAACCGATTGATAGATTTTTTTCGACCTAGAATAAGCTTAGACATACTTTAAAATACAGAATATTTATTTCTATAAGATTTACATGCATTTTTTGCATAAATTGCACGTTAATTTTCGAAAAAACACCGAAATAGTGTTTGGGTGACCGAACGACTGAACGACTGAACGACGGACGACCGAACGAAATGCCATTAGAGAACAACTGTCAAATAGCGAAGAGAATACCGTTTGGAACTGCCACTCATGTGCCATTGCGGAGTAGAATACCAAATAAAGCGTAAAGTAATAAAATGTACGGCCGATCGCTGTCCACTGTCAACTTATCTGTTAAGAGAATACCAAAATGTGTCATTTCATACAATTCACATTCTACAGAGACACCATTTTTCATTTGGTAATTAAGAGAATACGGGCCCAGTATAATCCGCCGGCTGATTTCGTCGGTCGATTGCGCACTATTAATTGCTATGACGGTGACGCATTCAGTACATTATGTATGAACCTAGCGCGCTATACATATGTTTTGTTATTGTGGACTTTTCTACGAAGATTTTTATAGTTTATTTTCGTGATTTTGAGTCATTGTGATTCAGAGTTAAGATAAAACGTGATATTTAAAATATGTGTTTTGTGATTCGAAACTGGCAAGTAATAGTTAATAACTAGTTGCAGAAAAGTTGGTAAAATCATCTCTCCATTAAACCTATAGCTGTCACTGTCGTGATCGAAAACCAGAAGAAGATAGCATGTTTAATGAACTACTTTAAAGGCCTTTTGTGCAATGAAATAAGTTTATAATCACTAAAATAAAAGTGCTAATTCAGGCGTGTAGAGTGATTGCGGTTTAAAAGCGGACTGCCAGAAATAAAGTGTTGGCACTTTGGCACTTGCCGGTATTTGATAACAAGCGACTGGTGACATGTAGAATGCGTATTATTGTGTGACTACACTCTGCCCGCGACCTCACATGCATTTATTGTCACACCCTTAAATCTATAATATAAAAATGAATCGCAAAATGTGTTGGTAAGCGCATAACTCAAGAACGCCTGGACCAATTTTACCAATTCTTTTATTTAATGTTCATTGAAGTCCAAGGATGGTTTTTACGGTGAGAAAAATTCGAACAATTTCTGGGAAAGCCCTCACTAAGGCGAAACAAAGTTCGCCGGAACAGCTAGTAAAAGATATATCTATTTAAATAGCCTATACATCCTTCTGATGTGTAAACTGCAATATTGTAAAGTTTAATCAAAATCTGATCAGTAGTTTTTGCGGGAAATCTGTCTTGAACTGAACTCGTGTTCACATTGAAACAATATATTTTACTAATTCAGTAGCCTGCGACTGCAGCGTGACTATCGCGAGCAAATTAAGCTTATCGCTGTTTAAAAGATATCGGTCCGTTTATGTCCAGTTGCCAAATGGACTTTAAAAGTGGAGACCGTATAGGTTAGTTAGTTAGGTTAGTTTAGTTTAGTTTATTTTAGTTTTTCTATTCAACGGTTTTGTAAAAAAATAAATAGACAACCAACAGAGGTATAGATAACATTTATTCTACACACAATACAGCACAAATTAAATAGGCCAATAACAATCATAGCAGAATTAACAAACATTTATTTTAAAAAAAGATAAACTTACCTTAAACTGACGGGCATGTATGAGGCGACTGATGATTGTGGATGAAGTGAAAGAGGTGTGTTTGGATCGTGGCAAGTGGAAGGAAGTGGTCTCTGCCTACCCCAATGAAAGAGAGGCGTGACGGTCATGTATGTATAAACTTCAGTCCTTGTATCTGAAAGATTCATAAATCTGTTAATCATAAAGGATGATTAAAAATAACTGAAGATTGGGTGCTGTTTAATTTTATCCTAGAAAACAATTTGTTTGTGTTGATATCCATAAGACATGTGCATTGTTTCTTTGTTTTGAAAAAAAATAACTGTGTGTGTGTATGTTTCTATTTTATCATAGAAATATAGATTATTTATTTAAGGTTTGAGTTTTGTCGTTTTTAACATTTTATTTAAGATTCTAATCTAATTTAGCCATTTGTGTCCCACTGCTGGGCACAGGCCTCTCTCCTCGTCCGCCATGACTTTCTGTCTCGAGCTTCCTCCGCCCAGCTACTTAAGAAGGTGTCCAGCTCGTCCCGCCACCTTTTCCGTGGTCTATTCTATTAAGATTTATTTGAGGCGTATATTTTTTCACACCTTTTCACACAATGCAATTAAAATAACCTAAGTTATGATTCACAACTAGAAAACTGATAACTACTTAAAATAAAAAATGAGAACAGTGAGAAATCTTTTTCAAGCATCGCCGTTACCTTAGCAACAGTCACTATGTAAATAAACTAGTGAAAATTGTTACACAACGGTTGAAACTTCCCTTAAATAATTATCTCGCTTAAAATAGTTTCTCCTTAACAAGATTGTTTGTGATTTTTTAGTTCTTTTTTTTTAATTCATTTCAATTCATCCATAATTTGAAACACGTGTGTATGTTTCAGTCAGTAGGTGTGTAGATAATTTAATCTTGTTTTACAATATGTTTGTAATTTTATAATAAATAGTAACTTTAACGAGATTCTAAGTTAAGATCGTCTTAAGTGCGGCTTGTGATATGTCTGTGGTAAGAGAGGAGTGTTTGCTTGCGTCACTTGACGTGAAGTGCAATGAGGAAGGAAAATAAGGAGTGGCCCCATTTTTTTTCATATACAAATGAGTTTATGACAGCGTGCCTAGGTTGCGCCAAGTTTTTCATAGTTTTCTTGGTAGATGACCTGTCAAACGATAAGAAATACCATACAAAAAGGTAGCCATTTTGCGCCAAACCAGGCACGCAGATCCAGACGGTATGGGTCCTCCTTATACGTATATTCTATACTCAAAGGTGAAGTGAGTCGGGAGCTTTGACGTTAAATTACATACTTGTGTATATCTGTAAAATTGAGGATTCCCATTTATTTTTTACTTTAAAAAAACTTTTGTAAAAAATAATTCTCCGTGATCCTACCCGTAAATTGACAAACTACACTGCCGCATGTAGGTGTAAACAGACATTAACTAGCCATCTCTTTCTATCTTCAGAGAGAGGAGTGAAAAGAAAGCGCAGATGCTGTTCAACCAGGAGCTGATCAACGATCAGAATCGACAGCAGCAGTTGCTGCTTGAATCGCAGTTGAGGCAGGTCAGTGATTCAATGGTGTGTTTTAATTTTTATTAAAAACTTTTTGTTTTATTTTTCTATTTTAGTTTAAAAGTATAAACGGTCCGCCCAAGTCTTCTAATTTACAATAATATTCTTAGTATTTAGTCGGCAGAGTGTCAATGTCATTATTTGACACATTTGGTCACAATCAATGTAAGCCATTGTTTTTTAGCAGAATACCAAATGAGTCAAAAAATGCCATTGACACTCTGCCGACACACAACTGAGGCTATTTTAAATGAGCAGACTTTTGTGATAAGATGTATTATATCTTAGTATAGATCCGAGAACTATTTCTATGCTCATTTTATTAGTAACCGCTCTTACACCCGCTATATTTTATATTTACAATTGCTTATTATCTATCTCCTTCTATCCCGCCGTTTCCACATATGGCTTTTCTTTTCTTGCAGAATTGCACGCTTTCGAAGGTTAGTGGCTTCTGCTTACTTCTCTCTTTTTTATTTTGTTTTTCTTTTTGATCCATGTGCTTTTATTTTGTAATATGTATTTTGAAACCTATCTGTATCGCCATATTTTGTAATGTGTATGTAACTTGTACACCTATTTCCATTGTCATAAGGTAGAGATTACCTTAGCTTAGCGACCACTTATTCATTATTAAAACGCGTGTATTTCATTTTTTTTTACTTAACTTTTTTTCAACATTCTATATTTAAATCGTTTTTTGTTTTGTACTTACGTTATATTGAAAAATAAATAGATCGTTTTAGTTTTTTTTGTTATCATATGTACAATAGTCTGTGTAAGTAAATATTCTGTATATAGGGTGACTTCAAATTAGTGAACGATAGAAAAGGGGGTGCATGTACTGATCATAACAAACAACTTTCCCAAAGAAACTTTTTTTTTTGAGCACTTTTTAACGATGTTAAAAAATAATACAAAAACGGTGTAAATGCGGACGCAACGAGCCACGCGCTACGATCAGCTGAGCGCTCAAACATCTGATCGTAGCGCAGCGGGCCGCCGCCGCCGCCGCCGCCGCGACCCGCGTTTTTGGTGTTTCTAGTACCTACCTATTAACTATTAACTACCTACTTAACTGTTAACAAATAAAATCATTTCATCGAAAGTACCTACCTACTCTCGATCACACATCGGATTCTGATTCCGACTTTTTCATCACAACTTTCTAGGTTTTAGACTAACAACCGCATACCTACCTACTTAGTCAAGTAATCATAATCTAAATACAATTCAAAACAAGTAAATAGGTAAATAACACGGTATTGGATCGACCCCGCCGCCGCCGCCAAGAAGCCAGCTGAGACAGCCAGCAGCAGCGGTTCATCGAGTAGTAGGTACATAAGGTAAGTCAGCAGGAAGATAGGCTGGCACTGGCGGCGGCGGCGTGTCTAAAAAATTGGAATAAACTCTTTAAAAGTCAGCTTATTTACTTACAGCATTTGTTGAAAGTGTCCCACTTGTAATAATAATACTCCAACTAAATAATGCGTTGCAAACTTGTAACAATAGAGCCCTAGATTCACTTTTCACTGAGGTAGGTGTATCTACCTAGGTACACTAATTAAACACAGATCAAGGGGTTCCCGGGGCGTTGGTCAGGCGAATGTTTTGTTTTCTATCTCTTTGGCAACAAAATTTCACTAAATTCACTTGTTTACACTACAAATTCACTTCCTTATCCCGACACTACCTACCTACTGTTTTCGCATAGAGACGAGGACGTCGAGGACGACCCGTGTCCCGAGTGAGCGAGAAAGAAGTAGAGACGGACGCGCACATGAACTACTTATGACGCCGCACGCGCGCAATTTAAAATGCAATGTTTGTTTAGTATTGAAAATTGCTTTTTCATTAAAATTGAATCTAATTAGTCAATTAATCAAGAGATTTAAATAAAATTCGATACATTTTCATGCAGTAAAGGGTTATAATAAGTTAAAATAAAGATATTTTAGCTACTGATTGATAATCACTCTTTCATTCATTTTGACTTTTTGTCAACACTATCAGTAGGTACTTAAGTAAATGTTTTTATTACGTCACGCACGCAGTCTCCCCTGCGCACTCGTTGGGTGTGTACCGACGTGTTTTTTTTCTGTGGACTTTGTGTACCGCGACGGACCAGTTAATACTGCCAACGAATTAAAAATGAAGATCGAAAGTAGTTTTCAAATTGTGAAAAGTGACTTTACGGTGGTGCTACAAGGAACGCGTCGAACACCATATCCTGAGCCGGGCCAGTTTGTGCGTATACCTAGACGTAGCAGGTGGACACTTTCAACAACTAGGTACTGTAGGTAAGTACCTACCTAGGTAAATCAAAACTGCAAATAAGTTGATTATTACATTTCAATCATTGTAAATACTTTAGTTGATTCGAAATTTGAATCACGCCAGTCTTACGTAGGTAGGTACCTGCTCGTACTTAGGTACGAGTTTTCTACCACTCGTTAATGATAGAGAGAGGTTACTAGAGCAGGTTACTTCGCATTTTTATTCATCAAAAGTAGCGTCGATAGGAAGGAAAACGAAAAGTTAGGTGAACTTAATTTCGGTAGGTAGCTACTAACAGCGTGAAACACGCGGAGCGGGGTGGGGCGCGGCGCGGGCTGAAGGCTATGTCGCTCGGCGCGGGCGGCGCGCGGCGGTTACTTAGCAACGGCCGGCAGTTACACCGTTTTTATATTTTTTAATAACAAAGAAAAAAAGGGCTCAAAAGAAAAAGTTTCTTTGGAAAAGTTGTTTGTTATGATCAGTACATGCACCCCCTTTTCTATCGTTCACTAATTTAAAGTCACCCTATATATAAAAAAATACAATTAGTTGTGCTTATAATTAATCAAGTATTCTATGAATAATTTCAGGTGAAAATGATCCAAAACCAACAACAGGCTGGCCCCGTGGTGGAGCAAGTGAAGGCTGGACTACTTAACGGTGTGGGATCCAATCCCGCTCTAGCCGCCGTACAGTGAGTATCAAGATTACTTGTGTGCTCTATAAGTCCATACTATACTCAAACAAAGCGGTCTTGATAATTTGATCTTGTAATTAAATACGCACAGTGATTGTCATCTTGTTTGATAACTTTTAATAAAACAAATTGAATTGAAAATAGCTTTAAAGATTTGGGAGGAAGGGGGAGGGTGAATTCCAATATCACTTACTTAACAATTTAGATGTAAAAAAAAGCTAAGTCGCTAACGTCCCACTATTATTATTAAATTCTTGACGTATTTTTTCCAGGCTAGATCAACAATCTCAGTTCCTACAAGCGCAGCAGCAGTTGCTCCAGTTCCAGCAGTTGAACAGCGAGGAGAACGCCATGAAGCTTTATCAGCACAACCTGATCCAGGCCTGCATATCCCCCTCCCTCACCACAGAGCAGCAGCTGTTCCAGCAGCAGCACGCTCTGCTGGAACAGAACCTCCAGCACCAGCTTCTCGAACAAACCGTACAAGGTCAAATCATCGAGCAGCAGCACAGTATCCTCGAGCAGAACCCCTCGCAGACACAGCTCCAGCCGATCCTCAACCAGCAGCTCGGGTTCGCTAACGACATCAGCAACCAGAACCATGCGCTCCAGCAACAGATCATACAACAACAACAGAGCATCATCGCGCAACAAGCAGCCGCTATACAACAGAAACAGTTGGAGGACCAGATCGCTGCTCAGGACAGCATCGCCCCGCAAACGAATCTCGTCACCGGACAGGTGTTGGATCCTTCCTTACAGAATCTACAGAACATACTCTCACAGATCATTCACCGACCCGACACGATACAGTCCAGAAAAGAATCCGAATCGGAGACCCAACAACAGCAAACGCAGCCGACGCAACCGATGCAACAAGTCAACGACAATCTCGACATGCAGCAACAGCAGACGCAGGAGCAGGAACTGCAGCAGAAGATGCAGAATCTGATCGGAGCTCAGATGCAACAAACTAGTCAAAATTATCAACAACAGCAATTTATACAACCAAATATTTTAAACGCGGTGGACCCCACCATACTCGCGCAGCAACAGCAGGTGGCTCAGGCGCAGCAGCAGATGGCGCAGGCGCAGCAGCAGCTCAACGTTCAGAAACAAATGCTAGCGCAGCAACAACTAGTCCTACAACAACAGATGCTGACACAGCAACAGTTGCAAATGCCGGGACAGACGCTATCTCCGCAACACATACGTAACCTTCAACAACAACAGTATCTAGCTCAGCAAGAGTTGCAGTTGCAACAACAGCAGAATATCATTGATCAACAGAACCTGACGCTTTTAGCTCAGCGGCAGCAGCTGATGGGGCAGCAGCAACAGAAGGTGGAAGAGATCCTGCGCGCCCAGCGGCCGGTTTACCAAAGACAGGGCTCCGAACAGAGTCAGATTAGCACCGCCGATGGACACGAACAAAACATAGTGGACTACCAGAAACCAGTTTTACAACCACAGATGTCCATGGACCAGTACCAGATGCAGCAGATGCCAGGACAGTCGCTCCAGCACAACATGATGGGGTTGAACATGGGTTTGTTACAGCAGAACGAGAGGCAGATATCTAGTCATGAAGGCACTCCGGTGCAGAATTATTCTGCCAATCCTCTGCAGATGTATCAGCCGGCGCAGAGTCAGCCGGTGCAACAAATGGTCCACCAATCGTTGCCGACTTCGATGGCTCATCAACAAGTTATGGAGATGAAAGCGCAAGTTCCCCAATCGGTCCCGCAGTCCGTACCTCAATCTGTCCCTCAATCGGTACCTCAGTCGGTCCCTCAATCGGTACCTCAGTCGGTCCCTCAATCGGTACCACAGTCGTTACCCCAGTCGGTCCCTCAATCGGTCCCCCAGTCGGTGCCACAACCCGTACCCCAATCAGTGCCACAATCAGTCCAGCCTATGCAACAGTCAGTGCCTCAAATTCCCCAACAAGTTGTCCAACCACAATCAATCCCACAGCCAGCCCAACCGATTCCCCAACCTGTACAATCTGTACCTCAATCGATCGCTCCACAAGTGTCTAAGCCGGCAGTCCAATCAATTCAGCCAACACCAATCCCTCAACCGGTTGCCCAACCAGTCGCCCAACAGATATCAGTACCTCAATCCCTTCCGAAAGAGATCCAGCAACAGTTGACCTTGCCGCCGGAGCCTGAGAACGGTTTCCATGGCAACGGCAAGGAGCAATTCCTTACGCCGATGACAGAGTTTCCATCAGCGACGCACGCCGAGGCAGTCAGGAATCCCGAGCTAAGTTCAGTCGAGGAGAAGCAGGCGGAAACGCAGCAAGATGGTAAGATCCTTTTTGACTATAGTTTTTAATTAATGAAGCAAATGAATGCTATTTGAGGTCACACTGTTGCGCTACGGCAGGCGTGTCTTG
Source organism: Anarsia innoxiella (assembly GCA_947563765.1). NCBI lineage: Eukaryota > Metazoa > Arthropoda > Insecta > Lepidoptera > Gelechiidae > Anarsia > Anarsia innoxiella. The sequence goes on from OX387415.1 coordinate 1,308,743, forward strand.
GTTACGTCGCACAGTATAAATTGGCAGAATTGAATGTCAATTCGGTACCTATAGGAGTGGTCTAAATAAACCACAACATTAGTACCTATACTTTTAAAATTTTACTTCATCTAAAAATAAAAGTTGTTTTGCTTATCGTTGTTAATACGCTTTTTAATTTCATTTCAGTGGGCACAGCAATACCGTCGCCTATCACAAGCGAGAAGAAGTCCCGTGGTTCGAAGAAGCGTTCGCGTGAAAAAGACAAGTTTCCGAAACTGTCGGTGCTAGAGCGAGACGCCGATACTCCGGCCACCACGGTGCAGTGCCAGTTGGAGTCCAAGACGAAGACTGTGCAGTTCAAGTTTGACGTCACCGATGTCAATCCAGACGAAATCGCTACTAATTTAGTAAGTTTTTTTATGTCCAGTTAACTAATTAACCATTCTACTGCTAAAGTACTATAGAAATGGGTACGTACTGGAACAACCGGACCTTTGTTCTATATGAGTCACTAACACGAAAATAGTTCCACATAATTCCGCTAGATGGCGCTGTCAAACATTTTCTAAAACGCGGTGTTAAGATTTTGTCGCGTGGAATGACCTCACTCGGCTCGTTTCCCTTCGGTATCGCTTCTCGGCCTTTTGGCTAAGATCAAAGTGTAGTATCTGTTCTTTTCAGCTTAATATCTGAAAGTTCCCTCACTGAGGGACCAGTATATTAAACTGATTTTTGTGACCAGACGGGATGTTCGGGGCTCGCTCCACTCCCGTCGCGGGTCGGCCCGGCATTGTAGTGCCGCCGGGATCGGCCCACTTAAACTCTTAACAAAACTAACGTATAATCGCCTTAACGCAAGAAAGGTCCATCTTCCTTGCGTTAAGTTTATTAATCAGGGGGCTTAGCACATCGTGCCGCGACAATTATCTCACGTATGCTGTCCTTATCACATTTTAAACTATACATAGAGACGTAAACGTGACAAACGCATGACAACTTCTTGTCACGGAGTGCCATGCTAAGCTAGCTGAATACTGTAGGATAAAGCGCATAAATCTGTTTGATTGTGTCATAGATGGACCCAATACGACAATGCAACGTAATGAGCCCAAAAAAACTCACAGCCCAGAATTGAAACATAATGAATGCTTGCCGGAGATGAGAGGCATGGAATAATGCGGGGGAGGCCTTTGCCCAGCAGCGGGACACATTAGGGTTACTAAAAAAAAATTCGTGGTAGGCAGTCTAGGTCTAATACAGACTAGACTGGCATGTGTTTCATTGCTGGGCAGTTTTTTTTTCAGGACCCAAAGTCTTAGGCGGAGTTGCGCTGTCTTTTCTTGGTTTTGGAAGTCTCTTTTATTTATTCATTTATTTTATTAGGTACACAAACAGATTATGTATAATACAATATAGGCATAGCATATGACGGTATCGAAAAAGATCACAAAATAAAACAGTGTACACAGATATATGACGTAAATGTACTTTAAAACTTAACAACACAGTCGAATTCGTAATAGGCATGATTCTTTTTAGTCCATCACATAGATTATTTTAAAATATTCGACACGTATTTTTTATTTTTTCTCTTAAACTAAAAATGACACAGATACACCGGGTTAAGGTTGCTCGTGACGTCACACCTAAGTAAGATTTTTACCTAGGCGTGACGTCAATACTCCGTAACTTTGATGCTCTGTGTCTTTGTAATTATTTATGTATTTGATCAGGTAAAAAATGTGTTTACAATATTTTTGAATAGCCTAAAACACGGACTAATTATTTTCTGAATTTTTGAATGTAGTCATCATCCCTATTGCAAGTGTCAAACATGTTGCCCAACTTGCAGATATCGAACAACTTGTTGCCGGAGTGGCAGAGCGCGACGTTCATCGAGCTGATCAAGGACATCGTGACGCAAGCGCTCGCCAACCCCGACGTGACGCCCGTACTCAACCCCGCGCACCACTCCGCGCTTAGGCTCAATATTGATAAGGTACATATCTTATACAATTGCACACAAATAGATAAAGTATTACTTATAATTATAACTATTACATAGTGCGCATTAGCGGCCTTATCACTAAGAGTGATCTCATCCAGACAACGTTTGGAGTAGGGGAAGATAGATATCTTGGTAATTCAAAATTTTGGGACTGCGTAGTTTTTTTAAGTCTATAACGTGTAGTCAAAATCCTATGATCAACAAAAGATCCTGCAAGTTCGGAACTATGCCTGTGCCTAATTTATCAAAGTTTGTCTACTGTGAACTACGAAATACTCGTATTTATCGCTAACAACTGTAGCAAATCGTATACAGCGTTGGACGAATCTGCACAAACTGAAATCGCTCGCGAGTATAGTTTACTAAATAAAAGTCTACTTAAACATTATAAGGCAAATGAATTGCTGTTTGTAAGTCTGGCTAAAATGCAAATTTTTCCGCCTTTATATTTATACGAGCTTAGAGGTCAGAACATTTAAAAAAAAAAGGGCTGGACTTCTACCCGGGCCACTTTAAGCCAGTTGCAAATATTTGTAAGTAAAATGTCATTTTCCCAGACTGACTACGATTCCGAAACGACGGAGCGCGAGGAGAACCTGACGGACTCGAACCAGGACAACAGCGAGTGCACCACGCCCACCGCCAGCCACGACAACATCGCCGCCGACCTCGCGCTCGACCCCGCCGTCCCCGACCCGCCGCCGCTCGTCAAACCCTCGCACATAGACACCATCGCCAGGAAGATTAGTACCGCTTCGTCTATAGGTGAGTTGTCGCGGATTTTCAATAATATACATGTACATTTGTATTCCTTCAAGACGACACCCTCGGACGCATCAACCTAGACTAATTATACTTTGAACTCGCGGAGAAACGTGTGAGAGTGTTCGATATATTTTTGTTATTTCTTCTCAAACGCGCGCCGGGCATCAAGCTATATCTTTGTTCCGATTTTGTGTTGATACTGTAGCATAGATAAAGTTGTATTGGGTGAATAGGTTGATATCCGAGAGTGTGTAATGTAAAATGAATGTATAATGTAAAACTGAACTGGGTGTGAACAATGTATACAAAAATGAGTATACTTGTGACTGCAGGTTCAAATCAATCAGACGGCGGCTCGACGGCTCCGGAGCGGTCCGGCAGCGCCGAGTCGCAGAATGGCGAGAAGAAAGCACACAAACCCTCGCGGAAGATCTCCAGGTTTCTAGTCAGCCCCGTCGTCGACCGCGGCGACGAGCCTCAAGACAAAGCTGTGATACCCGAAGACAGAAAGACGGACGCCAAAGAACTCAACGGGCTGCCCGAGAGGGAAGTACAGCCGCCGCAAGACAACCACGTCCCTACGCAGCAGTACTCCGTGTCCTCGCAGATCTCCCAACCCCCGCCGCCGGAGCCCCGCCCACTAGACCCCCCGCCCGACCCCGCCCCCGCGCCCACCTTCGCCCCCCACCCGCAGCCCCTCCCTACCTTTCAAAACAACATCAACCCAAACATACTCAACCCGATACAAACTAACCTAACGAACTTGACGACGCCGCTGCAGATAGCGACGGACACTCCTATCTTGGGGTTGAGTCAGGTGGGGACCCCCATGGGTGGGGAGCTAGGGTTGAATATGGGGCAGATGCCGCTGGGGCAGAGCCTCCAGCCCGCGCCCGTCGTGCCAGACTCCATGCCCAACGCTGAGAACATTCAGAGGATGCTGTTGAAGCAGAATATTATGAAGTAAGTTTTGTAATATAACTATTTCGCTACTGCTCTACAAGTCATTGTACGTACATTTACTTCAAATTATACAACGAATACACGCGAATGAGTACGCCATTCTTATGCGTCACACAAGGGTTGAGAGCGGTTTCTACATCAGATCCGAGATGTTATAATATAGATCCGAGAACTATTTCTTGGGTACTATCGAATGTAGTGTGTAAGGGCCGGCGCACAGCTGACGGAGCGCAACCACAGATTACCTAATAGTTACTACGTAACAGATACTTCACTCAGAAGAAAATATCCAATACCTACTGCTTTAACAGTGCGCAATAGCCCAACTGTCACGTCAGAAACCACTACATGCTAAAATGTGCCTAAATACTCAAGCGTATAGTTCAGATTGCTTCGCACCCCACGAATCCGTAAAAATCGCGGGGCTGCCTCTTCGATAAAATTAAATTAACAAAACGTTTTTTGACTACGTTATTGAGAACTATGAATATGTTCCGACTTATATGGAGCAGTTTAAAATTGTATCGTTTTTACTATATTTATTTTTAACATGTTTTAATTTTTAATGCTTTTTTATCTTTCTGAATTCTCGGTTATTATTATGTTTTTAATTAAAAAAACGTAATTATTAAAAAATATAAACATTCAAAACAAACAAAAAACGAATGGATCTATCAAAATTTGAACAACGTGCGAGCGCTTCGCTTTGACAGCCGCGCTTCGCTTGGTCCGCAAGCGGTCCGCTGAGTGGTAGGTATTTATAGCGCGCAAGTACATAGAGTGACGGAGGCCTGGCGCAACACTCGCATGAAGTCTCTTCGATGCTCCGATGCTCATTTGTTGTGTCAACTGATTTTGAATATTATTCTAATGATCAATCAAAATAATAGCTCCAAAGACGAATTTAAATTAAAGCTTTTACCTACAAGTAATAAAAAATATCTTAAATTAATAAACAAATATTCCAGCCAACAACAAAGCATGTCTGGTCCGAACCTACTGGGTCTTCTAAACCAACCGCAGTTCCCGCAGCCGGATCTCGGCCTCACCAACACTCTGCTTAACAACACGCAACCAGGTTAGCATACACCATACAAGTATAACATGAAGGGTTAATCGTGAATCTGAGCGATGTTTGACAAAAAAAAACGTGGGTCGAAATATGTAGGTTTTTTTTTTAAGTTGAATTATGTTGCGGACGCGGACGGCTTAAACCGGAGTCTGGTGAACACGACGCACAACGCTGCGATACGCGGCCTAACGCAGCGACACGACACAATACTTTGCCGACGATGTAGACTGCGACGGAACAAGAGAATGACGTTTTTCATGTGACGCGTACCGCAGCGTTGTGCGTCACTAGACCAAAGCTTTACGGTTACAGCTCGCTATTGAGTCGGCTAGTGAGCGAGCGGTAGGTTGGTAGAATGCCCGCCTCTAATTTTTTAAACGTGGTTTCGATCGGCCTGTACCTCTGAGATTTATTTCTCATGTATGGATTGAATATTCGATTACCACTCGCTAATGGTGAAGAAAAACATCGTGAAACCTGCATACACTAGAGAAGAAATTAGAAAGTGTATGTGAAATTCGCCAACCGGCATAGGGCGTAGATTACGGCCTTATCACTCTCGTATGAGAGTAGGCTCGTTGCCCCTGTAGTGGGGACGATAAAGAATTTAAGTTGGAGACTAAAAATTGTTTTCTTATATTTCGACCCACGATCCTTCAATTTAGCAATATTTTCAAAAATGTAAATGCATGTTTTTATAACGTATTTTGATGTATGTCTGTCCCTTACTTAATTTTGAAGTAACACCTCAAACCTAGAATGTGTTTGTGTTTTCTTTTTCGACTTGGATTGTTCAGTTTGTTGGCGATATGGCAGCGCATTCTCATACGAAATTATTTGAAATTAGTATACATATAGGGCGATTTTTAATTAGTGTACGATTGACAAGGATATGCATGTACTCGTGAAAACAAACAACTTTTACTAAGGGAAATCTTCTTGCCCAGCAGTGGGACAATATAGGCTAAAAAAAATCTTCAAAATTTTTTGTACTTCCCATACTGATATTCTGCTTTAGGATAGAGAATCATGGAGAAGGAGGAAAGAGGCCTTTGCCCAGCAGTGGGACAACAACGGCTAGATAAGATAAGATACTAAATGCACCAGCTAGGTAAATAATTATGGGGGACCAATTTTTTTATTTATGATTTCGAACTTGGCCTCATACCTATTGTCTCATACCCATATACTCTTTTCTATCGTTCCTTTCCAACAGCCCCTTAACGTCTCTACTACAGGGGCATCAGCCTACTCTCATACGAGAATAGTTAAGCCGTTGGAATTTCTCATATCGTTTACCAAATAAAAATCACCTCTAATAAAATGTCGCTGCCAGACTGAAAAAGCCCTACCCTTTCTAAAATCTTGAGTTTCTTTTGTTTTCTGTCAATGTGTCTGTCCACCGTTGCAGGAAAGGCTCATTAAGTTAATGATACATTAAACATCGTGCCGTCTCGTTCTCATTTTTGACAGTGACAGGGACGGCTATAACGCTAAGACAGACTGGCCTGGTCCCACGTACGCAACGCATTATGACATTTGCTTTATACAAATATTATGATTAGAAACTTGTTCCTACGTTGCGTGGGATAGCGTTGCGTGTGACAAGTGTGCCTCTAATCATATTATTTCTATAGAGCAGAATGTCTTAAAGCATTGCGTATGTGGAATCAGCCTGTTACTAGCTTCAGAGCCCGTTTAACCACTTCCAGATATTTTTCTTCCAGATAACTGACAGATATTTTATATCTGTTAGTGCGTTTCACCATCTATAGATAAAATGTATCTGAAAGATATTTGTGTCCCTTTCTAAAACGTCATGTTTTATGAAATAGACAGATTGATCTGACAATTAAATTTTATCTGTTAGCGGAGAAACGGGCCATTACCGTAATAGAGCGTTAATATGACCTTTTCTCGCAACTGTTTCTTGAATGTAGTACGTAAAAGTTGTTTGAGCACCCTATAACGTATGTGTGACTAACGTGTGTGTAGTGGGAGTGCCGGCGCGTGCGTACTACCACCCACAGAAGTACTACCAACCGATGCTCGCGACCGCCAACGATTTCATCGGTGAGTACACTAACCTGCACACCTACTTGTGTTCTTAACTGTACGGACCGGCGCACAGCTATCGAAGCGCAGCGCTGAGAATTTTTGATTGTAATATTATCGACATTGTTGTCATTAGAATAATATTCAAAATCAGTTAATACATCAAACTAGCATCGGAGTATCATAGCGACTACATGCGAATGTTGTGTTAACTGATTTTGAATTTTATTCTAATGAGAACAATGTCGATAATGTTATGACAATCTAAACAGCGCTGTGATCCGTCGGGTGTGTGCCGGCCCTACGGCTAATAACAGTCTTAGCTACTTTTGTAGTTTTATTAATTATTGGCTTAGATTTCGTTTTATGTCAATTTGATTTTTTGAGGTTTATGTTATGTAGCATCTTTTGACTATGAAATAAAAACCTTTAGTTGTTTTTAGTTATGGGTTTTAATTACATCACTAACCGCATAAATTACTTAATGTTTGTACCGATGGATGTATGTTAGGATGTTTCGTACCTTTTCACGCAAAAACGACTGAACAGATTTAAATGAAACTTTACAATATTGTAGCTTGTACATCAGAATAACACACAGGCTATATTATTTTGAGATGTAGTGTAAGTTTTCCAGCACTCAAGTGTTTTACTTGTTCCCCCCCTCCTCTACATAACTACATAAGTAGTAATATATTTGTTTTGTTGTGTGTGTACAGTACAACAGCAGGCATTCCCGGGTGCAGTGGGCGTGGGCGTGGGCGGTGGCTACGGGTTGGGGCTGGGGCTACTGCCGCCGCAGAACGTGCTCGCGGCGCAGGGGCTCGCGCTCAACCAGAACCTCATGACGCAGAACCTCGGTACACGACATTTATGAAACACGCGAATGCTGCTCAAAAATCTAGTATTTATGCATCATGTTCCCCTCCTTCCAAGGATCAATGGATACCACCTTTCCAAAAAAGTTTTCGAAAACCGAGGAAAAATCTTTGAATACACCATTTCTTGTTTTGTAAGGCCGCCTTTGCGCACAATGTTTTAGTTTTAAGTTTTATTTGTTTTCCTTTGTGTGCAATAAAGTATTTCTATCTATCTAAATAAAATCTTAGATGAGATGGTCGACTATTTTATGCGCTCGTAAATTAAATTGGTTTTACAATCTATTTATAAATTTATATGCTAACTGCGACATAAAACATCAATTCACATTTCCAGGGCTCGCAACTCAAAACCTAGGTCTTGGTGGACAGAATCTCATGGCGGGTCAGAACCTGGGCTTGGCTGGTCAGAACCTGGGCATCGGCGGTCAGAACCTCGGCCTCATGGGTCAGAACTTGAATCAGCTGGTGACGCAGCGCGCGGTGCACCACGCGCTCGCCAGGAGAGCCGTCGACATGGAGATGGCAGGTAGATTATATGTTGTAGGGCGTGCAAACTCCTCCTGAAAAAGAAACGTGAAAAAAATACGGTTGAATTGAGAAACCACCTTTTTTATTGAAGTCGATTAAAAAATAAGGAAAATAGAAATTTCTTTTAGAAATATGATATACCTTTTGTATAACTTCTCTTTTTTCCTGTCTCTATGTACTATCATCTTACAATAAACTGTTAAGTAAATAAATAAATAAGGAATTGAAAAAGTTTATTCGAGAAAGATACTTGTGCTATATTAAAAAAATCTCCATTTTGAATTTTTTGTACGAAAAGTAAAAAAAAAAACAAAACTTATATTTCGACCCATGTTACTTGGGGAAAGTTGATATCAAGACGTTTCTTGAGAAATTTATAAAAAATGAGGATAACAGATTTTTCGTTTTAAACTTTAGATGTCAGAATAAATGTTTACAGGCTTAGGGCCCGTTTTCACCATCTTAAAATAAAATTTTACTGACAGATATTTTATACCTGTCACTGTCTAAGACGTCATGTTTTATTAAACAAGTTTATCTGACAGTTAAATTTTATCTGCAAGTGGCAGTTTCACCACTGGCTGATAAAATTAAATAGACATAGATTTATCTGTCAGATAAATTTTATCAGCCAGTGGTGAAACTGACACTTGCAGATAAAATTTATCTGACATATAAATCTATATCTATTAGAGGTGGGCCGAGTACTCGGTTAATACTCGGTACTCGGCGTACTCGGCACTTTTTTCACTACTCGTAATCGGCCGAATAACTCGGTTAAAATGCCGAGTACTCGGTACAAATAAATCTGCCTTGCGCATTGGATTTGCTTGGTAGATCATAGTCTAATTCCTTCTAATGGTACATATTTAGGCCTTTGCCCAGCTGGAGCAATGTTATGAATTGCTATTATCATAATTATTTAGAAGAAAAAATCGTAAGCAGTGTTTTTTCAAAAAAAAATTGCCACTTGACGGTTGCGGTTTATTGTTTTCATTATGAATAATTAGCGGGGTGCGGAGGGACAGTTCTAATACCATTATCACCACTCGCTCCCGAGCTTCTTCGTGCGAAATTCTACCTACTTTAACTATACCGAGTAACTCGGCCGAGTACTCGGCTCGGTAAACTTTAAACCGAGTAATACTCGGTACTCGGTTACTCGGTAAAACTGGTACTCGGCCCACCACTAATATCTATTTAATAGAAAATGACGTGTTAGTGAGACTGTGAGGTACTAAATATGTGTCAGATAAATTTTATCTGTAAGCGGTGAAATGGGCCCTTACAACTTCAGTTGACACTTGAATACATGTTTATATGACAGGTATGGGGTCAGTGAACTCGACGGGCTCGACGCAGCCCAGCACGCCGAACAAAAGCCACTCGTACACCGAGTACATGCTCTCTTTGCAACATAAGCTGGCTAACATCTCCAATAGTGTAAGTAGAAAAAAAACTACTATAATCATAATGGTTGCCTGGAAGATATTGCTACCTAGCAATAAGGCCGCCTGTTGCTTCTTATTATATTCTTGTTTGTGTCTGTACCTTATATCTTTTTGTGCAATAAAGAATATTTGTATTGTATTGTAAGGGCTCTTTTTCTGTCATGCGTGTTTAGATCCGCTTACGGGTGGTAGCACGCTACTGGATTGGCCACACGCGTGCCGCCCGCATGACAGGAAAAGCATGTATAGAATCATTGGATTTGGGGGCTGCGTATGCGCACCAGATCTGGGGTCCAAGTCTGCTAATATAAAAAAGCCTCAGTTGTGTGTCGGCAGTGTCAATGGCATTTTTTGTTACATTTGGTATTCTGCTAAACAATGGATTACACTGTTTGCGACCAAATGAAAAAAAAAATTACATTGACACGCTGCCGACACACGACTGAGAATTTCGTAAATTATCAGACTTGGGCACCTAATCTGAGAGCAAAAGGGTCCTAATAAATATTTTTATTTTTACGGGCCATATTTCAAATAATTAAAGCTAGATTTGCAATAATTATTAAGAATTAGAAATTGGCTAGCTAAATAAAGGCCACATTTCAGGGCCCGGTGTCGCCGCAGTCTCCGTTAGAGTACAGCCCGGCACTATCGCCTACGCACCGCGGGATCCCACAACATAAGGTAATGTTTGAGAGAGTTGATCTACCCACCCTCATCAACAATGTCTAGGGATACCTAAATATCTAAAATTCTATCAACTTTTTGTTGTAAGAGATATTAAAATAAACCTTGTTTATTTACCCATCTAAAGTGACAATCAAATTAAGGATGAAGTTCAATTTAAAAAAAAGTTAGAAGAAGAAAATCTCGAACAAAATTTCAATCTCAACAAAACAAAATTTTTTAAATAAAAATGGTTGAAAACGTAAAATTAACAATCCGTAGATCCACTTAAGACCCTCTTGGCACATCTACAGCGGTTCTGCATACTCAAAATAAGGGTGTTAATATCCTATTGTGGAATACTGTGCTTAGTCGTTTAAAGCTGGTTTTTATGCACAATATCTTCAGGGAAATTCTTAAAAGTTCTTGTCTGAAGCATATCCCAGGCATTCTGAATCGGATTTAAGTCGGGCCGTGTCCGGGAAAAAATATAATTACATACATTTTCTATGGAGGCGTTCATACACGTTGTCATGACGACATGTGTGAATGAATGAAACACGGCCGGGATGTGTGTAGATTGACCTTTAACCTACTTCATTTCCATGTTACAGTGCGAGGGCGTAGAGTCATCAGACGGCGGCCATAAGGCTCGGCACGTGGCTCAGCTAGCCGACCTCGACCACGAACTGAGCAAGATCAGCCTCCACTACAAGCATGCGCCGCCCAAGGACGGGTTCATCGACCCCAGCGGCATGGACCACGAGATGCTCGGCGCCACCATTAACGACACCGCCGTTAATACTTACGAAGGTAATATAAGGATCTTTTTGTTACCTATATGATACTTTTAGTGGTGAGAATGAGAACCTAATTGGCTGTGGTGTTTTATTCTAATAATTTATAAATTTTTGAAAGCTGTTGGTTCTCCAATATCTCCAATAAATCTGTGAAAGGGGCCATGGATGTATCGATCGACAGCATAGATGATATAATGGAATAGTCGACGTCAATCGATAGTTTCTACCAGACCAATCGATCGATGATAGACTGTAATAATCGTCGAAAGAAACAAATTGTTTGGCTTTGAAACTTAAACATTTTTATGCAGTTTATTTGAGACGCATTATTTGGAGTGATATACCCCACCTGTATGTATATGGTGTGCGTATGTTTGCAGCGGAGCTGGTGTCGGGGTGGGAGCGAGTGGGCGTGTCCCGCGCGGCGCCGTGTCGGCCCTACGCGCTGTGTCGGCTGCTGCCGCACTGCATGCATCGTACGTACCGGATTTAACGAAGTGTCACGTTACGTTTGTAAAGCCACGCTTCACGAGCTTGGAACAAGCGCGCTACGAACTCGCTCGTACTCGACTATAGTACTTAAAATCTTACATGATTAGAATGACACATGCCAATCCTCGTCGAATAGTGATGGGATGAAAATGTTAAATCGTGGTGTAAGCGAAATTTTGCTTGTAAAAAGGTCTTATTACTAGAAATATTTTAAAAATAACTAGTAATTACCAAATAGCCTAATTAAGTACGTAATTAATTCTCCATTTCGCGCTCGGTTAAATATTCGCAGGTACTAAAAAACCAAATAGTAGTGACACCGTGCATAATTTTTTTTAAATTCATGAATCTACTATAAAAGCTCCTAAAACCTACCAAAACTACTAAACGCAAAAAAAATACTTATAATTACTATTTTCATAGACCTTATGATAATGAAAAAATATCGACTTAAATAACTCGATTGGTCACATCCTTAATTTTTTTTCATGATGATATAACCTTCTTAGAACGCAAAAATATTTAATCTCATTTAATCTCATTTTATTGAATAAGTATTATGTGTGTTATTTAATATTAAGTTTTATGTATCTTTACGTTTTATGTCGAAAACATTAATTTTTTTGTATGTATAAATACATTTCATAATTTTAAAATGGTTTTAGTTGTAAAAATGATTATGACTTTTGCTGATGCAAATTACGACACTTAAGGGCCGCTAGTATAAAGTTACTTCGCTACTTTTAGTGACACCTGCCATTCTAATCATGTAAGATTTAAACAACTATAGTTGTCGGTTTTTTGACGAACACAAAGGGGTTTGGGGACAGTGTTTGATGTAGATTCGTGGTACGTCCACATTTGACACCGCGAACTATGAATGTGGACACAGCTTTAATATGAGTGGAGAATAACTATATTCGCTTAGGAATAGATTTATTCTGATTGGCCAAATTATTATTGTGAAATCAGCGATCGTTGATCGATCATAAATTCATTGCTCAGCTCGGTTCCGATTGGACATAGACATTGACAAATTTATTCGACACACACAATTCACCAAAAATTACGCAGAACAAGTACAAAACAACAACGTAATTAGATTAGTTCCGCGTGTCGCGACCTTTAGTAGTTAATATCAGAAATGGAGAAATACTCCTATCCTGTCCTACGAAATGATCTTATTATTATACTTGTATCTAATATGAATCTGTTGTAATTTCCAGCAAAAGACAAACTGGACATGCTGTCCCAAAGCCACACGTTCGGAGCGGACGGCGCAGACGAGCTGTCGTGCGCCGACAACAACTCATCGTTGGAGGAGGCGTCCGCCGGCAGCAGCGGCGACACCTACGTTATCACCGACTCGCGGCGCGCGCGCACCTACCTCGTCACCGACGTGCTCGGCGACCGCACCAGCACCATCATCGATCCTAGCAAAGGCTGTGAGGTCGGTATACTGCCCATTTCATGCTGTCCACGTATATACACACCAAAGACGTTGATCCGGTGACCTTAGGGTGACTTTACATTGGCGTGACAGCCGCGCGGCAACGGCACGATAAGTGTCAGTTACGCGGCTGTCGTGCTGCTGTTTCCATACAAAAAAGGACTGCTGCGCTGCTGCCGCACAACTTGCGACGTAATGTAGGCGCCCTAATGAAGCCTTCAGGCCGCGGCGGCTTCGGTGTGACCCGTCTTAAGGCGCAAGTCACTATTTTAAGCGGAAGTAATATTGCACGTCGAAAGTACGAGTTTTTGTAATTCAACCGATTAGTAATTTAATTTGAAATAAGGGGAGAACACATCGTGTGGCTGGGCAGAAAAAAATGGGGGCATCGTGGAGAGGCTTAGGAGTGTATAGTAGGTGAAATAATAGGGACGCTAAATAATAACGTATTGTCTTGGCGAGCAGTAGTGTAAGTGTGTGCGTGCGGCAGGTGGAGGCGGAGCGGGAGGCGGCGGAGGAGGAGGCGGGCGGCGGCGCGGTGCTGGTGCTGGACGCGGCGCGCGCGCTCACCGCCGCCGTGCTGGACGCGCGGCTGCGGCTCGGCGACGACGCCGCCTTCTGCGCCTACGACGACCCGCAGCCCGCGCCGCCGCTGGAGCCCGACGCAGTCAGTATCTCCCACTCATGTACCCTAATTGTGCTCCCACGTTGCATGTTTAGTAACGTTTGTAAACCTTTCATAATAAACCTTTAGTATACTTAGAGGTTGTTTCACCAAGTACACATGAAATTTATCTGCCAGATGTGTTATACCTGTCAGTCTAAAACGTCATGTTTTATGAAATAGCTAATAGACATAGGTTTATTTGTCAGTTGGGTCATACAGACACAGAAAACAAAAAATGTCTCTCCTGTTCCTGAAAGTTAAGGACATTCGATGCTTATTTCTGAACTTAATTTATATCCGCATAATCTGTGCCCGATGTAGTTTTGGCCTGTATAAACATTTTGAGGATTAGATGCTCCAATGTCCTTAATCATCTGGAACAGGAAAGACAATTTTGACCCTAATTATGTGTATGACTCATTTAAATTTTATCTGGTGGTGGAGGATGGTGAAACGGACACTAAATGTAGTGAATGCAGTGTGAGAGCACCATAAGAGCATACGAGGGCCAGACCTTTATCACGTTACGATGAAACACTCGTATTGTATCGCAGAGACTGGTGCCGGCCAGCGAGGAGTTGGCGCGGTGGCGGGGAGCGGCCGAGGGGGGGGAGGGGCTGCAGCGCACCGCGCGGGGGGAGGTCATGCTCACGCACACCCTCACACCCACCGGTATGTACACACACACACACAGCGGTATGTACACACACACACAACGGTATGTATACACACACACACACACAGCGGTTTGTACACACACACACACACACAACGGTATGTACACACACACAGCGGTTTGTACACACACACACACACACACAACGGTATGTACACACACACACACACACACACACACACACAACGGTATGTACACACACACACACACAACGGTATGTACACACACACACACACACAACGGTATGTACACACACACACACACACACACAACGGTATGTACACACACACACACACACACAACGGTATGTACACACACACACACACAACGGTATGTACACACACACACACACAACGGTATGTACACACACACACAACGGTATGTACACACACAAACAACGGTATGTACACACACACACACACAGCGGTTTGTACACACACACACACACACAACGGTATGTACACACACACATACAGCGGTATGTACACACACACAACGGTATGTACACACACACACACACACACGCACACAACGGTATGTACACACACACACACACACAGCGGTATGTACACACACACACACACACACAGCGGTTTGTACACACACACACACACACGCACGCACGCACGCACACACACATTGGCGTGGCGTCAATGACGCAACGCAACAGACGCTTACTTCCAAAGTCCACCTTTAAATATGAGTAAGGCCTAGAACACGCGACGAAACGCAAATGCAACGCAACTGAAACTGCTATTTACTTTTGAGTTGCATCGAAGTTTCTTTAGACTTGCTATAGACTTGACGCAACTGAAACGGAACGTTTCAAACTAGTTGCGTCGTGTGTGGTTTTCAATAGAAGTCTATAGCAAAAACTTCGAAGCAACTCAAAATTAACTAGCAGTTTCAGTTGTGTTTCACCGTTTGTTCTGGGTCTAAGCCAATGTATTAAGACTGAAATAAACCAAATACGTATGCGTGACGTAGACGTAAGCTAAGCACGACGTAGCCATGCGCGGAGTTATGGCGTAACCCGATATCACACTTGGTTACGCATCTACGCTATCGAACTGAGTACGCAACGGAGGTGCGCGCGTAGGGCTACGCATCACGACAACGCGCACGTCTACGTTACACAAGCAGTGTGTCCTCTCATACGGTTATATACATTTATTTAATACTCTACTCCTATACATTTAACACCTCCAGTCAGCTGTATTGTACCCCCTGTGATCGCATTTTTAAAACCAAGTTCGGCTTTGGAAGCCACATCAGAGTTCACCACCCACTTCAACAACAATCATAAATTTAAACCTTTCTGGAGTCGCCGTCGCCGGACACGGTGTGGACGACATGATGATATACATTACAACTCAGTGGTACGCATACGTGTACTCATACGCATCCAGTGTGTTTTTACAAAGGAGTATGTATTTGTTGCAGCGGTGTGCCGGCAGCTCGTGGTGCTATCTGTGACGTCGGCGCCTACCTTATGACATGTGTAGCGGTTCACCTTGTACCTTATATTTATTGTACGCTGTAACATATACTATATCTATATCATTACTCGTAAATATATTCATATGTGATATCTAGATAACTTGACTTTTATTTTATATTCCCAAATAACATAAATCAGATTTTCGTCGATCGATTTTTTTATAGTAAAAAAAAACATAAACCGATCGATGTGCACTCAAGTATTTCAACATAATCGATTATCGAGATAAGTTCTTTTTATTATTTATTGGTTAAAATCGCATCAAAATCGGGTTCGCAGTTTTCGTAAGGTCTAAGGCGCTGTTTTAACCAAAGAAGCGTGGCGGAAGCGTCTTGTGAAGAAAACTCTTATGAGTATTTAGGAATAGAGTCTAACTTACCGTAATTTCATCTGCGCTCCTCGGAGCACGCCACTCGCCCCGCGCGTCAAGCGGCGCCACCAAGCAGCGCGGACAAAATTAGGGCAAATACGACTCTATTCTAATACTTTAAAGAGTTTTCTTGACAGGACGCTTCGCCGTGCGCCTCCGCCACGCCATTTCAGTATAAACTGCGACTTAACTTGACGCGCGGGGCGAGTGGCGTGCTCCGGGGAGCACGGATGAAAATACGGTAAACTAGACTCTATTCCTAATACTCATAAGAGTTTTCTTCTCAAGACGCTTCCGCTGCGCCCCTTCGCCACGCTTCTTTGGTTAAAACAGCGCCATAGACATGGAAATATTTATTTTTATATTTATTATGTAAGCTTTTGGTAGCTTTTTTTTTAACTTACGAATGAAAGAGACTAGTTTTTATTTACATAATGTACAACACAATAGATAAGTATACATGACTTTACCTTAAATAAATACAAATAAATACAATACAATATAATACAAACTTATGCTACATAAGTACCTACTATATACATATTTATATAAATACTAGCTGTCCCGGCGAACTTCGTCCCGCCTTAGAATGAACTTTATTGTGTAGGAATAAAGTTCAAATTGACTCTACATTTTAGTAAGAAAACATTTGTATGGGAAAAAGAGAAGGTCTGTTTTAGGGCTTTCCCGGCAATTATTCGAATTTTTTCACCGTAAGAACCATCCTTGGACTTCAATGAACATTTTAAAAAAAGAATTAGCGAAATCGGTCCAGCCGTTCAGGCGTGATGCCGTGACAACGGAAAACGGGTTTCATTTTTATATATATAGAAGATTTATACATAGGTAATATATAAATATTTATACATAGGTAACCTCATAGATACCCCACTTATAATAGGAAGATATCGTCGAAAGCGTGTCCGGGATTCATGGTACCCAAGAGGCTGGCAGCATTTCCTCTTTGAATAGCTATGCTTATTCTTTGAGCAAAAAAGCTGCCAGCTCTCGGATCGCCTGATGCTTCACGGAGCTTTGATAGCAAGGTAATACATTTTTGTAATATACACAGCGGATGTGTTGAAATATGAAAATGAAAGTTGAGAAGAGCATGACATGAAATTCAAACATGATAACTATTTGGGTTATAACAAAGGAAACATTCCTCCATTTCCCTATGGAATTATGGGATTATCATAATTAACATGTCCTTTGTCATGTCAGACTCTGACTGAATGTCAAGTATTCAGTCAGAGACCAGAGACCCAATGTCAGACCTTAGACACATCCTTTGAGTATAGAATATAATATATTCTATTTATAAATCTATTTATAAAAAAATAATAGAATATATAAGGAGGTGCCACATTTTTTTTCATATACAAATGAATTTATGACAGCTTGCCAAGGTTGCCGCAAGTTTTTCATAGTTTTTATGGTAGATGACCTGTCAAACGATAAGAAATTCCATACAAAAAGGTAGCCATTTTGCGCCAGACCAGGCACGCAGATCCAGACGGTATGGCACCTCCTTACATATTGTATACTCAAAGGACAAATCTGAGATATGTCAGATTCATAGTGGATGACAAGTGGACATGTAAAATTATTTCTTCTGTGCCTTCTGTGCCATCATATGAAGCAAACATTTTAAAAATGGACAAGGATAATTGGGTATGTAGCATACAGTATTAAACATTCTTATAAAATTATCGTAAAACAAAACAACTTTAGGAAAACGAAATAAAGTTTGCTTCGAAACAAGTGTAATGAGTGAGTTTTATAATTCTCTTATCCACCTTAATCGTGAGATTCGCGAGCTATACCAATAGTGAGCGAGTGCGTGGGCACAGAATTAAGTAGGTATAATAGGTATGTAGAGTTTGTAGAGAAGTGAAACGACGGCCATTTACGTCGAGATCTACGTCTAGCCCACTCGCTCGCTCCTCCCAACTGTGCCAGAAGTAGGGTTATGTTTTTCGAGAGTAAGTAGGTACTTATGTTTAATTCTTTGGCACACTACAGCCTGAACGGCCTGATGAATTTTAGCTTCAGAGGTGTCGTTAAATTCATATTTACTGTGAAAGTGACACTGGGTACGTTAAAATAAAAAAATATTATTTTTGAAACGCAGTCGGGTTTTTTCTTCAAAACAATCATTGGTGAGTCACCAATGGCTGTTTAAAGATGTACTTTTTAACGAAATAAGCGAGCTGAAGTCTTTCGGAAAACAGAAAAGAATCGTAATAGATAGATATCTACCTATATCTTCAAAGTTAAAAAATATATTTATTTAATTGGCAAATACGTGCTCTTGAAAACGTGATATGAATCCCTATCTCTTGACAATAGATGCGAGATTCCCATCTCACGGGGTACTTCCGCGACGGTCTGCGGCGTGTCGACCTGGTGATTGTGTCTCAGGACTGTACCAACCGTGACGTGGAAACGTACAAGCTGAACTTCATGGTGAACACCATTGATATAGGTTTCGACATCGAAGTAGAGGCCGGCGTTGTAAGTTGTTAAAGCTATTTTAACTTGAATAGGCATGACGACTAAAAAAATTTGTTTAGTCCATCACATAGATTGTTTTAAAATATTCGACACGCATTTTTTATTTTTTCTTTTAAACTACAAATGACAAAGATACACTGGGTTAAAGTTGCTCGTGACGTCACGCCTATGTAAGATTCTTACCTAGGAGTGACGTAAATACTCCTGTCGCGGACTCCCACGATCCGCGATCCTAATATAGGTGAGATTTGACGTATGTGGCTGGCAGCTAGGTGAATAGGCAGACTAGGAAATAAGTAAGTAGTTATGAGTGAGTGTTGTCTTTAACGTAGCATTAAATTTGAAGACGAAACCCGTGCCGAGTCCGGCAAAACAGAACTTACTAAAAAATGTGAACACCCACGTCCGGCGTCCCGTTTCAGTTCATAAAGTCTGTTCGGGTAAGTACATGGAAACGGGCTCTCACATGCCAGTTATCATACGTAGGTAGCTATCTAAGAAACGAAATTAGTGTACCTAAATCAGTTAATAAAGAAAGTACTTTTTACGTGGTTGCAGATGAATAAAAATCAACGTTTGTTGTTCATCAAAGTACACGCCCCTGACGTTCTCATTCAATTGTACGGGAGAATGTTTGACATTTACAAGTATTTTAAAAGGAATCACGCGGAGGAGATCCACTCGTTGGTTCCTGATGAGAAATTATTACTGAGACTCGTTAGGTAAGTGAACACACAGACCACAGACCGAGGCGTCCAAGTTACTTTAAAATATATTGTTTAATTTTAAGGCAATAATACTTACCTATACAGGGAGGCCCGTCGATTGACGTCCAAACGGAAAATTTGGATTCCTCGTGTCGTGGGTTATCCGAATCACCCCCATGTATGTTCCGCGATTTTTTACGGTTTCCGATTTATGACGTGTTTTCTGATTTTTGGAGATTTTTCAACCAACCACCCTAAAAAAGTTCGTAGAAAAAAAATATTTTATTTTTGCATCAGATGCTTCATGACCCGTACTTTTATACATAAAATATTCAGCTTCGTAACTTTAATAATGTTGGGGAAATGTAGGTCGGAAGAGGAAAAATTGTATTGACTGAAAAATCATCAAAATCTTCAAACTTAAATTAAGAGGTTAAAATAACGACTTCATGGATTTTAACCTAGCTTAAAAAATGCACCAACTTCTCAGCTTTCATAATCATTGAAAAAAAAAGAAAAACGAACCTTTGTCGTTGTTTAAATTTTCTATTCAGTTCAGTAAGTACTCATGCGCATTTCGTTTCAGATATTCAAACCCGGGATCATTTGAAGTATCGAGTTACGAGCGGAGTCTCATAGTTTACAAAGCTTTGCAGATGATCGCATTTGGGGAACCTAGGAACTATGTCGGAATTCACAGGTAACCTATTCAATACAATACAATACAAATATTCTTTATTGCACAAAATATATAAGATACAGACACAAACAAGAATACCTATAATAAACAGTTACAAAGTCATTTAACCTTCAAAATCTTCAACTTCTAAACCTTAAAAAAAAATCCGGTTGCAATAGATACTTATCTACTTATAAGGTAGGTTTAATATTTTCAGAATGATTGATCGCGGCTTATTTCTGGACGTGTATCCTCTTCATGAAGGACCACACTTTCTAGTTCCAGGCCAAGACCCCGTGAGACTTAATGGCCGGCAGGTATGTCCTTGTTTTACGATAGCCAAAAAGTTTGCCCTGTTTTA
The DNA here is from genome assembly GCA_947563765.1 of Anarsia innoxiella. Taxonomy (NCBI): domain Eukaryota; kingdom Metazoa; phylum Arthropoda; class Insecta; order Lepidoptera; family Gelechiidae; genus Anarsia; species Anarsia innoxiella. The sequence goes on from OX387415.1 coordinate 1,329,334, forward strand.
ATCGCGCTCAGGTTAGACTGGGCAAAGTACTAAATACAAACAGAGACCGGTTAACCTTGACCCTTGCATGGCCGCTCTTCGCATCAATAAAGTACATAATAATGGTTATCTTTCATCGGTCCATAGGGCCGGCATGCGGAGTGTATGAAATTTACCCTCAATACCCGCATGCTACATATAGATAGACTAATGAAATTGAGAGCCTTAATGTATGGTTTTCGTATAGGTAGCGCAAGAATTGATGTACCCTAATCCTCAACCTTTAACCGTTCCAGGCGGTGTTTTACAAGGGCGCTGGGTACAGCAACTTATTTTTATCAATGCCAATACATCTCATCAGGGAATACTTTGGAGATAAGGTATGAAGATCAATCACCAATAACATCCAGGGTTGACCAACTTTGCTCTGGTCGTCAATAACATAAGCACACGTCGTTCCTGTTGTATTGACTAGGAGGATCATAGGCACTAAACTGCGACCACTCCTACGGTACGCTCATGATGTGTGTTTCTCTTGCGTCACTTAACGTGGAGTATTAATCGGTAGCGTCACTTAACGTGGAGTATTAATCGGTAGCGTCACTTGGCGTGGAGTATTAATCGGTAGCGTCACTTGGCGTGTAGTATTAATCGGTAGCGTCACTTGGCGTGGAGTATTAATCGGTAGCGTCACTTGGCGTGGAGTATTAATCGGTATAGTCACTTGACGTATAAAGTCACTATGTTGTCACTGTATTAAAGTTTTTAATTTCAGATTGGTTTTTTGTTCACATTTTATCAATACACGTTGTTGTTCCTTCTCATTATCGGTATACCTGGACTTATCATGTACTTTCCGGACTCGAACCCTGGACCTGCTTAGTGAGTGCTGTTTAATCCTACTTATAATATTATAAATGTCAATGTTTGTGCCGATGGATGGATGTTTCTTACATCGTCACGTAAAAACCACTGAACATATTTTAATGAAATTTTACAATAACTTAGCTTGGACATCAGAATAACACATGGGCTATTTTAGGATATCGTGATTAATATTCAAGATATGACGATAAATGCGCACGAAGGCGCGGGCAGTCTCTAGTACTTAAATATAATAAGTATACCTAAAAAGGAAAAAAAAAACGGCCAAGTGCGAGTCGACACGCGCAGGAAGGGTTCCGTCCCATTCACTATTGATATCGAGCAAAAAAGACAAAAAAAAATAGGTTTGCTGTATGGGAGCCCCCCTTAATAATTATTATTATTAATCTATTTTTAGTATTTGTTGTTATAGCGGCCACGGTAATACATCATTTGTAAAAAATTCACCGCTCTAGCTATAACGGTTCATGATATACTGTTGAAATAAAAAGGATATTTGAAAATAACTTGCAAAGAGTTGGAGTAGATAAAAATACGTGTTTACTGATTGATGACTTAGTTTGAAGTGGTGACATGTAAACAATAATATTATGATGTCCAAGGTGACACAATCTTAATTTAAAATTTGAAATAAATCTATTAGGTATTTCTTTAAACACAAAATTTAGATAAAGTTATAACTAAAAAGGCTATATTACAACAGATACAGCCTGGTGATAGACGGACGGACAGATGGACTAACAGACGGTCGGACGGACGGACGGACGGACGGACGGACGGACGGACGGACGGACGGACGGACGGACGGACGGACGGACGGACAGACGGACGAACGGACAGGCGGACAGGCGGACAGCGAAGTCTCAGTAATAGGGTTCCGTTTTCACCCTTTGGGTACGGAACCCTAAAAATATACAGATGGCCCGTCGATTGACGTCCAAAAGCAAAATTTGGATTCCTCGTGTCGTGGGGTATCCGAATCATCCCCATGTATGTTCCGCGTTTTTTACAGTTTCCGAGTTATGACGTGTTTTCTGATTCAACCAACCATCCTAAAAAGGTTCGTAGAAAAAAAAGTAAGTACAACACTTTTTCATAATTTTATTTTACATCAGATGCTTGCTTCATAACCCGTACTTTTATGCATAAAATATTCGGCTTCGTAACTTTAATAAAAGTTGGGGAAATGTAGGTCGAAACAGTGGCGTAGCGTGGCTTTTCGCCGCCCGGGGCCGTCCGGAAATCCGCCGCCCTTTATTTTAATTATAAATAATTTAAAGTTTAAATATTACATTGAATGGACTTCATGTCCATTATTCACCTTATTTGTTGCAAGTCAAAATAAACTACCACGCACTGCTTCAGAAGGAAAATACATCTAAGAGAAGCAATTGCGCAAACCCACAGGAAGTTTGATTTTCTTAAATGGGTCAGCTTTATTATGTAACGCTAGGTGTATAACAATAAATAATAATAACAAGTATTAAAGTATTTATTTGTCAATTGAGTGTAAATAGTATCTTAAATTATACATAGTGCTCATTGAACTCAGAAGGAATGATATAATGTGCTTAATATTATTAAGGGTTGTACCCTAGCTAACCAGCGCCACCATATTTTTTTCTTGATTATTCTTGTTATAGACCGAAATTAAAAAAGTGGTTTGAAAAATGTATAAGATGTATCGAAGCTATTTTTTGAAATGATTTGTTTGAATTCATTAGATATTTGCAGCTAGTTACAGATTTAATTTCTGCTAAAAGTAGCCGTTTTTAGCAAATTTCGAACTTGCAGAATATAATATACAGGGTGGCCCGTCGATTGACGTCCAAAAGGAAAATTTGGATTCCTCGTGTCGTGGGGTATCCAAATCACCCCCATGTATGTTCAGCGATTTTTTACGGTTTCCGAGTTATGACGTGTTTTCTGATTTTTTGAGATTTTTCAACCAATCACCCTAAAAAGGTTCGTAGAAAAAAAAGTCTACAACACTTTTTCATAAATTTATTTTTGCATCAAATGCTTCATGACCCGTACTTTTATGCATTAAATATTCAGCTTCGTAACTTTAATAAAAGTTGGGGAAATTTAGGTTGGAAGAGGAAAAATTGTATGGACTGAAAAATAATCGAAATCTTCGAACTTGAATTAAGAGGTCAAAAGATGACTTCATGGATTTTAAACTAGCTTAAAAAATGCGCCAACTTCTCAGCTTTCATAATCATCGAAAAAAAAATATACTTAATGGGGTATTTTTGCTAGAATCAGCCTTTAAAGAGAGCAAGGTGGAAAAATTTCAGAATTGGACGTATGAGCAAATTTTTTTTTCTTTCATATTTTATGATCACCTAAGCCTCAGTAGGTTTAAAGACAGTGTTATCTTACCGAAAAGTACAAAAAAGACGCCAAGATTGACACATTTGGGGGTTTTGGAGCACCTGTAAGAGATGAGTAACACCTTGAGAAAATTATGCAGATATGCCTCATTTCTAAGGGGTTGCACAAGGAAACGGCCTTGAAGCGGCACGACTGTATCGCAAACAAGTTCAAAGACGTGGTGGGCTGCAACCTGAGTCTTATCCTGACCTTCGTATTTTTATTGACATACGCCAAACCTTAATGGAAGGAAGAACTCCTGGTCAACGCGAGGGTCCTGAAGGGATCCCACTTGTAGAAGCTGTTTTCGATACAGTCGTGCCGCTTCAAGGCCGTTTCCGTGTGCAACCCCTTAGAAATGATGCATATCTGCATAATTTTCTCAATGTGTAACTCATCTCTTACAGGTGCTCCAAAACCCCCAAATGTGTCAATCTTGGCTCCTTTTTTGTACTGTTCGGTAAGATAACACTGTCTTTAAACCTACTGAGGCTTAGGTGATCATAAAATATGAAAGAAAAAAAAATTTGCTCATACGTCCAATTCTGAAATTTTCCACCTTGCTGTCTTTAAAGGCTGATTCTAGCAAAAATACCCCATTAAGTATAATTTTTTTTCGATGATTATGAAAGCTGAGAAGTTGGCGCATTTTTTAAGCTAGTTTAAAATCCATGAAGTCATCTTTTTGACCTCTTAATTTAAGTTTGAAGATTTCGATTATTTTTCAGTCCATACAATTTTTCCTCTTCCGACCTAAATTTCCCTAACTTTTATTAAAGTTACGAAGCTGAATATTTAATGCATAAAAGTACGGGTCATGAAGCATCTGATGCAAAAATAAATTTATGAAAAAGTGTTGTAGACTTTTTTTCTACGAACCTTTTTAGGGTGATTGGTTGAAAAATCTCAACAAATCAGAAAACACGTCATAACTTGGAAACCGTAAAAAATCGCGGAACATACATGGGGGTGATTCGGATACCCCACGACACGAGGAATCCAAATTTTCCTTTTGGACGTCAATCGACGGGCCACCCTGTATATCTACACTGTTTTAAAAGTAGCTTAGATATGGATTTAACTATTTTCAAACCACTTTTTTTTATTTCGGTCTGTAACAAGAGAAATCACGAAAGATTATCTGTGGCGCTAGTTTTAGAGGGGTAAGTAAGCTCATTAAATATTTTTGTTACTATTACTTAAAAAAAAAAGATTAAAAATGTACTCTTCATGCTTTTTTCAAAGCAAAATCTTTTACACAATCGTCAATATCAAATTGTATCTCATTTTCAATTGCCAGTATAGCTAGATTTGTTAGCCTCAACGTAGAAATAGTCGACCTAAGGTAATTTTTGTGAAAACTTGTGCGTTTCGTTTTGCTTTATCGGTACGTAACATAATATGTTTTTATTACGATTATGTATTACGACGTGATTTGGAATAACTTTTTTTTCTTGTTCATGCAATATTTTTTTCCTTATCCGCCGCCCCCTTTCATATGCCGCCCGGGGCCATGGCCCCCCCTGCCCCCCCCAAGCTACGCCACTGGGTCGAAAGAGGAAAAGTTGTATTGGCTGAAAATTTTTCGAAAAAATTCAAACTTCAAACTTAAATTAAAAGGATAAAATGATGACTTCATAAATTTTAAGCTAGCTTAAAAAATGCGCCAACTTCTCAGCTTTCATAATCATCGAAAAAAATTGGTACTTAATGGGGTACTGTTTCTAGAATCAGCATTTAAAGAGAGCAAGGTGGAAAAATTTCAGAATTGGACGTATGAGTATTTTTTTTTCTTTCACATTTTATGATCAACTTAGCCTCAGTAGGTTTGAAGACAGTGTTATCTTGCCGAAAAGTACAAAAAAGGCGCCAAGATTGACACATTTGGGGGTTTTGGAGCACCTGTAAGAGATGAGTTACAACTTGAAAAAATTATGCAGATATGCCTCATTTCTAAGGGGTTGCACAAGGAAACGGCCTTGAAGCGGCACAACTGTATCATTGGTTGGTAATTCGGATACCCCACAACACGAGGAATCCAAATTTTCCTTTTGGACGTCAATCGACGGGCCACCCTATACAGGGTGTCCCAAAAGGTTACGTAGCTGGGAAGGGGGGAGATAGGGGTGGTCACAAGGGTCACCAGAAAAATAGAAAAAAAATCTCTAATGGGTATTTAAAAAAAAAAGGCATTTTTTAAAAAACTAAAAATTTTACACCTCGTGGGGCTATTTTGCTAACTGTACCTACAAATATTGCTGAATTAGAAAAACAAATGCTGTTATGTAATTGTCAATAACCCTTTATCAAATTGAAATAAAGAAAACAATACATATCTAACCAGTATTTTAAAGAAAATTAAGTTCTTGTCCAGTCAAGGACTTAGCAATTACGATTTCAATCAACTTCCTCCAAGTGTACTGAAAAAAAAAGTACTATGCAACTCCGGCGAGTAACTTGAAAAGATAGGTAATTTTATTGCGATTCCAAAATGGTATAACACTTATTTGAAAAATTCATACTGGGACGTTTATAAAATAATTTTCGGGAACAATACCCCTGCAAAACAAAACATATCAATAAAACAATAGTCTCAAATTCGTACGCAAATACATTTTTAAATGTCTATTCCGTTCCTTTGATGTTGCTGTCCGTTATTCTCAAGATTGAAGTACAGTCATAGGTAGGGCATGCACCCGGGTTTACCCGGTTCTCAAAAACCCGGGAAAACCCGGGTTTTTTGATGATCTTGAGAACCGGTTCTGAATAATATGAAACCCGGTTCTCCCGGTTCCGACCAAAATATTAAAATGTAAAGTATTATTTATTTTTGCTGCGTTATTTTAACAAAGGACCATGGGTCTGGGAGTATGGAGTCTGGGTACAAGATTTTATATAGGGTTATTATTATCTCAAACGATAGAGCTTAAGACGTTGATCACTTTATAGTATGAGGAAAAAGTCGAAAAATATCTATAAACTAATGTTTTGCCAACTTGAAGTATGAAAAACACACCTTGTATGAAAAAATCTTGTAAACATGTTCCGACAGTCATGGGACCTATATCAATCGATAGCTATTCAAACGGCGAGTAGTTCACCCATAGACGCCGTTGTCAAAATCGAAGGCCAACTTGCCGTTAACCGACGACAAAAAAATTGCAAGTATCGGACTAGTCTGTAGATACGCTCCGACAGTCATGCGACCTATATCAATCGATAGCTATTCAAACGGCGAGTATTTCACCCATAGACGCCGTTGTCAAAATCGAAGGCCAACTTGTCGTTAATCGATGACAAAAAAATTGCAAGTATCGGACTAGTCTGTAGATATGCTCCGACAGTCGTGCGACCTATATCAATCGATAGCTACTCAAATGGCGAGTATTTCACCCATAGACGCCGTTGTCAAAATCGAAGGCCAACTTGCCGTTAATCGATGACAAAAAAATTGCAAGTATAGGACTAGTCTGTAGATATGCTCCGACAGTCGTGCGACCTATATCAGTCGATAGCTATTCAAACGGCGAGTATTTCACCTATAGAGGCCGTTGTCAAAATCGAAGGCCAACTTGCCGATAATCGACGACAAAAAAATTGCAAGTATTGGACTAGTCTGTAGATATGCTCCGACAGTCATGCGACCTATATCAATCGATAGCTATTCAAACGGCGAGTATTTCACCCATAGACGCCATTGTCAAAATCGAAGGCCAACTTGCCGTTAATCGACGTCAAAAAAATTGCAAGTACCGGACTAGTCTGTAGATATGCTCCGACAGTCATGCGACCTATATCAATCGATAGCTTTTCAAACGGCGAGAATTTCATTCATAGACGCCGTTGTCAAAATCGAAGGCCAACTTGCCGTTAACCGACGACAAAAAAATTGCAATTATCGGACTAGTCTGTAGATATGCTCCGACAGTCGTGCGACCTATTTCAATCGATAGCTATTCAAACGGCGAGTATTTCACCCAAAGACGCCGTTGTCAAAATCGAAGGCCAACTTGCCGTTAATCGACGTCAAAAAAATTGCAAGTACCGGACTAGTCTGTAGATATGCTCCTTACAAAAACACAAGGTACTTTTACAGTTACTTTTGTTTTATTTCGTGGCATGTAAATTTTTTCCGTGGTATTATAAAAGAACCGGGTAGAACCGGGTTACCCGGTTCTGAGCTCGATTTGGAACCGGGTTTCAAAAACTCGGAACCGGACTCGGTTCTGCATGCCCTAGTCATAGGTACCTCAAACACTCAAGTACAGTCTAGCTAGATCAACAGATCTACGCGAAAGTTGTAAAAATATGGAGTTTGATTTGGCCTAGACTGTACAAAAGCAAATATTGGTTGAAATAAATGGCTTACTTATCCATCTTAAAGCACATAAAATTAATTCCTTGAATAGGCAGGTACCCCTATCGTACCGTTAGACATGCGCAAGAACAATGAAACCAAACAAAACAAGTTTGGTGAATGAGAGAGACATGTAGAGAAAAAGTAGGTGTGCTATCTCTGATTAGTCAAATAGTCGGTCAGTACATTAAGCTCTCTCGTTTACTGCGCATCCTTTGTATTCGTTTGTGTTCATTTTGTACTAACAACTTTGCTTCGCTTTCTGGACTTGATTATTTCTTTGAGATTTGGACATTGTTTGAGATTTCTTCCAACGACACGGCTTTCCTAAGGACTATTAGTGTGTGATACAGTGCCACCATGCCAACCACGTACACTTTACTGGGGTGCTATAAAAGAAAAAGTTTATGGAAAACCCATCAGGGACTTGGCCGACTTGAGGGCGAGGATCACAGAGGCCGCGGAATCAATTAACAATAGAAGATTTGCTCGCCATATCTCCCGCTCATTTTTAAAACGATGTAGGGCGTGTATTTAGGTATGTTGGTGGTAGACATTTCGAGCATTTTATTTAAATAAATAATTACAATTTTGTTTTATTTTCGAGTTTCATTTAAAACCGCAACTGTCATGTAGTCTTAGACAAGGTAAGCTGTGACCGTTTTGAAACTAATTAACCAATCTTTTTTTGTATGGAGATAGTAATGATTATTAGAGTTATGAGTAAAGGTTATTTTCCCTGTCATAAGGTAAAGCTTGATCTGGTCTAGACTGTACTTGAGTGTTTGAGGTACCTATGACTGTACTCTTCTCCAATCCAATCTTGAGAATTATAACGGGCAGTAACATCAAAGGAACGGAATAGACATTTAAAAATGTATTTGCGTACGAATTTGAGACTATTGTTTTATTGATATGTTTTGTTTTGCAGGGGTATTGTTCCCGAAAATTATTTTTAAACGTCCCAGTATGAATTTTTCAAATAAGTGTTATACCATTTTGGAATCGCAATAAAATTACCTATCTTTTCAAGTTACTCGCCGGAGTTGCATAGTACTTTTTTTTTCAGTACCTACACTTGGAGGAAGTTGAGTGAAATTGTAATTGCTAAGTCCTTGACTGGACAAGAACTTAATTTTCTTTAAAATATTGGTTAGATATGTATTGTTTTCTTTATTTCAATTTGATAAAGGGTTATTGACAATTACATAACAGCATTTGTTTTTTTAATTCAGCAATATTTGTAGGTACAGTTAGCAAAATAGCACCACGAGGTGTAAAATTTTTAGTTTTTTAAAAAATGCCTTTTTTTTTTAAATACCAATTGGAGATTTTTTTTCTATTTTTCTGGTGACCCTTGTGACCACCCCTATCTCCCCCCTTCCCAGCTACGTAACCTTTTGGGACACCCTGTATAAATGGACTTGCATTCTTCAGTCTTTGACTAAGATATGGTTTATTTCAGTTACGTGACTGCACAGTTCGGAGGATATGGTTTTAAAGGTGAGTACGATCGATTTATTTTATTATTAATGTGGTTCAAACAAGCTTAACAATATGAAATCATAGGCTCCTAGTACCTTCGTTCTAGTTGGGTTCATTTCATTGAAACTTTATTTCCGCGCGGAATGTGTGACATTACGCGAGTGTGACAATCTGTGAAAGGGACATTTCCATAGTGTGACATTATGCAACGTTTCACACTGTTTTTCAGTATGCCCAAAGTGTTTGGATCTCGATGCATGTCCGTCACTGTCATCTGACACTTATGCTGACGAGGTTAAGTACCAAAAGTCCCTGGACAACAGCCTGTACCATTGGTACAGTTTGATCGTTTTTATTGCAGGTAACGTAACATGCTACGTGTTAGCACCTTTGAGTACCTATAGATATAAGTAGAATATATAAGGAGATGCCACATTTTTTTTTCATATACAAATGAGTTTATGACAGCGTGCCAAGTTTTTCATAGTTTTCTTGGTAGGTGACCTGTCAAACGATAAGAAATTCCATACAAAAATGTAGCCATTCTGCGCCAGACCAGGCACGCAGATCCAGACGGTACGGCACCTCCTTATATATTCTACACTCAAAGGTTAGCACGACAACAATGTCTCTTGACGTGGAGTGTAAATTGACGTCAAATGTTCCATCACATGGCACGGTAGCTAATGCTGCAATAGGGATGATGACTACAACCACAAAATGGCATTGTTATTAGTCTTTTAGGCTATTAAAAAAAATTTGAAGCACATTTTTTACCTGATCAAATACCTACATAAATAAATACAACGATACAAAGCATCAATGTTACAGAGTACGGAGTTTTGACGTCACTTTAAAGTAAAATTTGTACTCAAGCGTGACGTCACGAGGAACTAACAGTGTGTTGTGTATCTTTGTTATTCTTAGATAGAAAATAGGTTTTAAATACTTACAGTTCTAGGACTAAGTAAAGTCATTTTTGACGTTTTGTCTATAGCCGAAACGTAATTTATCCGACTTAGTTCTAGTCTGAGAATAGTTTTGTAATGGGGAATAGTGCCTAAATATCTTTTGGTACGCAAACGGAATAGCCCTCATTTCAGTCAATCGATAACAATTTATAGATAATAAATTAGATTTATGATGTTAAGATTGTAATTGCCGTGCCCTATTCGGGGTCCATAAAAGGTACTGTCAACTATTGTAATAACATCCTGTAAAACCTATGGTATGCAAAATAAAGAATTTGAATTTGAATAGTACCTCTATCAAAGTACATACTTAGTCGTTAAATAGGTACCCTATACGAAGAAACGGCCTAATTTTTGTCTCGTGAACTTTTCGTCACTTGATGAGAAGTATGGGTTTCGTAGGCGGTAGGCACGACAATTGACGTCAAAAGTGGCAAAAGTACAAGGTAAAGGAAAGCCATTCATATTAATTACTATCTGTTATAGGAATAATTATGTACCTTTTGTGGCGACTCATAGAATATTATTTAAATTGGATGTGGGAGGTAAACGAGAAGGAGATGAGGACTGCGTTCAGGTAAGTCCATATTTATCTCTTGTTGTATAGGACCTGTGTAAAGCCGGGTCTCTACCAAGCGCACGCGGTCGCGTAGCAGCCTCGCGAGGCTATACGCGGTCCGTGTGATCGTGCCTCTGGCCGTTCGGGCCCACGATTATGGCTCGGTCGAGCGGCTTCAGGTGGCTTCAGTGTGCGCTGATCGGGCGGTGTAGTGGACCGTACTGTTGTGCTCGCGAGCGGTTTGACTATGTATTATGATGAAGATATTATAGTCAACACGACTCAGAAGTGTAATCTCTATTGCCAGAAGCAGAGTGCTATACATCTTATATTATTGATGTAGGTACCTACCTATTATTTAAATTTTTGGTTTAGATAATTTGATTATTATTAATTGGTTTCATAGTCAAATACGTTGCCTGTTTTAATGAGGGAATGCATAGGTAGATTTGCAGTGTAGGTATGTTTCATATTTATTTCTTTAAAGGACAACGACGTTTGACGGTTCTCCCCCGTTCACGTCGACTTCTTGCAAATGCATGAAATATATACAATGGGCGATATATACTATAAAAACAGGATGGAAGTTGAGGGAGTTTCTGATCAGCTTGCTTATTATATGTTTCTTTGTAAGTACATTTCATTTATGAAGTAGTAAGAAAAAAAAATAACAGTACAAACCTTTTTTGTTTTGTGGTTAATAAATAAATACATAAACGCCGTAAACGGCCGGTATCTCGCGTTATATTGTCCTTATCACATTCGGACAGAAAATCTAGCAGAGAGATGGTGTCCGCATGATGTTTGAACGTGAAGAGGGACTGTACGGTTTGTATTGCAAAAAAAGAATAGGGTTAAACAAAAGATATTTGACAGTGTAAAATACTAAAATCTTAAATTTTGTCATAGCCAATTATTTTGTATCCAATATTTGATCCAAGAACTTTGATAGTGTAATATCACACTAAGTTGCCGTTCGCTTGTATGAAGCTTATAAATTCTTTTTATAATTAATATTCTTATAATATTGGTTTCAGTTTCTCCTGCAACCACTTATTATATTACTTCAACAAAAACTGTTACGCCCTTTAGGAAAACTGGATATTTACAGTTACAGTTTCTTACCTATGAAATACTTGGAGGCCGGCAATGCCTTATTGAACGGAATGCTAATCTTGGGGCTGGAGAAAGTAAGCCATTTGTATAAATATATTTGTAGGTATAACGCTAGTAGGAGGTTATTCTGATTTGTTGCGCTAGCTAATGCTGCTCCGCTAGCTGCGAATGCTTCGATAAACCTAAGTAAGTAGATACTTACTGTTATTCAAGCGCATTTAAAGCAACTATCCGCTGTAGTTCATTGGTGCTTTGACCGCGATTCTGATAAAATCCATAGTGTTCACATCGGGTGAAATGTCATTAAGACATAAGACATAAGACATTTATTTTCAAAAACAGTACAAATAAACACTGTGTGCGAAAAAATGCTAGTAACAGCTAACTTACAAACATAACTAACTAACTAACTAACTAACTAACTTACATTTACTTAGTTCCTCGAATATTTAGCGCCCTCGCCACGGTTATGCTCAAAATAATATCAAGACTATAATAAAGTTTCACCCCTAATGAAACAATGTACAATTTTAACACTTAAGTAGGTAAGTTCAGGTATCTGCGATACCTACAAGCGCTAAAGCCAAAGCACAGGCGGACGTTTTCTAAACGCGCGGTAGACGAGCGGGTTACTTACTCGCGTATATGCGATTCGAACGCAATCTTGTAAGAGCGTTTTCAGACTAGCGTTTATTTTCTGTGCGTGTAAGGTCGTTTCAACACACGCTCTTCAAAAACCGGACTCACGTAAACGGGCATATTTCGGCGTGTCGTCCGCTCGAACCGGTGGTGTCATGTCGTATCAACATGGACTAAATACGAGCTTAGAAGCGCGTCAACGCTTCTACGAGTTAAGCGTGTACAAAAAGGCGCGCCTATACGCCTACATGCGCTTCCAAAACGAACATAAAACAAACAACACAACATTTTGATAAGCTAGTATAAAACGTTAGTCTGAAAACGCCGCCTAAGTGACTTTGCGTTTTCTAAACGCCGCGCTGTGTTGTATGACTCCAAGCAGAGTCTGTTGTTAACTGCTGTAATTTTTTTATGTATCGTTTTTGGAAATGACTTATTTATTAAGTTAATTATACCTAAAACCTTGCCTTTTATGTACTACAGGTATGGTCCAACTGCGTCAAATGGTTTTGTCGGTCTGCTACCTACGTGTGCGAGGATGATTACGAACAGTCTTATGTAGTTAAATTATTTGGATTCTCTTTTTTTATCAACTTCACTTACATTTTCTTCGTTATGTTTCTTAAGGTATGTTTGTTATGTTTGCTATTTCTTCACGGCGAAAAAGACTCTTATTTTCTTAGTCTACTTCGCTATACTAAATAAACACAATTCATTGTGACATTTCAAAATTCAAATTAATTAAACCAATGAAATCAATTGAACTGTGGGAATTGGCCCTTAGTGATAAAATTAGATTTACGATGTCTACGGTAGGTAGGTATAGGTACTCTACCTATTTGTGTAAGACCTTGCCTTGCCTTGACACTCTATTTAGTCTGGTTTCCGGAATTTAACATGTGAAATATTTATCTAAAAATGTATTTTAGGGTGCCTTCTTCACATTCCCACTGGACGCAGACCGCTTTATATCAAAGAGTCCCCTACAACCCAGTATGATGCATTGTGGTTTGATCTCTTGTATTCACGAAGCTTACATCGCGGCAATTTTCACCTTCGTTGGAAAAACTGTTCTGTATGAAGCTCTTTACATTTACAAGTAAATACTTTTAGTAATTCTACTCATATTAAGTAAGTATAAAAAGTTTACGCCGACAGAAGGAAGATTGTTAGGACGAATGTTTAGAAATTATTCTTTGACGCAAACACTATCTACTAAACAGATTCTAATGAAATTTCGCAATATACGAGTATAGCAGAGAGCCAACTATCCTACTAAAAATAATGCGGATTCCAGTTCTATAACAATAGCACTTAGACATTAAACTTAGACCTACTTACATATAGCTCAACTGTTCCCGCTGCTGGGTAGAGTCACACTCACACCCTATTATGGATGTCACACCCTATTATATATAACACTACTAGCTGACCCGGCGAACTTCGTACCGCCTTAGCGTAGCTTTGATGCATTACTTTATTTTGTATAGCTGACCTATCTTATGTATTAGTAGTGAGTACCTTTTTTTTTTTCATAAGAACCTTCTCCTGTTAATAACGAACAGAACAAAAAAAGAATTAGCGAAATCGGTCCAGCCGTTCAGGCGTAATGCCGTGACCAAGGGAAATAGGGATTCATTTTTATACAGGGTGGCCCGTCGATTGACGTCCAAAAGGAAAATTTGGATTCCTCGTGTCGTGGGGTATCCGAATCACCCCCATGTATGTTCCGCGATTTTTTACGGTTTCCGAGTTATGACGTGTTTTCTGATTTTTTGAGATTTTTCAACCAATCATTTTAGCCTCTTAATTTAAGTTTGAAGATTTCGATGATTTTCCAGTCAATACAATTTTTCCTCTTCCGACCTACATTTCCCCAACTTTTATTAAAGTTACGAAGCTGAATATTTTATGCATAAAAGTACGGGTCATGAAGCATCTGATGCAAAAATAAAATTATGAAAAAGGCTTATACTTTTTTTTCTACGAACCTTTTTAGGGTGATTGGTTGAAAAAACTCAAAAAATCAGAAAACACGTCATAACTCGGAAACCGTAAAAAATCGCGGAACATACATGGGGGTGATTCGGATACCCCACGACACGAGGAATCCAAATTTTCCTTTTGGACGTCAATCGACGGGCCACCCTGTAATATAGACTGTATCTGTGACGCGAACCTCCTCTCTCTCTTCCCTCTCGAACGACTGTGCGCGCGCGACGAATAACAATCTGTTAAAATCAATTCTAAATAAAAACTGTTCATTCTAATTATTAGCTGGTTGTATATGATGTTAGATGGTTGAAGTTGCCCAATGACGTGCCGGGACCGGCGGAGCCAGAGCCAGCTCCCTCGGAAGACTCGGGGATAACGCAAGACCCGTCGCGTAAGAAGCAGCGCGTGCCCTACGACGACGAGAACGTGCCGAGTTGGGAGCGCGAATTCGGATTGCTGCCCTGCGATACGGATCTTATTTACAACAAGTTTAACTACATCTGTGGGTATATATGTATATACAGATAGACTTTACGTAGGCGTACAGGCGGCTTATAAAACCATGCCTTGTCGTATTTGTGGACCACATATCTTGTCGACACAGCCCCCTATACCTAAGTTCTTATTTAAAATAAGTTTAGTTATAACGACGCTCGACTAATAGATACCTACGCTAAAAACTTGTAGTGGTGTTCTAGAATTAGTAGGTACCTTAAATTGTACATTTGCTGCGAAGGTGAAATATACGAAAAATGACAATTTAAGCACTAGGCTAACCTACCTATGTAAAACGACTTAGTCTGTTTTTTTAATACCAACTTTACATTTCAGTTCTGCAACTCTGTTTTGCCACATTCTTTGCTTGGATTTTTCCTTTGGGAACGATAATAATTTTCGTACTAAACATTTGGGAAATGAGGTAAGCAAATGCAATCTTTCTCTTATATTTTCATCACAACTAAGTTTTTTGTAGTTGTACCTATTAAAAAGATGCTTTGACGAAAGACATCGGTAGAGTGCTTTTCAATACAGTTTAAATACAGATATTAGGATGAAGGGACAGAGCTTGTGCCTTGTGGAAACAACCGTATTCCTTGGTATTACTCTCGATTCCAAATTACAATGGGGCCCCCATATTGACAAGTTAGCGGATACCTAAGCTCAGTTCTGCAGCTTTTGCAGTAAAAAAAAATAAGAAACCTGACAGATGTTCAAACTGCCAGGCTAGTTTACTTCAGTTACTTCCATAGTCTGATGTCCTACGGCATTTTGCTGTGGGGGCATGCCGCTGATTCTGAGCGCATCTTTATTCTGCAGAAGCGAGCTATTTGTTAGGATTATGGTATAATAAATAACTAAATGAGATTTAATATGCAAAAATGAATGCTTGTAATTTACAAATTATTAAATATAAGTATAGTTATTTTATTTTTATGTTAAAATGAAACTAAACGCTTTTCTCAATATTTTTGTTATTGAAACGAAACGCTTGGTAAAGCGCGGGAAAGGGAACAAGTGTCAGATTGACATTAGCAAGAAAACGAAAAACAGGGAAATCAATTTGATATTAACGAAATGTATTGTTATTTGAAGATAAAACATGATTTGGATATTTAATTATTGACACGATTGTGGTGCAGTGTATTTAAGATGAGTATACTTTCATACTTTTCCTTATTAGTGTTGTTAAAGTTCATAAATGTAATCTGTATGTAACTATTGGTTTAAAAGAAGATAACATTTGACGTAGGGCCCTGTGCCGGAGGTTTCTTGCCGCTTTCTTCCTACCGGCTATACAGGAGTGACGCGGTAGTAGTTTTAGATAAATGCCTTTTCATTTCAATAAAACCTAACCTTTGAAATCTATTCAAGTTGTTTCATTTACTATGTAGGTAAGCTCCTATAAAACCTGAATTATTACATGGTGTTTCTTATATATTCGATCTATTTATAAACTAGGTCCCAGGAAATCTCTAAGGGATGTTTTTAAGAATATTGACATATTATCACTAGCATCACAATTAGTGCTGCAAAAGACTATAGGCTTTTAGGCCTTTTTTTAAGACTAGCCTAAGAAATAACTAGCCTAGTAGGCTAAAAACCTATTCAGCCTTTTAGTTCCAGCGGCTAACCTAGAGTTAAGCCTTTTGGTTAAAAGCCTAAAGGCCTAAAAACAGGCCTAACCTTGTTTAAGGCTAATTAATAAAATAAGACTACGAAGCCTATGAAGCTCTTAGGCCTATAAGGTTATTTAGGCTATTAGGCTATAAAACCAAGTCGGACCTACATACCTAACTACTGTAAATATAATATTAAAAATAACTAAGTAGGTACTACTAACTATAAATTAGTTAGTATGATTAGTTAGTAGTGAAAATTTTAACTCTCTAGCTAATATAAATGTTCATGTGATACAGCCTGTTGGACGGATGGATGGACAGAGTGTTACGGGTCGACAACTAGATGTAGAATAAAACACTGGCACCGGTAGGTAGGTAAATAAGTAAACTCTATTCGATAAAACAACAAAAGAAAAGGCTAATGCCTATGTATATATATAACATATATATACATAGGCAAGAATATTACTGAAGTGCGCTCTGATATTAGCACTGTTAAATCGCAATATAATGAGCTTGCGCAAAATATGAATCAACTTAAAAGCGAACAATCGCGGGTTTCCGTTCAATTTTCTGAAATTAAAACGTCCTTTGAGTTTACCTCTGACTGCGTCAGGGACTTCGATGCTCGTCTCACCAAAACAGAAAAGGCTGTTAAAAATCCTCAAAAATCAGAATTGGAGCTTCAATCATTAAAATTAACAGTGAAGAAGTTGCAATACGAGTTACGCCAACAACAGCAAAATGAAAGACAGCAAAATCTGGAAGTAATTGGAGTCCCGGAATCTAATACTGAAGACTTATACGAGACCACTATTCAGCTCGCTAAACTGGCCGGCGTTGATTTAACTCGCGGCAGAATAATTCATGCTACAAGAATACAACCACAAGTCAAAGTGGCTGGTCGCCCAAAAACCATTATTATCAAATTCAGGAACCGCTTTGACAAAGACAACATTCTGGTTGGTCTACGAAAAAAGAAGTTATCCACTCTAGACATTCATATGTCTGGCGAGTCTAAGCGCATCTATATTAACGAACATTTGACGGTAGCGAATAAACAACTTTATAAAAAATGTCGAGAAGTTGCTGCAGCAAAGGGATTTAAGTATTGCTGGATAAGAAACTGTCGTATTTTTTTAAGAAGAAACGAAACTTCGCCTATCACACACATAAAAGACGAGTCGGACCTAGGGAAATTGCACTGATCCTTTTTTTAAATCCATACATACATTTGCTTAAATTTGAATTTGATTGTATAATGCTGATAAGACTTAAGAAACTGAATCACTTAAACTATAACTTGATTATGCACAAGAAATTTCAATTAACGGTAATCACAACACAAAAACTTTATAAGATATTGACTGAGCCGATTGCCACCTGTTCATCTTCACTTGACCACTATTATTTTTTAACATTATTTCCTAATTATATGTATTTTTATCTCATAAACACTTACAAATACAAATCATATCGTATAACCTACATAATTATATTTTTACCTAAACTAGCAAATAACATCTCGCTCACTCAATGACACAAAATAGTTTAAATATATATTATCAAAACGTTCGCGGCTTAAGGACAAAAACTCATCAATGCTATAATAATATACTTTCAAATAGATATGACATCATAGTTCTAGTCGAAACATGGTTATGTGACGGTATTTTTGACAGCGAATTCTGTGATCCTCGTTACGATGTGTTTCGATGCGACAGGGACCTGATCGCTACTCAGAAAAAAATAGGAGGTGGCTGCCTAGTGTGCGTACGCCGAGAATTGCACGCTTACCGCCGTGATATACCTACCCGGTGCAGTCCAACAGAAATACTTCATATTATATTACCGGCCGAGGCATTGCTATCAAAAAATGATTTAAATATTTTTGTTGCTTACATTAGATGTGAGGATCATACAAAACGGCTAGATATTATTAACATACACACATTATTACAAAGTATATTCACGGAAAATTCCGTAGCTTTTGACAACAGAAACTATTTAATAGTCGGAGACTTCAATCTTCCATTTATTGAGTGGTCTAACAACATCCCTAGCGTTAACCAAAGTAAAAGTACGGCTGAAATTCGGGAACTGGTAGTTAATATGCTTGATTTATTATCAATTTATAACCTAGTACAGTTTAATCACACAAAGAATGCAACCGGAAATATTTTAGACTTAGTTTTTTGTAATTTTGAAGTTACACTGAACACAACTGACTTGCCACTGGTGAATATAGATCCTGCGCATCCGCCGTTGTGTATCGACGCCTCAGAAATCAAACTGCCATCACTTGTCAGCTCGAGAATTCGTAAAATGTTGTTCTATAAAGGGGATTACGCAAGTATAAATCATAATTTGATTGGGAATTTGAATTTTCCAATCGGGATGTAAACGACTCCGTCAATTTTCTTTACCACCAATTGCGATTAAACATAGAAGCACACATCCCTTCGATTGAGGAAGACTTTAATAAAAGACACCAATATCCCATATGGTATACTCCTAGCTTAAAAAAAATAATACTCAATAAAGATAAAGCACACAAAAAGTGGAAACGATTTGGGAATAAAAGAGATTATGTCGAATTTTCGATCTTGAGGGAGCGGTACCATCGCGTGCACACAGCATGTTATAATAAATATATTTATAACTCTCAACAATCCTTAAGTAAAAATCCGAAGGCTTTTTGGTCATACGCAAAATCTAGAAGAGGGACTAGTAACTATCCTAACATTTTCAAATATGGTGACAAAATTTTACGTACAGGTGAAGAAATTACGGATGGCTTTAACCAATTCTTTCATAACATGTTCTCTTTACCTGCTGACAGTTATCCTATAAGAAACCTTCCATGCCCACAAAATTCGTCTACAAATAATATCGGAACGATATTTATAACACAACCTAAAGTTCTCTCCTTGTTGCATAAACTAGATATAAAAGGAGCAGGATGTGACGATTTTCCCCCAATTTTTATAAAGCGCTGTGCAGATTATCTCGCACCTCCATTAAGTCTTTTATTCAACAAGTCCATTTCTGAAGGTTCCTTTCCTAATGTTTGGAAACAAGCAAAGATTGTTCCTGTACACAAAAAAACGTAGAGTAGTAACGTAGGTAACGTAGAGAACTACAGACCTATTTCTATTCTCAATATATTTGGCAAAACTTTTGAAAAAGCAGTTTTTGATGTCATCTACCCTATTCTTTCTGTCAATATTCCAGTGCAGCAGCATGGTTTTATGCAAGGACGTTCTACTACCACAAACCTGACTCTGTTTGCCAAGTATATTCGGGATAATATTGAATATGGAAAACAAATAGATGTAGTATATACAGATTTTGAAAAGGCGTTTGATCGCGTTGATCATCACATCCTGTTAGCAAAACTTAGTAAACTAGGTATACACGGTGATTTATTGCGGTGGATCGAATCGTACTTGGCAAACAGATCGCAGGCAGTGGTATTGGGGGGTTTTAGGTCGGACTTTGTTAAAATCCCATCAGGCGTTCCCCAAGGGTCCCATCTTGGACCCCTTTTTTTATAATGTGTACCTATATGATGTATATGCATCCATATCTCACTCAAAATTTTTGATGTACGCTGATGACACTAAAATATTTCTCAATGTGGACTCATATGAAGATACCTTAAAACTACAGCATGATTTAAACCAACTATCACATTACTATCAAAATAATAGAATATCTGTCAACGTAAGAAAATGCCAAGTAATTACATTTACTCGTAAACGTCGCCCTATAATTACAACTTACTATTTAAATAACTGTCCACTCGAGCGTGTTGACCAAATTCGTGATCTTGGACTTCATCTAGACACTAAATTTGCATTTGATCACCATATCGACGTAATAACAAATAAAGCCCTTAAATCTCTTGGCTTTATTATGCGCATATGTTCTCCTTTCCGCAATAGAAATTGTATAAAAACTGTCTACTTTGCATATGCTCGCAGTATTCTTGAATTTGGTTCCAATTCCAACATATGGTCTCCTCATTACGCTCTCTACATAAACCGGATTGAGAAAATACAAAAACGCTTCATACGGTTTCTCGATTTTAAAATTAATAACAAAACTACAAATTATCAAAACAGCTGTAGATCTAATCATATGTTATCCCTTGAAAACAGAAGAAAATTACTTGATATGATGCTGCTGTATGATTTATTAAATTCTAAACTGGACTGCTCGGAGTTAGTAGGAGAACTTGGTCTCCGTGTCCCTACGCGTCGCACACGTCACACCCATTTATTGCATACCTCTGTTCATCGTACTAATTATGGCCGCAACGAAACCCTCACCCGCATATCGACTATTTACAATAATATTTTTAATAGCATAGACCCCTTTATGTATACTAAGAAACAGTTCAAAAATTTGATTATTAAGCAACTAAAGTAGCAAAGTCATGTTTTAAGTATTTTATTTATGATGTTTTTGGTATTTTTAGTAATTTAATAATTAATTTAGTACCTACTTACACAGATTAAATAACCACTTAATAAATATGTACACAAACTTAATTATTTTCTTTTGTAGGTATATATTAAAAAAGCAAACTCTTCTATGTAGGTAGGTGGCACTCGGTTCGGTCCTCTTATAATGTTCCAATACGTATTCTACCTACTCACACATTAGTACTGTGCATTCTCATTCACTTTATTCTTTGTTCGTAAAGTTTCGCATTTGCAATAACTTGTTGTTTCTGTTATTATTAATTCATTGAAAATGAAAATGAAAATGAAAAGTGTTTTATTCAAAAATAGGCAAAATTCATTACACTTTTTTGATGTCACTTTTTTAATCTAAAACTACTGCCGGTTCACTACCTGTATAGCCGAGAGGAAGAAGACGGCAAGAAACCTTCGGCACAGGGCCCTACGTTATGTGCAATATATCTTTTTTTTTTTTAAATCGAGACTTATATACAATTACATGTTGACTTAACTTGTTATCACAGTAATTTACATGAATATCACAGTACGAGTAGTTTGTTTTACATAAATTTTTAACTCTGCAGCATCCAAAATAAACCAAAAGATGTTAATAGGCACTTAAAAAGTAAAAAGCTTAGCTTGATAAAAACCGCATAACATGACCAGCCACCACAGCAGCACCTTCACACAGGTCTCAACGCATGTGCCAGCCATCAACCCCTTCCACATATTTTAGGGAAGTAAGCGACCCGACACACAGCGCCACCACTGCAGTGGCGTAAGCAAGCATGACATGTCACACGTTTCGCCTAGTAAAAGGTTTAGTTAAATGCAGCAGACCTAAAGATTTTATGTACTTAATACATTATGTACTTAATACACTATGCTCAATTCTAAATCGAGGTAGTCTGTTATTGGCTTCACTAGTATCTAAGATAAGACTTTGTAAAATCTACTTCTTATGTAAGCTGTTGATTACCCAAATATAAATAAATAAAATAAAAAATAAACTAAAGACTTAACTAAATTAAAAATAGGTAAATAACTATCCACTAAGTCTAAGATTCCTATATAAAGAAGGGCGTCAGGAGAGTTTTCATAGGTTCTCTGCCAAACCTCTTGCCGACTAACTGGAGCTCAGGGATTTAATAACTTCAGATAAAAGGCGTTTCGTTAGGCTATAACAATAAAATGAATATAAGAATATTGAACGCCCTGCTACTGACTGGATATAAAAATAATAAGTAAACACTTACCCCTATACTGCAGCAACACAAAATATAAATAAAATAAGCTTTACTGTTAGCTATTAATAAAATAATAATTTCGACAATGGCGGTAGTTGCTAGATACGAATACATGGTGTCCGCCTCAGACGAGCAACATTGCGGAAGTGTCTCAACTAACATGCAAATTGTTACGAGAAATTTCAAAAAACTATAAAGTCATAAATGTCCGGCGTGGATTCGAACTCGGTGTCTTGAGAGTAAACTGCGCTTACTCAACCACTAGGCCAGCGCTTCACTTAGAATGGCCGACGAAATACCGCAATACATACAAGACGAGAGGACGAGTTGCCCTTATCCGCTCAAGCACAGTATAACGAGAGGGACAGACGGACAAAAAACAGACAGAAAACTAATCGGTAAAAATGGTCCGTCATACTGCAAACAAATAAATTATAAAGACTACAGTAGGACTGTAAAAAAAGCCTAAGCCTAGGCGTAGGCCTAGGCTTTTTTAATGCCTACTTCTTAAAATGGCTATAGGCTTTTTAAAGCCTACTACTTTTAAAATGGCTGTAGGCTTTTAAAAATGACGAAGCCTTTAAAGGCCTATTTTACTTGTCTAGTCTCAAAAAGGACTCGATAGGCTGAAATTTAAGCCTTAAAGCCTATAGTCCTTTGCAGCACTAATCACAATACATCTTCTCAAATACAGGGTGGCCCGTCGATTCACGTCCAAAAGGAAAATTTGGATTTCTGGTGTCGTGGGGTATCCGAATCACCCCCATGTATGTTCCGCGATTTTTTACGGTTTCCGAGTTGTCATAACGTGCTGCTTCAAGGCCGTTTTCTTGTGCAACCCCGTAGAAATGATGCATATCTGCATAATTTTCTCAAGTTGTAACTCATCTCTTAGAGGTCCTCCAAAACCCCCAAATGTGTCAATCTTGGCCCCTTTTTGTACTTTTCGGTAAGATAATACTGTCTTTAAACCTACTGAGGTTTAGGTGATCATAAAATATGAAAGAAAAAAAAATTACTCAAACGTCCAATTCTGAAATTTTTCCACCTTGCTCTCTTTAAAGACTGATTCTAGCAAAAGCACCCCATTGAGTACCAATTTTTTTCGTTGATTATGAAAGCTGAAGAGTTGGCGCATTTTTTGAGCTAGCTTAAAATCCATGAAGTCGTCATTTTAACCTCTTAATTTAAGTTTGAAGATTTCGATGATTTTTCAGTCAATACAATTTTTCTCTTCCGACCTACATTTCCCCAACTTTTATTAAAGTTACGAAGCTGAATATTTTATGCATAAAAGTTCGGGTCATGAAGCATCCGATGCAAAAATAAAATTATGAAAAAGTGTAGTACTTTTTTTTCTACGAACCTTTTTAGGGTCGTTGGTTGAAAAATCTCAAAAAATCAGAAAACACGTCATAACTCGGAAACCGTAAAAAATCGCGGAACATACATGGGGGTGATTCGGATACTCCACGACACGAGGAATCCAAATTTTCCTTTTGGACGTCAATCGACGGGCCACCCTGTATAATGTACTTATACACAAAAAATTCTAAATCAATTTAAACAACTAAGTGATATAGGTACATACCTACTGTTAATACTAGAAATAGGGATAAATTAGTGCCCCATGCTAGTCGACTAAACAAAGTAAACAAATCGTTTGTGAGTCAATGTATACGCTTTTACAACAAGATCCCTGCTAGCATACGTGAACTAACCCCCAATAAATTTAAGATTATTGTTAAACAAAAACTTAGTAAAAAAGGTTATTATAAAATCAACGATTATCTAGATGACTCAAATCCATGGGATTGACCTGCTCTTCTGTCAAGCTGTCTCTATGTAGCATAATTATTGAAAAGTTAATTTTAATGTTTGTATCTAAGTGTTTTTATCTTAGAATTTGTAATACCAAATTTGAAAAGAGCAACCCAACAGAGTTTCTTGCTAGATTCTTCTCTGGGGAAAACTGCACTCTTGCGAATCTAGCATTAACTTTAAAAAATGACCCGTCTTAAGTGATGTCAAACTCGTCCTACAAGATTAAATAAACATTTCATTTCACGAAAGAAGTCCCCCGGATATTTTTGGAACTAAATTTGATAGGTCTATTTTCCCTATTTTCTGACCTTTTCCCTGATATTAGGTAGAAAACCCCTTACTTATCTTAATAAAAATACACTTTTTACATAACAGAAATATAGCTTAGTAGACAATTTTATCAAAATATATACCAACCTACTCATGGAATGACCAGAACAGTCGAATTAAGCAGGAAATAATATTAATTAATAAATTACAATTGAAATAAACATAATATAGGTAGATGTTGTAGTCATAAATGGCAACATTATCAATTTTGACATGAAATACAGCGCCGCGGCTAGGGGACTTCTTCCGTGAAAAGGATTCTAATTGATATGTGTAAGGTGGTGGTTGACGGAACTGGTGCTGCACCGACGACGACCACTGGTGCCGGAGCAGTGGGGGCTGGGCACGTGGCGCAAAGTGCTGTGGGTGCTGCCGTACGTTGCCGCTACGCTCAATGTGAGTCCTTGTTTACGCAGCATTATTGGCGCGTGTGACAGACGTTCTGCTTATGTAGTTAGGCTTTATCTCATAATATGCGGTTGTATGGAGTTTCACGAGCCCTTTTCTGCAGATTAGGTTAAAAGAAACTATATTTATCCTCCGTTACTTCGACAACGACACCAATCAAATATTTCCTAATATTGATTCAAGTGTAATTTTGAACGAGCAATGACAAGATTTTGTGTATTCCACAGATTATCGGAATATCTCGTAACTCAGTGACAATCATCGCTAAATTCATGGGGCGATTCACCCATAATCCCAAAGCCTGGAAGGAAGGACAGCATTACTTCTCTGTTGAAAATTTAATGTACACTTTTAATAACGTAAGATTGAAAATTATGATTTTTAACGGCCGCATCAATTTTAAATACTTATTTAGGGGACGGAATTATTAAATACTGACATCCAGTATTAAAGATATCATTATAATAGAAAGTAGTAAGTAGTAAAAACTAGGTACATTTTTTATCATGTTTTCTCTTTGTCTCTTTGAATCACATAATTGAACAATTCAAGAAATTATTCGTCGTCTAACACGAGGTCCGGTTCTTGTAAGAGATTTAATACCTCAATTGGTATTAGCTTTTCTTGTTTTATTTTTAATAATCGGATATTCGATATAACCCGACTGGAAGAAATGAACAAGATTGAATAAATATCAATATTTTTGATAGAGGCACTGTAACCTACACATGACTGACCAAAGCGTGATAAAAATCAAATAATAAAATGTTTTTTACCTGATCAAATACATAAATAAATACAAAGATACAGATACAACGCAGGAATATGTTTCAGCCCGTACGATACGCGTCCATCTTGGTTAGGTGCTCACAAATTATCGGACGCGTCTGTAAGTGGTGTCTTTACAATGTATAAATAAAATAATTATGTTCAATTAGTGGTTTATCTGAGTCCTGCAACCAGCTCAGGTGCTGGTGACCCCCATGATCGCCCCCCCTGGATCCGCCGTAGCCTATATATTAAAATTAACCCTGTTTAATTTTAGATAAAGTTCAATTTTTTTTTAATCTTTGAACAAGGGAAAAAACTCGAAAAAAAAAATCAATCCTAACTTTAATTTTGAAACATCAAAACCTAAACAAAACAACATTTTTTAAAAATAAAATTCGCTTAAGCTTCTGTTGACACTTCTGCAGCGGTTCTGCATACTCAAAATAAGGGTGTTAAATGTCCTGTTGTGGAATACTGTGCCTAGTTCCGCTAGGATGCAAGAAAAGCTGGTTTTTATGCACAATGTCTTTAGGGAAAGTTCCTAAGACTCTTCTAGGATTTAGGTCAGGGGATTGTGAAGGCAAGTCTTTAGCTTGGATATCATGCAGTTGTAACCAACTTGTAACAATAAGCGCCCTATGGAGACAGGCATCTTCGTGCATTAACTGAAAATGTTGTCCCATTTGCTGTCTGTGGGGCAAGATTACATACTCTAGTCTCACCTTATTACATTAATATTTTTTATTATTAGGTTTTTAATAATTTCATCCCCCTAAATGTTTGAAATTGATCAGTGTGGGCCGTCTGCGATTTCATGCGCTTTTATCGTCATATTCCTAATATGTTTAACCCCAATTTCCTATTAACTTTAAATAAACATATCAAGAGCAAGCTTGAAAAGTGTAAGCAAAGGGTTAGAACTAATTAATTGAATGCTTTTGAATTTTGTTTTTTACTTTAATAAAAAGTTTCCTGCTGAATCGAGACTTCTCCTGTGCTTTACCTTAACGTGATTTTTTCGTAATTCAAGAATGAAATCCATGTTTGTTTTGGCTTTTATGTGCTCGCATAGCATAGAACTAAATCTGGAACTAATTATTCAGCGTGATCAACTTATTAAAAAAATACCCGCTGACTGGAGGTTTCGGTTTAACTATCATTTATTCTGAAAATAATGCGGAACAAATTCGAGTTCTATAACCATTCGACAGCACAAAGAGACAGCCATATTATTTATAGGACTTAGAGCTATAGCTCAATTGTTCCCGCTGGCTAATCACATCTGAGCTGGCCCTTATAAGTACCTAGATGTATTTAGAATAATGGTATGAAAGGCATTAATCTGTTACATTCCAGGAATCCTAGAACAATAGAAGATGTATTGTGTCTATTATATTATACAATAGAAAATGTATTGACCAAGCTATTAATACAAAAAGTTTAGGTTACGGTTATTTTTTTTTATGACAATCCAGTAAATAGGTCTGTGACAAGAGCTAATGTGGATCACATTTAATAAAATATTCATATACTTAAGTAAAAAATATCTGTTTGCATTGAAGATACATTTTCGAAACGCTTAACGTAACGGGCACCTGTATATTTTAAAATTACCTATACTTTTTGTCCATTCAGTTACTTAAACTTAGGCCTTGTAAACTTAGATTTTTAGGACTTTTAAAATTTAGGCCTTTCGTCAATTGGCATTATTAACAACTTTAGAGATTGTATTACGTAACCGTTTTAATAACCGTTTTAAGTACCTTACTTACTGGTTACATGTTTTAATTAGGATGAAATGGACCGGCAGTATGCTGATCGGGGTACAAGTTCTAGTGGTTGGTTTTGGGGAATCTTTGGCGAAAGCGCCAAGTTCACTTGCCATAGTCCCGGTAAGAACACATTGTTTTTATGTAGTAGAAGCAGCCAGTGCTTATAACAACATCCATCTGTCCGTCCGCACAAACACTTTTATGATACTACTAGAGGTTGCCAGTGACTTCTAACGCATTTATTTTTTGGCATATCTTTTAGAAAACACAGAATATCCGACAGAGGGATTTGAATGACCAATTAAATAAAGTGATAATATATTATAGTATATTTTTGTTTACTTTGAATTGTACATTTCAGTAAAGAATGTAAGTGCCTATTTAAATACCTATTGAACGTATTTTTTAAAACTTTATTTTATATTTTCAGGACAGTATTTTAACGGGAAATATGAGTATAGGATCAACGGAACTGGAGTTAAGGTTTCAAAAGAAAGAAACTTTATAACTCCTTATGATCGCACAAATCTTGTAGACTTGTGGTACGTCAAATGGCACTACGCAATGTTCGTGTTAGCAGCGCAGGTGTGTGTATTATCTATTTATGTAAATAAAGCCTACGTCTACGTACCTAGGTAACCATAGAATATTTACTTATACCTAAACTGTGTCCACAAAGAGCAGCATGATGTGTGTTGAGGCTTTCTGCCAACACGACGTCCTAACCTTATTGTTTTTCATGTTGTAATACAAACAAATGTGAATTTTAAATGATAAGTACAAATATTACTACCTACTTTACTAAAAAAAAGCATAGAAATATATGAAAAATGAATGTTTGTTTTAGTAGAGTTAATTGAGCTGAGTGTCTCTTGACGACCGAGCTGGTGCAATGGTCACCATGCCGGACCGCTAGTCTGAGGGTCCTGGCTTCGAGTCCCAGCTGGCAGAGATTAACTTTGTCTGCTTCAGGTCGTGTAGTCCCAGATGCCTGTTGAAGTTGTATATAAAATATTGGGATATTTTATCCCAAAAGGCCCGTGACGTCTAATACTAGTACCTATTAGCATCACGGATTTGCTGGTTTTCACTTTAAGACGTTACGGGCCTGTTGGGATAAAAAAAATCCCATAAGTCGTAACTGGTCAACTTTAACGGTGTATCTGGGACTACACGCTTAAGATGTGGATGTTGTTTGCATGACTTTGTGTAATGTCCTCCCCGCGGCACTGGGATGGTGCGGTACTATATTCGTGTATTGCAGTTACTGGTGATACTGCTGGGCATGTTTCTGCATCACGTGTTCCCGCGGAGTATCGAGAGCGTGGAAGATGCGACGACGGTGGAGCGAGCCGCCAGGTTCTACCGCGCGCGCCGCTACGCCCGGAGACAGGACTCGGCGGCGCAAACTGCCCACGACCAACCGGAGGAGGGATCAATGACACCCCCTTAATTCATCCGAAGATATGGAAGTGACACGTTACATTTAGGTAATTGCTCATCTGAACCAATCGGCACCCACTCAGCACCGCCTCGTTGCGGCGTCCACTCATTGTCGACAGGTGGTCCACGGGTGGACATCGCGTTATTCATCACTAAACCTCGCATGGCCAATCAGTGGATCGGGCGCGGTCAACGCGTCAACGCCGCGTGGTCAACGATTGGATTCCGTTTGTTCAGCGAATATTGATTAAAATAACAGCTGTCACTCCCGGGCAGCGCGCGGTCCACTCGGGATCGCCTGCCGTCACCGCGCGTACCGACTGCACCCGAGGCGATCCGGTGACGCTACGAAGTTGGTGTAGTGAGCGTATATCCATACAAGTCCACTAACCGTACGAGTTTAGGCGGTGCGGAGTGGGTGCCGGGGCTATAATGAGCTATGACCTTTACAATCCGCCACCCTCATTTAAAACTCCTATTTTAACCCAAAATGCTTGATCGCAATGGCACGCCGGTCACTTCATATCAAATATACCAATGTGTTCACATCGGATGCCACGTACGATCTAAACTACGTCTCTACGCATGCGCATTTCTGCGTAAACTAGCCCTTAAGTTGCTTGGAAGAAATGGCTGTAGTTCAAGATTACCTATTTCTGTAAGAATTTGATTTTTAAGTTTTAAGTATTTTAGTTTGTTGTTGTAATAACTTAAATGAAGATAAGTGTTTAGTTAATTTCTGTTACTGTTTAAAACTTAATAAACAGATTAATTATTTCTGAGTCTTTTCTTATAATTCATTTATTTCGAAAAGAAAATATTTCGAAAAGATTGCGCACAAAAATTAAATAGGTAGACTTTAATGACCTTGTTACACATACAAATATGATTATAAAGTTTCTCATGTGTTCTGTTTAAAATTGGAATTTAAATATAATTAAACAAGTACATAATTAATTATCACATAATTATGATTATGAAAATACCTTTAATTATCTTAGTGAGTTAGTACTGTATGCAGTGAGGTAAATAACACTGGACGCCAAAACGGAAAAAATACTAGCTTCTTTCCTTGATACTCCACTTCTTTGCACCTGAAAATATAAATAGATACTTACAATCACTTTTTTGAAAACTGATTAAAGTTTACTAACGACGGACTTAGACGCTTAAGTCCGTCTGGGGGCTTAGCACGGCATGCCGCGACAATTATCTCACGTATGCTGTCCTTATCGTATTTAAAACTATAGACAGCGACGTTAGCGTGACAAACGCATGACAACGTCTTGTCACGGAGTGCCATGCTAAGCTAGCATATCATGCACTACAGAAAGCTTAGCATACGTGCCGCGACAATTATCTCACGTTATGCTGTCCTTATCAGATTTAAAACTATGGACAGAGATGTAAGCGTGACAAACCCATGACAACGTCTTGTCACGGAGTGCATGCTAAGCTAGCTGGGGATTTCAAACTTTACAACAGACAGACAAATACATCTAAAATAACTATGATTACGTAATCCGATAATTAACAGGATAGTTAAAACTCAACACAGGCAACAAATGAAAACATAGAAACACAGGTTCAAGTCTATGTACCAGTACCTCACTAGTACAATTCTAGTACTGCTTATTTAAAATAGCCTCAGTTGTGTGTCGGCAGAGTGTCTATGGCATTTTTTTGACACATTTGATATTCTGCTAATCAATGGCATAATCAATGGCTTACACTGAATAAGACTAATTGCGACCAAATGTGTCAAAAACTGCCATTGTCACTCTGCCGATACACAAGTGAGGCCCTAGTGCTGCAAAGGACTTTAGGCTTTTAGGCCCTAATTTCAACCTATCGAGTCCTTTTTGAGACTAGACAAGTAAAATAGGCCTTTTAAGGCCTTGTCATTTTTAAAAGCCTACAGCCATTTGTAAAGTTTTAAAAAGCCTTTAAAAAAGGCTTTAAAAAGCCTAGGCCTACGCCTGAGCTTAGGCTTTTTTTACAGTCTCACTGTAGTCTTTATAATTTATTTGTTTGTAGTTTGACGGACCATTTTTTACCGATTAGTTTTCTGTCTGTTTTTTGTCCATCTGTCCGTCTGTCTATCCATCCGTCCGTCTGTCTATCCATCCGTCCACCAGGCTGTATCACATGAAGCGTTATATTAACTACAGCGTTGAAATTTTCACTACTAACTAATACTACTAACTAATTTATAGTTAGTAGTACCTACTTAGTTATTTTCAATATTATTTTTACAGTAGTTAGGTATGTAGGTCCGACTTGGTTTTATAGCCTAATAGCCTAAATAACCTTATAAGCCTTAGCGCTTCATAGGCTTTGCAGTCTTATTTTATTATTAAGCCTTAAACAAGGTTAGGCCTATTTTTAGGCCTTCAGGCTTTTAACCAAAAAGCTTGAATAGGCTTAACTCTTGGTTAGCCGCTGGAACTAAAAGGCTGAATAGGTTTTTGCCTACTAGGCTAGTTATTTCTTAGGCTAGTCTTAAAAAAGGCCTAAAAGCCTATAGCACCTTTGCCGCACTAACTGAGGCTATTTTAGCAGACTTTTCCCAGTTCGATAGCGGTCCCATGGCAACTGACGCAACAGATGCAGTTCCAAAGTCTACCTTTAGAGGGAATCGAACACAACCTCTGCGCTGCGGAAGGGACAATAAACTTACAACGTCCGTGATCCAGTTGGTGTAGCTTGCGACCCTGGCGCTGACCCCCGGAAACAGCGGCTCGGCGCACCCGTACCCCCACGACGTGACCCCCACCACTACGCCGTTGTATATGAGCGGACCCCCGCTGTCCCCTTGGCAAGCGTCTCTACCTGTATTTTATTATTCAAAGTTTTATGTACTTTCTATTATCAGCTTTTCTCCCGTAGGTAGTGGACCTTTTTAAACGTGGTGCTTTCTAGCACGACCACGGCGCATTTTCAAATTTTCTTTGCAGTACAAAACAGTCCCTACTACAGGGACACGAGCGTAATCTCATGCGAAAGTGATGACTTACGCCCGTTATTAATAACCTATCCTGATCCGTTTTTACCAAATCGAGATTGAAAAAACAAAACACAATTGTCACTTGTGTACCAAAAACATGTCAAGAACACAATTGTGTTTTGTTTTTTCAATCTCGATTTGGTAAAAACGGATCAGGATAGGTTATTAATAACGGGCGTTATTAGTGTTTGTTTAGAAGGTTTTTGTGCCGCAAAAATTATCTGATATTTGAGCAATATCTAACTACGCCGATGGGAAAAGAGGTGTATGTATGTATCCAGCAGAAATGTAATCTGGTTAAATATTATGATATTATCATTCTTTATTTAAGGGGAGTGGCGCAGCAACGCTCTTAAAATGTATGATGACCATTCTTTATATGTGGAAAGTTGTTATTAGAATCGTTTTGCCTAATAGCTATATATCTATCTACTAATAAATAAATAAATGTGATGGTCTATCATGTCATGTATGTAGGTTATGCGTTTATTTAGTAGGTACTTATCTACTCTAAATTTTATTCTTGCACTGGCAAAAGATTCCCTTGATTTCTGTTAGGGTGAACCCTGTATCTACATTACCTCCAATATCGAGCAGTCCGGCGCAGATCATGTTGTCGGTGACGGGGAAGGGCTGTCCGGTTTGTGACTGCAAGTAGGCGTACCTAGCCGTGCACACTTGTCGGTTCACGGTGTACACGGCAACGTGCTGAAGTATCGTTGACGCGATAGGCACGCTAGCCTGAAACGTTAAAAATGTTACATTCCTTAAATTAAATGAATGTTATTGTATTTATGGATAGCTCTTTTGATATATTAATTTTATTGTATGTTTCTGTGTTTATGCCTGAGATTTGTAAAACTTAAATTGAAAAGAGCAACCCTATAGAGTTTCTTGCTAGGTTCTTTTTAAAGTTAAGAACATAATACAATATATAATAAACATAAAGTTAAGAACATAATACCTAATATACTATAAATACATTATTAATGTTAAGACTTAAATGTTATAAATTTTCAACTTTGATCTCATTAGTGTACCTAGATATAAGTTTATATTATATAACGTAGCTGCGCTACATAGCCTAGCCGTGCCCTATTCAGGGTCCATACATGGTACTGGAATACTTTTATTATAAACTACTTTGTAATACCTATGGTGTGCTAATAAACATTTTGAATTTGAATTTGAATTCTTCTCTGGGGAAAACTGCACTCTTGCGAATCTAGCATTAACTTTAAAAAATGACCCGTCCTAAGTGTTGTTAAAACCTACAGGATTAACCTCTCACATCCCACTGACCCATTATAAGCCCAGACACAATAGATTTTCTATTGTTCTTTTTTAATCTGGGATGTGAAAGATTAGATGATTTTTCATTTTCATAATAAGTAGTAAGTAATTAGTAGGCTACCGACTGAATATTGTTGTTATGATCACACTTCGTAACAGATATTTTGCGGCATGTTTGTAGGTAGTCTAGTCTAGTTTTTATACTTAGTTTAGAACATAAATTACACGCCCTGCGCGTCAAGAAAAAACATTCACAAGATGCCAGGTAACGAGAGGCGTGTCAAGGCCAAAATTTATCGAAACAGATACAAAACACGAAATTTAACGAAAGGCCGAAATATGATCATAATAAATGATATTCGAAGCGTGTCGTGTTCATTTTGTGAGAAACTTTTTGGATTTTAGAGCTAGGTTATGGACGTTAGCAACTTTTTTAGTTATCTGTGAGAATCGCACTATTTATAAAGTTAAAATAAAAAATAATAATATTGATAATATCTTACAATTGTCCTTCCCCAACCGACATGGATGACGGTAACATTATCAGCTACCACGGAGCCCTGACGGGGTATACTAGCTACTGCAATACTGCTGCTCAATGTGAGCGACTGCTGGAGGAGTAACAAGGCGATATCGTTGTCTCGAACGGGAATGTTGTATCGCTCGTGGAGGTATATTGTGCGGACTGCGCGGACGGTTCCACCTGGAAATTAGGTTGGTTTAGCTTTAGGGTTTGAAGATTTTAGTATGGAGAGTGTCCTACCTACAACTTTTTTTTTAAATTTTCCAAAAGTAAAAAGTGGCGGCAGTCAACGAAACCTTTACTAATCGATCTCCCCCCGAATCCCCCCCCCCTCAACTATCGATTAATGAAAGTTTCATAGACTGTCGCCATTTTTGTCGAAAAAGGTACATACACAAGTTTAGGTAGGACATAATCTTCAAACCCCTTTAATTTAAAAAAATATAACATTTGAAGAATAATCTATTATGTATAAGTTGTATATTATATATAAGTTGTATAATGTATAAGTATAAGTAATGTATAAGTTGTATAATAAGTAGTGGTGGGCCGAGTACCAGTTTTACCGAGTAACCGAGTACCGAGTATTACTCGGTTTAAAGTTTACCGAGCCGAGTACTCGGCCGAGTTACTCGGTTAACTTGAAGTAGGTAGAATTGTGTGCGAACAAGTTTGGGAGCGAGTGGTGTTAATGGTGTTTGACACTTCCTCTGCACCCCGCTAATTATTATTCGAATGAAACCAATAAAAACGTGTCAAGTGGCAAAAAAATATATAGACAAAGCACTGCTTATGAAATTTTCTTCTAAATAATTATAATAATAGCAGCTTGTAACATTGCTCTTGCTGGGCAAAGTACTGAATATGTATAATTAGAAGGAACTAGACTATGATCAAACAAGAAGATCCAATTCGCAAGGTAGATTTATTTGCACCGAGTACTCGGTATTTTAACCGAGTTATTCGGCCGATTACGAGTAGTAAAAAAAGTGCCGAGTACGCCGAGTACCGAGTATAAACCGAGTACTCGGCCCATCTCTAATAATAAGTATATAAGTTGTATAATGTATAAGTTGAAGTCCCGTGTCGGAATCGAAGCCACGCCCTCGATGTAGCCCTAGATGGGCATCTAGTTGAAGTTTTCCCGTTATGGAAGTAATGGGATTTTTTATCCCAAAAAGCCCGTGACGTCGAATACTAGTGCTAGCATCAAGGATTTGCTGTCTTTCATTATTAGACGCCACGGGCCTTTTGGGATAAAAAATCCCATCATCCCTCTGTTTGTTTAACTGACTTCAATGAGAAAAGTAAAAAAAAAAGTAACTGAGTTCAATGAAAAAGAATATCAAAACAAAAGGGAGTCGCGGTTACCGAAAGGTCATCCATCGCATTCAAAGGTCATTAGTTTCATTATGTTTCCATTACTTAAGTTTTGTTTATTGTTGCATGATTTGGCTGAGCTATTGCTTGGGCCCATCTGAATGAGAACACATCAACTTAGACCAGTGTGACGTCAACTGGCTTCCCTCGAGGCGAGTGACTCCCGGTCTTACGCAGATCGCACTTTGTATTTATACAACCGATCGCAAAAACTTTAATAGCGCGTTTTAGGATTACTTGTGAGTTGGATTGGGTTTCAACTGAAGGGTCGATTACAAAGCGGGATTGCATGTATTGTGTTGTGTCAGCCAATGTGTACGTATTATATTATAAATGGGTCGCTAGTTGCTACACACCTGGGATTTAAAAAATACTGATTTAAAGTACCTATAATGTACCTACACTTATCCTTTTTTTTCGAAAAGCATCTTTCTATAAATACCTTCTTTATTATGTGGGCATTATTTTTAATTTCATGCGATTGATTCTGTTATATTTTTACTTAAAATTCAATTTAAAGAACTAATGATTATTTGTAAATAAGTTCTTCCGTAATTCTAATTTAAGTTGTTGTTGTTAGCCCATATATGTTCCCACCGAGGGGCACGAGCCTACTCTCATACAGAGAGTGATTAGGCCGTAATCTACCACGCTGACCAAGTGCGGGTTGGCGGATTTCTCATACACCTTCGAATTTATTCTTTGGCGTGTGTGTTTTTCCTCACAGTTGGTACCTTTTTAATCTATTTTTATCAATGTTACAGGTGCTTAGATAGGTGACCCCCGATTGTTATCAAAAAATTAAACAATAAATAAGTAGATTTCCTAATAAGGCAGATACACACCAAAAATATATATCAGGGAAATACATAATTACGGATTTGATAAGTTTTTCAACGTTAGTGTAGTATACCTAGATAAGAAGATAAATTTATGATTATGATTATGATTACAGGTAAGTAATGAAATTAAGTACTCATTTTCTATTATCTATTACGTTTTTCGTACCTAGGTATGATTCACTTGTTTTTTTTAATGTTGGTACGTGCAACCCGTCGGAAACGTCTGCGCACCTGGCTAGTGACGTCATGCAACTCGGAAAACGCATTCCAGTGACGTGCGCAGATATTTCAGATTGGTTTTCTTCTACTCAAAAGAATGCATCCGTTTTATTTTAATCTAAGTAATAAAATTAGCGAATCTAGCATTAACTTTAAAAAATGACCCGTTCAAGTGTTGTCAAAATCTACAGGAT
The DNA here is from genome assembly GCA_947563765.1 of Anarsia innoxiella. Lineage (NCBI taxonomy): Eukaryota > Metazoa > Arthropoda > Insecta > Lepidoptera > Gelechiidae > Anarsia > Anarsia innoxiella. The sequence continues at coordinate 1,365,538 of OX387415.1, forward strand.
TAAATGATTTTTCATTTCATAATTAAACCCTTCGACGCAGAATACCTAATTCGTTTACCAGGATTCCTGAAAACAAAGTAGGTACCTATTGTTTTCAGGAATCCTGGTAAACGAATTAGGTATTCTGCGTTCTGGATTGTGTAATGTTTGATATAGTACCTACATCGTTGGCAAAATATTTATAACTTATTCGCGACGTACTTACTTTAGTCAAGTGAAAGAGAAAGTTAAAAAACGTCATGTCGTATCAAGAAGTCAAGGCACTGGCAGAGCATAGGCCTAAATGGCGAATGCTCCACCGACAAGAGTCTAACTCTTATATGAAAATGATGATGATACCTACCTTCAGAATCAATATAATATACGTACAAATATAAGGAATTTATCAGAAAATAGCAAATTAATTAAAAATTGACAAACCTGTGTGAAGACTTGTCGACCCCGCTCGAATTGTAAAATATCTAGCGTTTATAAGGGCTCCAAGTCTGAAACAATTGAATTAATTATTTCGATAAATTAAAAATTAGGTATCTACTTAAGTTAATACTGTATGTACATTGTGCAACATGTCGAGCGTCAAATGTTGCCTAGTGGGTACCTACGAGGCATTCGTTTGTATGTGTTGTATTGTGTCGTCATCATCACCCTGTTGCAGTCCACTGCTGGTCATAGGCCTCTTCTATAGCACGCTAATGTGATCTATCTTCGGTTGCTCGCATCCAGCTTCTAACTATTCTATTTCTTGGTCAAAACCTCACTCCACCTTGCCTGAGGACTTCCTACACTAAGCTTGCCAAGTCGCGGTCTCCACTCAAGAACTCGTTTACTCCAACGGTTAGTTTTGCGGCTAATATGGCCCACTGCCATTTCAGCTTGCTAATCCGCTGGGCTATAAGCATCCACGGCTGCTGTTATTTGTTACTGTGGATGGTTCCCTCCACGTCTGCATCAGAAAGGCGGCCATCAGACAGGAATGGCTTTGTTATTTAAGTTTTAAATGCTTTTGTTAGGCAAGCCACTAACAGATGAAATGACGACCACGACCATACTCTGTCAAGAGTGTAACCACGTAGAAGAATGTCGATAGCTTTGGTTATTGTAAGTATACTGCTACTTACTGATCAACGAAGCAATGGGCAGCAGACAACACATGTCTATTAGTTAGCAGAGAGCCTGCGCAAGACAACTGATTGTTATGTAGCACCTGAGGAAGTTAAGAAATTGTGTCAAGTCCGCTGCACACGTGGGGCCAATGAGAATGAGCTAATTAACGGTATACTGGCTTAATTGGTCTAGTTGGCACCAACATTTGGTCCCCTGAATCATCATCATCAGCCCTTTCAATGTATCCACTACAGGGGCACGTGCCTAGGCTTACGCTGGCCATTGCGGGTTGGTGGATTTTACAACACCTTCTTTCTTCTCTAGTGTATGCAATGTAGGCCAATCGAATAGTGTCGTTCCTTTGTGTTTCTTTGGCCAATGTGTAATATTGGCTTACTGGTAATTCTGATTTAAAGTGAAAAAACACAGACGTATGAAAGCTGCTGTGACTTATGTGTAAACAGCAACTTTGGTGATGCATCATATTGGGCCAACTTGACCCAACCTCTTGTCCCTATGTTAACAGTAGTGGGCATTATTGAGAAGATAGTGTCGCATTTTTTTTTAAATTCCACACTACGTGAAATTGAATCAGGAAAAATTCTGATTTTCTCATAAATGAGTTTAAGTCGTGTTTTTGTCTTTATCCCTCGCATAAGAATGTAAGCTGAAGACAAAGATAGAAATATTGCCCGTCGTATTATAACTAACCTGTACAGTGTATGGATATTGTTGAATCGTGGTATCAGATCCACCGATGATGCGAGACCCCGTTGAATCTGAACCCTCTGCCGTTGGAATAAGGTCTACTATCGTAACATTGTAATTGGACACTTCAGCATTCGCACTCACTGTAAATAAAAAGCTTCAATTCTTAATAATGTTTACAAAAGAATTTTATTTAAGAAATTAGTTAGTTGCTGAAAGGATCATTAGATTTAATACTCAATTAAACCATAAGCTGACACTAGCATTGTTAAGAAACCTTCTATTATAAAAAATAAGAGACAACGTTCGCATTTACCTATCGTCATATCTAAAAAAAACGCAATATCTTAAAATAATATAGCCTATGTGTCATTTTGATGTATAAACTACAATATTGCAAAATTTTATCAAAATCTATTCAGTAGTTTTTGCGTGAGAGTAACAAACATCCATCCATCCATCGGCACAAACATTGACATTTTTAATATTAAGCAAGGACTTACTCCTTGCTTTATTATGAAATTATAAAACATTATGAAAACACCAGCACTCTTTTTTAAACACATTTTCTGCAATAAAGAGTAGATACCTACTTAAGTAAGTAGGTTTGAAACGTGAAAAAAAATTACAAAAACAACTTACAGCAAACACAAATAATATTCAACAGCACTAAGAAAGAATACATGTTTGCACCTCTTCGGAACATAACCCACTGTCCGCCGATCTAATTTTATCGATACAAGATATTATTTATCTACCTAGATAATCGTCCTACCGATGTATGTATGACAAATCTTCGTGTGAATTTATTGTTTGTATGAAATGCTTATCAACATTTTATTTGATCCATTAACGGTGGAATGATAAGCGTTTGTTTGTCCAATTACTGAACAAAGTTCTTTATTGAAGTTTGAAAAAATACCGTAAATACTCGTACTTGTTAATGATGTTTTATTTATTTTTAAAAGCCCAGTTGGTAGAACTTGCCTCGAACTCCGACGGCGCGGGTTCAAATCCTGGTGCGAGCACGTACCTACCTCTGAGTTTATTTCTCATGTATGGATCAATTTATTCGATTACCACTTGCTGACGGTGAAGGAAAACATCGTGAGAAAACCTGCATACACCAGAGAAGAAATTCGAAGATGTATGTGAAATCTGCCAACCCGCACTTGGCCAGCGTGGTGGACTCTCTGTATGAGAGTAGGCTCGTGCGTGCCCCTTGATGGGGACATATATGGGCAGATAACGACAAAATAAAGTCCTTAAATCGATTTCTATGCTCAACGATGCCAATTACAAATCTTCACTTCTGAAAAACATCCTATGAATTTTAAGAGACATATTCTTTTTCTTCTCAGCCTACAGCTGCCCACAGCTGAGCATACCTATGCCTCTCCAATTTCTCTACAACCCGACCTGTTCAATGCCACCTGCATCCAACGAGACCCCGCGATTTTCGCTGTCATCGGTCCATCTGACAAGTGGCCGTCCCATGCTTCGCTTAAGTACTAGGTCGTCTCCAATCCAGAACTTTCCTGCCTCATCGGTCATCCATATTAAACTAGTATATCTTAGTTCATAGATCTATGAAGTCAATATTATTGATTAACGTAGGACTGTGATCCATTTTCTCATAGTCAATTATTTTGGATCCAATATATATGATATACTAGCTGTCCCGGCGAACTTTGTCCCGCCTTAGAATGAACTTTATTGTTTTGGAATAAAGTTCAAATTGACTCTACATTTTAGTAAGAAAACATTTGTATGGGAAAAAGAAAAAGTCTGTTTTAGGGCTTTCCCGGCAATTATTCGAATTTTTCTCACCGTAAGAACCATCCTTGGACTTCAATGAACATTTTAAAAAAAGAATTAGCGAAATCGATCCAGCCGTTCAGGCGTGATGCCGTGACAACGGAAAACGGGTTTCATTTTTATATATATAGATATGATCATGAATATAATATGATAATGATAGTGTAATTCACAGTCTAGTAGCTTTTGTACCTAAATACGCATAAAATCGAGATATTGCAATGAGCTTACTTACTTTGTCAAATTTTAAAATCCTTAGTTCTATTACAGGTACCTACACCCCCGGACACATCAACCTAGTGATTGGACTTTGAACTTAGAAGACGCTCGCGGAGAAACGTGTGAGAGTGTGCGATATATTTTTGTTATTTCTTTTCAGTTACATACCGGGCACCGAGCTATATCTTTGTCCCTCGCTAACAATTCTTTGTAGATACTGTAGCATAGTTATATTTAGTGATGGGCCGAGTACCAGTTTTACCGAGTAACCGAGTACCGAGTATTACTCGGTTTAAAGTTTACCGAGCCGAGTACTCGGCCGAGTTACTCGGTATACTTGAAGCAGGTAGAATTGGGCGCTAACAAATTCGGGATCAAACGGTGTTACGATTCTCCCTCCGCACCCCGCTAATTATTCGAATGAAACCAATAAACCGCAAGCTTATGAGAGGAAAAAATTTGATAAAACATTGTTCATGAAATTTTCTTCTAAATAATTATGGTTTTAGCAGCTTATAACATTGCTCTAGCTGGGCAAAGGCCTAAATATGTACCATATGAATGAATGAGACTATGATCTACCAAGCAGATCTAATGCACAAGGTAGATTTATTTGCACCGAGTACTCGGCATTTTTACCGAGTTATTCGGCCGATTACGAGTAGTGAAAAAAGTGCCGAGTACGCCGAGTACCGAGTATAAACCGAGTACTCGGCCCACCTCTAGTTATATTGGGTGAATAGTTCGATGTGTCTAAGTGTACTTATTTATAAATTATCTTAATATAGGGTGACTTTAAATTAGTGAACGATAGAAAAGGATATACATGTACTCGTGATAACAAACAACTTTTACTATGGGACCAAGGTTGAAATAGTTCAAAAAATTGTGAACTCCCCATACAAAATGTATCAGCTGATAGTATGGGGGAACAATTTTTTTTTGTGATTTCGATCTTGGTCCCATAGTAAAAGTTGTTTGTTATCACGAGGACATGTATATCCTTTTCTATCGTTCACTAATTTAAAGTCACCTTGTATATCTAATAAGGAAACTTAAATAAAAACAAGTAATTATTTTGTGCCATATCTTTATTCTTCAGTTAAACAACACAATGTTATTGCGGCATCACAATTAGTCAATCACAAAATGTATTCTTAAATCTACTCGAGATAGGTATAGCATTCGAAAACGATACTAGATTCGAAAATACAGATCTAAGTAATAAACTTTAAATAGAATTAATAAATAAATATAAAAAATACACTAGGAATGTATATGCTGTAAATATTTGACACTACTTTTAAAGTCACTGAGGGGAACTAAGATACTTATATAACTCTCTTAAAACACTGTTAGAAGATTAAAAGTATCTCAGAAGATATTATAAGTATGTAAAAGGTTTGAAAATACGTCTCTAGAGAATAATAGAATAAAAGAATAGGCATTCTACACATAGGAATAGAAGATCAATTCATAAATGCACGCCAATTTTAATTTATCTCGCTCTAACATTGGCGCATGCGTAGAAGTACCTAAAGTATACAAATATATTGTCAGGTTGTCTACAGCTAGAAACAAATGTATAAATAATTGAGAAAAATTGTAAAAACATTTAGATTGTTAGTTCAAAAATAAACAACAATAAAAAAAAAAGAAAGATTTAAGTACACAAACAGATCAACAATAAAACAATTTTTCAATAATATTTAATATTTGGTATGGAATCTGGTTTAAAACTGCTATGAGTTATAATTTCATAGACATAGAGAGAGAGTTATAATTTCACTATCTACAGACAAATTTTAACTGTCAGATAAACCTATGTCTATTTCATAAACATGACGTTTTAGACAGAGACAGAGGATAAAATATCTGTCAGATAATTTTTATCTGTTGATGGTGGAACAGCCCCATCCCACAAAGAACAGTTCTGGTAAGTTTTTATAAACTACTGAATGAATAAACGATTTTGCTGTTGGTCCATTTTATATCAAAACAGTTTATTTGGAGAAATATATCAAGATTAATATTTAACATATGTTTGTATTGTTTGCTACTGGGATAATGGCACAGTCATACTAAATTGAAGCTGTCAAAACAATTATAAAAACAGAAATTATGTTCGTAATCGTAACATTTTTCATTAAACTAAATTATCTTTAAGACACGAGAATCGTACTTGTTTCTTTTAAAACGTACCTTCTATGAAATGTTTACCAAAACATGTATAAAGCTAAGTATATACCAGAGATACAGGTCTAAGAAATTTTGTTTTTCTCAAAAAGTGGAAAATTCGCTTACTTGAGAAAATATAGATATTTTTTATTTATCATGGTATTTATGATAATAACCTGTTTGTATTATATACTCAATACTTTATATACTTGTTTACGTAGTTTAAAAAGTAACTATTCAATTAAAAAAGTTTCGCGGCCCGTTACAAGAATTACAGATAAAATTTTACCGACGGATATTTTTAACCTGTCGCTGTCTAAAATGTCATGTTTTATGAAATAGACATAGGTTTATCTGACAGTTAAATTTTATCTGTGGTGAAACGAGCTCTTAGAAAGTATTGCTCGTCAATGTTAAGTTTTAAGAATAAAATATATGAAGTATAATAATTTAGATATAAATTTATACTAGGTTTCATTCGATCTTAGATTGTCTACTTATTTCATAACTTTAAGTAACCTTGTCAATTGAGAACCATTGTATACAGGGTGTAACAGAAAGGGGGTATAAAGCCGAAACACAGCGATAGTCCTCATGAAACCGAACAACTTTCCCAAAGTAACATGGGTGGTAACTCGAAAAAAAAAATTTCGCCTCCCCATACAAACTGTCCGATCAACTGATCGAGTAAGTATGGACGATCCAAAAATTTTTTTCAAGTTACGACCCATGTTTCTTGGGGAAAGTTGTTCAGTTTCAAGGGGACTATCGCTATGTTTCAGCTTGATACCCCCTTTCTGTTACACTGTCATTATACAGTAATGAATGTAAATTTTAACTTATTTATAATAAACACTTTTCACCTCTAACTCTAGTACTCTGCAACTTTAAAAGAACATTATTTTTATGTGAGGGTGTATGTGAAAGCCGCCAACCCGCACTTGGCCAGCGTGGTGGATTACGGCCTAATCACTCTCTGTATGAGAGTAGGCTCGTGCCCCTCGGTGGGGACATATCTGGGCTGATAACAAAACCTCGTTTTATTAGAACTAATATCATGTTCATGACGTGACATGACAAAACTGAATCAGTTCTAGAACTTATTTAAATATCCTTTTAGGATAACGTTGTTTATAACTGCCAATTAATTATGGGTTAATTTATTTAAAATAAATAACTGACTTCATTATATTTTTTAACGTTAATCGAACCCATTTAAAAAAATATTTGAATTCAGTTTGGTGGCAAAGGAAAGGTCAAACTAGATAGCAATCAGTCAAACCACACAAGCTTGGCTTAAATGATGATGGCGACATAAATTGGTTTTAAATGGTATATGTCACTGCTATAGGCATGCAGGGTGACTTTTAATTAGTGAACGATAGAAAAGGATATGCATGTACTAATGTCGAAATCATTCAAAAATATTCGAACTCCCCATACAAAATGCACCAGCTGCTGATAGTATGGGGGTACAATTTTTTTCTATGATTTCGAACATAGTCCCATAGTAAAAGTTGTTTGTTATCACGAGTACATGTATATCCTTTTCTACGGTTCACTAATTTAAAGTCACCTTAAAAAAAATCGAGTATTAAATGTCTTAACCGGCAGTTGCAGAGTAAATTATTAAAAAGTAAAAAAACAACAAAACTGACACTTTACGAGATAAAATTTCAGATCTCTAAAAACATTTTAAATAAAATTCGATTTTTTTACTAACTAGAGTAAATAGGTAACAGGTTTTTGAGCTAACGTATTGCACAAGGTTCCATTTTAGGAAGCTTATGGGTAGAAAAAAAAATAAAAAAAAAATATCTTCTCTATTCAAAATTGCTTTGTAGCAATGATGTTTGAGAATTGAAAATAGTTTGATAAGGGTGCCATAAGCTCCCTAATACAGCTACAAGTAATCTATTAACACTTAATTAAGAACAAAACAGTTGTTCGACATCATTTAGAGATATTTTTTTATACACTGACGTATTTTAGTGATCCTTACATGATTTTCTAAGTCATTCTATAAGTTTGTTAGTTTTATTTGGGTCGTTTCTCTCATATGAATTTATTTTTTAGATTTTTAACTGCTATTAAGAACACATTAAAGATAGTTCAAATATTTTTTTTATCATGATTTCATAACCATTTACGTAACACCCACGATTTTAATTTTAATCGGGACTAATATTTAAGTACCATTAATGGTAACTTTATGGGCACGTTTCACTACATACAGATAAAATTTATCTGACAGATGTTTTATACATGTCACTGTCTTAAACGTATTTTATGAAACAGACATAGTTTTATCTGTCAGTTAAATTTTATCTTAAAGTACCCATTCAACAACTACAGATAAAATTTTATCTACCAGATAAACCAATGTCTATTTCATAAAACATCACGTTTTAGCCAGAGACAGGTATAAAACATCTGTCAGATAACTTTTATCTGTACATAGTGACACAGGCCCTTAGTGGTGAAACAAGCTTTAAATAGATATATTTATAATAATAAAATTACTAGTAAAACACTAATAAAGTTGAGTCACAATTCGGAAATACCTTAGATATAATAATTTTATAACAAGATAACTTCAAATCCGTGGCTACGATAAAGAACTAATGAACATTTTATGATATGTTCTCTAAGACCCAGAACACACGGTGAAACGCAAATGCAACGCAACTGAAACTGCTAATTACCAAACCAACCACACACGACGCAACTGAAACGAAACGTTTCAAACTAGTTGCGTTGTGTGTGGTTTTCTAAGGAAGTCTATAGCAGAAACTTAGATGCAACTCAAAGTAACTAGCAGTTTCAGTTGCGTTGCATTTGCGTTTCACCGTGTGTTTTGGCGCTAAATAACAATCGGGCACTAGGTTTTTTTTTATATAGATAAACAGGGTATTTTGAAATCCCTGACTCTTCTAAAAAGTTTTTTATTTTATTTCTAATTAGACTTAAAAATATGAACATTTCTAATAAGACCATTTTTTTAATTTAGATTTAAAATGAAAATATTATATTACTTCTGTAAACAATATTATTTAAATTCAATATTTTTTCTAAAGAAAGAAGCAAAGAAAAAAAAAGAAAAGGAGAAAGAAGAAGGATATTTTACTATAGATAAAGGATAAAAAAAAATCTTTAGAATTTTTTGTTGAACTCCATTTACATTTCAACTTTTTGAAACTTACGAACTTGGTCTCTTAGTAAAAGTTGTTCGTTTTATCATGAATCAGGTATTTTTTTTATTTTCTGATTTCTAGTCACCCTGTATCTTAAATATACAAGAAATGAACGTGTTTTTTTATTTCGAGATTTCTTTAAATATAGGTAACTTCTTCTACATTATTACTAAGACCCAGAACACACGGTGAAACGCAACTGCAACGCAACTGAAACTGCTAGTTACTTTTGAGTTGCATCGAAGTTTCTGCTTGTGTGTTGTTTTCTAAAGAAGTCTATAGCAGAAACTTCGACGCAACTCAAAAGTTTCAGTTGCGTTTCACCGTATGTTTTGGCGCTAACTTTTAAGGCTTATGAAGACGTGTCATAATATTAATATTTTTTCTTTCTAAAGTCATTATTCTAGTCATTGTTATGTCCGATTATTCTGTTTATTTGTATTACCTTCCAAGATAAGATTTACATGTGCTACTTAAATTTTTACTTTTGCGAAATAAAGGGTAATGATTTTATCCAATAGCATTGTGCTATTTTGAATATTGGCATTATTCTAGGAAATTTTGCGTATTTTTTTAATTGCCAGAAAAAAAATAACTCAACAAAATTGTTTTTTTTTGTGTGTACAGCAACATGACAAAAATAAATGCAAGATACTTATTTTTTTTTAGATTAATAGAAAAAAGAAAATGGCTGACTTTGCTATCGGCTTTGACATTTTTTGACTTAATAATCGGCATGTTAATTTTTAAAAGTCAATACAAGTTAAATTAAAATGCAGAACAAAATAATATACTTAGTACTTACCAACAGGATTATATATTTGCTGACCTATTTTTTTTTTAAATCAAAATGCTATTGTTTTTGTGCGAAATATTTAAAGTGCGTTAAGTGAGTATGCGGTGTCTAAAGTTGTTTTAAAAAAACATAACACAAAAAAAACTATTCTGCAAAAATATTAAAAATGCATTTTTCATATTTGATGTTACGTTTTTTTTAATGACTGCCAAGTACAAACTTTTTTGCGATCTCTGCAAAAGGCTAGGAGCTTATTTTTTAAATTTTGGTAAATAGACTAATTCGTTATACATTCTTGATAAGAAATGTAGGTAGGTAATATAATAAGTGACAAGTAGCCAGTATGTAGAGATGCACAAGGATACCTGTGCCAAAATAATTATACACTATTCTATTTTTTTTTAATGTTATGGTAACTTAATGTAACATTAAAATTGACATTTACATGACATGTTCTACATTTTTTTAGGACAGACAAAGATCAAAGACAATACAGCCTTGTCCATGTTCTTATAAGCACATGTAATTTTTTTATTGGCCTCACGCGATAAAATATCAACTTAATGCCACCATTATTAATTTAAAAAAAACACTGTCTATGATTATTTCGACAGTAATTTTAAATGTCACCATAATTAATTAAAAAAGCATAAATTAATGATTATTTCGGCAGACGAACGGTTTGCTTAGCGAGTCATGGTATAAAGTGTGCGGCATGTTGTCTACGGTGGTAGGTTCATTTGCAAGTTCTGGAGGTACGCCGAGGTTGAGTTCAGCAGTCCTATGCGTTGCTTCTGCTTTCTTTGTTCGGTCATCTGTTATTGGGGAAGTGGGGTTTAAGTTATTGAAATTAAAAACGAATACTTGTAAAAATGGGGTAAATCATCCATACAAAAGAGAGAGGCAGACTTAACATCCTCTCTCTCATTGTTTTTCTCTCATCGTGTCGAGACTAGTGCCTTGAGACTTGAAAAATAGGGGCATTTTTGGCAATTAAAATATTAATATTATATTATTTTTAATTTATACCGTCAAAAAGGTACGAGCTACGCTCAGTATAGTAAGCTCAGTCGGAATTTAAAATAAATACTGTAGTAGCATAAGTCACTATTTCTTTGAACGGGTGTTAGGATTGAGATTTATGTACCTACTATTTGGTATTCTGTGCCCAATTGCCTATACATAAGGCGCAAGTAAAGAATAAAACTTTAATGGCGTAAGTTCTCCGCCCTGTCCTCCCTCGCCTGTATGCATGTAATATACCTGGTCCCGTAGCTCCGTGAGCAGGTCGGCGAGCGCACGCACGTCCCTGCGCGCGCGGTCGAGCTCGGCCTGCAGGTTGCGCAGCTCCAGCTCCCCCCCCTCACCCTCGCCGCCACCCATCAGCGACAGCGCGCGCAGCCGCGGGAACCAGTCTAGGTTGTTGGACTGGAGGGGAAGGTATATAATGTAGTGAAGGAAAATTGGAAATAGACCGCCGCAAAGAATGTACAAACGACCAATTCTATCAAAAAAATGTATGTTTGTTGCTCTTTCACGTAAAAACCACTGAATAGATTTTGATGAAACTTAGCAATATTGTAGCTTGCACATCAGAATAACATATAGGCTATATTATTTATATATATTTTGTGTTTTTTCTTAAATATTACAGTAAACGCGTACGAAGTCGCGGGCAGCCTCTAGTTTAGTTATTAAATCCATTAAAAATCGTGCTGTCTTATTCTAATTTTTGCCAACTTGCAAAATGCAACAGGGACAAGGTAAGTAGTTGCATTACCGTCGTGCAAAACAAATGATAATCTTACCTTAATCATGGAATGCACATAGCTCTCAGGGCCGGTGAACTCCGTGGGGTCTTTGACCCGCACCAGCACCATGAAGTAGAGGTAGTGCCACATGTTGTGTTCGCTTTTAATGTGTTCCTCGAACGACACCGTCTTGTTGTCGAATGCTGACCTGTTCAGTCCTGGATAACAAATCATTTGTGTTGTTACGCGGTTGTGATTCTAACATAGGTCTATGATTAAAGGGCTATCTACACAGATCCGGGCCGTGCCCGGGCCGTGGCCCGTCAGGAGGGAAAACAATACGTCGTCATGACAACGACTATGGATGCGTTTGATATCCACCACTCATATTCATTGTATATGACGGCAACCAGAATATGATTGGTGGATATCAAACGCATCCAAAGCAACGTAGCATAGTACATCTCTTGTGCAAAGATAACAAATTAAGTACCAACATGTAACTGTAGAACTCTGTTCATTTAAAAAAAAAGATAAATTGGACATAACGTAGGGCTCTGTGCCGAAGTTTTCTTGCTGTTTTCTTCCTGTCAGCTATACAGGTAGTGAATCGGCAGTAGTTTTAGATCAAAAAAGTGACATCAAAAATGTGTAATGAATTTTGCCTATTTTTGAATAAACGCTTTTCATTTCATTTTATTTTAAAGGCATCTTTAGTGATAAGGCCGCCTTTGCCCAATCTGTTATGTACTTAGCTTATGTGTTTGGTGTGTGCAATAAAGTATTTCTATCTATCTATAATTTAAACAAACTATAGCACAGACTAACCGCAAATAAAGCAAGTGTTCTTAAGTATGAGTTCCTTCTGCTGCTTCTCACTCCTGAGGTCTGCGAAGGTGTCGATGATGACACCGAAAATCAGGTTCAGCACGATGATGATGACCAGGAAGAAGAACAGTAGGTCGTACACCACGCGCGCTACGAATAACGGCTCCTGTGGTTTAGGGAACACGTTTTTAATTGTTGTTTTATTGTAAAAGTCGTGTGTTTATTATTTACTAGTGATTGCTACAGAGTTCGTACGGTTTTTATCGTCTTATCTTGAAAAACGTGTGTTTATTTAAGTACTTAGGAGAAAGCTAGAGATTTCGTACTTTTTTTATCTTGAAAAAAAAAACCATGATATCGTAAAAAAATATGTGTTATTCTATAAGCTACAATATTGACAAGGTTCATCTAAATTTATTCAGTAGTCTTTGTATGAAAGAGTAACAAACGTCCTCACAAACAACCATCGGCACAAACATTGACATTTATAATAGTAGAAAGCACAATAGCCTGATGTGAAACATGTAGCTTGCACCTAATAACACCATAGGCTTGATTATTTTAATCTGTCACATCCTAGGAATCCTAGAACAATAGAAAATCTATTGTGTCTGGGTTAATAATGGGTCAGTGGGAGATGAGAGGTTAAGTTAATTTGTAACTTTTCGAAGATAGGACGATAAATGCGTACGTAAGTGACCGCTAATGACTAATAAAACATTAGTTACCTCAGAAGCCGGCGCGCGCAGAGTATCCCCAATCCCCCCTCCATTCCTCAGGCCCTGGTTGAGCGTGGTCACGATACACATGATGAGCGAGTCACAGCTGCGCTCGCGCATCTCACCGCCGACTGACACGAAGCGGGACGCCTGCTTGCATGTGCCTGCTTCTTTTAGGTATTTGGAGGCGGGGTCGTCGGAACACTTGTCTATGTCGAATAGGGGGTCATCTGTGAAAGGTTTTGCTATTGGTACATCTGTGTTGAATATATATGTGTCTATGTCTATGATGTAAGGGCCCGTTTTATCACTAACAGATAATATTCAACTGACACATGTGTTATACCTGACACTGTCGAACTAAAACTTCATTTTTTTTTTGTTATTAGTTAATAATTAATTATATTAGTTGAATTTTATCTGTAAGTGGAACGGGCCCAAAGAAACAGAATGATCCCACGGACGTAGTGTGCGTACATAGAATGAAATCTGGTCCGTTTATTTTGTCAGTCGTAGTTCAAATGTTCAAATGCAAGGGCCAGAGAGTGCAACAATAAAGTACTTAATTCTAAATTCAAATTCTGATAAATAGATTAATCTAATAATTGATGTACAGTCGCCATCAGATATATGGTAGCGGTCAAGGTACTCAAATATTTCGGAGCAGCATTAAATTTCAATATGTTCGTTACAATAGATGCGGCCTATAATATCGGAACATATAAATCGTCACAAATATCGGAACATTTATGGAAAATGTACTTTAAGTCTGTGCTACATAGTACACATTTGAATTCGGTACTAGGTAGTACCGAATCTATATTGACTTGTCAACGTCAAGAATACAAATATAACTAACTACACGCGTTAAAAGAGTTCGGTCATGAAAGATAATAACCAAGTAGGTTCTAGTACTTGATCAACAATTTAATCGTGATAGATACTTAGGTATAAGTACTAATAAAATAATTTTAAGTACCTACAACAACAAGTTTGCAATTTTATTATTTATTTACTTACTTATTGTAATATTTATTCTTTGTAATTTTCTTTTGTTGTAGAACAATAACTATTCCTACACTGTTATACCCACCAACTGAAAACGACTTTTATCATTTACTTTACAATTGTTCCGTGATAGAAAAGACATACAAAATAATAATGCTATTTTGATCCATAAAAAGCAGAAAATAAGTAACGCACTCGCATCAGATTTGAACCCACGACTATGTGCTTTAAAAGTCAAAGGACAATCAATTACGCCATTAAGTAGCTGACATCGTTTTATCGAAATTAAGCTAATCATTCTACGCCCTTCAATTTTGACATTGCGTCAAAAGAACTTTTATATAGGCATTTAGTTTGGTAAGAATATTTGTTGTATTTGAAAGAGACAGTCACAATGACACTCTTTTCGGTGAATGTCACTACAAATTATTGATAACTTCGTGGGTCCAATCTCAAGCATTTTAAATTGTATTACACAGACTTAAAGTACATTTTCCATAAATGTTCCGATATTTGTGACGATTTATATGTTCCGATATTATAGGCCGCATCTATTGTAACGAACATATTGAAATTTAATGCTGCTCCGAAATATTTGAGTACCTTGACCGCTACCATATATCTGATGGCGACTGTACATGGAGATTATCATTCGTTTGTATTCGGAAATACGATGATTGCCGATGTGCGTTCATTATCGCCATTTACTGTAACCAGCGCCATCTAACGACCAATATATCTAGAGCTCCATTCCCACTTACCGTCAAGCGTGTCGACGGTGACGAGGAAGTGGTCGCGGAAGAACATGTACCCGACGATGGAGAACATGTAGATGAGTACAAGCGCCAGCACGGCCGTCAGTAGGATCGACCGGCCGTTGCGAGTCACTGATCGCATCACGTTCAGCAGTGTCTCTTCGCGGTACACAATGTCTAGTAGCTAAAATAAAAAAATAATATATTGGATATAGAGGGAGAGAAAACAAAAATCTACTGTTGTAAGTCTACTGTTCTTAAAAGTTAAGAATATTGGAATATTTGTATTCTAAGTCCATTCATATGTAGGTCTAGAAAACTTTATTGACAGCATTTTTAAATAATATTTTTTTAAATAAAAACACTGGAAAAACGAATAAAAAAAATGCTGTCAATATATTTTTTAATTCGATTTTTAACGTCTCTCTAACCGACTGCGCGAGAAGGTAAGTTTTTAAAAATATTTTTTGAGCCTGTTTCCGTCCCACTGCTGGGCAATAACCTCTCCCATGCTTCTCCACAGATTTCTATCAGGGTGAAAGTGGATTATTGGAGGCTGAAAGTCTGTTGTAGTAAAAAAAAAGATAATATATGTTAACCACTTACCAAGACCGAAAAAAAGAAAGGATGTGTGCAAACGCCGAGGAAGCATACAAGTAGATATAACACGTGATACAGTAGCGCGGGGTCCGTCAAAGCGGCGCGCGCCGACTTGGACAACGTGCCCTGGTTGCCCATTATACTGGCTAAATGGACACCTTTCACTACAATCTGTAAACAACACGTTGCATAATAAGGCCCTGTTTTACCATCTACAGAAAAAAATTTATCCGTCAAATATTTTATACCTGTCTCTGTCTAAAACGTCATGTTTTATGAAACAGACATAGGTTTATCTGTCGGTTAAGTTTTATTCTATATGTTGAAACAAGTCTTTAGATTTAACTAAGAATGATTGGGTTCTAGTTCTACCATTATACGAACGCTATCATTAAGGTCCCTTTTCCTGTCATGCATGTTTTGATTCGCATGCGAATCTAGTCCGCATGCGGGTATAAACATGCTACAGGCCACATGCAACCCGCATGACAGGAAAACATGTGTGAAATGATAGGTTGCGGACGGCACGCATGTGATCCAGAACCGTATGCGGATCAGAACATGCATGTTAGGAAAAGGGCCATAACTTGTCAAACATGAAAAGAAAAAAATACATATCTCTCACGCCTCTTTTTTATCGGGGAAGGCAGACTTCCCTACACTTGCTATGACCCAAACATCTCTTTCACGTCATTTTGGAGAACGAATGAAATGTCAGTATACGTACAGTGAGCATGCCGAGACACCAGAGCGTGGGCTCGGGCCCGGCGCTGAAGATGAGTCGCACGATGGCGGTGGCGAGCAGCGCGCGGACGCCCGCAGCGCGCGGCGCCCACGTCAGCAGCGACGCCGCCACGCCCGACACCACCCATACCACCAGCGACAGGTGCTGCGACAGCCCTGCAAACATGCACAGCTGCATTAGGGCTGGCGCACACCTGACGGAGCACAGCGCAGAACATTTTTGATTACTATAGTATTATCGACATTATTCTAATAAGGATATCAATAATAATATGACAATCAAAAATGCTCTGCACTGCGCTCCGTCAGGTGTGCGCCGGCCTTAAGGTTCCGCGCCTAGAAGCGACGCGGCATTGTCGACTACGTCATGTCATCGTGCAACAGTGCGTTGCCGAGTGTGCGCACTTTCATACTAGCCCATAAACCACAGACTATGATCAAGAGACAAAACAGTTGCGTCGCCGTCGCGGCGCTCGAGGGCACGTAACCTTTACTCGTAGTCATCATCTCGGCCTACAGCTGCCCACTGCTGAGCATAGGTCTCTTCAATGATTCTTCAACGCGACCGGTTCATTGCCAGCATCCAACCAGACCCAGCTTTCACTAGATCGTCGGTCCATCTGTGATATGGTCATCCCACGTTGCGCTTGGTAATGCGTGGTCTCCACTCCAAAAAATTTGCCTCATCGGCCTATCTTTGCAAGTTGTGTCCCACTAATTGTTCTCACTTATGCTTAGACACTATTTTTACTTTGTAAGGATCGCTCTATATGTTTTTAACACATATATTTCCTTGGATACATTTTCATAATAGGTACTAAAACAAGTTTTTAAGATTAATCTTAAAAATATAAAAACAGATAAAATAAATATCGTACTTACTGGGTAGTTCTTCTTGAAATGGGTAGAAAAAGGCGACTATGACGTTGATTAATACGGCGAAATTAAATAGTATATTGCTCCATAGAGACATGTATGACGACACCCAGAACAGTAAGGGCTGACCTGAAAACAACATTAAAATAATAAGTCAACTTGTGTACACACAGCAACAGAATTTGGTAACCCATCTAGCGTAAAAAAAAGTATATACTAACTAGCGTCTGCATGTGGCTTCGCTCGCGTTAAATTCAGATTTTTGGGAATGCTCAATAGAAAGTTCCAGTTCCCATTTTAGGGAAGTGCGGGTTAGAAAGAGACAAAAACTACTCCTCCCTTTAACTACCTCCAGTCAGTAGCAGAAAAGGCCTCAAAAAATCATCATATCAGCTTTGTGGACATGCACTGTAGGACAGAAGCCTCCGAGGATCTCCACACCGCCCGGTCCTGCGCTGTACGCATCCAACGGCTTCCCGCGACTTTCACCAGGTCGTCGGTCCACCTTGTTGGAGGCTTTGTCACACTGCGTCTATTCTTCTATTGCAAACTATTTTTTTTAAATGTGTACAAATTCACCAAGATAGAATATACCTCTTAGCTTCTTCTGCCATTTCATCTCGTGGAAGAGGTTGTCTAGCCGCGAGAAGAAGTCGGCAACCTTGCTGCCCTGGTCGTCGCGTTCGGCGCTCTGCAGTACTCTGTGCTTACTATCCGACGGCAGGTACTCGCAGATCTCCGGGATCGGGAACACTATCTGCTCCATGCTTCGATCTGTTCGTACTATCTGCGAATATACGTACAGGTATTTAGTTTTTACTTCAAATGAAACGAAATTAATTTATTTGGATGAACACAGTATACAGGACTTTAATAAAAAAAAATGTTTTCCCTTTACAATTAGTGCATTTTGTATGGGGAGTTCGAATATTTATGAAGGATTTCAAACTTGGTCCCCGAGTTGTTTGTTATCACGAGTACATGCCTGCGTATCCTTTTCTATCGTTCACTAAATTAAAAGTCACCTTGTATTAGGTTAGGGTAAAGCATGGATTTATTTTCATTTATTGGATGAAAATACTTTTGTACAATTAAAAGAAATGTGTCTAGTCAAAATTTAGAAAACATAAGGGACTAGGCTTATAGACGACTTTCGTTAAAGCATTTAATGATTTGGTTTAACACAAGTCTGTGCATTTAAAATATGTCGTGTGGTGTATCGTAAGAACGCACCTCGATCTGCGCCGTGTGAGTCCGGTAGTACCGCAGCGGCGCGGCGTTGGCGCCGCCGGCCGCCGAGCGCACGAGCGACGCCAGCTCTTTGTTGTGCGTCGCCAGCTGGTGGCAGAGTATGTAGATGTTGTGGCCCACCTGCAAAACATACATACATCGAGACACGCCGGCAGCGTGTCAGGCCAATTCAAAGACAAAGCGCCACAGTGTATCTTTACACGAACCACTTCGTACGACTTTTCACCCCTCCATAACTCAAAAGTCCTTTAACGTAAAGACATAAAACTACGCATGTTTAATCATATCCATAACGTCACGAAGAAGCCCAAATTTCATGAAGCTAGCTCAAACGGTTATGAAGATATGGAGTTCCAAAAATCGCAAAATATGTTATTGACTGACTGATTAAAGTAGCAAAACCTAACCTACTTCCAGATGACCTAGAAGGTTGAGATTTGGAATTCAGCTCTATAATTACATTTGACCGTAGGAAAAAATCCAAAACTTTAAAAAAGTCATTTTTTTTTTGTTATCCCCATACAAAAAACTTGCAATACACACTAAAAGTGGTATAAAAAATTATACAATTCTTTTAGATTTAATTTAATAACAAGGACATGACTTGATACATAAAGATAGATTATAATGAACAAAAAAAAATAAAAAAAAATAAAAATAAGAAATAAAATGTATTCACGTAGGATCGAACCTCCGACCCGAAGACCTCTTACTTACCGCATAACTATTGCGCCAACCATAACTGATGATAGTACTACGAAATTTAGATCTGCTTATTCAAAGTATCTAATCTGTCACTCCAGCAAATCAAACAAAAAACAAGCGATATACGATTTAAAATGCGAACGAACCAAAGTATGCTCTTAGCGGCGCTCACTCGCGCCAGCGTCTTCGTTATGCCCGGTTGTCTAGAAAAAACTCGCCTATTAGATTGCGTTATATGCTGCGTCTTTCATTAGATTTATTTGAAGATAGATTATAATGAACAAAAATAAAATAAAAATAAGAAGTAAAATGTATCCACGTAGGATCGAACCACCGACCCGAAGACCTCAGGTATCTTCTTACTTGGCGCTTAACTATTGCGCCAACCATAACTGTTGTTAGTATTACGAAATTTAGATCTGCTTATTTGATACTCTGATCTAAATTATAAACGTTAAGTGTATGTATTTTCATTGTATGTATGTAATGTAACATATCGCCACATATTATCGCAGAAACGTAGACTGGGATTTAAATTTTATAGATGGCGTTACGTGGTAGTGATTTATAGTGGTAAACGTATCAGAAAAGTAATAAAAAATTATAACTCATTAAATTAACAGTTATCAAGACACAATTTATATTTAACAAAAAAGAAAAAAGTTGAAAAATTAAATTCGTTCATGTGGGATCGAACCACGGACCTAAAAATATCGAAAGAAACATTTTACCATGGCGCTTACCATTAGGCCAGCTAACACTATGCCCATGGAGTTGAAATTTAGAACTAGTTAGTATTGATTGACTGACTATTTAAAGTAGCTAATTTTAACCTACTTCGAAATGACCTAGAAGGATGAAAGGGGTTTGAAGATTTTAGTGTGGAGAGTGCTCTACAACTTTTTTTTAAAAATTTTCCGAAAGTGACGGAAGTCAATGAAACCTTCACTAATCTATAGTTCAGGTCAAAACAAATAGAAAAAATAGATGAAAAAAGAAAATGATAAAGCGTCACGTTTCCGAGATATAGGCTGTCAAAGATAGACTAGTGGCGCCAGTAACTATTGGAACATGAAAAACTGTGTTTTGGTGTTATTAAATGGCACATATTGTATTGGAAATTGATACAAGCAGTTAAATAAAGTATCCTGGCTTATTTTAGCAACGCCCCTCCCTCCCACCAAGATGCTCAGACTACTTATAATTTTTATTATTTTAGGTATAAATATGGTGGCAATTTATAGTGGTTGAAAAATAAGAGTTTTTGAAGCAACCTATGTCAACCAACTCCCAAAAGCATGGCCCCTTCAAATACTCCTTACCGTTTATTTTGTTACCTACTGCGCTGCTCTGCATACGTGCTAAATGGAGTACTGAAGGGCGGGACGTGGCTGTGCGAGGAAGATGCGCATCTCGAGCTATGCTACGTATCTCGATAATATAAAAAAACATAGCTTTGCTCAATAGCACGCATCCATAGCCCGCATCTATAGCACGAATCCATAGCACACATCTATAGCACGCATCTATAGCACGCATCCATAGCACACATCCATAGCACGCATCCTTCTATGTGAAAAACATAGCTTAGCTGAATCCATTTCCACAAAACAATGAATATGATTGGTGGATTTCAAACGCATTCGTAGCAACGTAGCATAGCACATCTCTGGTGGAAAAGCACACTATATCTCGGAAACGTGACGCTTTAGGTATCAATTTTTTTTCATCTACTTGTATTTTCGATTTGTATTAGTCAAAGTCAAAGTCAAAAATATATTTATTTCATAGGCACAAAAAATGCTCTTGAAACCGTTACATTATTATACAGGTAATTTTTTTAAAGCTAGCGCTAGATTCGCAAGGTGCAGTTTCCCCCAGAGAAGAACCTAGCAAGAAACTCTGTGAGGTTGCTCTTTTCAAATAAAGTTTTACAATTCTTATAAACAGTTACACAGGTATAAAGGTTTGACTATAAAGGTATTGACTTGAACTATCGATTAATGCAGGTTTGTTAGACTGCCGCCATTTTTGTGGAAAAAGTTACCATACACATGTATAGGTAGGACATTATATTCAAACCCCTTTGGAATCCAGCTCGGTAATTACGAGTAAGCAAAGGAAAAAAACATTTGCTTACTTTAGGTATTTATACAACCCGTTCACTATAAGTTTGCCGCTGTTGTCTCACTCACTCAGTCCTAGTTCCAGTGAGAAAACGCTACACTGACGTCATTAGCAGTAAACTTACGTTGTACTTGTATAGTGCGTTTTTAAGAATATTTATGAAACACACGCACTCTACGACGCAGCGGAAAAGATAAAAAAAGAACTAAATCTTACTACTTGCCTAGTTCTCTGTACAAAAAGTAATGATATCCCACCAAAAACATAAATGTGAAAAAGGGTGGCCAATTCAATATGAAAATTATGTTGAGAGCTTTGCCGTAAAAAGTATGGAGATCTAAATGAGTGCCAATTCATAGGTATGCAAAATAGAAATATGTATTTTTATAGGAAAAAAAAAATGCCTATTATGAACAAGTATTAATAAACTCTATTTCTTTGCTTTGTTGGATAACTTAAAATAATTGCTGTTATTAAAAAAAATATAAGATCTTAAAGGAGGTTAGTTTTATTTGGCCAGTTTTCATCAGAATTAAAATATTGAATAAGTTTATAAATAAAATGACTGATTTAATGAAAACTGGCCAAATAAAACTAACCTCCTTTAAGATCTTATATTTTTTTTAATAACAGCAATTATTTTAAGTTATCCAACAAAGCAAAGAAATAGAGTTTATTAATACTTGTTCATAATAGGCATTATTTTTTTCCTATAAAAATACATATTTCTATTTTGCATACCTATGAATTGGCACTCATTTAGATCTCCATACTTTTTACGGCAAAGCTCTCAACATAATTTTCATATTGAATTGGCCACCCTTTTTCACATTTATGTTTTTGGTGGGATACATATCTATCACGTCTCTTTCACATCGGGGTAGGCCTCTGCACTTCCTCCCCCTACTTGCTACGATACAAACGCGCTGGAGAATCATTGCAGAGGCTTATGCTCAGCAATGGGATATAACAGGCTAATACTACGAATAAAAATACTATAGAAACGTAACCGAAACAAAAAAATGGTTCCGCAAAATATCAACCGCAGTAGGCGGGGCTTAAAATTACAACCGACATCGCGCCAATCGGCCGCCACGACGTGTTGCTGATTCGTAAAAGTGGAAAAATGTGAAAGTAATTGCTGTTTATATGCAAACATAGCGGAACCAAAATCAAAGCGGTAATTGTATGAGAGTTATTTTTCTATAGTATTGTTGTTAAGCTAATAAAATAAATATAATACTGACTTCCTTAGGCGAGACTCCCTGTACGGGCGCGTCGTCATCGGAATCTGAGTCGGCGTCCATCGCGTGTTCTTGGTGAAAGGCTGAGCACGCAACATCTACCTGTAATTCACACGTACATTCATGTATTTTAATTACACAAGGACGCTCCTAGGCGTCACAGAAATCTTGCTTCCACATATACTAAAAACCACATTCTATGATAAAGTATCTTCTTTAGGATTCCTCGTAAAAATATTATAAGTCAATGTTTGTGCCGATGGATGGATAGATGTTTGTTACTTCATCACGTAAAAACCATTAAACAGATTTTATTGAAACTTTACAACATTGTAGCTTACACATCAGAATAACACAAAGGCTATTCAAAGTAACAAATATTTTTTTCCAAGATATGACACTTGTATAAGACTCTTCTCCCATTACGATACACATAGGCAATTCAAGTATCCTGTAAGTCTCTAACGGCCGAATACTGAAACGTCTCTCAAAATTGAGCAGTGCTTAAATATGAAAATGTCACTTTCAAACGTCTAATCTAACGGCATAAAAATGTCATATGTATGAAAATGTCACTTTCAAACGTCTAATCTAACGGCATAAAAATGTCATTTTCATATTTAAGCACTGCTCAATTTTGAGAGACGTTTCAGTATTCGGCCGTAAGACTAGTAACCACTAAGTATCTCACATACGTTTGAATGCGGGATCGCATTCTACGATACCGGTACAATGTATGTGAGATGATTCGCGGTGACTAGTCTCCGAGAATGGGCATGATGACAATTTTTTTAAAATATTATAACAAAATAAAAAAAGAAAATATTCGACATGTATTTTTTTCTTTTTTCACTTAAATTAAAAATGACAAAGATACACTGGGTTAAAGTTGCTCGTGACGTCACGCCCCAGTACGATTTTAACCGAGGAGTGAGGTCAAAACCCCCTACTCCGTAACTTTGATGCTCTGTATCTTTGTATTTATTTATGTATTTGATCAGCTAGCTTAGCATGGCACTCTGTGACAAGACGTTGTCGTGCGTTTGTCACGCTTACGTCTCTGTCTATAGTATTAACTGTGATAAGGACAGCATACGTGAGATAATTGTCGCGGCTCGCCATGCTAAGCCCCCAGGTAAAAATGTGTTTCAAATATTTTTTAATAGCCTAAAAGACGGACTAATTATTTTTTGAATTTTTGAATGTAGTTATCATCCCCATTGAATCGCATATGCGTATCCTAATAGAAGAAGGGCTTAAAACTAATTTAGGAATCTTACCAGCTGTTTAGGGTTCATATTATAGAGAATCCGCTCGGCGTTACTCTCAGAGTCGTTGCGGGACTCCATGATGGCCAGTAGTAACTTGGAGGCGTTGTTCTTGAGCTCCAGCACCAGCTCCATGCGAGTAGAGCCCAGCGGATTGATGTCGTTCAGGATGAGGGCGGTGATGATGTCCAGCCCGTTGCTCTCGTGAGTCGCTATACAGTTCTGGTTCTCGTGGCACGGGCCTGGGTATTTAGAAACGGTTAAAGATATTGCAGACAATGACACGGTCTAGTTCTAATGAGGGTAAAGAATTGACTCATGACTCACTCTGGCAACACTCCCGAATCACCTGTGCAATGCCCACTTTTCATCTTGTCAATAATAATCACCAAACCCTCGCTAGAATCCTGACTCAACGTGGCTATATTCCAGCGTGACTCTCACTGACCACACTCTGGCATGACTCATGTTGGCAAGTGGCAAATCTCACGGCTAACTTTGGCAACACTTCCGACTTAACCTAGCAATACTCACCCTGTCAATACTGCTGCCTCACCTTACCCATTTTGACAATACTTCCGACTCACCTAGTCAACCCTTTAGACTCAACCTGGCATACTTTAGACTTACCCTGGCTACACTACCGACTCACCCTGCCAACAGTCCCGACTCACCCTGCCAAAACTTCTGCTCACCCAGGCATACTTTACTCACCCTGGCAATACTCTGTGAGGGTCTCGAGCGTCTGGTTGATGAGCGCCACGTTGCCCTCGTTGATGTAGAGACCGAGTAGGCCAAGCCCGCCCGTCGTGGAGCCGCAGATGCAGTCCAGGAACATCAGCGTCTCCGACACCAGGTTGTAGTTGGATTTGTTGTTTTGGTTGCGGAGGAGATTCTGTGGTAATTGGAGCAAGAGATGTGATTAGAAAATTTTAGGCAATGGCTATACAGATACAGTCACCCTGTCTCGTCTCACTGCTGGGCAAAGGTTTCTTTCTTTGCTCTCCATCCAGTTCTGCTGTGCGCTAGGACCTCCCATTCTTTGCTGAATGAGTCGAGCTCGTCTGGGTGGTAACTAAATTCGGGCTGCATTTGTGATATTAATGCAAGAAACTTAATCACAGCATTTTACGAATATTTCAAAATGTAATCAGATCTTAGCTCTGCTGTGTTTTAGAGGAAAGTGTTATGATTCTAATATTCCTTTTAAGTTTAAAGCTCCAGAAACAAGTCTCAATGATTTGTTTGGATCTAGAAAAGATCGAATTAAGCCACTGAGCTCTAGTAATACTAGAAACTAGAATACCAATGTTCAGTCTGGTAAAACAGACTACAAATTAAAAAGTGGCAACACTGTAGTGTCGTCCCATTTTTATTAAACCGATTTGAAAAGGACAACGCTATAGTTTTGCAAATTTTTAATTTCTAATCTTTTTCGACAGTTTTTTCTTTGTACTCCTGGCTTAACGGTTTACCTGTAGATCAGGGTT
Source organism: Anarsia innoxiella (assembly GCA_947563765.1). Classification (NCBI taxonomy): domain Eukaryota; kingdom Metazoa; phylum Arthropoda; class Insecta; order Lepidoptera; family Gelechiidae; genus Anarsia; species Anarsia innoxiella. Next base: position 1,390,921 of record OX387415.1, read on the forward strand.
GTGGTTCTCACAAAGCAGCTGAAGGAACCGCAGTATGGGCTTCATGACAGCCACCTTGGCGGGCAGCACGTCCGAACTGCCAGCCTCGCGCTTCTTCTCCGCCAAGATCTCTTCTAGAACTGTAGACCCTGGCATATTTTGGTCTTTTTAGTATTTAATCACTTAGGAACTAATATTTGGAAGTAGTTGCCTAAAAAGCTCCGTTTATCAAAGTCCGGTAAGATTCTAACTGATTAAGTGCCCATTTCATCATCTAAAAATAAAAAATTTACTGACAGAAGTGACAGATAAACCTATGTCTATTTCGAGACAGGTATAAAAATATCTGTCAGATAAAATTAATCTGTAGATGTTGAAACGGGCACTAACTTTTTTTTTTACTTTTTGTATTTTTTTTTCTAACTTTTGTAACCCAACGTAGGCACAAAGAAAACAAAAGTATTACATAAATTTTGCAGATTCAAGTAAAACTGATTCGCGTACATACCATGAGACATAGTGTGTATATCGGAGTAGGCGTTGACGGCGGATCCGCACGCCGTCGTCACCTCCTCGTCCATCTCTTCGCCCACCACGAGCGGCCCGGGGGCTGCTTTACCTGCAACATGTTAACATTAAGTGAAGAATCCAGCATACACTAGAGAAGAAATTTGAAGGTGTATGTGAAACATTGGACCAGCAAGATAGATTACGGCCTAATCACTTCAGAGACTAGGCTTGTACCCCTATAGTGAAGACGTTAAAAGGTCGTAGGAGGAATATTATATAAAATTCAACCTTAAAGTCGTAACGCTTTACGTTACGACTTTAAGGTTGAATTTTGTTCATTTATGTTTCTGATAGACGCTTCGCTTCGCCTCTGCTAGTATAAATTTACTATATGTGTAAGAGTGCTGTTTCTACGTAAGAAAAGGACCAAAGCTAGTAAGGCGTCGTTCACACGGCATTGTGCTGCATGTTTTTTTTTGCAGTAAACGTCTCTATGTATAAATAAATAATGACCATACAACGTACATAGATCTATTCATAAGTGTTCAGGCAAGTGTTAAGTCGTATACAAAAAAAAACATGCAGGATAATGTCGTGTGAACCAAGCCTAAGCCTGTAGCTTTAAATAGGTAGTTCATCAGGTATATATAATATAGGTAATATATATAGGTAGTTCGTCAGCGGGTAGGGCGGGTTTGTTTGTCCGCGTGGTTGGCGCGTTGTTTATCCGCATTGGACGCCGACGTGTGCAATGGCTCTTAGACTGACCGAGAATACGGACCGATCGGATAAGTGGGAACGAGCTCTTACCGTCAGCGGGTAGAGCGGGTTTATGTTTGTACGCGTGGTTGGCGCGCTGATTGTCCGCGTTAGACGCCGACGTGTGCAATAGCTCTTAGACTGACCGAGAATACGGACCGATCGGATAAGTGGGAACGAGCTCTTACCGTCAGCGGGTAGAGCGGGTTTATGTTTGTACGCGTGGTTGGCGCGCTGATTGTCCGCGTTAGACGCCGACTTGTGCAATGGCTCTCAGACTGACCGAGAATACGGACCGATCGGATAAGTGGGAACGAGCTCTTACCGTCAGCGGGTAGAGCGGGTTTGTGTTTGTCTGCGTGGTTGGCGCGCTGTTTGTCCGCGTTGGACGCCGACGTGCTGTTCGTCGCCATCGAGCGGATCTCTTGCTGCGCCTCACGCATTTTGTCGTAGAAAACCTGAAAGTCAAGCACTTATTATTCTAATAATATTACAAATGTCAACTGAACAATATTTTAGCTTAAACATCAGCACATAGAGACTGGCCAAAAGGAGTAGAAATTAAAACGTGGCAACACTGTAATGTCGTTCCGTTTTTCTTAGATTGATTTGAAGTCTTTTTTTATTTCTTTTTTTCTAAGCCTTTATAGTATTTCTATATATAAGCTTATCACGCTCTCTTCTCTTATTTCTGCTCGTGCCTGTTTGGGTAACCACTAAACCATTTTTTTATGTTTGCTGGGTAGGGACAATTTGTTTAAAAATAGAATTTTCAGTGGTTTAGGCAAAGTAAAACTCTATATATTGCTCGTATATATTGATTATACAATATGTTTTTACTGACAACAGAAAAGCGTACTAACCTTGAGAAATGCTTGTGATATTTCTCCGTTCTGTAGTTTGGTAAAAATGCTTTGTTGTATTATAGGGTTCCCGCCTTCTAGGAGAGCAATGCCTGAAATAGCCATAATTCTAACATAAGATGACACTCGTGCATAATGTTCAGGAGGAGACAATTTGAGCACTGTTTTGTAAAAAAACCGGCCAAGCTTTTCTTTTTAATTAATTGAATATTAATCGCTCTCTGATACAAAAACCATCAAAAAGTGGATCTTTTTTCAAAAATCACTAAACGGGTCTAACTCAATACTCATAACACTTTTCTATGGGCATGTTAGGCTTATTTGATACACCCTAAGTCCATCTACCCCCGGTGTCAGTTTATCGGCCTATTTATGGGACACCCTGTATGTTGCAATGAAATAAGGTGCCCCTGTGTACAGCTTGATATTCCCTCAACTGTACAAGCCTATATGTACTCACCAAGTTGTATAGCCTCCAAGAAGATTGCAGGTCGATTGGTGCTCTTGATGACGAGGTCCACCACCAGATCCGAAGCCCCCTCCTTGTCCAAGTGCGCTTGGACTTGCGCAAGAGTCTGTCCGGTGCGCATCAGTACTTTCGCTGCATGTTTACGAAGATAGTTAGATATAATGAATGTTTTGGTGAATAAGTAATGATTAATTGGCAATACTTGTATTTAAGGTTTTATTAAAAACCAAGATTAATCGATAATAAATCGATATTGTCTTCAGCGAGGGCAACATATAACGCGGGTCCACGACATATTATTTTGAACAGTGGCTCTAGTCACTAACGGTGAAGGAAAACATCGTAACGAAACCGGCACGGGAATAAATTCGAAGGTGTATGTGAAATCTGCCAGTCGGCAGGCACGCGTGCTGAATTATGGCCTAATCACTTTTAAATAAAAGTAGGCGTGTGCTACAGGTGCACACATTGCAAGGAAGGAATGGACAATAAATGAATGAATGAATAAATGCGTTTCATAGAAAACTTTCTTTGTCGCCATGTTGACAGCATTGAAAATTTGTACTTTGAAACACAATGAGGGTAATGTGGCAGTACAAAAAGTATTCTATGAAACGCACTCTACCGTACTTAACCTTGCACAATCCCACGTGCCATGTGTTCCCAGCTTTAAAGACAATGTAAAAACCTCAGTATTGCATTATCTCATTACTTATTCGATTGGTAAAGGGTACACTGAAAGCTTGGGGCGTACCGTGCGCAAGGGACACTTCTTTTACTATTTAGGGATTTCAAACGTGTTGATTCATACCATAGCAAATCTATTTACATTGTTCACTTCAGCATTTAAAAAGGGATCAAAACCTGCATATCGATTTATTGTCCTTCGCCTAACTTTATGAGCGTTTTCAGACTAGCGTTTTATACCCACGTACTCGCATGCGGTCGTTTTCAGCATATGCGAGTACACGCTACGTTACGCGCTTCAAAAAATCGGACTCACGTAAGCGGTCATACTTCAGCGTGTCCGCTCGGACCAGTAGTGTCATGTCAGTATCAACATGGACTATAATACGAGCTTAGAAGCGCGTCAACGCTGGTACGACTTGAGCATGTACTAAAAGGCGCGCGTACACGCTTTTCCAAAAACGACCGTATATAAAACGCTAGTCTGAAAACGCCCTATGGAATAACATCATATATCAAGTGCTTAGGAAATATCTAAAGGTTTCATGCTTATCGTGCATTTCAAACATTGGTGACGTATCAAGCGACAACGGTGTTGCTTTTGACAACTCGAATAAACCCTAATAAATAAGTTTTAAAATCGATATCCCAATAAATTATACATATTTTCAACATCAATTTAAACTAAAAAGTAATATACAATACACTGAAAATGCTATATTACATGAACTACAAAATTGAATGGGTACTAACGTGCTTTCGTATGACAATGACACAATACTTAGGGTGCCTTTCCCTCAGAGATGTGCTATGCTACGTTGCTATGGATGCCTTGGATTTCCACCAACATATTCTTAGATTATGACGTAAGCACCATCAATATAATAATTGGTGAATATTAAAAGCATCCATAGCAATGTAGCAAGCACATCTCCGGTGGGAGAGCACCCTTAGCGTGCTACGAGGCATTTGCAATTTTTAATTTCCAAAAATATATGTATAGAGTACAAGCAAGCATCCGACATCTGTATAGAGCTGCTAAAACCCACCTGTCTTCTGCTGCGGGTGATGATGCTCTGCATGCGGTGGAATCAAGAACAAAACATCACTACACTAACGAATCTCTATACTCTATGTGCTGCTAACTGCGTCCGACACGCTCTTTACCCGTATTTTGTTAAACTATAGTTTATGATAGATGTCGACCAAGATAACACTGTTAAAACAACCATAGATTTTCCTTGTTAGCCATTAAGATCCCACTGCTGGGCAAAAGCCAATTGCGCGACTTTCCATTCAACACGGTCTCCAGTAGCGTACCGACATTCTCGAGTCGGTTTTTTGATTTGCTCAAAAGTGCTTCGCAGGCACGTCCACGCTGCAGACCCGCACGCAGACCCAGCAGCTTCGCGCTTGATAATGCCTCGAGCGGCGGGCTTCGGGCGAAGCTGCTCGGTCTGTGTGGACGTGCCTATTTGCATATGTCAGGTCAACCTAAGTGACATTTTGCTGACATGATATTATTTTATGCAATTAACAATATTAAATTCTATCATAATTATGTATGGTTGTTTTGACTGAATTTCAATGGTCTGACTCTAAAAACAGATCCAAAAATGAAATTGCATCGTAATGAGTTAGACTATAAGATTTTAAGACAGAATTACTAAATAGATTGTAAAATAATATCAGATTAGTGCTGATCACGACTAAAATCTAAATGTGTGCAACTAGGGTGAACTGATTACATTGACTTTTAATTCGAATAAAAATTAAAAGGCATATCTTTTAATTAGTTTTTCCGCTTGAGCGTGCAAATATCAAATACTTTGGAAGAGACGTATGAACAAATGACAGTCTATAGTCTACGATTGTCGCATTTATTTTTCGTACATTTTTGCGCTATAAAAAAGATAAAGAGATTCAAATAATTATATGAAATAATGGACTATGTTTCAGTTCACCGTTTTGTTTTAAAGTTAATTTTAATGTAAATTGCAAAATATCACATTGTCAGTAGAGTCCTGTGTTAAAGTAATTAGAAGTAATTATATTTCACTCCGTTACTCTGGTAAATCTTTATATAACTTAGCTCTATTATAATTTCCATTCTGACGATATGAAAGAAAAAGTTTATTTTTGCAATATTAAAAATGAAAAATTTTCGTCTCCAATAATCCTCGATCGAAAAAAACATCTGCCAACTAGAAAAATAAAGAATCAAATTTTTCTTTTTATCATCAGAATTAAAATTAAAGAAACAAGAAGTTTCTAGAATGTTTATAATAAGCGTTGTAGTACTTACCGCCCGGCCCGTGAGTGACCGCGACTGACTGCGGCGGCGGCTGTATCTTCGGCTCCGATTTGCGGTTCACGAAGTACTGGGATAGCAGCTTGTTGCGGAGTTGGTTGCCCTGGTACATGGATTAGTAAACTTAAATTCTATTTCGTAGGTAAATATGTCATCATTATCTCGACCTATAGCTGCCCACTGCTGAGCATAAGCCTCTCCAATCAACGCGACCAGTTCATTAACACCTGCATCCAACGAGATCCCGCGATGCAGGGTGTTCCACTCCTTTACAATTTGACATGAACTGATACTCTGTGTTACTTAATATACATACATATCCGTCACGCCTGTCTCTTATCAAGGTAGACAGAGACCACTTCCCTATGCTAAGATCAAAACACACTTCCTTCGCTTCATCCACATTCATCAGTCGTTCTGGTACTCTCACTTTGCATACAACTCAACTCTTAGTATACAACAATGTTTGTAAACATTTGATAAAATTTTATAACGAAACATTTTGTATACTAAACGTTTGTTGCAATTTGTTGTATTTGTTTAATATGCATTGTGGCACCACCATTCCCACCTTTGAACCAAAATAAAGCTGGTATTTACCTTTTCCCCATACTCTGGATCGACAGCCATCATCTCCCTTAAAGTTCGAAGCACTTTGACGCATAGCTTCTCTTCTTTCTCTTCTAGAAGTTTCTCTGTGTGGCGGATTAGTCTGCAAAAAAAGTTTATTTAGGTTAGAAAGGTCGTAGTTCCATAATAATAGAAGTTAATTTTAAGAATATATTTTTTTATTCACTGACTTTAATCCGGTAATCGATTTTGATGATTTTTTTAATGTAGGTATCGAAAAGACGTAAAAATATAATAGAAAACATACGGTCAAATTGAGAAACCTCATCCTTTTTTTTGAAAGTCGGTTACAAAGTATTCTCTATAAATTGAAAAAGTATTCTGTTTTTCTTTTTTTAGTAAGTGTTCTTCTTTGGTGACGCGTTTAGAAAAAAAATGAGAATTTTCTACAATAAAGTTATTTATTAGGAAAAATATCACAACTCGTAAAAACTTGGTCCTTCGCTATACCTGGATATAAAGATCCCGCTGGTCTCCGTGTGCGCTCGCTCCCCAGGGCTTTCAAAGAGCAAGTGCGGTTTGTATAAAATGTCCACTAGTAAAGACAGCTCAGCTTGAAGCAAAGGTCGTAGTTGCTCCTCTAGCAGCGCCACTATCTCTTGTAGACCTTCCATCACCGATCTGTCGTTTTGGAGGTTTGACTGCGAAATAAATATTTAAAAAGGATTTATAAAATGACTAGAAGCTGCTCGCGACTTCGTACTCATTTATCGTCATAACTTGGAAAAAAAAATCTTATAATAATATAGCCTATATGCAATCTGATGTATAAGCAACAAAATTGCCAAGTTTTATCAAAATCGGTTCAGTAGTTTTTCCGTCTATCCATCAGCAAACATTGATATTTATGCTATTACTAGCTCTCCCGGCGAACTTCGTCCCGCCTTAGAATGAACTTTATTGTGTAGGAATAAAGTTCAAATTGACTCTACATTTTAGTAAGAAAACATTTGTATGGGAAAAAGAAAAGGTCTGTTTTAGGGCTTTCCCGGCAATTATTCGAATTTTTCTCACCGTAAGAACCATCCTTGGACTTCAATGAACATTTTAAAAAAAGAATTAGCGAAATCGGTCCAGCCGTTCAGGCGTGATGCCGTGACAACGGAAAACGGGTTTCATTTTTATATATATAGATTAGAATTATGGTAAAAATATTATCTTAAGTCCTACAATCACAAAACTAAATAAATTAAAATGTATTTAATCTTGTCAGATGGGTTTGCCATCATCAAAAAAATTATCTGTCATTTTTGAAGTTAATGCTAGATTTGCAAGAGTACATTTTGCCCCAGAGAAGAATCTAGCAAGAAACTCTGTTAGGTAATAAAAAGTAAATATTTACCTGTGACGCCATTTTCTCGAGCTTATTAGTCTTAGACGCTAGCAGCCATTTGCTAGTCTGTCGGGAAAGAGCGGCCGCTTTCTCAAATACTGTCTGCACCTTCGCTTCTAGCTCGAGAGGTATCGCTATGCTACGGGTTTTTGCTGAAAAAATATACATACAGGTTTAACAGAATAACTATGAACTTTAAGCAAATTACCTTTTGAATGATTATGTTATAGTAATATGTTACTCAGGTCAAATGAAATATAATTTCAAACAATATGACATCTGACATAAAATTTTCTTATGCTAGCGACAGTTTTAAGTATTAGCAATTTTTTACAAACAGCTTTTTTAGGGTTCCACACTTAAAAGGTAAAAGCGGAATCGTATGTCCGTCCATCCGTCATGAGGAAGTATCTCTAAATACATACTCTCTTTCTCTCTCTAAAAATGTCACTCATTGTCATTTGCTTTGAAAAATTACATGCAACACGACATCTGACAAGACATTAAAATGGCAATTTCATCTGTCACCACTTTTTTACAAACAACTTTCATTTGCTTTGCGTTGTCATAAACAGAGTTTGAAAGGTGACCAAAGTAAGTACAATACAATACAATACAAATATTCTTTATTGCACAAAAGATATAAGGTACAGACACAAACAAGAATATAAGAAGCAACAGGCGGCCTTATTGCTAGGTAGCAATATCTTCCAGGCAACCTTACCTTACCTTAAAGTACCTACTTAACTAAATAAAATATTTAAGTAAGACTTACCGACTTCACTCAAAGTCCGTATACACTTCTCGACGTTAAGTTTTTGCGGCGGAGTGAGCCACGGGCATTGGTAGATCTTGAATGTTGTTTGTAGTAGCTTCACGAATATCGACTGCCGCGTCTGTGGTTTCATACATGTTATATTATTTAATTGAATGAATGAATGAAAATCATTTAATCCTGTAGGTTTTGACAACACTTAGGACGGGTCATTTTTTAAAGTTAATGCTAGATTCGCAAGAGTGCAGTTTTCCCCAGAGAAGAACCTAGCAAGACACTCTGTAGGGGTGGTTTTTTTCAATTTAAGTTTTACAAATCTCAGGCATAAACACATAATAAAATTAATATTTCAAAAGAGCTATCCATAAATAAATAATAAAAATTTGACCCCGCAATATCCAGGTAAAAGTAAGGTAAGCAAATGGGAAACAGAGAAGTGAAAGGCTTAGTTTGATAGGATCCGCTAATTGTTTTGGATATGATGATAATATTAATCTTTCACATCTCAGAAAAAAAAGAACATTAGAAAATCTATTGTGTCTGGGTTTATAATGGGTCAGTGGGATGTGAGAGGTTAATAAATGAAAATTAGCTTACTATTGTCTAAAAGTTAAAACAACGTTGATTTTCATATTATGAAAACAATTGACTCTTTGATTTGTCTTAGATTGAATAGATAAATTAATTTCGATTTCAAATACTTACAATAAATTGGAAATCCAGGGAACGCACGAATATTAAGGTACCAAATGAGTCATACACAGAATTAGGTTCAAAATTGTCTTTCCTGTTCCTGATGATTAAGGATACTGGAGCAGCCAATCCTCAAAATGTTTATACAGGCCAAAACTACATCGGGCACAGATTATGCGGATATGCAGTAAGTTGAGAAATTAGCTCCCAGTGTCCTTTCGGGAACAGGAGAGACATTTTTTGTTTTTTATGTCTGTATGACCCAAATTAGAAATAGTTTTTTTTACATAATCCCCCTTATTACAAAACGCGTTTTAAATATAGTTCTAGGACTAATGTAATTTTTTGACATTTTGTCTATTGCCGAAACGTCATTTATCTGAGTTTATTCTACGACTATAAATAAGACTCGTTTTGTATTATGGGGGTATAAGTTTCACTTAGCCCACAATTAGATTTTTCGCAGTCGAATTATCGCTCAGTAATGTTGCAGAAAAAGCCTTTAAACTTATCCATTAAAAATAGTACCTTCTGCTTTTGATTAGCGACAGCGTCAACTTGAACTCTAACGGGCCATTAACTTTAAACATTGTTTCTCCAACTACAGTATCATAAACTAACCTGCACAGTAGTACTCTGATCGCTGAACGGCGAGTTGAAGAATGTGCATATAGTGTGCATGAGCACGTCGGTGACGTAGCTCACCCATGCGCCTGCGCCGCTCGTGGCGCCGCCGCGGGACGTCGACGCGCTCGCTGTTGTGTGGAATGAACCTAAGTATATTTAGACGAATAAATATAAAATTACATTACGGGCCCCATTTCACCATTTTTACAGATAAAATGTATCTGGCAGATATTTTATACTTGTCTCTGTCTAAAACGTCATGTTTTATGAAAAAGAAATAGGTTTATCTGTAGGTAGTGAAACGGCCACTAGGAGTAATGCGTTGTGCGTCAATTTATAAAGTTAAGTATTTATTTGTATTCCATTGATTTAATTTTAGAAATAATGGTTTCTGTTATAAATAATTTAAAAAAAAATTAAATACAAAAAGAATGGTTTTCAATATTTATTTTAATTTAAATTTATTAACTTTTTACTTTACTTTTTTTTTTTTTTTACTCTAACATTATTTGTGATATTAATGCGAGGTCTTGGCTTGGTACAACCCGTGGGAAACATCTGAGCCCCTCGTTAGAATGCGCTTCCCACGTTTACGCCTTTTCAGTACCGTGACGATACTTCGATGCATGACGTCACTAAGCCAGATGCGCAGATATTTCCGATAAGTTATACATCCTTACACCGTGTACAACCCAAAATCAACCTTAACACGTTACCTGTAGGATCAATCTGGAGTATCGCCTGCATGTCGTGAAGGAAGGACCTCTCGAACAGATCCCACATATAGTTACTGGAGTAAATCTCTTTCATCTCTACCTCGGTGTCGATGTAGCAGTGGTTTAGGAAGCCTACGTAAGCTTCTTTTACCTGTAACGAATTATTCTTCTTTATCAGCCCATATATGTCACCACCGAGGGGCACGAGCCTACTCTCATACAGAGAGTGATTAGGACGTAATCCACCACGCTGGCCAAGTGCGGGTTGGCGGATTTCACATACACCTTCGAATTTCTTCTCTGGTGTATGCAGGTTAGCAAGTGGTAATCGAATAAATTGATCCGTACATGAGAAATAAACTCAGAGGTACGTGCCCGCGCCAGGTTTCGAACCCGCGCCAGGTTTCGAACCCGCGCCCTCAAAATTCGAACCCGCGCCCTCAAAATTCGAGGCAAGCGTTCTACCAACTGGGCTATGAACGAATTATTATTATTATTTTTTTTCTGACTGCACACACACATTCGATGCTTTTTTCTGGACGTATGCAAGCTCGAAACTTTCACCCCATTATTCATGGTTCCGATAAGATTTTTTGAGTATTCATTAGCGAGCTGTAACCTTAACTGTTGCATGTATTGTTACCAAAAATGATTTTTCGTAACAGCTTGCCTCTGAGTACGCGCTTTTAATTTTAAAGATAGCAGAAGCTGAACATTAGCTAAAACACAAAAATTTAGTCGTTGAGACAAAATAAAATCACAAATTTTCAGTCACTTTGACTTTCTTCGTTTGTGCTTTGACGTACAGCCGAGAGCATATCAACCCTTACAATATAGTCTTGCTTATACGTCAATGAAATACCATGCCCTATATAAAGCTTGGTGTGCCCTCGACTGTACACAAGTAAAGTTTACCTCAGGTATGCAATCCAGATGTGTGATCATATTGACGATGTCGTCCAACGGTAGTAGACTGTGGCATTTGATCTCTGTATACACGTTCTTACCCATAGTGCAGCATGTTAGCAGTTTTACTAGTTGCACGTGGTATCTATAAGGTTAGAATGTCATTCATAAGCGGTTCAGGGTAGACTGGTTGTAGGAAGATATGCTTAAATGGACCAGTGGATCTTGAACTCTACGCCCGTAGGTCGAGTTATACTAATCGCTGTATTTTTGTAAAAAAAATGAACTCACAAATATCTTTAAAATAAATTGTTATCGAGTTAGTGAGTTCTGACTTTGGTAAAGTCATGAGAAAACTAACTTCTTACAAAATGCAACCGTAAATCTAAAAACTTTTTTTTTTTTTAATTAAAGTTTTTTTTTTAAATTAAAGTACTTTTTATACACATACATACATATCCAAAACGCGCTCTAAAGATAGCGCCTTAGAAAAAAAAATACAGATTTGGACAGCAGAAAGCGCGGGAATGGTCTTGGTATATAGCGTGACACTTGTCATCCAACGCCACAAGTGAGAAAGGTCATGTACTCTCTCCACGCGTCTTTCATATCGGGTTAGACAGAGATCACTTCATTCCACTTTCTACGTTACATCGCTTTGTTTTTTTTTTTTTATTTAATAATTAATAATTACCTTAACGCTTCCGGCATATCCCCAGTATTCTTATACTGTCTCATCATCTGAAGGAAGTAGTTAAAGGACACCTTGTCGTTGTAAAACACAAGCACGTCTTCGCCAGCGTTCACCATCTACGTAACAATCATTCTATTTAATTACGTAATGAGTAACATGTTGTTAAGGCTATGTACAATGTGTGCTATTTTGAATTAAAATTGTTCTACAGGATGACTCAAAAATCAACCCCCTTTTATGAAGCCATTTCGTTTTTTTTCTCGGCTTATTTTCCAAACTCGAACATCTTACTAATGTATTATAAATCTCAGTGTTTGTGCCGATGGATGGATGGATGTTTGTTAGTATTACGCAAAAACTATTGAACAGATTTTGATGAAACATGGCAATATTGTAGCTTATACATCAGAAGAACACATAGGCTATATTATTTTAAAATATAACGATTTTTTGAGCTAAAAGAATAAGATGAAAGTCATCCAACATTTTATTGAACTACTAAATGCTGCCCGCGACTTCGGTCGCCCACCATTAACATACCTCTTGCATCACCAAATCCTGGCTGCGTCTTATATACTGCGTATCAGCGTGTACTATAGTTTGCAAGAAGTGTAAGTACGCAGTGTGGCGCCCTCTAGACTCGATGCAGTGAACGAAATGTGCGACAACCTTCTCGTTGCCCTCGTGACTGCATAATGTCGGGTTGTCTTTGAATATCGCACATACTGTTTGTGCTTCTCGTATCTGGAATATCGTAAAATGTGTTAGACGAAATCGGTTTGAAATTATGGAAGACTTATTTTTTCCAGCAATTATTTTATTTTACTGTACGTATTGTTTATATAAAATAAAGAATACCTATCCAAACTCTGAATTAGACGAAGATATATTAAGCGATTAAATGCCCGTTGACAGATAAAACACAATAGATAAACAGATAAAATTCAACTGAAAGATAAACCTATGTCTATTTCATAAAACATGACCTTTTTAGAAAGAGACAGGTATAAAATATCTGTCAGATAAATTTTATCTGTAGGTGGTGAAAGAGGCCCTAAGCATTGTTAACTCTGAATTAGAGAAATGTCTATGTGATATAGTTTTACAATAATAATAAGAAATTCTAAAGTTCATCTGAAATCCTCCAACCCTGCCAGCGTGGTTACAGCCTAATCACTCTCTTATGAAAGTAGGAAATGAATTAAATCTAGGATAAAAAGAGCCACAAACCCCAGCATTAAGAAAGAGATCCAGATGTTTGTGCAGCAGCGCTTGGTTCTGCGGGTTGCCTAGACAGAAGTGCTGCAGGAACTCGTGCGCTAAAGCAAGCAGTTCGTCCATTGCTGCGTCGTCTTCGTCGTGGGGTACCTGCACAATAAACATGGTGAGCACAAGTACAAGGTTCGGTAGTTAATTAAAACATCATCGCGCTTTAGATATTTTAACAAATTTTAATAGTTGACAGCGTAAAGCACGTATTACTGCGGAGAGGTGAGCGACAGCGGCGAGAGGGACGCAAACGTTAACGTCATTCCACACCGCGTCTCACGCGCATCATGCACGAACAATCTTCATAAAACGATTCTGTTATCTTAATACATAAATGTTGTTGTTAATAAATAAATAATACATATTATTGTGGATCTCATTAAAACCATAAATTAATACATCAAGAAGTCCTTATTTCCATCATCAACAGTGGAGTTAAGGTTGAATATCTTATGTTCAATTTTCTTCACTTCGCTTAGACTTCTCTAGAATCTGCGTCAGTATAAATTGACCCTTAGCGCCAAATAGACACGGTGAAACGCAACTGCAACGCAACTGAAACTGCTAGTTACTTTAGAGTTGCAACGCAACTGAAACGAAACGTTTCAAACTAGTTGCATCGTGTGTGGTTTTCTAAGGAAGTCTATAGCAGAAACTGCGATGCAACTAGTTTGAAACGTTTCGTTTCAGTTGCGTCGTGTGTGGTTTTCTAAGGAAGTCTATAGCAGAAACTGCGATGTAACTCAAAAGTAACTAGCAGTTTCAGTTGCGTTGCATTTGCGTTTCACCGTGTGTTTTGGGTCTTACCTGCAGTAGATCGAGTACAATGTTGTGCACCCCGATGTTCCGAAGCAGCCGTTGTTCGTGCCGCCGCCGCCGCCCCGTGTCGCCGGCGCCGCTGTTACCTTGCGTGCAGTACTTTATCATACGTTGCAGTATCTACAAACGAAGATTATTATTAGAACTTAGAATTTTTACTAAAGGCCATTAAGATTATAAAAAACTTGAGATTTTTTAAATAAGGTTCATCTGGCGATGTTTATTTATTATTTCGTTATCAGATTGGCTGAAACCGCTGAACAGATTTTAATTAAATTAAACAATATTCTAGCTTGCACATCAGAATAACATGAAGGCTATATTATTTTAAATTATTGTTTTCCAAGATGATAAAAGAGTACCAAGTCGCGGGTAAGATCTTATTTTATTTGTAAAAAAAGAATAAAAATAGTTACCTCTTTAATCTTCTTATATTCGTTGTGGTCGTGTTTCGACGTTTTCGAAGTATCGAGTACATTGTCAAGTGAAGCGTTACGTTCTAAGACTGACCCTCCTGGGCCTACCACACCTGGAATACAGAAGTAATATGTAGTTTAAAAAACACGCTTATTAGTGCACGTATAAACAAAAAATTAACTTTCTATAAGTAATTTTTTTCAAATTGTCTCTATTTCGAGGCCGAATAATTAATTATGATGTTTTGATCTATAGAAAATGTTTAAATTGATTTCACAAGATTCCATTACAAAGTTACATACATGACGACCTAATAAAGCGTGTTTATGATAAGTGTAACAAGTGTCCTTCTAATCATATTATTTTTATAGAACAGCTAGCTTAGCATGGCACTCCGTGACAAGACGTTGTCATGCGTTTGTTACGCTTACGTCTCTGTCTATAGTTCTAAATGTGATAAGGACAGCATACGTGAGATAATTGTCGCGGCACGCCGTGCTAAGCCCCCAGATGTCATAAACCTTTCACTTTTCTGTTTCCCATTTACTTACCTTTACTTTGTTCTGGATATTGCAGGGTCAAATTTTAATTATTTATTTATGGATAGCTCTTTTGAAATATTAATTTTATTGTATGTTTTTTTGTTTATGCCTGAGATTTGTAAAACTTGAATTGAAAAGAGCAACCCTACAGAGTTTCTCGCTAGGTTCTTCTCTGGGGAAAACTGCACTCTTGCGAATCTAGCATTAACTTTAAAAAATTACCTGTCTTAAGTGTTGTCAAATCTAACCTACAGGATTAAATGATATTTCATTTCATTTAATGCATTGCGTACGTGGGACCAGTCTGTTGCTACCTTAATGCACAGTAAAGTATACACTTACCGCTATGTTCATCAAGCAAAGCCCTTCCTTTATTGAACACCCACAGTTCCGACTTCTCAACGCTCTGTCGGAGTAGGTCGAGGTCTGCTTTGATCTGCTTGTACGACTCCACGTCCGCGTCTGATACTAGCAGTTGGACCTAAAGGATAAATTGTATACATAATTAGGGCCCTCTTCCTGTCATGCGAGATCCGCATGCAGGTGATAGCGCGCTACTGATAAATGCGTACTGCTCGCATGCCGCCCGCACGGCAGGAAAAATATAGAATAGAAAAGCTTTATTCGATATCACATAAGGTTCAATATTTTAATTAACAGTAGGGAATATTTATGAAATGAAAGATTGAGGGCGGCACACAAGCGGATCAGAGTACTTGCTTTCTATTCTTTTCTGAGGGCCTTTTTCCTGTCATGCGTGTTTCGACCCGCATGCGGATCTGGTCCGCAAGCGTAGCCCCCAAATACTATCATTCCATACATGTTTTCCTGTCATGCGAGCAACACACGTGTGGTCAGTAGCGTGCTATCTATCACCCGCATGCGGACCAGATTCGCATGCGGATCAAAACACGCCTATCAAAAAAAGGACCCTAACTATGTATAAAATTTAGTATTAGTAGCGTGCTATTGTCCGCATGCGGATCAAAGTGGGCCCTTAGGGCTCCAACAATTACCTGTTTGAATGCAGCGAGCACCTCCTGTCGCTGCGAGAAGTGCCTAAAAAGGAGCGCAAGCGCACCCGACACGAGCGCCGCGGACGCACCTTGCGAGCACAGCTGTAGTAGCACACGCAGTACCATGCGGCCGCCACATTCGTCTAGGTCCAGTCCGTCCCTATTGACATATTAATGATTAAGAATATTATTTGTAATATATAAATTTAAAGGACGGTTTATTTGTTATAAAGGACAAAAGTGGCTGAAGGACTTGGATCAGTATGTAGCAGTACCAAAAAAGAAATCAGCCGAATTGAGAACCAACTTTTTTATGAAGTTTTTTTGTCTGATGTAAGTAGGTCATAATTATAACATTACGTTTCCATACAACTAGACAACTTAGAAAAATAATTTTGTATGGATATTTCTTTTTTTCGTCGTCAGTAATTAGCTTTTTTTTAAACACTGCTACGTACTACATATATTATATTGTCATTCCTTTTTTATAAAGTAAATACAGCTTTATAAGGACCATTTGTATGGATGAAAACTTTTCGCTTATTCGAGACATATACATTAAAGACTTGGGTTAAACACGCACAAAGTATTTTCAATCACAGGTCAAAATAGGTTAGTTTTAAAGCTGGGTTATGTTAGGGTCACATGTTTCAAACCATATTAGTTCATTAGGTTAGGTTAGCATTCCTAAGCATTGGGTTAAGGAATTTTAAGACTAGGCATTTTTAAGGGCCCGTTTTTCCACTTACAGATAAAATTTACCTGACAGATAAACCTATATCTATTTCATAAAACATGACGTTTTAGACAGAGACAGGTATAGTGCTACAAGAATCTTTCGGCATGTGGCGGAAATCGGAACTTACGATATCATTTATTTATTTATTTAACAGTTTATTGTAAGATGATAGTACATAAAGACAGAAAAAAGAGAAGTCATATCATCTTGTAAATTGTCATTATTTTGACGTTATTTTGAGTTATTTATTCACCATCCAAGCCCTCCTGGCAATGTCACTCAATTGCCAATAGATCCTGTATTCCTGTATAAAATATTTATCAGATAAATTTTATCTGTAAGTGTTGTAAAGGGCCCTTAGTCTGCAATGCAATGAGATGACCTTGAAAATATCCATTCAATTCAATGCAGAATAAAAATGTTAAGATTCAATATGTATTA
The DNA here is from genome assembly GCA_947563765.1 of Anarsia innoxiella. Classification (NCBI taxonomy): domain Eukaryota; kingdom Metazoa; phylum Arthropoda; class Insecta; order Lepidoptera; family Gelechiidae; genus Anarsia; species Anarsia innoxiella. The sequence continues at coordinate 1,408,116 of OX387415.1, forward strand.
TTATGGTCAGCTATCTTGTTTAAGGCCGTGCAATACGAGGCGGGTCGGTTTAAGTTACACTGGTGTTTATACAAAAAACATGCAGTGACCAGTAGCTTTAGAGCCGTGACATTTATCTTGCGCCACTGTCCTTATCATGTTCATACTTTAGACGGAGATGGAAAAAAAATCTAGTCACGGCGCTTATGGTACCTATTGGCAAGTCTATTACACTACTCTACAGTCTTCTTTAAACTGCTCCTACTCCAAAGGTTGCCTGGAAGATATCACTCTTAGCAGAAAGGCCGCCTTTACGTACAATGTAATAGTTTTAATTAAAAGTAATGCTTGTATCTCTTTATGTGCAATAAAGTATTTCTATCTATCTAGATATTTTATTCACGCCTCATTCACGCCCGCGGAAGGCGTAGAGGTCAAGTATTACTAGTCGCTGTATGTATTCCGTAAGAAGACCAGTTTAACGTGACCTTCGACGTCGCACAGCCTAAAACAAAAGCCCATCGGATGCCCATGCCGCACTCATAGTAACAAAACATGCGATGTACTTATATCTTACTAACAAATCTACATTTTTTGGTAGACAGCAGTCAGGCACTGTTTGTATAGCTCTGAAATAATTTCGGTTAATTAGTACTAATTCTAAATAGAATCTACAGGGTATTGTTCCAATATATGTATAAAGTCAAGGAAGATAATCTGCCTTTTAACTTTCACAAAAAAAATGGGTCGAAATACGATTAAGGCCCAGAACAGACGGAAAACGCAACTGCTTTAAGGGCTATCCACACATTTCCGGGTGAGCTATCCATGTTCAGAGTTGTCCGTTTCACTCTGACACGGAGATATGAGAACAAGTTCATACAATTTGTATGTAACCGATACTTGCAGTGCTCCGTCAGGGAGCCCTTTGTTTCATTCTCTTTTGTCCACTTTGTATGAAAAGTTTTTTAATTTTTACCCATATTTTTTTTAAAGAATTTTGTTCAACTTTATAGGCAGATTAATTCCTTTGATTTTCATCATACATTGAAACAAAACCATAATATTTAGTATTAGAAGATTAAATCTAATATTACACTTTGTTCGAGTAAGAAACTATCAATATACTATTCGTGTATAGCCCATGTTACCCGTCACCCAGACATGCGTTAGTCACTGATATGTTAACTAAAATCTAAGAACTACTAACTTTAATAGAAAATATATTTATATAGATGACCTCATTCTCATTATACACTTTTCTTCTTATTTATTTACTCTCAGAAATGACATGTCAATGATACAATGCGTTCAAGTTTCACGCATGTCGTCATGCCTTGGTAGAATTTTTACTTAGAAATTACGTTACAGGCCCCCACTTCACAAGCGTATAAAAGAAAAAAATCACCCGAATTGAAAACCGCCTCCTTTTTTTAAAGGTTTTCAGTTTGAAATCGGTTATAAATGTGTCCAATATTTTTGTAAAATCTAACAGACTCGACTAAATAACCAATTTCCCTCCTTATTACAAAATGAGTTTTATTTATATTCGTCCAAAAATGACATTAGTTCTTTCTAGGCTATATCTAAATCAATATCGTAAATATCGTCATCATCCCTATTAAAAATCCAACAACTACCTCCAACTTACCTGCAACTAAATATACCCTCAGCTTGCAAGCCGATAGCTTCAACATCGGCGCGAGCGAGCGAATCCGCGTTCCTATCGCCGGCCTGCTCGAACTCCTTCTTGAAGATAGAGAGGAGGCAACTGATGCGGTAGTCTAACCGCACGTCTAGTATGAACTGTGGGTACAATTTTGAAGTTTGAATTTTTGTATTACTATTGCGTAGCTTTTGTTGGGATAAGTATAATAGTGTTTGGAAATGTAGGTATGTGAAATATAATATATTACACTATTCATACAGTACATCTACTGAAATTGTAGGTTAATACGTGACTTAAGTGTCTAGCTGCAGGCCTAAAGAAGAGGCCGTTTAAGGTTATTAGCAGACTTTTTTATATTTCCACTTCAGGCACATATACTTTTTCTTAGTTGCAAGAGTGATGGAGCCGTTATCCCCCACGTTGGCTTAATGCGAATTGGTGGACTTCAAGTAATTTTATAGGTTTTCTTCATCATAACAAGTGTTATAATTTTATCCGCACATGAGAAATTAATCTTAGAGGTCCAGGTCTAGGATCGAGTGATTTGCTTCCTAGCGAGCGGAACGTTTAACCTCTCACATCCCACTGATCCATTATAAACACAGACACAATAGATTTTCTATTGTTCTTTTTTTCTGGGATGTGAAAGATTAATGAAATGATCTCTTTCGCAACTGGCTGTAAACAGTATATGTACGTGCCTGCAGTATCTCGATGATCTTGAGCTTGGTGTCCATGACGAGCGGATGTTCCCGCGCCAGCACCAGCGCCGACGCGCTGCGCTGCACGCCGCCGCCAGACGCGCCGCCGGCGCCGCTGCCGCCCACCTGCACGCACGGAGCGAGTATTAAGACTTTAAGGCCCACTTGCGCAGCCCAGAGTTAACGCAACAAACCCGGAGTTAGCTGCTAACACAGGGTTAAATCAAGACAAATTATTTATTTAACCTTGTGCTAGCAGCTAACTCCGGGTTTATTTAGTCGTATGATTGAACCGCTTCATGGCTATAATCTCGCCGCTTCATGGCTATAATCTCGTCACATAACAGCCGCTTTTCATACAAGTGCTACCGCTAGCTCCAAACGCTGTAGTCGCACTTTTTACGGCTAGTATTAAATTTTAAGTGTAGCTTAGCATTGTGGGAAGGCCTCCAACAAGGTGGACTGACGACTTGGTTAAAGTCGCTGGAAACCGTTGGATGTGGGCAGCGCAAGACCGGTCGTTGTGGAGATCCTTGGGGGAGGCTTTTGTCCAGCAGTGGACGTCCATAAGCTGACATGATGATGTTGATGATGATAAGATTTAAAAATATATATGCGCGTATTCTATAATTTGGTCGGTTAACTAAAGTACACTTACGTTTCTAGCGACGGATCCTAAAGTAATCGACGTCATTACTGCACCCATGTCACCGATGCTTCGTAATACGCCACCTTCCGCTGTTGTTTTAAAAAAATATATAATCGGTCACAATTTAACCTCTCACATAGAATCTATATCGAAAAACCACACACAATAGGGATGACGACTACATTCAAAAATTAAAAAAATAATTAGTCCGTCTTTTAGGCTATTAAAAAATATTTGAAACACAATTTTTACCTGATCAAATACATAAATAAATACAAAGATACAGAGCATCAAAGTTATGGAGTGGGGGGTTTTGACGTCACTCCTACGTAAAAATCGTACGTAAGCGTGACGTCACGAGCAACTTTAACCCAGTGTATCTTTGTAATTTTTAGTTTAAGAGAAAAAAGAAAAAATACGTGTCAAATATTTAAAAATAAACTATTTGATGGGCCTAAGACATTTTTTTGTCGTCATGCCTATTGATTAGATACAGTAACCGGGTAAAAAAGGAACTGTGTCTAAACATTAGAACCAAACCCACTGTACTTATACTTACGTTTTTTCATCTCCTTATCCTGAGCTGCTTGTAAAATTTTCAACGGGTTTAAAAATCGATTTCGCTTTTTTATTGTAATAATCGATCTCATGTCTTTTATCGGAAGCAAGCATTCTATCAACTAAACTACCACTGCCAATAAAAAAAAAAAACCTACCACTTATTTTCTACATAAATACTTATATATCCGTCACACATATTTCCCCACTTGCTACGATACAAACACACTTCCTTCGCTTTATCCACATTCATCAATCGCCTCATACATGCATACATCCTTGGCCTTTCTTAAGTCGCCGATTTAATCGAGATACGATAATTTTCTAAAATATTACTAAAACCTTACATTCGACTTCACCGGAAAGTGAGCTAGTTTCATTCAGCAGGTCCATGGCGGTGACGCAATCGAGTATGCTTAGTAACGTCCTCGTCAAACGAAGGAGATCGCTGAAGCTGTAATAAAGAACACGCATTGGATGTACTATAGATACAAATAATTAGTGTGTTTATGTGTGTGCGTGCGTGCTAGTGCGTGTTGACCCATGACACATTGACCCATGTGTGTGTAATTCATTATTATATAGTAAGAAAGAGTAAAAAGTATAGCATTGAATCTATTTATATCTAGTTGTGTCTTTTGCACTACTATACATTATTCCTCTACTGTTCCCATCTCTAAAACCATCTGGAAGAGACCACTCTTAGCAATAAGGCCGGCTTTACGCACATAGAATAGTTTAAATTATCTTTGTGTTTTTAACATTATTTCCAAGACAAAATTAAATAAAGAACTCTCGTAACGTTATTTCCTTAAAAAACCAAAACCATTAAATCTGTTGGTATATGTAGGTATCAAAATGTCATGTTATTATTTCTCTATGATTTCACTATACCAGTAGCGCCATTTACTAAGTTGTAAAGGTGTCAAATATTTGAAATAAAGTCAGTCTGTTGCGAACGTTTACGTGTTTTAATAAAATCGATACCTACCTATAAAACCCGAAGTAGATCAACTCCCTTGCTAACTTCACCACTTCGAAGGTCAGTTTATTCTGGTCATGGTCGCTGAAATACCAAGTCTTCTTCACGACGTTATAAAGGTAATCTTCAACGAAACATATCGTTGATGCAAATTGTTCTTTGACCTTTTCTCTGGTTGCATCTGGACCGCTTTTCACGCATTGGTAACTGGGGACAAATTGGTTGGATTAAGGACTAACCATAATGGTCTATCTTCACACATCCGGGCAGTGTCAGGGAAAAAATATCATTCCATACATTTTCTATGGATTCGTTCACACACGTTGTCATGACGAGGTATTTTCCCCCCTGACAGGCCACGGCCCGGTCACGTCTCGGGCACGGCCCGGATGTGTGCAGATAAACCTTAAGTGTGCCTTTCCATCAGAGACGTGCTATGCTACGTTGTTATTGATGCGTTTGATATTCACCAATCATATTCATTGAATATGAGGGTACCTTGAATATGATTGGTGGATATCAAACGTATCCATAGCAACGTAACCATAGCACATCTCTGGTGGAAAGGCAACATTAGATAAGCGTGGATTACAACCTACTTCCTACTTATATTATAAATGTCAATGTTTGTGCCCATGGATTTGAGGATGTTTCTTATCTCTTTCATTCAAAAATCACTGAATAGATTATTATGAAACTTTACAGTATTGTAACTTGCACATCAGAATAACACATAGGCTATATTATTTTGAGACATATCTAGCTGTTACTTCCCCACTGCTGGACAAAAGCCCAGAATTACACGACAGAACTACAGTCATCATCATCTCATCATTCTCTACCAAACCACTTGTCCAAAAACATCCCTCCATTTATTTTCTTGGTACCCCGCAAAGTCATTAGTTACGCAGAAGCTAGTAATTTTACCCCATACATACTTATCTGTCACACCTCATTCCCATCAGGGTCGACAGAGACTTCCCTCCACTCGCTACGACCCATACTTACTCGTTAATATGTATAGTGTCGCAGACTTCGGTCCAAAGCCGGGCGTATTTAACCGGCGTGACGGGTTCCTGAGGGTCACGGTCTACGTGCAGATGCAGCATGAGGCGGCAGAACGACGCGCGGACCTCGTACGATAGCCGGCTGTTTGACATGCATCTGGGAACAGCGGCGTGGACGTTAATACAATTTGAATGGAGCTGTTCACATTATGACTGAACCGGGTGAATGTGAACAGCTACATACAAATTGTACTGCCACTGGCATATCCGTTTATTTAGACTGACCGAGAAAAAAGAGTGATTGAATAAGTGGGAACTGGATAGCGAGCTTTAGGGCCAGCGCACAGCTAACGGAGCGCAGCGCAGAGCATTTTTGATTGTCAAATTATTATCGACATAGTTCTTATTCAATAACATTCAAAATCAGTTGACATAACATTCGCATGTAGTTGCTTCGATGCGTCGATGCTCATTTGTTCTTCGTGTCGGCCCTAAGGATGCCTTCCCCCAGATATATGCTATGCTACGCTGCTATGGATGCGTTTGATATCCACCAATCATATTAATTTAATTATTATGACACGTAGCATGGCACATCTCTGGTGGAAAAGCACCCTACAATTGGATTGACTTTAATATAAAATTACTTGAGTATAAGATTGATGCCGAGCTGCGGCGATAGACTGTTCAACGCGAGGTATTGTCTGTTGAGACACATGTTGGAGAACAAATCCAGCTGATGACGGTAGTAATCCAATATGGCCGCGGACTCCGAACCCGGTTCCGCTCGTGCTTTCGCCGCTAGCTCTGATAGTAGGCAGGATTTCTGGAATAAGAATAAACATACATATCCGTTACGCCTCTCTCCCATTGGGGTAGGTAAGGTACAGACGATTTCCATCTTGCAAAAAACAAACGGGGTGAGCTAAATAAAACCGTTTAATAATGCTTGTAAGCCGTGATTAAAGACATTGTTTCATATACCTACTTACACTACACATATAATGACAAGTAGTTTGATCATAAGTGATTGTCTTTCCAACTAGTACACAAATCAATAAAATGTTGCATTTTATGGCGGAAGAACTCTAGAATATCAAGGTTGTTTTGAATGGAGTCGAAAATATATTAGAAGATAAAACTGAAATAGGCGTTAAAACTATGTATTCTTACTAAATTAAATAAATATTTACCTGTTTATTATTCCATAGTAGAATGACCTCATCTTCTACTTTGTATTTGTTGTCTGAATCGGTTTTCTCTTCGTATTTCGTAGAGACCAATCTGTACACAACATACATATTGTTTTAATAAGAGTACAGTGTCCCTTAAGAGCGCTCGTAGATATGTACCGGAGATCCATCCCGCAAAAAACGGCTGCCATATTTTTTTTTTGCCGGGTGGATGTCCGGTGCGTGTACACATGTGCATTATAAACCATACTCCACTGCGTAACGGCCAACAGCCCGTGAACCGGTGAAAAAAACGGACGTCTACAAACGCTCTTAAGAGTAGAGTGATCGAAGTCATTTATGCAAGTTCGTTAAATTTCGTAATTGGTAGTGTGCGGTCACACCTACGTAAAGTACAGCGCGAAACGTTCGGTTCAATACACTCGCAATGCGTTTCAAGTCACTTATGACACATCAGCCGAAATTACGTCGCATACATTTACTCCAGCCGCTGAACTTTCCGCGCGGTAGTTTACGCAGATGTGTCGCGACCCATAGTATTTAAAGTTGAGTGTGAAAATGTACGTGTGTATAGCTCATACATACAACAAGTTTAACATCAATTTCTGCAACAAAATCTAACTCTTATGTATCTCACCTGGTCTCAATAAGTATGTCCGAGTTGTTGGCACACAGCACACTCTTGCAGATCAGCTCCTGAGTGACGGCGATGGCCTTCCGGTTAGAAATGCAAAGGTCGCTCAGGTAGTCCAAGAAGCGAGACTGCCACGTTTTCATGTTCTTACGAACTAGACCTGTAATTAAATTAAATATTTTTATAAGAAAATGTGGTTAGCATTATAAAATAGTAAATAATATAATACATAACTTTTGTGAACATCTATGTAAAACCTACGGTGTCCAAATAAAGATTTGAATTTGAATTTAAGCGCATTCAGATCAAAGTTCAATTATTTTTTTGCAATATTGTGCTTTCTTTGTATAATTTTTGACACAGAAAGCGTCAGATATAGGTGTAACAGCGCGTAAGCCGTGTCACTCTTTTCTGCAAATATTATGGCAACTTCGTATGTTTGGATCGTAGTAAGAGGAGGGAAGTGGTCTTTGCCTACCCCTATGGGAAAGAGGCGTATCAGATATGTATGTATAAGTATCTCACCGACAAAAGTCTCGATCTCGGACGCGGTGATGTGTTTCTCCAACAACTTCCTGTTGTTATGCAGTAACGCTGTGATAGTATCCTCGGCCAGGATGTCATAGCCGATCTGCTTCTGCATGAAGCCGAAGTGCTTCGCTATGTATTCCTGGAATTACATTATGTACATTACCGTTACTGTGTACACGTGGCAGAAGAAATTGGTAGGCCACAACAAACGACAAAGATACACTGGGTTAAAGTTCCTCGTAATGTCACATTTGAGTACGATTTTTACTCAAAAGTGACGTTAAAACCCCCCATTCCGTAACTTTGATGCTCTGTATCTTCGTACTTATTTATGTATTTCATCAGGTAAAAAATGTGTTTTAAATATTTATAGTAGCCTAAAAGAATTATAATGCCATTTTTTAAATGTAGTTATCATCCTTATTGGTGGTTAATTCCTTATTTGTCCTAACTGGTTGGATGGATAGAACATCTTTAACATAGGGCGGATGTGACGATGATTGTTGTTCTTTCACGCAAAAACTACTAAACTGATTTCAATGCAACCTGCTATTCTGATGTGCAAGCAAGAATATGGAATATTATCAACATACACACATAATGCAACACAACATACATATTAATCTTTCACATCCCAGAAAAAAAAACAATAGAAAATCTATTGTGTCTGGGTTTATAATGGGTCAGTGGGATGTGAGAGGTTAAGACATTATGTAATTCATCCATGATATGACGCAAAATTCGTACGAAATCGTAGGTAAGGTATATTACTTACTTGATTTTTCCGGTAATCCTGCTGACTTAACCTCAGAATCCGGTAGCATAGTCTAAAGATGTACTTATAGGGGGCGTACCGAAGGTCATTCAACTCTTCGATCTTCAAGAACGCGTCGTTTTCCGGAGTGTCTTGGAATGGACCCTGATAATTAGATAATAAGGTATAAATTGTAATGGTGAAGTCATGAAATGTTTTCGGTTAAACCTGTCATCTGGAATTTTTAATTATTTCCTTTTATTTCGGATTAACGGTGTTGGTAACACAATTACTTCTACTTATCTTATCTAGCCGCGAAAGTCCCACTGCTGGGCAAAGGTCTCTCTCCTCTTTTGCCATGAATCTACATCTATGCGCTTCCCCCATTTTCACCTATCCAGTAGGTGAAACGACGAGTACGTACGAGTTGCACAGATGCCAAAGCCAGGTGCACAGATGTCTTCGACGGGTTCCGATATTTTTTTTATTACAAAATTCAACAAACATTACAGGTAGATAAAATTTTATTTCATCCAAAATACAGGTAAACTAAAACACCCACCTGTAAAATCTTAAACAGCTGTCTCAGTATATACTGTTCCCTGAGCAGCTTCTGTCTATCCCTGTTGGGGTTCTCCACGATGAGGTCCAGAGCCTCCGACTTGTTAGGCTCGTTCTCGAAGCCCGCTATGAAGTACACTATGTCTTGGAGTAGGCACGTTAGTGCTCTGGAAGGGACAATTTCATTTTTGTAAAGTGTGTGTAAAAAAATTTTTGTCTTATAGCATAGGATGCCTTCCCACCAAAGATGTGCTATGGCGTTGCTATGAATGCGTTTGATATCCACCAATCATACTCAGAATGTACTCATATTCAATATTACGGGCTATGTGATTAACTGGGCATTATTAATAAGGACCAGCCTTTATTAATAGTGCCCAAGAGCGATGGGCAAAGTGAGTAATTCATCACTTTGACCAGCCATTATGATAACGCCCAAGAGCGACGAGCAAAGTGATTAATTTATCACTTTGACCAGCACTTATGAATAATGACCAAGAGCGACGAGCAACGTGATTAATTCATCACTTTGACCAGCCATTATGAATAATGCACAAGAGCGACGGGCAACGACCGATGGGCTGGACCAGCCATTATGAATAATGCCTACCCTATCTTGGACAAAGTGATAAAATAGGTGAACTGTTGTGTTTTTGTTTATGAAACTAACCTTTTCGCTAATTTCATGAATGAGTGTGTAAGAATCTAAATTAAAACAAAAATCAATGCAATTTTTTTTTCAATTACTCATGGAATTAGGATGTACCCCTAGACCTAACCTATTGTTTTATAAGATTTGTGTAATGTTTTGGCTGTATTATGTTTTGAGGCGACTGATGAGTGTGGATGAAGCGAAAGAGGTGTGTTTGGACCGTAGCAAGTGGAAGGAAGTGGTCTCTGCCTACCCCAATGGGAGAGAGGCGTGACGGATTTGTATGTTTGCTATTTTATACACCTTATATAAATAAATAAATTAAGTTTTTATTTTAAGAAATATACGAACAACACAAAATTCAACCTTATTTACAAAATAGAGCGAATAGAATAATGTGCCTTACTTCCTCTCATTATGTTCGATATTCCCGTGCTGCAGTTTAGTCGACAAGGCCGAGAGCACCTTGCACGCGTCGTTCGCGAAGTCCAAGTCGCGCACTTCACTGGGCGACACTGATATCAACGCGAACGCCTCTTTGTCTTCCTTTATTACTGAACAACCCACCTGTGGTAAAACAAATATACATCTATATGTAATAGGCTACACGTCTAAAAAAATATGTTTATAGTAGGCTCAAAATCTCGCTGCAGTCGGGGGGAGAGAGAAAGAGGATGTTGTGAATAAGAAATAATCGCTACACCGCTCCCACGTTTTTTTACCCACGAGATTAAGTACAATGGGACAAAAATACAATTTATACGGTTTGCTGACGATATAGCTGCGTTAGCCGAAAGCTCAAACCAGCTAGAAGAGCTACTAACGGACATGAACCAGGTTTTTGAGGAATTTGGTTTGAAAATCAATGTGGCAAAAACAAAAACACTTGTAGCGTCAAAATCAATAGCCAGGCATAGACAGATTAAAATAAATTCCACAGTATTAGAGCAGGTTAAACAATTTAAATATCTGGGCAGTCTTATTACCAGCGACTCAAGATGTACACCTGATATAATTGCTAGGATAGCGATGGCCAAGCAAGCTTTTAATAATAAAAAGTACCTTTTCAAAGCCCGCATAGCAAGAACAATCCGAAAAAAGCTTATAAAGGTGTATATCTGGAGTATCGCTCTATATGGCAGCGAAACGTGGACAATGAATAAAAAGGATAGAGAAAGACTGGAGGCATTTGAGATGTGGTGTTGGCGAAGAATGGAGAGGATAAGTTGGACTGAAAAGAAGAGAAATGAGGAGGTATTACAGATTGTGGGAGAAAAGAGAAGTTTACTAAAATCTATTGAGAACAGAAGAGGAAAGATGCTAGGACATTTGATACGACATGATTCCTTCATAAAAAACATCATAGAAGGAAAAATTGAAGGGAAAAGGAAGAGAGGAAGACCCAGACGGACGTTCCTAGAACAGGTGAAGGAAAAGGCGGGTGTCATGTCGTATCAAGATGTTAAAAAGAAGGCAGAAAATAGGGAGGGATGGAAGAGGCTCCACCGACAAGAGCTTAGCTCTTAAATAAGAAGAAGAAGAAGAATAGTCTATCACTTAAGCGAGCGATTGTTTTATGCGTTTCTCGCAGCGTCAGACGCATATACGAGAAAGTATACTAAGGGCCCGGTATCACCACTTACAGATAAAATGGCATTGAACATATTTGTAAGGAGCCTGGTATAGTAGAAAAAAGGGTATCAATTAGGCTAAACATCCCCTATTCGAGTTAGTATGAAAAAAAAAAAGTTGGCGGCCACTGATGAAACTTACGTCAATCGATAGAGAAGAATATTATAAAACGATATTATTTTGGATAATTGTCGAAAGTGATATACATTCCGAGATAAAGGACTTTGAAAATTAAAAAAATCACCACCTTCTTGCACCATGATGTGTAGCCTAAGTGATACCGAAAATTTTTACTATACCAATTAGGTTCGATGCTCTTTATTCCTAGTGATGTTTATACCTGTCTGTAAGTCGTGAAAGGGCCCTTAGAAATGTAATAACGCCAAGCAGTTAGATGTCCATTTAAAAGAAAAGTGGTACAGTCGACAAAGTTGTCAGGGTATCACCCAACATAAGCAAATGTTGAACTATCTATAAGTCTAAACTTGGCTCGTTAGTGTGAGTGAGCTTTGCTTCGACCTCATTGGTCAAACATTTTGAAGAAAGGTCGGTAGTAGCAAATAATAAATATCAGAAAAGATCATTCACTGTCAAGTTGAATAAGAAGCCAATTTTAAAACTATCGTAAGCAGCTACCGTGGCACAGTTGGTCAAGCGGCAGCGGTGGGGCTATATGGATGGATCGATCGAAGGAACCCAGGTTCGAGTCCCTATCATGCCAGCCAGATTTGTTAAATGTTATGTTTTTATTTATTTTAAAACGTAAAATGAAAAAAAAAGATCGCAATGAAGCAAGAAGGAATATTCTCGTGATGATAAATTATGATTTGCAAACTAACATTGCTAGTCAACGAAAACTACCCTCAGATATTTTGATAATTCTTTTGTTAAACGTATTGACAGGTAGTCATTAGTCGTTACTGAGCTTCGTGCCTTATCGATACGTTTTTAAACTTCTTTTCATATTTTGTCTATTCTTTTAAGCAAATATGGAACATTTAACTCTCTTCAAACGTGCAGAAATAGTTGTTTTGCACGAGCAGAATGTTTCTGTTAGTGAAATTGCAAGACGGTTAATGATATCGGTAAGTAACAATTACTTATTTGTAACCGAAGCTCATACTGTTCCAAGCAATTAAGAATAGTTAATTACATTTATATTATTCTTCTGCAGAGAAAGGCTGTTCGATTGTGGATTAATCGTCATGCTGCTACAGGAAATGTAGACAGCCTGCGCCGTGGCCCTACTAACTCCTTCACAGAAGCTAACCCCATGCATCGTGATATCGTGGCTATCCACACTGCAGATCCCTTCGCGACAACCCGTTCCACCGCGACAAAACACGATGTGTCGCTGCAAACAGTGCGCGACCATTTACGTGCAGCTGGGATAAGATGTCGCAAACCAGCAAGAAAGATTGATTTAAAAGAGTGCCATCAACAAGAAAGAATGCGTTTTGCGAAAGAATATTTAGACTTTGATTGGTGTAACAAAGTGGTTATATTTAGTGACGAAAAATGTTTTAGGTCTGACAAGGATGGTCGTGTCATATTGTATCGAAAAACGGGTGAGCGATTTCACGAAAAGAATATCCTTCGAAATAGGTCTAGTGGTCACGTGACCTTGGGCTTCTGGGGTTGGATGTCGTCGATGGGTCCCGGTGAGTTAGTTCAAGTAGAAGCCACTAATACAGGTCTAGGTTACTTGGATGTTTTAAAGAATGTGATGCTGCCAACTGTGCGCATTGCGTATCCTAATGAACATGTTTATTTTGTGCATGATAACTCATCTGTTCATAGGGCTCAAGTAATAAAAGATTGGCTAAACATCCAAGATAACCTGACTGTTATTAAATGGCCTTCTAAGAGCCCGGATTTGAATCCTATAGAAAAATGGTGTTAAACTGGGACTCATCGCAAGTTAGGTCTAAAGCCAATTTAGAGGCCCTTGTTACATCAACTTGGGAATCATTGCGTGGTAGTGATATGTGCTTCAATATGGTTTCTAGCATGAGAAATCGATTACAGCTAGTATTAGATAATAACGGAGCGCCAACTCGCTATTAACCTATATTAAGTATATAATTTAATTATGATATCCAGTCTAAATTGCTATGAAATATATTTTATTGTTATATTGAATGTCTGAATCTGTAAAAAAAACTGATAGGTAACTCTTTAAAATCACTACCAGGCCGTGATTCCCAGAGGTAGTAAACTTATCGCGTGAGAGATGTTATTGTTATTGAATTTAGAAGTTACTTATTCAAAATAACTTCTTTATAAATAACATGTTTATTCATATCACCGATACATGCTATATACCTCCTTAAAATGTTAATTATTTATTTTTACACATTATATTGACTTTATACAGCCTTGTCAAATTCATATCTGATAAATTTATTTTAATGTTTCGCTTTGATTCTTACAATAAATCATTGAAAGCAATCTACCTACCTATAGACGCCTTTTATTTAATGCTTGCTCCTTTTAACTTGAGTATCATCATAACATACCTAACTCATAAGTCCAATGCAAAGTAGTAACAACACTCAGTAAAAGTAGACAATAATTATAAATAAAAATACACAATAAATATTATAAACACTCAACCGCGAGACAGGATTCGAACTTGTGTCTTCTTTATTACATTCATTTGCTGCTATCCCGCTACACTACCATTGCGCTAGTGAGCGGCTTACTTGTCTGGGCGAAATTATCTATATGAATCTGTCTTGAAGCAATAAACAACAAAGAATACGTTTTGCCACAGATCAGAAAACTTTTTGCAAACGAGGAGGCGTAAACGATTAGCGCACACACACTACCGCTTGACGAATAGAAATGCTCAGCTAAGTTTAGACTTATAGATAGTTCAATATTTGCTTATGTTGGGTGATACCCTGACAACTTTGTCGACTGTACCTTAGACATAACAGGTTTTTCTTCCTCCTTGTCGATGGGTATTGCGGTGGAATGTACCCACGTGTGTGTGCAAAGGTGCTGGAGCCTGCAACAGTATTTTAAACATTTAATCAATCCTACTTATATTATAATTATATTATAAATGTCAATGTTTGTGCCGATGGATGGATGGATGATTGTTAGTCTTTCACGCAAAAACCACTGAACAGATTTTAATAAAACTTTACAATATTATACCTTACATATCGAAATAACAGAAAAGGCTACATTATTTTAAGATATCATTTAAGTGTTTTTTTAAGATATGAATATGTCATTAAATGCGTACGATGTCACGGGCAGCCTCTAGCTCCTAATGAAACTATACCTGACGTAGCTGCTCTGTGGCACTGGCGCGTCGGAATGCGTCATGGTGGTGGGGTCGAGCTCGAACAGCGTGGCGATCTCAGACGAGTGCGGCACCGACACGAGCTGGTACGCCGGCTCGCCGGGCGGGACCAACGCGTCCCTGAAACGAGGCAGAACAGCTTGTTGCAGAAAAACTTTTAAAATTAAGTATACAGTCGCAATAGATAACATAGAACGCAATGTGGGGAGGCCTTCAATAAGGTGGACCGACGACATGGTGAAAATCGCGGGAAGCCGTTAGTTGCGGCCAGCGTAAGACCGGTCGTTGTGGAGATCCTTGGGGAAGGCTTTTTTCCAGCAGTGGACGTCCACGAGCTGATTGATAAAATAGGATAAATAACATTCCATAGACAATCAGCTGCCTTTTTGTGACGCATATTTTTTTTTTGACATAAGTCTCTCTGATGATGTTCAACCCACGTTCAACCACTCAGAGAAGACCTTGCTTACTATAGAATTACCTAGTTCCTACAGATCTCTCTTAGATGGCGACGCTTGTGTAAATAATACGAGACTATTTACGAACAACACTTGTTTTTATTTAAAAAACGCATAATATCCTGGAATACTCATAGACGTCGCATACAACCCCACGGGTAATGTTGAACCAGTCAGAGAAGATCTCACTGAACTATCAGTTACCTTATTCTTTGAGATCTATCTTAATTAGTCACAGATAATACGCGGCCATTTATATAAGTTACTTGTTAGCATAAAATACTCACGGAGGTCGCATACAAGCTTCAGCGGCAAGGTAGTGGCCCGTCGCGAGATGTTTAAACCTGAAGATGGAGTTCCAATGGCCGGCGCCGCCACGACATGGGTCGTGTTGGACTACCTGCAATACACAGATATTGTTACACTTAAAGAAACTGATATAACTTTAGGGAATAAAAAGTTTTAAGAATGGAGATCGTGGATCGGTACGCTTTGGAAGTCCATTACTAAGATGGATAGATAGCTTAATAGAAGGGTCAGTATGCAAGCCAGACGCATCCAACGGTCACACAAGGAGAAACGACAAAAAAAAACTTTTTGTCACGTATTTTCTCTGTTTTCTTTTTAAATAAAATAGACAACGATAGAATGGGTTAAAGTTCATCGTGACGTCAGTACAAATGGCTTTAAATCAAAGTAACGTCAAAAGCCCCACTCCGCAACTTCGACGCTTTGTATCTTTGTATTTAAGTATTTGACCAAGCAAAAAATATGTGTCCAATATTTATGAACAGTCTAACAGACGGACGTAATGTCATTTTTTAATGTAGTCAACATCCCTATTGGAAATCTTTATGTAAGACCCAGTAGAGTCTAATTTACAGTAACTCACTTCAATCTCCCAAAGCGCCTTACTACTGGTAGCAGCAGTGGCGCTCGACCGGCCGGTGGTCCTCAGAAACACATGCTGCCTCTTCTGGTACTCGTCCATCGTCAGGAACTTCTCCTGCTCGGCGTGGAATAACCGGACCACATCACCTCCCTTCAGGATCTCCTCCTGGTTCTCTTTGTGCTCCAGGAAGAGAGTCACTTTCCATGACGTTGATGAATTTACGACGTTCACCTGGTGAGAGTTGAACAATTACTTTTAAGAGTAAGCGTAAGAAGTATTTAGTGAGCGGTAGCCTATTATTTATTTATTTTATAGTTTATTATAAGAAGATAGTATACAAAGACAGAAAAATATAGAAGTTATACAATAGGTGCAGCAGGTAGCTAGGTAGCCTAGTTGGTAGAACGCCCGCCTCCAATCTTGGAGATGCGGTTTCGATCCCCGGCCTGTACCTAGGTAGGGTCACTTGTCGAACAGTGGCTATACCAGAAACAGTGGCTCATCTACAGTATCTGGGAAAGAGGCAGAGATATCTATTCGTTATATTTACTTTTCGAAAGCGGTTGACATGTGTACAAGTTCATTCCAGTTAGTCGGCGAAAATTATGTGAAATTTTTGTGTTATTGGATTTTTATGTTTTTCTTAAAACAAAAGTCGTCTTTAAGGTAAGAAACATTTTGTTCCAACTTTTTATTAATGTGTTATTATGGGTAGCTGTTATTTTCTGTAGATTCTATGTCTAATCAAGATTAAATTAATACAGATTTCAGTGTCGTTTGTTTTTTATATTTTTCTTGGGACCGTTTTAAATTCAAAACGGCGTAAGCTTCCACAGTGGCTCAGTTTTAAAAGGTTAACAGTGGATCATGAACCACTGTGTACTTTTGATATATTTTTATAATTATTTACCTAACAATTTCTTTAAATTGTGAAGAAAATCACAATATAGTGACATAGATTTATTTCTTTTAGAGTGCTTCAGACGAACAAGCCGCGGTTCACCGGGAGGGACCCATACTGATGCAAAGATGAAGAAAACTGTCGAATATATGAAATCTGGAATGAGTGCTAGAAAGGCATCGAAGACATTCGGCATTGCTTTTATAACTTTGCGACGTTTTCATCTAAAGTCAAAAAAAATTGCACCGTCATTGATACAGAGGTCGTTTCCGAATTATGAGGCACCTAAAAATCAAAGTTTTTAAGGATGAAGACGAGAAGGAGTTGATTTTTTTTTAAATACTATTGTATTTAATGGAATTATTCTGTGGGCTCTCAGAAAAAGAATGCCGAAAATTCGCATTTCAAATAGCGGAAGTTAATGACTTAATAATGCCCGAAAACTGGAAAGCTCATCAATTAATGTGTAAGGAGTGTCTTAGATGTTTTAGGCAAAGATATAGTGATCTACGTTTACGCAGACCCGAACCATGCAGTCTAGCCAGAGCCACGGTTTTCATCAGGCATAATGTAGAAACAAGAACTAAGAAGATTTATTGTAGACTAACTGGATTCAAATGATTATGAGTACAATAATAAATGAGTAATTAAATAAGAATGAATTTGTTGCATTTATTGATAAAACTGAATATATTTACGACCATGATCCATTGTGAACTACCCTGATCCACTGTGTATTTGCCCCCGAACCACTGTTTCGACCCCCTGGTACACAGTGGCTAATTTCTGTGTTTAAAAAAAAACTGCGATATCTTTTTTCCTATTAAGAATAACGACAAAAAGAATAATATTTATGAAACTAGAATGTTTACACCCTACGTTAGTCAGTATTGGTACATTCTAATACTGCTGAGAGCTGTGCTACAGCCTTCGGAAAAAAAGTGAGCCACTGAGTACCAACTGACCCTATAGGTAGGTATATGTATAGGTAGGTACCTATTTCTCATATACGGAAGAATATTTGATTGCAGATTCGAACGATTAAGGAAAACATCTTGAGGAAACCTGCATACAATAGAGAAATCATAGAAATGTCAAAATGATTTCTTTACTAAACAGGCAAAAAAACATACTTATGCAATTTATTTAAACAGCCAGTCTATAAGTGTGAAACAGCTATATTTGCAATGATTTCAGATAGTCTATAAGAGTGAACGAGACAGATATATTTGCAATTATTTCAGATAGTCTATAAGTGTGAAGGAGACATCTATACCTCCATACAGCCAACATTGTCAGGCAGTTCGTGGTTGGAAGACACATGTAGGACTTGTTGACCTGCATTCACCGGGTTCATAATCACCTTGTCGCCAACCACCACATTGTCCCCTGAAATCAATTAACTGGTTTATAAAAAAACATATTACTACTACAGAAGCGAAAGAAGTGTGTATCGAGGCAAGGGGAGGGGTTTCTGCCTCCCCGATGGGAAAGAAATGTGACAGATATGTATTACTACTAGAAATAGTAAAGGTTATATAGGCCTATCACAAAGCCAGCTTCTGAAAGAGCATCCAACCTAATTGGTAAAGTAAAAAATTTGAAAATGATGGCATGTAACAATTTTCAAAGTTCTTTCATTTTCAAAGTTCTATATCTCCGAAAGTATATCACTTTCGACATTTGTCCAAAATACTATCGTTTTATAATATTTTTTTCTATCGATTGACGTAAGTTTCATCAGTGGCTGCCAACTTTTTTTTCTCCATACCAGCTCAAATAGGGGGATATTGAGTGTAATTGATACCGAATTTTTTACTATACCAGGCTCCATACAAATATGTTCGATGCCATTTGAGCGTATTGTGACTTGAAATAAGATCAGACTGGTTGAAGTAACAAATATTTTTATTCACTCTCGCCTTGAAGATATCTTTCAATAACGTCATATTCATCTTTTGTTTTTCTTTGCAGTTTCGTTTTGATGTATGTTTGGATCGTAGCAAGGAGGGATCGTAGCAAGATGTCCTTACCTACCCCAGTGGAAAAGACACGTGACCAATACCTACTTTGAAATTTAATGAAAAGTACTCTGAGCAAATAATAGGCATGATGACAAAAAAAATATTTTTTTAGTCCATCACATGGATTATTTTAAAATATTCGACAAGTATTTTTTCTTTTTTTTTCTTAAACTAAAAATGACACAGATACACTGGGTTAAAGTTGCTCGTGACGTCACGCCTAAGTACGATTTTTACCTAGGAGTGACGTCAATACCCCCCACTCCGTAACTTTGATGCTCTGTATCTTTCTATTTATTTATGTATTTGATCAATAGTCTAAGAGCCCACGACGGCCAGACCTTCGTTATTTTATAAAAGCTGTAAGTTTCTCTGTGTATGTCTCCAACACAGGTAAGAACGACCAGCGACTATGAAGTTTGGATTGTGGTTACTTGGACAGGTAACAGGTAGTAAAGGTATATAAAATAGTACCTTAAATTCCTTAAAGTATAAAGTTCAATTTTTTTATATTTTCTTCAAGATAACTTTAAAAATCACGTGATTTAATGCCGGACACTTTTAACAGTTGCTACCCCCTGCCAGACACACCTAAACTGCAACAAATTATAATGATACTTTCGTTATAGTATAAAAGCTGAATTTTATATATGTTACTTGAGGACTTATTAAAAAATGTTACTTCAATAGCCGGACAGTTTTAATGGTTTTTACACCTTGCCAGACACATTGAAAGTCCGCTGTAGGTGCGAGCGCGAGGTAACAACTGTTCAAGCGGCTGTGAGTGAGATAGAGCGCTTAGTCTACTGCGATCTTTTAAGACATTCAATATAAAAATAATTTTATTACGTTCATAGCAATGTTATACAAAATCCATACTTTCCATACTTTTAATACTTTTTATACTTTTAATATTATAAATGCGAAAGTAACTCTGTCTGTCTGTCTGTCTGTTACGCTTTCACGCATAAACTACTGAACCGATTTCAATGAAATTTGGTAGAGAGGTTGTCTAGACCTTGAGAAAGGACATAGGCTATATTTTGTCGCGAAAAAAGGCTTAAGGGGGTGGTAATAAGGGATGAAAGTTAGTATGGGAGATCGTCATTATTGACATCCGCAACATCGTCTGCGTAGGAAGTACTAACTTAATGTAAGTAGTATAGGTAATAATGTAGGAAGCTAAAAATAAGAGGCCTTATTACTGTAGTACATTTTTGTAAACTATGTTCTTTGTTTTTCCCTCTCTGGCCAACACATGGAGATTCTGTGGACTTGAGACACGTGAGCAAGCCACGTATAATTGTCCGTGAGAAAAACAACTCTTTTCTAAATTAATGCCGGCTACTTTCAATGTTTGCCCCTGAGCTTTATTTATCGTCATAGCAAATGCGATTTTCAGCGGAAACTGTAATCTCTTAAACTGGAATAGCAAAACTGTCGGAATTATGGGTATACGGGGGATTAAAACATCCTCTCCTTTTGCCATTCCAGTCATAATGATTGCTTTTACAATATTGCGACCGAGGTGTGTTACTTGCAATCATAAATTCCCTATTAATGGCGCCTACCTACCCTCTAAGTTAGAAAAGTGATCAAATACTAACTTGAAGTCTTAGTAACACTCAGTTTAAAAAAAAACATCAAAATCATATCAGTAGCTATGGCGTCATGCGCTTCTTGACACGATCACGCTAGATTTCCGCGGGAATGAGGTATTTTCCCGCCGTAAAAAGTAGCCTGTGTCCGTGCCTAGGATCCTATCTTTAAATATAAAGTTTCATGGTTTTATCTTTGAATAATGACGATCTCCCATATTAACTTTCATACCTTATTACCACCCCCTTAAGCCTTTTTTCGCGACAAAATATAGCCTATGTCCTTTCTCAAGGTCTAGACAACCTCTCTACCAAATTTCATTGAAATCGGTTCAGTAGTTTAGGCGTGAAAGCGTAACAGACAGACAGACAGAGTTACTTTCGCATTTATAATATTAAAGTATGGATTTTGTATAACATTGCTATGAACGTAAAAAAATTATTTTTATATTGAATGTCTTAAAAGATCGCAGTAGACTAAGCGCTCCAGCCGCTTGAACAGTTGTTACCTTGCGCTCGCACCTACAGCGGACTTTCAATGTGTCTGGCAAGGTGTAAAAACCATTAAAACTGTCCGGCTATTGAAGTAACAGTTTTTAATAAGTCCTCAAGTAACATATATAAAATTCAGCTTTTATACTATAACGAAAGTATCATTATAATTTGTTGCAGTTTAGGTGTGTCTGGCAGGGGGTAGCAACTGTTAAAAGTGTCCGGCATTAAATCACGTGATTTTTAAAGTTATCTTGAAGAAAATATAAAAAAATTGAACTTTATACTTTAAGGAATTTAAGGTACTATTTTATACACCTTTACTACCTGTTACCTGTCCAAGTAACCACAATCCAAACTTCATAGTCGCTGGTCGTTCTTACCTGTGTTGGAGACATACACAGAGAAACTTTCAGCTTTTATAAAATAACGAAGGTCTGGCCGTCGTGGGCTCTTACTCTACAAGTAAAAAATGTGTTTCAAATATTTATTTAATAGCCTAAAAGACGGACTAATTATTTTTTGAATTTTTAAATGTACCTAGTCATCATCCCCATTATAGCTACCAGGAAAGACAACTATGAATATAATTCTGAGTATGTAAGTATAGTAGCGTAAGGAATCGAGATGACCTGTATCAAGTATACTCACCAGTGGAGCGCAGTTTATAAAACGGCATTACATAAAACCAGGACCCCTCGTTACCGTTGGCGTCTAGATGTACCCGCATCGCGTTCTTTTCTAGCAACGCGGGCAATCTTTTGTTTACCTATAAACAAAACAATTTAGAAATCAGCTGATATATCTTTATCAGTCCAATATATGCAAAGTGATAAGTTACATCTCTATCTAAAATTTCCATGTTTGATTTAAAATAATGTGTAAAAATTGTGAGACAACGTTAAATCTGCATTATAACATCCTATGTAACTTTGGAAGAGCAATAAATATGATTATGATTATGATCTTTGGCGCGATGGGTATGATCAAGTGGTTCACATAACAAATCCGCTGCGAGGTCTAAAAATAATATGTTGCCAAATAAAAACATATTATAAGTATTATGGCTGGGTCCGCAGAAACTTAATAATAATATTGTCCCCCAATGCATTTCAATAGTGTGTTGGGGGATAGACCCCGGTAGATGCGTGCCATCTCACATTTTAGAATAAACGGTACTTAAAAGGGCCTCTACATGTTGGCTTCCGCCCCATGCACGCCTCCCAAATGACCGGGTCCCTATGGATCCGAGATCTTTAAAGATGTACCAACATAATAAAAATATTTTAACAAGCTATTATTACAATTTAAAAATATACATGGACATGGTAATACTTACAGTAAGGTACTTATTAGACTTGACATGCAGTAGCTGTATAACGCTGCCATACTGCACGACTGTACCTAATAGCTTCTTATTTTCTAACTCGTTCTGCTTCTTCTCTATTTCTGCTGCATGCTGGAAATAAACATACGTATCATTATAATTGCATACTATATGTAATGTTGTTGACTCTATATACAGGTTGACTTTTGATTAGTGAACAATAGAAAAGGATATGCATGTACTTGTGATAAAAAAAAAATTGAACTCCCCATACAAAATCACCAGCTGATAGTGTATTTATGGGTTTGTAATGTTGTTTTTAATGATTTCGATCTTGATCCCATAGTAAAAGTTGTTTGTTATTACTAGTAAATTCATATCCTTTTTCTTTTCTATCGTTCACTAATTAAAAGACCCCTATACAAGGAGACAGGGAAGTAAGCGCTGCTGTGGTGGAGCAGAAAAGTCTAATCTAAATGGTCGCTACACTAAAGTAATGGTAAATCAGCGAACCACGAATTGCGAAATTAGGATCGTAGCAATTAATATTTCATTCTCATAAAATATTATCTCATTCAACAATACATTAAAAAACATAATGATACAGTTATAAAATCCCCTAAAAAGCAATGAATCTTGTAAATGAATCAATTTATCAAACTGAATGGGACACTTGGTTTCAAAATGGCGGATTCCCGACGCATTTCAAAAGAGGACGTAAATTTACGAGAGATTGTTTCGCAATTTTAGCATTATTTTGTGACACAACAAATGTATTATGTTGCAACTGTGATTATTAAGTCATTTGGGTTTGCGCGTGGATAAAATAAGAAAATAAATATATGTTACCTACTATAATTAATGAAGCTGCCTGAGACTTCGTACACATTAATTGTAGTTTGTTTTAAAAACTAGAGTTTATTATGATACTTAAACTGAACTAAATAAATATAGCTTATGTGTTATTCTGTTGTAAAACCTACAACATTGTTAAGTTTCATTAAAATCTATCTCCAGTGGTTTTTGCGTAAACGAAAAACAAACATCCTCACATACATATAATTATTATTTTAAGATATCATGTTTTTTTTCTTCAAGATATGGCGATAAGTACTCTATTTAACATTAAAGCTAAAGCTACCCAACAGTGGGCAATAGAAACACTTACGTGCAACCTCTTCAGCAGCCCTGTATCGGTGTTTGAGTTGGCGGACTGCTTGGCAGTGTTCCAGAACTGCTTTTGAGCAGAGTAGCGATTCATCGGGCATATCTTGAACAGGCAATCTGGGAATGGATAAGTATATAGATAGCTACATTTTTTTTTTTTTGTCTTTCGTAAAAAAGGGGGTTCGTTCGTCGCTTGGCCAAGAGCTGATGTTATTTAATATTGTTTTTATATATTTTGAGGCATAAGAGTGGCGAAATATTACAATTAGCCTAAGTAAACCATTCCAACGCCTGAACGCAGATCTACGCCTAAGACAGTGCTGTTTAGAATCAATGTAGAAACCACTTAATCCAACTATTTTATAAACGCCTGTCAAAGCCATACTACCGGTGCCTTTTCATTTGTATTTAAACAGTTGAGTAATTTTGATAGTCGTTTTCCATGGTAGTTTTAAACTAGAGGAATTGCTAAGTCAACTCCATATTATTTATTTATTTATGTGTCAAATACGCGAACATATAATTTGCTTTTATTCGTGGCATATTTACAGCTATGAATGACCTATACTTGCCGAATTGTCAGCAGAAAAAAAGTACAATAGGCTACAAAAATGTAGTATTGAGTGATGTAAGTATACCAAATAAAGTAAACATAGAAAACACAACAAAAAGCTTTTTACTAGAACCATGACAGTAACAAATAGTGGTATCCATTTACAATGACCTTGAGTCGATAGATTTCAGAGTATGTGGGTTTGTGGGCAAACAAAGGATTGGTCAGCGCTGAAATATGGCTCAACTTATTTATAAAGATGGTCTCGTAAATATAAAAAAAACGGTTCGTATAGAAATGTGAATATTTCTGTATTATTAAGGCTGTTACCACACTAATCGTCGTCAATCGTCGGCATCGATCGGTGGTAGAATGGAATAGTCAACGACGGTCGATAGTTTTCACCCAGTGTGATCGTAGATCGACAGCCTCGATCAATGGTAAAATGGAATAGTCGCCACCTCGTTGGATAGAGTCTATTCCAGACAAATCGATAGACCGTCAGTCGATCGATGACGACGATGACGTAGAATGAAATACATTTTGAAGAAACTGTTGGAATATAGCCAAAGTTATGCGATCAACATCGACCAATGCCACCGACTGTTAATCGATCGATTGCTTATTCGAACAATATTTGTTGATCCATCGATTGAAGTTACTAGACCAATCGATCGATTGTCAATTTCAGTAACAACGGTCGCTCTGGTAACAACTTAAAGTTAAAACAGTTTTACATCGTACATTTATATAAATGAATACAAGAATTGTCATCCATTCGCGTGAATACTCCCTTTTACTGTACATACATTATACAGTTTGCCTGAAAACACAGGTGAACCAAACAGCAAGACACGGATTCAAATTGAATAAATTTACATTCGGATCAATCTGTTTGTTTTGGAGAACCCTTGCTAACTTGACTAACAAGTCAGGTTTTTGTTTTAGTTTTCTGGGATTCAACTTTGACAACTCGTAGATAAGGCAAAAGAAAACGAAGGGATGGTCTCTGCCTACCCCGATGGGAGAGAGGCGTGACGGATATGTATGCAAAAGAAGAAGTAGAGTGGAGAAAGAATCGTAGCGAGTGGAGTGAAGTGGTCTCAGCCTACCCCGATTGGACGGATTCGTGACACTTTATGTAGGTATGTAATAATTTGATATTTACAAGAAGAATCACTTACCCCGGAACTTTTTGGGTGGATCAGTCAGGTCGCCCGCCTCCGGGCAGACCACACACCTGTCATCTACCAACCTGGGAAAAATAAATGACTATGAGAAGGCAATCCTAATCCTAATCTATATATATAAAAATGAAAACCGTTTTCTGTTGTCACGGCATCACGCCTGAACGGCTGGACCGATTTCGCTAATTCTTTTTTTAAAATGTTCATTGAAGTCCTAGGATGGTTCTTACTGTGAGAAAAATTCGAATAATTACCGGGAACAGACCTTTTCTTTTTCCCATACAAATGTTTTCTTACTAAAATGTAGAGTCAATTTGAACTTTATTCCTACACAATAAAGTTCATTCTAAGGCGGGACGAAGTTCGCCGGGACAGCTAGTAATATTATAAATGTTAATGTTTGTGCCGATGGATGGATGGATGGATGTTTATTACTTCATCATGTAAAAATCACTGAAGCTGAACAGAATTTAATGAAATTTTACAATAACTTAGCATGGACATCAGAATAACACATAGGCTATATTATTTGTAGATATTTTGTGTTTTTTCCAAGATATGACGATAAGTGCTTTGCATGGGTACGAAGTCGTGGGCAGCCTCCAGTAATGAATAAATGTGATACCATAAAGCGGGAACGTAACAAATAGGAAGAATTAATTATTATTAGGTCTCTCCTCAAGGAAAATAATTTCAAAAGTAGGAAATACGAGTGGTACTGCATATGTACTTCTAGTACTGTTTTAATAACATAAAGACAATTTAATAACATCGTCTGACCTACATCTAGTTCTTAGACATCACTGAAGTCTAAAATACTTACACTCGAGAGCAATGAATCCGGGTCTCTAAAAATCCAAAAATCTCACGATCCACGAATGCTAGCTTAGTGAAATAAATGATGTTTAATAGATAATTTAATACTCCTTCATTATAAGCAATAAAGTTTACGAGTCACAAAACTTTATTTACAAAATATGACGTGAACAGACGTAAACGAAAAACTGCTGTTTTTTTAATAAAAAAACTAAAATGTAAAACAATATATATTTTGAAACAACATAAATATTATCTTGAATATTAATACTTCGCATTGCTTCCTCCTGCTTCCATCGCAAAGTTTAAGAGATATGGCATGCTTTACACCAAGTTCCCCAAACGAAAGTTTGATGACTTAAATTTTGAACTAACTGAGAAGTTTTATATTTTAATTTAACAAGTATTAATTGGTCTCTTAAACACATTTTATTTCATAAGGCTAGTTTTTAGTTTACGAGATTTTTTAGTTTTTTGTTTAACCGACCCAGTTTCAATGCTCTCGAGTGTACAAAGTCTGTCGATACAGGACCTATAGCTTCCTACACTAAGGTTTGAATGGGCTTTGCACCTAATAATAGCCACTAAGATCACCAGCTGGGCAAAGGCCTCCTTCGCGACTTTCCTTTTAACACGGCCTTCTATTTATGTTACATACAAGTTACTAATGCCTTACCCTAAGGTACTGAGGAATCCTGCGACACTGCCCTCCGCGTACAGGGACACGATGTCCCCGAGGTGCAGGAAGCTGTCCCCCATGGCTGCACCTTCTCCTTACCCCCACCATGCAACAACACCTGCAACAATATTACAATAGATTAAGAATGCACCGGCAGTAAATAATACACAGAATATCTTGGCATCTCTGTCTATGACTGTGTGACACTATGCGTCAGACAGGGACCCAAATAGTGCAGAAGCTTTGTGCAGAAGTCAGTTTTAAGTACACGCAGCAGCACCCCGCTTCTTTTGCATGGATTTGTTTTTGCAGGATTTCATTCAGAAACATTAGCATGTTATGTACTTGAAAGTTCACTCATTGCTCCGCCGTAAGTAGGTAGGTCTATTCCATTTAACACTACACGCAAAAATATCACAATCCTGAAAATTTTTCATTAACACATAGGTACAATTATTGTAATTACACGAAATTTCAAGCGCGCCTATTTTAATAGGTCGTGTCCGCACAGAGCGAGCCACCGCGTAGCAAAGCAAGCGCTTGACCAATTACATGAGATCTTACAACACTATTAAGCTAGTTGCTAATTGGGGATCTTTTTAAAATGGCTGAAGAATTGCTTTACGTAGTGGTTCGTTGTATGGACCCGGCTATTATGATACACGGAAAACAGAAAAAACCTCTTTGCCGCGTGGGCGTCCTTGATTACGCTTTGGTTTGAGATATAATTGGCTCGTAAACGTAACTATGTGATGATAATGGCTTGATTCAGGCACTGTAAGATATACTACGATATAAATGTAAGTTAGGTATAGTAATTTAATCATTATAAAATTAAACTAACTGTTCGCGACAAACCTTCTAAAATCCATCACTAGCAGCGTAAAAAGGCATCCTCATATCTATAGCACATACCACTTTCCATAACATACATTAAAATCCACATAAATACAGAAATAGAATATTTTAGAATAATATTTCGGCAAAAGAAAGTTCTACAAAACACGCGAGTATTGAAAATGTCAAAACAAACAAATGTCAAACGCGAGACGTCCAGAAACTTCGCACGTCATCGAACACATTCTGCCAATTCCAGAGTCACAAGTACATATGAAAAACAGAGACAGAAACAGTTATTAGAAAGAGAAGTCCGAAGAATGTTATCGAAGTTTCCGAACGCGACAATGTAAGACAGAGATAGATACAGATTAGAAAAGGAAGTCCGATTCGGGAATTATCTTGTGTTTTCGGGACCCCGTGTATTGGGTATTTAAGCCGGCCCGAAGCGGCAATTGTCAATCAGTTTAAAATCAACATTCAGTCTCAATCGAGCAATCAAGCGATCGAAGCGAAGAAGAAAGCGAAAATAACTCGAAGACAAGTGAATAAATAATAGTAGTGAGTTCTCATAGTGTTATCAGTGCAAGTGATAGTCAGTGAAAAGTAAAGACCGCGAATTTTGAAATTAGTGCGTTCCGTTTTTTAGTGTTTAAAGTGCGTTCCGTTTTCAATAGTAGTTTTTGTCATTTCGTAATAGTGTTTTATAGTTTTTAACTGGTCTATAATAGTTATAGTTTTAAATAGTAATAAATACAGTCCATATTTTAAATAGTGTTTAATTAACCAGCAATAGGTGCAAAGGGGTTGTTCAGTGATATCTGTGATTAGCTACAGTCCCGCACATTTTGGTCCTTCGAGCCGGATAAATACAAGTGAAATAGTGCAGTCCAGTCGAATTACGATTATAGTCCAGTCAATAAGTGCCAACAGTGAAGTGAAATAGTGAAAATGCCAGTTACTCGTTCGCAATCTGGAACCGTACGTCGGGGACAACAGGAGGTCATGTCAGCACCCATGGAGGTGGAAGTAAGGTCAGAGGAGGTGGTACTGGAACCGCGACTAATAGATATGCCACCTGCTTCTCACCAAATAGAGTCCCAGGAACGTTTAAGTGAAGTACGAACAGCTTCCACGGCAAGATCCAGACGCTCTAGTAAGGCATCGATAAAGACTCAAGCAAGACTGAAACTACAAATAGAGCTAAACGATGTTGAACATGAAGCACTCTTAATCAAACAGAAATTACAGGAACTAGAGGACTCCGATGATGACGAATGCGGTTCAATAGTATCAGAGGAAACAGATCGAAGCCGCATTCAACAATGGGTAGAAAATACAGACTTCGTGAAGGAGACAGAACAGGAACAGAGCACCTTCAAGAAAAACAGTATTACTCTTCGAGAAACAGATAAACAGGCTCCAACCTGTACAGAGAGTAGCTTTCTTCACCACACCGCGCTTAACCACAACGCCCACTTCAAACAGTATCCAGTATCGGACGTTCCAGTTAAGGCGACGGTAATAGAAGGATCGCCAAACATCGTGCCTAACAACGACGCCGTTTATATGAAACAGCCAGTGTACGGCGCCGTGAATAGATGTATCAAGGCATCGATGAGTAGTGGGTCACAGGCTACCACATGTCACCGCGACGTTACTTATAAACAGCCAGTTTTCAGCGCCGCGGCCATGTCAGTCGACACACCGGTAGTCAATAGTTCGAGTAATATGAGACCTGAAAACCAGAAGCCAGTAACAGAATCGGAATCAGTGCTGCAGAAGTCATCAGGGGACACGATCAATTTCTCCGAACTAGCCTCCGCAATAGCTCTTGCAGCACAATCGGGACAGCAAACAAAGGTTCCAAAATACATAGGAGAGTTGCCGTATTTCAACGGATCTCATCAGGACTGGCTCGCCTTTCGTGCTGCGTATACAGAAACCGCAAGTTACTTCAGTCACATAGAGAACACAGCACGACTCCGAAGAGCGTTGAAAGGAAGAGCGAAAGAAGCCGTAAACTGTCTATTAATAGCCAATGCTCAACCAGAAGAGATTCTGAGAACTTTAGAAACCAGATTTGGTAGACCAGATTCGATCGCACTCTCAGAACTTGAGCAACTTCGAAACATTCCAAAGGTGTCAGACGCACCAGGAGATATTTGCCTGTTCGCGAGTAAGGTACAGAATAGTGTGGCAACGCTTCAAGTGCTACAGCGAAAACAGTATCTGTATAATCCGGAGATTATTAAAGCACTTGTGGAGAAGTTGACCCCTGCGTTGAAATACAGATGGTATGACTTCGCGACAGACAATCAAACAGTAGATGAACCTGACCTACTGACATTTAAAAGGTTCATAGAAAGAGAAGCCAGTCGCTGTGGTCAGTTTGCTCCGCCAGAGATTATAAAAGGTGAAGATAGAAGAGAAGATAGAAACAGATCATATCACTGCACCTTTCAGACTAATGTAGAATCAAGGAGAATAGTAAAAAATAGAAGACCACAGAACAGAAACCGAGAAAAGACTGGGAAACGATGCTCAATCTGCCAAAAAATAGACCATTGGACTCAAGAATGCAAGAAATTCAAAACTGCAGACAGTGAAGGACGATGGGAACTAGCCAAACAGTACAGATTATGTTTCCGTTGTCTAAAGTATAAGAAAGCGCTACATAAATGCAGGTTCCGACGTTGTGAAGTGGACGGATGTATTCGCACTCATCATCCCCTTCTACATCATAATAGAACAGTGTCACAGAAGGGAGAAAAAACAGACACAGCTAGAGTGACATCGACTAAGTCTTGCGAGCAGTACACGTTTCTGAAGATTTTGCCAGTGCGCATATCAGGTCCAAAAGGATATGCAAACGTTTACGCACTTTTGGATGATGGCTCAAAAATATCGTTAATAGATTCTGAAATAGCAAGGAAAATCGGAGCAGATGGACCTATTGAACCACTCAGAATGGTAGCCGTTGGAGGAACAAAAATAAACGCCGAAAGTTCGAAAAGAGTAACCATCGGCATACAAGGAAAAGAAGAAAGGGAATTCGAAATAACAGCAAGAACCATTAATAGACTTCACTTAGCGCCGCAAGCAGTATATGAGGAAGATGTCTATGAGTGCGAACATCTACAGGATATAAAAGACAGTTTGATATACGATGGAAGACCAACTATTCTTCTAGGACAGGACAACTGGCACCTCTTAATAGCCGACGCAACGAGAAGAGGTCATTGTAATCAACCAATTGCTTCGCTCACGCCATTAGGATGGATTCTCCATGGCACAAGCTCTAGAAGAATTGGTCGTCAAGTGCACTACTGCCATAATATTACAGAAGAGAAAATGGAAATAGAAAGAAATAGAACAGATTCGAATAAGAAAATAGAAAACAGATTACAGAAAACAGAGAAGATGCCACAGAAAACAGTAAGGAGGCTACAGGAAATAGAGAAGAAATTAGAAGAAAAACAGAAAATAAATTCCGACAAGAAGGTTAACAGAACAGGCCTAGAATCTGTGCAATCTCTCCCCGGTACACAGAAGAAAATATATAGAAGCAAAAGAGATACAGAAAATGACCAACAGGATTTGATGCGGTGTGAACACCGGCGGGAGGGATCTCCGATGGAAACCGCGGAAAGAGACAAATGGCAGAATAACTTTTTGCTGGAATTGCCATACCGGCGGGAGCGTAACAAATCAGAAATAGCAGACAAGAAGGAAGAATTTATAGTGGATCGGGCGATGCCTAGAAGAACCTGGGACAGAGGAAAAATAGTGAAAGTTTACCCAGAGAAAGAGAGAATAGTTCGTGCTGCTGACGTACAGACTGGTGGAGTTTTACCCTACAAAAATAAATAGTTCTAACAGTGACAGAGATAGTGAGAAGTTTGTCGCTCCACGGACTTAAATGCGGCGCTGACTACGCTACCGCCGCACGGCGGGAGTATGTTCGCGACAAACCTTCTAAAATCCATCACTAGCAGCGTAAAAAGGCATCCTCATATCTATAGCACATACCACTTTCCATAACATACATTAAAATCCACATAAATACAGAAATAGAATATTTTAGAATAATATTTCGGCAAAAGAAAGTTCTACAAAACACGCGAGTATTGAAAATGTCAAAACAAACAAATGTCAAACGCGAGACGTCCAGAAACTTCGCACGTCATCGAACACATTCTGCCAATTCCAGAGTCACAAGTACATATGAAAAACAGAGACAGAAACAGTTATTAGAAAGAGAAGTCCGAAGAATGTTATCGAAGTTTCCGAACGCGACAATGTAAGACAGAGATAGATACAGATTAGAAAAGGAAGTCCGATTCGGGAATTATCTTGTGTTTTCGGGACCCCGTGTATTGGGTATTTAAGCCGGCCCGAAGCGGCAATTGTCAATCAGTTTAAAATCAACATTCAGTCTCAATCGAGCAATCAAGCGATCGAAGCGAAGAAGAAAGCGAAAATAACTCGAAGACAAGTGAATAAATAATAGTAGTGAGTTCTCATAGTGTTATCAGTGCAAGTGATAGTCAGTGAAAAGTAAAGACCGCGAATTTTGAAATTAGTGCGTTCCGTTTTTTAGTGTTTAAAGTGCGTTCCGTTTTCAATAGTAGTTTTTGTCATTTCGTAATAGTGTTTTATAGTTTTTAACTGGTCTATAATAGTTATAGTTTTAAATAGTAATAAATACAGTCCATATTTTAAATAGTGTTTAATTAACCAGCAATAGGTGCAAAGGGGTTGTTCAGTGATATCTGTGATTAGCTACAGTCCCGCACACTAACTATTCAGTATTTAGTATTCTAGCAACTCAATACGTCTTCCTCTCTCTGTTTGCCGTACCCTAAAACAGGGTCTACAAGTACTGTAAATTATTTTTAAGACCATTGTATAAGTTTGTGGAAGCGCAATAAATGTTATGATTATGATTATAAAGTCGCTACATAGTTAATTAGGCTATTTTGAATGCAATTTTTCGAGGGGCAATTCCGAAATTACAGTGTAGACCACTTTTTAAACGACTTCAAAAAAAAGGAGGAGTTTCTCAATTCGACCGTATATATATATTTTTTTTTTTTTATGTATGTCCACGCAAAACTTCGTCGTTTATGAACCGATTTTGATGATTCTTTTTTTTGTTGGAAAGGGGGTATCCCGAGGGTGGTCCCATGGTAAGGAAACCAGGATCTGATGATGGAATCCTGGAGAAATCGAGGGAAACTCTCGAAAAAATTGTATTTTCGACTAGTCTGTTTCTTATGTTTCTTCACACAACTTCGTCGTCCATGAACCGATTTTGATGATTCTTTTTTTGTTAGAAAGGGGGTATCCCAAGGGTGGTCCCATGGTAAGTAAACCAGGACCTGATGGTGGAAACCTGGAGATATCGAGGGAAACACTCGAAAAAATTGCATCGCGACTAGTGTGTTTCTTATTATATTATGCAATAATAAGAATTTTAAAGCCCTAATGTTTAATGAGGGTCTGACGTTGACCTGATGATGGAGCGGAAATGCAGTCGACGGAACTCGACAACGGTTTACAGCAAGTACTTTGTGTTTGGGCTTGATTAACTTATATTATTGAGACCTTTCATCTAAATGGGTTGTGACTGTTATTAGGGGTCTGATAATAAAAATAAAGGACAGTCAAGGGAAACTAAAAAATGTGAAATAAAAATTTTTTGCCAAAAAAGAAACAACTTCAAAACGGAAACTAAAAAGTATGAAATAAATTAACTTGTACAGCAAATTTCGAGTTTATAAGTGATTAAAAGTAACATAAACAAATACATAATTATGTCTTTAAATTTTTTGAAGACGGTGCCACCTGTTTCCTTGAGATGTGAAAAAGATTGATTATAAGTACCTATATTACCTATATCTAGTTATTGTTTTACTTGGCACCGTCTTAAAAAAATTTAAAGGCATAATTATGTATTTGTTTATGTTACTTTTAATCACTTATAAACTCGAAATTTGCTGTACAAGTTAATTTATTTCATACTTTTTAGTTTCCGTTTTGAAGTTGTTTCTTTTTTGGCAAAAAATTTTTTTTCCAAGAGTTTTCTTGCCTCTAATTCGGAATTTCCCCAATACACCTTAGATACATGTGTATCCCTACATTGGGCCAGCATGGTGGATTACGGCCTAATTGCTCTCGTATGAGAGTAGGCTCGTGTGTCCTGTAGTGGGGACGTTAAAAGGGCTGATTATGATATTTGTACCTATGCACGAATATATAGGGTGACTTTAAATTGGTGAACGATAGAAAAGGATATGCATGTACTCGTGATAACAAACAACTTTTACTATGGGACCAAGGTCGAAATCGTTAAAAAAAATTTGAACTCCCCATACAAAACGCATCAGCTGATAAGCTGATGCGTATGGGGGAACAATTTTTTTTTTGTGATCTGGGACTTGGTCCCATAATAAAGTTGTTTGTTATCACGAGTACATGCATATCCTTTTCTATTGTTCACTAATTTAAAGTCACCTTGTATAAATCAATCAATAACTAGTACTTACTGTACCTACTATTTATTTTGGCAAGCAGAAAACAGACTTCAACATCTTCCAACTTATTTGATGGATTATATAATAAATTGATAGATAACTCTCGACTAGTCTAATCTAAGTACTATCGAATAGTGTACTTTGAAGATGAGCAATGTTGCATAGTTTACGCAGTCCTGGATCTAAAGTATACAATATGTCGAGTTTGTTTGGACGCCTGTTAACGGGTGATGAGCGATTATGTCCTGAAAATCAGCATTAATGCTGAGGATTTTTCTCCTTTTCCTCAAAATATGTATGGTTAAGTTATAAGTTTGTTATTAACACTATAGGTATCTAAATCTCATTTGCACTGTACATTTTTTGATGAATAAAGTTCTTTTATTATTATTATTATTATTATTATGTTTTAGTTGATCAACATGTTGGTAGACTGCTCCACTTTATAGTTAATTCATAGAATAACAATCTATCTATATATATATAAATATGAAACCCGTTTTCCGTTGTCACGGCATCACGCCTGAACGGCTGGACCGATTTCGCTAATTCTTTTTTTTAAATGTTCATTGAAGTCCAAGGATGGTTCTTACGGTGAGAAAAATTCGAATAATTGCCGGGAAAGCCCTAAAACAGACCTTTTCTTTTTCCCATACAAATGTTTTCTTACTAAAATGTAGAGTCAATTTGAACTTTATTCCTACACAATAAAGTTCATTCTAAGGCGGGACGAAGTTCGCCGGGACAGCTAGTAGGTAATAAAGAATAATGTCGCCAACCACAACTGATTCGCTGTAGAAATGAAAATATTTTGACACAATTTAAACTTCATTTAAGGTCGATGGAATATGCTATAATTCTCATGACAAATGTTGTCGCGGTCTTGCATGCTCTGTCCTTATCACTAGCAGCTTTTCGACAGAGACAGCGAAAAAGAGACATAGGTAAGTATCTTTTAGAGAAACTAATGTTCATAAGTGTTTTGGTTGCGTGGAATACCTAACAATAAGGCCTCCTGTTCCTACTTCATTGTGAAATAAACATTATTAATTGTAGCTTAATGTTGATTTTGAGAGTTTTCGCTAATTTTGAAGTCCAGTCAAGTTTGTGTTTTTTACTTTCGAGACAGATAAATCGACAAGATTCCCCTCGCTCAAAACTAGAGCGAGTCTAAACAACAGAAATAAACAGAGCAATAATAACCGAAACTTTATTATCAAATCTACATTCCACTCGTAATTAACACGCGGAGACTCATTTCATTTTACGAAGACTAGATTAATTTCATTACATACGCTGTTGCAAGAAAGGTTGTTATCCTTATAACGTACATACATACATACATATCCATCACGCCTCTCTACCATTGGGATAAGCAGAGACCACTTCCTTCCACTTGCCACGATCCAAACACACCTCTTTCGCTTCATCCACACTCATCAGTCGCCTCATACATGCACGTCGGTTTAGGGTACTCTTGACTTGGCCTTTCTTTAAAACGTCGTCTTCTTTTAATATTTGACTAAGAAAGTGAACACTTTAGTGTTAATTTTATTGACTTTACTGAAATTTTTAAACATTTTACATGCTTGCCAGGATTTGGTAGTCGTTCGTCCTGTGGTCCTAGTATAAGCGACGACACCTGGCATTTTATCGTTCCAATTTTATCGTAAAATACTTCCGTCTTTGTTCGTTATAGGTGATAAGGACAGAATGATGAAAGAAACCTAAAAACTGATATTACGACATTAAACCCTACACTACTGAAGCCAAGTAAATCAATCAAATCAGCCCGTTTCTCCCCACTGCTGGGTATAAGCCCCCCTTTTTTCGCGCCATTCACTACGGTCCTGTGCCAATCTAACCCATAGCAGCCCTGTCGATGTCATCTGCCCAGCGAGCGGGTGGTCGGCCAAGTAAGCCGAGTAAATAATATCAACCAAATGTTAATCATAAAGTACGAATAATCTATGAGAAAATGATAAAAGTTCCCGATAAGAGAATGATTTGGGCGACAGTTAAACAGTAATATCTGAAAGATAAGCTTTATTGGTACGAATAGCCGTTAATTAGGTCACACTGGATGTATTTAGGACTATAATTTTTAACCGAGTATGCAAAAAGAGGGGTGTTATAAGTTTGAGTTGTTTGTCTGTCTGTGGTGTCGTAACTCGCAAACGCGTGAAGCGATTTTAATTTAGAAGTACTTTGAAATCACAAATTACAGGGTGCTTTATTAAATACTTGTACTTAATTGTGTGGAAGGCAAAGTGGGAAACCACCACACTATATTCCCTTTTAAGGAGCATGAAGATGGAAAATAAAATAGGGAGGGATGGAAGAGGCTCCACCGACAAGAGCTTAGCTCTTAAATAAGAAGAAGAAGAAGTACTTAATTAAATACTATGAAACGAAAGCAAACCACTTTTCCTGAGGTCGATGCGTCAAAATTACAAAAATAAGTACCCATACAAAAATAATCAGCTATCAACATTTATAAGGCTGGATGGATAACGATCATTTTTACAATAAATGTGCATACTATACTATGCTAGTACTATGCTCCATAGAAGATGTTCGATCTCGTATGTACTAACACTTTTATACTTAAAAGTATCTCTACCTATCTAGGAGTAGGTTCATATACGTAAAATATTCAAAGCACAAAAATTAGGCCGCTGCTGCGCGGACATGCGAAATAAGACATATAACAGACGGACAGGGATGTAATTTTTCAGGCATCTGTTTCTAAACCCTAATTCTATTACATAAGGGCTGTTTTTTATTGTAAGCATGCGTTTTGTTAATATCTTTGGCTTGACAAAATGTTACTTAAGACTGCTTAATCGGATATGGAAAGTATCTTAATTATATTAAGTGTGTAGGTATCTACTTATGTATAAACAAGATCATAGCTCTCTTATTATATTCGTATAACCTCTACCTAAACCGACGGGCATGCATGAGGCGATTGATGAGTGTGGATGAAGCGAAAGAGGTGTGTTTGGATCGTAGCAAGTGGAAGGAAGTGGTCTCTGCCTAGCCCAATGGGAGAGAGACATGACGGATATGTGTAACCTTTACCTAGATAGAGGTTATAGAAAAAATATTATGTATGTTTAAGAAAGAAAGAGTTACGAAAATGTGGCATTTTAAATGCTAATATACAATATTTGCCTACTTACAATAAAACTAACATCCAGTTGCAGGATAAATAAATGCAACACAAAAGCCTGTTGCATTTAATTTTCCTTTAAAATCATACCTTCTCTTCTTATAGTTTGATTTTTAAAAGGATAGAGAAATAGATTTAATGCATTTCATTGCAGGGTTAAGTAATGATCGAGATATAGATTGAAACCCTTTAATTGCAGTGTTTAGTAATCTTTTCTGATACGATTTTTAACAAGTGAAACACGCAAAATGTTATAAAAATTGCATGCTCCCATCGGGCTGGCAATTCCACTCAAACTGGCTGAAGCCTCGACAAAAAAATATATTAAAAAAAAACCACTTACCCCCCTTCAAACACACCATATCAATATAGTTCGACCAGCTTCATTAAAAGTTTAAACAGCTCGCACGATATGTAGAACGAGTGCAACATCAACTTGTACCACAGACGCTTCACGTCCACAAAGTAGTAACTGATCACTAGCAGTAACACACACGCGATACTATAACACAATAGCTTACGATTTTCAGGTATAACCATCTAGAAGGAAGCGATAAAGTTAAGTGAGATAGTCAGAAGTTAAGTCAACGATGAAAAAACTACGATATTGAACAATTACCTATAAGGTATTTCATCATTGACTTTAAAAAAATGTACTTTCAGTTTTCCAGACTAGATGGAATAAGGGTCGTTGTCATAGGGTATTTGGCTGAAAGCATACCACAAGACGCCCCGTGAAGAGGTCTATAATACAATTTAGACGTGGCAGTCAATACATAAAAACCGATCTGTTAAAAGTCTTGTATTGGGACTCGCCACAGATGCGGCATATTTGACAGTTAACTGTCAAAGCCCTGTTACAGGACACGCCACAGACAAGGGGATAAGTAAAACTTTGGAGTGAAGTTTTTTAGTCGCTGACTTAGCTACTTGCGAATGTCCCTTCAGACTGGACACTTGAGAAATATGAAGACATTATCCCGATTAAGAGACTTTCTCGATGTCATCTAAGCTTCAATCAACGCTAATGTTAAAATTATTCACAAACATAAAACTCAAAACGAAACAAGTTCAGCTTTGAAGCACTTCACGGGTAAGCAAATATGGAAGCAAACAGATGTTAGACCCAACATATATTAATTACAGAAAATTATACGAAAAGGAGCGCGGCTTTGAAACCAATTAGAACGAACACAATCTAAGAGACTCCATTAAATTCAAGGGCACGGTTATTAACACAGTATTCAAGTGGTATTCGAGTGATATTGGAATAATATTCGAGATAGATAGACAACGATTAGCGTAAGCTACCCTCTACGATTCCACTTCAAGCCATCGCAAATAGGCTTGGGGACGTCACTTTCGGTTTTCAACTAATATTTTTTCCCCGGCACAGCCATTAAGCTGCAAATATTATCTTAGACTAGCATATACTGACGAGGGCTAGCAGATAAAGGGGCAATCAATACGTCAGGCTGAGTGGCTACGTACTGCCTAATCAGGCATCAGTGACAGGGATGGATTTAGTGGGGGCCCTGTTTTATTTTAATAAGGTGCCGTTATGTAACGTTATAGATATATTGCATATTATTATCTAAGGAAGGAAGATGGCCTAATTACATACTATTACCAGAGCAATAGATCGATAGTGGAATGTATTAGAGAACATCGGCCGACAGTTTCAACCATTTAACTGCATTTATTGACGTAAACCCAAAAAACTAAATCACAAAGTTAGGTTCGTCGCAAATTTTAAATTTCTCAAATGCATACCAAATCATGCATCATTTAGGTACTAAGAATTTAAAAATGAAGTCGCTAACTTAAAACAAAAAGAAAGATCGCAATAATAGAAAACATGCAGGCATATTTGCCGAGGCGGCTCAGGATAGAAAATCGTGGAGAAGGAGGAGAGAGGCCTTTGCCCAGCAGTGGGACACTAGATAAGGCTAGATAACATAATAGGTCTTTACCTATGAAATTGCCGTTTTACAGTACTGGCCATTTCAATTAAAAATATTTTTTGTTTAGCTAAGAATTCTAATTTCAAATTAATTTCATTTTAAAAATATGGAATTCTTTTTCCAAAAACAGTCATTTGTTTATTGGTTAGTGTTACATTTTCATTGCATTTCAATCATTTTCGTCAACATGGATACGTTAAAAATTCGAGTAATTATGGAATATGAGTTCCGTCGTGGCAGCAACGCGGCACAAGCGGCTCGCAACATCAACGACGTGTACGGAGCTAACACTACAAACCAACGAACCACTAGTTATTGGTTTGCTCGCTTCCGTTCTGGAAATTTCGACCTGAAAAATGAACCCCGCGGTCGTCCGAAGACTTTGGTCGATGCAGACGAATTGAAGGCGATCGTGGAAGCTGACGATACTCAATCTACGGCTGAATTAGCAGCAGCTTTCGACGTTAGCATCAAAACAATATTGGTCCATTTGCGTCAAATTGGCAAGGTAAAAAAGCTTGACAAATGGGTGCCCCACGAACTCAATGATCGCCAGCGCCAAGTACGCGTCGAGACGTGCCGTGCATTGCTCAACAGACACACAAATGAAGGAATTTTGAACCGCATTGTCACCTGTGATGAAAAATGGATTCTGTTTGATAACCGTAAGCGCTCAGCAAGTGGGTTGGATCCTGGTTCAGCACCTAAACAATGCCCTAAACGTAAACTTACCCCTAAAAAGGTGATGGTTACTGTTTGGTGGTCTAGCACCGGTGTGATTCATCACAGCTTCTTACCAAATGGGGAGAGTATTACTGCAGATGTGTACTGTGAAGAATTGAACACAATGATGGAGAAGCTGGCACGTCTCCGACCAGCATTGGTCAATCGCTCGTCTCCGCTGCTCCTGCACGACAACGCGCGACCTCATACCGCACAAATGACGGTCTCCAAGTTGCAAGAACTGGGGTTGGAAGCTCTCCCTCATCCACCGTACTCACCGGACCTTGCCCCTACAGACTACTACTTTTTCCAGAATTTGGATAACTTCTTGACTGGAAAAAAATTCAATAACCAAGAGGCAGTTCAGAACGCCTTTGAAGAATTTGTTGCCTCTCGTCCAGCTGATTTCTTTTAGAAGGGCATTAATAAACTGCCACTGCATTGGCAAAGATGCATTGATTGTATGGGTAATTACTTCACTTAATACAAATAAAAATTATATGAAAAAAAAATCGTTTGAATTTTTTCATACAAAACGGCAATTTCATAGGTAAAGACCTTATATATAATAAGATAAGATATGCTTAAAAAAGTTTACAAAAGATATTTTATAAATTATCACGCTAAACGTGCGCTAAACATTAGATAGGTACTCAAAGCGATCAATATAGACACCCTATCCTTTAGAAAAGGGTACAAAACGTTTTCAAATGTCAAAGGTTAGTATTCACTTCAGTCAGCGAGATAAATAGCCCTTTTGTACGAAAAATACTTGTGAAGTAGCTAAGTCAACCTGTGGAGACGAAGTAAGATGGATTGGCCTAAACTAGATTAAGAATGGATCTGGCATTATTTATTAAATGCGTTGAAATCTCTAAAGCGACGTGTGTATGAGGCGATTGATGAATGGATGAAGCGAAAGGGGTCTTTGGATCGTACCAAGTGAAGGGTCTCTGCTTACTCCGATGGGAAAGAGACGTGACGGATGTATGTTCAAATCTTTTACTTTGATTTCGCTTGTTAAAGATTATGTTATGTAGGTTCGCAAAGTAGGCAATTCTCAATTATTTATACTGCTTGTTCTTAAAATAAAGAAAATTCAAAACAATTGGTACTGGGGAAAACTGCTAACTTGCGAATCAAAGGTTGCGAGGTTGCTTTAAAAAATAACGTTGACATATTTCAAGCGCTATGCTTACGAAATAAACAAATTGAGTTAGGGCGCAAAATATTTGACCTATTTTTCGTCTAGTTGATACAATACCCCTGAATACAAGCCTGGTAAACCCGTAGGTATTTACAGTATTAATAGAGCAAACTTTTCAAGCGTACTCATTTCTTTTACATGGAAAACTTGATGACCTGGATATCAGGGGTGGACAAGCTGAGTTTATTATTTTAGCGGCAGGGGTGCGGAACGAGTACAAGGTTAAAAACGGCGAAAGGATATCCAATTTGGGAATATTTCGTAGGTCTGTGGTTCGTCCTATCTTGAGTTTCACGCTTGAAGAAATGCTGAGTTTCTCGGTTATTCATGCCTAAATCTTAAGCAGATGGTACAAATGTTATGTTTCAGATGTAGAAATTAATTATTCGGGATATGATCATTGAAAAAAAATATTATATGTATACGTAGCTAGCTAACTGCGAGAGAAAAAGTGTTAGATCATTTGATACGACACTACAACTTTATTATAAGCCTCATAGAGAAAAAAGTTAAAGGAGGTGACTAAGGCGAACGTATGCTATTTAATTTATGTAATGTGAATAATTGGGTCTTTTAACTATGCCTGCACCTCTAGAAGTTAAAATAACAAATAAATATCGACCAAATTAAAAAGGTTGTGTCGTATTAGCAAGCTAAACGAAAGACGAGAATCATAAAAGACCTTATTTTACATTTAAGTAAGAACCTATTTTAAAACGGACAACCCCCGTTTAGTTAACCTTAACTTCCTATTCCACAACCGTGAATTTAACCCTCAATAACGAAAGCACTTAAATTTAATTCTAGACATCGTGACCCGTGCGAAATTAGTTTCATGAAATCATTATTATTCAGGCCATGCCGGCCGGTGTTAAGCTCGTTTGACTAAGGGTTTCTAAATGAAATTGAAAGTAAACGGTTTCAAAGGTAGGGTGTTAGAAAGAGTTTAATATAAATAAGAAATTATGAGGTATAAACCTATAAGAATATAGCGAATATGTCCCGGCGTACTTTTTTCACGACTACGGCGAAGCCAAAAGGAAATGTAATGTGTTTGGCAGTCTACGTATGTTTTTGAGCATTATTGACGCGGTGGTGGGGAAAAGTTCGTGCTCCATCTAAGATTACTAATCATGTTCAATGTAATTTGCGTAGTCAATGACATTGCTCAAGATATTTGCCGTGAACTGTATAAAATAAATAGTATTTTATCAACATGGCAGACATGAACAGACAAGACTATGGACTAACAAACCTGGCTTGCAAGGTTCTCAATTATTAAACTTTAACACAAAAGCTATTGCGAAAAATTCTAAGCTCTACGTTTCAAGTTACTTAAAACTTAAACGCTTACGAGCAGTTAGTTGGCCCTCTAGAGAAAGCTCGGGATAAAATATTTATACAGTTTTCTATTCAGTGAATTATTTTTATTTCGTCTATTAGAGAAGAAGAGACAAGTGGTCTTTGCCAACCTCGATAGGGGGGGGAGAGATGTGATAGATACATATATATGTATTGTGCCTACAATATTAAATGCATTATTTAATAAATGCGTTCAAATCTCTAAAGCGACGTGTGTATGAGGCGATTGAAGAATGGATGAAGCGAAAGAGGTGTGTGGATAGTATGCCTATAAGAGACTGTCAGAAAATGATTTTCATTAACAAGAATGTGTTACAGTA
The DNA here is from genome assembly GCA_947563765.1 of Anarsia innoxiella. NCBI lineage: Eukaryota > Metazoa > Arthropoda > Insecta > Lepidoptera > Gelechiidae > Anarsia > Anarsia innoxiella. The sequence continues at coordinate 1,451,155 of OX387415.1, forward strand.
TGCAGCAAAACCAATTTTAAGACAAATTATATTTAAACGTTCTATCTATGCATAAAGAAAACTGTAGTTACTTAAAATGCGACGGAGTTTAAGCACAGTTACTTAAGAGCTAAAACTTTTTAAATTAGATTTGGCCGCAAGGGGAAATATGAACAGGGACCGTTCCTTCAGGCACTAAGGATTTAAGCTGTACTACATTATTTGAAAGAGACACTCTTGTTAATTTATATTTTATCCATTCTGCAAACTTTTTTTTTACATTAAGAACTCCGGTACACACTTTCGACATTTTCACTACAAGATTAGTTAAAAGGAACTGAGACGTCGCAAAAACGTAGTGCTAACCGCATAGAAGTTATTGTGGTACAATAAGCTTGAAAAATACTAATATTTAATATTAAATTAATTATATCTTGAGCATAGCATAAATAACAACCAGAAATATAGTCGCAACTTCAAACATTTGATAGATTGGCAAAGTCCATATTCTCACCTGTACACTGCAAAATGAAAAATGACACCCTAGGGTGTTCTACACTCTGGACTATTAGGCCTCTAAAGAACGGCTCTAAGAGTCTAGAAGCTTTCAATTTGGGGTCAACTGCAAACAGCTAACGTGGAAGGTACCACTTATTTTAACCAATCTATAACAATTGCTCTTGTAAGTAACCCCAGAAGAAACCAATCGGATAGTTTTTTCTGTAGTCAACTATACCCGAACTACTGTTTGAAATTCAAGAGAAAATGATTTACAATGACCTTGTCTTTCCTGGATTTGTTTGTTTTGTTTCCACTTCACAGAAGACAGAACACGCGGTTACATAGCAAAGATAAATGAATGATACACTCGTGAGCAATGAATCCGGCTCGGGTAAACAAAAACTAAAAAATCTCTTAAACTAAGAACACTTATTTACACCTTATGGAATAAATATTTCATTAGCATTCTTGGACCGCGAGATTTTTCTTTAGTGACCCGGATTCATTGCTCTCGAGTGTAGATAGATAGATAGAAACACATTACTCAAAGAGTTATATCATCATTATTGTTTTTATCCTAAGATGGCCTAGAATAGGTACAAATTTAAAAATAAGGACGCTTATTGGTAGTTCATTGTTTGGCTTGTTTCCTACCGTTTCTGTGTTTTGCGCAAAGATTGTATAGGCACCTATATAGTAAAGTTATAAACAATAATTTTAATAAGCGAATAACACATTCTATTTTTTATGGTTTATACGGTAAATGAATCTTTCAGTACTCCGTTGTTAGTTTTGTACGCGTTTTTGATACAAAACGTGAGATAGTTCGGAAATTCGTCGACAAAGTAACCGCTAGATGATATTGTGAACTTTAACCCTGTGAATGTAGAGTTGAGATGAATATACCCGATCATCACACTTTTATGGTGCTCTCACACTGCAACTACTACAAGTTATAATAAAATGTTTGTTATAAAATAATATGGGCAATGTGCCCCATTACGAAATCTTAATATGAAGGTCGGGTCTTTGTGAACTAGATTATTTCATTGGTACCTTATTTTACGCAGCCATCCAACAAATCTGAAATCACTTGATTAGATGACAATTTTTCAATGGGCATGATGACTAAAAATTTTTTTGTTATGTCTCGGAATCTCCGTATTAGAATTATTACTGCTATTGCAGCATATCGACGATACGTATTTTAATTTGTTTACATGTGTATTTAATTATCGCGTCACGCAGCGCTGCTCTATGGAGATAACAGAAACAATCCGCCGCGCGGTTATCCGCGGCGGTCAACCGCGTAACGCAGCCCGCGGCCTAAAAAGCCTAAACAAGATCTAGAGTCCTTTTAATAGCGATTGACTCTATTTATCAATGGGCATGATGATTAAAAAATTTTTTTTTAGTCCATCACATAGATTATTTTAAAATATTCGACACGTATTTTTTCTTTTTTCTCTTAAACTAAAAATGACATAGATACACTGGGTTAAAGTTGCTCATGACGTCACACCTTAGTACGATTTTTACGTAGGAGTGACGTCAATACCCCCCACTCTGTAACTTTGATGCTCTGTATCTTTGTATTTATTTATGTATCAGGTAAAAAACGTGTTTCAATTTTTTTTATAATAGCCTGAAAGACGGACTAAGTAATTATTTATTGAAATTTCGAATGTAGTCATCATCCCCATTAACAAATAAAATTAAAGAATCATTTTTTATATAATAATCGTTCCACGTATTAATAAATCCACATTCTCCATTGTAAGAATGAAACTTCAAGTCAAACGAGTAGTTGATCGATGACAAGTCTCCACGCTGGTATTCCCAAACTTAATTTCTATACATCAAATATTCATGAGCGTGTGATAGCGTAGCTTGTTTGAACAACATATAGAGTAGCAATAGTAGAGATAGAATAACGAGTAGGAACTGCAGGCACAAGTGAAAACAACACTTCTAGCGATTATAAGTAATTAGAATAATGGATTAAATACCAAATAGATAAAAATATTTTAATGCTACCTACTTTCTACTAAATTATAAAATACAATGTTTGTACTGTACCGATATGGATAGATGGGTAGATAGATGGATGGATGTTTGTTACTCTTTCACGCAAAAACTACTGAACAGGTTTTAATGAAACTTAGCAGTATTGTAGCTTGGACACCAGAATAACACATAGGCTATTTTGAGACATTGTGTAATTTTTTTAAAACGACCATAAATGCGTACGAAGTAGCGGGCAGCATCTATACACATATATTTTACCTTTTTAAATAGGCGTGACACATAACCAGTTTGCTAAAGTAGTCTACTCTTTAATATCCTAATTGGCTTGACATAAAGCATGCAATTCAGCAAAAATAGGCAGGTACCTACCCACACACCGTTTGAAACCTAGAACAATCAAATCGGGTCACGCAGTCACCTACATAATATTTGAAGAGGGTCGTTTACCCTCCCTATGGACTCACAATAATGGCTTACCTTGTATTAAAAGGACATATTACTTTGACGTGATGCTTAGATTGAAAGTAGCCATCCAATATTTTGTATGTTAAAATATAGGCATAGAGTTTACTTTCAGTGATTAGTTTGTTACGATATCGAGCTCGGTTTTATAAAAACAGGGCCGAGTTTATGATGAGATTGGGATAGGTATAATAGAGATATATTGGTTAACAACAGTCTCGTTCCTAAACTCGAAAAGGCATACTCGAAAGGCGCCCTAAAACGACTTGCATGTATGAGGCGACTGATGAATGTCGGTGAAGCGAAAGAGGTGTGTTTGGTAGCAAATACAGGGAAATGGTCTCTGTCTTGAGGTTAAGTGTGCCTTTCCACCAGAGATGTGCTATGCTACATTGTTATGGATGCGTTTGATATTCACCAATCATGTTCAGGATGCCCTCATATTCAATGCATATTATTGGTGGATAACAAACGCATCCATAGCAACGTAGCATAGCACATATCTGGTGGATAGGTACCCTTAAGTAAAAGCCACAAGCTATCAATTTCAGAACTACTTGTCTATCGTAAATTATTCAATTTGTAACGATTGTTGTTCATTTTGTTCAAAAGTAGGAAAGTTCATCGTCAGTATGATGAAATAGAGACAGGCATAAGCGCCAAAACACACGGTGAAACGCAAATGCAACGCACCTGAAACTGCTAGTTACTTTTGAGTTGCATCGCAGTTTCTGCTATAGACTTTCTTAGAAAACCACACACGACGCAACTGAAACGAAATGTTTCAAACTAGTTGTTCAGTTGCGTTGCATTTGCGTTTCACCGTGTGTTTTAGGTCTAACGCATCTTTATAGCACATCGTCTCTTAAAACTACCTAGGCTTCATCACATCGAAGAGAACACAGTATAAAACATAACCTTGAATTCCAGAAACTTCTATTAACTTGTATTTACATTCCCCATTCATCTTACTCCAGGGATTCTCTCGAATACTTCATTAACATATAAACGGTAAGTATTCCCATTTTACGTTAACTTACGTTGTTACCTTCCCTTTGAAGATCCCTAGGCATTCTTGAGCTAGGTAAACACCTAAAATTATGAATAAAGTTCGGAATAACTGGCAAATATAATTTTACGCGGTGAAGTTTCTATAAGTACTTATTTATCTCTAGCTAGATCTTTAAAATTCCTTTCCTTTCATTTAAGGTTGTCTGGTAGAGATCACTTTTAGTGATAAGGCCGCCTTTGCGCACAATGTTATAGTTTTAAGTTTTGTCTGTATCTATTTGTGTGCAATAAAGTATTTCTATCTATCTATCTATCTATTCCTGGACGAAGCAAATATAGAAAACATTATTTAGTTTTAGTAAAGGTTTAAGACAACTATTATCATCTATTTAAACTATTTATTGCTTAATATAGCCGACCAGCGGCTAAAAACATGGAAACATAATTTTAGTGCTTTGTTTCCGCACTATTATGTCATTCTTCAAATTTAAAAAATATTTATTGAATTTCAAACTCAATGCCGATTAAGCGTTTCCTCTATAACAACATACTTTTGTAATTTAAGCGATAACTGACAATATTTCTTACGCATGCTGTGTTCACCTATAATTGGATCTACATCTCTGCTTTACCTTTTTAATTTATTTAATTTGTTGGTGAACCAATAAATAAATAAATAAAATTATTTATCATCGGACATGCATTCGACGGTTTTGCAAATATATTTGTTGTTTTGTATTGGTTTATTCGGTGGCAGCATTACTTCCATAAAAAGTTAATTGTCCAATTAAAATAATGGATATGTTTCACACTACGACATAGATAAAAGTAGGACAAACACGGTACAGGAAAATGGCTTATTCCTCCTTCATTTTTGGAACACGAAACATCCATCCAGAAATCCCACAAAAAGTTTTTGATTGCGCGAGTTTTCTCATAGTCTAACAATTGGCACGTTTCAAATCTGGCGAGCGTTTGCTGCATGTAAACACACTATCAAATAATAAGGTGCAGGCCAGGACGTCAGCGATTTATGAATTGGAAAAATGGTCAAATTACTAGAGCTGGCTAGAGTTTTTGTTAATGGCCGAAAAAAAAACAGTACCATTGTCAATGTACGCGACACGCCACACAGCAAGTATAAGATAAGTAAAACGATAAATATAATGTAATAAATAATTAATTCACATAAAAAAAAATCTTAATTTTTTCATTCTCTACAGTCTTCCTAAACTAGTCCTACTCCAAAGGTTGTCTGGAAGAGATCACTTTTAGTGATAAGGCCGCCTTTGCGCACAATGTTTTAGTCTTAAGTTGTATTTGTATTTCTTTGTGTGCAATCAAGAATTTCTATCTATCTATCTAATTATTATACCCATTTATTCAGTTAACTTTCTTAATATCTCTTTCTAAAAAACCTCAATCTGATAAGTACCTATCCTAGCCGGCCTTCAATGTGAGATAAAATATATATCGATATATGCGATGCGGATATAATGACGCGAGAAACTGATATATTCCAAGTCAAATAACGCAGTCTAGCTCTCATTCCTCCATGAAGGAAAGATTGAGGGGAAGAAAGGGAGAAGAAGACCGCGACGTACCAACTTTACTCAAGTAAAGGAGAAAGTTAACGTCATGTCGCATCAAGAAGTCAAAGCACTGGCAGAAGATAGGCCTCAATGACGTTTGCTAAACCGACAAGAGTCGCAACTCCTAAATAAATAATGATAAGCTCTCTCCCGCCAATCTCCTAGCCCGCATCAACTACCGGAACAAGCGAAACAGAATGAGTCGACGCTCGCATCGCACATGTCTAGTTATCAGTTAAACAAACTGCTTTGCTACTGGAAGCTATTATTACCTCTTTTACGATAGGCCGACACTTCTCAGCTTGTTACATACGGGTGCGGAGTCATAGTAGGTAAACGCCTATAGTTACCCGACTGCGCCAGAAGGAGGGTTATGTTTTTCGAGAGTATGTATCCTACTAATATTATAAATGCCAATGGATAGATAGATGTTTGTTACTCTTTCACACAAAAACTTCTTTCTTTATCAGCCCATATAGGTATGTCCCCACCAAGGGGCACGAGCCTACTCTCTCTCTCTCTCTCTCTCTCTCTACAGAGAGTGATTAGGCCGTAATCCACCACGCTGGCCAAGTGCGGGTTGGTGGATTTCACATATACCTTCGAATTTCACCTCTGGTATATGCAGGTTTCCTCACGATGTTTTCCTTCACCGTTAGCAAGTAGTAATCGAATAAATTGATCCGTACATGAGATATAAACTCAGAGGTACGTGCCCGCGCTTGGATTCGAACTCGCGCCCTCAGAATTCGAGCCAAGCGTTTTACCAACTGGGCTACCACCGCTTCCAGGATACAAAAACTACTCAACAGATTTTGATGAAACTTTACAATATTGTAGCTTGCATATCAGAATAACTTATAGGCTGTCTTATTTTAAGATATTGTGTTTATTTTCCAAGATTTATGAGGATAAATGCGCACGAAGTCGCGGGCAGCCTCTAGAGTACACATGTATAAATAATTCTTTGACACGCCCTACAGCCTAAACGTAATTAAAAAAGTAACGACCCATGTTCCTTGGGGAAAGTTGTTTAGTTTCACGAGGACTATCGCTGTGTTCAGGCATAATACCCCCTTTCTGTTACACCCAGTATAATAAAACTCTTTATATCTTTCGGATTAAACTGTGGCTAATTAATGATGACAAAGATAGATAGATAGAAATTCTTTATTGCACACAATGAAATACAAATACAACTTAAAACTAAAACATTGTGCGCAAAGGCGACCTTATCACTAAAAGTGATCTCTGCCAGACAACCTAAAAAAACAAAGTATAGTAATACAAAATGCCTACTTAAAACCTTTGACTTAGCAACGGCTTATTATAACCATCTCATCAAATTGCAAATCGCAATTAGGAAATAAGTCGTGTAGGTACTTGTAGTAGTGTAGCTTTGAATAAAACACGTTATTTTAGACTGGGAATATTAATTGAGGAATGTTGATAACCACGAGGATTTGGGCAAAAGTGGGTTTTGATTAAGTGAGTGGTAGCCTAGTTGGCAGAATGACCGCCTCCAATTGGAGGCGCGGGTTCGATTCCCTGCCTGTACCCCTGAGATTTATTTCTCATGTACGGATTGAATCTTCGATTGCCTCTCGCTAACGGTGAAGGAAAACATCTTGAGGAAACCTGCATACACTAGAGAAGAAATTCGAAGGTGTACCTATGCGAAATCCAACCCGCATTGGGGCAGCGCAGTGAGGTGGATTACGGCCAAATAACTCTCGTATGAGAGTAGGCTCGTACTGTAGTGGGGTCGTTTAAAGGGCTGAAAAGAACTTAAACCAAAACCATCAACATCCTAATAAATCTCATGCATAAAATATACTCTTAAAGTACGAATTTCCATTGACGCGCTCGAATCTCCTCAAATGTTTTATGTATGAGAGATTTTCGCTAACACGACAAAAAGTTCCAAAATCCAAGTGTTTTTAAGAAAACAAGTATAATTTGTGGAAAACAAATACATGGCGAGATGTAGCAAAATGTAGATATTTTAAGAACAGTTGGGCGTCATTACCTACACACTATGCCGAATATCAAAGGACATAGTCTCCATGAAACTAAAGCGCTTTCTCCCGAAAACATAGGTCTAAAGTTGAAGTTTTCCTAAAAGTCAATTCAAAACGGGGACTTAAAAGTTGCATAATATCTCGATCAACTCGAGAACTTGTTAAGGAAATGCCAAATCAGGAATAGGTACGCTAAACCGACGTGTATCTATGAGGCGACTGATGAATGTGGATGAATCGAAAGAAATGTATTTGGATCGTAGCAAGTAGAGTGAAGTGGTCTCTGCCAACCCCCTAACCTACCCCGAACGAAATATATGTTCGGAATGGAATTCAAAACGGGTCGTTTTTTTCTGAGTGTTATTATGACCCAAAAATCAAGAATCTTTAATCAAACAAAAATTTGTATCTCAATTATTCTCTTACATTCAGCAAACCAGAAAAAGGGATAGATAACAACATATACTACTAATACACTAAGATAGAAAGAGCACGGAATATCCTTAAGTCAGACACAGGAGATAATCCTATGCAACGGACGACGCATCAAAGACAAGGTCGTACCTCCGCGACCGTGACGCCGCTGTCACACGTTTAATTTTCGACTATTATAATTATTATAATGGCATTTCGTCGCACTTCACGACTAATGGTATCATTGAATACACTAAGATGTTTGGTAGGTATAAACTGTTTGGAATTGCTAACTTAAATGAGGATTGGGGTGTTTCCAACAAGTATTTTCTGCTTTAAAAGATTTTAGATCACACATACAAATACTCGAAACGAACGCACCTCGATAAAATCGGGGACTTACTCAAGAAAGGCCAAATCAAGAGTACCCTAAACCGACGGGCATGTATGAGGCGTACGAGTGTGGATGAAGCGATAGAGGTGTGTTTGGATCGAAGCAAGTGGAAGGAAGTGGTGTCTGCTTACCCTAATGGGAGAGAGGCGTGACGGATATGTATGTATGTATGTATGTATGTATGCAAATACTTATTATACAAATACATAGTACGCATTAGGCCAGCGTGGTGGAATACGGCCTTATCACTCTCGTATGAGAGTAGGCTCATGCCACAGTAGTGGTGATGTTAAAAAAAGGGCTGATAAGGTACACAAATGCTTACGTCCTTTCTGTCACAATTTATATGTGTGATGTAAGTCTGTATAGGTAATCCTAAGTATTTACTTAACCAGAGGTATTTGGTAGTGTTTATAATATGGCAACTACTGTTACTAAGCAACCATTTTTATGACGATTTTTTGGCCTCATTTCTAAAGTGGATGTGGTCTCTGCCTACCCCGATGGGAGAGAGGCGTGACGGATATGTACCTATGTATTATTTCTAAAGTTTTATTTTTAATTTTCAAAATCAAAATTATAATATTAAAAAGTTATTAAGTACCTGATGTTATTATAATGTAAAGTAGAACCACATTATAGCTGTACTGCAAATGCTCGCACGATTGGCTTGTTAACGCTACCCATAACAATTAATTAATATAGCCGGCAATAATGCCAGGGCCGGTTCTAGGGTGTCCCTACTGTAATTATGAAAATGAAAAATCATTTAATCCTCTAGATTTGGTTGGACAACACTTAGGAAGAGTTATTTAAAGTCTGTTTTAGAAAAAAAAAACTGCTCATTAAAATCGAATTTTTTGCGCCATTGTTCTATAAAAATAAGATAAATTAGGTAGTAGATTCTTTTAAAGTTTGGTATTGGTCTAGTCTACCTTCACTCAAATAAAATATCGGAAATGCATATCAAACTCAACCTACTTCCAAGCTTTAGAATAAACTAATTTGATACACATAAAATAATAAAGAAAATATAAAAATATTATTATTTTCTTAAGGTCCTTCTCATTGTACAAACCTTCCTTTAATATAGTAAGATGACGTAAAAAAAATGCATCAATGGACCCCCATTAAAACCTACCTAAATCCATCCCTGGCGTCAGCTCGCATGCGCCCAGTTAGAGCAATTAGGTTGATACAGAGCGATTGGTCTGTTGTGGTTGCCACTGTCATGTTTGTGTAACAATTTTACAAGCAACAACTATACATCGAACATAATGAAAACATTCAATAGGTGTTAATTTAGTTATATGTTAGTAAATTGATTAAGCTGTTGCTGAAAGAGGCGTTAAAGAGCATACAACCTAATTGAACATGTTGAGAAAATGTTCGCCTGTCTCTCCGAAAGTATATCACTTTCGACAATTGTCTAAAATACTATCGTTTTATAATATTTTTTTTTTTTCTATCGATTGACGTAAGTTTCATCAGTGGTCGCGAACTTTTTTTTCTCCATACTAGCTCGAATAGGGGATGTTGAGTATAATTGATACCGAAATTTTTTACTATACCAATTAGGTTGGATGCTCTTTATTTAGATAATTACATTGGCTCCGTACAAATAGGTTCGATGCCACTTGTTCAGATAATTAGGAGTCTTTTTATGAAATTCTAAAGTATAGTAAATTAAGGGAGCAGAGTAGGATTATGTGTGTGAATATCTTTAGTTTAATAAACAATGCAACTGGGCCCAAAAAAAACTTTATACCTATAGCATATTATGCCTATGTTTCATTTCTGGGCAGTGATGTTTTTTTAGGCCCAGAAGCCTTAGAGGCCGAGTTGAATTGTATTTTGTAAAGTAAATTAAGGGAATCTCAGAGCAGGGTTGTGTCTTTGAACGTCTTTACTTTCCTTCAATCATCTCTTCACTTCTATGAAACATTAAATAAAAAAAAAGAAGAAAAAAATTGTGCTTACTTATGCTAACTTGAACAAAGATTGAGATGTAGTTTAATAGGGTGTTAAATTTAAGGAACTTTTCAGCAACTATCTGCTAGTTAAGTACCGTGGGAATGGAAACTATGTTAATTAATAACTCCAATTGCATTTGTTTAGCACAATCAAAGGATTCTGTAGACTAGATGTGTATTTGATTTAACAGCCAGATGGAAATACTCAAATGTTTATTACACACTATAGGTTTTAGATTAGAATAACATTTATAACATTATACAAACAATAATTAACTTAAAACATTTATTTTTTTCTAGCTAGAAAGGTCATCATCATCATGTCGGCATATATATAGACATCCACTGCTGGACAAAAGCCTCCCAAGGATCTCCACAGTGACCAATCTTGCGCTGCCCACATCCAACGACTTCCAGCAACTTTAGCCAAGTTGTCAGTCCACCTTGTTGGAGGCTAGAAAATTAAGCTAAATTCTGCATTACACCTATGAGTATACCTATCACTGTCACTGAGAAAATCATCCTAGAGATGGAATAGTCAATTTTATAAAGATTTTAATATCTCAATAAAGATTGCAAACTTGTTGCAAATAAAAGTTGTTTGTTAATATCTCTATAGGAAATGTATAGAATCTATAAAAAAATAAGTGGAATGTATTTTTTCACTTTCTTTTTCTCTTTAACTAAAACTGAGAAGGATGCATTGCATTAAAGTTCCTAGTATCCATACCATGCTTCACTATTTTTTTTTAAATCCTAATTTCAAAAGCCCGAAGTCCGGAACGTTAACTCTTTTTTGTATTTAAATACATGTCCTATATTTTTGAAGAGTGGAACAGTTAAACATAATGCCATTAATTAAAATATTTTTAGACTAAAATTGTAGGACCTTAGCCTTACTATTTGAGGTGACCTGAATAATGTGGGTGTGATATCATTTATGATATTTCAAGCTAGTATTTACTTAAATGTAATTTCTTTTTTAGTTCCACATTTATATTAACTTACCTACTTATTTTGTGATATAATTGCATGTTGGTAAAACAGTTGGTATGCTTTGATTTAGTTTGATGTCATGATGCAAGGAGGTTCTATTGAAACCTAGTGACAAATTAAATGTGAAGAAAACATTATTCTTATATTTAAGCCTTAATTTTTAAAGGTTACAGACCATGTGCTATTTTTGTAAGAGTTTCTTACTACCCTCTTTTTTAATGTGTAATAAAATAAAAATATGATTAAATTGCATGTAATATTCTTTCTATTTATAAACCGCTTAGCTTCAACTTTATAATTAAAAATACAAATGAACAAAGTTAATGTGGTAAGTTAGATTGAAGTTATCCTAAAATGAAAGAGCACAAAAAAGTCATAGTTCAGTCAAACAGATTCTAATAGGATTCTAACAAGTCCAACAAGTGAATATTTAAACGCTCCAACCAGTCTGCGGTTAAATAAATAACTAAAACCGACTACCGAACCTCGACTCAATGTCACACGAGTTATGGTTAAAAACATTGCCAAAGTTACACACAAGAACTACTCATTTTGACGTATTCTAAACAAATATTAAAGTGCATATAGATTACACACAGGCCGATAGACATAATACATGTAATATTTATTTAACTGACGAATTAATACCAACTAAATACATAAAAACATAGTTCAGACACCACCGTCTGACATGACTCAAGAAAATAAATATTAACTTACCCTTATCTTACACCGCCGGCGCACAAAAGATGTTATCACATAATCACTATAACATCAGATTGCAATTATTACGCGTTCCAAGATGATAATTCCACAAAAAACATGTAAACTTTGATTTGCAGTGACACGATAACACGAAACACGTTCACCTCGGTTGAAGGCGCGCCACTACGCAGGGTTGCCATACTAACTTACTTAATCGTCACAAAAAAAAACGAAATTTAAATACGTACCAATTTTATATTACACCGAACAAACAACTTAATTTTTTTACAAATTCTAACATAATTAAATATTATTTCTTTAACACTTATTTCAGTTGTTTTAAGGTACCACAAGAATATTTAAATTTACAAATTGGACAATGTGATGTACAATTAGAGTTACAATTAATATTATTACAATCACAGTTTTCACAGTAGCGCATGCAAGAGTACATTGTATCTTCATCACAACCTAAAAAATCAATCGAATTAGTTTTTTGACACAGAAAACTTTGAACACGCGACGGACCCGATGTAACTGATGTAAAATGTTTTGAGCAACATGTTTTTTCTCTCCAGTTTCCATTGTCATCAGAATTAATTTGAGTTGATCTTCTTTTACTAAAACTAATTGTCGTTTCTGAAGATAAGATAGCTAAAACTAGTGAGCTATGTTGATCCATTAATCGTTTGTAATACTGTTTTTGTAACGTATCCCGTTTTTTAGGCTTCATTCTCTTCCCTTTTCTTTTGCGTCTTTTAAACAAGACTGATGGACAGTTGAGAAATTTCAAGAGTTTATCTGGCCAGAAATTATTTTTATCGATACACTGTCTCTTACTTGAACATCTTGTACTAATACTGTTACTATTACTACTAAACTTAGTAATTCCATGCACCGGGCACTTCATACATTGTGTTGCATATCTACTGGATGTGTCGCAGGATACTCGAGAGCTTTGTTCCCTAAATGTATGTGTGGGGTTTGGGGACACGAAATTGTTTCCCATTATGAAATAAAGATGAGGAAATTAATGATTTAAAAAAAAATCTGCATCACATAACCAGAAATTTTGAAAGCCAAATACAAATCACTAAAACATTGACTAAAACTGTCAGATATGATGGAATCATACCTATAGACAGGTAAAGAAAGAAGAAAATTTAGTTTATTGGAGATTTATTGTGTTTCTTCCTCTATAAAGTATACGTGGACGGACATGCATTTTAATAAACCTCGCACATGCTTCGCAGTGTAATAGTCATACAATAAACAGTTAATTAGATTAAATTATTTGAAATCTGGGCTAAAAGGAATGTAAAATAACAACTAGAGATCCAGAATATTAATTATTTAGCAGCGGTTTAAATGTCTACCTAGTACAGGGACAGTAGCCTCTGCAATATCATGTCATCTAAATCAAAAGCTAAGGAGTAGTACTCTGGTACCTATTTATTTATGGATTTTTAACTAAGTACTGCAAAGTCCTTGAAAAACCTTACCTAGGTACCAATTTCATTTAAGACCGAAATCTAACTTTACATTATACTATTACAGGTAACAAAATTGAAATAGGTAGATACCTACCTACTTTGGTAGGTACGTACCGTACCGAAGACCAGATGATAGATGATCTAAAGATCCTTAATTCAGATTTTTAGTAATCAACTATTATCACAAAATCTGACAGAACATGCATTTGATAAAGTATACGTGCGAATAAAGTGTAACATTTTATCTTAATCTATTTCCTATACAGTCTGTTGTATTTATAATGAAATGTTATTGTTTTTAAGACAAAAATAAACAATCATATTGAAGAAAATAAAATGACCAACCTGTATACTATAATAGCGTCTTAATTAAAAGATAATAACTTTTTGAAGATACAAAATATAAAAAAGGAAGCATGACCTCTAAACTTTTAGCAGACAAAAGAAAGCCAAAGTAAAATGGCGATGAAACTAGTTTACTTGTCTTTTGTACTTTGTGCGTGTGCTGGTAAGTAAAAGTAGTACCTACTACTTATATTTCTTATTCCTTCAGTTATGATTTGATGTAACTATTTGATAATTTATAGTACCATCTATATTTTCACATTCCTTAGAGCCTTCCTTCTTTAGCAAAGCTTCTTTAGCTTCATTCTTTATTCAATATTTAATAACTGATTTCAAATAGTAAAATCTGACCATAGCTTAAGTACCTACTTAAATTCCACATACACAGCATAATAATATCTACTTTATTTTGAAAGTATCTGCAGCCACAGTACCAGAGTCACGAATTGTCGGAGGAACTCCGACAACCATCGAAGAATTTCCATACATTGCTGCTCTAGTTTATTACTACCCTGGTCCGGGCATTTACGTACAACGCTGTGTGGGGTCTATTGTATCTTCATATCATGTGTTGACTACAGCATATTGTTTTACGTAAGTAGCATTTTCTTGGTTAAATTGTGGACTTAAGTAGGTACCTGTCCTATTCGCAGATTATAAAATGTTTTTATCATTTCAGCGCTGCCAATCTAAGTCTTATGCTCATACGGGCTGGATCCACAAGTAGTTTAAGTGGTGGTGTACTTTCCACAATTAATAAAGTAATCAAGCACCCCAACTACGTAGAGACCCCCAGACAAAATGATATTGCAGTAACGGTCCTCAATTTCCCGCTGCTCCTTTCCGAAACTGTAAATGTTCTGTATCTACCACCTCAGAATTGGTTCATTGCTGATGGGCAAGGTGTAAAAATCGTGAGCTGGGGCTTCGAATCCGTAAGCTATTTTTTTTATAATAAAACCTCTTTGAACAAAATCTACACGATTGTGAATATTTCAATTTTAATTTAGTGGCAACATTTTGTATTTGACATTGACATACGGCATAAAAATGTTGCCACTTAAAAATTTTACTCCAATTCAAAGGAAATATTTTTCAGGAACAAGGACCTCAAATTGAATTCTTAAAAACCGTGACTTTGAATAAGTTACCTCTAGCTACATGCCAGGCTCTTTACGCACAGAACAATGAAGTAGTTATTAACGATCGTAAGTACCTACGCACAGAACTAGTAAAAAAAAAAAAACTCAAGTTTATTTAATACTTGATTGAGATGTAACTACTGTGTTAGAATTCCGTAGTTCTTTTTACTTACGATAAGTAATAAAAGCCACCTTATAAATATTTTTTGTGTACCTACAGCGGTCATCTGCGCAAGTCAACCTGGCCCAATAGGCATGTGCCTGGGTGATTCCGGAGCTCCCATGGTTATCCAAAACGTCGTCGTTGGACTATCTTCGTACTACCGAGGCTGTGGAGACAATCTTTGGCCAGATGTGTTTACCAGGATAGACAGATTTACAGACTGGATTATGTCAGTTGCCGTAGCTCCTAGCACAAATGCTACGGGCGTAGCGGCGGCTGTTAGGGTCGCAGAACCCAGGTTTTAAATTGTGATTAATTGGCAATCTCTTTACGGATATTTTTTTTAATAAAATTAAAAAGTAGAAAGTTTATGGAACTACATAGACTGCAAAGAATGTGATGGCGTAATTTTGGCACCAATAGATTAAAAAAAAGAATTTTTGTAATAAAAATATTTTTATTGGAATAAATCTGTGTATTTCTTACAAATTGATTATCATCTGGTAAAAATACCAGAATAGACAAAATACGCATTACAATTTGTAAATTATGTAAGTAATATAATAAGTAGGCCAGTCATAATAGTAAAATTACACAAGATAACATTTTTCTTTGGATATTCTTTTTTACATAGATGAAAATAATTATTGTTTTCAAGGCAAGACATGATTGTAAAGGCACAATATTTATTGCATGGTTATTATTTAACTATAAGTAGCTACTTAATCTAAAGAAATTATAGTCAGGCACTTTTTTCCACAACTAATTAGTATTACCAGATTTAAATTAATTTTATGTGTTAAGTCGGGAGACAGTATTTTTGTTCTGGCAATCTTAGCTTCTTAGCAAGTCACTCCCACCCAAGTTTACGAACTATTTTTGCTATCGGAATGAATAATATTTAAGTAGGTACTAAATTACAATAAGATATAAAGAAAAGCACGTCTGACTTAAATCTCTTATTTAAATTACCTTATATAATACATTTCCAAGCTCGGTGGTCTCACAAATACGATCATTACGCAAAATAAGTTCTTACATCCATCTGTTAGTCAGTCGATAGAGAAAAATTGCAATTTCTAAACTAAGAAGTAAACAAAAGTACTTATTATTAAATAAGTTGACATTATTTTAGTATTTTAGTTAACATTTCTAATGTACTTATTTTATTTCTTAACAAACCAAAACGTATGCGACTAAATATTTGACTGGAAATCGACTTTTTGACTAAACTACTAAAATACTAAACACAATGTTTGAATTTACGTCTCTGTCAATTAACGATTAATGTACTTATTTAATTTCATTATATTTTAACTTATAATTCTATTATGCATTTTATTTTAATATTTACAATTAAGTAGATGGTTAATATAAACTGTATTGAGATTAAGTGATTAAGTTAAGAATTAAGTAGGTACTTAATTAAATTATTTATTTTATAACACAGGATTATTTAAGTAGAAACAAAAAATATAAAGCAAATTACTTCGTAATAAGAATTTTGTTTTTTTATACAAATATGTCATATGAAGGCACTATCAGTTTAAATCAAATTTTTTTCTAGCTCATCTCTAACGAAACACATACTTATTAAATTAAATCCCTTATTAGGTATTAAATATATTGATTTCTATTGACTAACATGTCAATTACATTTATGTACAAACAAACCTAGATATTCTTAGCTACTATGTCATCATTGAGCAATTTTTATAGGTACTCTTATTTGATCAATAGCATCATATTCACCAAGCGAGCATTCTCGCGAGGCAGCGGTCGACCATTCTAAGAAAACCTTGTTATACATTCGAGTTAGGTACTTCTTAAGGCTAGTTCGCATTAGGCTAGTAGTTTAGTAGAGTACCGAGTAATTTCGTAGCTAAGTAAATGACTTCTCACCAAAATTTTAGTCAAGTAGGTTAGTAAGTCGAGACAATCCACTTTGTTCTATTTCAATCGGACAGTAGCGAGCAGTTTAGCTACTAAATTACTCGGAACTCGACTAAACTACTTGCCTCATGCGAACTAGGCTTTATTAGGGGTTATTTTTAATTGACCGAGCCATTGCCTCGCGAGTTACTCGTCCAATGTATATGCGGTTAACTTCAAGCCACACCGCCAGCGGGTGAGCAAGTAGTGTGCGGTCACATTTGCGTAACGTACCGCGCGGAATGTTCGGTTCAATACGTTCGCAATATGTTTCAAGGAGGAGCCATACAGTCTGAATCTGCGTGCCTGATCTGGCGCAAAATGGCTACCTTATGGGTATTTCTTATCGTTTGACAGGTCATCTACCAAGAAAACTATGAAAAACTTGGCGCAACCTTGGCACGCTGTCATAAACTCATTTGTATATGAAAAAAAAAAATGGGGCGCACTCCTTATATTCTTTCCTCATTGGTTTCAAGCACAGAGCACCCCCTAATAGAGTGTACTTACAAGGCAATAGACGTGCACCGTACATATGTCTTTTTCGGCAGATGTAGCAAAGCGAACTATGTCATTCAAGTCAGTACTGACCAGCTGTCACATCCGTACGCACAAGCTTTTTCGCAATTTACATGGATCTTATTTTGCTTTAAAGCGTAATAAAATGACAGTGTGTTCTGTGAAATGGTACGGGAAAAATTCTGGGACATCTTGCTTTAAGAAAAATGGAATAACTTTTCACCGATAAGTATAAACAATTTTTGTTTTATATTACGCGGAGTTCATGTTACACTGGACAACAAATTTTGATTTGCCTACATCCCTTTCTATCATTATGCTAATTACTATGTTTATCCTTTTTCGTTTCCGAAATTTCAGTACTAGAGTTGTAACAAATTTATCGACTGAATGTAATCGATTTATTTTATCAAATACAATAATAATATACACTTTTTGTTGAGATGAGATGTAGATAAAAAATAAATAATAATTATTATTAATATGTATGTAAAGAACAGTACTTCGATATTTTTTTATTACCTATCATCGCAAATAATAGAATAAAGTTAGTGTTTGTTTTCTTTTAAAGATTTCCTAAATGTCCTGAGCAAAAAAGGTACAGCATATTTATTAGAAGTTTCTAAATAATAACCTAGTTTTGGGTTATTTGGGACACTGAAATTCAGTTTTCGGAAGCATGTATTAGGTCTTTATCTATGAAATTGCCGTTTTGTATGAAAAAATTCTAACGATTTTTTTTCATATAATTTTTATTTGTATTAAGTGAAGTAATTACCCATACAATCAATGCATCTTTGCCAACGCAGTGGCAGTTTATTAATGCCCTTCTTAAAGAAATCAGCTGGACGAGAGGCAACAAATTCTTCAAAGGCGTTTTGAACTGCCTCTTGGTTATTGAATTTTTTTCCAGTCAAGAAGTTATCCAAATTCTGGAAAAAGTAGTAGTCTGTAGGGGCAAGGTCCGGTGAGTAGGGCGGATGAGGGAGAGCTTCCAACCCCAGTCCTTGCAACTTGGAGACCGTCATTTGTGCGGTATGAGGTCACGCGTTGTCGTGCAGGAGCAGCGGAGACGAGCGATTGACCAATGCTGGTCGGAGACGTGCCAGCTTCTCCATCATTGTGTTCAATTCTTCACAGTACACATCTGCAGTAATACTCTCCCCATTTGGTAAGAAGCTGTGATGAATCACACCGGTGCTAGACCACCAAACAGTAACCATCACCTTTTTAGGGGTAAGTTTTCGTTTAGGGCATTGTTTAGGTGCTGAACCAGGATCCAACCAACTTGCTGAGCGCTTACGGTTATCAAACAGAATCCATTTTTCATCACAGGTGACAATGCGGTTCAAAATTCCTTCATTTGTGTGTCTGTTGAGCAATGCACGGCACGTCTCGACGCGTACTTGGCGCTGGCGATCATTGAGTTCGTGGGGCACCCATTTGTCAAGCTTTTTTACCTTGCCAATTTGACGCAAATGGACCAATATTGTTTTGATGCTAACGTCGAAAGCTGCTGCTAATTCAGCCGTAGATTAAGTATCATCAGCTTCCACGATCGCCTTCAATTCGTCTGCATCGACCAAAGTCTTCGGACGACCGCGGGGTTCATTTTTCAGGTCGAAATTTCCAGAACGGAAGCGAGCAAACCAATAACTAGTGGTTCGTTGGTTTGTAGTGTTAGCTCCGTACACGTCGTTGATGTTGCGAGCCACTTGTGCCGCGTTGCTGCCACGACGGAACTCATATTCCATAATTACTCGAATTTTTAACGTATCCATGTTGACGAAAATGATTGAAATGCAATGAAAATGTAACACTAACCAATAAACAAATTACTGTTTTTGGAAAAAGAATTCCATATTTTTAAAATGAAATTAATTTGAAATTAGAATTCTTAGCTAAACAAAAAATATTTTTAATTGAAATGGCCAGTACTGTAAAACGGCAATTTCATAGGTAAAGAACTATTATTTATTTTCAAATTAATTTTACCGGTAAGTGTCGTCAATTGTCATGCAATTTTAACTTAACCTCTCTAATTATTTAATTTTGTTATAACATCGAATTGTTCAACAATAAAAAATTTAACACACTTATGTAAATGTTTTATCGATAAACCTGACTGTCGTCACGGCACATCTCTAAGCGATGCGTTGACCTTGATTCAGCAAATCACAGCATAGTTGTCACGTCCCCCGCACTTCATTCTTGCCGCCTAAAGTTGTGAGTTTTGTTTCGAATAAAATTGTAATGATTCGGGCTCTATAGGGGGTGCTCTGTGGTTTCAAGTCACCTATGACATATCAGCCGAATTTACGTCGCATACATTTACTCAAGCCGCTGAACGTTCCGCGCGGTACGTTACGCAGATGTGTCAGGCGTATGGAATTCTGCTCCTTACCTAAGTATTGAATTAAGAACACATTTTTTTGCATATAATGTACTTTATAGCTCATTTAATGTTTGCAGTGTTGTTTTTGAATTATGTCAATTTAAGGGAAGTAATCTATCCAAATCGAAATATGTTTTGTTTTTTATTTATTATACAAAATTTCCGATCAGCTGATCAACTTTAGTATGGGAGGAGTCATTATTAGATTATGTCCCTTGAATTAAAATAATTTACACTGTATTTCCATTGTAATAAAATATTTTTTCTTCCATCTTCAATAAACAGTTAATATTTTTAACTTTTCATATATTTGAGTTTACATTAAGGCACTTTGCATTATGGACGGCATATTTACATTTTATACATACAACCTGCAATACTTAAGTTCAGACTTTTCTCCGACGAGTTTTTAAACTGCTCGAGAGTCTAGTTAATTCTTGTGGAGTATAAGTAACTACGTATTTAGTAAGTACCATATAATTTTATCATACTATTGTATGGAAGTTTTAATAACTTATGATAACATTGTATGAAATAATAATGAACAATTTATTTCAAAATATTAAACAACTACAATATTCTAAATTGCTTTTCTTATGAATACAGCAGAATGGCAATGGCTTACTGCAATTTCTAATTAAATTTATTAACAACTTCATACTCCTTAAACTCAATAAGATTAATATTCGAAGAATAATTCGAAATATAAAAACATGCATTAAAGCATTTATAATAATCTACAAAAATAGTGGCACAAGATAATAATCTAGATACTTAATAATTAAATATAAAGAACGTTTTAAAGCTAATTAATATCTTAAATACTACATAAAGACATTGTTTCGGAAAATTGTTTAATAGAATGCTCTTTAGATCAATTATTTTGCTATCAAACTTAGCTTTCTTAATATTGGTCCCAGATCGAATTAAAGAAAATATATAAGGGTCGGTTCACTTATAACGGAGGATATGTCGCGTAACGCCAGAAGTGGCAAATGCATAAGTTAGTACGACTAATTATATAATTCAATGCATTTTCCGTTAGATGTGAACCGACCCTTAAGTAGTAAAAGATGTCGATTCAGGCGTTTTAAAATACAAAAATTCGACGACGATAAAGTGTATCAAATTATAGGTCGGTCTATCGCGATATTCGAAGCATGATCGCAAGTCAGGTAAAACATTAAATAACCGTTTTTTTAGGTTTCGTTACCTCCTAAGCTGACATCAGTCGCGTAAGAAGCAAATCGAGCCTTAAAGTAGCTAATCACACTGCCAACGCCTCCAACCCCCTTTCTCTAACATTGAAAACAACATCAATGTCATATTTACCCCATCTCACGGTATATCAGTCAACCCGTCCGTCCGGCGGTAACACAGTCAACGTGACGGTAGTACCGGAGTGTTTGATCAGTGCGACTACTTCGGGATGTGGCAGGTTGCGGATCGGCATGCGGTTGATGGCGAGGATCGTGTCGCCGACGTGGAGTAGGCCGCAGCGAGCCGCCGGGGAGTTTGGGATTAGTTGGCCTGTTGGTGGAGTTTAGTGGTTTTGAAAAGCTGACTGTTACTTGATACTGCGCTTAGGTATATTAAATGCCTGTGAGCGCAATATTAAAGGTAGTGGCAATCATATTTCATACATTGGAATATAATACAATACTAAAGGCTGCCTGTGACTTCGTAGGTACGCATTTAACGTCATATCTCGGAAAAATGTTATAAAATAAAATAAAATTCTTTCAGTTAAGTTAAGTAGGTAGTAAGGCCTCTTCCTAGCCCTTTCAGACAAATCAATTCGGAAGATATGCCCACGTTCATCTTCTTAGGTACTTAGACCGCTGTCGGCCAGTACTCTCAAAGACAAAAAAAAACCTTATTAGAATGACTCAAAGTCTGTTTACTTACAACGTTGTTCTCTTTTCCAAGCTGATCTCTGTTCAAAGACTTATTTAATCACTTATTTATAGTTCCAAACAAACAGATGTACTCACCAATAGTGCTAGTAGCTTTGTTGGTAGAGGAGATGACGACGAACCCGAATCCTTCCCCTTCGTGTCTGGTCACCGTCACGTCGTACGGTACGGCTGCCCAGCTAGCTGACGGCTCGTATTGTACGCCACCGTAACTGTGTTTAAATGGAGATTAATAAGTAAACAGGAATTATAAGTAGATTAACGAAAAAGAGTTAATTAGAAAAAAATAAAAAGATATATTTGACATAACGTAGGGCCCTGTGCCGAAGGTTTCTTGCCGTTTTCTTCCTCTCGGCTATACAGGTAGTGAAGCGGCAGTAGTTTAAGATCAAAAAAGTGACATGAATCTTGCCTTTTTCTGAATAAAACACTTTTCATTTTCATTTTCAAGGCGAGAATGGAAGGAAATGTAAGGAGGGAAAGGCTAAAGCGAACGTTTTTCTTAAGAAAGGCCGAGATAAGCCGACGTACATGTATAAAGCGACTGATGAATGTGGATGAAGCGAAGGAAGTGTGTTTGGATCGTAACTAGTAGAGGGATGTAGTCTCTGTCTACCCCGATCGAAGAGAGGCATGAAAGATATGTATGTATTGCGTGTTATGAATTCAAAATTAAAGAAATAATAATTATATAGTGCATTGAGGTAACTTTAAAAGCAATTTTTCAAGAAGCAATTCTGAAAATATACCATATACCATTCATTTTTAAATTGATATTATGATAAAGTTAATAAAATACTTAATAAGATAAAGCTTGTGATACAACTTACGTAAGTAAAGGTTGGTGTGGTTGCGCTCCCATATTGGGTAGTCCGAGGGATTGGATGTCTGCTCTATTGTGTCTTACGCCTAATGTTACCTGAAAAGTTCAACGTTGTTTTCTATAAACTTAAAAGTGTATTCGTTAATCTCATTTTGCTTTCAAGATTTATATAATATGGACCGAAAGTCACGGCGGATGAGGAGAGAGGCCTTTGCCCAGCAGTGGGAAAAAAATGGCTAGATTAGATTAGAGGTGGGGCCTGGCCGGAGTAGGGCCGGTTACAGGATTTTAGTTAACCGCTTGTTTAAGCGAGACAAATTAAATATGTATATGAGTAGATATTCACAATGAAATGTACTTATCTTTGTGGAAATAACAAAGATAAATAATAATATAATACTCACATGTCCCCTAGAAGCAGCCTGGCAGACGTAAGCGACGGCGCGCGCATGCGTAGCACCGGCTAGAGGTATACCGTCCACTGACGTCAGCAAGTCACCTGGACGGAGTAGGCCATCGGCTGGACCGCCTGGGAATATACAGTTTATTAGTGGTCAATCTAACTTTAAATCATTATGAATCCCTTCTTTCTACGTTATTTTTCAATAATTGTAATTCTACTGGCACATTTAAGTGGATTTCCCCCTAACATCCCTCGAGTCCGCTCCGAGTAGTGGAACCCCACACTCTTCAGTCACCAATCATCTAGCAAGAGGCCGACCCGCTTCCTTGGAGCTTTACGCAGTATAGTTATCAAATAGTTAGTTTAAGGCTGGATCTATTTAGGACTAATTTAAGTAATTGTGTACCTATACCGTATAACTCAATGTGTGTACCTTTGTATTTCCTATTTCGGATAAATAAACAATATTTTCATTTTTTTCATTTTCAAATTGTAGTGACATATAACGTCAAGTATATAATACTATAGGCTGTCCGCGACTTCGTACATGCGTTCATGCGTTATCGTCATATTTTAGAAAAAATAATGATATCTCAAAAAAATATAGTCTATATGTTATTCTGATATATAGGCTTTTTTCAATTCAAAAGTGAAAACATTGAAAGCACAAAATTTTTTTTGGTAAACTTTGCACGATATAGTATAAGAAAGAAAGTGCCACCTCAACCAAAAATATTCATTCACCGTAACAATTTTCCGAGGTCAAAACCCCCAGGCGCTCCACTAGCTACAATATTGGCAAATTTCATCAAAATCTATTCAGTAGTTTTTGTGTGAAAGAGTAACCAACATCCATTCATCCATGCATCCACCGGCGCAATCATTGTGATGTATAATAGAATGAGTAGGCACGTACCGGGCACGACGTACCCGACGGCCACGCGCGTGCCGTCCTCCACGCCGCCCACGATGCGGAACCCGAACCCCGCCGCGCCGCGCGCCAGGCGCACGCGCACGTCCGCCTCCGGGTCTAGGGCGCCGCCTGCCTCCACCTACGAACAGAGTAAGGGAGCTTAGGGAATTAAATAAGGGACAAAGCCCACTGACTATGTTCTTTTCTTTTAAGCTAGCCAGATTCTTTTTCTAGCTTTTGAAAATACGTAGGTAAGTCGGATGCTTTCCCAAAAGAGGGGGTTAAAAAGACGGCGTGTTAAAATTAGAATAACTATTTTTAAACAATTTGTATTGTTTCAAAACAAAGTTACGGAAAGGTTCAAGACTTTAAAACGGCCTAGATTTTGTGCTTGATTGCATCCACCTATTTATCCTCATTTTTTACAAAATCTTAAAATGATATGCATAAAACAGGAAAGTTCAAAGCCATTGGCCAGCGGTGAGACAACAGGCTAAGAGGCAACTACATCAGATCCGATAAAATTACCATAGAAATAGTTCTCAGATCTATGCTATACATCTCAAATCGGATGTAGTGCGAAGCCGCACTATCTAATATTCTAATCTATGTGGGTACCGATATAGCTCATACGTTTTTCTAATAAGTATGTAAGTAACTACATTACTTTTGCTCTATCAAAATGTAATATTGCTTACCTGTGGATAGTTAGCCACGTACTGCGCGTTAGGCTGCGCAATAGAATCCGTCTCGTAACACGAAGGTGACCGACGCGATACGGGCGAGTGCATACGACCCGATGGGGACGTCTCACGGAGTCTGAAATATAGGGGACTATTGAACAAGTACCGTGTTAGTTGCTTATTTATTATATATTATGTATATTTTGGTGAAATGTAAACACTGAACCTTAACCTCTCACATCCCACTGACCCATTATAAACCCAGACACAATAAATTTTCTATTGTTCTTTTTTTTCTGGGATGTGAAAGATTAAATGGAACGTCGGATTTTGAGGCCGGAAATTCAATTTACATTAGAATTGATCAGTATATCAGTTTTGTAGACGTGCGGCTTATTTCTTTGTACTTTTGTATCGTTGTTCATCCAATAAAGAGCGTATTTTGTTTTTCGGCTTGAACAATACCGGTAAATACCTAGTTTCATATCATCACAAAGCAAACTGTAACTGTTGCAAGCACTGTAACCAGTGTGTGCGTAGTTCGCTAATGGTTCGCGAACCTGCTGCGAGCGCACACCCTATGTTGTTGTTTAGATTGCATTCAATGGTTACAGTCGGTTAATGTGTACGCGCCGTAAAAATAGACAAGCATTCATTCAATCAAATAGGTATCTTACGACATCAAGCGCCTGTTTCTACAGATAAAATTAATCTTACAGATATTATAAACCTGTCTCTGTGTAAAACGTCATGTTTTATGAAATAGACATTGGTTTATCTGTCAGTTAAATTATATCTGTAAGTGTTAAAACGGGCCTCAAGATTACATGCAGCACTCATTATACAAACCTCATAGGCGACCCTTTGACTCTACCGTTGCAGGTGCTCGAAGGCGATTGGCTCTGGAGTCTCGTAGACGGTGAATTGGCGAGCAGTCTGTCTGTCGCGCTGTTGGTTGATGGAGAGTGGCTTCGGAGACGACCTGGTGGAATATTTCCTTGTTATAATAGTTACGACGAGTAGGCGACTCATGAATGTGGATGATAGTAGCTACTTGTTTTAATTTTGTTTTGTTCTTGTATATTTTATTGGACTGGAAATAAATATTTACTTGCTTACTTGCTTACTTGTAAGATGTACTCTTAACTCAATTTTATATATCGTAGGCAAATGTTTCACTTGAAATATTTCAATTTAATTTTTTAAAAGTTAACGCTAGATTCGCAAGGAAGCAGTTTTCCTCAGAGTAGAATCTAGCAAGAAACTCTGTTGGGTTGCTCTTTTAAAATTTTCTTTTTGTTTCTCTGTTAGGTTTTATCTATAAGCAAGAACATGATAACGCTAACTGAAGTACCCGTTTGTCGACGAAGCTTATTTTTTTTTTAAGTGCATCTAAACGGTCGATAGATAACGACTTTAAACCCTTAATTACAAACTTAAAACAAAATGTAGGACATTTATCAGCAACAAATCTACTTACCAGAATTAGAAGGGGAATGTGGTCTCATTCTACTTGTAGACGGAGATTGTCGTGCGAGTCCACTCACAGCTGCTGTTGTAGGCGAGTGGAGCATACCGTCTTCAGGGAATCCTATATATAGAATACTGTTAGGGTATTGTATAGGGTTTTCTACCCGGGTACCCGGGGCCGGGTATACCCGGGTATTTAGTACTATTTGGATCCGGGTACAAACGACCAGGTACCCGGGTACCCGACAAAAATACTTTTTATGTTTTAGCGCGATGAAACGCGTAAAAACTATTAAAGGAATGTCAATCAAAGGACTATTTGTTTTAAACTTGATCCCCCTTTATTATAAAACGTGGTTTAAAGATAGTCCGACGTTAGTTCGTTTAGTTTGACGTTTTTTCCATAACTAACGTCGGACTATCTTTAAACCCGGTTTTGTAATAAGGGGAATTTTTTTTATAAAATTGACTGGTTGTAAGGTTATGACAGATGACAGTTTGAAAGTTGTAAGGTGAGAGAATTTAGTTATCTGTGGTGAGGGGTTATTTAGCATTAGCACAATTTGTTGTTTTTTTTTTCGTCGTGACGCGGCTGCGAATTTTGAAGTAGGAATGAACTTTATAACATAAAAAGTTGGTAATTTATTCGTTTGTTTTTAATTTATTTGAATTAATACCAAGCAATATTCTATGCAAATATTAGTGATTGGGTTTTGCCGAATAACTAATATCGAATACTATTCGGTTTGAAACTCTACCGAACCGAATAGTTCAGCCGAACTATTCGGTTGTTCTGTCACAGCAATTTTGATCATTTTTGATTCAACAAATAGGTAACGATTATGAAGAAGAGCGCCATCAACTGTCACTAGGTAGAGCGCAATGTCTGGGGTGGTCTAGGTTTCTTAAATTAAATCTTTAAGTGTCACATAATAGCTTATCTTTATTTTATCATCTCCTAATAACTCTTGTAATACCTAAATGGGACATGAAGAAATACAATTTGCTGCTCCTTGGTTTAAAATAATTTAATTTGAAGTTAATATTGTGTTTTATCACGCAAATTATTACTAAACAAAATAACCGAATAAATGGTCATTTTTACCGAATATTCGGCCGAATACGAATATTCGGGTGAGGTGCCGAATATGCCGAATACTAAACGAATATTCGGCGCATCTCTAGCAATTATGTTATACTTTTTTTTCATTATGTCTGATCTAACAGTTTTTTTTTTAATTTATTTATTTGTTTTTATTAATTCATCCTTTTTTTCACTGAAATGCGAATACCCGGGTACCCGGGTCTACCCGGGTATTTAAAAAAATCTTACCCGATACCCGGGTATCTAAAAAGGTCGGGTATTCGAAAACCCTAGTATTGTATCTTAAACACATTTAACTTCTCAAATAAACTTTTAAAAACCAAAATCATTGATTTTTCAAATAATGTTCTTATCGTTTTGGATTTAGATCGATGATTAACCTCAGTTATACAGTTACAGATAAAATTATTTGTTCATTAATAACGTTCTATCTCTATCTGTTACATCAACTTAGATAACATGTAAAACTTGATTTTAATCAGAAGTAAATAAATCAGGTATACTAAAGTCTATTTGCGACTTTGTTATTGGATTGACATAACATCTCACTAAAGGTAATATAGCGTATAAACATATTATTTTGATGTTTAAGCTAAATTGTAGTAGTAGTTTATTAAAATCTGCTCAGTGGTTTTCGCGTGAACAAGTAACAAACATCCTCACATCCATCTATCGGCACAAACTTTGACATTTATAATATTAGTTAGATAAAATATCCCATACCTCCATTATCACTGCTATCAGCTACACTAGCATTGCCCCTCCAGTACGCAGCTCCCATATCCACGTGTACCGTAGGAGTGGGCACCTCGCCCCAGTTCTCACTACCCCATCGCCCATTACGGTCCCAGCCATTACCATTGTTTACTGTTTCATCCCATTTCTGTCCATTTTGATCCCACTTTTGACCATTTTGATCCCATTTCTGCCCGTTTTCGTCCCATTTTTGATTATTATTATCCCATTTTTGGCCATTATTGTCCCATTTTTGTCCATTTTGATCCCACTTTTGACCATTATTGTCCCATTTCTGCCCGTTTTCATCCCACTTCTGCGCACTTTCAGCCCAGTTGCGTATATTCGAATTGTCCACCCAAGTCTCTCGTTCTTGCCACTGGTTCTCGTTTTGCGGTTCCGTCCATGGGGTGACCACGGGTAGTGTTAATCGGCCCCCTGGGGTACTACTTCGTCGACGACGGTCTATTAGACTTTCTCTTTCGCGTGATTTGTGTTCTGGTACTGCGTATGTTGCTTCTACTGTGGAGGGTATTGCTTATTGATTTGGATTGTTAATACATTTCATTGAATAAAGTTAGATTAAATGTACTATGTATATTCTTTAATTTAGAACTACTTTATTTTTATATTGATTAACGGTTGAAAGTTTAGTCAATTGTTAATGAATCAAATTTAGATCCTAAAGAAAGGAATTCGCATTAAGATTTGATAGCTTTTTTAACTAGTTTTTTCGGATAGGCTTTTGCCCAGCACAGTCCTACAAGCAACGCGACTGTCTCAACTCAGCTGAATATATTTGATATAAAATAGCCGATGAGATATTGAAAACAAATATTATTTTTTAGCCTATTTCATCCCACTGCTGGGCAAAAGCCTCTTCCTTGGTCACAGATTCCTATCAGTGGCTGCTTCCCACCAATCTTCTCTAAATCATCATAAATTGAATAGCGTCGCTCTTGTCGGTGGAGTCTGCGCCACTCTTCTCTATTCTCTGCCGTACGTTTGAGCACCTGATACGACACAACTTCTATTCCCTCTTTTATTTAGTGCTATTTTATTCTCTAAACATGTAGTACAATAACTTACCAGAATTCATGCCGTTCAGTCTATCCCGTATGGAGTCTTGTGTATGTAACGCCGGTGACCGTAATTGTTCAGCTGTAGGTGTTTTACTCCTATTGCCCACTTGCACGTTTGATGCTGGAATTAAACATTTAAATATTAGTAAGTTAGTAATTATTACGTACCTCTGAGTTTATTTCTCATGTACGGATCAATTTATTCGATTACCACTTGCTAACGGTGAAGGAAAACATCGTGAGGAAACCTGCATACACTAGAGAAGAAATTCGAAGGTGTATGTGAAATCCGCCAACCCGCACTTGGTCAGCGTGGTGGATTACGGCCTAATCACTCTCTGTATGAGAGTAGGCTCGTGCCCCTCGGTGGGGACATATATGGGCTGATAACGAATAATAATTATTAATTTATTAAATAAAACTTATTTGCTGATGGGATACATCCCAAGGAAAAATAAGTTACAGAAATCACTGGGTAGGTAATTTAATCATATGACAAGTCAATGAGGATGAAAGCTTTGCCCAGTAGTGGGACACAAATGGCTGGATAACTAATCCAGTAGCTTATTATGAACCGGTCGCGATGGAGAACTATTTGAGAGGCCTATGCTCAGCAGTGGGTAGCTATATGCTGATATGATGATGTATGCAGTAAATAATTTAGGATACGTAATGGGGTTTTTTAGATTAAGTAGGTAGGATTTAGGGCTTAAGCATTATTTTATAAATTTTTAAGATTTGTAAATATTTTAAAAGTTGATTTTAATAAAGGGGTTTGAAGACTGTGCGGACCTCGAGTACGTGATAGATAAGAAAAGACAGCAAGCGTGAAAATATTCCTGCATCGATATGGTTCCGCTGCATCAGCAATCACATAGCCTATCACATCCGCACATATCATCGCGCGGCCAGCATCTTAGTATATAAGCGTAGCTCTAAGTCATTGCTATTGTCCAGAACTTCCAGAACGTCCAAACAAAAGACTAAAAAACACATGAAATTAAATAAATAAATAAATCTTACTAGTAGGCTGTACGCGAGTGGCAGATCTGCTCCTCGGAGCTCGAGCGTTGTTGTTGTTGCGGCGCCACACTCGCAGCGTCGTCTCGTGCAGCGCCGGGCAGTCTTTTAGTGCCTGCAATTAGCATTTGATTCTATAATGTGATAACAAGTCAAGTACCAACATGTAACTGTATAAGATAGATAGATACATAGAAATTCTTTATTGCACACAAAGAAATACAAATACAACTTAAAACTAAAACATTGTGCGCAAAGGCGGCCTTATCACTAAAAGTGATCTCTTCCAGACAACCTTTATAATAAGTCTGTTGATAAAAAAAAAAGAATTATTGTACATAACGTAGGGCCCTGTGCCGACGGTTTCTTGCCGTTTTCTTCCTCTCGGCTATACAGGTAGTGAACCGGCAGTAGTTTTAGATTAAAAAGTGACATCAAAAAGTGTAATGAATTTTGCCTATTTTATAATAAACACTTTTCATTTTCAACATTACAGGTATGTGTTGGAATCACCCTTTAACAATGCTTGTAGTGGGAGAAACCTCTCTTACAGGTTTACAATAATTATGTATGAACATAACATAAGGATGTGTGATATTCACACGTATGACGTGTGTATTACACACATACATACATTACATATCTGTACCGCTTCTCTCCACTTCCGTCCACTAGCTACGTGTGCATTTCTGTGGTAAAATCACTGTACCCTGGACAGAGGCGTGACAGATATGTATGTATATGTCACTGTACTAAAAGTACTATGCACAAAAAGTACTTACTTGTACAACATGTTGGTGTGGTGCGTGCCTAACGTCTGTTTCTCCGATTTGCAGTAACAAGTCGCCTTCGCGTAATCCTGCGCATCTACTGCGATCTAAAACCTGTAATTAAGTATTAAGATTATTTTTGGCATTTCCTATAAATCCTGCTAATCCTATTAATAGGTATTATAAAATATTAAAGGGGTTTGAAGATTTTTGTATGAAGCCTGGCTTACATAGGTACTGTATTTTCTTAAATTAAGGTCATTAATCAAACCTCCTATAATCGACAGTTCTCTTTAAAACTCGTGCGAAGTCGTAACTGACTATTATGCTAATTACACACCAAAGCCGCCGGCATGCCGCTGGGCTAGGCCGGCGGCTTTACGTCATACAAACAGCAGCTGTCAAAAAAGCCGGCGGCTTTGATGTGTAGATACCATTAGTAAGCCTATTTCATATAATCTAAGAATAAATTAAATTTTTGACTCGTGTTCTCGTGTTTGTTTATGTTTCCTCGTATACCATACCTTCTTAACCTTCTGCCCGTGTACACTGTCAGCGATAGTAAACCCGAAACCGGCGGCACCACGTCTCAACGTGAGTAGTAACTCGCGTCCTGATTCCCGTGGTGGAGAGCTGGCTCGGTCTAGGCCGTGTTCTGGGAGACATAGTAAATACATATGGTTAACATTATCAGAATAGTTATTTGTGCGACAAGAGAGCATAGTTCATATTTGCATCGAGTGACTATTTTGAGTCAAGCCAAGCAATATACTATACCTACATATTAATTTAGAATCTTGAGCGCAGCGAGGGTCTCAAAAGTCACGAAATGTAAATAACTTTGGTTTCATGTGGCACATTCAACTTTTCACCTCAACGGTGGAAACAACGGTGATTTGCTACTCACTGTTTTTATGCAGCAAATAACCCTTGTTCATTCTGCTGAGGTGATTGTTATTTTATTTAAGAGGGAGAAAGTTCGGAGTTACTTTCGTTCGAGTTTAAGATTTATTTTCTTTACTAGTTAGACTCACCAGTAGCAATAGACAGCAAATGATCAGCAGACGAACACCTGGGA
Organism: Anarsia innoxiella; assembly: GCA_947563765.1. Classification (NCBI taxonomy): domain Eukaryota; kingdom Metazoa; phylum Arthropoda; class Insecta; order Lepidoptera; family Gelechiidae; genus Anarsia; species Anarsia innoxiella. Next base: position 1,483,218 of record OX387415.1, read on the forward strand.
GCACCAGCGTTATCATTGGCCGGCATCTGATCAAGGTCGAATGAGCGAGACAGCAAGCGCCTGGAACCAGCTTCTGATGTATCTGTCTCATCGCGGCCGGTTGTAGAGTCAGGGTCGTTCGGGGAGTCTAGGTTGAATCTGGAAGAGGAATGGTGAAAATTATAACTTTTTTTTGCTAGCCATTAAGATCTAGCTGCTGGACAAAGGCCATCCCCGCGATTTAGTTGCAAACAAAAACATTAAGCTTCATTAAGGCTCAATTTCATTGGTCGATAGGTCCCGCATGCAGGTTGCGGAAGATTTCCAAAACGCAAGCCCTATGACCATTGAATATAGAACCCTGAATGCAAACCATAGATAGGGTTTGAGCTGAGACTGTTATTGTATAAAACAAAAGAATAGAAGTGTAACCATTTTGTTATGAATAATCAAAAGAAGGAGAAAGTTAAAGTAATTTCGTATCAAGAGGTCAAAGCACTGGCAGAGGAAAGGCCTAAATGGCGGATGCTCCACCGACAAGAGTCTGCCTCTCAAATAAAATGATAAATCAATCACATAATATGTATGCGTTATGACGTACCTAGTCCGCAACGCTCTGGTGAGTTGTTGCATAGCCGCGTTGTCAGGCGGAGGAGGAGCGGCCGCGTCTACCGCTAGGGTACTCAGTACGCGGGTGTTTGGGTCTTCCGAGTCGAAGGTTAGGGGGTAACCTGGGGAAGTGAATGCGGGAAAATTATTATGACGGCTTTTTTAGTTCTTTGACGGCTTTAGCACAGACTTCAGTCTCAATTAAAGAATTTCTTTACTCCCAAATTTAGAATTTTTATTTATTAGAATTTTTTTTAGAAGTCTAACGGTCTGTTTTATTATATTATATATTATTTACTTATCTATAGTCAGAAAAATAATTCGTCAATACGATTGCAAAAGTTTGAAGAAATAAAGAAGAAAGAAGTCTAAGTATGAAAGCTAAATTGTTGCACTCTCTGAGAAATACCTTTCGATTATGTTGATTGTATTCGGCAAAATGTTCATATGTAACAATTTTCAAAGTTCTTTCATTTTCAAAGTTCTATATACCACTTACTATCATTTTATAATATTTTTCTCTATCGATTGATGTTAGTTTCATCAGTGGTCGCCAACTTTTTTTTCTCCATACTAGCTCGAATAGGGGGGATGTGTAGTGTAATTGATACCGAAAATTTTACTCTACCATACAAATATGTTCGATGCCATTTATACAGACAAACAAAAGGCAAAGCAAAGGCACAAATATGTCCGAATTACACCTATGAAACTGCTAAGAATCACCTAGGTATTTCCTTACTTAATCAAAATAGAACTACTTTACTTATACTTTGCTTATACCTGTGCATGTCGTCGTCGCCTGTAATTAAATTGGCATTCACCATGTATTTCTAAAGCTTATGATCCTGTCCATAATATGCTAATGTACAATTTGTCGGTGACCTACATAAAGAAATAAATTATACTACCTCTAAGTAGATGCAGCGTGACGTCGGTGCCAGGCGCGATGGACTGGAAGAGCTGCGCGACGTGTCGGTGCTGCAGGCCGCGCACGGGCGCGCCGCCCACCGCCAGCAGCACGTCGCCCGGACGCAGCGCGCGCGCCGCCCACGCCGGGCTGTGCGCCACGATGCTGCGGATCTGCAGGTAGCCCTCCGTCTCCGGGATACCCTCCGCGCCGATTAAGGTGAAGCCTAGGCCCTGGGGGTGAAGGGAGAATATAAAGTAAGAAAGGTTTTGTCTAGCAGTAGAACACGAAACTTCAAAAAGTATGCGTACGTAATTCAAAATTATTTACACTTGAATTCGTCAAAAATAAAAACAATAATAATAAATAAAAAAGAGAAGCTACGCTGGATTCGGGAGACAGATTCCTCAGTGAAAAAACCAGTAGGAAACTCCAGCTAGAGCTCCTTTTTTTTTACAAAAGAACAACTTATATACCTACTTACTTATTACGGTCGTGTGGGGCTAAAGCTAATATAGTATGAATATAAAGGCTTTGAACTATACCTGTGTACTTTTAGTAAGATTGACTGTGAACCGTTCCCCTCTCAACTCGTTGGATATCGCTCCGTTCGGTGGGCCGCTTCCTCCATTCTCTACTGACATTTTCTCCGCTGAAAATTAACATAAAATATTACGTTGAAATTTTATCAAATGTTTGGTGAATTCTACATTAAAAGGCCGACCCCCGAATACACTACATAAATAATTTTTACGTAAGTATATGAATTTTACGTATATCCGTAAATGAAATGTTGTAGTCTAACCGGCTAGATAAGTATGTAGGTACTAATGTAATATGGTCAATATACAACACCAATGGATAATTAAAACCTGTTTCGAAGTATCTCTAGTTAAAAAAAAACAAAAGCCATGTGATACCGTATTCTGAATTAATCCTTATCAGTCCTTTTATATAAAGGCATACAGGCATGAGCCTCTTCTCATTCGAAAGTGAATCTCTGCATTAATATACGTAAATAGTATATTCGTAAGTACTATACCAAACATAAACTTTCTTACTAAATAATACTATAAGCACGAAACTATTTTTATTACCTAAATTGCAAAGATAAGTAAGAACAGCCGTAATGGTGAAAGTCTAGAAAACGACGCATAACCATCTACTCAACTGACTATGCATAATTTATCGATTGCAAGCATCTATGGTCCATTGCATCTGATAATATCAGCTCTTACCTTATAAGCTAGAGAAGTGGTTTTATAACATTATAGGAATATGTATAATTGGAAATTAGCGGAATTTGATAATTCAATAAATTTTTTAAGATATTGTTATGGGCAAGGCAAATAATTATTTATATAAAACATAACTACAATTTCTAAAGGGCATATAAATATATAAATATCCTGCCTTCTTGTTTTCATTTCTCTCACTGTCACAGATTACCTAATAGTTACTTGTGGGGTCTGCAAGAAGAAATTTAATTTCTTTCTTCATTCTTTTAGAAATATGCTGTACTTTTTGTATAACTTCTCTTTTTTTCTGTCTCTATGTACTATCCTCTTACAATAAACTGTTAAATAAATAAATAAATTAATTAAAATACAGTATGCAGTACTTAGTTTTATAGTTTGTTTGCTTGCAAATAGAATAGATAGTTATGTACATATAAATGCCTACTCAAAATACACACATAAAACAAAGTAAAAAAACAAAATATTGGACGTAGCAAAAGAAATATGTTTGGTTTGTAGCATGTGGAGGGAAGTGGTCTTTATTTACTCCAAAGGGAAAGAGGTGTGACAGATATGTATGTATGTATGTTTTCATGTAAAATGTAACCACTCTAGGCGGTTTGTACGAAAGAGTAGTAGACAGAATGTACATGTCTAAATTTAAAGTTACATACCTCTCAACCGCCTAGCCTGCAACACTGGATTCTCATACTGAGTCCGTCGATTGATGTGATCCACATAGTACGACCCATATCTCTCATCAGTTACCCGCTCCCATCCATAAGGCAGTTCGTCTTCTCCACATTCACCTAACGAGTGTTTCCTTACTCTAGCTAGACGTGGATCCAGCCAGTGAGATGTGCCTGTGTTGTGACTGAAACAATGTTGATTATTTTACATTTATGTTATTAAAATACATACATTAAATACTCTTACTTTATTATCTACTAGCTTTTGCAGACAAGGTTTTTTTTTTCTCATATTTTCATAATCTAACTGCGATCAGTGCATGCACTATAAGCATATATATATAAGCACTGCTGGCGGCTAGCAAGCGGCTTTACTGCAAGTATACATATGACGTTCGAGATGGCTCCTCCAGCGGAGAGCTCTTCTCTCATATTAGTTTTATTTTATGATGGTGGAATAAGTGTCTAGTAGAGAGGTTGGCAATGTGCTGCCTTTTTAGTCTTTGTTGGTATACAGGTGGTTTTGAGAGTACAGTGGCTAGTGGGTTCACGTGGAGGCAAGCATTTAAAATATATACTACATATAATATTTATTTGATCCTGAACAAAATACATTGTGTTGGATCGGCATTCCATGCAAATACAACACCATTGCTTGTATTGATTTCAGATTTAAGGTAGGTAATGCTTCATAGAAAGTTCTATCTCTGTTTCAGGAAATTGAGGGCTTAGAGATAGAGAGAGAGAGAGAGAGAGCAAAACATAGCCTATTATTATTCTCCATCACTTCAAATTATGATGATTTAAATTTACTACAGTTCGTCACTCCATTTCGCCATTAAAAGAGTGACAAAAATACACACATTTTTGCATTTATAATATGTATTAGTATGGATACTTTAAATTAAATACAGACAAAATCTTTTACAAAATGGGTAATATTATAATTAATTACATAACATTTACCTTTTCATATTACAATCAAAACAAATTAACCACATAGTAAAAACCACATGAGTAAACAAACTGTGTAAAAACTTTGTTACTCAAAATAACAAGAAAACTTGCAATCAATATTTCATATTCATCTTCCAATGTACACTCAATGAGTACAACAAGTAAACTGAGTTATAAAATGTTAATGTTATAGCCAGCAGATTCAGCACAATCCTGCTAAATTTAGAAGTCAGAATAATATTTATACTGCACACATTTTTGGAGCGATTAACATCAACAGTGTAGGCCTTCTGTGGATAATCTTGTGGTGTGGTAATTAGTTTAATATTTTATAAATAGATGCATAATTTATAGCATAACTATTCTTTTTAATTTTATAGCCTGTTGTTCCAAAAGCTATTTTTGTTTAAGAGTTTTGTTTTTTCTTCAATGCAAACTACTAAATACTTAGCAAGTAATTGAGTTAGCAATTAGAAACAATGATTATTACAGTTATGGACATGTCTACCATTTGTAATATAAATTATATAGGTAAATGAATAAATAATGCATCTGTATACAAACAATTTATTTTTAACAATTTATGAAATCTATAGGTACTAAGGATATGAAAGTAAATATTGAAATATTGTAATTAATATTATAAAACTTACTGTTTTTTAAATAATATGTTACTTAATACCTAAAAAAATCCTTAATTGAATATAATAAACAACAAAGACTTACTCGATAAAATATGCTTCTCCGGACGGTGTGAATGCTTTTTCCCACATTGGAGGTAAAGGGCCTAGATTATAGTCATCCTCATCCTCTCTTTTATGACCTGGTTCTCCAACTCTCACTCCAATAACGGAGCCACCAACCGTCCCTGCTGTGCCAGAACTATGTGTGGATATCCCAGCTGAAGATAATCTATCTGAATCCATTGAGCCTTGTGCCATTGCAAACTTCACTTAACTTTTAAATTCTTCACCATTTTTTGATAAAAACCTTCAAACTTTTTCAATGTTTTCGCAAACTTCCCGCCGTATCGAATTCCTTTTAAAACTTTCAAAAACAGAACACAAGGTACATTTCACTATGCCAGTGACGAAATTGCTTCACCATGAAGATTCTATGCGAAAGTTTGCAACATTTAGCACTTCACTCACCGCTATGGCATTCCATAGAAACAAAACAATCGGAATGCTTGTACGCGAATGAGTCATTTTGGGGTCTGATGACTCCTCACTTGAAACTTGTTGGGTCGTGTTATTTCTACCTGAGTAGGTTACTTCCACGTAATTAGTGGCACGATTTATTATAACCGTTTCATAATAGCGATGCACTTCACTGCGCAATCACTGCACTGCAGGTGCATTTATAACGAACTTTTACGTTAATGAAAACAAGACGTATAATTCCCACGATCTAGCGTCAATCGTAACGGTAAATCTGATAACACGGACACCGATTCGTCTCTTCAACATGCAAATAGGATATCAAGTTCACTTTCTCACATAAACAGGTAATTTCTTCGGTTTTTGAAAGTGGGTGCAACAAGTGTAGGCATTTGTTTCAGCTGTTTGTGTTATAAGTAGGTATGTAAGGTCGTTCATCTCCTAATCAAATTAACACCTGTCGCTTTAATTACAGCATTTTATAAAGATCACAAGCTCACAAATAATGTACGGTATAAGATTTATCTTGTAAACAACCAATTTTGTATCATAATCTTTAAAATTCACACAAAAAAGCACTTGAAATAACTTTTAACACAACAACCAAAATGCCAACTTTTGAGGGAAATGGGGACAGTGCTGCCATGTGAAAATATTTATAATTAAGGATCCACTATAATATTCGATGGTAAAGCAATCATTTGTTATGAAAGATAAATCTATAGTCAATAAATATATTTTTATTTAATATTTGTTTGAAAATGAAGTGTCAAAAATTCAACAATTGTCATGAAGAGTATAATTAAACAGAAAAATATATTTTGCTGGCTAAATTTTAATCAAAATTGTTATACCAGATTTTTGTTGGCAATACTAAAAATTCCTTGAGATAGAAATACAGGACGAAAGAGACAGCGATATCGATGGACAATGTTGCCATTTTAAATATATCATGGTAACGATACTAGCGGCATCTCTATGTGAATGGATGTACTAATACGAAAATAACGCCATCTAGTGTGGAATAGCGAAAGAAATTCGAAAGTTTTCTTGACAGGTTTGGTTCTATTTCAGGCAATATAGGTAAGTACCTAATTTAAAAAAAAGATCTGTGTTTTTAACGAAAATGTTTGATGAAAAAGTTACCAGCCAAATAGCTTTCGTCATTGGGCGTAGTCAATTTGCACCAATAATTTTCACCAGGCGGCGCCTAGATAAAAAATTCGCGCAGATGTTTTCTTTGGCGTTTGGCAGTGACCCAAAGAAAGCTTGTTGCCACCGAAAGACTATCGATTTGAAAAATATGATACTGTTGGCAAAAAAGGGACTATAAAAATCCATTCACACTTGTAAAAACATTTTTGAAAATGTAGTAGGTAAGTATTTTCCTCTCAAGATGCGAATTTTGATGTTTAGACTCTGTCTAGCCAGAGTTTAGAAGGGTAGGTAGCCAGCCATTTATGTGTAGGTAACTAGGTAGGTACTCTTAGGTAGCTGCGATTTCAAAAAGATACCTACAATAAATACTTACCCCATTATTCTATAATTGTCCTTAAGTAACTCAATTGATTTATATTTTTAGCGTCTCTTGAGTTTTTAGAATACCTACAGCCAATGTATATAAATTTTTTTTACTCAGGGCTTACATATTTCTGTACCTATCTGATGTGGCTAGTATAACGTTCTTTGTAATCGTAAACTATAATAAATTACGCTACAAAAGCTTTGTAAATCTTGTGAAAAAAGTATTAGAACGGACTGGATGAGCGCATAAATGTTTCAATAATAATAAAGAATACTGGCTATTTATAATGAAAGCGTTAATTTTTTAAATATTTTCATGCTTTGTAAAAAAGTTGGTAGATATGTTGTTTATAGAGAGTTAACCTAATAGGTACTTATAGATTTCGTTGATTTAGTGGCGGGACGAGCTGGATACCTTCTTGAGTACCTGGGTGGAGGAAGCTCGAGACAGAAAGTCATGACGTATGAAGAGAGAGGCCTTTGCCCACGAGTGGCTAAATAAGATAAGATAAGTTTGCTTACTTCAAAACTATTGATAGAGAAGAACTTCATACTTAGGTAAATCATATTTTAAGCTCAATATTACTTGAATGGAAGTTTGCGCAGAGCCTAAAATGGATATGGAGATTCTTACAACTACAGCTAGATACATAGCTGTGACAGATTGGTCGTGTCTTACAAGAGAGCGTAGGTATTGAAGCTATTTTTTAGTTTATAGCTTGTGACTTGACTAATAGGTACCTACGATGTATTTACAGTAGGTACCTAAAACAATAAGTACTTGACTTCTGAACGAGTAGGCACCTACGTAATAGTCAGCCAGCGTTTTATATGAAGGTATGTGAGATACTTTGCGGTGACAAGTCTTCGAGACTGGTAGGAAACTTGAGTCGCCTGTGCGTGCGTATCGTAATGGGAGAAGGGCCAGAAAGTAACGAAACGTAAAACTACGCAAAAGAGAACCTATCCTCTAGGTGCAAATTTTCATTGCCATAGCCTCGAGACTGCCCAGATCGTCTGGCGACTCCCGCACCCCGTCCGCTCAAGCCGCTAGCTCCGCAGGGCTAGTCCACCGCATGAGTTATGACGCGTTCCGAAATACACACACCATTTTCACCCGTGCCACTAAATTTTATATCAAACCACGTGAAGCTTAGTCACGCATGTTCTCCGGCCGGGGACGCTACAGTGATAAAAATTCACCCAGCCGAAATCAAGACGCATAAATTCGTAATAATTATATAACAAGCTAAACACTACAGCTTATGATACCGTTAATATCAATTGACGCTCGCGACCAACTTGACATTTCCCGCGCTTTCCCGCGCCCGCCATCTTGAGTTTCGGCGGTTTTTTTTCGAGTTTTCCGGAAGTAAGTGCACAGGATCTGTTTTTTACGCAGCCATTATTTTTTGTGTTTTTAAAATATTTTTTGAGAGTGTTGTGTGCCTGAGACCTATTAGAAAACCGTACGGTAAGGTATTTAAAGTATTATTTTTATTTAATTTATAAACAACATAATTTAACAAACAATTTGTTGGCTAAATCTGTTGCGATGTAGCGCTACGTTCCAGCGATTTGGCGAAATTGTTCGAGTGTGTTGAGGAGACTAATTATTACCAAGAAACATTAAATTGGGCTTGGCAGAAAGCTGGATTTCGTGCAAGTTTCGAGAGTATATTAAATGCTAGGCACAGAATCGAGAATGTCACAGTGATGTAATCGCTTAGCGAAATCCTGCTATTTTGGGTTTCGTTATTTTAAAATATCTCGTGATTTTTATAAGTAATTGTGTAGGTTGTATTCTATTACTTTGATTATAATGAGCTTAATTTAGATCTTGGCGATCGGCACTGTAGATTAACATTCTTTTCCCGTGAAAAAAAGCGGGTTAAATTGCGAAATTCATATTTATTTTCAACTGCTATTATCCTCTATCTCTCTGATGAAATACTATTGCAAAACGTAGCAATCACTGCCTGTCGCCAACCCACTATATAAGTTATCGCAATAGAAACTATTTTTAACTATCCAAAGAAGCTCAAATTATTCAAATCACCTCTGTCACTTAAACTTAATTACTCACTTACTTAACCGTAAGTAAGTAAAAGGAGATCCGATCAAACTTACCTAATATGAAAATGAAAATGAAAAGTGTTTTATTCAAAAATAGGCAAAATTCATTACACTTTTTTGATGTCACTTTATTGATCTAAAACTACTGCCAGTTCACTACCTGTATAGCAGAGAGGAAGAAAACGGCAAAAAACCTTCGGCACAGGGCCCTACGTTATGTGGAATATATCTTTTTTTTAATCGAGACAGTATACAATTACATATTTTTTAATTGCTGTAAGTAATTATGTAAAAACTCTAATAGTCAATAGTCAATTAATCCATATTTCATAGAACTTTTTCAATCACCCAAAAGTCATGTTAATTTGTAAAGTTAACGCTAGATTCGCAAGGTGCAGTTTTCCTCAGAGAAGAATCTAGCAAGAAACTCTGTTGGGTTGCTCTTTTCAAATAAAGTTTTACTTTCAACTTTTCATAAACATACGACAAACCCCACCTGATTCTACGCACGGACAATATTCACACATATTTAATTAATGTTAGAAGTTATTTTCGTTTGTTTCCATCTGGTTCCTTGATTAATGAGGTAAATATAGGGCAAGGATAGTTTACTAGTTTATTTTGCGGCGCGACGGTAATCTTGAAAACTGTCGTATAATTAATGAATGTTTCTTCAGACTATAACGGCCTAATTATGTTTTAAACGGAACGGAAGCTGCATAGTAAAATGTACCTACCTACCTGTAAGAACGAGAGAAAATGACCTCAAAAATTTTTAAGTAAAAGATTGGCCTATCAAAGTTTGTCGCTACATTGTGCTGTGGAGAGAACTACAATACTTAATTGTGAATCTACCATTTGTGTTTTACAATGAAATATCGACATTTTCCTCCATCTTCTTCTCAGCCCTCTGGGCAGCTATAGGAAAAATTAATATAGGAAAAAAAGGAGAAATTAGTAATTAACTAATTCACTAATTTCAAGTTAACTAATTTCTCTAAAATGCTACGTTCAATGCCACCTGCATCCAACGAGACCTCGTGATTTACCGTAATGAAATTGAATTACCCACGACTCTACCAATCCCCCTCACTTTTCTATTCTCAACAAGACCGAAACTGCTGACAAAAGTTTGTTCCTAGGTATTTAATATCCTAAAATTATTATAAACTAGCTGTCCCGGCGAACTTTGTCCCGCCTTAGAATGAACTTTATTGTGTAGGAATAAAGTTCAAATTGACTCTACATTTTAGTAAGAAAACATTTGTATGGGAAAAAGAAAAGGTCTGTTTTAGGGTTTTCCCGGCAATTATTCGAATTTTTCTCACCGTTTAGACCTACCCTGGACTAAGACAAACATTTTAAAACCAAAATTAGCTCAATCGGCCGAGCCGTTCTCGAGTTTTAATCAGACTAACGAACAACAATTCATTTTTATTTATATAGAAGAAGATAGATAGATGTCAATGTTTGTGCCGATAGATGGATGGATGTCTGTTACTCTTTCACGCAAAAACTACTGAATAGATTTTGATGAAATTTGGCAATATTGTAGCTTTTATATCAAAATAACACATAGGCTATATTATTTTAAGATATTTCGTAAAATTTCCAAGATATGACGATAAATGCGTACGAAGTCGCGGGCAGCCTTTATTGTATTATAAATCTGTTTTTACGTCTGGGTAGCAATTCCGCTAAATTAAGTTAAGCGACCAAACTATAGCCAACAGATAAACATTCGACAGCAATATGTCAGAAATTTGGTATTCTCTTAAGTGCCACGATTAATGGTCGATTAGTAGTCGATTAGTAGTCTCTAGAGGGTTTTGTCTACTGTCAAATAGCGAAGAGAATACCGTTTGGAACTGCCACTCATGTGACATTGCGGAGTAGAATACCGATTATAGCGTAAAGTAATAAAATGTACGGCCGATCGCTGTCCACTGTCAACTTATCTGTTATGAGAATACCAAAATGTGTCAATTCATACAATTCACATTCTAGAGAGACACCATTTTTCATTTGGTAATTAGAAGAATACGGCCCCTGTTATCTGTCTATTGTTTTAACGATAGTTCATATAAAAGCTACTTAAGTAAATTAACAGTTAATTAAAGTAGGTATTTGTTCGTCGGCCGTTACAGGTCGTTCTCAAAGACGATCTGTCTCATTACACACATTTAACTAGGTTGTGACTACACTTGATTTATATTACTAGGAAGAGTGATTCGTTTATATTGGCGAGTTAATCTCGGGTAATTCTATTCATGTTGTAAAGTACCTACATTAAAAATATAGTAGAGCACGTAGTATACCTATTTATTTAGTAATTTGTGGTAGAAGTGTACGCGTTTCATAAAATAGTTCATATGCCGCCTTGTTGGCATTGTCTGTGGTTTGTTGTTTTGTCTGTGGAAAATCAAGCTAAACTTCTGGTTTTAGGGATCAATTTGCATATTTAACAATCTATGATTTATGTATTTCTCAAACTGTTAATCTTTCACATCCCAGAAAAAAAAGAACAGTAGAAAATTATTGTGTCTGGGGTTATAATGCGTCAGTGGGATGTGAGTGGTTAAATGTACCTACCTACGAGTATCTAAGTATGTATAGGTAGGTAGGCACCTATCTATATTCCATCATTTGTTGATTCGATAGAAACATTTCTGCGTTACTCCGAACATATTAGTATTCTGTGACGAAAAGTGCAAAACTGCCATGAAGCGAAGCCTGTAACTGAAAAAAAACTAGATTTAAAAAGAATCGTCAGAAACAGTCTTTGATATACGTTCTCTGCGAGTACCAACTAACACACACATACACGCACACACACATAACTAGTGTATGAGTGTAATGAGGGTAGTCCCATAAATCACTGGCACTGTAGCCAGGATAAACAAGTGATGTGTGTTGTCATGGCTCCAGCACTGATTTACTCATCCAGATTAGAATTAATGCGAGACGCTCTGACTGTATGTTTGTTCAGCTAAGACGAGTGGTGACGGCTCTAATTGGCTGTGGTGGCCTTTTGATTAAATTGTACGCGTAAATGCTATGGGAGCTAGCTGAGGCGACTGATGTATGTGGCTGAAGCGAAGGAAGTGCGGGTCGTAGCAAGTGGATAGAAGTGGACTCTTCCTACCCCGATGGGAAAGAGGCGTGACAGTTAAGTTTGTATTAAAGCTATGGTAGTATCAAAGTAATACCTATATCTGTCCTTGGACAGGGAATAGGGCGAGAGACAGATTAAATTACTGTTGACAAGGAGGTATTTTGAAAGGCCATCGTCTGTTATAGAAGTAAAGAGAAGTCACTTTTATCTTTACTTCAGTCAGAAAAAGAAGAGATAATGTCATATTATAATTAAGGTCTATCGACACACTTCCGGGCCGTGCCCGGGACGTGACCGGGACGTGACCGGGCTGTGGCTTGTCAGGAGGGAAAAAATACGTCGTCATGACAACGTGTGTGGACGAATCCGAACGAACGAAAATAGTAAATGTATGGAATCATATTTTTTCCCTGACATGTCCCGGACACGGCCCGGACACGGCCCGGATGTTTGTAGATAGACCATTACGAATATTTAAAAAAAGTTGCAATTTTGGTAACAAACACGTACCTACTTATTATTCCTAGTTCCTATTCTCAAACAGTTCGAAAAACAAAATATTCAAATCACGAAACTTGCTCAATATTCAGAAAAACTCTACAAAAACAACAATGCGTCTATTTCAACAGTAGGTATCAGAGATTCCTCTATCTATCCGCGACTATAAAACACGCTGTAATTTAAAAATAAAACCGACCCAGCCGCGCATTAATTAAAAACCGTATTTTAGACCACTCCATTGATGTTTTTACAGAGAAAAATATGTTGACATAATAATTTTACAGAATGAGACAGGAGATGCTTGAGGATGTGTGTTGAAAGGAGACAGCTAGCTTAAGATATTAATCATAAAAACTGTAAACAAAAGAAGGTGTAGTTTTTGGGTAACGGAAATATGATACTATCTTGTTGAAATTCAAAATAAGAATGGTATAAAACTGCCACATGCTCTCGTATGAGAGTTGGCTCGTGGCCCTGTAGTGGGGACGCTAAAAGGGCTGATAAGGAAACCACTGTAGTATTTTTCTCGCAAAAAAGTCCGTTTAGTGAAAAGAGTTTTGAGTGAAAAGAGTGTCACTATTCCAAAATTTTTTACATTATTTCAGCCTTAGCGGTTTCACGGTTAAGCGAAACCTACCTTATTTTATCCTGCTATATAACAGGGTCCACAATGCTTTACAATTTGGCTGTAAGCTGAATAATGTAAACTTACATTATCATCGTATTTAACAGCGTTGATCTTGTCGGTGTAGTCTACACCACTCTGCTCTATTCTCCGCCGTCCGTTTTAGCACTTGATAGGACACAACTTCTATTCTTCCTCTTTTTAATCTAAACTTTATGAGGCAATAAACAATTGAGCATCGAGTATTAAAGAACCTAAAGCATATACTAAGAACCGATTCTAATAAAATATCTATCACTCATCGTATATTTCAAGTAGTTAGGTACTAATATTATGAAAGAGCGTCTCGACAAAGCGCCGCCGGCATATTCAGTCGTTAAAGACAGCAAATGTCGACGCCCAACAAAGTTGTGGATTGGATTGTCAACAGATGTCCGGGATCGTTCGTTACCCTTTGCTGAAATATAAAGCCGCCGGCTTTTTTGACAGCTGCTATTCGTACGACGTAAAGCCAACGGCCTAGCTCGCCGGCATGCCGGCGGCTTTGTTGTGTAGATGCCATGTTTTCCATTTCAAGTTGAAAATATTCGATGTGCTTTCATTTGGGTGATACACTTTGTATAACTGGCCTTTGTCTAATAATGTCCATGATACTGACGGAAAGCATTACCTAGCTAGATAGAAAGAGATTAAGGGGCTATTTTTCAGATTTTATATGTCAGATAAACCTCCTACCTATGTCTATTTCATAAAACTTGACGTTTTAGACAGAGACAGGTATAAAATATCTGTCAGTTACGTTTTGTCTGTAGATAAACGGGCACTAATTTTGTTGCAGAACTGGCTGTTAAATTTAATGATTTCTATAGAATCACGCAGCTGGACTATGCTTTACATGTGACCCAGTTAATACCAATTTCCCTTTCCGCTAATTTTAGTAGTATGAGACCGCTACAACATAGTATAGAACATAAATTGCAAGGTTGACAACCTCTGGCCAAACACCAGCATACCAACAAAATGAGTTATAGGCGAAGTGAGCATCATAGAATGTCTGAGTCATTTTAGATGTAAATAACATTTTTAGAATTTTGAAAACTTGAGTGAGAGAGAAAATATGAATGAGGAGTGTATGAAGTAAAATTCTGATTTGAATAAAGACTACTTTATAATATGTACATTGATTGGTTGGTAAACTGCTAGATTCAATAGGTTTAAAGTTAATCTGTCTTGATATTCTAAGTCTTTGACATCGAAGCTTTAAAATGGTTTAACCAGCTTTGTCAATAATACGGTAATCTTGAAATGTCTGGAAATCGCTGCGCCGGCGCCACCATGGGTTGACAGGTTGACATGTTACACGGAAGCCATGCTCGAGATCTATTTCTATAGGAATTTTATAGGATCGGATGTAGTGCGTTACCACTTTAATGGTATCTACACACCAAAGCCGCCGGCTTTTTTGACAGCTGCCATTCGTATGACGTAAAGCTGCTGGCCTAGCCCGGCGGCATGCCGGTGGCTTTGGTGTGTAGATACCATTAGCCTACGACTCACATTCATACTACATAAATGCGATGTGTATATTCGTCCACCCGTGCGAAAAAGCCCCTTTACAGTCTTGTAAAGATTTATTACTTCAAACATTAAACTTTTCTAATTCAAAGCGACATCAAACACAAACCATCTGCGAAATTGTTACACAAAACTACATTTGACGCAACATTAGCAAGCGTTTTAGCATGACAATAACAACCAGTTTCAGCGGCCTTTAAATTTATTTACCCATTGAACATCGTGCTGTCTTCTTTTGATTTTTGGTACATGACAGAGTCAGCTATAGGTCTTAATACATACATACATATTCGTCACGCCTCTCTCACATTGGGGAAGCAAAAGAGGTGTGTTTGGATCGTAGCAAGTGGAAGAAAGTGGTCTCTGGAATTATTGACCTTTTCGACAATAGAGTATAAGAATTATTATGTGTTGCCATTATGTAAAATGGGATTTTAAAACGCGAATCCCGTAAGTAAATGTGCATTCGTTGGCATTCTGCCAATTCATATTTTCCACAGCAATGGGTTTCTAAGTGCCTATAACTGTTGGAACTGTTGTTTGGAAGGAATCGGTGGTAATTATCGTCGGTAACATGGGTTTTAAGATTCTACAAACACCTTTGTGACGTCATGTCACATGTCGTTACTTCTTAGGCCCAGAACATACGGTGAAACGCAACTGCAACGCAATTGAAACTGCTAGTTACTTTTGAGTTGCATCGAAGTTTCTGCTATAGACTTGTTTAGAAAACCACATACGACGCAACTAGTTTGAAACGTTTAGAGAAGTGATAGCATGAAGGCAGGATAGTCACTTAACCTACAATAAACACTAAATATAAGTATAAACCTATATACTGATACGATGTACTGATTATGTACTGATTTCCGAAAACTTCAGGACAGAAGTTATATTATTTGGTTTTCCGTTTAAGAAAGACATAAGTAAGTAAGTTATTAGCGTTTACAAAGCTTCTTTCCTCATTCTGCGTTGAATTCCGTATCTATTCTCACCATAATCAACATAAAAAAACATAATGAATTTGAACCGTCTAAAATTAGGATCTTAAAAGATGAGCCATCAAACACCATTAGTATAATATATACCATAGAATTGGTAGCACAAAATAACATACAGAAAATCGGCATGGTGTTTTTCTTCCGCGTTCATGGTGTAGCATAAACAAAATACCATAACATTTAATTATAGCATTAGGAAATGTAACACGCACTTTTATGTACCTATCGAGTTGATTTAGTTACGTCGTTAATTTGGGAGAGATAAAAAAAGAATCAAATAGTAGATTTAAAAATGTGTCGATTTATACTCGTAAGTGTCAAAATTGTTAACTAAATAAGAAATGCTTTTGATACTTGAGAAGCAATTTTAAGTTGTCGTCTACCGCGGTTGTGATTTTCATATCACAACTTTTCCGCAATGACGCTCTAACCGCTGGTGCATTAGGGCTGAAACATAAATTCACGACACGACGCGACACGACACGACGTCGTGGATTGCATCAAGGAGATTGCTGCGAGAGTTTCTAAATTCTAACGTCACGACCACAGACATCGCAGATAAAAGTAAGGTTCTTACAGTGAGCGATTAAGGCCCGCGTTCTAAGTTCGCTAAATGTGTGCTCTACAGCTACTATAGAATTATAGACAAATCCTAGATAATATCCCAGATAGTTACATCAAATCTATGATCAATGGATATTAAAACAGATGGCAGTGAGTACGTTTATTTATTTAGACTTCAGTAAGATTCCTTACTGCTTGGGTAATCGAACAGTCTGTAGTTTAGTTCATCTTGTTGACTTCTATATCTCTGAATATTTTAGTACTAAAATGATAGTTTTATGAGAATTTGGAAATACTAATATTATAAGTACCTTCGTATAATACTTGTAATAGTTGATGACTGCTTAACATTAATTGGTGTAATAATATTAACAATGTTATCTTTCATACTTTTAAGCAATTTTAGCAAATTAATAAAAGCTTTACGCAGGAGTATTGGCGCCCTAAGAACGTACTAAAGGCGCCATGGCACCTGTGTTGAAGTTTAGTTAATTTTCAAGAAATAACCCCAAAGCTAAAAAGCAACCTATAAATTTCCAATAGCTCTATCTAATTAGCAGATCTTTTGTTTTATTAGTTTCGTAGCTCATTTGTCTTGCGTTTGACAGGCGTCGACGTTTGTACGTACACATGTCACACAACTAGTAGGACAATTAGTTTTGGCACCTCATCTGATTTGGTTGTAGATATGCATTGTCAATGTGTGTTTTTAACAATTGAAATCGTAGTCTCGTTTTTGATAATGTTGAAAACATTAAATTAAAACTTTTTGATGATGGATTTTTCATTATTTAAGTAGAAAAATATACCTTCTCAATTAAGGATAAACATAATTATTATGGTTATAATATTATTGATTACATAATTAGTAAAATACATTTGTCGAATTTCTGACTCTAAAAATGTAATGTAAGTCAAAAACTTACCTACTTACATTAACCCCGTTATTTCAAAACGGGTTTTAAATATAGTTCTAGAACTAATTTAATTTTTTGACATTTTGTCTATAGCCGAAACGTCATTTATCTGAGTTTATTCTAGGAGTATATAGAAAATTCGTTTTGTAACAAGGAGTTCGTGTTTGGAATATTACTACTTAAATTAACTTTCTTTGCACTATAAAGCATAAATGCTTTAAATAGAGACAATTTTTGTTATACATATTTAAGTATAAGGTACAGTGGGCGAATAAGGCCCGCCGTTTTGCAAGGCCCAAGCTCAAAAAACCCGTTAAAATATATTTAATCTGCACCGCCTTCCTAGCACATGTAAAATGGACCAATATAAACGCAGGAACGCAAGAGTCGATCGCGAGCGGACGCCATTTTTTCAGTGAGAGCCGTTCCTTTACGGATTTCGGACACGGCCAATGCATTCCTTAAATTTCGCTGCCTTAAATCGTAATCTTTTACTTATTTATGCCATTATTTGTAGGTGGACTTCTATTTTGTGTGTTTATTTAATGTTCATTCTATTGATTTCTAAGTAGACAGGTCTGATTTTATTTTCATTTAGTGAAAAAATGGTAGATGTGGGTAGCTAGGCCCAAAACGTTTAGGGTGGCCCAACATAGTTGATGATTGGGCCTTACTATACCGTATTGGGCTGTGTATAACCCAATCGAAGTCTTATAAAGCCCTTTAGTTTTTTATAAATTTAGTTTTGTCTAATTTGATGTAGGTACTACAAAAAAAAAATACAAATAATTAGTTAAACATACCATTCAAAACAATGTATTACTTTAATGCCATAAAAATGTCTTCTCCGATGAAATTACGGGAACTTTGGACAGAAAAATAATTCTTCATAAGATTTCGTTTTAAATTTAACACATACCTATAACCCATCTTCAAATAAAACTGCATCAAATAACCATGCATTTTTACTTTGATGTTTTTTTTACAGGGCCTTGCAACATGCAATCAGGGCCGTGTATACCAAATACGTGTAATAAGGCCCAATGTATGAAAATTTTAACATCAAAATCATTGTCATTGGGAACTTAATTCTGACCTAAACAAAAATATATTTACTTAAAACAGTAATATTTTTACACGAAATACAAAGAAAACAATTTACGGGTTCTTTTCTAACATGATGTAAAACTGTAAATTTCTGTGTAAATATTGATGATTTTAATTCATTCTTGCTGTTATCAAAATCCAGGAATGTGATGCTTTTCATATTTATACAACTTAGAAGTATTTAATTGTAACTTTTACAGCAAATTATTTGAAAACAACACGGGCCTTATTATCAACCCCATTTTTAGTAAGGCCCAAAATCGATGTTTTTTAAAATGGCTAAAATACTATCTCGATGTGGTTAATATTTCAAAAACTGTTTTTATATTGATTCTCAAATAATCGTAGTATTCATTACATGCAGTTTCTTCCGTAATGATGGTATATTTAAGATTTTATTTCAATTTGAAACTAGGTGGGCCTTATTAGACCACTGTACCTTATAACAAAAATTGTTTTTACCCATCAAACCACTAAAACAGTTAAACGTTTGAAAGCGAGTTCTAAAACTGTGTAATCCTTTCATAATCTCACAAACGGGCCGTGGGATGGAATGAATAACTGAATTTTATAACTGGACGCGACGTTGTATTTTTAGAGCCAACCGTCTCTTACTGCAACGTTAAACATTGAATGGAATTTCCTTAATGCATTTTACATGTGACAACTTTTACATATATATTTGTTACGCCACTTTCATATCGAGGTAGGTAGGGATCACTTCATTCCACTTCGTTCCAATTACTATTAGTTTTATTTTTTATAACTGTTGAAATAAGGTTGTATTCTATTAAGTTCATAATCTTATTAAGCGCCACCTATTATTGGTTTGAAGTATTAATATTCTCCTTCTGTTGTTTTTTTGGTTCTAGAAGATGTCCGATTTACTTTATTTTAGAGAATAAAAGCAAGTTATATTTACAATGATTTATTATTTATTTTAACCATTTCAACAATAACATTATACTATTACCAAATCAAAGCTCTGGCAGAGGATACGCCTAAATGGCGAATGCTCCACCGACAAGAGTCTAACTCTTAAATGAAATGGTGATGATGATCATAATAACCAAATAGTTGCCGTTAGACGGTCATAGAGATAGGTCGACTTAAAAGGAGATGGCGCGATGATTTAGATGCATACAAGGCAAGCTAGCCAGAAGTTGTCGGGGATTGTGAAAGATGTAAGGGTGTAAGAAAGGAATTTGCTCAGCTATGGTAATAGGTTAAGAAAAAAGAACTTTATGTAGGTAATAGGTATTAAAAGTGTAAATAGAAGCTATCTAGAACACTGACTTTATTCATAAAATAAACCCACGAATAAACAATTAGATACATCAATAACGGTGTTTCACTGGTAGCCCGCAAGTTGTTTATTTTATGAATAATAATTTTATAAACGTTGGAAAACGTTGATCTTGTCCTACGACTAGGGATTTATATAAAAAAAACATCGTTAACATTTAAAACACTTATCTAGAACTTAAATCTTTCATTTAAATTAAATAAAAAGTACTTTAAGCTTTAGAAATGCGATAAATTCTTCTTCATTGTTATTTGAAAATAGTTTAATTGGATCGTTTTATCTTTTTAAAATGTAGAGACTGTGAATTCCTTAGATACTAAAGATTGGTCAGTGTAGTGTTTGCTTCTGTCTAGATAGGTTGTGATTACGTTTCTAGTGCTTCTAGTGTAGTTTAGTGTCGGTATGTGTATTTTTATCTATATTTTTTGTGCTTAAATGTGATTTAAATTATTTATTGCTAGAGTAGAGCTCTGTGTTGTGGTTGTTATTTTGTGTTGTTAACCAATTTTAAACTAAAAAGAACCAAATCTGAAAAAAGGAGGTTCTCATTTTAATCGACTTTTTTATTAATTTGTTTTGTTGCTATTACTAAAGGGTTTTTTAGTATAGGCAAAGAGGGTTGTTAAAAAAGTGAGATACGAAAATTTCATGGTGGAAATGTGTTCATGGCAGTATTTACATAGTAACTATTAAGTAATCTGTGGCAGTATGTACGCTGACTAACGTGTGCTTACGTGTTATCTGCTAGAAATTAAATTACAATGTTAATTGTAATTGTCAATCGTACAGAAAAAAACATATCTAACTCAGTATATAAATATCTAAAAAAATAATATGTAATAATAAAAAATATTTTATTTTGATATTTAAAGTAAAGTAAAAATAACCCATTAATATAATATTTCAAACTGTGTTTTACCATTTTAATTTTGCAATAATCATGTAATTTTATTCGCACAAACCACCTGTCAGTTTGAGTTAAGATGACAGGTGTCGCCGGCGACTTGTCACGCATTTTTCATTACGTTTTCACACGGATTCGTTTGTCACATGTTTGACTCCATTTTGACTCCCACGTCACACACCGTGACACTTTAATTTAAAGGTTAAGTGATGGTCGTGTATTTTGAAAATACAGTTTTTTTTTTTAATTTAAGTTAGTTTTAATTATTTTAAATTTAGTTTTTGAAGCTCAAATTAGCACAATTGAAATTTAAAATTAGAATACAAAATTTTTACTTTTAGTCATAAGTTCACAAAACATAATGCAAAATGTAATAAGAAGAGCTACGAAATAGCTACGACGTTGCTACGGCGTAGCAAACTGACCCTGAAAATCGTAGAGCTCTAAAACTTTTATCTAATTTTGTCTCTTACTTTCCTATATTTAAGAGTCAGGCTCTTGTCGCTGGTGTAAACGCCATCTTTAACTTTCTTTTGCCGACAATTTGACTTCTTGATTCGTCATGACTTCTTCCTTTCGACAGTGACTTTCCTGTTTAATAAAAAAGAGAAACCAATGATTAAATACATATTAATTAAATTAATAAACAAAACACTATCAAACCAGAGCGGATTCACATCTGTCATGCGTCAAAGTCATTCGAATCTCAAATTTTGACGTTAGACGTCAGTTTTTCACTTCGCATGCGCGTTATCGTCTCCTTGAAACGAAGGACGTTGAAGTTCAAGGTTATAAAACGTATGTTGCTGGTGATGAGCAATAGAACGTTAATGTAACGAGTAAAAATAAAATTGATATTTTTTTTTGTTTACGATACTGACTGGTGAGTCATGCATCTATTAGCTTCAGATTTTAAATTTGGAATACCTTTTGTACATGAATTCAGATTTATACTTAACATGAAGTTATACGTCTTTCCCATTGGGGTAGGCAGGCAGATACCACTTCCCTCCACTTGCTAAGACACAATTCCTTCGCTTCACTCCCATCAGTCGCTTCAGCTTTATAAGTTTATTAAATAATTGTAGTATTAAAAAGGTAGGCATTGCGGTTCTTCATTCTGATGTGACTTTGAGATTTTAAAGTGATTTTAAACGAGAATTCCTAGGCAGCATTGGCTCCAGCATGTGAACAAATGTTGGCCCAATAATACTTACCTATTGTTTGTACAATATATTCAAAATAAAAAAAACATAACAGCCATCGTAACATCTCATCCCTAATCAATGAAATCCCGGTGAATCTCGGAAACCTTGTGCTCAATGTCGAGGCCGAGGCCGCCTCAAGGCTGACCTTGCCTCGAGGCCGAACTTCGACCTCGTGGCCTCGACTCAAGGCCAGACCTTGGGAGGACGCAGGGACTTATTTCAGGATGTTGCGAGTGTTGCGATCCCTTACTATTGGTATTTTAATCGATGGGAAAAAAGGGGAGGTTCTTAAATGATCGTTGTCTAAAAGAAAACTTTATAGCTTACTTGATCATGTTATTTAATTATCAGCCCTTTTTACGTCCCCACTACAGGGGCACGAGCCTACTTTCATTCTAAAGTGGTTAGGCCATGGCTGGCCTAATGACTGATGAATATGGATGAAGCAAAAGAAGTGTATATGGATCGTAGCAAGTGGGGGGAAGTAGACTCTCACTACGTCGACGGGAAAGAGATTTGACAGATATGTATTTATGTAAAAATCTGCTGTATTCCGTAGAACTACGAGTATATTTTTTGCGATATCAAAAATACGTAATTTTTTCAATGTTTCCTTATGGTATCTACACACCAAAGCCGCCGGCTTTTTTGACAGCTGTCATTCGTATGACGTAAAGCCGCCGGCCTAGCCCGGCGTCATGCCGGCGGCTTTGGTGTGTAGATAGCATTAAAAACTCCCCAAGTAAGATAATGTGAAAAAACTGAAAATGTATCATTTTCTATCGAGTTTAATTCCAATGGTAACGTTTAAACGTATTACAGGAAAGTTAGATAAAGAAGAAAGATGTTGGAAAAGGAAAACAGTTTCCTTGAACTTTAGACCTTTTACGGCTTTACTTTTTTGTAGCAGTTTTATTTAGAAATATTTATCATGAGCTTTGTAATATTAAGGGCCCGTTAATAGTGATATTTACAGATAAAATTTATCTGACAGATATACCTGTCTCTGTCTAAAACGTCACGTTTTATGAAATAGACATTGGTTTATCTGCCAGTTAAATTTTATCAGTAGGTTGTGATACGGGCACTTAAATGGCTAAAATGCACGTTCTAGTAATTATAATAAAGTTATTTTTAAAATCTGTAAAAACCTGTGGAGTGAAATGATTGAGTATTGAATATTGTGAACGTAATATATCAATTAAAATTATATACCTACTAAAGATAAAATTATATACCCGTTTCGCCTTTTTCTTCTTCTTCTTCTTATTTAAGAGGTAAGCTCTTGTCGGTGGAGCCTCTTCCATCCCTCCCTATTTTCTGCCTTCTTTTTAACATCTTGATACGACATGACACCCGCCTTTTCCTTCACCTGTTCTAGGAACGTCCGTCTGGGTCTTCCTCTCTTCCTTTTCCCTTCAATTTTTCCTTCTATGATGTTTTTTATGAAGGAATCATGTCGTATCAAATGTCCTAGCATCTTTCCTCTTCTGTTCTCAATAGATTTAAGTAAACTTCTCTTTTCTCCCACAATCTGTAATACCTCCTCATTTCTCTTCTTTTCAGTCCAACTTATCCTCTCCATTCTTCGCCAACACCACATCTCAAATGCCTCCAGTCTTTCTCTATCCTTTTTATTCATTGTCCACGTTTCGCTGCCATATAGAGCGATACGTTTATTTAACTGACAGATAAACCTACGTCTATTTCATAAAACATGACATTTTAGGCGGAGACAGGTATAAAATATCTGTCAGATAAATTTTATCTGTAAATATCACTATTAACGGGCCCTTAATATTACAAAGATCATGATAAATATTTCTACGTCTATTTCATAAAACATGACGTTTATAGATAGAGACAGGAACAAAACACCTGTCAGATAAATTTTATCTATAGATGATGAAACAGGGTCCTTAATCTCGGATCCAGTTAAACGGCGGTTAAATAAATAAATATTTTGAGACATTGCAAACACGGTCACCTGACCCCAAACTAGGCAAATCCTGTACTATGGGTATCAGGGACTGATAAGCATACATATACGTATATAGATAGATATATAACACCCAGACACGGAACAAACATTTTATGCTCATCACATAAATGTTTGTAACCGGCGGGGATCGAACCCGCGACCCGTGCGTAGGAAGCAGACGCACTACCGACTACGCTAACAGGCCTGTCATTTTTCATTGATTTCAGTATCAGAGCATTTTATAAGAAGCTGTTCACACTAAAGTCAGATTCTGTATTTTTTAACTCTCATTAAAAATATCCAGTAATAAATCGGACCCGACTTGCTTCAACAAACACGTTGTTAACTAATTGGGACTGCTCTACAAACTTTATCACTAAACACCATTAACAAACAGTTTTCCCGACTAAAATCTTGTCAATTATTCCTGTCCTGCCACAATAGTTGGTGGCTTAGTGCCAAATCACACCTGTCCGGACTCATCTTGAGTAAATACTTCGATATTATAGTCCAGTCACTATGGAAAATAGAACTATGGATAATAGAAAATATAGAACTCTGAAAATTTCAATCTTTTAAACTTCTTTTTTTTTGGTTTGTTCATTCAGGACAGGCAAGGGTCAGAGACCATACAGCCTGCTGATTTTTACATGTTAAACACCACGATTTACATATTATGTCTTTTTTTTTTTAAAGAATCTCTGTCATTACTTGTTACAGAAAAGACCTTTATCCGTTTATTACAAAACGAGTTTTATTTATAGTTCTAGAATAAACTCAGATAAATGACGTTTCAGTTATAGACAAAATGTCAAAAAATGACGTTAGTCTTAGGACTATCTTTAAAACTCGTTTTGTTATAAAGGGGTTAGAGTTCTATCCGACAAACATCGTGTCATCTTTTTTCTGATTTTTGACAATGACAGTGATAGCTATAGGTTTATTGGAGCGTAAATAATTGCTCATTAATATTCTAACATAATTACCTGTAGTATACATAGTACTAAATAATAATATTGCTTGTATGTAACATAATAAATTAGATTAATATTCCGTGCTGTTGTAAAGGATCGTATTATAATGGCGTCTTGGCATCGTATTGTACGAAATTGTACTTTATTAATAGTTACCGATGTACTTTGTCATAGAGGTGTAATTATGAAGGAGTGGGTTCGATTAATCAGTTTAGTTGCTTGGGGTAGTGTTGTTGAACTGTCGATAAGATGAGTATCGATGCAGAGTTTGAAAAAAAAAGCAATATGGTATGTACCTACCTATCCATAGCTCAAATTGATATTGCTGGCAACAGTACCAACTATATTGAATTTGAATATAATGAAAAAAAAAACTCTGGATAGTCACCTCCTTATCAGTTTATCTTGTCTAAGTACCTAATCATAAAAAGATGGTATATGTGTAAATTATAATCATAATACTTTTTATATTATACGACATGATAGTTAACCTGTCACATACCACTACTGGGAAAATGCCTTCTCTTATTTCTCACAATAGATCAGGTCTATTGTGCCTCAGAATTCGCCACTCTCCAATGAATACATCCAGTTTACCTCTTCGTATTTTCTTCCTTTAATTTTTATGATACAAACTAATTTCCTTTCTACCCAACGCAACAACCCAAAAACTTCCAGAAATATTCTAATCAAAACAATTTCAATTCGAAGCGAAAATAAAAAAGGTTTTTATTAAACACAGTTGAATGCTCCCGTTTATTTTTATTTAAAATTTCACACGTCGGCGAAAGTGCTATAAGTGTCTGAGAGATGGATACCAATTGCTGGGTAAATGTGGTTTCATGCTTTTGAAAAAAGTTTCACTCAGTACATTCATTCATTTGTTTTAGAGCCAGGCTTTGGTCGTGTCGGTGTAGTAATCGCCATCTTTGTCTTTTTTCTGCCAATAGCGTGACTTCTTGATACGTGTCCTGGCCGTGTCAGAGAAAAAATATCATTCCATACATTTTCTATGGATTCGTTCATACACGTTGTCATGACGACGTATTGTTTTCCCTCCTGATGGGCCACGGCCCAGACACGTCCTGGGCACGGCCAGGATCTGTGTAGATAGACCTTGAAAATGAAAAAAGTTTCAGTCAGTATATTCATTCATTTGTTTTAGAGCCAGGCTCTTGTCGGTGGAGTAATCGCCATCTTTGTCTTTCTTCTGCTAATAATGTGACTGCTTGATACGAACACGATGTCAACTTTTTCTTTCATTTGAGCGAAGTAGGTACGTACATTTTGGTCTTCCTCTTCATCTCTTGCCCTCAACTTTTCCTTCAACATTAATTGAAAATTCCAGTTAAATCTTATATAATATAAAAGGAAGTCGTGTTAGTTATACATCTTATAATTCAAGAACGGTTAAACCTCGGTCGCTGAAAAGCAGGGACGTAGCTAAGGACCAGAAGCAGGACATAAGATATCCCATTTTAATTTGCCTCAAGGCGGAATAAAGTTCGCCCGATCAGCTAGTAGTGCATAAAATCATGTTTTCAAACCAAAATTTAAGTGATTATAAAGTATTTTATTCGATTGGTGTTTATTTAGTGATCGTAAATAGAAATGGGCAGACTATAAACGTTGAGATGAAACGTTTATGAATCGAAATCGTAAATTTTAGTTATGTTTGTGGGTCGCTTTGAGTTTCTCGATAGAAGTCGACCTATTGAGTAACGCCTGTAACTTAGTACGCAGATGATTGGTAATAAGGTTTTTTTATTACCCTATTTCGTCCCATTGCTGGGCAAAACCCTTTCTTTGCTTCTCCAAATATTCCTGTTATTGACTGTTTCCCACCAATTTTCCCTAATACGGTTTATGATGTAAAAACTTATGACTTTATTTAGCCTGTGTCTGCGAAACTGACTAAGTTCTAGAAAATGGGTCAATATTTTCGTACAGAAAAGGCTTTTAAAGTTCTATCCGACAAACATCGTGCGGTCTTGTTCTGATTTTTGACAAAGACAGTGACAGCTATAGGTTTAATGGCATTCTGACCCAAGTTTCATAGAGAAAATTATTTGGTTTTAGGGTGCCCTTCCACCAGGGATGTTCTATGTAGCTAAGCTACGAAGCTGCGCTACGAAACTATGTGACCCTTCTTTTCCACCAATGCTAAGCTATGTAGCTGTGTGGGGAAGTTGCGCTACGAAGATGCGCATCTCGAGCTATGCTACGTATCGATAGTAGGGAAGCGACACGCATCCATAGCACGCATCCTTCCAAATAAAAATCATAGCTTAACTCCATAGCACGCATCCATAGCACACATCTATAGCACGCATCCTTCCATACAAAAAACATAGCTTAGCTGAATCCGTTTCCACCGGTGCTAAGCTATGTAGCTGTGCGAGGAAGTTGCGCTACGAAGATGCGCATCTCGGGCTATGCTACGTATCGATAGTACAAAAAACATAGCTTAGCTGTATCCGTTTCCACCGGTGCTATGCTATGTGCACCAATTAATATGATTGGTGGATTTGAGACGCATCCATAGCAAAGTAGCATAGCACATCTCTGGTGGAAAGGTACCCTTATGGTTGGTCACAGTAATGTTAATCTCCAGTGGAAATCAAACCCACGACCTATGACATAGCACATGGTCACTGCCAACCACGCAAACTAGCCAATCAAGATTGTACCTATCATATGACAGGACGTATGACTGACTTGCGGTAGCTTAAGATCATTATAAAAGACATAAGAATAGCTTTTATTGAGATATTGGAATTTTGATTAGCGGATGTTGGCTTTTCTTTTTTTATAACTCATTGTTATTGAGATTTTTGATGTTGCTATGTGACGTTTCTAATCCGTGGGTAGATTAGAAAGCGTGATGAATCAAGGTGATGAAAATAAGCTTACAATTCGATAAAAATCATTATCGAAACCACTGAAATGTTTAACTCAACTAAATTCTTATGCTATCTACACACCAAAGCCGCCGGCTTTTTTGACAGCTGCCATTCGTATGACGCAAAGCCGCCGACCTAGCCCGGCGGCATGCCGGCGGCTTTAGTGTGTAGATAGCATTACTAAACCTTTAAGTAGGTAAATACGATAACATGAAAATTATGACGTTGACAGGCATTCAATTAAAAAGTTGATTAGGTTATGTTTTTTTAATATTTTACAATTCTCACTTTATGTATATCGTGCATTCGTGCAACAGGTTCTTATCTGAAAACAATATTTTATCGAGAGCACTAGCGCAATACCCGATCCGCGAAGTGTGACAAAGTTCATTATGAATATCCACTGCCATGGAGGTCCCAATATCGTTCCCACTCTTTACCGCTTGTACGTCATCACTGGAAGTACCTATGATTCACCTATTTCCTACAAAAAGTGCAATGACCTCTCGGTCATCTGTGACACCCTAATCTGTCACCAAATGGAATAAACAAATGATATTGGAATATAGCCAAACCCACAATACTTTGACGATAAAGTGAGATTTCGTTATTGTATTAAAAATTAAAACATGGTGAGATGTCAGTATGAGCTTTTCTCGTATTTAGTGACATGTTTTGACTGAATTTCTGTTACGTTGTGAAATTAGTGAAAACATGAAATATTAATGGTGTTTTTAAACTGACAATCGAAATTATATAGACTTATACTTTTAAAGGTGGGTCCACACCGCTCACACCGCTCAGTTTGACGTTTGTGAAGAAACCGTTCGTAAACCACTGATCATTTATTAACTAACTGAATAATATGATTTTCATTTTAAGCTTAAACTAAATTGACTAACGCCCGTTATTAATAACCTATCCTGATCCGTTTTTTACCAAATCGAGATTGAAAAAACAAAACACAATTGTGTTCTTGACATGTTTTTGGTACACAAGTGACAATTGTGTTTTGTTTTTTCAATCTCGATTTGGTAAAAACGGATCAGGATAGGTTATTAATAACGGGCGTTACTTAAGCCCTAGAAACAAAACACATACCTAATATACCTATTATCTTCCTTCAAAGCGCGGCCGTTTTTCAAAAATGGGACCGCGATAGGCTATTCAATATTTATTGTACACGTACGTGAGCGTCCTAAAACTAAATATTAGGTACCTAACTATTCCCCAACATTATGTGAAATACTGTGTGAAATACGTTTTTTTACTCATAGGTAGTAAAACGTCCGATTTTGGCAGTTGATTGTAATTTTTATGCAACTAATATGCGCTCAAAGAAAAACGTTTTTAAAAAACCCAACACAAGAAAAGTGTGATGTTAATTTTATTAAAATGCAATTCGTGTTACTTGAAAACGTAACATTTTATCCAAGAATTTAAATCTGAAACAGCTGTTGTAAGAGTAACAAATGGGTATCGCCCGACGTTTTATATCTTTGCTGCAAAGATAATGTTCTAATTGAGTTATTGATATGTAAACAATGCTATTGTCGGTTTTAGAGTATTTCTGGGTAGTTACACTTGTTAGATAACTCAAATATATCCCAACATTTTAAATGAACGCCTGTTAACGTCATAATTTTAATTTCATTTATATTTAATCGAGTTATATTAGGTAGATTTAGTAGTTTTGACTGTGATTTTAAACGAAAGAATATCCAGGCTTCTCACTTCTCGTAAAGGCGTAGGTATCTAAATCAAAACGGAGTGTTGTAGACTGGCATACCGCTCCTGTAACAAATACGGCTTTCCTGTACTAAACACTATAAAGTTACAGCTACTCTAAATAAGAAGCACTTTTATACGACTTGGAACATTAATACGAAAGCAATAACATCTACGTAATCGTCTTTTTAAGCGAGATTTTATAATAAACATGTCAAAACCCATCGGTTAACCATTTTTCATTTCATTAATTAGCTATGAACACTTTTAGATCCACGTCAGAAGTGTATTTAACAAATCTACGCATAAAATTCGTAATTTAGCTTCCCGCTGAAGCTTAAAAGTTCACTGAAATTTTTACTACTAGCTCTATCTATCGGCGAGTAGCTGAATCAACAAAGAAGTCATAATTTGTGCTACTATCGCCACCTGTGTACTACAGCTGGAACTAAATTGAATGTTTATCCAAGATCTAACCCTCGTGTTGCTGAAACGGCTCAATCATCTGCGTCCGCGCAGACGTTCAGATATATTTACGTTTTGGAACCAACGTGAACTTGGACGTCCGAAAATAGTTTAGTTTGACATATGAGCGGTGGAAACATGTAGTCTTTATTTTGAATATCGCTGGCGATTTTTATTCTCATGTAAAAGACCAGACGCGTTAAATAATTCCAACATGGATTCAGGGTAAATATTTGTGAAAGCTGCACGTTTGCTCGTGGTTTGTGAGATGCGAGCTTTTTGCAAATGTTTTGATCCGCCATAACCTCTGGGTTTTGATATTTCTGCTAATCATTTTGCCTGGAGTTTTTCATGTCTTTCAGCAATGTTTTGTAAGTTCCAGCATGAGCATTTGGGATTTATTTTGAATTCCTGCTATTTCTGTCTCTGACAACCTTACAAATAAAAACAAACAATATGATGAAGCCCTATTTTCTTCTATTTCGCATAATTAAGCATAAGTAGCTCATAAATATATCAAATGATTGAACATAAATCTATCTATCTATCTCATAATATTGATAGTTTGACTTTCAAGGCAAGATCATAAGCACACTAAGTAGTAGAATAGATGATACATAGATACAGAGTTAAATCAAAATTCACACGTCTTTCTGATCCATATTCCATATGGGCTATAGGTACTTAATTTTTGGAAGATTATAAACTCTAGCACTTGTGTCTATGTAATCTAACTTCCTATAAATCTTCTCTCATCAGCCATAATAAGATGTTCACTATGGTCAGAAGTCTCATACAAAGTTTTCTACATATCTCAGTAAGCAATTTTGTCATGTAATTATGCTTACATTCGTGGCTTTTTATTACAGAGGCAGTAGCAGTAGGCTGGGTGAGGCGCGCGACCCCCGCTGGTACATCGATTCTACCTACGCGTCATCACTCAAAGTCTCCCTCCGGCTACCCACCAGACAGTTCTTAGAAGGTTAGTCTTGAAATGTTTTATAGGTACTATTGAAGAAGTACCCTTTTAAAGAAAAAACAGTATCTGCCTGGAAGACAATTCAGATCATTTAGGTACGCTCGTTTCAGAATTACTAGGCTGCGAGTGCTTTAGTATATTAATTGATCACAAAAGCAAACCTCACAGCCAAACCCAGAGTTAGTGATCAGAATCTCTAGGTATCCTACCCTAAAATGAAGACGTACAGACCACTATTATGGGATCCCTGAATCTGAAGAATCTTTACGATTTGCAGATTTCTACCAACCCTGGTTTTTGCAGCAAGATCTTAGGCGATACATAATGGGTATGTTGGTTTGGACCACCCAAATCCGAATCAATGTTTTTGTCAAAGAACACAAGACATCTTTGATATTCCCATATAAGTGATTCATTTGTGATGTCCATGTATTGTCCAAATACACTGTTATTGTTTTATGTCCCGCTTGCAGTTCATGTTTGTTATCACGAAGTTATTGTGTGCATATTCGACATTTTAAATTTTAAACGAACAGCGCCATCTGTGTGCGAAAGGTGGAACTCGAACGAATAGATCGAGTCAACACATAGCTGTGGTAAATTTGCAGCATCACACGCTTTAGTGTTTCTGCTACACGCCGCTAGATGGCGGAAGTAGCGCGTAGAGCTTTTGTATCAAAGAAAGCTTTTGACTATTACAGAAAAATAATTAACTAAATTAGATTATTTTTACTTTACTCTACAATCAACAATTATTATTAGAAAATAACGTTTTTAAAATAAGCATCAGAAACGTTTGTGATATTTTTATAAAGATTTAAAAATAAGATCATCAAAACACGGATCACACTTTTAACGCACTTACAACTATATGTGACGCAAACTAAACTAATGTTTTATGGTAGCAGGTGCGTGGAATCCGCGAATATTATATATTACAGCAACGAAATGTATGCGTATGCGCATGTCCAGCCAAACTAATTCATTGAGACGCCAAATTCTTGTCTGGAGATTCTGGAATTTTGTTTTGATTATAGAATGCTAGCCGTTGACAACTTTGGTTGAGATTGAGACTTATGTAGTATGTACACTTATAGAAACTAAGTTTTAAGTAAACTCTTGCCGGTTTAAAGGTGATTTTTATTTGTTTATAAAACTTTCGAAGTTTTGTACTATAAGTACTTATTTCGAGATTTTTTAGGGTAAAATATGCATATTATAGCCAAAATCCTAGGATTGGAAAGTACCTATTTACGTTTTGTCCATAGTCAAATCATCAAACTAAACGAACTAACGTCGAACTATTTTTAAAACTCGTTTTGTATTATGGGGGGGATACAGAATTTAGTTTATCACATTAGTCAATACATTTAAAGAAGGCGAAAACCAAACAAAATGCTTTCACATATTTTCTAAAACTCTACACAGTAGTGTAAATGTATGTTGTTACACGCAATTTACACAGCCACTTCCTTTACACATAAAATAATCTAAAACACTGAATGACGTTCCATCTCTTTGAAGTTAACGCAAAAAGTAATATAAATTCTGCAATATGACGGCTTTACCCCTAATTATCGGCTTCACTTTCGTATTTTGTGGGTAACACTTTTAGATAATAGTTTTGAAGTATGTGAGGAATTTCTTCGGAGAATTAGGTAGGTAGGTATTAGTTATAGCATCAATGTCTATTTTTAAAAATAGAATGATGTTTAGAATTGATGATCAATTGCACAAAAAAGCTTTCATCACTATCATCATCATCAGCCCTTTCAACGTCCCCACTACAGGGGCGCGAGAATAAATTAAAATAACTATAAAATAATTAAACATCCGGACGACGGACGACGCAGTGTGGGAAGGCCTCCAACAACGTGGACTGACGACTTGGTTCAAGTCGCTGGAAATCGTTGGATGCGGGCAGCGCAAGACCGGTCGGTGTGGAGATCCTTGGGTGAGGCTTTTGTCCAGCAGTGGACGTCCATAAGCTGACATGATGATGATGAATTGAACATCTTTCCGATTTTCAACAACATAGTGAGGTAATTTTCTAAATATTTTTATGATCTAGTTACTAAGCGTGACTTATTCCGTCTAGACTGTGCGTAAAATAAAATATATTGTTTCTAAAGCCTAACGAGATATAATAAAGAGTTTTAAATAGATAATTCTTTTAGCTAAGATTAATGTTAACTACTTTTACACACTAGCTGAGTCACTAGGTACTTATTCAGTAATCCGTGTTAGCGGTTTTTATATGAAAACATACATATAATTATAATATTTATGTATGTGTATCTATCGAATATATATGTGTAGGTTTTTACTTATATGTTTATTGTTTAGTGTAGGTTTTAGTGGCTATCCTGCCTTCATGCTATCACTTCTCTCTCTGTGGGGTCTGTAGGAAGAAATTTCTTTTAGAAATATGCTGTACCTTTTGTATAACTTCTGTCTCTATGTACTATCATCTTACAATAAACTGTTAAATAAATAAAAAATACATACCTATCTGTGACGCACCCCTCTTTTCCATTGTGGTAGACAGAGAACACTTCCCTTCCCTTGCTACGATTCACTCTTCTTTCCATTCATCCACATTAATCAGTCTCATACCTACTTACATGCACGTAAAGTACTTCTTATATGAAAAAAAAACGAAAAAGTTTTCGCAATTCAAACGAAACGTCAAAC
The DNA here is from genome assembly GCA_947563765.1 of Anarsia innoxiella. Lineage (NCBI taxonomy): Eukaryota > Metazoa > Arthropoda > Insecta > Lepidoptera > Gelechiidae > Anarsia > Anarsia innoxiella. The sequence continues at coordinate 1,516,907 of OX387415.1, forward strand.
CTCGTCGGCAATTCTAAAGATAATGTGTATTTAAATCAGCTACTTAGTAACAAAAACAAATCCTTTATATTTGAATAAAATTATTAGTTTTAACTCTCTTAACTCGCTAGCGCCACTTAGCGACGGCCAACCGCTAAATAATCGTTTCTTATAATAGACTAGGCGTTTAATATAGATACAAGCTCTGAAACTTCTGGTTTCAGAAAAGGATATTAAAGTTAACTATCCATTAAAATTCGTAGCAAGTGGAGAGAAGTGGTCTCTGCCTACCCCGATGGGATAGAGGTGGGACAGATTATAGTATGTATTAATGTAACTCGTACCGTCTCTTTTTGATTCATACTCAAAATTAGGTTCAAAATTGTCTTTCCTGTTCCTGATGATTAAGGATACTGGAGCAGCCAATCCTCAAAATGTTTATACAGGCCAAAACTACATCGGGCACAGATTATGCGGATATGCATTTAGTTTAGAAACTAGCTCCCAGTGTCCTTAACTTTCGGGAACAGGAGAGACATTTTTTGTTTTTTTATGTCTGTATGACCCTTTTAGAGATTTAACATCTAGCGCTTTCAGCAACTGATGGAATGACGTACACACAATACAACAATTAATATAAACACATTACAAATATAAAAAACAACTATTTTAATATACCGATTACTTTGACGACCTTTTCAGAAACTGATTAAATAACGCGCAATATTTTTTAAAACTCAATCTTTCTATGAATAGATTCGTCAATAATATAACGTAGCTGAAAAATATAAGCGCGTTTCCTGAATAATGATCATAAATTCATAACTACGACGATTTGGCGCCAAAGACTTAATTAACTTTAAAAACACAAGCTCTATTCCGAGCGTCATCAATTTAGACGGAATTACATTTTAGATACACCCTACTTTTACGTCATATAGCGCAATAAAATGTCCACTCAGATTTGGCAGTCATTCAGATTGTTTGAAAAACTAGATTCCCAAAGTGTCCCAGATGTGAGTCATTTTAAGGCGGTGGTACACGTGCTGGTTTTGTATCACGTAATTTTGATTGATAAAATGATACTTACCTTTCGATTAACTTAGCGTTTTTGGGTTCGCGTTTAACAGTACTTAGGTTATACCTCTACTGGGCAAGTAACTAATTTAAATACTTAAACAAAAACTTTGATTATATTTTATTTTGTTTCGCCTCATCATCAATATCCAACATTATTAGGTTTGTAGTACATTTTCATCGATTTTTTATCTTGAGCATGTGAACGACGTTCATATTAATAATTAATTGTCGTTTGCTAAAAAACCGAACCGATACTCGAAAAGTGCGAACTAGGCCTTACAGACTTCTTAAATCGTCTATATGCCTTAGACCCAGAACAAACGGTGAAACGCAACTGCAATGCAACTAAAACTGCTAGTTACTTTTGAGTTGCAACTGCAACGCAGTTGTGTGTTGTTTTCTAAGGAAGTCTATAGCAGAAACTTCGATGCAACTCAAAAGTTTCAGTTGCGTTGCAGTTGCGTTTCACCGTGTGTTTTGGCGCTTATCCCTTCAGAATATTATCATCTCTCCACAACATTATTTTATTAACAATATCACGCGTCTTCTCGCCAAACCTTTGTCATTTGTCTATTCATTTGGCCACAGACGAAGCGACTATTTATCATTCTGTAGTGTGATGTATTTACCGATTTATGTGAGAATCGGTACAAAGAGAACATTTAGTTTTGTGTTAAAAGATTAACAGATTACTGAATAGTTTTGATAAATGGCGCTGGTGTGGTTTGTCTAGAGGAAAGAATTGGCATTGTTTCGCATCAACGGAATAAGTTAATTTAAAATACTGACAGATATATTCGAATATTTTTAAATAATTCGTTTCATCAGCCATTTTTTTTTGGAGAAATCGGTGTAGTTTTATTAACAGCCTCCTTGGCTGTAGCTTGTTTTGGAATGTGAGAAAGTCTTTCAAAAAATAACGTTTATAAGAACTTTAAATAAACCTTATTTATTGCAAGTTTATGTATGAAATATTACAATAAAACGAAAATAATATAATGGTATTAATTTTTTTTGCCTATTTATAGTCCTACTGCTGGGCATAAGCCTCTCCCATGCCTCTCCAAACACTCCTGTTACTAGCTGCTTCCCACCACCATTAAATAGCTTTTGACGATCCATTAATATTTATTTTTTTGTAAATATTTGCTGGGCTTTGGGACCCTTGGGGACACTTTGACCTTTGCCCAGCAGTGGGATCTTAGTGTCTATTCAAAAATACTTTAGCCATCGATTAATCTCAAACATTTAATCAGCTTAAAAAGTATGCCTTTTCACCTAATAAGACGTTCAGTAAATCTCATGACGTTAATATACGGTCATTTGAGTCGCGATGTGTGATCTGCTACATTTGGCAACTCCGGCGCAATATCTCAAGATTTACAAAATGGCGCGCCGTATGTAAACATCGATTAATAACGTTGATTGCGATTTTGTGATATTTCTGTAAGGCAGGGAAGTATCCAGGATACATATTTAGTTATTAGATAGATGTTTTACAAAACTACTTAGTTTTTACCATTTAAATTAAGACTTATATAAAAAAATACGGTTTAGCTATGTTACATTCGTGTATCCTACTAATTTTATACATGTCAATGTTTGTGCCGATGGATGAATGGATGTTTGTTACTCTTTCACATGAAAACGACTGAACGGATTTTGATGAAACTTTGCAATATTGTAGCTTACACATCACTATAACACTTATGCTATATTATTTTGAGATATTATGTTTTTTTCCCAAAATATGACGACAATTGCGTACGAAGTCGCGTGTAGCCTCTAGTCGTATATAAATGTAACATACTACGTAGACAATACAATTATCGAATAGTTATCAAAGTATATTTATTAGTAGATAAGTGCCTACTCTATGTTATTGCTCACTTCTAAGTTTCTTTAAACAAAAACGTAAAAATCCTGTCTTCACTACGACTCTGACTTGGCCTTAATCTTCTTAATATTACACGACAAAATTAAGTGTTCAATTTCCTTTGGAATTCCGAGGTGCACGCCCTTGTTACATTAACTGATATTTTATTTGTGCTCTTTATAACATATGCGCAATAACAAGACGGGAATGTCTGCGTAGATTTTGGAATTCGAATATTTATTCGAAGTGGCAGTTCGATTTATTATTTAAAAGAACGCATTGCTTTAAAACAAATGAAAGTGAAATATGTCATTTTGAGATGTAATTATTGTGACATTATGAATAGGTATGAATGGACTAGACAATGTTTATGGTAAGTTTTGTTACTAGGTTTGTTACTATTTTGTCATTATTAAGGTCGATTACCTACTTGATGAAGAGAGAGAGAGAGATCAACAAGTAACACTTTGTTTCTATGAAGAATATCTACTAGTAAGTACATAAGTATCAAATGTAGATGATATTTGATAGAGCTTTCATTATGGTGGACACCGTAGTAGGTTCCGATACTCAAGTGCTTAATTGTGATTTTATTAATCAAACGACTGCGGCTCAATTTCAAATCACTGTCAAAATCATTGGCAGAAACCATACTATCGGGATTGATGTGTATTTAGTTGGGTTATACAGACGAGTGGTTTCTACTAATTTAAAATAGCCTCAGCTGAGTGTCGGCAGAGTTTCAGTGGCACTCCGCCGACACTCTTTTTGACAGGCTTGACTTTTGGACACATTTGGTATTCTGCTAAACAATGGCTTGCACTGATTGCGACCAAATGTGTCAAAAAATGACATTGACACTCTGCTGACACACAACTGAAAATATTGTAAATTGACTTGGGCCCCAGATAGGTTATTTTTATAGTTTCAAAAGTGAAGAAGAAATGATCGCGAAAATAGAACGAAATATCGCAGTTTTAGTATTATTTGAATCATCATATCGAACGAATCGAGAGCAACGTGTCAATACGTCGTAAATTAACGGAAATAGCCGAATATCTTCGTAAACATCGAGGGTTAAAGTACTGTAACGTACAAATATCATGACATTACTGTTTTCATATTCCGTAAATGTTATTCACCTTTCAAAGGTGACTGGATAAAAATATGAATTATTAAAAATAAAAATATGAAAGAAAAAGGATATTTCAATCAAATGCCAAAAGAAAAATAATAAAAAGTAATTAATGATAACAAATTCTCGGCTGATATTTGCGTTTAACGTTTGGCAGATGGATATACGTATAATTATGTGCGTTTACCTTATTATTAATAAATTCATACTTACATATGTTGGGTGGAGGTGGCACGGGCCAGCTAGTCGCATCACGCGCGCTATCCAGTGCGGTAACTCCAGAATTACAAATTTAAATTTTCGAAATTCGGTTTTAAAAGAGTGCCAGTGAAAGTGATTTTGTGGTAATAATTCGTAATTACGGTTGGTGTTTTAAAAATGGAGATAGTACGGGACTTTTTTTTACATTTTTTACACAGTTACACTACACATTTAAAAATATAATTTATGCAAATTAAAACAAGTGTCAATTTACAAGTGAAAGTGAAGATATCGCTCGCTACGCAAGTGCTACGAAACGCTACGAGATTTATTGTTCTATGTTAATTTTAATTATCTATCTACAATTAAATGTTAAATAAAATATAATAGCCTGATATAAAAACAAATAACCATCAAATTACTCAAAAATCTATTCTAAAAACTTAACAAAAATTAATGGAAAACAAATACATGCTAAAGTATTACAATACTAAAGTTACAAGTTCAAGTTATTCAATTCAATCAATTTCACAAATAAAATAAGAAATTTTAATTGCGATCAATGATTCCATAAAAAAGTTAAAATACGAACTTTATGCACGATTACATAAGAGTTGGTCAGCTGGCCACCAACGTATAAAAAACAAGAAATATGTAGAACATTTACAATTTCAATTATTTGATCCAACTTTGGCCCAACTATTGGCCCTTAAACGACTAGTATAATCTATTAAAGTCATCAAATTCATTTCAAATCACTCAGTTGCCGTTCTGAATTCGAAAATTCTTCCTTTGTTTTACTCTTTAGTCGTTAGTCATGAAACAAAAGATGATCACTATCTTCTATCTAGGCAGTTTTTTTCTCAAAAAATACAATTTTGATATCGCATAGATTAAAATGATGTTCTTATTCAAATTTCATCTAAAGAATTCAGTAATTTCGTCTACAGTCTAGAAGAAACTCTAACCACAACCACTGCCGTCGTCGTCCTATATATTTAAAAAAGTCATAACTGTCATCAAAATTGCAAATAATCCACAATTTATTATATTTATTTTATTTTAGCTGTTTTGCCGTGGCGTCGATTATTTTTAGTTAGTCGCCAGCTTGTAGGATCCCGGGTTACTGGGTATTGCATTCCTTGAGGTTTCCGGTAATGTGATGTACTAGATATACTTATTTCCAGTTGATTTTCTCTGGAGATTCGAAAAATAGCGCATCTTCATAACAATCATACAACTGCACAAACTTTGACATTTTTAATATACGTAAGTATGTTCCTAATCCCTTTTCGTTTATTATAGACAATAAAAAAGTAACTAGAGAGGAAAGTGGTCACTGTCTCCCAGTGGGAGAGAGGGCGTGACGGATATTTTGCAATTTTTTTAGCCTATTTCGTCCCACTGGGCGAAAGCCTCTCCCATGCCTCTCCAAACACTCCTGTTATTAGCTGCTTCCCATTGCTTTACCTATAAGTAACTAAAATCGAAGGTATTCAAAATATTCTAGAACATCTAACTGGTATCTACACACCAAAGCCGCCGGCTTTTTTGACAGCTGCCATTCGTATGACGTAAAGCCGCCGGCCTAGCCCGGCAGCATGCCGGCGGCTTTGGTTAGTAGATAGCATACAAAAATTGTTTTGCAAATACCAATGATACTTCAACGCGTCACGCAAAAACGATTCAAAATCGCCCCATTAGCACCCGACACGCGCATATAAATTTAAACCTAATTTATTTAGTATTCTTGCAATTGTCCGTACATAAGCTTTGGTAACCGCCAACGTGTCACGTAGAGGAACTCAACGTCGTATTAATATTTTGATGTGGCATTCTTGGCTGTCGTCTCAACTGACGATATTTTCGATTATTTTTGTGTAGAGATTTTTATAATTTTGATATTGCAATTTACGATATGAAAGTATCTAAAGTGGATAGGAAACTGAGTGCTAGGTACTCGTGTTTTATAAAGTATCCTAATAATATTGTTTGTAGAATGCATCCAGATCGATGGGCCAAAATAACAACTGAATGGGCGCTACTAGATGGTCACAGACGCCGATGTAGACCGCGAAAAAGATAGAGAGACGATCTGGGTGCATTTTCACGGGAATTGCGGGTCGCTACCGGAGACCGTGTTAAATGGAAAGTCGCGGGGGAGGCCTTTGCCCAGCAGTGGGATTTTAAAGGCTACCAAAAAATATATAATAAAAAAATGACAATGTTTATACCGATGGATCCATCCATCGAGAGCGAGGATGTTTGTTACCCTGTCACGTAAAAACCGCTGAACAGATTTGAATGAAACTTAACAATAATGTAGCTTGTGTTTATGAAGATACACTTACATCAATGGATATTGTACGCAATGAACTAATAATAGCAATTTTACATCTTGTTGTTAGGGTATTGAGTTGAAGTTTGATTGACAGATCAATTAAGTAGTTGTCGAACTAGGAATTCGATGAATCTGTTGACTTTAACCGAAGTGTCCATTGGAATTCAAGCCTTGGTTAGGTTAGGTATACATAAAAAGGAAATTAGTAGGATAACGTGAACGTAGGGCCCGGTGCCGTTATGGTACGCACCATAGCCGCCGGCTTTTTTGACAGCTGCCATTCGTATGACGTAAAACCGCTGGCTTTGGTGTGTAGATGGCATTTTAAGGTTTGTTGCCGTTTCATACTCTCAGTTAAAAAAGTAGTAGTTTTAGTCAAAAAGTGTACATTCATCAAGAGCACTTATGTGAAAAAAAAAACTGTTGAATACTTTTGACTTTTAGCAAGATTCATTCAGAACAAGTTCTCTACATAGTGCACTATGCGTGGCTAAGTGTGAGTTGGCGTGTACTCTAATAGCCGTATCGCCGTAATCTGCTCCACTTTCCAGAATTAAAAGCTACTGGACACAGTTATTACGGGATACAGGGTGTGTATAATACATGGGACAAGCAGCATAGGAGTTTGAATAATGTTAACATAATAGTCTACTTTACTATAACTTACTCAATATTCTACTAATTTCACAGAATACCTTAGTCCTATTATGAAATGTTTGCAGAAAGATGGATGGATGGATGTTTGTTACTCTTTCACGCAAAAACTATTGAACAGATTTTGATGAAACTTCATAGTATTATAGCCTACACGTTAGAATAACATATAGGCTATATTATTTTAAGATATTGTATTAGTTTTCAAAGATATGATGATAAACGCATACGCAGTCCCGAGCAGCCTTTAAGGTATCTACACACCAAAGCCGCCGGCTTTTTTGACAGGTGCCATTCGTATGACGTAAAGCCGCCGGCTTTGGTGTGTAGATAGCATTAGCATTCAAATATAAAAGATCAATCTAAATCTTATGATGTAATCCACAACTCAGTTTAAGCCATTCCTTAAAATTTTACGACAAAACTCGAACTAAAATTTTATTTTCTATTTGATTGCGGTGTGTCGATAAAATAGCCACAGCGAATATCTGCTTTTGATGTGTGTGGCTTGTTTCAAGCTAATGTTATAACGATTAGTTTAGAAACACCACGTTAACGTGGGCCCTTTAACTTTTTTATTATTCTGTTTATTTATTTTAGGGCTGGAATGGTTTGAGTTGCTATATCTTTGTTTTCAAGGTCGATTTAGTCAACAGATTGTTGCTCAAGGGACTATAAATATTTTACCGACGTACGTTTAATGAAAATGCGAACTACGGGCGCGGTATATGGGTGAATCTGCGATTATATAGTGGTTTCATTATGTTTCCTTATCTAGCCGTATGTGTCCCACTGCTGGGTAAACGCATACCTCCTCCTTCTCCACGATTTTCTATCCTGAGACGCTTCTGCCAAGTTCAACGAAGGTTAAAGAAGTACTCTATTCAAAAGGGCAAAGATAATTAAAAATTGCTTTGCTATTAGAACTTGCTCCTTTCACCCCAAATTACAGGAAATATTATTTAATTTAAAGTGTCATTAAACTTAAATCTTAATCTTTGTAAAACACGAACTTTATCAGAAATCAGAATAATACGGCATGATGTTAGATACATAAATTATTCTTAAAGGCTTTTATCTATTCATTTAAGATCTACCAACAAGTAATACTACCTCTACATTAGTCTTGAAATAGTAGAAACCAAATAAAACAGTACAAAAACTTTTCGGCCACTTGGGGTACCTAGTATATTAATATAAAAATTAAAATTAATATAACAATTCCAAAAAGTAACAGCCTGTATATAAAACAGCTGTTACATCCATACGGTTGCACCACGCTTTCCGCTGTAATATTAATAATATTAAAACGCAAATTGAAGGAATCTCAGCTAGTTACACAAAGTTGCAAATTGCGGATATCAATGACATTTTACCAAAGAGTTCTCTTTAGTGCACCAATAATAATTTTACGAGTATCAATAACACATGTCATTAGTGCGCCAATAATCACAGCGAATTGTTCACAGCATTTTTTATAGGTTGTATTTTGTCATTGAGCGGTTAACTACGCACTACATCCGATCCGAGATGTTTAGTAAAGATCCGATAATTGTTTCTACTATTGTGGTAATTTTATCAGATCGGATTCGGCTCGGATGTAGTGAATGACCGCTCTTACAGTAGGTATGCCAAAATTTGCAGTGAAAAGGTAGCGCCGAAATGTAATGTACATTAATTATAAAAAATACTTACGACTTTTTCTTATCTAAGTACATTAAGCATTGAAGCAAAATAAAATATTCCGGTCAGAGTTTCAATTATTCATTTACACTATAACCCTTTCAACAACAAAAATTCTATTGCAGACATACATATAGCTAAAAAATATAAAATAAATAATATTCTGGCAGCGATTAACGTAATTCTAATGTATGTAAAAGTGTCCACGCGTAAAACACGAGAAAAAGATGACGGGCGGATGTAAAAGTCATAAAATGAAAGAACGCTAGATTTCTGAGTGTAGATTAATAAATTAAATTCTGATTATAGTGTGGTGTTGCCAACAGCTGGTGTAGAAGTTAGGTTTAGAACATGTGGTCGACATTGTGAGTACAGATTTTAGGTCATGAAGTAGGCTTATTTTGGATTTCTTTTACTGCAGAATGTTCGGTTATGATGTTAAAAAGATAATAGGCAAAAAAAAAATTGTAATAATAGAAAATTAAATTACTACACTACGTTAACATTATGTTGACATAGGTAGTTAATACTTGCATAGAATAGTTTTTAAATGAAACCATTTTTATATGACGTAAAACCTGTTACGAAAAAAGTGGATAGCTTCATATTGTTTTACTATTGTAGCCTCTGTTTACTAAAAGGATCTAACACACCACAAACGGTAACTAATTCATAATTGATTACTAAAACAAAACCTATTTGATTAGTAATTAAGTCTGACTTTTATTTATATTAAAATAATACTATACATGTGAATATGTTATTAAAAATACTATACTCTAATAAACTAAACTAAACTTAACCTTAACTTAAACTAATCCGGGAATAACCCGCCCCTGGACTTTCCCGGTGCGCGGTGCAAACGTGCCCGTCACCCCAGCTGCGTTTCCAAAATTTCCGAGAACAATTCGTTCATTTTCAACATTTACTTAATGCAAAGTAAAGATACTATTATACTTAAAGATACTTATATATTATAGATTAAAGATACTATTTTCATCATACATCAATACAAAGTTAGAGACAATATTTGAAAGCTGTATTTTGTGTTGACACTGTAGGATTAATTTCTGATTCACTTGACACGTTATAAAATAGAAGGACATCTTCGAATTATAAACAAGGTTATTTACTACGTTAAAACAGTGAAACTAGCTATGTAACTTCATAAATATTATTGTAGAATATTTGCAAACTTATGAACATAACTTATAGATACAAATGAACTTACAACTATTTACAATTCTTATAAACTAAATTAAAATATTTACAAACTTAAACCTACTTATTTATATTAATCCCTGGATGCTTATACATAGATTAAATTCCAAAAATCTGTTCAGTAGTTTTTGCGTGAAAGAGTAGAGTGCGTTTCATGAAATTCTGATGCCGCTATGTTGGCAGCATTGAAAATTTGTACTGCGAACACAATGAGGGTAATGTGGCAGTACAAATTTTCAGTTCTGCCAACATGGCGGCATAGGAACTGTTACATGAAACGCACTGTAATAAACATACAATACAAAACAAATATTCTTTATTGCACACAAAGATAGAAGGTCCACACAAACAAGAATATAAGAAGCAACAGGCGGCCTTATTGCTAGTTAGCAATATCTTCCAGGCCACCTTAGGGTAAGAAAGAGTGAGAAATAATAATATAAACATCCTCAGATCTATCCATCTATCGGCACAAACTTTGACATTTATAATATAGCAACAGAGAGAGAGAGACAAAGAGAGAGAGAGAGAGAGATTGAGATTGTCAGAGTATGACAATAAATTACCTTAGTAATAAAGGCTTAATGTTTAGTGTTTTAAAATGAGCTCTAAAATACTAAACGGTTATTTGAGATTAAACAAAGCATGGCGTTTAGTTTTACCGTTAATGTTTTCTTCTTAAACCTATTGCTGATATATTGCTTGTTATGATTCTAACAAGCTTTATGACCTATTACTAGGTCTTTACGCATTTAGTACTCGAACTTCTCCGTAGCTTGACGTTTTATATGGAATCGCAACAACAGCAGATTCAATCGTGTAGCGCCAATGAGGAAGAAATATATTGGAGTAGCCCTATTTTTTTCACATACAAATGAGTTTATGGCAGCATGCCAAGGCGCCATATTTTGCGCCGAGTTTTCTTGATAGATGTCCTGTCAAACGATATGTCAACCCTTATGAAAAGTAGCCATTTTATGCGCCCAATGCATAAATAGGCACGCAGATGCAGACGGTAGGGCATATCCATGGATTTGTTATATCTAATGCAAACGCTAATGCAGAAAACCCCTAATTATATTAATTAATATTCAATTGACATTATTTGAAATTAGGTATCTAACATAAGTCGCCTTTCAATAAAAGAGTGTTGTGGAAGGAAGTGGTTTCAGCCTACACCATTATTTGAGAGAGGCGTGACGGATATGTTTGTATGTAAGCTTATCGCTCTCATTTGATTAAAAGATAAAATGACAACACCTACATCGAGTGTTCTTTTTTCAAACATTGTTTTGACACTGTAACAATTTTTTAGACAACTCATTAGTCCAAAGACGATCAAAGATAATCTTGAAAAATCTACAATCCACATACTTATTTGATATCTTAACACCTAACATGACAGCATATAATCCGACATATTTTCAAGTTTCCCGAGTTGTACAAAAGTTCATTAAATCTAAAGCTCCGTTAAAAGCTCCGTTTTAAGTTCGTAGCTTTGCTACACAATTTGCCGTGCCCTAATCAAGGCCCTACTTTGAGTTATTTATAAGATCTGTTAAAACCTGTGGAGTGCAATAAATGATTGAGTATTGAAAAACTTATACTTAGCTGTCACTTTTTTAACGACTTAAAAAAAAAGGAGGAGTTTCTCAATTCGACCGTATATTTTTTTTTATGTTGTAAAAATTTGAAGGAACTGACAATTTTTTTTGTTAGCCATGAAGATCCTACTGCTGGGCAAAGGCCTCCCCCGCTTTCTACTTACTTTCCATTTAACACGGTCTCCGGTAACGTCCCGCTATTCACGTGATTTTTTAATGGAGGATTATAATTAATGGTCATTTATGCAACAGAAGGTTTATCTGATTGGCAAATTAATGGTTCCCTTCCTACACGACACTGGATGTGAGTAATGAGTTGTCGCACTGGTATTTGGGTCATGTTTTATATATTAATATATAAAATAATATATTTGAATCATTAGTTTAATATATCTTCAATGTTAGCTAAATTTCGTGCGGAAAGACTGGTTTATAAAATCAGTTGTATCTAGGTACGTGTGACATTTTATTTGATGTGCTAACTAGACCATGATATCGTATTATGTACTTATATTCAATTTTTCATAATACTTAAGTATATTCTTTTTAATACTTATATTATTTCGTTTTTCATTTAAAGTTCATCTTATTTTACAATTTTGAAAGCCGAGATTTCTTAAAAAACTAAAATAACCAAACATATCATGCATATGTCATCTCAAAAAGCGAAACTGTTAAAATCCGAAACACTTTATTAACAAAAGAATATCGCGCAAAAGACTACCCGCCCAGCTTAAATCTATGTTTTGTCTAAAAACTACGAATTCCGAAGTTTTTGGGATTAGTTACAAATGTTATAATGCTAATAGTATGCAGATGTGTTTAACTGATAAGTAGTGCCTAATGTTATCTACACACCAAAGCCGTAAACTTTATGACTATTTTGCAATCCACAAACCTATCTAAAAATACTTAATTGATCACCAATGATATTTATCATGGGTAAATAAGAGCTACACCATAATGGTATTTACACACCAAAGCCGCCGGCTTTTTTGACAGCTGCCATTCGTATGACGTAAATGCCGGCGGCTTTGGTGTGTAGATAGCATAATAGCTAACTCATGATTGCTTTCCATTAAACGTCAATAGGTTCTTTGTTTGCAAAGCTTTGATCTTAAGTAATGAGTTTAGATTACCTAGGAACTGTCTACATCTGTCTAGATCTAATAGCTAGGTATATTAGGTCTTTTGAGAGATTGACGTGACATTACTAGACTAGGAAAACAAAGCTAAAGGTTGATAGCATCCTTTGATGTGCTTTCTCACTTTACAATAAGATTCCATCTAATGACACAGCGTTTCAAAGATTTATCTTAATTTTTTGAAGTATGGTTAAGAAATCAAAACAGTTTGTTTATGAGAATTTAAGGACAAAACACACCGGATGCGTATGCGTTGCGTATGCGTAGACGTATTGGTACCTCCGAGTTGTAATGTATGGAACTGTTACCGCTTGCGTAACGTAGACGTAGACGCAAGCGGTGATAGTTCCATTTTTTTTAAATATATATAAAAAAATATATAATAAAAAAATACATATATATTTTTTAAAAGACAGGCTTTAAGCTAATCTCATGACGTTTTTGTCATTTCTCTGTTGATTATATAACGATGAACATTAATTTAATGTTATAACATATCTTCTGACTGCTCTTTATTATTTTTTATATAAAAACTAAAATTGTAACAGAATTTATCGACCCACCTGACGAATAATATAAAAAATGATCGTATATGTAATAAATAATGTAACGTTTATGATATAAGCGCCTATAAATTCGGTTAGTTTGTTTGGGTGTAACTATTACAGACTGTCACGTCATTTTCTTAACAAGCTGTCAGAAATATTATGATATGTATACAGTTTACACTTCCTTAACTATTTTTATAACAAGATTATGAATCCACAAACATCATATTAATAGGTTAACCGTATTCACCTTTAAAACATGTCAGGCTATTAAATAAACTACTTTACAGCGCTTTAAATTATTAATATGAAAAAATCTTGAAATAGATATGGAGCGAGCGAAATGTTGCCGACGCCTGACTATCAAATTTTCAGCAGAGGCAAAGGTCTTAATAAATATGTCGGCAACTACTCCGCGACGTAGAATGTAGACGTTATTTTTTTGACGTAAAAAGAGTCAGAGTTTGCCAACTATTTTTATGATAGTTTTTAATGAAAACTATAACATTAACTACACATTTTATATCTAGTTTTGGCACCAAGTGATTTGTATTAGTTTGGGTTGTCTCGGACGTGTCAAACTTAAGGGAGAATTTATTAAGTTTTGAAATACTAGTGGTTGGACTGTTCGCACTTGTTGTTTGAGATTTATTTACGATCAATTACTTTTTCAATAAAAACCTCGTAAATTTTTAAACCAAAACTATTTTTAAATTGAAACAGCTAGGAAACAGACTAAACTGAATTCATGTTTTCATATGACGAGTCAAATTAAATATATCACTATTATAATAAAATTAAGGACTTAAACGCGTCAAAAATTCAATATAACATTTTGGTTTCTGGGTCAAAGTAAAACCGACCCGGAATTCAAAATTTCAAAAAGACACAAAAACAAAATATTCAAAATATCGTAACCCAATCAGACCATCTAAAATACCGAAAGCAAAAATGACCATCTGACACAACACACCACACGAACTGACAATATTTAAGCATTTCAAGATACGGGACAAATAAATAAATGGCTTTTATGAGCGGATTGTGGAACTCAATCGTTGGAACCAACGAGAAGGAAGTCACTTGGGAGGAAATAACGACACTCTACTACGATAAGTTCCAAAAGTATTTCTCTGTATCCGAAGTTGATAAGGAAGCTCGACCAATCATATTTGCTGAAGCGCACAAAATCCAACAAAACAAAGTCGGGAATTATATTCCGATTAACTTTATCACTTGCTACCATATTGATACGCGAAAAGGTTTGTTTATTGAAATATTAAGATAACTTAGGTAAATAATTAAGATACCAAAGTACCCGAAACTGACGTACATGTATGAGGCGACTGATGAATGTAGATGAGGCGAAGGAATTGTGTTTGCATCGTAGCAAGTGAAAGGATCACTGATTACCACGATAGATAGAGGCGTGACAGATTATGCATGTATTTTTCCGAATAAAAAGTGTGTTTCCTCGTATAAAAGACTGTGTCCCTTCCTCCAATGCTATCCATTTTTTCTACTGTAGATAAACTTAATTTGGTTATGCTGTTATACAGCTTGAAATCTTTATAGCTGAAAGACTCTTATGCCAACAACTTTTTTAAAAACAGAAGAAGTCTCCTTTTTTTTCCTTTTGATATCTTAGATCCTATTCTTCAATACCGACTCTATTCTTCTAGACCTAATAGAAATTCCTCTTCTTCTTCTAGCGGAAGTAAAAATGCCGAGCGGCCATATCGACCAGCCAGTCATCGAGGACAACCACGATGGTACCGTCAGCATCAAGTACGACCCTCGCGAGGAAGGTGTCCACGAGCTTTATGTCAAGTATAATGGAGAACATGTTCAAGGTAAGGAATTGATGTTATTGATTGCTTTTGATGAATCTGCCGAATTGATTGCTGTAAAGAATCTTGTCAGTAAAGCAGCAGAAGATTAGATAAAATACAAACAATTAAACGCAACTTTTGATTGTCGGATAATTTCACTTGATGAAGAATGTCGGAAAATGTTTGTGGTCACTGTTCACAATGACAGCCCTGGTGCTGATTAAATACAACTACAAACACCACCACAGTCTTCACTAAATGGTTGACTTTTATACCACACACTCTTTATCAACGCGTAATTTCTGCTGGATTTCTTCCAGGCTCGCCTTACAAGTTCCACGTGGACTCCATACCCTCGGGCTACGTGACGGCATACGGACCAGGTCTCGTCAATGGCGTCAGTGGAGAGCCTAGCCAGTTCACCATCAGCACCAAAGGCGCTGGCGCTGGTGGGCTGTCCATGGCTGTTGAGGGTCCTAGCAAGGCTGAGGTGAGATTATGGTTTTGGAAATTTCGTTTGCCTTCATCTTATGTTAATATGCGAGATCATGGCTTCAAGCAATTGGTTGTCAACTGCAACTATGATTTTGTAGTGCATCCTATGTAGGTACCTATATTGTATTACATTTAAAATTTTGTTCATGGCAGAAAATAACTTTGGCGCTGTGATAACATTTGTTGAACAAATCTCTTTAAAGTTGATAATGACAATAAGATTAAAAACCATAAAATACATAAGAATTTTGATCCTAAAGCTGTTAAAAGCTTTTTAATCATATACATTTTCCGAAGATAATTCTATTGTTTTTTAATTACAGATCACTTGCCACGACAACAAAGATGGTACCGTCTCAGTGTCATTCCTGCCAACTGCTCCTGGCGAGTACAAAGTATCTGTCCGTTTCGGAGACAAACACATCAAGGGGTCGCCTTTCACTGCTAAGGTAACATTAAAGCCTATAAATGATAAAGACATTGCGGAAAAAGCTTAAAATGAGGAAGTAGTAGAGAATGTATGGCAATAGAGCATAGAGTGAGCAGTAGCGTAGTGGGTAGAACGCCCGCCTCTTCTCTAGGAGATGCGAGTTCGATTCCCAGCTATTGATAAACTTAAAATAAGAAACTCGTACCAAGCAGGAAAGAAAATTGATCATTATTGCATCTCAATTCATCTTTGCTTCTTATTGACAATATCATGACGTATTTGGTCATTCTGATTTTATTAGAAATGCATTGCACTCAAGTTGGATGAGCTCAATGTTTACAGAATGATCATGATCATGATTGATTTCCAGGTGACTGGTGAGGGTCGTAAGAGGAACCAGATTTCAGTGGGCAGCTGCAGTGAAGTGACTCTGCCTGGCAAAGTTGCTGATGCTGACATTCGTGTACTCAACGCTTCCATCCAGGTATGAATGAATATTGCATTAAAGTATCATATTGTGAACGTGTGCTTGTTGATAAAACAGAATGTAGCCGTTGCTATAATTTATAAGGACAGAACAAGATTTGTAATATAATAACAATTTGAAACGCTTTTATCAAGCAGTAGACGTCCATGAGCTGACATGATTCGAAACGAGCACTAAAAAAATGGCAATCAAGTTCCGTACCACTGCATTGAAAATATCGCTTTTATTGCATGGAAGCTACCCTTTAATATTTAAAGAGAACTATAGACAAAAATCAGATATCACATGTAAAGATCTACAATATAAACATCCCTTACAGGCTCCATCAGGCCTAGAAGAGCCATGCTTCTTAAAACGCCTGCCATCTGGCAACATTGGCATCAGCTTCACACCCCGCGAGGCTGGCCAGCACATCGTCTCCGTCAAGAAGATGGGCAACCACATCCAAAACTCTCCATTCACCATCACAGTTGATACCCAGGAAGTTGGTGACGCTAAGAAAGTTCTGGTGAGTTCTGATGATGAAATGTAAGATTTTTTTGTGGAATTAGCAAGATTATGAGAAAATCAGCTATGATAAACGACTGTTACTAGGTATTGTAAGGTTGAAGAGATCAGAATATGGAAGTTTTGACTCTGGAATTCTTCAGAAAGAAGATACAAAAAAATCAGGTTTATGCCTGTTCCGCATTCCTGGAGCGCTCCTATTTCGATGGTATTTAGGGTGTAAATGGACTGTTTGAAAATAAAAAAGTAATAAAAATAAAATTGTATGCATACCAAAGAGAAAAAAGAAAGATATACAAGTGTATAGCAGAAATATAGCAGAACCTTAATGTGGCAGTCAATTCCTATAGCATGATTTATTACAGGTATCCGGTACAGCCTTGAAAGAAGGCAAGACACACACAGAGAACACTTTCAATGTAGACACAAGGAATGCCGGTTACGGTGGTCTTTCACTCTCTATCGAAGGTAAATCATTAATCGCAAATAGTATGGATTACTGGCACCGATGAACCAATGACGCTCAAGAGTTTAAGTTAGAAAATATGACGATACCTTAAAAAGCTGATAAAACCAATACTTTTATAGCATCTTGTCCTGTCCTAATAGCTACAGGTTTTCATCATCATTTATTTAAAAACAGTACCCTTAAAATCAGAGTGACGAAGCCTCCACCAACAAGAGTGAGGCTCTTAAATATAATGATCATCATCAGATGAGTGCCCTTAAAGTCCCCTTTATTTAAGGACCTCATGATGCTTCTAAATAATTTTCCAGAAGTACTTATTTGTAGCATCTTAGCTAAGTATTCTTGAATGAATAAATATGTTTCAATGACCAGGTCCCAGCAAGGCTGAAATCCAATGCGCTGACAGCAAGGATGGTGTCCTCGGCATCAGCTTCAAACCCACTGAACCTGGTTACTACATCATCAACTTGAAATTCGCTGATCATCATGTTGAAGGATCACCTTTTACTGTCAAGGTAAAACTTCCAAATTCAAAACGATTGAGTATTGTCTGATTATGATACTTAGTACATTTTGTTACTAGCAATTAGTAAACTACTTTTTACAGATGTTGGTCAAAAGCAGGCAGTATCGAGTGATGATGAAGCGTAGTCAAAAATACTGCCAATATTGTAATATTTAAAGTAGGCCTAAATATAAATCCAAATGTGTGATATGTCGATCTCTTTCCCTAGGTTACTGGTGAAGGCAGTAACAGACAGAGGGAGAAGATTCAGAGACAACGTGAACAAGCGCCGCTGACTGAAGTCGGAACCAACTGCAAACTTACATTTAAGATGCCTGGTATGTTATCACTTTTTATTATTAGTTGAATAAGGTAGACTGACAAACACTGCCACAACACAAACATCTCAAAAAACCTCACAATTAAAACCCTCGCAGATCAAAGATTTTTCAATCGGCCGATAATTTGGTCAGGTTGACCTGCTAGTACAAATCGTCACAAATACCGATCGTCATAGTGTGCGTACTTGTATACATTTACGTACTGATAAAGAGCCCAACTAAACTATCAGCATATAAAAAGTCTGTGGTTGGCGGGTTAATAAATGGAGTAACAATAATTCTGACTTACTAATTCAAATATTATCATTGCCTCCAGGAATCACATCATTCGACCTGGCAGCCACAGTGACCAGCCCAGGAGGTGTCTCCGAAGACGCTGAGATTCAGGAAGTGGAAGACGGACTCTACTCCGTCCACTTCGTCCCCAAGGAGTTGGGAGTCCACACCGTCTCTGTAAAGTACAGGGAGATTCATATTCCTGGTAAATTTTCTTTTTTTTTCTTGGATAGGTTGATAAAATATGATTACTTTCTATTGAATAAGTTATTGCAAATACTTTTCTCGAATGGAATGGAAAAAAATGAGTCAATTCCAAAAAAGAAACAGAGGTTATTAAAGGTATTTATAAGTGGTATCCTTGAGTTCCGGTACAAGCTATAATATTGCATAGTTTCGTTAAAATCTGTTTAAGCAGTAAACATCTTCACATCCATCGGTATAAACATTGGCCAGTCAGAAACTAGCCAGTTCTGGTATTTTAGCAGTAAAGAGTTTGCAAATGGTTCCAAAATAGCCTTCATGAACGTAATCTCAGATGTTCTCCGACATATATATTCCTAATTTTAATTAGAATTTCGAACGAAAATCAACATACCGAAATTTCCCCCAGGATCTCCCTTCCAATTCACGGTGGGTCCCCTCCGCGACTCCGGTTCCCATCTCGTCAAGGCTGGAGGAGCAGGCCTGGAGCGTGGTGAAGCTGGTCGCTTCAATGAGTTCAATGTATGGACTAGAGAAGCCGGTGCTGGCCAGCTTGCTATCTCCCTCGAAGGCCCCAGCAAAGCTGAGATAGACTTCAAAGACCGGAAGGACGGATCTTGTGATGTGTCTTACAAAGTTGATGAGCCTGGTAAGTGGAGATTATTATTCCCTGTGGCAGAAAAGTTCGTAAAGTTAATAGTCGATAACCTTACACAATGTAAGGTTATGTTACTGTTATCAGTGGATGAGATATTATTTTAATGGAGAGTTAAGTTCAATGAACTTTTCTGCGACTGGCCTTTAAATTACGTCGCTGATAACGCTAAGTTGTTAGCGGTAGATGAAATTTTGCGGTATCAAAAATATTTAGCAAAACATGGATTGACTGAAGTTTAAAGTTGATTTTTAAGTACTTAAGAGTAGGTACCTAATATTATTATGTGGTAGGTAATTCATTTTATCTTTTGTCCGTTAAAAGAACCAAAAGTAGAGATTCCAGCGAATGTCCCAAATCTATTCAAATAAGAATGTCCTAAAACAAGAATTTAGAATTATTTACAAGTCCGAAAACTATACCAACTAATATGCATTCTATTATGTCACTAAATAAAACAAAAGACACTAGCCATTTACTTTCATACAACATGTTAAATCCACGTAATTCACATAGCACTGTCCATCGTGGAAAAGCTAAAATAAATAGAATAAATAAATAGTAAACGCGACACTATTTGGGTATAATTCACGTAAGTTTATAGGCTGTGGGTCTGTTCTACAAGTCTAATGTATCCCCCCTACTGTGCTTTAGAATGGTAGGTTAGCCGGTGTTCATGTATTGTGGGATGATTGGATTTCTTCGGGTTAAACTTTGACATTTGTTGAGCATACTGGATTAAATTGGATCATTGTGTAGGATAAAAAAGTAAAGTTAACCTAAAGTTAAAAAGATAATTAATTTAATTATTGGTTAATGTAATCTGTACTTAAACAAAAAGAAAAAAAAAATTAAGATATTTTTGTCAGGAGGTTTTTTATGTTATTGATGTGTCGTGACGTGGTTCTTAAACTATCCCTGTACTGAAATGCACTTCATAAATAAAGTGACTTGTTCCTTATTCGCATCTGGCCACGCCTCTTCACTCACTGACCAATCCGAGCCTGGGTGACCATAAGCGCGGCAAAATTTACTGCGAACCATTTTGACAGTTCGATTTTTTAAACTTTGTTTTTGTTTTTTTTCTTCAAGTGGCCAGTGTATTCTTTTTTTAAAACCGATAATTTGGATGGCCAGTGATTGCTGCAATTTACGATATTTGTTTTTGCTAATGAAAGCAATAATTCGTGTGCGTGGTTTTCGTTTTTTTTCCTCGCAATTCTTTTTTGCTGATGTCAATCCAAAAAGTTTTTAAGTAACTACTGAGTAATAACATTAATTACATAATAACTATAGACGTTGTGTAAAAACTATAAGCTTCCTAGTAATACAAGGTATAATTATTTATTTGTGAGCAAATATTAATTTGATTGATGGGCAAAAAGTAACATCAAGTTTTTTTGGGTTGTGTTTATTAAAAATAATTTCTCATATTTGGTTAATCATTAAAAATATTATCGAAATCTTGTTAGTATCTTTAAAATTTATTTAGGAGATTATTATTTTTTATAAATTCTATATAAAGTACCTATGGAAAATCCACAAGGTCAAATTGAATATGACCGTCGGCCGCACAAAAAGCTATTTGAGTCTTAATAAAAAATTGTCTCTAAAATACGTCATAGATTAAACTCAGTCAAACATTTCTAAAGTTAGAGATCCTTTTAGTTCGAAGTAATCGGGCAATAAAAAAAACGTAATCACATTAAGTAGGTATCGGACAATAAATTATAATTAAAAGAGAGAAACTGGCTGAATGAAGTCTAGACTTATGTAAAAAAAATACAATACAATATAATACAAATATTCTTTATTGCACATAAAGATATAAGGTACAGACACAAACAAGAAAAATGACTTTTTGACAGTCAAAGTTGTGGAAAATGCGGGCCCAATATATGGTTAAAGTAAAAACAATTGCAATCAACGTACTATTCAGTAATTCACGAGAGAATTCCTTCAAATAATTCGTAAAATGCCAGAAGAAGATCACAACTATAACGTTGTCAATCAATTCCAGATCACAACACAACATAAAATTCTATGGAGCGTAAGCTTTCTTCTGAAATGAGTGGCCAAAAACCCGTTCGGAGTAACATTCCGTCATAGCAGCCTGCTGTCCCTCAACGGCTTTAAAACCTTTTTTCCAACGATTATTTCCATCGGACGGTCAATTAAAATGACTCTTAAACACCAAGGAGAAGGAATGCAGCCCCAAAACTGAATTTGTCCCAAAACCCTATTGTATTCTCGACGGCAAAAAAATAGCGCAGCATCCGACAAAGAAGCGGCCCCTTTTTGTCTCAAAATACTTCATAAGTGAATCGCGATTAGAAATTTTTCTGTTTCTTAACTATGGTGGAATAATGACTTAAGTTTTGACGAGGTTTTGGCGGCATTCTCGGTGAAGGCGACAGGTATTTCGAGATTAGTTTAGAGTTTTTGCAATTCATATTACGGAGATAGGACAAACTTTACTCAGCGTGAAAATGTTGTTGGCATGGAAATTACTTAGGTACTTACTAATATACTACGACATAAGCTATACCATATTCATATATAATTACCATACGTGGGCAGGTATTTAAACATAAGATTTATAAGTTAAATTCTAGCGTTTTTATCGTCATATTAAACTTTAATAATAGAGTAAATTAACTAAGTAACTAACTTAAGTTAACTTTTTTAAATTTAATTGAAAAGTGATTTAATTATTAGACAGAAACATCTGTGTAATTTTTGATGCCCAATTTGATATTATAAGTAGTACCTAAAGCTTTGACTTCACTTGGTAATGACAGAAACCATAATGATAGTACATAGTTATAAAAAAAGAGAGTATGCAAATATGTTGTTAATTAACAAATTATACGACAAGACCCCTTTATTCAAAATCACTTAAGTCCAGACGTTGCACTGTTATTATAACTAAATAGTTTTTGATAGCACTCCTCTAAAACAGTTAATTTTCAATTAATGCATTTTGCAGTTGAGGGTAGAATATGAGCAGCTAAAAAGCAATTTAATGCTATCTGCACACCAAAGCCGCCGGCATTTCGCCGGGCTAGGTCGGCGGCTTTACGTCATACGCATGACAGCTGTCAAAAAAGCCGGCGGCTTTGGTGTGTAGATAGGTACCATAAGCAATTCTAAATTTTGGGGATCTAGTTGACAGATAAATATCAGAGTATATACCTATTTACGACAAGTCGGAACAGAGTATTGAAAGTATCATCCATTTTCTCTTTTGAGACAAAAAAAAATGGAGTTGCCAGTTGCTATCGGTACTGTTTCGTTTAATGAAAAACATCCAACGAACTTATGTTTGCACTTAATTACTTTTATTTTTACTTCATTGTTTGCTTATTTCTATTGTATGTCGGTTAAACTGACTAGACGTGTTGAAACATTATTATAGTATGTACTTTAATATCTACTTACATGTACCGCATCTATGACAATAAATGTTCTTTATCTTTATCTTAATAGTACCTACTTTAGAAAAACGTTTAATATTTCTTATAATACCAACAATAACACGTAACCAAACACCTGGATTTAAAGAAAAACTTAAAAAACAACGAAATAATTCAAATTGTCGTGAGAAAAAAGCTGAAGTTTGTTCATTAAAAACGATAACAAGAAGACAGGAAGCAGAGGGCAATGGACCCTGAACTGTCAATACTTGTACTCCACATGAAGCCTACATCATTATTTGGATCAATGTATGGGACGGTTGCACGGACGAAGGCTCGTTTAACTATGGTTAACCAACAACAAAAACAGAGTTTCTTGCTAGGTTCTTCTCTGGGGAAAACTGCACTCTTGCGAATCTAGCATTAACTTTAAAAAATGACCCGTCCTAAGTGTTGTCAAAACCTACAGGATTAAATGATTTTTCATTTCATTTCAACCTAACCTGGACATTTTGTTACAGTAATTTTTTATGCGTGTGTGAAAAGTTGTGATGTTTCGTTGATGAATGTGATCTTGTAGATAAATTAGTAACAATTGGTCAATCAAGACTTTTTGTGTGTAAAATTTTAAATTAAGAATTAGATAACAACAGTATTTAAAGTTTGTATCTGACGACATCACATCAATACTCAAAATCCGAAACCTGAAAGAACATATTTTATAGTATCCAAATAGTTGAATTGAATCTGCTTTATCGCTAAATTCATCATAAATAAAAATAAGTAATAGAAAGAAGATGACGTAATAATTACCAGCCCAACATCTCGTTAGTAGACTTTAAACATAAACGTGCAACCGGCTCTCGAATCAAATTGAAAAACAAACCAATATGTAAAGAAACACGGTAAAAACACATTTTTTTCATGAATCAACAAAAAAATGACCAAAAAAGCCCGGTTCAGATGTAAATAAATCTACAACGACAATATGCCTACCGCGTCGCAACCACTTTCTTATGGAAAAAAATATTCAAGTAAAAATTTAAATTTCCTCGACTCATGTCCTGGGAAGAAATATAGACTTAGATTCTGGTAATGGCTTTATTTGCTCGTGGAGTGAGCAGAGGATGAAATTGAAAGGAAGGTTTCGTTTTAGAAGAACTGTTTTATGGATTAATGGTAGAACTTTCAAACTTGTTTGACATTTAAGATTTTATAGGGAAATCTGCCACATAAGCGACCACTTAACTTCCTTGAAAAAAGTATAAAATCTGTCACGCCTTTTTCTTATCGGGGTTGGCAGAAACCACTGAGATCAAGATGACACTAGATAACAAAATCTATTGTCATAAAAAATAACTACGCAATATCTAACGAAGATAATTATTTTTAACAAGAAAAGCTAAAGGAGAATAATTTTATAATGTTTTTACAAATAGAAGACAAATTTGACACATCTCAGTCCAACATAAACTTTCTTTCTCTACACCAGATGGCATCGTTAGTCCGTTATTCAGATTGACTGACGTCTCCTCCTTGATAGGGTTTTTTAGATCTATTTAAATCGTGTTTTTAGTCCAATTTCGTCAGGTTTTTAGACCTGTGTGCAAATTTATTGCAGGATTTGTCGGGCGGTAGAAAGGGATCAAAATTAGAAGATTGACTTCTGATAGGAAATTGCACTGTTTTTGTTTAGTTGATTTGAATGTTTTTTGCTATGAGTTTATTTGGGAGAAATAAGTTTAACCGCAGGAATTTTCTAATATTTATTTAGCAAAGTCTCAGTGTCAAATCAAATCATCTCATTTTAAATTAGGTACAGTCAGCATCATAAGTCGATGAACACATTCAGATTTTCAAAAGTAATATACACCACTATTAGACGTAAAACCTTACTTATTTACCTTATTTCAATACTTGTTGGATGTTCAATTAACTGTGGAGTATTTTTGCTAAGCGATTTTCATCGAATTATGGTGTATTTTACTTTTGAAAACCGGATTGTGTTCATCGACTTATGACGCTGACCGTACTAGTTATTTGCGTTAGTTACGTTATGCAGTTTTCACACCAAAGCCGCCGGCATGCCGCCATGCTAGGCCGACGGCTTTACATCATACGAATGGCAGCTGTCAAAAAAGCCGCCGGCTTTGGTGTGTACATACCATAAAGCATTAGTTTTAAAAGTGATGACAGTTTATGTTAGTTACGTTTACGCAAGTTCATATTTTTAGTTTTGACTTCTGAAACTCAAGAAATTGTCGTTTCTAATGAAACTAGGTACTTCAAACCTATATAGCACAAGAGATGTAGATTTTCAAAACTTACTTCCTTGAGGTTTATTTATTTATAGGATATATAACATATGTTATGTTCAAGAATTTCAAGTAAATATTTACCTACTTTTGAATTTAAAGGTTCTGTCTCAGTCCTCCAAGCATTCACAACTAATCCCCCTCCCCTCTTCCAGGTGAATACCGCATCGGACTGAAGTTCAACGAGCAGCACATCCCAGACTCTCCGTTCAAGGTGTACATCTCACCAGCGATCGGCGACGCCTACCTTCTGGAAGTAGCTCAGTTCCCCGACGCCGCTCAGGTGGAGAAACCAGCTCAGTTCTACATCAGGATGAATGGAGCTAAGGGCGAGCTTAATGCTATGGTAAGTCTAGAGAAAGATTTGGCATTATTATCTTCATGAAAGAGTAAGGGCCAGTGTCATCACTTACAGAAAAAAATACCTAGAGATATTTCATTCTAGACTTTGTCTAAGACGTCATGTTTTATGAAATAGGTAGGCATAAGGATAATTTGTCAGTTAAATAAAATTACTATGGATTTGAAATACCAAGGTGGATAAAATGACAAAAAAAACGTCAATAAAAATGTCATAAAAGCGGAATTTTTTACCGAAAATGCAACCCGCGTTTGTCGATTGTTTTTTTTGGCAGACTTTTCGCGATGTCATATTTTGCGTCTAAATAGCGTTTACGCGCAATTTGAAATCAACAAATCCGAGAACAAACGACGTATTTCCAACTTAAAGTACAATTAACATTAAAGGCTATTCCAGATACCGGTCTGAGTAGAGGTGCAAGTCGTCTATCTTGCAATAAAGTAGCCACTAGTAGGGTAGGTGTGATTTATCGTGCGAACATGATGCGGAGTCCGACACGTCATATGTTACCCAAAGATTTATGATCGATGGACTATGATCTGTGGTTATAGGGGATTTCAAATGTTCTGTAGGCTTTCTGTATTAAATATTTAAGTTTCTATGGATTTTTAAAGGCGTGAAGGAATTGACTTCTTTTTTAACTTTGTCAAGACGCCTACATGTATGTAATAGCGTATTAGATATACAATTTTAAAGTAGATTACTTAAAAATGATATCCCTAGTTGCATTATAGAAAGGTTCATTATGTGAATAATCATTGAAAATCGCGCATCGTGCCGTCTTGTTCTGATTTTTGGCAATGACAGTGACAGGTATGAGTGCACAATGCTACAAGGATCTATTGGCATTTGGGTGACGTTATCAGGAGGGCGTTGGTGATGAATAAATAACTCAAAATAATGAAAATTTACAAGATATATCGTTAGTACGCGCCAAAAGATCCTTGTAGCACTGTAATAATGCGTTAGGTTAAATGACCGTTCTCGCAACTGGCTTCATAGCAACCATATTGTAATTTTATAAATTGAGTGTTAAGTTTTTTAAAATTACAAATTGGAAATCAGTTCATGAACTTCGTTCTAAGTTGGTATCCAAAATTTTAACTTCAACGTTTCATCAAATTCCAACAAGCGAAAAACAGTTTATTCCGAATTTATTCCCATCACACTTTAGCCCACTGTGTCGAACCCCGAAATTTTTGGACAAAAAATGTAATAAAACTACTGACCGCACGTGACCGCCCTCTGCCGGCATAAATCTCTTCCGTTTAATATTTTATAACACAACGCTATGAATATTGTTCGCAACTTCGCGATGCAATATAAAAATTAATATGAGGGTGGCGGTGATTTTCTCTATGAAACACTCTGCTTTTGTTTTCATGCTTTCTTAAGGAGGATTTGTGGTAAATATTTTGGTTTATATAAGTTTTACTGACTGTTAATTCTTTCCTTCGGTGGGGATATAAGGAACTGTTAGACACTTCACTTTAGGTAACACTTTATTTTCAACTCCCGTATTTGCCCAGCATTATGGTTATGTCTTACCTATTGTTATATACCTATTGTTAATCTCTTATTTATGTGAATTTATTATATTAGTGTTTAAGTTAAATCAAGGGCTTATCTTGCTCATGAAGCAAAATAACCTTTCTATTTAAGAATTATAATCGATTGGAATCTATTTAGGGATCCGCTAGTCATCAAAATTCTACAATTTTATACTAGTCCCTGTCTTCTATAAAAAGAACCTCTAGATACATCTTATCTTTTTTAGCCATCATTGTTACTCAGCTAGACCTCTCTCATCTCTCTCCACAATTCTCTGCTTACATCAAACACTAAAAAATCTATTACTTCCAGGTGGTATCCCCATCAGGAAAGACCGACGACTGCTTCATCCAGAACATCGACGGCGACCAATACTCCATCAGGTTCATGCCAAGAGAAAATGGCGTCCATAACATCAACGTTAAATTCAATGGAGTTCACATCCCTGCGTCTCCGTTGAGGATTAAGGTTTGCAATTTCTATGTTTGAATACCTACGCTTCTTTATTTTGTTTTACTTGTGTAAGGAAATAAGAACCCTAAGGCCTTCTGTACACGAGTCATTCGAGCATTTCGTCACGAGGCTTGCAACCTACAAATGACGCCTCGTGGACTGTAAGCCTAAACCGACGTGCATGTATGAGGCGTCTGATGAATGTGGTAGCGAAGGAAGTGTGTTTGGATCATAGCAAGTGGAGGGGAGTGGGAATCTACCCTGATGGAAGAGAGGCGTGACGGATATGTATGTACTTGTGTATGATAATTCAAAATGGTTGAATTGTTGCTTAACTATTAGATTAAACAATGACCCTCTAGTAAAATCATAGAATTTCTACGACACTCTAGTCATAGAAAGGCTACATAATTTACTCTTTCAAACAGGTCGGTAAAGACGACGCGGATCCCGCTGCTGTCCATGCACATGGTCCAGGATTGAACCAGATTAAGACCGGTAAGTGTTTCTTAAAGAATGCATGCGCAAGAGCACCAAGTTTTACACAGTGGAGAACAAAATGGTCACTCTTTTCGCGAGCGAATTTGTGTGTGTACACGCGGCAGACCACGGAAAAGGTGGCGAGATGAACTGGACACCTTCACGAAAGACTGGGCAGAGGCGGCTCAGGATAGAGAATCATGGAGAAGGAGGAGAGAGGCCTTTGCCCAGCAGTGGAATAAGATAAGACACGCAAGAGAACCTAGTTTTACTTGCGGTAATCAGTAATGGAAAATGATTACCTTTAAGACTTTCATTTATCGTTGTTTTGCCAACTACAAAATATATAAATTCCAGGTGTGAAGACCGACCTGATCATCGACACCTGCAACGCTGGTGCTGGTCAGCTCGCTGTCACCATGGACGGTCCATCCAGGGTCGCTATGGACTGCACTGAAGTTGAAGAGGGCTACAAGGTAAAAAAGATTCTCCAAGATGTAGATTCTGAAGTATGTTGTGCTTCGAGTCTTCTCGTGTCTTGTTTCCAACAAGGAAATTGAAATGATTTAAATATGAAGTATTTTCTTGGGGTTTACAAAATAAAATCCGATAATCATAACTCGAGGACATTGGGGTTTACAAAACAAAATCTTATGATTATAAGCTAAAAAGATTAGAGGCTTTCCTGCATTAGAGACAAGCTTTTGAATGCTATTTCATGATCATTATTGTGTCCTATGGCATAACTACTTATTTTCCAACCAGGTGAGATATACACCTCTGGCCCCCGGTGTCTACTACATGAGCATCAAGTACAATGGAGCCCACATCGTGGGATCTCCATTCAAGGTCGAATGTACTGGTAAGTTTTGCAGGATTTTTGACAAGTTTTAGAAGCTATCTAGCTTTTAAGAGGATAATAATGATAGATTTCTTGTTTATTTCATTTCATTATATGAAAGAAGTCTGAAAAAATTCAAGTCGTTTGTTTATTGGCATCATCATGTTTATTTCTTCTTCTGTAATATTTTAAAACATAAAACGTAATATAGCATAATTTTACTTTAAACTTTTTGTTTTAATTCAACACTCTGTTTTTCAAGATTCTCTTGTGAACCTTATGAATACTTACCCACTTATACTTTACCTAGGTACTTTTCAGTTGCATTAGCATCACGATCTTAATTTTCTCTTCCAAAACAGGTAACAACTTAGCAGAAGTAGGGGCCCAAGAAACGTCATCAGTGACGGTGGAAACTGTCCAAAAGGTATCCAAGGCTGGCCAGAAGCAAGGTCCAGTTCTACCCCACTTCAAGTCTGATGCCTCCAAGGTCACCAGCAAGGGTATGGGGCTGAAGAAGGCGTACTTGAACAAGCATAACCAGTTCACTGTGCATTGTGGAGATGCAGGTTTGTTGGCTGTTATGTTTATCTTTTATGGATGCATGATAGTTATGACTATTTAAGGATTTCTAAGTGCCTATGTGATATAAGACCACAGATCGTTACGAGTTAAATTAATATCTAATGAAAATTTGGGTAAAATTTCTGCAGAGGTGGCAATTTTTTTCTGGCATAGTTGACCAAATATCAAAATCTTTTATAAGTCTATTTTATTGACATTTTTAAGTGCTGTAGATTTGGCTATGAAATAAGGGTCATTTGACATTGATTTTGACTTTAAGTCAAACAGCACGGTTTATGAAGCCACTGTTGCAGTTTTAGCAGTAATCGTTTTATCCACTATATCTGACGCATTCTCAGCGTATTCATTTGTAACATTTTTGCAGGCAATAACATCCTCTACGTCGGTATCTACGGACCCAAAGGCCCTTGCGATGAAGTCCAACTCAAACACAAAGGCAAGAACAACTATGAATGCTGGTACGTCGTTAGAGACAGGGGAGAGTACATTGTCATCGTCAAGTGGGGTGATGAGCACATCCCCGGATCCCCCTACAAGGTCGACGTTTAAGTAAAGATTTTTAAATGATCTCCGCGCGGTACGACTAGATAGGTACCGCTCTAAAAAATCATATGACAACTGGGCGTAAATCGAAGACTAGCGCGGTACGCCCCAATCGGCGTAGTAATTTTGTCGCATTTTTGAAGTAAGCCAACGGTATATACCTAGTTGTAGCGCGCGGAGACTAATTTATTTATCCAAGTCTGTCTAGTGTTCGCAGCGAGTGAAGTTTTGCAATTGGTAAGTATGTAGTTTTTAGTTTGACAAGAGCTCTTTATTTATAGTTTTGTAAAAGCAGGCAATTTGGTTGAAGATATTTAAGTGCTTTAAAATCAGAATTTAACTTTAAATCGAGTACATCTAGTCATTTGAGTCGAAGAACAAGCTTTTTTTCATAAATTGATGAAATTTCATTTTAAAATCACTCGTAGTTATTAAGTTATTAATAACGTTGGTATCTAATGCTGTCTAGACACTAAAGCCGCCGGCATGCCGCCGGGCTGGGCCGGCGGCTTTACGTCATACGAATAGCAGCTGTCAAAAAAGCCGGCGGCTTTGGTGTGTAGATACCATAATGGTGTAGCTCTTATTTACCCATGATAAATATCATTGGTGATCAATTAAGTATTTTTAGATAGGTTTGTGGATTGTAAAATAGTCATAAAGTTTTAAAAAGGAATAAAATTTGATAAATTGTATAATTATGATCTCTGAGATTTGAATGTGACTTTATTTCTATTTTCCAATCTAGTATTATCATAATTAAGTAGTGTCTGTTTGATCACTTACAGATAAAATTTAACTGCCAGATAAACCTATGTCTATTTCATAAAACATGACGTTTTAGACAGAGGTATAAAATATCTGTCAGATAAATTTTATCTTTAGATGGTGAAACAGCCCGTTAGTATTGTGTTTTATGTTTTTCTTGTTCCTTTATCGATAAATTATGAAAATTCGCATTTCTAACAAATCCGACCATTGCATCGTATTCTAATGCATTATTTATTAATTTTATATGTGTCTCGTTTAGTTTTTAGGGCGACTAAATGACAATACATATAAAGTATTAAAAAGATATTCCCTGTATTCTATAAGTGCTGTAAGGCGCAGATTGTTGATTCCAAAATGGCATCGAATTTTTAAAAATAATTTATGTTTTGAATTCAATCTTAGTTTGATAACTTCTGCATCTTTTTTGAATAAAAGTCTTAAAATGTTAGAAGGTTTTAAAATTCGAAATATTTTGGATTGAAGCTGTTTGTTAGCAGATTTCGCGATCTCAGAATGTAACGGCCATCTTTTTTTTTTAATAAACAAAATCTGCTTCGCTACAGTTTCTCAAACTTTCTGCGTCTTTTTTGATATTCTAGTTTATAATTCGGCTTTCTAATTTTGAAAGGTTTGTGCTGTATGAATTTTTACCTACGTAGGTAGAACACCCCGTATATTGTAAATACCTATTTTAAGTATTTAATTTAATGTATTTTGCGACTGTTAACTAAATAAAAGAGGAAAGTTCTTTTCGGGTTTTTCTTTGTCCAACTGAAACCTCGAAAAAGATGGAGAGACGATCTGGATGCATTTTCACGGGAATGGCGTGACGCCACCGGAGACCGTGTTTAATGGAAAGTCGCGGGGCAGGCCTTTGCCCAGCAGTGGGATCTTAATTGCTAGCAAAAAAAAAACTGAAATATTGCAATTCCACGTACTACTAGCAGCACAGCGTAGCGTAGTGTAATAGATACAGGGTGTAACAGAAAGGGGGTATAATACCAAAACACAACGATAGTCCTCATGAAACTGAACAACTTTCCCCAAGGAACATGGGTCGTAACTTGAAAAATTTTTTTGGATCGCCCATATCGCTGACCGGACATTTTTTTATGGGGAGACGAATTTTTTTTTCAAGTTAAGACTCATGTTCCTTGGGGAATGTTGTTTAGTTTCATGAGGACTATCGCTGTGTTTCGGCTTTATACCCCCTTTCTGTTACATCCTGTATAGTCTACTTCCCCTATAGTATATATGGCTGATAAAGATGAGGAGGATTATAGGTAATAAAGGTATGCGTCTATCAATTCCTTTTAAGTATTTAATTAAATATATACACCTAAAATTAATAAAAATTTCATCAACAAAACATTACGCTTTGTTTCAATCAATTTAATTTAGTTTTCAGAATCTGATAGACGCCTACCTTTTTAAAGGATTAAAAATAAAAAGTCTAGCATATAATTCTTGGCATAGTTGTAACTAACTTTTAATCGATTTTAAGTAACAAAAAAATGTTCATTCACATCATCAATCTTAAACCGAAACGCTACCAAGCGAAATAATCATTAACATAATTATGTACTTACAAAAATATTCGTATTTTAAAGATAATAATAAGTGTACACTTAACTTAAAAAAAATCAATTACAATATCACATTTCTACTAAAGATAGAGAGATATTGGCGAGTCATCGCATTAACTATCCAAAAAATATATAATATCAAAAAATTTGGATATAACACTTGGCTTGTCATGATATTAATTATTTTATACAAAAGTTAGTTTTTACGGTATTTGTAAAAATCACAAAAAACCCTTGAATATTACACGTCACGAAATATTTCCATCTCTCTCACACTTACACGTAAGATAAAGACAGCAATAACACCCGAGGCATTAAAAAACTGCCGCGCATTGTAAATGTCATATACAGGGTGTTTTTATTTTATCGTGATTTCTACAAATAACGCTAAACTTTGACATCATTGACAAATCTAACAACAAATCGGAAGATTTAGGTATTGCCATCATAAGTAGTAATAATAAAGAAAAATAGGTACGGTTTGTACAAAACTTAAGAGTAAGCATTTGGCTAACCATGTGATGGAGTCTGGGTTTGTCTAATCACAAATAACCACAACCTAACTGGTTTAAGTACTAAAAGGTTTTTAGGGTATTTGATAAAATCTAGGAATCATAGATAGAGGTAAGAACCACTTCGGAGATTCGTATAACGATAAAAAAATATGATAAGGAAGAATTATAATTATGGAATTATACATTTTACAATTTTGTTCTGAATTTGACTATTTTTTAGATTATTTTTCACAATGAAATGTACATTTTTTATTAGATAATGTTTTTGTTTAATTGGAAAAAAATAACTGTTGTAAATTAGGTATCATCAAATACCCTATATAATCAATTTAGCATCAAATACTTTAAAATTGTTCCTATCACATAACTTTACACTGGTTCGCGTAAAAATCAACAATATTTCGTATACTTCAAATAATCTATTCTAAAAGAAACAATTTTCGTGAAAGTAAGTACATTTAAAAACAATAGAATTACGTTTAATACAATTCCATTGTCCATAGTTTTATACTCCAACTACCTCTTAACGCTACAATAGTTGAGCATAAGCATTTACTGAATTAAAACAAAAAAAAATCAAGATTCCAAAAAGGTATCATATTTACAAAATATGTACAAAAAGTGTGCCTTTGAATTTAGAAATAAGCGATTTGGCCACTTATTCGTTTTTATACAATAATCGAATTAAAAAATATGTTAAATCTTCATTTTAAAAAGATCGTTTTTGAAAATGGAACATATTTTCTAAAATTGGAAGGAACGATAGATAAAATGACGGATAAAATGTAGATACGACGTTATTGAAAATAATATAAAAGACATTGTATGTTATATCTTCAACTTCCACTGATTTTATTATATTTTTTACAAATTTTGTCCGTCATTTCAAATGTCATCAGGACCAAACTCAAGATAAAAAGTAGGTAGTGCGCAATACAATGAAAATAAAGCTAAAATAAATGATTTAATGACCTAAGTAGGAACTGAGTGCAAAAGTGATGTTAAAGAGATCTATCTTGTTCTGGGTTGCCAACCTTTTAAAATATATTACGTATAAGTAAATAAAATTAAGTACCTATGTGGGTACGATCTACAAGGTTGAGAACCCCTGGATATTCTAAACGTATACGATAAAAATGCAAGTTAAAAAGAGAAAATTAATGCGATTTATTCAGATTTGAATTATCTATTAATTTACTTCTCTCAGGAACTTTTTATTAAGTTATAATTCCCAAATATTAAAACGTCACTTTAAATGAATTAATCGCGATTTATTAAGTGTTCTTCCCTATATTTGGCAATGACATTAATATTTCTTGTATTTAGTAAAATTAAAATAAATAATAAACAATGTAAGGAAAATTATTTTAAAGAAATATATTTTCCACGATTTGGTACACCCTGTGTTTACTATACGAATTTTTTGTATGACTTAAACAATAGGTGATTGATTACTTCTATGTGTCACAGATCGATATTATGCCGAAATAATGATTATTATGATTGTTTACGTAAACTACAGAGAGCAAAAACAAGTTTCTAATAAAACTCGTTAAAACTTATACGAAAAGTAAATTGGAATACTGAATAAAGGAAGTGGTTTAAAGAGCTGCCTGGGTGACATCGTACTTCAAGGTAATCTAATTTTACAGTACAACTAAATTAGGCCACGATACTGAAAACGCCGCTTAAAGATTAGTTTTTAACGGAAAGCAGCCTAAGAAATCCAATACTAAGATTTTTAAAATAGCTATGAACCTCTGCTTTAACGAAAACTAATCTATAAACGCAAATAAAATGATCGAAATCACATCGCCCAGTACAATTCAACTACTCACAATTTCAGAGTATCTCATACACGATAAGTCTAAAACATGAATTCGTTAACGAACTTCGAATTTTCATAATATTCTTAATACCACTGTCATCGAGAGCGAGATTCTAAACATTTTTTTTATTATATTCCGTTATTATATACTAATAATACCATCATAAGTACTAATAAGTCAGAGAAGATAATTGACGATCGATGTTTGTAACAATTTTCGATCGTCAATTGTCTCCGCTGATGAAAACGGCAAGGACATCGACCTACTGTTTGTCTTTGTGCGACAGAGCGTGAGGTAAAATATGTTCAGCGGGGAGTAGTGAGGGTTGGTGAGCATAATTCCTGATTTGGTGCAACGAAATCAGTTGGTTGGGGAACGAGTTCGGCTGCTGCTTGCTTTGCTGGAAATGCAGCGGATCGTAGAGATACGGTCTCGTGGGGAGAGCGCCGTGATGCGACAGCCCGTTCAAATGAGGAGCCATGGAATTGATTGGAGTAAATGCTGAGTTCGCCGCCGACGACACAGGCGGCTGGATGCGGTCTTCCTGACTCTCATGCTGAGCGAACAACGCTCGCTGCTGCTGCAAATGCTGCTCATGCTCATCATTCTCCCTTTGCTGATGATAATTCCCCTCATCAGACATATGAGCTGCCGAGTCCGGGCTCACTTTGGGCCAGTAAGGATGCTCAGCGAATGGAACAGCGGTAGGTGCAGCGGCGCCTAAAGATCGGTTCAGACCACTTAGACCGAGCGCTGAAATCGGCGGTCGCTTATCCGCCCTTTCAGCATGCTTATTCATGTGCTTACTTAAGTACGTCTCCTGAGTGTAACTCTTCCCGCAATACTGGCATATATGGGTTTTCAGGTGTTTGGACTCCTTGTGCTTAGGAATGTGCTCGAGGAGGTCCTTCTCGTGGGTGAAGCACTTGTAGCAGGAGTTGCATTTGAACGGCTTGTCGGTTTGGTGGCAGCGGCTGTGGCTCTGCAGGTTCGACAGCTGGGAGAACGCCTTTGTGCAGCCGATTTGGGTGCAACGGTAGGGTTTGTCACCTGTGGAAGGAAATGTTTATTAAAATCAAGCTGAAAACATTAAGTACCAGTAAGTTAAAATACTAGTCAAATACGAGTATAACAAATTGGGATAGACAATGACGTTGTTAAATCAAGTATACGTATAGGTAAATAAAATTGTTTGAATTGAAACTTTGTTAAGAATCAAGCTTTGTCCAAATTAATTATGCAAAATCTATAAAAATAACTAGACGATATCGAAAATACAGTTAAAACACAAAGAAGTACATTTAGCAGCTTTAAGTAACTTTATAGAAATGCTAGGAATTATCAAAGAGCTTATAGATAAACAATTAACCACATAACAGATTTCAAATAAGACTCAAAAACAAGCTACTAACCAGTATGAGTCCGAATATGCTGTTGCAGATGAGACAGCTGAGTAAACTTCCGTTGGCAGATCTCACAGCGGTAAGGCTTGATGCCAAGATGGATGCGAGAGTGCTGGGCCAGGTACGAGGAGTTGGCGAAGGCCTTTGGACACTGAGTGCAGCGGTAGGGCTTCGCTTCTCGAAGGTGGATCTGCGTATGCAGCTGCAAGTCAGCTTTGGAGCCGAACACCTGGAATCAAAAAGAGAATTCGTTAGCATTTTGTTTCTGGTTTCCTTGTTGTTGTTTTATTAGTGTATTATGGATGTCGTGGGTATTTTACGAATGTAAAAGGTTGTTATATGATTCAAAAGGAAAGTAAAAATCTTTATTTAGAGGTTTTGATCATGATAGTATATATTACATAGTCTCGAAAAGATATACTAATTTTGAATATTTACATAAAATATAGGCAATAATCGAATGACCTATAAACTTAATTGCTAGTTATAAATAGGAATTTGTTCTAAAATGTTTCGAGTAATCTCATGAAAACTATAAACAAATGTGTAGTTGGTAGATTTAAATAAATCAAAATGAAACAACTGCATTTCAAACTAGTAAACTAAAAGAACAAGCAAAATAACATAGCAAAATGTCTATTAGGTAACACAAACTGAAATTTCAAGAAGTATCATTTATTTTGTAGACATAATTCATTAAGAACCGAGGAAAAGGAAGCAATTCCTTAATATTTTGATGCTTTAATACATCACGTTTAAATTAAACACGGGTATCAAGATCTTGGTGTTCACGCCTCAGAGGTCACAAGGACAAACTTTATTGAAGTACGAGGCATTAAGAATATTAAAATTAAATAAATCGACGCACAAATTTTATTAACTTCTCAGGTATTCTCAGGAAACTGTGATGTCATGTTACAATCATGCAGGTTTCTAATTACATGTTGGTAACTTATAGGGTTGTAAATATAAGTTAGTAATTTTCATATCTACCACAGAATACCAATTTGTATCTACTAAGAATATTGCTTTAGTTATTAAGTGGAAAAAGTAAGTAATGTATCGAAAATCAATGAAGTATAAAATATATAGGTAGAGTCTGGCTAATGAAAGCTGATACTGAAAAAGCGCGGCAAATTTAAAAAATATTAGTATAGCAGCCCTAAAGTCAACCACAACGAAACATCAACAACACGCCATCTTGTTGCGTCAGAGATAGGGATACCATATACTGATTCTGATTTTACCAAATCTTTCGGAAAACAGGTGAAAATAAATTTCTTTAAAATAAAATTGCCAAGTTTTTCTCTAGTAAATAGTGTACCTAATTAATTAAGCTATTTATTAGACCAACTTAAGACTTAGTGTTGCTCTTGAAATGATCCAACACGTACATACGATACTTATTTTTGATGAATACAATTTTAGCACACGTACGAATTTTTAAAACTCATTTTATAAAATGTTAAAAATGAGTTTGTTTTAAAAATGCCTTTTTGGAATTAATTGTTCCTAAGTACTTTCTGTTTAAAATACCCCAATTTGTAGGGTAAATATCCGATGGTAGGAACACTTTAGTGTTGTCATATAAAAAGTTTGCAAAAAAATCCAGTATCTACTTTCGTTAGCCAGACTCTACCTCTATAAAAGATGAACATAGAAAACACTGTAAGCAAGAATAATGTTAGACAAAATGAAAACTTCGAAACTTCAGAATAACATCACAACGAGGCCATAAAACAGCTTAACAACAATTACAAAGATGGAAAGACAAATTCTCAGAGATGAAGTAGTCATTATCAAAATCGTCTGAAAGTGAACTAGTGCCCTTGAACAACATCCGACGCCAGCCGGAACGGATCGAGCTCCGACGAAACAAATGACTGTTTTTTTATTTACCCAGGAGCAAGATAAAGGCAGGATGCTACTTCACGCAAGTTCCACAGTCATTAGTGTTGGTTTCCTCGAGATGCATCTCAAAAGTTAACCTTTAGCGAATGTCAGAATTTTAATTTGACGGAAATCATCTGCACTTAGACGATTGTGTCCTCGAGATGGGACGAGATTACCATTCTCGTGATGCTAATGTTGTTCAAATTTTGAAGTGTCTTCAAGTTTGCCATTGGTTAATACTTGTAGGGTTCTTATTCATGTTGTCTAAAGAATAATTCATTAAGAAATGTTATTTGTCGCTGAGTATGGTTATAAAACTGTTAAAGTAACATCTTAAAATTCAGAGGCACCAAATAGCTGCCAACGCGTGCCAACAAAGCACTTCTATTAACGTCGGCACTCTTCGCACATTCAAAAGCTTGTTTCGGTACACCATTGATACTCATTGTGATATTCCAAATTAGTTTCCAAGTCAAAACCTGCTCGTCATCCTACCGACACGTTTTATTCCAACAATGATCTCTAGACCACGTTCCTTCAGGCAACCAAATCTATGGCTGACGAAACACGACTCAATTCCAACCCGACAGATCATTTTCATCTCAAAGATCAAACACATGATAATCCCAATGTTATATTCAATAGAGTTTATATTACATCACCGTCTTTTGATGTTTAAGATCGAAAATTCCTTTGCGATACAGTTTTATTAAACATTTTAGATGGAGTTGCTGATGAGAATGAAATTGAGCGTTATTGAGATGTGAATAGAGATGAAGGTGGAATTTGATGTTGGTTTCGGTTAGAGGATTCGGTAGCACGTTGCATGACTCAGGAAGAAAATGTGAGACACGAATACGATTGGTCACAGCCTGAACATAATTAAAGTTTGGAGCACTACTTAATGGCGAGGTTGAAAATTCGAGGTGGTGGCTGACTTTTAATAGGACTAGAGGATCGATTCACCGCTGAGGAATCTGTTTAAAATTGGTCCGCTTTAAACCATCGCCGGTGCCTTTACTGACTTCCGTTTGAAATAGCTTCGCGTGTTTGTACGAGAAACAAAATTACAAAATTGTCAAATTAAAACTATGTACTTTAATATACGAGATTGTGCTTCAACTTATTATTACAATTTCATGTAAAGACAGAGCTGTAAGATATCAGAAAACTTGTTATCTCTTTCTAATACATACAACAAAAACGGGATAGCAACAATTAATGAATGAACACCAGCAAAAACAGACAGACATCACAACATTAAAACAACATCTAACAAATTAAACAATTTGTTACTCTAATGGCATTAGTGATTTATGAACAAACAACAGACCGCTTAATCAGAACGAGACAAAAAATACAGAAAAAAGCTTTGAAAGACAAGGTCAAAAAAACTGGCAAGGAAAATTTAAGAAAACAATAACAATGCAATGAACATGGACACCGAATGACAAAAGACAGTCTTGAAGGTTAATCTTTTAAGTTTTTTGACAAACTTAAATTGTTGAACGTCACAAATCATTAGGAAGCTGAATAACCAAAGACTGACTTGAAACTTGGTACATATAAAAACGACGGCAAAGATCGTTACACAAAGTCGACAATGCGACTTTTATTTTTCATGTGAAATGAGATATACCAAAACTTTACGATGTAGAGAAAACGTTTGTTGAAGTAGAACGTGAAATTGTGATTGGTTTTGGCTTCAAAATCCTAATTATTTATTGTACTTCTTCGAAGTTTTATTAGGAATTTAGGATGTTAACAATAAGTCAGAAGTACATTTTGAGGACCTCATTTTGTATATTTTAAAATCTTTGCTGTCATTTCTATCTGCAACATGGTCCTCAACCAACCTCGTGGTCGGAGGATTCCAGTAGACCCCATTCTGCAGGGTCGCTGGCTCCTCTAGGAACCCCAAACTCTGTGGGGTCCGATATCGTCTTTTTCCTCCCTCGCCTATCGGCTCCAGGCACCTGATTAATTTTGAATTTATGATTGCCAATTGGTTTTACGCTACTTTACTGACTAGTACCATTAAAACGTCAAAAAAGAAACAAAAGAGAAGCTGCAATTCCATTTTTAAATCAAAGTTGCCATAAAAACTAATTAGGTAGGTACACAGCTACCAAAAAAGCGAAAGATATATTCCAAACACAAAACAAAAAAACGTCAACAAAAAAACAAAAATCATCGAAAGTAAATAAAAAATAAAACC
This sequence comes from Anarsia innoxiella, assembly GCA_947563765.1. Lineage (NCBI taxonomy): Eukaryota > Metazoa > Arthropoda > Insecta > Lepidoptera > Gelechiidae > Anarsia > Anarsia innoxiella. The sequence continues at coordinate 1,557,335 of OX387415.1, forward strand.
AAACAATTTTATTTTAGCTATTTACGGGCACAAAACCCACAGACTTCAAAATAGTAATTAAACGAATCCAGTTTGTCGAATAAAAATTAAAATGACTGACCACATACGAGTAATACGAGTATCATAAAATTAATGAGCATGAACTTCTGATTACTGCGAAACAGCCGTGAATAAGATGAATGCCTAATGAATCTTAGATATAAGTATGCAAATTAAGTTTTATACTTGGCTTTTAAAAAGATCCTACTTTTACAAGTAGCCAACAAAGTGATAAACCCAAGTTATAAGAAAAGAGAATAAAAATCTTAAGAACAAAATACAATGTAGAATTCCTTAGAATTTGTAAGTTTTAACCATTGTTAAAACTAGAAGCAAAAAGATGTAATCTATATATATAAAAATGAAACCCGTTTTCCGTTGTCATGGCATCACGCCTGAACGGCTGGACCGATTTCGCTAATTCTTTTTTTAAAATGTTCATTGAAGTCCAAGGATGGTTCTTACGGTGAGAAAAAATCGAATAATTGCCGGGAAAGCCCTAAAACAGACCTTTTCTTTTTCCCATACAAATGTTTTCTTACTAAAATGTAGAGTCAATTTGAACTTTATTCCTACACAATAAAGTTCATTCTAAGGCGGGACGAAGTTCGCCGGGACAGCTAGTACTTTATAAATTACAAAAGATTTAGTTTTATAAAATTCAAGGAAGAAATCCTTTATTTTCTACTAGAGGCTGCCCGCGACTTCCTTCGCATTTATCATCATATCTTGGAAAAAATTATAACATCCTAAAATAATATAGCCTATGTGTTATTCTGATGCATAAGCAACAATATTTTCAAGTTTTATCAAAATATGTCCAGTAGTTTTTGCGTGAAAGAGTAACAAACATCCATCGGCACAAACATTGACATTTATAATATAAGAAGGAAGAACAAGAGGAAAACAAAAGACGTCACTACACAGATGGAAACCACAAATTGATCTAATCACGGTTCTTAAAGGCCTAAGAAGATTCAGATATAAGATTACACATGTCCAGGTCGGAGGGTCACCAGATTAATGCCCTTAAACGGTCACTCATAATGACATGTTTCATGTTGGCCGGACCCTTGTAAACAAGTGGGAAAAATTTCAAGTGACATGTAGATTAAGGAGAAATATTTTAGGGATACGGCTATGGATGGGGTAAGTTGGCTAGGGATAGACAGTGGGTTAGGATCATATTTAAGTATGTGGTATTTTGTTAGAATATCTTTAAGGGCTACTATACTATTTTTAAAAAATAAATTGTAATTTTAAGTTTTAAGACACAATTTTGACACTATTAAGAAGGATATTAAGTAATTCAGAAATCCTAAAAAGCTGAATCGCTTCCTAAGAAGTCCCTTAACACAGAATGATGTTTCATTCAATGCCACTAATATTCATTACCGTAAAAAGGTAACACATTAAAAACAAAAGCAGAACTAGACGCGCGAAAACTAATTTTCTTAAAGCCCCGAGCCCTATTTTCTCAACAAAAAGTGGAAGGGGCGCAAAAAGCGGCCGCACTTTTTGTGCCCCTTAAATTATTATTAATAGCAGGCATACATTCAGTCTGTTTATCTAAGGATATTAGGGTTTGTCCTGGGGCGGCTTTTCTCTAATAAGGCATAGTTTTTGCTGGCCCCAGATTAATTTGTGAAAGCTTAGAGGATGGAAAATGGTGGCGTATTTGTCATACATTTTTTAACTTTTTGTTCGGGTCTGGGTGTCGCGATTTATGACCCTTGGTGTTTTGTTGAATAGAACTGAAGAAATGGGTAATCTTTTATGAGAAATGTAAGTAAAATTTTCATCAAGCTAACACTTTCAGCTATTTTTAATCATGATTAAGCAGAAAATTGCTGTTGACAATCTTGAAAATTGTAATTAACAGCAAATAATTGAAAATCAATAGTCAATCGATTACTATCAAATTGTACATGGCTATTGAAGAAGATGCCTTTAGACATGGTAAAGCTATTCTACTAATTCGGAAGGAAATAAGTAGATACCATAATGAATCAATTTAGTTGTAAATACTGTTTTGGTAACATTAACTACCTTTTCATTGTTTATACTTTGAGATTTGTCTCTGTCGAATCGATATCATACTATGTTTATACTTCTATAGATAGAAACTTAGTACCTAAGCTAATTAAGATTAAAAGAAAGAAGTGCATTTGGACCTTAGTAAGTGGAGGGAAGTGGTCTCTGTCTACCCCGATGGAAAAGAGGTGTGACGGATATGTACGAGTATGTAGGTGTATTTTTATATATTCTCCTCTTGCCTTTAAGGAATTTTCTTCATTAATCAATAACTTGGAAATGTATCCGAAAGATATGGCTTGCAATGAAGTCAGAAAGGAAACCGTAATGTGGTGTTTAGACTCTTTATAACCACATTATGATCAATGAAACTGTAGATATTGAAAAATTTAGATTTCCCGACGACCTTATCTCATGGTTTGCCGACAAAAACTTAGTCTGTGCCAATGTCAACTTCGTCCATGCGTTAAGGATTGGCGCAACGGTAGAAAAAACAGAGTAATCTCAACAAATACCGAGAAATCAATGTTACTAAACTGTGATTCGTTCAACGAGTGCAATTGTAATTTTGCGTCAAAATTTTTGAGTCTAGAAACTTGCGTTGAGATGAATGATGTAAATACGCAGGTGTTGAGTGAGATTTGGTCTTTGTGCCAAAATTTCAAGCCAAAAGGTTGATTTTTATTATGTCTAAGTAGTTCATGTCTTTGCTACTTAATAAGGTTTTGTTTAATATAAATTGACAATAGTCGACACTTACTTACAAATCGATTAATCTGAGCACTGAAAACTGAGACTTCAAAATCATTCATAGAAGACAAAAAGAATCAAAACGATATCTTTGTACCTTAGCAGCGTTTGTCTGATCTGTTTAACACCTTACGGATATTGTTGGCATATCCCAAAAGATCATTTCAGAAGTTGGACCCAAATGCGCCATTAAGAATCACTAATTAATGACTTAATTCAAAGATAGTAAAGAATGATAAAGACTTAACTGATTAAAACTAAACCCAAAAAGGATCAAATTAGAATTGAAACAAAGACAACGCGAGACCCGTGCACGTGCCCAAAAAATATTTGGGAAATTCACATAAAAAGCAATAAAAACACTGATAATAATCAAACAATCAAATATGATACCTAATTTGTCGAGATAAGAAGCCGATTTGCAATGCAAAGCAGTTTTTTCGTGATTCGATAGTTTTTTATTTGTCACCCAAGAGGCGGAAAAAGTTGGAAATCGTGCTCGGGGCTCTAGAAGAATAAAAAAACCGTTTAATATTGGCATTGAACGGTTTCAAGCAGATTTTAGCGTAGAAATTGTGTTCAAAACGTGTAATTTTGTCGCGCGCCGTGTCCGACGTCGCGGCACAAGATAAGTGTCACGTTCTCTTTGTGTTACCGAAATAAGAAACGGCTTCAGAGTAGTTTTTGAAAATTGTTAATCTCCAGTGGTGGCTTTTAATCTAGTTCTAGGAAAAACAAGCAAAAGGCGTACACCAAATATTTCGTTGTTAGTCTCAAAATTATCAGTCATCCGATATTTTGCTTAAGATTGCTTTCTTGCACTGGCTTACTACAAAATATCATATTATTAGGTAAAGAAAATCAATTAAATGCCTCATCATAAAGATTGATTACATAATAATGGCTAAACGCAATAGTCGTTTCCATTTTGACAGTTACGTATCACATTTAAATTCAGAACACCGAACTAAACGTGAAAATACCATACTATTTCGATGTTCAATTGTTTTAATACTCCTAATGTTTTCAACGTCAAAATTTCGTCAAACCGTTTCGATTTTCAAATTGTTTTATTTGTTTTTTTTTTTAAATATATGTATAGTATTCAATTGTTTTCCTTTACAAGTATTCTTTTCATTTTACAAGTTAAAGTTTGTATATCGTGTGAATTTTATCTTGCGAAGATGATGTGAGGTTCTCGACGTCGGTAGCGCTGTGCAAATAGGGTCTCGTAATGATAGCGTAGACTTGGGAACTTATAGATTGGGCAGGTTTTTGAAAATGTTTGATAAAATAGTTCTATAAGTAGTAAGGATATGGAATAGCCTATGGAGGCATTCCACTGGATAGACAATAATATGTTAGAAATCAATCAAGTCACACTATTATCTGTGATTTTTATTAAACATGCGACCGTTGAAACTAAGTTCAAGCTTATATATAGGTTAGGTACATATCCGTCACGCCTCTGTCCCATCAGGTTATGCAGACACCACTTCCTTCCACTTGCAACGATACATAAATACTTATTTGTGGCCTGCATCTTAACATTTTCCAGTAGTATGCAATAGTTTTGATAAAATATTTCTAGTCGATTTGTAATGTCCTATCAAGTTGATTATAAGGTCTATGCGATGTTGGATCGATCGATCCCAGCCTTAGTTCGGGTTCCAGGACCCATTAAGATTTCCGTCCGCCGCCGTAAGTTGCGCAGGAGCACATCAACGCGATATTTCCCAAACGACGTAACCACCTTTCTACTTTTAAGTAAATTTTAGACCTTATCTTCGAAAGTAAGGGTTGGTTTTTGATTGGAATATTATGTTATAATCCAAAAACAGTCTTGTTTTGGTTGCAAAAGATTTTGTACCTTATTTTGTAAATGTTTAGATATATTTTACGATGGAATGATAGAAGAATCTGGAAGAAAATTGTGATTATCGATTTTAAAACTTAGGAAGCGGTTTTAAGGTAGATATTTATTTGGAGTAAAGAAAAGTGGCTTGCAGAAAGCACTCTTGTTTAGCATCACTCATTTTTATAGTGGTTTTAAGATAATGGTATTGATTTACCAATATATATCAATATTCATAAGTTGTAGATACCTATAGATGCGGGTATCATGGGATAAGGGCGAACACACTGGCGGTTGTGACGCCGTAGGGGATAAGGGTGTAAGCACACTTATGGCTGCAGCGCATTTACGGTTAGATGTTTGATATGAAAAACGCGAGCCGCGTTGGCGGTTGAACCGCGATTTATAAAGACTCAAACGAGAGTGATTGGGTCATAATCCACCATGCTCTGGCCCAGTTCGAATTAGTAGACTTACATCTTCGAAATTAATGTCAATTATCAGTAAAAACAATGTTTATTTAATACTTATCTTAGGCTCACTTGCGCAGCCCAGAGTTAACGCAATAAACCCGGAGTTAGCTGCTAACACAGGTTTAAGTCAAGATAAATCAATACAAATTATTCATTTAACCCTATGTTAGTAGCTAACTCCGGGTTTATTTGGCTGCGCAAGTAGGCCTTAGCGAATAAAATTTATATGGGTGTCATTTATCAGAAAAAAAAAAGTTTTTTTATATATCTTAGCTTTAGCATTCTTAAAAAGTAGACGTAAGTAGAAGTAGTAATAAAAGTATCGAATACCAATAAATAAGTTATTTGTACCTAACAAAAACACCTCGGTATATATTATACTGCAGGAAGTTCTGTGCGTCTTGCATCTCCCTCTATCCAATAGTAGTGTATAGCTATCTCTGTTTCGAGTAATACCAGTTTTGGCGTATCAAAGAATTGTTGTAATGATGGCTGCTTGTAGACTTATGAAAGTTTTAGAGGTACCAACATTCTAAATTCAAAAACTATTCGAAATGGTTTGAAGCTTTTTTTTCAGAAAATTCGAAATCCTAATGTTTATTTCATAGGCAAATTATGCACATGATAAATGATTGTTTTAAAGTTAAATAAAAAAATCTAAAACTACTACATTTTCTCTACCTGCTTAGCCGAGAAGAAGAAACGGCAAGAAACCTAACGGCAAAGGGCCCTTCGTTCATTTATTTATCGACAGCGATACATTTACTTACTTACGAAATAAATTCATAATAAAATACATATACGTATAGTAAAATCTGAATTTCTATTACTTGCTGAGTCATCTATTAAAGTACTTAAGCAAGTAATTTTTGATTAACTTAATTTAAAAAATCTATGCTGATATTTTCAACGCTCATGTCTATAACATTCCTAACTCTATAATCGTATGAATGGTGAATACGGTGATGTAATGTGGCAGGTGATCACAATGACTACATGTAGCCTATTCGATGCCGGTCGTCCGGAAGGAATGCCTTCAAAGCAATAAGGCCGCCTTTTTGGAGTACTTTGGGGAGTAGGTTTGCTTAAAAGAAAACGAAAGAGTTTTAGGATATGTCGGACAAAAATATTTCATAGGTGATAGGATATCCTAAAGCGACGGAGGCGATTGAAGCGAAAGGAGTATGTTTGGATCGTAGCAAGTAGAGGAAAGTGGTCTTTGCCTACTCCGATTAAAGAGAGGTGGGACGGATATGTATGTATTTTAGAATAACTCCACTGTAAGTACTCACGCCTCTTTCCCATCAAGTTTGGCAGAGACAACTTCCTTCAACTTGCTACAATCCAAACATACCTAGTTCAAGTTGGTTTAAAAACAATTGGATCGAGCAAACTTCTCCTACCACTTTCAAAAAATAATGTTATAAACGGTTTAAAACGATAACCTGTGAAAAGATCCGTATCGAAAAAAAAAACGCCCGCAAACCCGTCAACAGGTTATGTTTTGAAAATGTCAATCAACGGACATATAGGTACAGGTTGCGATGCAAGTGGTCATTTAAATGCAACAGCACAGGTGCACTAACATGTGCAACGGTTGTTCAACTGCACTTCTACTGTAGGCCGGCAATTGTTTCAGCGATACCCGTTCACACTTGTCGTGAATTTTCCAAATTTTTTATCGTGATCGGGAATATTTACACTGCCACGTTTTTAATGTATCGTAACTTCTGTAATCTCAAAAATATTTGTTCATCAATTTGTTCAATAACACAACCAACAATCATACAATCATTGAACAAATTGTCGAAAACACGTTTTTGAAACGACAGTAGTTATGATACTTTGAAAATGTGACAGTGTATGCATATTAATGCTTGTGACAGTTCCTAATTTATGACATAGTTTTTGTATCAAAAGGATGGTATAGAATAGGGATGATAACTAAATTCAAAAAATAATTATATTAATAATAAAGTCCGTCTTTTTAGTTTAGTTTAGAAACACATTTTTTACCTGATCAAATACATTAATAAATACAAAGATACAGAGCATGGGTATTGACGTCACTCCTGCGTAAAAATCTTACTTAGGCGTGACGTCACGAGCAACTTTAACCCAGTGTATCTTTGTCATTTTTAGTGTAAGAGAAAAAAGAAAAAATACGTGTCGAATATTTAAAAATAATCTGTGTGATGGACTAAAAAATGTTTTTTTTGTCATCATGCTCATTTTACATATTCGATTTACAAAAATCTATAACATAGCAGTCTATATTAGCCCTACTGCACTTACTAGATACCTACCTACACCACACACACAATATGCCAGTAAGGTGTTTACAAAGTTATAAAACTACTTGGACATTATTTCACCGTTACTTTTATGTTTTATTCCTTATCGCTTCTGTTTATGCATCTTTAATGGGAAATAATGTTAGGTTATTGCGTGATAGTTAAACTTGCTGCTGAAAAGGGCATTAAAATTAAGACTCTGTTATCAGAACGAAGTTAAATATCTTACTTTTATTTATTTATTTAACAGTTTATTGTAAGATGATACGACATAGAGACAAAAAAAGAGAAGTTATATAAAAGGTACAGCATATATTTTTTTAAATATTATAAAAGTCAATTTTTGTGCCGATGGATGGATGTTTGTTACTCTTTTACGCAAACACTACTGAATAGATTTTGATGAAATTTGGCAATATTGTAGCTTATTTAACAGAATAACACATAGGCTATATTGTTTTGAGATATTGCGCAAAATTTCCGAAATATTACGATAATTGCGTACGAAGTCGCGGGCAGCCACTAGTTTAAAACATGTATACGATATCTTTATGTTGTGTAACTTGAGTAACGTAAAACTTTTCAAAACCGTTAGGATTCTAAGTTCGAAAATATTTCAAAAACAGGATGCAGTTTGCGATTTGAAATTCGAACAGGATGTTCGATTTAAGAGGGATGCTGCGACCTGTCCCACGACCTCGCAGGTGACGCCCCACATGGTTCCATAAACCCACCGCATTTACATCTGCTACCTACGAAAAACATCCTTAATCACTTTTAATACAGTTTACGCTAGACGCAGATTTATTGTGCAGGATTGTGCATTTGCTACCACGGAGATTTGCTTGTAAGAGATTTTAATTTCAACCTTAAGTCATATAACTTAGAAGTTTAAAGTATTTTTTTTGTTTGTATTTCTAAAGTTGGTAACATTTAAAGTACCCCGTGGGAACGCCAAAATTTACGCAACTACGGAAACTGTATTTTTTTCTAAATCTTTGTATTGATTTCCTTTAGTTATGCAATCGTTTTGTATAGATGATATATTGAGGTATTAGTTTTAGAATATCAGTTGCTATTGTACTTAGATCTGATATATCTTGCATATTTAGGGAATATAATAAATGTATGTCTTTTATTTTGTATTGTGTGAATACTGAATATTAAATTTCTTAAATGCCGATATTTTTGGTTGGATGAGAATTTTATATTTTTATTTCTGAATCTTTGACCGTTTGATCGATGTGTTGAATATTATAATAACAATTTATTGAACGAAATATATAAATAATTATTTATAATAAAAGTTAAAAATTATAATGAAAATAAAAGATTTGCTACATACGAAAACGAATAGATAAATAAACCTTTGAACTTTTTATAAATTGAATGCCCTAAAAAAATGTTCAAAATTTTCTTTAATACTTAATCATTGCTCATTTTTTCTATACTTATTGAAATGCTAATGATTATCCGACTGCCCAAATTTTTTTAAACTATATAAACAAGAAGATTGTTTATCATACACAGCTGTACATTGACCCTTCCATTTCTTTTGTGGTTTTAAAATAAATCTGTGTAAAAAATAAGGCAGTGGGCTTATGGGGCACCCTTCAAGACTTGCTGTGTCATTCGAGGGGATGAACTCGCAAAGGGTGGTCAGAGATGACCGTTATGTTGCGAGCTTATCGGAATGACGGAGTCACTTTAATATGTTTTGAGAAAATTTTGAACTGTTTCTTGTCGGGTCCCGTTTTTAAAACTGAAGCTCGATTGGCAGAAAATTTTATGAAGTTACAAGATGCTTTATAAAATTTCGCCGGGCAAGACGGGCAAGGCGATTTTCAAACAAGCAAGACAGGAACAAGATGCAACACACATACACAGGCAGGGCATGACGGGGGGATATTACGATTTTAGCCTCATATCTGGAAAAACTTACACAATATATAAAAATTATATAGCTTATTTGTTATTTTAATGTTTAAGCTATGATATTGTAAAGTTTCATAAAAATCTGTTTAGTGGTTTTTGCGTCACAGAGCACATTTAAGAAAGGCGTTTTGATAAAAATCAAATTTGAAATTCGAAAAATAGGAAAGCTGTGAAAGTATTGCAATTTCTTATTTTAAACCTAAGGCAAAAGGGAAAAGGCCTACCCCGCATCCTTCATTTGAAGATTTTCTTTTCATATATTTTGAAACTCAGGTAGGTACCTATCTTTTAATCTACAATAGGTATACATACAAGGCGCTATTCCCAAAATCCAGGTAGACACAGAGTAGAGATCTGTGCGCCAATAAATCCAGTAAAACTATAAGATAAGCTACGTCTTAGAGTGTAACGTTGTTATCTGTGTCCTATCTATGCTAATTCAGGGTTGTAGGGTCTCATAATTTATTCGTATACAGATTTTGGTGTTTAGGTTGAGAAAACTACTGGTTACTGTAATGTTTAGTAGGTATGTCATTGTTTTATCAGTTTGAGAATTATTTTAATATTTCGTCAAGTAATTTGTTTTATTTCAATACTAGAGGCTGCCCACGACTACGCCCTAACCTACCTAATCCGACGTAGAATAACATATTCGCTAAAATATATTCTAGTAGTAAAACAACTTAGACAATATCAGATGGCGCGTTTTATTGCTTACAGAGCAGACAGGAGTCCTTTTGCTACACTTTCATCAATATATGTATTTTTTTAAAAGAAATCTAAATCTTAGAAGCCTTAAAAACTAATAAGGCTTCAAAAACAGGTGTTAAATGTAGCCAAAGAAAATATAGGTCATATGGTCTTAAGGACCACCTTAGTTGAAGATTTATATGGGAGAGTAAACTTAGTCATTGAACAATTGCTCAAGTCTCTACACGATATTGGAGATGAACAGATGTAGGAAGATCATGTTTGTGGGAAAGGAAGCAGGCGCCCAAGTCTGCCAATTTAAAATAGTTTCAGTTGTGTGACTATTGAGTGTCAATGGCATTTTTTGACACATTTGGTCGCAATCATACACTGATTGTTTAGCAGAATACCAAAATGTGTCAAAAAATGGCCTCTGTTTTGGTTAGTAGAAATAAGTCTGAGCAAAGTTTGGCGGGAGCCCTGTGCTTTTAGGTTTCTTGCCGTTTCTTCCTCTCGGTTACACAGATAGTGAAACGTTAGTAGTTACAGACAAAGAGTTACAGACATTTACGCCAAAAAGTGTTACAAGAGTACCATTTTTGAATGTCGAATCTTGATTCGAATATAGAATTGATCTTCATTATTTTTGGCACAATCAACTGTTGGTATGAAAGTGTACTTACAAGTTGACTAAGTTCTAATTTTGAATAAGAAATTTTTGAATTTTGATTCAAATAAAGAATTGAACTTAATTTTTTTTTCGCATAGTCATCTGTTATAATTATAACTAATTTGTGTGTTTAATTTAATTATATTTAATTTTATAATAATCTGTCGGCGTTATTTATATTTTAGCAAATCATCCAATATGTATATTTACGATCGTTTTTTTGATAATTTTTTGACATCAAAGTCATAATTTAAATGTTGATTTTCATGTCAGCGATTTGATGTCTTCATTGAAGTACTGCATGTGTCGGACATATGCTAAGCGCGTGGTCTGTTTATTTTATAACATCTTGGTTTTAGTATTTAAATTATAAAGAAGCCATTAAAATGTCCATTTTGAGCTTGAAATTTGACGTCATCAATCCAATACAAAGAGCCAATAAAACTACATTCGATTATACGAAATTTTAAATTTGGTATTAGGTGTACATTATTTCGAAAATAAATTCTTCATTACTACTTTAAGTTTAAATATGGAACACAATTACAATTTCTTTTGTTTTTTTTTTCATAATTACTTTTTCTTTTGTTAGTTTATCGAAAGAAATCGCATTCCATGAAAAATGTATATCTATTATATTATGTACTTACGGTCGAATTGAAAAATCTCCTCCTTTCTTTTGACGTCGGTCAAAAAAGTACATAAGTACGAATTTTTTTATATTTAAGTACCTACGCGACTTGAGGAAGTATATAGAGTTGTATTTACTCAAAGATCTCTATGTAGTAGTCATGTAAGTATGTAATGCCCTTGAGTGATGACTGGCGTATTGTGCTGCCCACTTAAAATGGCAGCTCCTGTAGTTTGGGGCCCAAATTATTAATCGTTTTACAGAGGGGCCCCTACTTATACGTATTTTAAGATATTAATTTGAACCTCGCTTGCGGGGCGCTTTGAAAATGGGTTTGACTTTGTGGCGGGCTGGATGTTAGGTGTCGTAAGTAAGTTTGCTAAATTCGCTGGTTTGAAAAAGTATCCATTTTATGTTAAAATTGCGACAGTTTATTTGATAGATAAGTATAGTAAGTATGAGAAGTAGGTACCTATATATTTTTGTCTATTAAAAACTAAAAGAGGTTTTGTTGTTTGGACACGGCACCCCTATAATGATGCTCAGTGGAAAAAAGTAAAAATAAAAACATGAAAAATATTTACTTTCCTATAAAATGTCCCCACCGAGGGGCACGAGCCTACTCTCATACAGAGAGAAAAAAAAAATCAAAATATTCTATTAAGTACTTAAGTACAACACTAACGTCAAAAACAAAAGCATGCAACCCTTACATAACCTCAAAACATTGACGTAAGAATATTACGGATGCGCCCGCACTTGACGCGGACGCTGCCTAATTTCTACTTGGCATTGAAAGGCGCAAGGTCACGCTAAATACGCCGCGTGACGTCACTACACGCGTCTAGGCTGTTACCGAGCCAGACTCCGCGGTGGGTGTGCCCAAAACAAAACACGATTGTTTCTACAAAGAAAGTCTGTTGTTTTGTGTAATGTAATTTTAAATTGCGAAGTCAACGATTTGGCGGTAAAAAAAGTGATCGTGTTTTGTTTTTACAATTTTGTAAATGCTTCGACGATATTTGGTTGATGGGACGGGCCAATGTAACATAGAAAATAAGGTTGTTTTACTTTTTTTAATTAAGTATTTAAAAGACTAAAAATCGGCTGTTTTCAATACTCATTATAATTCTATCTAATGTTGTCATTATTTATATTATAAGATAGCATTCAAAGATAAATATTTACTAGCAATATTTTCATGTATATTCTTTAAATTTAACAAAGAAAAATAGAAGTTTCTATAAATCATTATCAGTTATTATCCTCAAGCTTGCTTCAGTGAATTCGGTTGTAAAAAAACACGTACAAAGCTACCAATTAGTGGTCGGACAGCCGAATTAATCTTAGAGTAGACATTTGGACTTTAATCTTTGTCTTAGATGATGATCGATACACGGCCAATTTTGTATTAAGGCTTAATGAGCCGATGTATTTGGTTGGCTTATCCTTATTATTGCTTTCGTATTGATATGAAAAATATAAAACTCTGAAAATAAATTATATGTATACAAGTACCTATTGTTTCTGGGATTTGAAAAAGGAAGCTCGTATTTTTCTCATTTTTAAATCACGAAAATACTAAACTAATTTTATTTTCATAAAAAAATTCTATTTTTATGAATAATCTATTTATAAACTTTGAACGACTTGTTTTAGGTTTTTATGTGACTTACTTAACATAAAAAACTATTATAAATACTTATTAAACTAAACACATAAAAAATATCACTGTTTGTCTAATCTAGACGGACACAATAATCAAATATATTTTACATCAACTGAATTAATATAGAACTTAATTAAAACTTAGACACCCAACATTGTAACAATGTGGGGGCCCAACGGCACAAACCACAAGTTGCCGTAACTTAATACGGCATGTGACATTTCGACTAAAGTATTCAAGCATGATTTATGTTTAAACTGGTTCTATTTATTTTTCTTTAGGCTAGGATCTTTACTAAATGCCTATGAGATAATATCCTGATATCATCGAGAATGTCAATGTTTGTGTCGATGGTTTGATGTGGGGATGTTTGTTGCTCTTTCACGCAAAAACTATTGAACGGATTTTAGTGAAATTTGGTACAATTGTAGTTTATAAATCGGAATAACGCATAGGTTATATTATTTTAAGATATTGTGTAGGCTTTTCTATATAAAACAATAAATTCGTACGAATTCACGGATAGCCGTTAGTCCTACCATAAACGAATTTAAGTAAGTACAATATTGAACAATAAATATGTTACAATACTGTATTCTGATGTAAAATACTTAGACTTTATTTTACATAGTCTATCTTTTTTAAAGGTTTTTATGAAATATGAAAACTATTTATTGTATTTTACTCAGTTTAGGTATAGTATGATAAATACGAGTTCTAATGTTTAATAGATACTGACAACATAAGACTATCATTAACTTTTGTTTTGGTATTGTAGATCCAGTAATTATAGGATAGATTGTTCGTTACATAGGTACGGAGTTTAATGATAGGCTATATAGAAAATTCTTAGCGTTAGGAATGTTTGTAATTTGATTTATTTAAATGGCATCGAACAATTTTGTATGGAGCCTGGTATTGTAAAATTTTCGATATCAGTTAGTGGCCGCCAACTTTTTGTTCTCCTTACTAGCTCGAATAGGGGATGTGTAGTGTAATTGATACCGAAAATTATTACTATATCAATATGTTGGATGCTCTTTATAAGTTTTTACATGTAATGTACAGAGGAAGGAAGGGAAGGAGGTGTGACAGATACGTATAATGTCTGCGACATTAATTATTTTTTGTGTCTAAAATGTGGCAATACTGATTTTTACTAATGTTCTTTTTCTTTTTGGTTTGTGCTTCAATTAAGCACGGTCAAGTAAAAGTACCCGCATTTTTATTTAAATCTAAAGTCCATCTAAATAAGCACGATCGAAGCAAGACTGCTACATTTTTGGTCCTTCAAAAAAGAACATTAGTAAAAATCAGTATTGCCACATTTAAGACACAAAAAAAAATTAATGTCGCATATAATACATGTATGTATGAAATGAAATTGGAATTCGTTAAATAAATACTAATCATACCCAAATCCGTGGATAAATCTACCTAGTGAAAGAAAAAAAAGAAGGAAACGAAAACAAATCGCCCAATTTGTTGCAGAGACCGCTCGAAAAGTTGTAAAATGGTCCAACATACAGATAAGTAGCTTATTAAGTACATTATAATATTGTAACACGCAATGTTTGACTACCAAAATTCATCTCAAGTACGCTTTTATCACGAGAGCATAGAAACTATACTCGTAGACAAAAAACAAAATTGACAATGCCGTTGAAGAAAAAAATATTCAATTGATTTTGTTGTAGTTTTAAAGGGTTATAAGTGTAAAATTAAGTTTGTTGGAGGCTTTGAAGGAAGTAATATCGGACATGTGCTTATTATAAGTAACTTAACGAGTTGAGTCAAGAGCGTGTTGGAGGGTAGGGTGACTATTCGATTGCTGTTTAGAAGATAAACGTTTAGGTAGTAATTTTTTTAGGGTGTTAAAAAAAATAGGTTTTGAAATTTAAGATTTTTTTAAATGTTTTTTTTTTACCTTTTATTACGTTGGGTGCGATATTAATTATTCAATTGCATTTATGCTGCCTAAAAAATTTTTTGTATAAAAATGTGTTTTTATAAGAGGTATAATAATATAGGTACTTACCCTAATAGGTACGTATTATACTAGTCAAAGAAAAAAAAATGTTTTTTTTAAGTTATATTTTTAGTAAGTATATCGAAGTAAGTACATAACAAACCTTTTTTTTACTCATAATAAAGTCATCTAAAATGTTATATCTCAGGCATTCTTCGTATGACAGTGTTTAAAAATCAGGTCGTCTAAAAATACAAACTTAAGGCATCTTACGCCAAAATGTTTAAAAATCCTCAAAAAGCACCTAAAATATGGTCACAAGAAGGCTCAAAAGAATGCTGGTCCTAGCCTCCGGCAGGGCCGCCAAATTATATCATAGCGAGATAAAGATAGTCGAATCGCGTGACGGGACCGGCATTAGAGTAATTTTGTTAGGGATTGCTTTGTCTGCACCCGCGAACACACGTTCATTAATATTTTAGTAGATAAGGCTTTGAGTTTATGTGAAAAATCGAAAAAATTAATAAAAAATTTAACGTTTTAAAATTTAAAAAAAAATTAATGATTTTTTTTTTCGAAAACGAAAAGGAACCTCTTCAAAAAAAATCTCATTTAAAAAAAACATAAGAAAATCTTTTTATAAACCGTTTCTTACAAAAGAAAAATAAAATGGACAGATTTTTTCAAGACAAGACTAAATTATGATAAGTCATATCCATATAATTCTTTCTTCTCGTTTCAACATTTCGTTAATAGTTTTAAAGAATAAATTACCTTCAAGTTCAAAGCACAGAATGTTTAAATAATTATCTAACTTTGTTAAAACTTTAACAAAGAAACAAAAAAAAAACTACCTTTACAATAAATACTTAGGAACTTTAAATCGAAAGTTTATTTAAAAATAAACTTACAAAAATAAAAAAAAAAGAATTTTTTTAAACAACGCCATTTTAAAAAAAGTTATTTGAATATAAAAAAGATCAATTTACATATTAAAACAAAATATAGAATTTAACTATTACTTAAATAAAATATTTAGTCAACCTCAAATAAATATTTTATGAATTATTTTTAAATTTTAAATATATATTTTAGGAAACTAATAGGTACAATTTAATGTTAATTTAGTATGTAGTATATAAGTATAGAGGATGACGCAATACCTAAGCAACCGTAATGGTTGGTGTCAATCAAAAATTACACACCAGCAAACATTAACATGCTTCTCATTCTACTAAAATAACGCATTCTCGACTCTAAACCTTAAATAATAAAAGCCAATGTTTTGTTAAATGTTTTTTTCAAACGCAAAACAATTTCGGCAATTCTTAGAAGCGCTGCGATCAAGACGTTGTCTAAGAATTTAAATTTAGTCGGTTTTAGTCGGTACATTTTGATATTAAAGTTGTTGTAGTTGTATTTTTTGTAACTAATTTATTTTATTTTATTTTAATTATAATGGTTAGATAATTAATTTTGCATTTTACTGCTTGCTGGCCGCGATTCCGTCCACATTTTCCGTCATACTAGAGGCTGCCCCCAACTTCGTTTGCACTTATCGTTATATCTTACATTACTATAAAAAATCGTGATATTTTATATTGTATATCCTAGGTGTTATTCTGATGTGCAAACTATAATGTTGTCAAGTTTCAATAAAATATATTCAGTGGTTCTTGCGTGAAAGAGTAACAATTACTAAGTATTTTCCACGTATCCTTTTAATATTATAAATGTCAATATCTGTGCCAATAGGTGTGAGGAACACTAAACAGATTTCAATGAAACTTCACCATTTTGTAGCTTAGACATCAGAATGGCACATAAGCTATATTACCGTACTGATTCTAATTATAAAAATTTGGTCCTAATTCTAATAATATTATAAATGTCAATGTTTGTACCGATGGATGGATGTTTGTTACTTCATCACGCAAAAACTACTGAACAGATATTCATGAAACTTAGCAATATTGTAGCTTGCACATCAGAATAACACATAGGCTATATTATTTTTAGATATCATGATTATTTTCCAAGTTATGACGATAAATGCGTAAGAAGTCGAGGGCAGCCACTATTATAAATATGTCTAAACCACGCATGCTTATTTTTTATTTTAAGTTCAAGGCTAACCTTTTATATATACATACATACATATTATTTATTCATATTCACAACACATTAGTTTGTATTCTTTTAAAATAACTTTGTTAAACCGGTTAATAGAATTAATACAAAATTAGTCACTTTATTACCATCATTTAAAATATTATTGGTTTTCACTTTTACTGATTTAAATATAAATTATACATATTTTTAAATATCAATTTTTGTTTTCAACTGTGTTTTTTTAAATGTTACAACTTATATTTTTTGTTGATTTAATATATTTTTTTAATTACTTACACTGTCATACTTCTAAAGAAATTATTTAGAAATTTTAAAAGAATATATCCAAATAAAACCATCGAAAAAAAAAGTGAGCGAAACTTTTTTCCGTACAGGTCACCCCAACTTCCTACCAAAGTCAATGACCCTAAAAAAGTAGTTTCATAAATAGATTAATTGGTTTAATCGACAAGTTGAGAATGTAACTTGACACATGTCAGGTGATATTGACCGTTTGGTATAAGAAGGGAGATAATGACATTGACAAGTTCATGCTCTTGTTATTTTGAAAGGTATTTAAGATTAAAACTGTAATAAATTGTATTCAAAATCCTAGATTCTCTGTAAATATTTAAAAAAAAAGACGGCGTCGCGACGGACTACGGAAAAGATGGCGGGACGAGCTGGCCACCTTCTTGAGTAACTGGGCGGAAGAAGCTCGAGACAGAAAGTCATGGCCGATGAGAAGAGAGGCCTTTGCCTAGCAGTGGGACACAAGTGGTAATTAGATAGATTTTCGTTAACGTCCTAAAAACAGAAACAAAAAGTAATTTAGCTCGAATATAAAAACTTTATTCAATTTGCAACTGGCCAGTAACTTTTTAAAAAGAAACTAGAATAGTCATAATTCAGAACGCAGCCAAAGAAAACATCCGTCAACTGCTGCGACATTGACAATGGATGGTTTGAAAATGGAATGCGGCCTTGAATCGAAATTCGGTTTCTCGACGGACGCCGCCGCGCGTTTTGCGCGGGAAACCAGACTTCGTTTTTATCGGCACTAGTGTAGTTACTTTTAATATTTAACAGTATGTTATTAACGAGGTAACATAAAAAGTTATTAGGTATCAGGTATTATTTTGTATGTTCGATAGCTGATGGGAATTTTAATTAAAAATTTAATTCATTGTGATACCTAAATAAATAAAAAAATGTTCAGGCAGTAGAACAAACATTTTTACTTAGAGATTCGATTCTTACTATACAATTGAAAAAAAATTAAGTTAAAATGATTAAAACTATTTAAAATAGATACAGCTATTTTTACTTTAAAAATACACATAGCAAATTAGAATAAGTAATTAAGTAGGTAATTGTCTTTAAGTCACACTAAAGTTCTTTCTTTTCAAAACAATACAAGAAACTGATTACGAATAACTCAAATAATCGTAACAAGACAGAAATATATTTTTTTCAAAAACTATACAAAACACTGTGTGTAAAATGTGAATAATTTTAAAAGGTCAGTACTTATACTAGAAAAGTATTAATAAAGTAGCTATTAAAAATATCAGTTACATATTTAATAACAGTCCAGCACTAAGCTACTGATAGATAACACAATTCCGCATAGGTTCTACGATTGGTCGCGCGGAATAAATTTTGTTACGTTCAATTATCGAATACAAATTGTGAACATGAGGAGCTAAAACTTATGGAATAGTTCTTTATTAAATTTGCGAGAAGCTGTTAAAAACTTCGTGACTTTGTAGATTGATGTAATAAAAAAAAACGTTTTTAGACTCGTTTTTAAAAACTTATTGTCATGAAAAAAAAAACTTTATTTTAAAATTATTTTATGTAAAATGTGGAATATCTTAAACGTCTTGAGTGACATATGTTTCTAAGATGTATTTTCTCTTTAAATAAAACATAGGTATATATTTATAGATTATGTATTAAATATAGGTAACTTTAAAAGGTAAGTTAGTATAGCATAGAGTGTTTTTTAGTGTTTTTGTAGAGAAAAAAAATACTAAAAAAAATTGGCGGATTTTCTGCGCAAAATCCTAACAAGCAAACACACAATAAAGGTACTGAGTAATTTAAATATGTAACAAAAATCAGTTTATCTTCGATCCCGAAAACATGTCTGAATTTTTTTTATATAACAAATGCCAAGTATTACCAAGGTTATCGCTCAGAAAGTCAAATTTTGGAATATCATTGCCTAAATGGAACAATGAAAACAGGATACTTTTAAATTAGGTGTTTACGAGAATAAAAACATAATTTTTACATTTAAATTATGGTTTTCAAGGTTCGGGTAAAGGTTATATTTTTTATATAATTTTTCCATATCAAATTGGCAATTTTTTTAAAGTACCAAGATCATGCAGGATAAAATTCGTGTCCATATTTTAATATTTATCTTCCTATTTATAAAAAAAAATACTATATGTCTATGATGTTAGTTAAGTTATAAAAGAAATATGCAAAAATAAAAACGCACCAATTTTTTTTGCAACAATTTAGAAGAGAAGTATCTAATACAAAATTGAGCTACGCCATCTCAGAATTCGCGACAAATAGGTATTAAGAATCGAGTTAGAATATAAAGAAGCTTACATAATGCGTTGAGGGGAGCTTATCATCGACCTTGTAACCATTTATTTGGAATTCTACCGGGTCACACGATAAACTGAGTACGCATGTACCTACCTAAAATATATCTTACTTTCCACTGCAAAGAGTATCTACAGACAGACCAACTTATCTGTGAAATGAACGCCGACGCTAGTAACACAAAATTGTATTTCTACCGATCGCAGCAGTTCTGTAAGACATTTCCATATTAGTGGCCGTCTTTGAGTATAGAATAAGAAGGTGTCATACCGTGTGGATCTGCGTGCCTGGTCTGGCGCAAAATGGCTACCTTTTTGTATGGAATTTCTTATCGTTTGACAGGTCATCTACCAAGAAAACTATGAAAAACTTGCGCCAACCTTGACGCTGTCATAAACTCATTTTTATATGAAAAAGAAAATGTGGCATCTCCTTATACTCAAAGGTGGCCGTAGTTCCAATAACGGCCGGTTCACAGATAGCTCTGTACGTTCGTTTTTCAAATAACAATTGATTGTCTTTTGTTTTGTTATAAAATTTCCAACCGGGTTGGCAACAATCGCCAGCGTGGTAGATTACGGCCTAATCACTCTCGTATGAGAGTAGGCTCGTGCCCCTGTTGTGGGGACGTTAAAAGGGCTGATGATGACTCGAAAGCCGATTTGTTAACGGATTTGTTTAGCCTAAAGTTTGGTGGTGCAAAAGTGGGATAGAGTGTTGTTGCTATGTAGATATTTATTGCTATTGAAAAGGGTCTATTTTACTTCCTACTAACATTATAAATGTCAATGTTTGAGCTGTCGGATGGATGTAAAGACGTTTGTTACTGTTTCACGCAAAAACTGCTCAACAGATTTTGATGAAACTTTGCAATATTATAGCTTACACATTAAAATAACACATAGGTATTGTCACTTTAAGGTATTGTGTTTTTCTAAGATTTGAAGATAAATAGGAACGAAGTCGCGGGCAGCATCTAGTCGTAAGTAGTTATAAATATTTTCAAGCACATCATAGCATAGCAACTATGAAAATTCCAAGTTCTCTAGATTTGAATTGACGAAGTCGTAGTTTCATATCAAACGTCAAACCACAAAATATCAAACAAAGAAGTCTTCCTAATGCATAATCTATCTAGACACTTCATTTGTATCAACGCTGATACCGCTCACGACTCAAATTAACAATTACCTACTGATAAAGTGATTTCTTAAAGCAAACTTTATCTCGACACTCGATTTGTAACAATACTGATATCACTGAGGACTCAAGTTAACAATTGCTGATAGTCATATCCCAAGTCTAATTTATCTAGACACGCAGTTTGTATTAACGCTGATACTGCTCAGAACTCAAGTTAAAAATTACTGATAAAGTCTTTCAATTCAAAACCTATCTAGACACTCCGTTTGTATAAATACTGATATTGCTGAGGACTCTAGTTAACAAATCAAGTACCTACTACACCGTCCTGAGCAACCTCTGAACGACCTGGTTGTGACCTTGACAGCCTTCAAGGTGCATCCGTACTCATCAGATCCGTTGAATTAGTGACGTTAGGTTTGGTTAGATATTGTATAGGATTCTATAAGATGTAATAAAAACTATATACCATTAGGAATAACTAATTTCTAAAACGCGGTGTTAAGATTTTCGTGGTTCTGTATAAAGCCACACTTATGCTTGACTATTTAGTTCTTAATTACTAATAGTTCTCGATGAAACTATCTTTTGTTTCATTACTATACATTTTGCTTTTATTTGATTGATCTTTTCCATTTTGCTATGCAGGGACCTAAGTCTCAGTCAAATATTCTCAGTAAAGTTGTGTATCGGCAGAGTGTCAGTAGCATTTTTGACACATTTGGTATTCTCCTAAACAATGGTTTACAATGATTGCGACTAGAGGTGGGCCGAGTACTCGGTTTATACTCGGTACTCGGCATACTCGGCACTTTTTTCACTACTCGTAATCGGCCGAATAACTCGGTTAAAATGCCGAGTACTCGGTGCAAATAAATCTACCTTGCACATTGGATCTGTTTGGTAGATCATAGTCTAGTTCCTTCTAATGATACATATTTAGTACTTTTCCCAGAAAGAGCAATGTTATAAGCTGCTATTATCATAATTATTTAGAAGAAAATTTCATAAACAGTGCTTTGTCTATATTTTTTTTTGCCACTTGACGTGTGTTTATTGGTTTCATTCGAATAATAATTCGCAGGGGGCAGAGGAAGTGTTAAACACCATTAACACCACTCGCTCCCAAACTTGTTCGCGCACAATTCTACCTACTTCAAGTTAACCGAGTAACGGTAAACTTTAAACCGAGTAATACTCGGTACTCGGTTACTCGGTAAAACTGGTACTCGGCCCACCACTAATTGCGACCAAATGTGTCAAAAAATGACATTGACACTCTGCCGATACACAACTGCCTATATTGTAAATTATCAGACTTGGGTCCCTGGATATAAATAAATTCTAATTGGAAACCTTAAAGGGACTCCCGAAATAAACACAATGTCCCAATTGACGTAATGATGTAATTAGATCAAATCCACGTCAAAGACCTTTCGGTCAAATCGTATTCATAAAATTTAAACTTCAATTTATGCAATAAGTTTACGTAAAAAAAAAACGTGGTTTGTTCATGGAAATGTTTGAAAGTTTCTACTACGTATTTTAAATAGTATTAAGGAAATCAATTTTTACATCTCTAGTTTGACAGTTTGGTCTTGTAACATAAAAAATCTAAAATACAAAAATAATTTATTCGTAGGTAACATTAAATTTACACTTGAATTCGTCACAAAGTAAAAATTATAAAAAAAAGAAACATAATGATTGATTTAAAGAACCAAAAAAAAAGAGAAAAACATTAAAGGGAAGCTACGCTGACTTCATGTTTTTCAGATGTTGATGCTCTAAAAAATTGCTTTTTCACATCAGCTCTTCATATATTTTTTAAAACTTTCAAAAATGTAGCTATCCAAGTGGATCTTATTAGATTTTACATCCATTAAGTTAATTTAAAAACATACCTATATTGAAAAGGTGTAAAATAAAGAGCAAATACTTACATCTTCGGAACTCAAATAATTTATTAAGTTCGTATTATTTGACGTGTCAAACTAAACAGAGATCTTGTACTATAAAAGTCAAGTAGTTTTGAAGTGGTCTGAATAGACTGCTCTAACTAAATAATGAAGATTTATCATCAAATAGAACTTACGTCAAAAGTACCTATTTAGTTGGTAGTGAGTGTTTGTGTTATACTTATGTGCAAGAATAAACGTAAGGCACAAATTTATTATAGTCTAGTGTCACTTTTAAAACAAACGACGATTTTATATCCATATTTTTACGGGAATTGCGGGACGCTACCGGAGACCATGTTAAATGGCAAGTCGCGGGAGAGGATTTGCCCATAAGTGGGATTTGGGTAGCAAAAAAAAATTCAACTTTTTCCGATAACTGAAATATGGATGTTTGGTAATCATGACGTATTAATGTTCTGTAACGATATTTTTTAGTCTTCATTGCTAATAAATAAAGGCAAAAAAATATATTTGCCTATATTTGTTACCGCGAATGACTTCGCAAGTTCAATAACAAATGTTAACCACGCTTTTATCATCATAAAAGGAAACGCAATGGTTAAATCGTCTTCGTAATTATGAGATTAATAGTTTAGTACGCGGAACTATTTGCTTCGTGATGCCATAATGAAGAGAACAATGTAGCAAACCGCCGAATATTCTTAATGACGAAGAGTTGAAGACTTCCGAAGTGCTCAAGGATATTACGCTCAATTTACTCTGAGATAATCGAGTTTGTTTATATGCAATTATGAGTTACGAGGTTTCAAATAAGATGTTATAATGAATAAAATTAATAAAAGTTGGTGCTTTTGACGTGGGCAAGGTCTTTTTAAGATGCAAGTGTATGCAGAAAGATTTGGGTTTCGGCTACAAGAAAATTTATAATGAGGTATTTAGGTGTGATTGTTTTGTTTCATTCGTATTTTTTTTATTAAAAAAAAAAAAGGTGTAAAACATAGTTCAGCTTGGCTAATGGAAAACATGATAATGACATATCAGGTAAAAATCTTATTGGTTTTCGAACGCTTTCGAATCCAACAAGAAATGTTCGTTACGAAAGACGTTGGGTTAGTACAATAGTATTTAGAATTCTCAAATAAAGTCTAGGGTTAGTATTCGCGTTATAATAATTTTACCGCAGACAAAAGAACACAAAAATAAAAAAAAGACTGTTAAAAAAATAAACGAAAACAAAAGAAAATCTGACCTTTTCCTCTTGCACGTTCTGGCCGCCATTTTCCGACAGTGGTGTCGACGGAGCACTATAGCCTTTCGGTCCATCATCGTGATGAGGCGTCATCTGTCTCACGTCATTCTCCTGCTCTTGCTGCGCTCTGAGCTCTTGCAAACCACTCTTGAACTCCGACAATCTCAACACTGATGGCTTAATCTCAGGTATTTCATCCGGATGCTCATACCTCCGCAGGTCTGTTAAATTGGTCGCCAAATGCCTATGATGGTCTATAGGAGGCGGTACACCTATAGATCTTAAGTGCTCTATACTTCTGTGTATGTGCGAGTAATTGTCTACGGGTATTTCGGCCATTAGAGGCGAGTTGTGGTAGTCCAAGCCACCTCCATCGGGCCTGTAGTCTATGGTCCTTCCTTCCATCATCTTGATTGCTTTAATTTGCTATCTAAACTATATTAACTTTTTCTAATTGGTATTTGGCACTATTTTATAAAAATATATCGGTATAAAGTCGGATTATCCTTTGCTTTGTCATGGAATTTATAGAGATCTTCCGTTTCGATGTTGCTGAAAAGAGAATTGTTGCTAGTAATTTTCTTTTAAACACTAAGTAATCATTTATTTTAAAAATGCTGTCTGGCAATTCAAATTCAAATACGTTCGATTCTAATTTTGAATAATCAGTTTCAATTTGGAATGTTAAATTCGAATTAGGAATTGAAAACGTGTGGTATCAGTTTAATTTATTTTTAAAACTAGATTTGTAGTGGGTAAAAAAGTGGCGGTTTTTTATCGGTTGCGAGCAGGTGACGAGTGCGCAGCCGCGTAGGTTGTGTCAATGATCCAGGCTAGCCCACATGCCGTATCGAATAAGCTTCGATAATCACATTGCTGTACTGTCGACGATACAATATCAAGCGCTAATGATGTACGTACACGATCGAGTCTCATGCGCTGATGTAATGATCGTTTTTGATATAAGTATTGTTTCACGGCTACGAACTTTAACTTTGATAATGAACTTAAGAGGCGGCGTAACGAGGCTAAGATGACCTCGTATTAATATTGGATAAATCTTTGATAGGTAAATAAATCAATTAAGTACACTATAATAGTTACCTACCAAGCTAATCATATTTTTGTGTACAGTCTGTTCAGTAGATTTACAATATCAAACGCGTGCTCTTCTCTATGAATTAGTTGACGTATAAAAAACACTTGTTGCCGCGTCTGTACCTGTGGAACCCAACATACATGGCTGTCAAACATATAATTGCGTGTATAGAAAAGCTTGCAAACTTATTTTGCGGTGGGTTCTGAAGCACTCGATTTATAATCTACTTTATGTCAGAGCAATAAGGTTGATGAAGTTTGTTGATTTGTTACTCGAGCGGTAATTAGAGTGGAATTATTTGGTGATGTAGGCCCTCGGTTGATCGACTTAAAGATTCGTAATGATAATACTAGTTCAAGCAGGGAAGTGCTTTCGTAATTAGCTTTTTGTTAAAACTTGATGACGGGCTGTATATAGGTACCTACTAGCACCTCTTTAGACGCAAATTATTTTATTAAAGTGGTTCTATGATGGATAACCACTCACATATTTTAAGTTGTGATTGTTGAAATAATTTTTAAAAAATGTGGTTTTTTTTTCTTCGAAGATTTATATGACTGACTTCTTTTTTTTAGTCTATCGGATATACTATTCCGATATACGCAGAAAAATTAAGAATAAATCATTTTTTTAATTAAAAGAAAAATCACCATCATTAAAATTTTTATATTCTAATAATTTTATACGTTTAAGAAAACCATTGAAAAATAAATCGTGAATAAAATCAATACATCGTGACAAGACTTAAACATACCAATCATAGACAACAATAAAGTGACAGATTGTTTTTTTTTTTTGTTAAAAACATGAATTTTCCTCTGCTGCTAGTTATTTAAAACGTGCGTCTGTCAACTTATTGGAGATTTCCAAGTTACTGAAGCGTGCGATACAAGGTTGTTTGACAAGAAGTATTTTTTTTATGGATAAACTGTTACTAAATAATTTCCAACAAAAACTGTTTAAGGTTAAATAAAAAATCTGTTACACTAAACGTTGATGGTGAAATAAATTAAGTAGGGAAAAAACTTGCTTTGTTTTTTGGGCATAATTTACCTACCGAAATCGTTATTAAATATTGCAATATTTTTATTTTAAAACAAAAAAGAAATAATTACCAGACAGCATTTCATTAAAAAAAATTGGAAGCAGATTAATTATCATTTTCTCAAAACACCACATTGTTTCTAAACAAAGGAATCCTAAATTACAGTCAACATGTCGCAAATCAAATTAATTTCAAAATAACGTCACGGCACACTGTCCGAAAATATTTCCGTATTTATAGTCCGGGCATGATTCAAGGTCGCGCTTGACAGACAGCGCCCGGTCGCCTCGCAATTACAACATCCACCTCAGCAACGGGGGATCTTACGTAAAAATTCCCTCTCCCTCCCCAAAAGTGAGGGAGAGCCTCACCACCAGGGGGTGGTCCTAGGGAGACAATGAAGCTGCTTCCAAATTAATTAAAACATTTTATTACCTGTCACTATTCAAAAATCTTCAAGCCACCAAACTATATCACCATAATTAATCACAGTTTGTTCCTAGATCTAAGTCACTAAAAATATATCACATAATAAAGGTAACACTAACGTCACAACACGTCCAAAAGGCAACAGTCCAAGGCTTGATCGCCAAAATTTCTCAAAAAATCCACGTGCTCAGAGAAAATAAACATTAAAAAAAAGGCCGGCGAAGAAAAAACGCCGAGGCGTGCTCTTGACCCTGCGGTAAAATTATGAATGCCGAGCGTCGTTACTAGGATCCAAATTACCAGATTTTTTGTGCTCAATATTTTAGTGTGCTATATAAGTTATGGTTGTACGAAATCCACACGTGATGCGTTGTGTTGTCCCGCTCGCACTAGGCGATTCGCGCGTGCACCGGCCTGCAGTAGCACTACAAGGAGTCCTCAAGACATGTGCTCCCACAAAAAGCCGGCCTCTCCAGAGCAAGGTATTTAGATCTGAGCTTGGACTCTTTGCCGGCTACTCGCGTTAACAACAAAAATGCAATACAAAACGCCCGTTCGCCCGCCTTTAGACGAACGCGGCAAAAACGAGACTGAAATTCAGATCTATAGTAGAAAAAGTGAACTACACCGAGCGAGGGGTACACTAACACATAAAAATGAAAAAATCCACAGACACCAACATCGACAGCGGAGCTTAAAAAATCGGAGTGGGGAGCAGGCGACGCCACTCGCTTGAATAACCGCGTCTCTCTCTAGCGGCGTGAGGCCGCACGCACACAACCATCCAGCGGTTAAGCGAAAAAAATGTGTACACATTTTTTTATTATTCACGATTTTTATGTGTGTAAGTGGGTTTGGTGCGAAGGGGACAGAGCGCGTCGGGAGCATACGAATCCCTCAAGAGCGAGCGAGGGAGCGCATGTCGCCACGTGCTCTTCCCCCGGTATTAAATAATAATTAAAATGGCTACAAGACCGGCGATACGAGATACTGTTCGGTAGACGATTTTTTGGCTGAGCTTTTGCCTTTTTTGCTGTGCTTTTTGCGAAATCTTCAAAATCGTGCCATGGTGCGGTAGACCGGGCCATCTTAGTGAAAAAACCGCGAACCAATTGACACATAATAAACGCAATACGCGCAGAAAAAGTCGCGCCGGGAAAAAAAACCAAGGACGCGGCGCGAAAAAGAAGTTATTGATTAAAACAGGGCTGTCATTGACCAGACGTAAATGAGGGTGCTTAATTGTATGCAGCAGCGGATCCGGCAGCAATCGATAGCTCGTCTTACGAGCGCATTTTACTTTTAAACTTTGTTTACTCGCGGACCAACCGATGATTGGTTTCTTTCAAGTTTCTTTAAAAAAAAAACTTGAAAAAACTACGCACATTGTTCAAACAAAAATATAAATAAATTCACGCAATACATTAACATTAAAGACACCTACTTAGATTATTTTATTATACTTACCTACTTATTTCAAATAACTAGGTAATTATGACGATGTTCACTTCAATAAGTAATTTATTTTATTCCTCGACGCCAATCAAATAATTAAAATATATGATGAAACAAAATTGACAACAAATTAAACTATTTTAAAACTAAAAGTGAAATAAGTAAATAAAAAATGTAAATTAATTGCGTCAATTTGACGTTGTTACTTACATTGTAAAGTTTTAAATATTTATAATCGAGTTAGATTGGGTTAATTTTATTACAATCATTAATATAGAGACAAACTTTAATTTAATAAAAAAAAATATTTTTTTTACTTAATAATATTTAGTAAAAAAATAATAATTTTTATTTTAAATAAAAGAATTTTGATAAAAGTCTGAATTCATGCTATTTTTCTGTATTTATCATTACTTACTTACTTAATAGATTTTTTTCACTAAATTAAAGTTTGTACGCTTTATTTTTTTTAAATATTATAATAAAATATGACCACGTGGTAATTTCGTTCAAAAGAATAATATTTTCTAGTACTTTTCGCGTAGGTGTCAGTTGAAGCAAACTCTGTCATTTCATATCAATGGCGTCGTATCAAAAGTGTTTAAATAATTACTAATGCTCAATGGTCAAGTAGAAGCCACTACTATGCATACGGCTAATAAAAACTAAGCTGCACAGTGAGACAAACAACTCACACATGGCCATAACTCCCCTAAACATTGCACAGTGGATCATTGCATACAATTACTGGACAATCGATATTTTTTATTGTCCTGCTAACTTATAAATGACATTATGCTTTTTCATGTTAAATAGCCCTGGTATGGACAAGATGTTTTATTAATGTAATACGCTTCGGGGTTCAGAAACTTATTTCATTTAGAATTTATTAGTTTGATAAGAAGAATGTGTTACGTTCATTTTATTTTTGTTTTATAGTCAATTAGTCACATTTTAGCATTTTAGTATCTTAGCTACTTTTTAGTTGCTAGCCTATTGTGTCCCACTGCTGGGCAAAGGCCTCCCCTGCATCCTTCCATCTTTCCCTATCTCCGGCAACTTCTGGCCAGTTTGTTAAGTATGCATCCAGATCGTCACGCCATCTCCTCTTAGACCGACCTACTACTTATCTAAATTAATTACAAACTGAGCTAAGAAAGAACATTTTGTATTAATTGTTTTCTTTGCGGAAAATAAAAGAACCAATTAAGTTTTTTATTCTGACTCTGCTAACAATTACCATTTTTCACTTTCAACCGTTTTTTTAGTTTCTAAACAAAAAACAATCACCATTTTTCGACAAAAATGTGTTCCTAAAATGTAAAAAAGATTGTTACGTTATACTCTTCTTTCAAGACCATAAGCTGACAATCAAAATAAAAATTTTCAAGGACAATCTTTTTATGTGCCGTAATAAACATTTTTGTCGGCAACTTTCGATTTTTTTAGCGAAGGCCAACAAAATAATGCCGTAAAAATTAGAACTGTCCGAATGTCCATCGGGTTATGACAAAATATTTTTTGTTGTAGGTAATTTTGTCAACTTCATAATCTGTTGACGCCATGTTAAAATAGCGAGAAAATTGTGGTCACGGCGGCCGGTGCGTTTCACAAATTGGTGCATTTGGATATTTCACGGTCGTATCCATTTTAATTATATCCGAATTATTTTAATGGATTATTTGATAACTGAATTGCCTCTTTTTGCAAAATAGATTCATTTTCCATGTACACATTTAGGGCAGATTGGTGGGAAGCAGCCACTGACAGGAGTTTGTGGAGAAGCATGGGAAGGGCTTTTGCATAGCAGTGGGACGAAACAGGCTAATAAAAAACATAACACAAGTCAAAAGAGAATCTTACAAACATATCGATAAATATTTATATCTTTTAATTTATTTTTTTATAAAAACATAAACAAAAAAATCTTTTCAAAAACATAAAAATTTCAATTTCACTTGTCCTTGAGCAGCGAAGATTTTTTGTTTCTATTACTATTCAAATGTTTTGTATGTTTTTTACCCACGACAAACCCTTGCTCACTACAATTGTTGAATAGGATTTTAGTTTTTTTTTTCACGTATTTTGCTTCAAAATCCACCTGTAAGGTCCGGAAGCAGGATGCTGATTGGATCTGTGATTGAATAAATGCTATTGTAGATTCAAAAGTGTTCAGGTGGTTTAAAGTATTGTAAAGTTGAATAATTTATGCTGAATTTTGATTAAGGTTTTCATTGTGTACTGTGTGAAAATTAAACAAGTTTTTAAGGAAGTTTTTTAAAGGATTACTGATGTCTATCATATTTTTATATTATTTAAAAAATATGTCTGAATTAACATATAAAAATTGTAAAGAATATTCGGCTGTTTTTTTTCCTTTAATGCTGGTAAAAAAATAAGATATTTGCTTAAATACCACACAATGTATTTATTTATTTTATTATTTTTTTTTATATATAAATGATTATTTTTATAAAGCTTAGGTGTTATGAAAATCATAAGTACCAAAGCTAGCATACTTCAACCTAATTTGAACACACATGCCTGTTGTTTGCCAATATTGTTTATAAATAAAACAAATGCCAAATAAGAAGTTAAAACAAACTTCCTTTAAACTTAATAGCAACTTGCAGCTAATGTTCTACCTACACAAAACCTGTATTTTGGGACTACGCCATTTTGGTCTACACAATCTATAGCTCATCACTATCCGGACCACTGTGCACTTTGTGTTTTAAACTTTTAGTCTGCTTTGCAATCCATTGCGTTTTTCTCTCACTAGGCGATGTATAGGCAAGGTTGTGAAGCAGTAATGTATGTGCAATAAAGCGATAAGTTAGTAAGGATATGAAACGTTGTGGAAGCCATCTCGTGTGCAGGCTTGTTCATCCATCACGCAAACGTAGAACCGGCTTCGGTCCAAGACAAGTTTTCAAAAACAGATTTTTAGTTATTACAGCTGATAAGCTATGAAGTCAGAACTATTAATATTCGAAAATTGTTCTCCTGATTTTCGATGCTGCAATCGAAATGCTGTTGGGTTTTGAATGTTTTATTGTTTTATTTTAATTGTGATTTTAGTCAAACTTTTTAATAAAGCTGAGGTTTTTAAGACAAAGGCGGTTCAAATAAAAAAAAATGTATATTTCTGTTAACAGATACCCAAAAAAAATTAAACGAAAACTATTCAATTTAATTTGAAGATAGTATAAACTAAAAAAAGTACCTACCTAAAATAATTTTTAAAATCAAGTAAAACTAGATTTATAAGTAGATATTATAAAACCAAA
Source organism: Anarsia innoxiella (assembly GCA_947563765.1). Classification (NCBI taxonomy): domain Eukaryota; kingdom Metazoa; phylum Arthropoda; class Insecta; order Lepidoptera; family Gelechiidae; genus Anarsia; species Anarsia innoxiella. The sequence continues at coordinate 1,588,713 of OX387415.1, forward strand.
ATATATATCCAATAAAAAAGCAAATTAAACAATAATACATGTCACTTAGTAACAAAGAAGTTAGAATACATTCAAAACTAGGTAGGCATGAAAAAATAATAATACCTAGATTTTTAAATTTAGTACCTATACAACAAGACTTCTTTTGAAATATTCGCTGCTGGTCTTAGAAAGAAACCGACATTATTGTTATAAAATTTAACTACCGAACATTGTAAAGCAATAAAATAATTTAAAACAATACGTTGACTTCTTCTTTTGAAGTTTTTAGGAAGCCGATTCTTTACTCCCGTACTTTATTCAAATAAAAATATCTAAACTTTTTCTATGTAGTTTAAAAACTTAAACTTTCACTTTTATAACCTTTTTTGTTAGTTTTTTGGCTACTGGAAATGAAAAAAAATGTGGTCAATTTCTTTTTAAACTTTTTTACGCAATGAAAGGGTGGCGGTTTTTCATACAGCCAAATAGATATAAAAAAGTATGAAAAAACAATACTGTATGCACCTGGTACGATTCGATATTTTTTTGTTCTAATGTTTATTATAATCAAATAAGTTCCTCTTCCTGTCGGAAGAAATAGGCGCCCAAGTTTCCATCACAAAAAATATCGCGTTTCATTCAGAACTGTATGCAAAGGTAATAAATCCTACATTGAGTTGTACTCTGTCGTTTTTTCTGAGCACTTTTTTGGCCAATGTGGCTGAACAAAGATTTTTTAGTAATGTTTGTTGAGTATAAAGATTGTTTTATGCAGATGCTGTTTTATTAAGGGAGGGAGAGAAAAAAGTGATTGTGGTCTATTATTAGGGGTTTTATAGTTTTTATTTGCTTATAAGCACGGGATACTTTCATTTCAAATTCGTAATACATATTTTTCTTCTATAATGATCTATCTACACACATTGGGCTGTGTCCGGGACGTGTCAGGGAAAAAATATCATTCCATACATTTTCTATGGATTCGTTCACACACGTTGTCATGACGACGTATTTTTTTCCCTCCTGACAGGCCACGGCCCGGATGTGTGTAGATAGGCCTTAATAATTGAAAAAACAACGATTAAGAAAGTTACAAGTTAATATGTATTACCACTACCTAGCAGAAAGAAATCATTATTAAATACATAGGCATACTAGCATAATTCATGTTATCTTAACCTATGAAAGAAATACTCGTATTTCTTTGTTGTTTAGTAAAAATGAGTAAAGCGTTGCCACGATATTTATTAAACAGAAAATACATGACAAAAACGTTGCTACATTGTGACGTCAGCATTCTTTATTACATCAAAATCCAGCTGTAATTCGAAAACCCAAGATTTGATTTTGCATCATCACCTTCAATATAAACTTCCTAGTTTATAACATCATGCACGTTAATCACGCTAAAATCTTTCGGACATATTCAATTAACTGCGTTTTATTTTTGTGAATCTTTCTTAAAATCTGTAGCTGCATCCGCAGTCCATCTATCGCCCAGCATGACGCCAACGCTTTGTATTTCGTCCCTTATTTTTTTTTCAACCCTCAAACTGTTCAAATTTCTTTACCTGCCATCATCCCTTGAGTTTCAAACCACTTAAATCTGCTCTTGCAACCCCTCTAGTTTCAGTTTTATTGAATTGTCTTTACGATCTGTTTTGTGTTTGAGTAGCTTTGTAGTTACGTCGTTTGTTTTCTGTTTATTAAGAGCAACATCTTGAAGAGCATCCCTTAAAGCTTAATGACTAACAGCTTTGCAATCGACTATTCAAATGTTGATTTTAAATCTCTGGTTTTAAAGTTTAGTTTAGTGTGTTCAATTCGTTTGTATGTGATTAAATCTCTTGGAATTTCGCTACGACGCATACGAAACTGCGTTTCCTTAGTTTTGGAATTTATTAGAATTAGTGACTTTGCATCCTGCTGGGGTATAGTTTTAGTGATTTTTAAAGTTTTAACAAAAGTCTTTTCAAAGTGGACAGCAGATGTTTCCCTCATTAACTTCTAGAATTTATGTCTTTTTGTTTTTAATATTTTGAAAAGAAGACAGAAGCTTGTGGTCGTATTGTATAGCTGGTCTCGTTTGACATAAAACTATAGTTTTGTTTAACCCTGCATGCATTATTACTACTATTTAGAATTTTTCTTCTCTAGACTGACAATGTCTATGACCTTTCTTTCCATAAATAATATGTGGTTTGTTTTGAAAGTCGCAGGGTACAAGTTTATCTAAGTAATATGACATGATGACACAGCCTCTTTAAAAACCATTTACTTCAGTTATAATCAATTAAAATCTCTATGAATCTAACAGAACAGAGATTTTTGAAACAAACAAGCAAAGACGACTCAAGGTGGAATTGATAGAAATTAACATGTAAGTAAGCAGGTGACAATGATAAACTTGTAGATAACCTAAATGATCCATCATGAATTGTAGAACACATCCAACCCTTAGATAACATTGAAATGTAGCCAATAGATCTTTTAGCTTCGATTTAATATGCTAAAGATGTAGTCCACTTGTATAATGATTGAAATATTATTATTATGAATACACACAAAACACAGGTTATATGAAGCTATTTGCACTTGCAAGCTTCGGATTAATGTAGACACATATATAAAAATAGTCTGTACATAAAAACTGGATTAGACACAAGGCAAGTTGCAAACTACCATATCCATGAACCATGTTATCTAAGACTAAAATTCTACACCAGGAGTTCCCAACCAGGGGGGCATGCCCCCCTTGGGGGGCGTAGTGGAATACCAGGGGGGGCGTAATCGGTACGTTTAATTTTCTGAAATAGTACTTAACTACTACACAGACCAAAAATAAAGCTATTAGTACTAAAATAACAAAAGAAGTGAGATATGGCAAAAAGGATGACATTGAAAAAGCTGACTGAGTGAATTGGAATGATGGAGTGAATGACCTGAATACTAAATGGGCTATAAAACAAGATTTGAGGCTTGAGTCTAGACCATTATTGCATAACAATGACATTTAGGTACCTACACAAACAGTAGCGGTCACCTGTGACTTTGCACCTGTGTTTGCATCGTAGCAAGCAGAGGAAAGTGGACTCTGTCTAACCTGGGGCTACTAATTTACAGTATTTTCAGTTGTGTGTCGGCAGTGTCTATGGCATTTTTTGACACATTTGGTCGAAATCAGAGTCAGTCATTGTTGATGTACCATTGACACTCTGCTGACACATAACTGAGGCTATTTTAAATGAGCAGACTTGGGCCTTGTGAAAGAGGCATAAACAAAATGTGTATTTAATAATAAGCAGTATAATTTATAGATTACAATTATGAGGGTAAGAAGATGTAAAATAAGAATTACGAAGCAAACATTTTAATTTAGAATATTTCAATGATAATACGAATGACCTAAACTAATCAAAATTGGAAATAACTAGATAAAACCGGCGCGTGTAAATACTAATTTGCATGATTTTATTAGGAACTACATACTTTATTAAGTTTTCATGCGTAAATTTTAATCTACTTATTTGTTGACGTGGTTTTTATCTCATACTAGCTGTCCCGGCGAACTTCGTCCCGCCTTAGAATGAACTTTATTGTGTAGGAATAAAGTTCAAATTGACTCTACATTTTAGTAAGAAAACATTTGTATGGGAAAAAGAAAAGGTCTGTTTTAGGGCTTTCCCGGCAATTATTCGAATTTTTCTCACCGTAAGAACCATCCTTGGACTTCAATGAACATTTAAAAAAAAGAATTAGCGAAATCGGTCCAACCGTTCAGGCGTGATGCCGTGACAACGGAAAACGGGTTTCATTTTTATATATATAGATACAGATTCAGTCAGCCTTGCTCTATATCTAGTTCTGCTTTGCGCCAGGATTTGTCATTCTTCGCTGAATAAGGTCCCGTTTCACGATCTACAGATAATTTTTTGCAGATAGATAAACCTATGTCCATTGCATAAAACATCACGTTTTAGACAGAGACAGGTATAAAATATCTGTCAGATAAGTTTTATGAGTAGATGGAGAAACAGCCCCTAAGTCGAGTTCTCCATTTTTGCGTCTTTTTCTTAATCATAATCAAATGTTGGAATTGAACACTAAATTTCAAAAATATGGAGCCATTTAAAACGAGTTTTTAAATTATGTATATGCAAACAAATATTTTTAAAGTTACTTTAATTAATTCATGATATCATAAGAAAATCAATATTTTACTGAATCACAAAAGTAAATCACCATCAAATACAACATTGTAGTTTAAATCAAAAAAAGAAATATCCTCTCTATAATTCACACAGGTTTATAGCAAAGTCCTGTCCTATTCAGATTCCAGCCCAACGTCACATAAAAAGGGCCACCTGAGCTTCAACAAAGAAACTACTCCCTTTTGAGTAAAAAAGAGAAGTTTTTACCACGAAAAAAAAAATCTCCCACGATGCGTAATGCAGTTTTTTTTATTGTGAGTCTGTCTACACGGTTTTTTTCATCATTTTTTTCATTTATTGCTTTTGATTAAGCGTCATTGTCAAAATTCGCGTGCATTGTACAAGATTAAAGATTTTTATTATTGATTTTTTTTCTTATTTTTGGCAATATGTTCTTTATGCTTTTTAGTGGGTCAGTGTGATTGAAATAAGCATTTGAGAATTCAGAATTTTTGAATTTTGTGGCGTGATGATGTTTAATACAATTCGATTGGTTTTGTATTGTGAAGAATAATATTAACAATATAAGAAGTGGTGCAATGAATAAAATAATAGAAGAAACATAAATTTTAAAAGGTAGAGATGTGAATAGATTCAAATTAATTTCTTTTACGAACACTGATTGAATTATAGAAGATAAAAATAAGAAGAATGTAACAACTGATACTACAATAAAGACTTAATACTGAAGTGAGCAAATTAGTGTGAAATAAATTCGCTTTAGGAATTCTATCTTATCATATCTAGCCGTTAGTATTCTATTACTGGGCAATGGTCTTTCTAATTTTCTCCTTCTCTTCACGATTCTTTATCCTTACAGGATTTACATATTGACGAAAACATTCCTGAAAAATTTAAGCTGGACGCTGGATGTCTGGGCAGAGGCGGCCCAGGATAGGGAATCATGGAAGAAGAGGAGAGAGGCTTTTTCTCAGCAGTGGGACACCGATGGCTTAAGAAAAGAAGCTTTTGACCAAAATAATTTCCAACAACATAAATAACACAACCAAAGCAATAAAATTGAATTGCAAAATAGTATGTACCGAAATAACGAGCATTAAATGATTAATACAAGTAACAAATGTAAGACTTCAATCTTATTCACACAGATCCCGTCGACCTTCGAAATTTGTTGCTCATTGATACCAACGTACATAGGTACGTGGAGTTTTTTTTATTAGCTATAATTATCTATATAAATAACTAATTTTTGGTGCATTGCGTCATTGAAATTTGCTTATGGAGAAAATTTGCGTTTTCCTTTTTTTTGGATAAGAATACAAAATACCAAATGTGTCCGGGCCGTGTCCGGGACGTGTCAGGGAAAAAATATCATTCCTTATACTTTCTATGGATTCGTTCACACACGTTGTCATGACGACGTATTGTTTTCTCTCCTGATGAGCCACGCCCCGGACACGTCCTGGGCACGGCCCGGATCTGTGTAGATAGACCTTAAGAATAAGAATCCTTATCAAGGTCAACCAGTCAAGTCAAGAGTCGTCCATCTTGAAGCAATATCATCCTAGAAACCAAGGACATGCTGCCAAAAAGTATTAAAAAGCCAAATCTAATTACATCATTATTATCAGCGAAATCATCGTGTGGATGAAGCGAAAGAAGTGTGTTTGAATTGTGGCAATGGAACACTTCCTTCCAGTGGTCTCTGCTTACCCCAATGGGAGATAAGTGTGGCGGATATGTATATGAATGTGTTATCAATCCACCATGCTTGTGGCTTCCCATTTTGCATAGATGGATGTAAGGATGCTCGTTACTCTTCCATGCAAAAACCATTGAACAGATTTTAATGAAAATTGAAATCAGCATCACACAAGTTATATTTTTATGATAAGTGTGAATCTGTAATTGGCTTCATAACAACTTATTTTATGATAAACATTGTAACAATTGGCTGTTGATTTACCAAATAAATAAAATAAAATAATAATAAATAATAATAATATTGTGTAAGTTTCTGAAGATTCAACAAAAAATAGGTACATACGAAACCGCAGGTGGCCTCTAGGCACCTATAATTTTCAAAATCAGTTACCGCTTTAAAACAAAATAAACGTATAGCTTAATAAATATGTAGTAAGACAAACTTATGATAATTCAAATAGAATCCAAGCATACATATTTAAAGAACTGTGCGTGGGTAGTTTAAGTATTATGTGCACAATTTGGTTGTATAAATAACAATTGTGTTTAACTATTTACTTATTAATTATCGCCACTGCTTTATTTGATCAGCATTTTCTATAAATTCGTGTTTGTTTTTAGAATAGTTTGCTTTTCTTTTATTTTTGTAGCTGAGTTTTGTTTGGCAGAATTTTGATCAAACTTTGTCAAAGATGCTAGTGCCTGCCCGCGACTTTATACTCTTTTGTCGTCATATCTTCGAAAATGTACATCATATCTTAAAACGTCTTATCCTATCTTTCCTTCCTACACATAATACCTACCTATCGATCTTCCCCTAATGCAGATTTAATTACTTTTCATAGTTTTTCTATGGCAGTAAGTTCTATTCAAATCTTCTTTGACTGTTTCTTACCATCTCTTTCTTTCCTACACAACTTATTGTCCCTCTCTTTTGTAAAGTAGATTTGCTTACTTTACAGAAAACTCATTAGTCTATTCAAATCTTCTTTAATATAATCTTACCCACTCTTTCCTTTCTAAAAAATTGTCTCTCTCTTTTTAAGCAGATTTGCTTACTTAACATCCCTAGTTCCTCTTACTTGACTCATTAGTCTATTCAAATCTTCTTTGATATCCCTTCTCTGTCCTTCCTACACAATTCATCTATATACCTCTCTTCCAACGCCTTCGCTCGCTCTAGTTCCGCTGACGTAATTAGCTACTAGTCTGAGGTATTAGGTGTGCTATTAGGCAATGACCATGACTTTCATACAAAAACCCGTTCGGGCTCTGTACACAGTACTTGTCTGTGTGTTACGATTGAAATAACTCGGATGTAATGCGTGGAGACTTTGATTCTAATTTCGGCATTTGTTTTGTTGTTTAAACTGCCAAAATATTGCAAAAGGCTTTTGTTTTGGTTATGCCTATTTGTTATTGACTTTACCGTGGTCTTTTTTAATCTATAAAGGAGTTGCCTTTTCTATCATTATTAGAGATTCTAGTTTAAATGACGACGCTTTGGTTACGTGGTCATTTTACCTCAGTTTTTTTTTAAATGTTATTATAAAGAAAATGTCATCAAATTAAGACTAGTCTTTAATCGGATGACAGGCTAGCCTGATATACGGAAAGTGGAAAAATGAACTTAGTTTCTTGAAGTAAATAATAACAATTTTGAAATTATCAATGTTCTTGACAAAGGTAGTTATTTTTACAAAAAAGTCAATGTATTTTTGTCACAAATCTTGAAAATTCAAACAAATTTGTCCAAACTAAAACACATAAATTCACGAACCGCGTTACATCCAATAGAGTGGGAAGCTATACAGCATGTAACCACTCGACACGAAATGTTATACAACGAGTACGAGAACATGCGAGAGGTTGTCCAAACACTCAATTGACTTTGACCTTTGCACGATAATGACATTGCACTTGATATTTGTTCGATTGATGATTGAAGATATGATATTAATGCTAGAGACAGATTGCCTAATTCCCACTTGCACAGCGAAATAAACCTGGGTTAAAGATATAATTTGTATTGATTTTTCGTGATGTAACCCTGTGTTAGTAGCTAACTCCGTGTTTGCTTTAACTCTGGGCTGTGCAAGTGGGCCTAAATCTGCTAATTTAAAATAGCCTCAGTTGTGTGTTGGTAGAGTGTCAATGGCATTTTTGACACAATTGGTATTCTGCTAAATAATGGCTGACACTGATTGCGACCAAATGTGTCAAAAAATGCCATTGACACTCTGCCGACACACACAACTGAGAGTATTGTAAATTAGTAGACTTGTACCACATCTCACGTACGCCACGTACGCAATGCATTATGATATATCTGCACCATAAATAGAAACACACTTGTAATAATTTTTATTTAATTATTTTCAATAAATAAAGAAAGGCCAAATCAAGAGTACCCTAAACCGACGGGCATGTATGAGGCGACTGATGAGTGTGGATGAAGCGAAAGAGGTGTGTTTGGATCGAAGCAAGTGGAAGGAAGTGGTCTCTGCCTACCACAATGAGAGAGAGGCGTGACGGATATGTATGTATGTAAATAAAGAAACAAATAGAATCTTTGTAAGTTGAACGTGCTTGAGTTTTATTTAACCTAAAAAAGTATGAGCAAAAAATGAACAGTTAAATCATAAAAATTAACGCTATCACCCCTTTCTAAAAGGGGAAAAAAATGTAAACATAACAAAAAGCACCTTATACAGTTAGCAAGTGAAATTCCTGTAAAAAATCTAGCAAAAACCCCCCTCACAATACAGAAACTGGCTGACGAATTTTTTTCCGAACTTTTTCTTCTAAATTCAAAAATGTTAGTTTCTGCGCGCGAGCACACTGGCAGGTAAAGATTTTGGGTTCGCAGGTAGAAAAAATCTTTTGGTGGATGTTGAAAAAAAAGGATGCTTTTATGCGACCCACCCTTAAAATATACGCCCACGATTTGTTACCCTCATACTCTGAAATAATCGTTTTGATACTTTATTTTTTCGCTCATTAGACCAAGCACTACATTCGTTTTTGTTTAGGAACTATTTACTACTTAATGGTATCTACACACCAAAGCCGCCGGCTTTTTTGACAGCTGCCATTCGTATGATGAAAAGCCGAAGGCCTAACCCGGCGGCATGCCGGCGGCTTTGGTGTGTAGACAGCATTACAGACCAACTAAAATCTGAGCTAAAATTTTTTATTCTAGTTCTAACCAGTGTTTCTTTTCCCCTCTAGTCCCCCTTACCCCACCTGATCTTATTAAAAACTAGAGGTTGCCCGCGACTTCGTTCGTATTTATCGTCATATCTTTGAAAAAACACGAAATATCTGCTAATGCTAACGCTGTTTTTTATTCTGATGTCCAAGCTAAGTTATTGTAAAATTGCATTAAAATCTGTTCATTAGTTTTTACGTGATGAAGTCACAAACATCCATTCATAGGCACAAACATTGACATTCATATTATTATTAGGATTGTATAATTTTGAACGTAAACACAAAACTATTTTAAATATATAACGTATATTAATTTACAGTTTTAATAACGTTGACATAAAATAATTATATAGATACCAGTTTGGATCGATACGACAAAATCAATATTTGCATATAAATTCAAAGTACACACAATATTTACTTACAAAGGTGACTTTGGCTAAATGCTAACTACTTTTGACAAGTGCTAGAGACTTGTAGGATATTTATTTAAGAAAATATTATGAGTCAGTCGACATAATAAGTAGGTAGGTATAAAAAAAAAACTATTAGCGCTAAAACACACGGTGAAACGCAACTGCAACGCAACTGAAACTTTTGAGTTGCATCGAAGTTTCTGCTACAGACTTCCTTAGAACTAAACCACACACGATGCAACTGAAACGAAACGTTTGAAGCTAGTTGCGTCGTGTGTTGTTTTCTAAGGAAGTCTATAGCAGAAACTTCGATGCAACTCAAAAGTAACTAGCAGTTTCAGTTGCGTTTCACCGTATGTTCTGGGTCTTAAACAGTTACAAGTTTGAAAAAAGTCATTGTAAAGTGTAAAATAAGTAACAAAACCTGCAAAAAAAAAACAAAAATAAATTCTAGTATTTCTTGAACTCCGTTTAACAGTGACTCAAATGTATTATTTTTTATGTGCATACATATTTGTGTACATAAAAAATCATCTCCTATATATCGATTTCATGAAACTATTCTTACTTTCAAAGAAATTGTAATCCCAAATTTATCAAGTATCAAAACCGTTTAACCATATCGGGGTTGTAAGGTCTGACGGCAACAGAAACACAGCACATGCGCCTACGCAGACAAACTTACACTATCAGGTTGATGCACACTAACAACGAAGTATTATATTCTATGTCATGGGAGATTGGAAGAGGTTTTTAAAATAAGTATTTATGTTGTTAGTGGTTTCAAATTTAGTAGACAGATTTATAAAATATGAAATTCTAGAGCAGAATATTTTAAATACGTTTTTTACACAAGCAACATTAACCAGGTATTACCTATAGAAGTGAATAAAACAAAATCATTTAACATAAAACCAGACTCTAAATTATATAGCTGAAGGATTTACAATGTTTTTTTTTTTTTTACAATGTTTATTTTATCTATTGGATATCTATTTGTTTATTTTTATTATAGGTACTATCTATTTTTGGTATGTATATGTAGTTATGTATGTATGTATTCTGTATTATTTGCACAACCCGCAACCATTATTACCTCTTTCTCGTTATTTCTTACCCTAAGGTTGCCTGGAAGATATTGCTACCTAGCAATAAGGCCGCCTGTTGCTTCTTATATTCTTGTTTGTGTCTGTACCTTATATCTTTTGTGCAATAAAGAATATTTGTATTTGTTTTTGATTTTCTATTAATAATCTACCTCTTATATTACTTTATAAGTTGTCAATTAAATCTAGGTACTTCATATTAAATCACATGCTCTATTTTGAAAGTCAAAGAAACTACATATACCTCAAATTCGTAGGATTATTTACTTCTTCACCTGAAATATGTCACTTTTTAAAATATTTTGAAAAACAAATTGAAACACATAGGGTGACTTTAAATTAGTGAACGATAGAAAAGGATATGCATGTACTCGTGATAACAAACAACTTTTACTATGGGACCAAGGTGGAAATCATAAAAAAAAATTGTTCCTCCATACTATCAGCTGGTGCATTTTGTATGGAGAGTTCAAAAATTTTTCAATGATTTCGAACTTGGTCCCATAGTAAAAGTTGTTTGTTATCACGAGTACATGCATATCCTTTTCTATCGTTCACTAATTTAAAGTCACCCTATATACTTACTCGTTCCTATTGAAAAACAACATCCAATAAACAACACTGTTCCAAAGAATTGTTTCCCAAACACCCCACGGTTAATGTAATTACGTAAATTGTTTCTCTTGAACGTTCGGACCCAAGTTTCCTGGTAGACAATTTCATATTTGATGGGTTTAAAAAGGATATGATCACAAGAATTCCAAACTCAAATATGTAATTAATAAAATGAAAAATAGATTGATGAAATTACTAAAACTGTAATAAACATTTTTATATTTGAAAATAGTTTAACTGTTTGATGAACATCAATCTATTGTCCTAAATAATAAAATCCTACCCTTACCTATCCTTTTCCTTGAAGGGAAAAGGAAGAGAGGAAGACCCAGACGGACGTTCCTAGAACAGGTGGAGGAAAAGGTGGGTGTCATGTCGTATCAATATGTTAAAAGAAGGCAGAGAATAGGGAGGGATGGAAGAGGCTCCACCGACAAGAGCTAAGAATAATATGTAGAATGTTATCTGAAGACAGAAGTGTTTTTTAAACTTTAGGTACCATTTTTCTAGGTTTCTACATCTCTTTCTATTTATCGAATTTCAGCCGAAATCTCTCGAAATTATAAAGGTACTTCACATAAAACATCCGTCTCGTTCCTGCTTATTTAAATATCTAACGAACAACAATACCTAGTAAATATTTATTGGTTTGCTAATTTTCAGCTCTAGAATATATTTTCGTTAATATAATCCGAACTAAAATGTACATTTTTATTAATTTGTTAATACTTACGATAGTGTATTCTAATTCGTTAAATTGTAAATGCGCATACATGTACCTACGTACATAAATCTTATATAGAATTAAACAGCAATGATAAAGAAAAATATAAAATAAAATATTCTCTGTAATTATAATTATTAAGGACACTTCGCTATAGTTTCGCTTAAAAGAAAGCAAGAATTAGGTGAATAGAAACAGACAAAGTAAAAGAGCCCGTTTCGTCATTACAGATAAAAAAATAACAGATAAACCTATGCACAGATTACTAAATAGTTACTAACGCCCGTTATTAATAACCTATCCTGATCCGTTTTTACCAAATCGAGATTGAAAAAACAAAACACAATTGTCACTTGTGTATCAAAAACATGTCAAGAACACAATTGTGTTTTGTTTTTTCAATCTCGATTTGGTAAAAAACGGATCAGGATAGGTTATTAATAACGGGCGTAAATCTATGTCTATTTTACAAAATATGACGTTTTAGACAGTGACAGGTATAAAATATCTGTCAGATAAATATTGTCTGTAAGTGGTAAAACGGGCCCTTAGAGTAATATTTGACGGCTCTATTTTTAACTTATCGTCTATCCTTAACTCTTTTGTTTAGAAACACAGGTCTTATCTTATCTTATCTAGACATCGCTGTCCCACTGCTGGGCAAAGGCCTTTCTCCTCATCTTCCATGATTCCCTATCCTGGGCCGCACAGAAACACAGGTAAACACCAAAAAAATAACTCTCCTAATACCAGCTAAGCCATGAAGGACAAAAAGCGAAGTGTTAATAAGCCTACAGTTATCAAAATAAAGGGTTCTATTGACCCGGAAATTAAATGGTATTTGTCTTTAAAAAAATGAACACGTTTGACCCAAAAGTTATGCAATCGAAAGGACTAACAAAAACCAGTGAGGTAACAGTCCAGGGAAGGGCAAAAACTCCATAACGGGTTCCGTAGTGGATACCAAAAGAAAAAATTGTCTTTTTTTCAAACGGGAGCAAAAAGCCAAACAAAAAAGTACAATGAGTATGTTTTTGCAAATAAGCACTTTTTCTTAGCACGCGTTAGAATTTTAAACTTATGTTTTTGTGCGTTTAGTGATGGCACCCTTTTTTGTGAAGTTTTATTAATCGAGTTAAGTAGCTGCTACTTTATTTCGATGATTGTCTTTTTTATTGTTGATATTATTTTAACTGTTCTTTTTATCAGACTTCATTTTTTTAAAATTTGCAAAGAGTTATTTATGTGGCAAAATAACTCTTTGTAAATTGATGACAAAATGATGTTGACAGAATGAATGCTGATTTCGAGTGAAAAAGAATGTCATGCTGAAAAAGGATTCATTTGAAAAATATTAATACGAATGTCCATAAATGTTACTTTTGGCAGGCAAATAACAGAATTTAGGTGTCTAATTGCCACTATTTTAAAAAAACCGTTATATTTAAAAATAACGATCAATAAGTGTTACTATGTTGAAGTAATATTTGATATTGTTACAAATATATTAAAGACAGAGTTACTACAAACGCTATCACACAACAACCTAAAACAGTACTTTAAATTCTAATAAAATACTCCGACATAAATAAAGGTACATCTCTAAACTTTTTACAACAATAAAGTTGTGGTAGGTCAGTAAAAGATTTGCATTTAAAAAAGAATCGGTCGTTTCATCGCATCACTGGCATTCTTTCGTTTAATTCTGTTCGTTTCACAGATTTATCTTTTGGCTAACATTCAAAAGTCCAGGAAGTATTATCAGAATGTTATGTTGATGGCTATCTTTATAATTTCTCGCATCTGGCGTTGTAAAACACTTTATTTAATAGTGAGAATGATAAATATGTATTTATATTTGATCATCGTGCCTTCTAGATTTGACTTCTCTCTTTCTGCAGGAAGAAATTTCTGTTGTGATTCACAAATCTCAAATGCTATACATTGCTGGCGACGTATGAACCAGTGACACACAAGGATTTAAAAAACGGGGTGTACTCTTTGCAGTCTTTTTCTTTATGTTTTTAAGATCGTTGTTAATGTCGGTGAAGCCTTCGCCACTCTGCTCTATTATCTGCCGTCCGTTTGTAAGAGCACCTGATACCACATAGGTACCTGATTGATTTCTTTTCCCTCTTTATTTAAGTACATGTGACTTTATTTCGTTTAGTATTGCTTAAAAATGCAAATGCAAAAACTATAGTTAATATTAAGCTTCATTTAACCTATTAGCTTTTTTTAATGGATAAATCAACTTAAAACGCCTTTCTGCAACTAGAGAAAAGTCTATCAAACTTAATGACTAAAAGAAGTAAGTACATATCGTATAATAGTTTCAATGGCTTCTAATGATTGTCGGAAATAACTAGTTTGCTACCAACACTTTGTCAGTGTCTTTGCCGAGCACACGTCAAGGTTCGGCGATCTTTTAGAAATATTATGACAAAAGACGATCATTAAAATGGAAGGGCCGAATCGAGATGAAATATTTGACAACGGCTGCCTGCAACTTCGTACACATTCCCCCTTATTACAAAACGAGGTTTAAAGATAGTCTGACGTTAGTTCGTGTCTTTTGACGTTTCGGCTATGGACAAAACGTCAAACTAAACGAACTGACGTCGGACTATCTTTAAACCTCGTTTCGTAACAAGGGGGATTAAGTTTGAAACAGACCGATGTAATGTTCGAAACGTATGCATTATGAAATACTAGAGGCTGCCCGCGACTTCGTACGTATTTATTGTCATATCTTTGAAAATAATCAGGATATCATATATAGCCAATATAAGTTTCATCAAAACAAACATCCGTTCACCGGCATAAACATTGACATTTATAATATAAGAAGGAAATAGGAAAGGAAGTAGGATGGTCCATAAAAGTAACAGGATTAGAAAAACGCGTGCGTTTCTTTTGATTCTAGCTATGTCATATCTTGAAAAACTCACATTCCCTTATTACAAAACGACGTTTAAAGATAGTCCGACGTTAGTTCGTTTAGTTTGGCGTTTTGTCTATAGCCGAAACGTCAAAAGAAACGAACTAACTTCGGACTATCTTTAAACCTCGTTTTGTAATAAGGGGGACAATGTATTAAAATGTTATAGCTTTTATATTATTCTGATATTAAAGCAACGATATTGTAAAGTCTAGTTATAACCTTTGCAGTGGTTTTTGCGTGAGTCAGTGAAACATCAACACATCCATTATTAGACACAAACATAGACGTTTATGGTCTGACTACACATATCCGGGCCGTGCCCGGGACCTGTCCGGGCCGCGGCCCGTCAGGAGGGAAAACAATACGTCGTCAAGACAACGACTCCGGTTGTCCCGGGCACGGCCCGGATATGTGTAGATAGATCTTTATAATTTTACTTAAACTTCTACTTTTTTTAAAGATAATTTATCGACTTCGAAGTGTTATCTAATTACCTACAAAATGAATTAGGTACAGTTTATTTTAATTTGTAAGTGTTCTGCCTTTACAACAATGGGTAGGTTATTTAAAGACCTAGTCTTGGCAACATGTTACTTAAGCAATTTACAAAAATCCTTGAAGTCTAATTGTAATTCAAAAACGACGAAAAATCTCAACGTTCAAAAACAAAGAAACAGCCCTGAACATCAATTTGTTTGCAAATCATAAATAAATTGTAATTATAAATTAAAAACGACATTACAACAATTCTTTTATGTTCCTAATTCAATCATTTTTGAAATTATAATTAATTTTTTCGTAACCGTAATTAGGAGTAGATTTTTGACAGATGGTCGGCCATCTTGGGCGCAAAGATGGCGTGGTTGCCTAGCAACGGGTGCGTGGGAGCAACAGGTGTTGCACGATTTTTTTTAAATTAGCTTTTTTATGCGAAGGGAGGCGGTGATACGGTTTTTGAAGATCGATGGGATGAATTTGGGGAGCTATGAAACCTTTTTTCTTAAATTCTCGTGAGATTTCTAACTTGTAATTTAAACGACTTGAACAAGTATGAAATGAAGCCTATGTCCTATTCAAATTAATATTTTACTTTCAATAATTTTAAAATTTTACTTCAAAATATATAATAATAATAATATATTTTGTATCTTGTTTTACAGTTGTCATTTAATAATTTTATTAGGTATTATTTACAACATATAAATATATGTAACATAACACGTACCTATGCTATATTTATTTAAGATAGCTTTTACCCGCGACTTCGTCCGCATAAGTTTTTTGTTTTCTCCCGGCTGTAAGTCCCCCTGCAACAATGTCCCTCTATCGTGTTCCGCGGTCCTCAACTTCACATCAAAATTTGTTCAAAAGCAACCTAAGCACATAATGGATAGCTCCGAAGGTTTCCTCAGTAAATATAAAAAGTAAATAATATAAATCGGTTTAAAATACTACTAACATACCTACCTGCCAACCCCCGATGTATACAAATCAGATCAATAGTTTTGGCGTAATGTGATTCTAGACAGAGTTTTAAAAATTGTAGATAGGTAGCTATGTATAGGTTCCTGTGGGAATGAGATATTTTCCCGAAGTAAAAAGTAGTCTGAATTTTGGTACCTTCCTACCCTATAAGTTAAGTAGTGTGATGGAATGTCGCTAAGTTTCGATCCAAGTAAAACTGTAGTAAAATAAAGACAGTTGCATCAAAATTTTATCATAATTTCCATAAATTATGGCGCCTACCTACCCTCAAAGTTAGAAAAGTGATTAAATACTAACTTGAAGTCTTAGTAACACTCAGTTTAAAAAAAAAACATCAAAATCATTTCAGTAGCTATGGCGTCATGCGCTTCTTAACACGATCACGCTAGATTTCCGCGGAAATGAGGTATTTTCACGCCGTAAAAAGTAACCTGTGTCCGTGCCTAGGATTCTATCTTTAAATTAACCAAGTCTTATAAAAATCCGTTCAGACGTTAATGAGGTAAACTTTTAAAACAAACGATTAAAAATCACTAACTCAATTCAGTTTTCTGCCTACTTCCTACCCCCTAAGTACGATGACGTGATCATTTTGATCTTATATCCGTTTTTAGGTAACCATCTATTATCTTAATAAATTTCATAAAAATCCGTTCAGCCGTTTAGGCATGATAGAGCAAAACTCCCAGCAAAAACCATAAAAAAATCACTAACTCAATTCAGTTTTCTGCCTACTTCCTACCCCCTAAGTACGATGACGTGATCATTTTGATCTTATATCCGTTTTTAGGTAACCATCTATTACCTTACTAAATTTCATCAAAATCCGTTCAGCCGTTTAGACGTGAAAGAGCAAAAGTCCCAACAAAAACGACTAAAAATCACTAACTCAATTTAGTTATCTACCTACTGCCTACCCCCTAAGAACGATGGCATGATTATTTATAGCCTATGACCATTTCTAGGTTATCATCTATCACTATACCAAATTTCATCAAAATTTGTTCAGCCGTTTAGGCGTGAAAGAGTAACAGACAGAGTTACTTTCGCATTAAAAAAAACAAATAATTTTTTTTTTTTAATATTGGATATATAGGTAATATTAGTATGGATAGTATGAAAGTATGGATGGATTTAGTATTAAGTGCCTAAATATAAAGTTTCATGGTTTTATCTTTGAATAATGACGATCTCCCATACTAACTTTCATCCCTTATTACCACCCCCTTAAGCCTTTTTTCGCGACAAAACATAGCCTATGTCCTTTCTCAAGGTCTAGACAACCTCTCTACCAAATTTCATTGAAATCGGTTCAGTAGTTTAGGCGTGAAAGCGTAACAGACAGACAGACAGACAGACAGACAGAGTTACTTTCGCATTTATAATATTAGTATGGATATTGTTTATGTAAATTTTTCAAGATATGACTACAAATGCCTTTAGTTTCACTTTCCTAAATCACAAACAAAACTACTTATCGCTTGAAAATTAACCTACTTACCTAAATTAATTCCTAGCCTTTAAAGAGTTTTAAATATAAATAGGTCGCAATAAACACACGATTATGTAACATTCAAACACCAATTACTTATTTTAAATGTAATTACTTACCTACATTTTGATATGACGTAATTTAAATGATAAATATGCATACAATTGGAATTGTTTAGGAAATTTAACGAATATTAAATAGTTGAGTATATACTTAGTATAAGGTATAATTATATCCACTAATATTATAAATGTCAATGTTTGTGCCGATGGATGGATGTGAGGATATTTGTTACTCTTTCATGCAAAAACTACTGAACAGATTGTGATGAAACTTTCCAATATTGTGGCTTGCTCAACAGAAAAACAAAAAGGCTATATTATTTTAAAATAGTGTGTAGGTAAATTTACGAAGATATTATCTTTCATACATCCATCCATTAGTACAACATACATACTTACATGCATATCCGTCACGCCTCTCTCCTATTGGGGTAGGCAGGGACTACTACAGAGTCCACTTGCTACGATCCAAACACACTTCTTTCGCTTCATCCGCACTCATCAGTCGCTTCCTTGACATTTATAATGTAAGATTATACTTAATACTATACATATGTATACTTAATTTACTATTTAATATTCTATATTATATTCCTTCGGCTTATACATTTAGGCAAATGGAATGGAATGCGATAATCTTAAACCAACATGTGCCAAACACTTGTGTCTCGTTTCTTACTATTTCATTATTGACAACAAGTGACAGCTTATTGTGGATAAGACGTTCAGCAGCAATGTAGAAAAAGTCACTTTTTACATTTTACATAGCATACGTGAACTAACCCTCAATAATTTAAGATTGTTGTTAAAAAAAACTTAGTAAAAATGGTTATTACAAAATCAACGACTATCAAGATGACTCAAATCCATGGGATTGACCTGCTCTTCTTTTAATGTAGGTATGTATCTAAGTGTTTTGTTTAAAAATTTGTAATACCTTTGAAAAGAGCAACCCAACAGAGTTTTTTGCTAGATTCTTCTCTGGGGAAAACTGCACTCTTGCGAATCTAGCATTAACTTTAAAAAATGACCCGTCTTATGTGATGTCAAACTCGTCCTACAAGATTAAATAAATTTTCAGTTCATTTTCATTTCATTTCACTCGTATTTTAAAAGTAAAAAAAATGTTTAATAATGTGGATGAATTGTTTCGATGTAACCAGATATACCCTCCTAAGTAGAAAGATGGGGGATGGGTGGTCGATGTTTTTTTTTGCCTAAGAATGATACTCACATACATACATATCTGTCACGCCTCTCTCCCATCGGGGTAAGCATAGACCTTATTACCTTAGTATGGAAATTGACAGCTTGGAAAGTCGCGCGCGTCTGTCAGCTGTCAATTTCCATACTAAACTGTAACAGTCGCGCGGCTGTCGCACGGACTGCAACCTAATGTGAAGCCAGCCTTAATGAGGAAAAAGTCAGATTCATGCAGAATCAAGTATTCATATTCTTATAATTCCTAAATAAAAAAGAAGATAGGTTTTAAATAACTGAAGCCTACAAAAACTTGTCAATCTTGACATAGCAACAAGAAAATTTTTGAACAAGGCCGCAAAGCCATGGGTCACCAACGACGTTTCAGTATGAAACAACTGGGTCAAGGCAGCTTTTTTCTTATTTCTTTTATTGTCATTAAATATTTTTGGTCTAATGGTTTTGCATAATTGGGCTTCTTAGTTAGCGGATGTTGGAAATCGGTAATATTTAAGAAACAAGGAGCGATTGTTTTTTTTACGTTTAGGTATTTTTTATGTAAGTATTTTATTATTCTGCCATTATTTTTTTCATAAAAATTAAGGCACACACGACTCAGTAAGAAAAGTTCTTTTTTCTCTTTATGAATCTTCGGGCAATAATTTCTTTATAAATAAAATGCCATTAAGTATAACACTTGTAATATTAGCCGTCTTTTTGCTACTGAAAGCCCCTCTCGTTTCTGTCTTGATTATTTTTCTTTTTTTATCCTTTTTTCTTTTTTTTCTCTACCTTTAGGAGACAAAGAAGGCATTGAAAAGTCTAAAAATAAAAGAGATAATCATAATAAAAAAATAATTTAAAGTAAGAAGGCTAAGAAAAAAATGTCATATCCTCATAATGCTAACCACACATAGCTGACAGTAAGTCAACACGTGAAATTGATGATTTGATGTGTTAGAAATGGTTCGAAATAAAACCTTCAAAATTCGTTGCTTTTAGCAAAGTCACATCTGTTGTAAGTTTAATACGGGATGTTCTTTTACAACCAACATCATCATGTACGTAATACTGAAAGAAGAAGAAAGAAAGAAGAAAAAAGGAAAGGAAGGAAAGGAGGGCTTGGTTTAGAAGTGGGGACCGATTCTGCTTGTTACCAAATACACAAATCGTGTCTCTCTAAAATGTGAGTTGTACGATTTTACCACTTTGGTATTCTACTAACGGATAAATTGACTACGACAACTAAAGACGATACATAGACCATACCTAACTACTACTATTTGCTCTATTCGGTAGTCTACCCCACAATGTCACAAAAGTGGCAGTTCCAAACGGTATTCTTTTCGCTATTTGACGTTTATCCAGTTATCGCACTGACAAAATTAGCAAAATGGCGGATTTTGCGCATCTGTCGCGGTACTTAGCTGACTACCAAATTTGTCACCTATCGCAATACTATGTAAATGTGTCGACAATAGTTGGTTGCTTAACTTAATTTAGTAGAATTGTCTCCTTGGCCAGTTACAAACATTTCTAATTGAAACTTTTTTTGAATTTCCATTTAAGAACTCTTTGGTAACCTAATGTAGTTAGTTGCTACACTACATGTTAAGTACCGTTTGTAAACATTTTAGAACAAACATTTAAGGTCTATCCACACAGATCCGGGGCGTGTCCGGGACGTGTCCGGACCGTGGCCCGTCAGGAGGGAAAACAATACGTCGCGTCGTCATGACAACGTGTGTGAACGAATCCATAGAAAATGTATGGAATGTTATTTTTTCCCTGATACGTCCCAGACACGGCCCGGACACGTTGTCATGACGACGTATTGTTTTCCCTCCTGACGGGCCACGGCCTGGACACGTCGCGGGCACGTCACGGATCTATGTAGATAGACCTGTCGTATACTAACTTTTTGTTTTAAAATGTTTACAATCGTTACTAAAGAACATGTAGTGCAAAGGTGCTCATTAGAAACAAAAATTAAACTAAAAACAACTTTTTGATTGGCATCAACATACATTATAAGTAATTGGCTAATTATAGTTTTAAAATAATATTATTATAAACGAGTTAAGCAGTATTTTTTGTTGGCGAACAACTTAAATAAATTGATTATTATAATTCAATGAATAAATTAGTTGTTTAACGAATTATTTCTCACTTGTTTTCAAACAAAAAAGTCAAGGTTAATCTGTAGATTTGGTTTAAGAAAGGCCGTAAATCTAAATTATTAATAACTTATTACTATAATTACTATTATAACTATATGTTAACTATATATTATAACTATAACTATTATATTACTATTAATTACTATTATAAAAATTAAAAGTCATAATATGCATATGAAATTTAACAACTTTACCTAAGAAACATAAGTCATTAATGAGTTGTGTTTAAATAAAATTATTTAAAACGAAATAATTGTACTTACCTAATTACTTATTCGTGCGAACTAAGTTGATATTTGTATTGAGTGACTATATTGAACCCCGAGGAAGCGAAATATTCTACTGGGTTTAACAGAAAGGGAGTATAAAGCCAAAAAGTTACGACCCATGTTCCTTGGGAATAGTTGTTCAGTTTCATGATGACTATCGCTATGTTTCGGCTTTATACCCCTTTTCTGTTACGCCCTGTATTATAGAATCACAAGCGTTGTTAAATGAAAATTATATACAAAACATAAAGACTTACAATCTATCCATTCTCTTCTCGTAAAACATTTACTTATACTGCAACAGCCAGTTGTATAAAAAGCCATTAATCTAACGCTTAATTACACCTATATCTGACCCTTTCACTCATCAAAAAACAGAAGAAGACAGCACGATATCATTTCTGCAACATAATAATGGAGTGTTAAAATTATTCGCAGCGTAAATAGAGAGGTTATGTAACAATATTTTATTTTGGTTTATGATGTCATGTCGAATCCTGAATTATGATTGTCGATTATACGATCTTAGATTTAAGCTATGGAAATATTTAGTACCTATCTGTTACGGGGTTTGTGTTACACCGAAATGTAACTTGGCTCGTCGTAAATGAGCCACCGACGCTGTCGCTGTCGGTCGCTGTCGCGCGCTACCGCCACAATGTCAGAAGCGAGCAAGTTTCGAGCGAGCGAGCTGAGTCGCCGCCACCGGCTACACGTGTGCGGCGGTTGTATAGCGACAATTCATATGAAAAAGAGTGTTAGGTCGCCGTCGCTGGCCACCGGTGGCTGTGGTCGGTGGCTCGTTTGCGCCGAGCCTTAGATTTAAGCTGTGGAAATATCAAGCAGCTCTATCTCTTTCTGGGTTTGTCTTACACCGATATGTTAGTTTTTTTAAGAAGATGGTGAAGTTCGACGATTAAATTCCTAAAAATTGTGAAATAATTCACTTCACGATTAAAGTAAGTAGGTACCTACCTATAGAAGAGACTATGAGTAAAATTAGAACACGCCTGTGACTTCGTAGATATCGTTTTACAATCAAATATTATACTTATAAAAAAGCACATAGTTTATATTTTAGCCTAGAATCGGAGACAATTTAGACGATCCATAAATTCATTTTTATATTTAAGTGCATTTAAAAAGCGTGGTTTTTAAATGTATTTTTTAGTAATTTAACTGGCGGTCTAAGTACTTATTATTAGTCGTTAGTTCGTCGCCTATTTTATATTTACTTTAATATGTGCCGATATAGTGCTACAAATCCTTTCATATATCGTTACGTCAATAAATACATTACACATCGGTGTAACAGACAGCCGAGCTGATGATGACAGACACTTGATGTTGAGGAGTATTATTTAGAATTATCTTCCAAGGATCGTGAGGTCAGGTCCGAGGCGTGCTTAGCCAAAAACCTGTTGATAGGGTGGCTATCAGACTTCCGGGTTGCGGATTTAAAATAAATTAACTTAAGATTAAGTTTATTTTGAACTTTAATACTTATTATGTTATGGTAACTTTTTGAATAATTTTTGCCCAAGTCTGCTAATTTTTTACAATATTCTCAGGTGTGAGTTGGCAAAGTGTCAATGAGAGTGTCAATGTCACTTTTTGACACATTTGGTCGCAATCAGTGTAAGTCATTGTTTAGCAGAATACCAAATGTGTCAAAAATTCCATTGACACTCTGTTGACACGCAACTGCGGCTGTTTTAAATTAGCAGACTTGGGCCCCAGGGTAAATTGCAATTTATTCAGTCCAAAGTACCTACAAACTTAAATGCGATTAATAACATTTGAGTACATTTTGTACTAATATTACAGCAAATCATGGTCACCCTACAGCACCTAGCATGGAAGCACATATTACGCCTAATGCTTGCGCGTCAATCACTTTGATTAGACCGACAAAAACATTGATTCATATTCATAACACTCACTACAAGTAATATCGGCGAATAAATACATTAGCACTAGAGGCTGCACGCGATTTCGTACGCATTTATCGTCATATCTTGGAAGAAAACCATGATATCTTAAAATAATATAGCCTATGAGTTATTCTGATGTCCAAGCGAAGTTATTGTAAAATTTCATCAAAATCTATTTAGTAGTTTATGCGTGAAAGAGTAACAAACATCCATCCATCGTCGTCCAACATTGACACTTATAATATTATTAGGATTAACTTGAACCATTCATGAAATAAGTCAATCGTGTAAATGGCAGTGAAAATTGTGATATAAAATAAATTCGGAGTAAATAACAAATTGATTGGCCAGTTGGCGTGGTTGGTAGTGACCCTGCCAAGCCATTGGTCGTAAGTTCGATTCCCAATAGAGACATTACTGAGATGTAAAGAGATGTTTGTCTAGGTGTTTGTGTATATCTATCTATGTACTAGTAGTAGTCTATATATATAAAAATGAAACCCGTTTTCCGTTGTCACGGCATCACGCCTGAACGGCTGGACCGATTTCGCTAATTCTTTTTTCAAAATGTTCATTGAAGTCCAAGGATGGTTCTTACGGTGAGAAAAATTCGAATAATTGCCGGGAAAGCCCTAAAACAGACCTTTTCTTTTTCCCATACAAATGTTTTCTTACTAAAATGTAGAGTCAATTTGAACTTTATTCCTACACAATAAAGTTCATTCTAAGGCGGGACGAAGTTGGCCGGGACAGCTAGTAAATTATATATTTTAAAGTACATATGTATTAATAGTAAACTTTAAGATCTATCTACACACTCTCTCTTTGATCCGGGCCGTGTCCGGGACGTGTCAGGGAAAAAAATATCATTCAATCAATACATTTTCTATGGATTCGTTCATACGTTG
Organism: Anarsia innoxiella; assembly: GCA_947563765.1. Classification (NCBI taxonomy): domain Eukaryota; kingdom Metazoa; phylum Arthropoda; class Insecta; order Lepidoptera; family Gelechiidae; genus Anarsia; species Anarsia innoxiella. Next base: position 1,613,119 of record OX387415.1, read on the forward strand.
TCATGACGACGTATTTTTTTCCCCCCTAACAGGCCACGGCCCGGTCACGTCCTTGGCTCGGCCCGGATTTATGTCGATAGACCTTAATTTTGACATTGGCAGAATTCACAATGGTCGTTGCCATAAAAAAAAACAAGTCATAGACTACAATCAAGTAACTAAATTAGATACATTTCTTCTCCAACTATACCTAACTAAATACTTAGCTTTGCTAATGTACCTATTTGAACTGTTGCCAACCTGTTTAGTTGAACTATAAAAAAGCTCAGGTACCTACATATTTTTCTACTATAGCAATACCAAAGAAAATAATCTTTATTTTTTATGGCAATCATCAGGTTGTATTCGAGAGCCTTTAAAATGACTTCATCTCACTTGAAGTCAAGGTTGTGGTTTCTTTGAATATATTTTTTTAATATATTAGGTGTATTGACGTCAAACACATTTGAAATATCGATTTTAATATCATTCTTTTGTTTTGCTCTTTGCTTAAATCGATAAGTTACTTGTATACAGGGTGTCCCAAAAATAGGCCTGCAAACTGACACTGGAGGTAGATGGACTTAAGGTGCATCAAGTAAGCTTAACATGCCCATAGAAAAGTCTTATGAGTATCGAGTTAGACCCGTTTTAGTGTTTTTTGAAAAAAGAACCACTTTTTGATGGTTTTTGTATCAGAGAGCGATTAATATTCAATTAATTAAAAAGAAAAGTACGTTAACGGCTTCTTCGATAGTTACTTAAGATATGGCGAAAACAATTCGTTGATGATTAAAGTGTAACATCGACAAATTAACTGTCAAAGTTAATTTTAATTCTCTCCCAAAAACAATAGCTCGACTTTGAGCAGCTGCCACGAAAAAAATTTACTCTGAACTTAATGAACAAATGTTTTTAAAAACTGCCTTGTGCTATTCCGAATCCAGAATGGTATAACATGTATTGCAAAAACAACAAATTCGGGGTATTAGACATCGAAGACTTACCTAAGTCGGATTATTTCAAAAACTTAGAAGTTGAGTTAAGGTGGTTAAATTGACAAAATCGAGTAGTTAAGAGAAGTAATCTAGTAGGGCGTCTGTTTTTCAGCCTGTCTAGGTAATAGGGAGTGATAAAAGCAAAAACTAAGTCACTCTTTGAACCAAAATAGTCTAATGGACCAAAACAGATAGTATTTGAATGGTGCCAGATTAGACATGGGTTTGGGTGGAAACATGGGGAAATCAATAAGGGGATATTAAAAAACGGTTTATTATGAACGTATCTTATTATTTTTTAGGGTTCCATTTTTATACTTTGGGTACTTACTAAGGGTCGGTCTATCCATCCGTCTGTCACCACCAGGCTCTATCTCATGAACCGGTATAGCTAGAGCGTTGCAATTTTCACAAATGATGTATTTTCATTGCTGGTATTACAAAAAATACTAAAAATAGAATAATGATAATAATTAAGGATGGCTCCCATACAACAAATGTGATAATTTTGCTCGATATTAGTAATGGCTATTAAGACACTTGAAGTAGTTACAGAATACTCTAATGAATGATACGGAACTCTTTGCGCACGAGTCCGACTCGCACCTGGCGATTTTTTTTACAAAACAGTGCTCAAATTATCTCCTCCTGAACATTATGCACAAGTGTCATCTTATGTTAGAATTATGGCCTTATCTCCTCATGGTCATCAACGAGATTTGCTCTGAATATCGGCAAACAGTATTTGAAGCTGCTCAAGAGCTCAAGCTCAAGCACGTCCCCATGTTTCCACCAAACCCATGTCTAATCTGGCGCCATTCAAATACTATCTGTTTTGGTCCATTAGACTATTTTGGTTCAAAGAGCGACTTAGTTTTTGCCTTTATCACTCCCTATTACTTAGTCAGGCTGAAAAACAGACGCCCTACTAAATTACTTCTCTTAACTACTCGATTTTGTCAATTTAACCACCTTAACTCAACTTCTAAGTTTGTGAAATAATCCGACTTAGGTAAGTTTTCGATGTCTAATACCCCGAATTTGTTGTTTTTGCAATACATGTTATACCATTCTGGATTCGGAATAGCACAAGGCAGTTTTAAAAAACATTTGTTCATTAAGTTCAGAGTAAATTTTTTTCGTGGCAGCTGCTCAAAGTCGAGCTATTGTTTTTGGGAGAGAATTAAAATTAACTTTGACAGTTAATTTGTCGATGTTCCACTTTAATCATCAACGAATTGTTTTCGCCATATCATAAGTAACTATCGAAGAAGCCCTTAACGTACTTTTCTTTTTAATTAATTGAATATTAATGGTTCTCTGATACAAAAACCATCAAAAAGTGGTTCTTTTTTCAAAAATCACTAAAACGTGTCTAACTCGATACTCATAAGACTTTTCTATGGGCATGTTAGGCTTACTTGATGCACCTTAAGTCCATCTACCTCCAGTGTCAGTTTGCAGGCCTATTTTTGGGACACCCTGTATGTGTGTTTATGGATGAGCTACTTGTAAAGCGATATGTTTACATATATGAAGCCACAAAAGTATATATATTTATTTAACAGTTTATTGTAAGTTGATAGTACATAGAGACAGAAAAAAGAGAAGTTATACAAAAGGTATAGCATATTTCTAAAAGAAATTTCTTCCTGCAGACCCCACAGAGAGAGAAGTGATAGCATAAAGGCAGGATAGTCACTAAACCTACTTTCCCTTATATATTGATAACATACTTGTATGTATATTTATATGCATGAGCTACTTGTATAGCGATACACATACATAACATGAAGTCACAAAAGTATATATATTGCAGTAAGATAGATATAGCCGTAATATAGTTATATCCCCTAAATTTCGCACCATAGTTAAGTTAGTTAGTTTAGTTTCCGTAGTTTTTTGTATAACTTCTCTTTTTTTCTGTCTCTATGTACTATCATCTTACAATAAACTGTTAAATAAATAAATAGTTATACGAAAGCAATTCATAACTTACTCACTAGGAATATAAATTATAAAACGGTCCTAGTTTTACAAGAGGATACCCGCGGCTTTATCGTCGTATAGAAAACTTACAAAATATATTAAAAAAATTATATAGCCTATGTGGTCTTCATAATTCATTAAAGTCTTTATTTAGAAACAAAACGAGTATACCTACTAGAAACTATTGATTTTACTGTGTTAATAATATTAATATATTTATATAATATAAGTAAATAATGTCTCTTTATTCAAAGTGTTTCAGGTTTTTTTGAACAATGTAAACATTGAAATCTTTTTTAGAAAAGAACAAAATACAGCAACATAAGGTGACCTTCGATAATATAATTAAAAAAAAAAAAACCGGCCAAGTGCGAGTCGGACTCGCGCACCGAGGGTTCCGTACAAACCTGCAAGGTTTACAAAGTTCGTTCATTACGACAATCGAGTCATAACTATGGTATTTTTATTGCAAAATGAAATTCATAACATTACAATGGGGAAAGATGGAGGAGCATAAATTTAAGACAAAGATCTCTTTATCGTTTAAGTAATCCTTTATTTTATATTAACACATATCATTTATCTATAATATAACTGAAACACTTATACTAGCCTTGCAGCAGACTTGCGAAAGTTCTTTTATTAAAGTTATTTATTTACTAAGTTTTTTAGTCACTATTTAGAAATCTGGTTCAAAAATATTAATTAAGTATTAAATTTGAACCAGACCTGTAAATGGTGACTGAAAAAGGTGTGAATAGCCCCGCGTGCCACCCGTGCCACCAGCGTCCCATCAAACTTCGCCAGTAGAAACAATACAAGCAAGCTGTCTGATAATAACCAACAATAAGAAATATAATAATGTCATTGAATTTAATTATAAGTATAACACTTTAAGCAGTTAGGACGCATTTAGATTATACAGCTACATTCACCAAAACATCGGGATTGAATGACGATGAGTGAGGTCGTCTTTGCCGTTTGAAAAATGTTGCCCTCCCCATACATAGTATAATAACTCGCGGTCATTGCTGTAACTACAATTATGTTTACAATCACAATTTTTTTGGTGGTATAACTACTTAAAATTTTAAGCTTTTCGGAATTTTTCTGTTACCTGTGCTGTAAGCTATTGCTTCTTACCAAATTTCGAGATTCTATGTCAACGGGAAGTGGTCTTTAGGTTTTAATTCCCTTGCGTGTAGTTGCGAGTTTCAAAATATGCGGTATCAATGGTTGTACTTTTGCGTTTTGCGTTTTCGGGTTGACTTATAATTATTTTTTTTCACGGGTTAAAGGCAATTAGATCTAAGTATTTGATATGAATTTCAACTTGATAGCTCTACGCGTTCATGAGGAAAAAAGTAATAAGTTTATATTTATTAAAAAATATATATTTTGTAATGTAACTAAAAATTTAAGGATTTCGGAATTTTTCCTTTATGTGTGGTATAAAACGTTGTTTCATGCCAAATTTCAAGATTCAAGGTCGACTGGAAGTACCCTTTAGGTTTTGATTCCCTTGCAAGTACTTGCGAGTTTCAAAATATGCAGCTTAAATTGCTGTTTCTTTTGATTGCGTTGACATAGAAGTTTGATTTTGCTACAGCTTAAAGGTATTATAGACCTGAGTATTTGGTATGAATTTCAATTTAATACCTCTACGCGTTTATGAGGAAATGGGTAGTAAGTTTAAGATTATTAAAAAAATATATATTTTGTGATGTAACTAAAAATTTATGGTTTTCGTAATTTTTCCTTTATCTATGCTATAAGACGTTGCTTCGTACCAAATTTCAAGATTCTGAGTTCACGGGAAGCACCCTGTAGGTTTTGATTCCCTTGCAAGTGTCGAAAATTTGCGGCATAAATGGCTGTATCTTTTGATTGCGTTGGCTTAGAAGTTTGATTTTTTCACAGCTTCAAGGGACAGTAGACCTGAGTAATTGATATAAATTTCAGCTTCATACCTCTACGCGTTCCTGAGAAAAAGGGTCTTGACAGACGGACAGACGGACAACAAAGTGATCCTATAAGGGTTCCGTTTTTTCCTTTTGAGGTACGGAACCCTAAAAAACACCTTCTGACGTAACAGAACAATGGTTTAAAAACGCATAACTGTTAAATTAAATTCAAGTGACATCTTACTCGAAAAAACATTTAAAAAAATGTAAACAAATAATAAAAACCGTTGAAACGATCCCTACAGTTCTTAATATGAATAAATTAACGGTTATACAAATATACGTCGGAATGGCGGTCACAATGACTCAGTTTTTGATGAAATCAAAATAAAAATTGGCACACACCAGTTAAAAGATATAATAACCTAATATTTGTTGGAAAAAAAACATTTCCAAAAAAATTTACGGTTAAGTTTTGTCATAAAAACGTCAGCTTTTTTCGCGCTAAAACAAAAAACAAAATGGCGGTAGAGTATGGCTAAAACACAATGTTAAAATGATTCGCTTGTTTTTATGTGTGGCGCGTCTTGTAAATGTGATAATGAAAGTATTCTTTTTTTGTTATTTCATGTATTATAAATATTGGATAACAAAAAGTTTTGCGTAATATAGTAGCGGAGTTTTTGTTGTTCGTGGATGAGATAGTCCAATAATTTATGCTTTGGAAATCCCGCGGATTTGAATGTAGAGTAACGATGGACAAAATCGAGTTTGTGTTAGTATTAATTTTATCAATATATTTTTTAATTTAGTTTATTTTTATTTTATAAGTTTTAGCATTATATTTTGATCAATAATCTATATATATATAAAAATTAAACCCGTTTTCCGTTGTCACGGCATCATGCCTGAACGGCTGGACCGATTTCGCTAATTCTTTTTTTTAAATGTTCATTGAAGTCCAAGGATGGTTCTTACGGTGAGAAAAATTCGAATAATTGCCGGGAAAGCCCTAAAACAGACCTTTTCTTTTTCACATACAAATATTTTCTTACTAAAATGTAGAGTCAATTTGAACTTTATTCCTACACAATAAACTTCATTCTAAGGCGGGACGAAGTTTGCCGGGACAGCTAGTTTAAACTAAAAATAAATTAAATGTTATAAAAAAGACTTGAAAAAGACAACTACGTATTGTCAAAAATTAGTAAAAAAAAGAACATTTTACAATCACGTAGCTAACACTAGGTAGATTCGCAAGGAGCAGTTTTCCCTTGAAAAGAATCTAGCCTAGAAACTCTTCTGGGTTACGCTTTTTTATTTATTTTTACAAATACATGATAAATAGGCTCATCATGAAAATATCAAAGACAAGGCCCGACGAGTCGGTTGCCAACTCAAAATCATTTGATCTCTTAACTCCAGGAAGTGTTGCCCAAGGCTTGCTTGTACTAACTAATACTTGAAGTTATTAACTTTTGACTTGGTAAATACTTATTTCCTTACCAATTACAATTTGGATTTAATGTTATTTAATCTCTTTATGATGATGGTTTTAGTTTTAAGAAGTTTGTGCTGTTGGTTAAGTTAACCGTTTCACAACCTATAGATAAAAATCTGAGAGATATGTTATACTTGTCTTAAAATGTCATGTTTCTTGAAATAGACATAGGTTTATCTGTCAGTTTAATTTTATCTGTAGGTGGTGAAACGTGAACTTACAGATTAAAATTAACCGTCCGATAAACCTAACTGTCAAACATAGGTAAGTCTATTTCTTCCTTAATTCCTGACCTCCTTCCTACTACTACTTGTTGTCTGCTATCCTACCATCTTACCTCATTCATCACACTTTATATCTATTTCCTCTCTGGTGCATTTATATATTTATAAATATATGTATGTATGTAATATTTATTTTATCTATTGGATATCTATTTGTTTATTTTTATTATAGGTACTATCTATTTTTGGTATGTATATGTAGTTATGTATGTATGTATTCTGTATTATTTGCAGAACCCGCAACCATTATTACCTCTTTCTAGTTATTTCTTACCCTAAGGTTGCCTGGAAGATATTGCTACCTAGCAATAAGGCCGCCTGTTGCTTCTTATATTCTTGTTTGTGTCTGTACCTTATATCTTTTGTGCAATAAAGAATATTTGTATTGTATTGTCTATTTCATGAAACATGACGTTTTAGACAGTGACAGTTAAATATGTGTCAGATAAATTTTATCTGTAAGTGATGAAACGAGGCCTAAATAAAATGGCACTGGCTCTACTAAAAATCAGCGTCATTAATATGACATCCATTATTGTATAGATACATCGGCTTCTCTGAATTTATCGTTCTCTTCATTATCAAATCAAGTAGCAAAAATAAAAAAGTAATTAGCGAACCAAATAAGGTAAAATATGTCACTAAAGCAAACAAAAAAAAAGTGCCAATAAACATCGGTGTCAACTCAAAAACTCGTCTGGTCATAGAAATGGAAATTGTGACGTAAAGGATCCAAGCCTAAACAGTAGAAAACAATGTTTGTATTCGTAAAGGTGCTAAAATAACGCGGAAAGACTTGTCCGGAAAAACCTGAGTGTAGGTAGCAATCTTGTCGGCAAGTATGCGTCAGATCACGAAGCCAAACTTCAAAGACATTAAAATGTCCTATCACAATCTGCAAATTTCATTCCAAACTCAACCTTAAGTTACAACTTTAGAGATAAGATTGATTTGCAGGTAGGTATGAAATAAGGCGTTATAAAACATTGTGATGTAATACGTGTTCGCTACAAGGTCAGAATAGACCGAAAAATCAGGTTTGGGTTCCCCCTCTCCGCCGTCGCGCCTCGCGGTAACCGTGTGCATGCGCAAGAGTCATGGTGTGGCGCCGATGTGTGTATTAATGCTGCACTATCCTTTGAACGGAAATTTAAAAAAAAATTGAAACCATAAATATTTTGGAAAATTGAAAATGCCGTTGCAGATAAAGTTTTAATTGTTGAATATTAAAATTTTTGGCTGAAGGTTTTCTGTTTCTTGAAAATAAAACAAATAATGAAAAATGAGTATGACATTTTAAGTAATGAAAAGGAGGTAAAGACTGGAAGAGTTAGTACAAGGCGTATTAAAAAAAATACCCTAAATTTAATAAAAAACATAAAATAAATATGTCTTTTACGTACTCTTTAGCTAAACGCTGAACAAACAAATGAATGCTATAAAATCTTTTGCAGTTCGGGACTTGTTAAGTTAAACTATAGCCTTGAAAGCACAAATCGACGCCTCCCAAGAAAAACGTTCCATGTGAAATTTTCGAGGTTTTCAGGACGGCCTTTCAAAGATTGCAAGTTTGAACTTTGTCTCATAAGTCGGACATGCTTCATATGCCAAAGCCAAAACTTAGCAATTAAATTAATGTTGATACAAATTACATAATAGCTTAAAAACATGTTTATTAAATCATTTAATTTAAAAATTAATGTGTCATATATGCTCATGTGCCATTATTCTAGGAAAACTGACAAAAAAATGTGCGTCACATATTTACATGTGACTTTTTTCTACGAAAATCTCTAGAAAAAATGCAGTTACATATGATCATGTGACATTGTTTTACGACAAAGCTTTAAAAAAAAAGCGTCACATTTAATTGTGGAACGTTGTTTTACGAATAGTTTGATGTATCACGTGCTAGATCATTAAAACCATATTAAATTGATATTTTTTAAGTCTTTTCTTTTTTTGTATGTTGTTGCTAATAAAATTATTTAATATTTGAATATATCAATAAAATTCGAGGTAGTTATAGCCTTAATTTTGTTATAGCTACTTTAATACTTGTAATAAAGTTTATATTATGACTCAATAGGTACCTAAGCATTCTATCATAATAATTTAAAAGTTCAAAAAGAAAACCAATTTATTAGATATACTGATTTAGTTACCAAAGAGTTGGGGAGAACTATTTTGTTAATTTTAATTAATACTAAGGTACTTAATTAAATCTGTAACATCTATAACTAAGTATCTACTTACTCTACTTCAGATAAACCTTGTTATAAATAAAAAAATAAAAAATAATTGTGACTAAACATAAACAGAACTTTTTTAAATATTCAAATCGACAAAATATTCACAAAATATTCTTATAGAGTTACCACTTTAATCAAGACTTTTATAAAAATATTCTTATTCACCTGAAAAATATTATGGTAACTGACTTATAATATAAAAAGTGAAATTCCGTAAAACAACGACCGATGTGATCTTGAAACGCCGCCCGCGCCACTAAATTGCGAGTGACGAGGACGGAGTAAAACGTTGCATATACAAAACGGTCTTTATTCCATGTACCTACTATCACATAGAACGTTATTCGATTTCAGTATCTTGGCTATTACAAGTCATAGAAAAATAAAAATTAGTTTTTTAAAAAGCTTGTTACGTAAGCAGAATTCCCATGCAATAAAAATGATTTCGTTCTATGGTAATATAGAACGTTTTTCTTAGGAGGCGTCGAAATTGTCCCGTACTGTATCAAAATTAAACCCTTATTTTCTAAGCTGTTCCTTCCAAAGCGATACACAATCGCCTATTTGGAATTCGTCAAAATACTCGTCGACGAGCTACCACATGGCTTCAAGTCATTCTTCAACAACTCTATGTGTGGGTGTAAATACGTACATATTGTCTTCTTGTGTGCTTGTATCGTTGTGTGAGTTTTGTATCAATGTGTGGATTACTTTAGCGTCTATACAACCTTTTTGTTCAGTTGATAGCCAATAAAAATGTAATAAAACTCTTTTTTTTGGTTTTGTGCAGTTTTCATACTTACTTGCAAGTTTGCAAATATATTTAGGTAAAGTTTTGAATCTATGATTAGTTTCTGGTTTAGTACTTTGTCTGAAATCGTTTTGTTCGTATAACTTATCTGAAACTAACATATTCTAAATTAATGTGATTTGTTATCTTTTATAATGGTAATCATTTATGTTGTATGTAATGGTAATTAATTTTAAAAAATATACCATCTCTATGGCAATCCATCTAGATTCAAATTAAAGACGCTTTTGATCGGCCATCATCTCCTTCAATGAACAACATTTTCGCGACAATCATTGAAATAGTATTTATATAATAATTTTCCGGAAATAAGTCTAATTTAAAAAGTATCGCTCAACTACTTGATATAAAAAAAAAACAGAAACAATGCAAACTTTACAACGTAAAGTATGATGCAGCGTTCCGTAATAATAACTTTTGAAAAGAAGAAAACGAGACATCTATAAATCAAATGAAATCAATACATTTGCATGAAGAATTGACTGTACAAGACTCGTTGCCATCGATATTCAAGTCAAAGATCTTCTAATATAAGTACCGCCATCTATCCATCACACCTCGAACTAAGGGTTAGTTCTTTCGCTATCAAATAGATGGCGTTAGCGTTTTGGATCTATAGATCGAAGGAGAGTTGAAGATTTTGGTTTTGCGTAATAAATTATTCATATAACACTTAAAATGTTTCTGAATTTATTATTTTTGAGTTTTAATTTAAGTTTAAGTAAATAAAAGAGGAAAAGAGCTACTGAGATACGTACAAAATAGATAGATATTATGAAAATGAAAGATAGTTTTTAAATGCTATATCTACTTACGGTTTCAAAATGATGTTATTGACACAAGTAGCTTACCTGAAACAAAATAACAGGAATTAAAAGTTAAGTAAAAATACAGTAATTAGACAATCATTAATATCTTTAATTACATAGCAAAAGTTGAAAACAATTAATGCTCTTGCTCACTAGCTAATTCATATCAAATCAAACGATCATAACTGAAAGTACGTAAATTATCATAAGGAATAATACCTTTTTGGTAGACTTAACAGCAAGACAGACTCAGTTCTTAATGAATGCTTTAAATTTTTGTTGCAAAGGGTTTTACGTTATTTTTACCTCTACTATTCGTTAATCAAGACGATGATAATTTCATCCACCGAAACGGTTACCCACAGGTTTTTTCAAAAGAATTTAAAAAACGAGCATCGTCTCTTTTTTAGTTTTAAACTCACCCCAGAAAATTCTGTTTTATCTTCCCACAGTTTAAGACTGTAGCCTATTTGCATACGTCCAATCATTAATTTTTTTCTTGTCCTTGTCTTTTTTTCTTCCCATCTTACCCCACGTCTGAATAGATTTGACACAATACGATGCCATTAAAATAAAAGATTAAGTAGTATTCCTCATCTGCATACTCGAAATTGTGAGAAAGGTGTACCACAAGGGACTGTACTCGGTCCTTCACTGTTTAATATGCACGTGAAACTAGACAATGAAAAAATTGTTTTTATGTTTATCGCCCTCCCATACAAGCGGTTTTTTTAACTATTTGTTTTTTACATTCAACTTCGCACGGAGATTTGCATAGCCTGCTTCGGTGACCCTTTTTAAAAATTTTGCATAAACTATTTTGCATATTAAAGTCCAAGACTATCTTCCTGAGTGTGTTTACTTGCAGCTTTATTTTAAGGATAGCGGAATTTTTAATTTCATTCATATATTCTTTGGGGGTCAGGTTTTTTTCTTTTACTTTAGTAAGTGCATTGTCAGTATCATTAGTCGTGCTTTTGGCATCGTGTGAGACTTTTTCTTCTTTAACTGAATAATTAAAGTTGTTTGGAACAAGAACTTTGTCCCCACAGACTATTTCTTTTATTATCTAATTGAATTCAAGTTTTGATGCGCTAGTCATCGTTGGTTTTTTTGTTTGAATATTTAGAAGAGTTTTTTTGTAGGAACTTTGATTTGATGAACAAAACATCTGTAGGGTCGTAATTAAAAAAATCGTGAGAATAAGGGGATGAGGATGTCCGCATTAATTAGAACTTTATTGTTGCTGATAGTTTTTTGTATTCTTTTACTTTTGAAGGAACCGTTATGGAATTCTTTCTGGTATTTTGTTTCAAGTTTTGGCAGTTAACGGTTGTGTTTTGGGCTTCTTGTTTGTTAGTTGTTTCGTTACGATATTTGTGTTTTAATAATAATTTTGCTGATTAGTGAGGAAGTTGTGTTGCTTGTTATATTGCAACTTTATGGTATCTACACATCAAAGCCGCCGGCTTTTTTGACGGCTGCCATTCGTATGACGTAAAGCCGCCGGCCTAGCCCAGCGGCATGCCGGCGGCTTTGGTGTGTAGACAGCATTAGATTTTATATCACAGTTTTTTTAGTAAGATTAATATAAACGTTGGTTTTATTGATATACCTATCTGTAATCAAGAATAGGTATCCTACTATCAGAAGATATGTACTGTCAATTGATTTGCATTACTTGTTATAAATATCTGCATACAAAAAAGGGTCAATATTTGACCTACATTTAAACCGAAATGCAATACACTTTAATTTTATATTGACGTATAATTTCCAATCAAATGGGGACAGGTTAACAAAGATCTTTTGAAAATTGGCGCACGGCGGCGGCCCTTTTTGTAAAATATTATATTTCAAAGGGTTATACAAAATCATAACTATAGCTATTGATTCTTTATCAGTTGACATTGTCGCGTGCGCGCCGATAATGATCTATAGATCGATGATTTTATTCAATCACGCTAGTTTTTGCGGTCGGCGTTAAATGACTCTTTCTAGCCGTCTGTGTTATTAAATTACTTTCTGCATTTTGCTTATAATTTTCTTTAATTTAGTTTATATTCATTTTTTTTTTAATGTGTTAATTTGAATTTACAGTCAATCCTTATTTAGTTTTGTAAATATTTATGTACATGCAAACATTTGGTTTATATAAAAAATATAAAATATCCTTTTACTAAGTTTGGCAGGATCTGTTCGCGAACCTGTTAATAATTTCGACCAACCGCTTGTGCGAAAGAATCCGCGCGTTTCTATTAAAACTGTCATTTGCGGGTGTTGAAGCGCTCTGCTATGCCTACAGAATAGGTACAGTCAGCATCATAAGTCGATGAACACATTCAGATTTTCAAAAGTATAATAAATACACCGTTATTAGACGAAATCTCTTAGCAAAAGATATTTTTGGATTTAGTGACCATCCAATAAGGTTCAAAATAAAGAAAATAAATAAGGTTTTAAGTCTAATAATTGAGTATATTACTTTTGAAAATTTGAATTTGTTCATCGACTTATGATGCTGACTGTACAGTTATCAAAATCATTATTTTAACTCATTACTTGTGATTCTCATTACTTTATTTATTTAACAGTTTATTGTATGATGATAGTACATAGAGACAGAAGAAAAGAGAAGTTATACAAAAAGTACAGCATATTTCTAAAAGAGTTTTATTTTTATTTTACTATACTTGTGATATACTCATTGATACTTGTGATTCCAATAATATCCTTGTCTTAATAAGCAGCTGTCACGCAAAATTCTCAATCACATAATCCCCAAAGATTTAAATTTTAGCACCCTTCGATACCTTTCAATACTTTTTTAACCTTTATTCCTATTAAAAGATTATTTTGTATTGATCTATTGTAGAGGGCGCGAAGGTAAGTGCTTCTTATTGCCTTTCAAACCCTTTTTGTATGGGTATTTTGTATTGAAATTTTTTGAGGGTGTGTATATTGATTGGGTGATGTATTTTGGTTTTGGGGAGTTATGTTTTAGTTGAATTTCTATAGGTTTATTGTTTTGTTTAAGATATTGCTATTAATCACTGAATGAGTCGAGTTCGTCTCGCCATGGCATATCCTGGCGCACAGAACTGTGGCCCAAGTCTACTAATTTATAATAGCCTCAGTTTTGTGTCGGCAGAGTGTCAGTGGCATTTTTTGACACATTTGATCGCAATCAGTGAAAGTCATTGTTTAGCAGAATACCACATGTGTCAAATAATGACATAGACATTCAGCCGACACACCTGAGGCTATTTTAAATGAGTAGACTTTGGGCTCTGGATGGAGAGCAAGGGAAGCCTTTGCCCAGCAGTAAGACGTGACAGGCTTACTGTATTTAGATATTAGTAGTAAATGGAGGGAAGTGGTCTCTGCCTACCCTGATGGGAAGGAGGCGTGATAGAAACCTATGTATGTACGAGTATGTATGATAAAATTGAACCTAACCACCTAGTTAAAGAACAGATAGTTCAAGATATTAACTCAATAAATATTGTGACTTCTTCTACCAAGTTTACAAAACATCAATTAAAAGTTAAATGGATCCTTAAATAACGATCTTCTCTGCAACTGTTACTAATCAAACTTTCATAGATAGTTCTAGATTTCATTAATTCATTAACTCAATAAGATTTATTGCGTATGTTTTATAAAAACATGTGTATGAGTAATAAATAACGTGTTATTTAACGATGACATTATTTGTTTATAAACACCTTTAAAATATAAAATAACTAGATGAGTTGGTATTCCAAGAAAGGCACCTTTGCCCTGCTATTGGTATTTTACAGGCTGTATTATTATTTAATAAAGGATGTCCTCGACTTTGTTAGCATCTATTCTGTACTTCTTGGAAAATTTAATGGTCACATCTTGGAAAACTTATACAATAATTTAAAATAATATAGCCTAGGTAGGTATGTGTTATTCTGATGTGCTAGCTACATAATTGTTATGCTGTCTACGCACCAAAGCCGGCGGCTTTACGTCATATGAATAGCAGCAGTAAAAAGCCGGCGGCTTTGGTGTGTAGATACCATAAAGCTTCATTCAAATTTGTTCAGTAGTTTTTGCGAGAAAGAGTAAATATCATCACATACCTACATGTATACATCGGCACAATTACATTAAATAATATTAGTAGCACTAAGGTAGATACAAGATGCATCATAAGTATCACTTAGTCAATTGTCCCGCCAGATACCAATTCATCAATGATGGGAACTTACAACTAGATGCAAATTTAGTAATCCTCCAAAAATCTCCATAAAAAGGTTAAAAGATTTTGGCAAATGACAAATTATAGAGTATACCTTTCTCACATACAAAATGTATGACACCCATCTGCTCTGATTAGTGGTTGGTTAATGTTTTATTCAATAATTTACAGGATAGGGTTATTATGCAAAATTGTATTGTGATTGTGCATGTTGACATAATACCATCAATCTGGTGTTTGATTTATGCGAAGGGATGGGTGTTGTCGATGTTTTCATGTTAATGTCGATGAAACTGTCGTTGTTTGAAAATTGTCGATGAAAAATAAATATGTTAGATAAGAGATAAGTAGATATTGATTTTTAACCGACTTCAAAAAAAAGGAGGTTCCTCAATTTGACCATATATATATTTTTTAAATTGAATTTACTTGTAGGGTGATTTTGTACTTTCTATCAAAATTAAATAATGAATCAGTTCTCGGGAAACAACAATACTCCCCGAGAAACTTATTTTTTCATCTTTTTGGGTTAATATTGGATTTTTTTTCTGCAATCTGCAAACATTTGTAAAAATGAGGTAAGTTCTACATTCTTCATTTTAAGAAAGTCAGTTTCAATTATGTAAGTAGGCATAACTTTCCATAATCTTTCTTCCGAAGCTTAGAATATGGACGTGTTTCACTTCCCTTCATTTCACTAGTGTGGCAATCCTTTAGAAAACTGAACATTTTACAAATTTGCAATTTTATCGACAACAGCACATCCTTAGCCATAATAATGATGGATTATCCTCCTTAAGGAGCGTTCACAAAGGAGTTCGCACCGCAATGCCTATTACTGCACAAACGCATTGTCATTCTAATGCCGTATTTAACCTGCATACGTCTTTACCCTTACCTACTTAAAAACTCGGTGCATGATATGAATGCAATTTCACTACTTAGTTTTGTGCGAAGATTTTTATTTTTTGGAGATTAAGTTTGTGGTGTAGAGGATTTTGAAGATTTATTTGTGGATAGTAGTTTAAGGATAGTTATTAGGCAAGTCACAGTGTCTTTTAAGCTATCTACACACCAAAGCCGCCGGCATGACGCAGGGCTAGGCCGATAGCTTTACGTCATACGAATGGTAGCTGTCAAAAAGCCGGCGGCTTTGGTGTGTAGATACCATTAGAATCCGAAGGTAGATAAAAACTCAAAGGTTATTAGAGAAATACTGATTAAAATTATCATTATTAATTAATAAAAATAATCTATATAAATAAAAATGAATTGTTGTTCGTTAGTCTGATTAAAACTCGAGAACGGCTGGGCCGATTGGGCTGATTTTGGTTTTAAAATGTTTGTCGTAGTCCAGGGTAGGTCTAAACGGTGAGAAAAATTCGAATAATTGCCGGGAAAGCCCTAAAACAGACCTTTTCTTTTTCCCATACAAATGTTTTCTTACTAAAATGTAGAGTCAATTTGAACTTTATTCCTACACAATAAAGTTCATTCTAAGGCGGGACAAAGTTCGCCGGGACAGCTAGTAATATAATAAAAAGATCATTCAATGATTCATTTCATCATCAATGTTGTAGTTTAAGGTTTATCTGTTTCTCTTTGTGTGCGATAAAGTATTTCTATTATATCTATCTATCATTAAACAAATTACACATTTAGGATACCGTCCGGGTAACTCGTAATGAATACCTACATCTCAAATACTATATATTTTTTTATTTAGTAATTCTTAAGCTTATTCCAAGACACGAGGAACCAAAAGCTTTAATACCAACGAAGAGCTAAAGCTTCCAAGCTCCTTGTAACCGCAAAAGCTCTTGTGGTTACTACCGCAGTTTAGAAAGTCAACAAACGTATAATTTTCCATCTTGGAAACCACATAGGGTACGGATTGTGAAATTATGCCTACATCCTCTGCTTGAGGGTTATTATATTGTTTGGAATTGTTTAAGATGTTTGTTTGTGATTTGAGTTTAATGTTTGACTTATTTCAAAATGAAATAGGCATGATAAGTAACTAAAAAAATATTTTAGTCCATCACATAGATTATTTTAAAATATTCGACACGTATTTTTTTCTTTTTTCTCTTAAACTGAAAATGACAAAGATACACTGGGTTAAAGTTGCTCGTGACGTCACGCCTAAGTAGAGTCATGCCTAAGAGTGACGACAATGCATCATCCGCAACTTTGATGCTCTGTGTCTTTGTATTTATTTATGTATTTGATCAGATAAAAAATGTGTTTCAAATATTTTTTAATAGCCTAAAAGACGGACTAATTGTTCTTGATTTTATGAATGTAGTCATCATCCATATTAAAGAATGACTGATAAACTAAGTATTGGCCAAAACATACACCCACTGGCTTTGTAATATAACAAAATTACCTTGACTCATTGTGACGAATAGCAAATCCTGGCGTACAGCAGAGCAGCAGAGCCTTTGCCCAGCAGTGGGAAGTGATAGGCTGACCGTAACTACATCCTTAGTCATAGTCACCAAACATTTGGAAATATTTATTTTTATACTGTTTAAATCCAAAAAGTAGTATTGTGGAATTAATTATATCTTTATAATTAATAATATCTATCTAAATAGATATAGTACGGAACCCGCCAACCTATTAGCCACATAACAAGGGTCCCTTTATTATAATTCCGCACAGAAATGTAAAGTTGCTACATTAATCATAACGTCACAAACATGAACGGGGAAAGACACTGCGCACTGAAACTGAGTGAATCAGTTTAAATATTGCGTTAGTATTTTAATAGGAATTAATAGTTTCTTTATATAAAAGTTGTAAAGCTAGGCGAACACAAACGAACTTTAAACACTAATAATTAAAATAAATGTAACAAATCATAGAAGAAAACCAACAAGTCACATAAAACAACTGAGTTGACATTCGTCAATCAACACGTCATTGTTAGCAAAAGGCTTTTAGCTTTATGATTTAAGGAGGTTTTATGGGTTTAAGACTAATGCGTAGTGTTACAAAGTTAATTATGTAAATAATGTACCTAAACAATTATGTTTTATTGAAATTATTAATATCTAGAGTTATGGTTTTGTTTAAGTTTCCTAGTCTTTAAAAAGACAATATAAACTGCTTTATTTATTTCACATGTAAACTTACACATTCGTGTCAAGAAAATAGTAGTATTACCTCATAGAATATTTAGCTTTTTAGTAATAAATGATTATATTATCTATGGTTAATGAAAATGAAAAAACATTTAATCCTGTAGGTTAAGTTTAACAACACTTAGGACGGGTCATTTTTTTTGTTATTTTTTTTTTAATTTATTAACAATTATTTGTCTATAATGAAAAGAATACGCATAGAGAAATTTTATTAACAAACAATATTTTCAAGGTACTCTACAAAGCATAAATTAAAATGTAAAAATAACACTAGGAACAACTAAATCAACTATTAAAAATAAAACAATAAAATTCGTCATAAACAACTAATAGTATAAGAATTAACCCGAACTAAAATTAGCAGTTAGTTAGCACAGTATAAAAGTTTAACAGCCGTATGCCAATTTGGTTAAAGAGTATTATTTAACCGGTAAGTTAAACTGTAAATTAACTATGGTTTTAAAGATAACGTCGACTGTTTAACGGCTGTAAAGAAAGATTATTTATAAAAATGTAAAATTGCACGGTCTGTCTAACGCTTGCATGTTTTGTGGGGCTAGGGAATGAGCGATAAATGTTGCATCGTTTTGCATTTGTCTTCGTTACATGGTTTAGTTTTTAATAAAAAACTTTCCCCGTTATAACAAAACGAGTTTTATTTATAGTCCTTAAATAAACTCAGATAAATGACGTTTCGGCTATAGAAATAACGTCAAAAAATGACTGAATGAATGAATCCTAGGACTATCTTTAAAACTCGTTTTGTAATAAGGGGATTTGTGTTTATTCTGAAAACTGTAAAAATTTCTTTGTTTTAGCTTCACAAAAACGTGAATAAATTTTTGTATTTATGTGTATATACGAATTATAAAATTTTATTTCAAAACAGCAACCCGATAGAGTTTCTTGCTAGATTGTCCTTTGAGAAAAACTGCTACTTTGCGAATTTTGCGTTAGCTCTACATATTTTAGGTGCTAGGTATTCTTCTTTCTCCGAGACGAAGGGCATCCATAACGGATTTCCCCATGTAAAAAAAAGGTATTAGAAATTTATTTGAGTACCACGCCTTATTCCCTGGGTCGGATTAGACAGAGACTATTTCCTGAAACATAACTACTACAATCAAAACAGAAATAAGTGTCATACAAAAATATTGTAAAGAAAGTTATGAACTTAAAATCTCTCATTTCAAAGCCCAAACAATAATGATAGCTTGACCGTTCCCGTGACAAGTTTTAATTGCGACGCGCATGCGACGGTCACCTGCCGATGTGCGCAAGAGTGGAGTGTGCCGCCACTTTATGGAGTATTCAAGGAGGTGTATAAAGACTGTTTATTAAGGATTTATAATGTTTATTAAAAACATTTTTATTAAAAAAGATGGAGGATTGATTTGTGAAGTGTATTTTTTAAATTGTAATAATCGACAAGCTGAGCGATTTCTCACTACATATTATCGCATTAAAATGTATTAAATCAAACTACCATATAAATTAGTAGTACTTATAGCCGTAGAATTATTTCTTTTGTAATTTAATCCATTTTAATCGGATTGATCGGACGTAGTGCGAAACCGCTGTCTCATCCCACTGCTAGGCAAAGGCCATCCAGTTCTGCTGTGCGCTATATTGCTTAATAAAAACATTCATGAGGGCAAAAACATAAATTCACGACACGACGCGACGCGACACGATGCGACGCGACACGACGTGATGCAACACGACACGACGCGACACGATGCGACACGACGCGTCACGACACGCGTCGTGTCGTGTCGTTTTACGACGCACGACGTCGCGTCGTGTCGTGAATTTATGTTTTGGCCCTGACAATACTACTACATATTTGAATAGTTGAGGAGCTATCCAAATCTCAGTATAACCACATACAAATGAACCCACACTAAAACGTCCCAATCCCTCGACCAAATTCCCTGCAATTCGCACCCTACTCTTCATCCTAATGACGACATTAGACCAGCAAAAACTGGGTTCCACATCCGTATTAGTTCCTTTACTTTCAGTTGCTGAGAAACCGATTTAAGTTAACTATCCATTCCAGGAGGGAAAGTAGGGGAAAATGGTATGTATGTATCCATTATAGTTTATGTTTAAAGAGGTCTTAATTTTATTTTTTTTCTTTTCAAGAAGATAATATTTATTTGACTTAAATAGTACTCATAAACAGTAACTTTATTAGGTAACTTAAAATGTATAACACATTTTTGAAGTTGTTTTTAATGATCTGATTAAATTACTGGCCACCTAAAACCTATACCTATTTGTCGCTACGTTTTTGTCATAAAATGACAAAACGTAGGACACTACTTATGCCTATACACTATGCAAATTTTGTGCACAATATACCACCTGAATCGACGTCCATGTATGAGGCGACTGATGAATGTGGATGAAGCGAAAGAGGTGTGTTTGGATCGTAGCAAGTGAAGGTAAGGGTATAGTCATTTCCTACACCGAAGAGAGAGAAGCATGACAGATAATATGTAGGTATGTATATTAACAAAACAGGTGTCACCAACATTTTTTATTAAACAACCAAATAGTAATTTGCGTCACAAAACTGTGACCAAACATGGACTATTTTAGTGCAATATTACACCACCACCGTAAGCAGCGATTCCAAATGACGGCTATCAATAAAAAACGCCCTTCGTCCGGTCGCCGACAAATGACAAAGAAGATGTGATTTTCATTTCGAGATATTTGCTGCAAATGTGATGCTTGAGTCATTTGTTTTTGGATGTACCTATATTGCAATGATATTTTATGTATACTAGCCTATATAATACATTTATATAAACGATAATAAAGAGGTTTGTTCTTTTCTCTAATCTAAAAAAGTTTTTTTTTTGTAAATATTTAGAAGTTTTCATAATTTTCGTAGTTCTAAAACGTCAATAGTTGAATTACGTCAGTAGTTGAATTTAATTTAATAAAATAATTTAAGAAATTAATGATTTATCATATTAAGGCTTCGAAAAATTAATTTTAACCTACAATTAGTTATTAACAGAATTATTCTTAAAATTACCACGTAAAAACTTAATGGGTACAAAACTATATGTCTAAAAAAATTGCTAAATTCCTAACGGATTCACGACAATTACTTTAAAACTATTTTAGATATTTTTCGCGGCGTTTTCTTAATTTTATCTTAGAAAAAAAAGGAGATCCGTTATATATTTTTTTTACCGGGACATTTTGGCGTCGGCCGGCGCGAGTGCTATCAAACACAAATGCCGACTATGTGGGCTTTCGCAGGGGTTGCCAACCATTTGTGGTTACGTTAATTTTTGAGTAGGAAAAAGAAAAATGCAGAATTATGTGATTGATTTGATTGGTTTTCTTTCTGTTATCTTTAATTAATTTCAATTTTTTTGTTGCAGAACCAAAAAAGGAGACAAAGTAGACAATTATGAAAGGAGTTGTTAAATTCGATTTATTTTATACACTTACATTACACCTACGTACATTTTTAATGCTTATTTAGTTTCAAAATAACCGAAAACAATCTTTCAATTAAGTACTTCGTTCGTGCATAAACATAAATATATAAAAACCAACTTCAAATAACCGCTGAATATCTATTCTATCCAGGAATTTTTGAAAGTCACATAAGATACGTAACCTTATCATTACTTACATGTATAAGTAAATAAGTGAAATCAACCAAAAACACACCAAAAAGATCCATCAATAAAACAGAAAAAAAAAAAAAATATTCTCGACCCCTGCAAACCGGCATGGCCTAAAAGAGTCCAACCAAAGAATGCGAAAATTTACACAAACTTCACTACGGTATTAACCGATGCGCCTTTTTGTCCGATTGTCCAACTTCGGCATCGAACCCCCGAATGTTTCAGATGACATTCCGCTAACCGTTTTGATTAGAAAGCTGACTTGGCGATGACGAAATTTTTCGTTCGCTTTCGATTTTTAAAGTTGTGTTTTGTTTTTAATTAAGAAGAAATGGGTTTGGTTTTTGTTTTGTGTTCTGTTTTTAAAACTGTAGGTTTTACGTACATAATTGTTGATCATTCATGAGTATATTCGCGAGTCTCAAAAAGAAAAATTTAATTCAATTGAAATTAATTTTATAACTATTAAAATATTTAAAGATAAATTTGACCTAAGAGGAGATGGCACGACGATCTGGATACATACTTAGCAACCTGGCCAGAGGAAGCTGGAGATAAGGGGGGCAAGGAGTAATGCGGGGGAAGCCTTTGCCCAGCAGTGGGACACAATAGGCTACTAAATAAATTTAATTCAAATTACGTTTACTTTCAATTGATCTATCAATACTATAAATTAGTATAAGTTTCTCATTTTAAAATCCTATAACCTCATCAAAAAAATCTCTTAAAAAAATCAATTTCGCATTAAAAGCTCCAAAAATAAAATAATTAGTAAATAATAATTATTATTTAGGTATGCGCATTATAATCGCAGTTCAAAGTCGAGTTAGCAGTTAAACGCGATATGATGAGCAAAAAAAACATGCGATAGAGAATTAATTGCCAGTTCTACAGGACGCCTTGGGGAGTGGTAGCAAAAAAATATATATTTCCAGATTTTAAATTGTCTATATATGAAATTATTAAACTACTGTGATAACAAATTAAGTACAAACATGTAACTGTATAACTCTGTTCATTTAAAAAAAAGATATATTGGACATAACGTAGGGCCCTGTGCCGAAGGTTTCTTGCCGTTTTCTTCCTCTCGGCTATACAGGTAGTGAAGCGGCAGTAGTTTTAGATCAAAAAAGTGACATCAAAAAAGTGTAATGAATTTTGCCTATTTTTGAATAAACACTTTTCATTTTAATGAATTTTATAGAATAAAGTACTTCATTTCCCTCCTTAATAAGCCTCTGTTGGTTTTTTCTGTTAAAATTTGAACATAGTGTCGTATTTATCCGATTTTTCACAAAAATTACAGTAGGTACCTATCTATTTTCGACAATGGCAGTAGATACCTATAATGATAACACTCCAAAATTAACTTTATTTCAAAATTAAAATGATTGAATTAAAGTAGTAATTTTAGTGTTGATGAAAACATGGAGCTTAAATTTTCAAAGCATTTTACAGTTTTTCACATTTTACTTGTCTTATCACCAAATTATCCTAACTGAAACTTTTATTCCTATACGTTTTAAGTAGATAAATATCTTTTGATAATCTTTTAGAGATACTTAATAAAAAATGTCATATAATTTGTTGACGGTACCAAGCTATGTTGACGAATTGAATTTTGATGAGTGACGGCCGACTCTCATTATCATTTCGTCGTCGGCTGCTGACCGTACCGCCATGTTTGGTGTTTGCTATCTTTGTTGCTGTCGGTACCAGAAGTATGCACATTCTATATTATTATGCTTCTGTGATGTTTATGATATTTTCCGATTTTTATACCTACCTATACAATTAAAGTCTATTTAATATTACTCGAAGTCGAGTGAAACTAATACCGTATGTGAGTACGGAGTTTTAGGTATTCTAGAGACCATAGGGACAGAATGATTTTCGAGATCGAATAGAATATCTGAGACGCAACTAAGAACTTTAGTAATTTATTTTTTGGTGGCTGGCAATTTCAAAAGTAGCCTTGAGTGTTATCCTAATTATTTTTTAAAAATGGTGTCTTTTCTTACCTGAGGACACATCTTGCAGTGATACTTCCTGGCGTGTGCGTGTAGAGGCTGCAACTTCGTGGGTCCTTTGCCTAACGGTTGGGGTACCACTAGTAGACCCCCACCAGGGTTGTTACCCCCCACTGGTGACGATGATGATGAGCCTGGAAAAGGATGGAGGGTAGTATTTAGTAGTTGAGTAAAAAAAGAGTAATTAATTAAAGACTTAAGTCAGTTTTTATAGTCCCTTATTTTTTTCATAGGCAGCTTGAACCTTGTTGATAATTTAGTTTTTTTTAAGCTAACGCTAGATTCAGTCTGAATCTAAAGCCCAACAAATAGCAACAGGCTCTAATAAAGCTACGCATCCACTGGATTGGAATCAGAACGTACAGAGCGGAAGGATTTGCTTTTCATTAATTTCTATAGCGCACTATCAAGTGCACAAATCACCATAGAATACCATAGAAATCAATATAAATCCTTCTGTTTCGACTCCTGGCAGAAATGACGATATAGTGCACGAATCACCATAGAATACCATAGAAATCAATATAAATCCTTCTGTTCAGACTCCTGGCAGAAATGACGATATAGTGCACGAATCACCAAAGAATACCATAGAAATCAATATAAATTCTTCCGTTGCGACTCCTGGCAGAAATGACGATATAGTGCTCGGATCACCACAGAATACCATAGAAATCAATATAAATCCTTCTGTTCCGACTACTGGCAGAAATGACGATATAGTGCACGAATCACCAAAGAATACCATAGAAATCAATAAAAATCTTTCCTCTCCCTACGCTCCGACTTCAAACCAGTAGACGCGTAGCTTAACAGTTCCAAGTCTTACCTGACCGCCCCGGCCCAAGTCCAGCCCCATACAGCATCTGGCTCATAGACTGGTGATGGCCAAGTCTATCATCTGCCTTCTGGTGACCTCCCACTGATCCGTCTCCTGTACTCATCTTGGCCTGAAACAGAATAAGGAGGAACTTTAGTAAGGGAAGAATAGTTTGAGAAAATTCCAGGACGATTATACAAAAAAAAAATGTAGCTAGGTATCTATGGTATCTATGTCTCTCAAAGTTTTAAATAAACGTCTGTCAGCGTCACGATTTTCATACAAGCGCCACAGATTTTTATATTTAGTTGGATTATGTTATAACCGCTTTGGGTCAGCGCAGCGTGGTGGTTTACGGCCATACCACTCTTGTGTGAGAGTAGGCTCGTACCTCTGTAGTGGGGAAGTTAAAAGGGCTCACAAGAATAAGGATGCCTACTCGTTCTGATTTAATAATAAAATCACTTTCAAAAAGTACACTTTGAACTAACCTAACTTCAGTAGGGTGACAACAAAGAAGCTGCAAATGAAGACACTCCCTCCAAAATACCGTAAATCAGAGGACACAGATAAATAACTGAGACAAAGCGAGGGCACAATAGTGGTCACTTTGTCACTAACTAGACGCGTATGAGTTATTCTGATAACGGTTGAAATTAATCATTTTGTTACTTGCATACTTTACAGTGGAGAAGGTTCGAGAACTTTAGTGGAATAAAGGCTTATGAATTAGCGTTTGCCTCAAAAATTTCCGTCAATGTAGTTACCAATTTTTTTAATATCAAATCATATAAAAATATTAAAATATACATACTTAAAATAATTTTAAATAAAACTATTATCCAATTAATTAAAATAATGATTAATAATATTATACTAATAAATAAGTTTTACAGTAATTAAATCTGAAAATAATTAGTATGTTAAATATTTAAAATTATCTAAAAAAATATTGTTGTAATGCAAGAATTTCATTAAAAAAAATATTACAATAGGCATTTAGTGACGCTTTTAACTTTGATTTCCAAGTTAATAAGCAGTGTGTCCGATCAACTTTATCCCCTTTTACACTTATTTAGAACTTGGTTCGACACTTGACTTTTGTCGTCCTAGGGAGCAAAAACAACCCTTGAATGGTCACTTTAATCTCGGGAGAGGTGGGGTGGATTTATCTAGAGATGATGGAACGGGTTTAAAATTTATACTTAATAAAACATAAGGCCTTTTTTTTCAAAAACAGTACAAAGAAACACAGTCTGTGAAAAAAATAATACTTTTGTCAACATCTTTGTCAAATTGAGTCTTTTGAGGTATGAGGACTGTGAATGAAGAAAAAAGGGGTGTGTTTGATAGCAAGTGTAAAGAAGAAGTTTCTGCCTATCCCGAGGGGAGAGAAGCGTGATATTTTGTGAGGTAGGTAACAAAGCTTGGGAGCTCCCAAATAATAAAGATAATTAATAAACGATTTGTGTACTTAGAGTTATTTATTAAAAACTAGTTATTAGCAAATAATACTTTTTTATCGCCCCATTTAATTTCTATTTAACGATATCTGAGATATTAAGGGCCTGTTTCAATATCTACAGATAAAATTTATCTGACAGATGTTTTATACTTGTCTCTGTCTAAAACGTCATGTTTTATGAAATAGACATAGGTTTATCTGGCAGTTAAATTTTATCTGTAGTCTGTAGGTGGTGAAACGAGCATTAAAACTCTCAATACTACAAGAACATAATAATATAATATCGAAATATGGCAACTCAATTCATTCGGTCTCTTTTGTATTAACAGCTCTATAACAATCCAACCGAAACAGAAATTAAGATACGTCAGAGGGTAGCGGCGAACTAATATTTTAACTAACTAAAGGAGTAGTCATAATTTACTAGTCCGGCCCTGGACCGGACAAATCGTGCGTTACTAATTACGGCCGAGGTAAATTATTGAGCGTGGTCACCCTACTTGCGAAATTAAATGTTTGAGTTATGTTTCATTTTCGTATGCGTATTGTTATTGTTTATTGTTATATTGATTAATTTACTTTTCTGAAGCATGGAAAATGAGCCATATTTGTCTTGAAGATAGATCTGAATGTCTCACTTTTTTGGTCTAGGACTTTTCATATCTCCCAATTTCTTAATAAGAACATTGTTATGAGACTGCCTAACTAACATACACTTCTACGCTATAATATAGAAGGATGATTTATTTGTATGTTAGTAACGAAAAGACTCCATTAAAGACTGATTTGAAAAACACTGAATCTTGCATTAATTTAGGTAGGTACCTATAAAAAAAAAATGTGGATCAGTAAACTAATTGTCCTGCTGAAGGTATCGTTTCGTAATAGGTAAACTTAATTTAAGCTCGCAATTACACTATTTAATAAAATAATACGAAAAATAGAAAAAAACTTCTAATTCCATGATTTAAAAACCGACAAAATTTAATCAATCCACAACGCAAAACAGTAGTTAGTAGTCTAGTCTAGTCCACAGACATCTTAAATCTTTCATGTTATACAAGACATAAACCCCAATGTACCTACTCGTAATAGTGAAATTAAATTTCGAATCTCGTCGGCAAAGGGCGTTATCTAGAGAATTAATTTGCAACGAATTTTGGGTTACGTATTTGATTTATGAGTGTTTAGTTCGTGGGTTCCGTTCGATAGTTCGTTTGTAATTTAGTGCTACTGGACTTTTGGCATTGGTTAGGTAGTTTGGGTGTTTAATAAATATTTGGTGACGATGTACCTAGCTATGTAGTTACTAAAGTCTGCTATCGACTTCGTAAGCATTTATCTTTATATCTCTGAAAATTTATGCAACATCTTCAAATAATATAGTCTATGTGTTACTCTGATGTACAAACTACAATATTGTAAAGTTTCATTAAAATCTGTTCAGTGGTTTTCACATCCATTCATCGGCAAAAACTTTGACATTTATAATATTAGTAGGATTTAACAAAGATTTTACTGAAAACTAGTTGCTGCCCGTGACTTCGTTCACATTTGTCGTCATATCTCGGAAGAAAATCATGATATCTCAAAATATTATAGCCTATGTGTTATTCTGATGTGTAAGCTATAATATTGTTAAGTTTAATTAAAATTTGTTCAGTAGTTTTTCCGTGAAGGAGTAACAAACATCTTCAAATTCATTCATCGGCACAAACATTGTCATTTATGATATTAATAAGATATGCTTATTGTTATTCTGATGTTCAAGCTACAATATTGAAAAGTTACATTAAAATCTGTTCAGTGGTTTTAGTGTGGCATCCTTACGTCAATCCATCGGCACAAACATAGACATTTACCCCCTTATTACAAAACGAGGTTTAAAGATAGTCCGACGTTAGTTCGTTTCTTTTGACGTTTCGGCTATGGACAAAACGTCAAACTAAACGAACTAACGTCGGACAATCTTTAAATCTCGTTTAGTAATAAGGAGGTTATAGTATTACCAAGATTTATGAAAGTTTTTACTGAAAATGAATAGTAAAAAGAAACTACAGTCCAGTAAACTGTAAACCATATCAGAATAAGCTTAAATAACATGAGTTTGACCACAAAACTCCACAAAGTAAGGTTTCCAAGCAATCCAACCAATACTTTTATGCTGTCGTAAAGAAACTTACAACTAGAATCTAGGTACACCTTAGAGGAGCGCCGATTGTAAACAGGAACATATTGGTTGTAAATTTTGTACCAAATAAAGTGCAGTGACTAATGTTTTTGGGATATCAGTAGTTGCTCATATGGATTCTAAAAAAAAAAACGTTGTATGATAAATATATAACCATGCATATACCTATAATTCAATATTATGGCTATAGTAACAACGCGCAATGCAGTAAAATAAGCAGCGCTTCTAATTTTATAGCAAAGCACTATAGAACCATATTCAGCCCGTATGTCCCACTGCTGGGAGAAGGCCCCCTTCCTGATTGATAAACATAACTTCACAGACATAACCTTAAAATAATAACCGCATATTACTACAAGCTAATAAAAAATCTTCGCAACAAAAATATTTCACAATCATATCCACGCTCCTCTAAAATATTTTCTTAACCCACCCCTAAGTTCGCGGGTCATAGAGAATCTTCAGAGCGCCATCTATCGTTAGCTAATGGCAACTTTTGACGCAAACGACGGCGACTGTAACAAACTGCCGTGTTTTTCGACCCGGTTCCAAAGGAATTTTACATTTTAAGACAATTTCAGACAGCTTTTCAGGAAACTAAGAAAGACGGGGTAGGATATGAAGTTTCTTTGATAAATATTTTGCATGGAGACGTTTAAGTTAGAAGTACTTAGTTTTTTTATTCTGATCATAACTATTGCATTACTTAAATGCTTTGAGTATAGAATATATAAGGAGATACCACACCGTCTGGATCTGCGTGCCTGGTCTGGCGCTAAATGGCTACCTTTTTAAATGGTATTTCTTATCGTTTCTATTTCTTTCTATTTCTATTTCTATCTACCAAGAAAACTATGAAAAACTTGGCGCAGCTTGGCACGCTGTCATAAACTCATTTGTATGTGAAAAAAATGTGGCACATCCTTATATATTCCATAGGTACTCAAAGAATTTAACCAGCTGGAATTTAAGCAGTAAGCTTTTATAGACAGAGCCGCAGAAATAAGGAAGATATCACATTTGAACCTATTTGAACCCATTAACATCCGTATTAATTAAGTATAAATTACACTTGTGTAGATATAATAGAGGATATTCGTGCCAAGTATCAGATAATAAAGATTTTGTTAAACATTTGTCTTACAAAGCTGTGATAGCAAAATCATTACAGCTTTTTTAAAGATAATATGTATTTAACCTGTCACATCCCACTGACCCACTATAAATCCGGACACAATAGATTTTCTATTGTTCTTTTTTTTGGGATGTGAAAAATTAATAGGTACGGTGTTTTTAAAGAACGGTGGTAGCACCGTTCTTTACAAAATTATGACGAACAAATGTTGTTGACTCGTGCACCATTCTTAGTATACTATAAGATTAAAATGACAAAAGAAACCATTTGCAACTGTCTTCAACATACAAAACACATAAAAGACGCGTACATAGACGTTATGATAATTTTAGCTACGGTTTTAAGATACCTACCTAATGACATTTTTAAATATAATATTTTTTCAAATTAAGAAGTAAAACAAAACAACTATTGTACCTACAGTAATGCTACAAAAAGCAAATAAGAACCTAAATATGAACAAAAAGAAAAAGCTACAAAAATCAAACTAAATACATTGACAATACGACATCAATTTACTCAAATTTACCTCGTAACCTTGCTTGATGGCCATGGCACCTCGTGGTCGAGACCACGCGGCGTATTCCAGGCCATCTTTCTGTTGGCAATGCTGCAGGATAAAGAAAAAGTTCAATTTAGTCAATAGTCCTACGTAAGTACTACTTTCATGGATTAATGGAACTAACAAATGCAATTGATAAGTTTTATCACGACCGTCTTTAGCAAAACTTAAATCTCTGTCATGTATTTGTGTTTTAAATGTGCATTTTAAGTCATAAAGCCATAAAAAGGAGTCAGGAATAGAAGAGCGTTTTTAAAAGCTTTGTTTTGGGCTATATTAATAGACGGCGTCCCTCAGGGTAGCATTCTAGGCCCGAAATTCTTCCTTCTTCATATAAATAAAAACTTATATGTTTTTAATGATATTAAATTGATAATGCAATGAGTTTTTTAATTTAAATAACGAGTAGTGTGTTATTTTATACTAAGAACAAATAGATAAGGGTCCGTACTTACATACGGTATTACTCGAAGTCAAGTACCTTATCTAGTAAAACATATGTAATTGGTAATCGAAACATTCACTTCAAATAATAGTTAAAACTTCTACCTTAAAATAATATCATAAAGACTTATATGAAAGCGTAAACCAAGAATATGAGCTTAACGTTTTCCTATAATTTGAATGTTTCAATGTTTGCTGAGCCTTGCAAACAATTTGATTTGCATACTGAATTGCTACTTATGCACGGATTATGTAAGATTGTAAGCTAGCCTTTTACTTTATTGAACGCCATTTTCATATGACGTTGTTTAAAACAACCCTATGATTTAAATATTAAGTTAAATTAGTCATCGTAGAGAAATATTAAAAGATATGTATTGCAGCAGCATTACTGAGTTTCGTAAGTTTGCCTATATTTTAGATCAATTGGGTTAAATACAAATCACAAAAAAAGCGTAACATCTTCGATCAAGGCAACAATATTTTAGACAATGTCATACTCATTAAAAATATAAACAAGATTAAACCTAACTCAACTGATAAGTAACGTAATATCAATCGATAGCTATTCAAACGGCGAGTATTTCATCTAAACACGGCATTTCCGAAATCAGCGGCTAACTTGCCCTAAATTCACGTTTTTACTTCGAAACAAGTAACTTTTGAAGATTCTGACAGAAGCTTGGGCCCAAAGAAATTGTCTGATACTTATGATATGACCTTAAAATAGTATTCTCTAAGTTATATATAAAAAACAGCCATTAACAAGCTAAGTTACTCTAGCTTTTGGTAACCTTCGTCATCCGATACCTGCCAAACGTCCCTAGTTACAGTTACACAAATTCGCAGGTGTTCAACGCACATGAGAAGCTATGGAGAACCAACGGTTTTATCCATTTTACTGTAAGTTAGGTCAGACACGTCCCGGATCTGGGTCTATAAATAGGTATCTATATATTCGACCCGTTCTAACAAGAGAATATTACTGAAATTATCAACAATAAGTTTGAAGTTGTAAGAATTTGTTTTCGTGGATTGTAGAACAATAATTAATAGAACCACAGCTTAAGAAAATCCAGAAGATCGTTAAAGATAACAATACTACTGCACAATGCTCAGCTAATATCATCCATTGTAATATAAAAGACGGGCTATATGCAGTCGTAGCAAAGGTTAAAGTTTCTTTCCTTCCCACAATTTTAAAACGTTGAAAACACATATAATTCTCTTAAAAAGAGCTCGCAATAGCAATAATTCTCTATTATTGAAGATTCCTAATGCTTTCTACAGCGCTGTTACGCTATATACGATATTATAAGTATATATATGTAGGAAAAACGATTTTTATATCCATGACCCGGCCAACATATAAAATGTTAGTCCTAAACTCGACTTGCCTCTCTTTCTGACGAGGTATGTGTGAAAAAGATGTGTGTATGCACGTGTGATGGGGTATACGTATGTGGAAAGTGTAGCTAAGGTTACGAGAGGGGTGGAGTCGAATTTATTTCAGATTAAAATTTTCATAATTCACACAAGACCGAGACTAGATTACAAACATTGTTAACTGCACCAAGAAAAATATTAAATTCTATTGATACGTGCTATGGGTTTATTGTGAAAAATTTAATATTATGAAAATAGTTTAACATACTCATATTGACATTTGGTTTACGGGCTTTAAGTGTTTACAAAATTTTGATATTTTTCACGAATGGAAAAAAAAATGATGATACAAATAAAGTTAAATCATTTCGATATCAATATTTCGTTATAAAATTTTGTTGAATCATTTGCCCAAACCGCAAAAATCCAAGCACCTGTCGACTCCACAGTTCCCCAGTTCCCAAGAAAACCTCGCGACACGAGTATTTTTCTTAACTTTTCCCTGTGTGTAACGCACACATGCATGCACCTACACATTGCGGGCCATGTATGTGTGTGTGCCGTCTTGGGTAGTAAAATATTATGCTGTCGGGTCTTGAAATAACATTGTATAGATAATCAATATCAGAACATTTTTATGTGCCAATAGTGAGTTTTCAGGTGGGTGTTCTCAGTCTGAGGATTTGGTTTAATAAGTCTATAGTCTAGGTTCATAGGATATACTAATGTATTCTAACGTACTCGTGCCTAAGGATTCTCTATACCTTATCTCCTTCAGCTAAGCAGAATCTTTCCAGCATCGTATTTGGGGTCTATAACATAAATGACAGTACCCCCTTACAACAATGTCATTTTTTGACGTTTCGGCTAAAGACAAAAAGTCAAAAAATGACATTAGTCGTAGAACTATTTTTGTAATAAGGGGGTAAGTGTCTAGGTTTAAGTAAACTAACTGGTACCAAAAAAGTACTTTTTCTTAAAATGACAAAAAAGTAAGTTTTTGAATTTTGCAAAAAAAAAAAAGAAACTTTGGCCCCCAAGTCTGTTTATATACAATATTCCCAGTTATGTGTCGGCAGAGTGTCAATGTCATTTTTTGACACATTTGGTGGCAATCAGTGTAAGCCGTTGTTTAGCAGAATACCAATTATGTCAAAAAATGCCATTGACACTCTGCCGACACATAACTGAGGCTATTTTAAATTAAGAGTCTTGGGTACCTGATCTATTAGAGAGCAAGACCATAGTCTGGCATCATATGAAATGCTTTAAATTTTTCATTGTTATCTCTCTTTTATGTGTAAGTAATTGTGTGACTGGTGATGGTGTCTTCGCGTCACACTAAAGCCACATTTGGCAAATGCTTTGCATCAGCTCTGTAAAAGCTAGCTTTTTAGATTTCGCTCACGCAATGAAGGTGAATGTATTCTAAAATATTGGGAAAAGATTCTTTGAAATGGGATAGGTAATTTTAAGATTGGATTTGTATTTAAAGTAACGTAAAAGATTCAGGAAAGTGGTATCTGCCTACCCGAATGGGAGAGAGGCGTGACGGATATGTAAGTACGTATGTAAAGATTCTATCAGAAGTGGAAGAAGTCAAGTGAAGTAACGCTTAGTATAACTAATTATTTTTCTATAATAATTAAAGTTTACTATGAGAACATATTACACACGACACCGTACATGTATGAGGCCCTTGATGAATGTGGATGAAACGAAAGAAGTGTGATTGGATCGTTGCAAGTGGAGGGAAATGGTCTTTACCTGACGTGACGGATATGTACGTATATATAGATATGTATTACACACAAACATTCAGATTCAAAACAAACATTTCTGTAAATCACAGTAATGTTTGTCTCTAGTGGGAATCAAACTCACGACCTATGGTGTGGCTGGTAAATCACTACCAACTGCACCAACTAGCCAGTTCAAGATTAAAAAAAAAAGAAGTTGACGGAGACAAAGCATCAAGTTTTGCTTAAAAATATAGGGTGCCAAATTGACACGTTAGCACGACTCACACTTAACTATAGTTAACTATAGTTATCTTCAAAGATCTGCGGTTAAGTTGTTATGTGATTGATAGGTAGCTCGCCCCCCGACTTCGGTCACCGCTTGTCATCATTAGCTCCCTAGGGATTTCAGTTTTACACTTGAATGACGCTTTGCTAAGTCCGTTTTGCTAGAATGCTTTTCTAGGTGTTTGAATGAATGTATATTTTACACGACCCTGTTTGTATAAAGAATTGGTTATTATTTTATGCAGAAACAGTTCTTTTATCGAGCAGTGGACTTCTACAAGCTGACACAACATTATAGAAATACTTATTATTAACAAAAATATTCATTAGATTCTAGACTTTATGATATAGATTTGAGGATGCTTGTTACTCTTTCACGCAAAAACCACTGAACAGATGTTTTTGAAACTTTACAATATTATAGCTGGCAGTTTTCTTGGCCAAAGGATAAGCATTGCCATCCAAAGAGGTAATGTTGCAAGCTTGTTGGGAACTTTGTCTCGTGGAGACGCGTTGGAGGACATATTTTTCCTTTAAATATTTATTTTTTGTTTAAGTATATTTTTTGTATTGTTCATATTAATAAAATTTTATGATATTAAAGCTTATACATCAGAATAATACTTAGGCTATATTATTTTAGGATATCATATAATTTTTCTAAGATATGACGATAAATCCGTAGGAAGTCGCAGTCATCTTCTAGTCCATACGACACTCGTACAAGCGCACTAGTTTTATTCACTACCGTTACAGAATTCTCATCTTTATCAACTCCCTCCGTCACAGTGTGTTTTGAATCGATAATGCTAATTGTAGTAAGGTCGTGTCTGTCGTGTATGCATCCGTCAAAGTCAGATGCAGTCGCCGCCTCTTTGGAGAGATTTGGGGCGGAACTTTGGATCGTTTTAGCAGATTAAGAATTTGTGCAGTGTGATCAGGATGATGTGGCGTTAGATGGAAAAGATGTGTCGTATTTTTTAAATACTGTTGCCAAAGTTTCTTGCCTTTTTATTAGTTAATGGTGTCTACACACCAAAGCCGCCGGCCCGGCGGCTTACGTCATTTTCAAATATTTTCTATGACATTTTTGACTAATGAAAGCCGGTGGTCTTGGTGTGTAGACACCATAATAAATTAAATCGACGTGCAATGCAGTGTATGAGGTGATTAGTGAATGTTTCGTAGCTAGTGGAAGATCTGTGCCTGCTCCGATGGGAATTAAACAGGACAGATATGTTTCTAATTCTATGTAGTAATTGCGGGTTACTTTAGCTCTAGTGGGTAACTTTGACTCTAAACAAAAAAAAGTTTCAACTACCCATATCTCCTTAGCCTTGACAGATAACGATCTAATTCTGACCAGATCTGCTAGATGATGCTACTAGGGCGTGTTTCTAATTGGTTGCAAAAGATTGTCGTTGATTTAGTTTGGTACGTATATTAAACTGTTTCAAAATTTATGTCACATTATCATTATTAAAGCTCACTTATACAGGGTATAACAGAAAGGGTATATAAAGCCGAAACACAGCGATAGTCCTCATGAAACTGAACAACTTTCCCCAAGGAACATGGGTCGGAACTCAAAAAAAATTTTTGGATCGCCCATACTTACTCGATCGCTGATCGGGCGTTTTGTATGGGGAGGCGAATTTTTTTTTTCGAGTTACGACCCATGTTCCTTGGGGAAAGTTGTTCAGTTTCATGAGGACTATCGCTGTGTTTCGGCATTATATTCCCTTTCTGTTACACCCTGTATAGGTATTTCTAATCATTTAAAACGTTGTTTTGGTAGATCTGTAATTTGTTACTTATATTAAACTTTTGATTTGTCAGGCAAGATAGTTATACAGTAATTTTTTTAATAAGAAAACATAGAAAGACAGTTTCAGATATAAATATACAACTAAAAATAGTTTCCTACATGACACTAGGTACCTAGCTATATCTAAATCAAAATAAAAGATAGACGCAACGTTACACTGAGATGCAAGCGAGCACCGAAATGGAATTGCATGAATTTGTAAATGAAAACAAACATGAGACAACTTGTTTTTGTTTACAATCGTAAATTTAGTTTTGTTATAAAAAGGAGACGCGATAGAAAATATAAAACGTTTTATTTTAGACTAGAGTCTGCCCGTAACTACGGATTTACCCCCATATCTTGGAAAAAAAATCATCATATCTGAAAATAAAATGGGCTGTCTGCTATTCTGGTGTTTACGCCATAATATTGTAAAGTTTCATCAAAATCTGTTCAGTGGTTTTCTCGTAAAAGAGTAACAACCTCTTCACATTCATTGGCACTTTTGACATTTATAAGTGGAATAAACTTTAAGTCATTTTAGAATAGTTATTAATTTTATTCAATCATTAAAGAGCTACGTTCTAGTCGGTGTAGCTTCTTCTCTTCCGTTCTGATTTCTATATTCTTCTTGACTTCTTCATACGACATGACCTTTTCCTTCACTTGCTTACAAGGCCTCCCTTCGACTTGTTCTCCTTTTACCTTTCAACTAGCAACGAGAAACGCTTCTGCTTCCAGCGCGATTAACTAACTGCCAACTGCAAATGCGCCAAAATTGTTTAGGTTCACGCTTTTCATATGAAGCGAAAAAACGCAGCCACATTGTCTAGATAGATGTTAAGATATTCAATCCTAGCGTGACTTTACTCATGTACCAAACGACTTTCACACAGGCTTCGAATCGCGCGCGTTATCACAGTGATCACAATCGCATGTGAGTGACGTTGACTGATATACGAGAGATTATCGTGCCGTCTCGCTTTGACGATTTTTTGGAGACGGGATAGGTTTGAGTGGTTAAATGGATGCGATATTGTTTTTTTTTTTAATTAAAGAAATGTATGTTTTACGCGCTATTATTAATTAGTGGTTGCGATAGCAGGGAAGCCGTTGGATGTGGGTAGGGCAAGACCAGTCGTTGTGGAGATCCTTGGGGGTTTTAGGCGGGCTTTTGTCCAGCAGTGGACGTTCATAAGCTGACACAACATTCCTGAATCTGACTAGTGTAAAAGTTGCTTTTTTCGAACGTAGACTCCGATTTGGCGAAATGACATTGTGTAGACCCCAGAAATTAATAATACATCTTTTATTTCTTTGCAACTAGTAAAAATCTATCAAATATACATATTTAATATATCATATTTTACAAAGACAATAAAAATAGATTTGAAACCTTTATAAATATCTAAAAGTATTAATTCAATCGCCTCATACATAGTGGCACCAATTCCAAAACCACCCTTAAATAAAGAAGGGACCACATCCATAAAAGTGCAAGTTTAATCAAACAGTGTCTTAGCCCGCGTGCACACTGTAACGAATTAGCGAGATGAGTCGCCGGCCGTGAGTCGGTCTGTCGCCGCCCTAAGATGGATGACGGGCAATGGTTTAGGTGCGGGCTTGTTACGGCGAATTTCTTTGGAAATTCGGTGAATTAGTTAGATACGATGTAAAGGACGCAATTTGGAATATTTGAATTTTGAATTTTTTTGGACTAAAATAAATTGCTGCGTCGGCCTAGTTTGATAAATAAAAAAATTGGGAGCCAAGTCAATATTTCTGACTTTTCTATGAGATGAAATCTTATGTTTTTTTAAATCATAAAGTATATTTATGTTATCAATTTAACTTCTATCATAACTTTTTCAAAAAAAAATACCACTGCATAAGAGTGAATGGGCTAAAAGGGCACTTGTCAATTGTCATTATGGATTCTATAGTGACAAGTTACTTTTTAGTATTCAGACATTCAAACTCATTTCTGGTTAATATTAATGCAAAATTTTCAGTGACTAACTATTACAAAAACCTTTTCATTCACTCAAGGTTTAGTGAGAAAGTGAATAAATAATGTTTTTCCTTAGATCATCCACATTCGTCGTAACAAACCAGCACTTATTCCGCGTAGCTAATTATTAGGTAGCATTTTCTAAGCAATTGGCCTCTCATTGTCGGCTCCCACTCGTATGCGAGATGAGCTAATGATCTTATTTGCTATTTGTTTTAGTTTTCCTCAAAGATATTTGTTGGACTTTGTTTGGGTTGTGTGTAGTAAGTAATTTATTGGGTGTAGTATGGTTTTATTGAATAAAATTTTGTGTTTGGTAGTAGGCAAAGTGAGATATATAAGGCAAGAGTAGAGGGAAATGCTGGGAGGGGAAGGCCAAATCAAGAGTACCCTAAACCGACGAGCATGTATGAGGCGACTGATGAGTGTGGATGAAGCGAAAGAGGTGTGTTTGGATCAAAGCAAGTGGAAGGAAGTGGTCTCTGCCTACCCCAATGGGAGAGAGGCGTGACGGATATGTATGTATGTATGTATGTATAGTGAGATAGTAGGTATAGTGGCAATTAGTATTCTTTGTGATAAGGGAGTACCATAATTACGCCATGTACTCGTATGATTGTTTGAGAATTCGAAATAGTTTTCGTAATTTTGATTTTACATTTTCTACAGATAAAAAATCTGGTAGCTATTTATGACTGTGAATTCATATGATTTCACAAGTTTATCTTGCGAGTTTTAAGTAAAAAAACCTTAATGTAATGCTATCTCAGACCAAAGCCGCCGGGCTAGGCTGACGGCTTTACGTCATACGAATGGCAGCTGTCAAACAAGCCGGCGGCTTTGGTGTGTAGATACCATAAGGAGTGTCAAATTTTGACAATTGTTAAGAGTTACTACAAAGTAGAATTTTGTCTTGGAAAATAAATATAAGATAGCAAAATTAAACTTCATTATTTTAAACTGCTATTTAAGCATATCAGTATAAAATTGAATTCTTTTTAAATCTATTGATAACTTAATATTTTTATTTAAGAAACACAATCACATCAGTTAACTAGAATCCTAAACAATATTCTGACTAACGCTAAACAAGTCTCAAGAAAACTAATTCGCGTAATCCACATAGTTATCTCGCCAGGAGGTCTTTATCTCATAATCCTTTGCCAAACCTATTGACTGCTGTCATTAAAAAAAAACTACAATAGAAAGTAGCCTACTAAATCTTCTCTAAAAAGGTTTGTTGAAAAAAGTCCGTATAGATTTTAAGACGGTGACAAATGAAAAAAGAAAAAAAATGTAGCGGTTACAGTAACCCTTCTATTTTCGAATTATGTTGTCGTCATATGAGAGTTAAATGATCAGTTAGGTGGATAGTATAGCAGTTTAAACGATTTTGATACTTTGTACATACTGTCACACTTCTTTTTCATCAGGGTAGGCAGAGACCGCTTCCCTCCTCTTGCTACGATCCAAACACACTTCTTTCGCTTCGTCCACATTAATCAATCGCTTTTCTTTATAAGCTTAGTACTTACCTAATAAACTTATTAATTTTGACTACTAAATTGTACTTTATTCATACTATCAGGTAAATACGTTGCGATATTTATATAGCTTAATGTTTTGCGACATTTAAATGTATTTGATACAATATGAGCATTTAAACACGACCATTCGCGTCCATAGGCAAATATTTTAATCACTTTTCTACGTATAATTTGAGCAGAGATAAAAGTATAGTTTGAAATGTGATCAAAATCACTACTTACTCAATCGATCGTTAAGCTCTAAAGTTCAAAATCGCCAATTATCAAAACTATTTAAGCTAACTACACCCTTAAAAAGTACAAGATACTTCTCACCCCTTACAAATATATTCTAAAAAGACATTACCTCAGAATTTATGTGCCCAATAATACGGGTGTTATACACTTTACTATTGTATGGAACATCATAATATTGCATTGACAGATTATTTATTGGGTGTCGTCAGTTTTTGTTGATTTAAAACGTGTGTAAGTTGCTTAGAAAGTAGAAGGTAAACGAAAGAGAGGAAGGCGTTAGAAGACTTGGGAAAAGTTGTAAACGAAAGAGAAGGAGACCACGGAGGATTTACATAGATTAAATAAAAGAGGGAATAGAAGTAGTGTCGTATCAGTAACTCAAACGGACGGTAGAGAATAGAGCAGAGTGGCGTAAACTCCACCGACAAGAGCGTCGCTCTTGAATATAGAGAAGTTCTTTTTTTTTCTAAAAAAAATAAACAATTTAAACTTATATTATTTTAAAGAAATCCTTCCGAAATAAATACAAATATTTTAACAGGTAATTTAACTAACTCTAAAATGAAATTAAATATTATTTAATGTGATAAGTCAAATATTAATCTGATGAATATGAATTTAGCGAAAGATACGTGAATAAATTGAGGGATGGGAAAGAGATGTGACAGATATTAACGACTATGCATGCAAAAATCCTTAAACTATAACCTAGAGTCTTAGAACATCAAAAATGGATCACAAAACAAAAACTTAACACTTCCAGACTCTCAAGCAAAAGCTATAACCAACTGATCGATATTCCCGTACATTTCTTCTCGTATTCATAAACCCTCTAGGGCCCAGTAGTAGACAGAAACTTTACTAGCTAAGGGACAGTAAACAAACTTTTTATTAGCTTTTATTGGCGGTCTAGTGTCGGTGGAGATAGTCGGCGTGTACTTATAAACAATGGTTTTTTTAGGTTTAGATTATGTAATTTCTAGGTATGTTTAGTTTATCTATGAATTGGTGAGCGAATCCATAATATGACATAGTAAAGGCTGTAGTTGGCATTTGTCGTCATATCTCGGGAACTTAATAATATATGATACCTACTAAAGGCTGTCCGCGACTTCGTTTATAGTCATACATACATACATATCCGTCACGCCTCTCTCCCATTGGGGTAGGCAGAGACCACTTCCTTCCACTTGCTACGATCCAAACACACCTCTTTTTGTTTATCTTTTTGTTATTGTCATATCTTGGAAAAATATCATGATATCTCAAAATAATATAGCCTATGTGTTATCCTGATATATAAGCTACAATATTTCCAAGTTTCATCAAAATCTTTTCAGTAGTGAAAGACTAACAGACATCGATCTATTCATTAAAAAATAATACCATGAAATTAACGAGTTATCACACTCGTAAAGGTGCGTCCAGATAGAGCGAATTGGCTCGCGCGGCAGCCTCAACGTTTTGCCTCGCGAGCGGCGCGCGCGAGCCAAAACGTTGAGGCAACCTAACACTGAGGCAATGCTCGCGAGGCAGACCGAGCCATCAGAATTCCTTGCGCATTCAAAATGGACAGCTACATTTCGAGTGCAACAATGATTTTGCTTGCTTATTTAGTAAGAAAAAAAGATATTAATGCAAATGAAACGACCAAGATACGATTTTATGGAATGATATTGTGTTTGATAACTAATAATTTCACACGTTTGTTAGTGACTGAATTTCATCATTTGTGCTCGTCGCTGGTGGAAAAGGTTATGAAGCCTAACACTAATTTTAGGGATGCAATATGTGTTATGCCTCTAGTACACTATGGCCCAGCGCTGGTCATCAGCGATGGTCACCAACGTGGTTGAACGCTAGTACACTATGGCCCAGCGCACTTAGTACTTGTAGATAAAATTCTAGAAGGCATCCGTGTTTGTTCTAAAGGCCAATTATATACCAACCTATTATATATGCACATAACTATGCTGAACGATCTCCGGGCAATTACAACAACCCAAAAGCAACCAATTCTTTCTTAAGTCGTTTTATACTACCTATCAAAGGTTTTCTTTATATTCCTTTTACCAAGAGCAAAAAACTCTTCCCTTGACAAAGATGGAAGTGATGATGCTGGTGGAATATATTTAAGCTTATCCAGTGCTATTCGTTTCTAAATAGAAAAAAAGCAAAGCCACCAATGCCACCAACAATCAACTCTAAGAAGCACTTACATAAAACTTACAGCAAGCTTTAATTGTAATATTATTTTCTATGCTTTTTAAAACACATTTGAACACAATAATATTGTTCCAACCTGTCAGGCATATTTCGTAAATAAGATGGACGATGATTTCGTTTTTAAAATTTTATTGTTAGAAAATATGAGATATTGTTACAGAAAAATAATTAAAAACGAATTTTATTGCATTTTACTTTTATAGACTACGCTGAGGACATATTTCATGGAAGTTACTTCAAAATAATTTATTAAAGTTTGGCTCTATGATTTTTGATCCTTGCTTGTCCTGAATGGATAAATATAAAAAAGAAACATTGTATGTACTTATGTTAATGAATCAACTTTGCTCAAACGTTGATCAAGTACTCAAAGTATAATCGACACGATGTGTCTAAACGCACCCGCGAACACGACAGCACCGTCCACACTGCCCGAACAGCGCACGCTGAGGCACCCTGAGCGCGTCCATTCACGGCTCGACCCTGACGGTCGCTCGGCCGAGCCATCATGCGCCCGAATGGCCCTGAACACGTAAACACTGACCGAGCATTTGCCTCGCGAGGCAGCCGCGCATGCGCGTGTGGTCCCGAAGACCGAGTCAGAACCCACGGCACGACCCCGAGCGCCGTGCGGCCGAGCCATCATGCGCCCGAATGGCTCGGAGCACGTCCACACTGACCGAGCATTTGCCTCGCGAGGCAGCCGCGCATGCGCGTTCGCGTGCCGGACTCATCTGACAGCGCACGCCTCAGCCCTGAGCGCCGTTCGGGCGCATGATGGCTCGCCCGCTCGGCCATTTGCCTCGGCCGCTCGGCCATTTGGGCGAGCATTCGTGCGCCCGAACGGCCCTGAACACGTCCACACTGACCGAGCATCTGGCTCGCGAGGCTGCCGCGCGAGCCAATTCGCTCTATCTGGACGCACCTTAACAAACAAGTAACTTTTAATTCACACGAAATGTCCTTCAAAAACACAAAAAATAACCTACAAAAACAATAGGATGACGATCATTTTCCATAAACAAGGAAATTAGCCGTGAGCGAGGGTGTCCACAATTAATCTGGCAAATTAGACGCGTCCCGCTAAAATCGATTAGGGCTGACCGAAATTCACGCTAGAGTTGGGATTTGGGGGGAAACTATCGACTCTTTAGATGAGTAAGTCTAGAAAACTTCATAAGTTAACATGAAATAATGTAAGTAACACCGGGCTAAAATTATAACAATATGGACGTGACTTTAAGGATGTTCACAGACGTAGTGCTGGATAACAAAAAAAACTAATTTGGATGTATTCTCAAGACCATTATAATAATACCAGAACAATACTAAAAATCGGGCTAAATATCTTTTTAATATTTTATTTATTTTACTTTTAAAAAAAAATAACAAATACAGAATGAAATATCATAACACAATTCTAAAATAGTGATTATTTTAGCTCACTAAACAAACAATACTCATCACAAGTCAAGAAATATCAATCACAGATCACAGAGAATACTTTGACGCGTATCTCCTT
This sequence comes from Anarsia innoxiella, assembly GCA_947563765.1. Lineage (NCBI taxonomy): Eukaryota > Metazoa > Arthropoda > Insecta > Lepidoptera > Gelechiidae > Anarsia > Anarsia innoxiella. The sequence goes on from OX387415.1 coordinate 1,656,101, forward strand.
GTGTCTCTAATCATAACAACCTATTTATAAATATCTGTACCTACTCTACATTACACTGTGAAAAAAGAAACAAATAAATAAAGAAGTTATTATTATTATTATATCTCTAGACAAGTTTCAGCCTTTGACGCCATTTTTTATTGATTTCCTATTAAATAACGTATGAGAGTGAGTTAACTCACTGAATCATTTATATCAGCTCTAGAACGTGGGCAATTCGCAACGACGCTGCGTCTTGGCCAAGATAAACATGCCAGACTTTTTTTTTCGTTACGGCAAAGACATTAACCAAGGATGCTGTGCGTAGTGACCATTGTTTTTCGTGTTTTCGGGATAATTAATTAAGGTGGTTTAGGTTGTTTTAGCTTTGCTGACATGAGTCTACCTTGTAAATATAGTAGTATGACTAGTTAAGATTTTAATTTATATGTCATATATTTTTGTATTACAGTTTATCCGCACTCATTAGTCGCCTCATACATGCCCGTCGGTTTAGGGTACTCTTGATTCTTCTTTCTTTTTCTTCTTGGGTATTCTGATGAGTGTGGATGAAGCGAAAGAGGTGTGTTTGGATCGTAGCAAGTGGAAGGAAGTGGTCTCTGCCTACCCTAATGGGAGAGAGGCGTGACGGATACATATCCGTATATACATACATATGTATGTACAGTTTATCAAGTTTTATTATACAATTGTTAAGTAAACATTTTTAAATAAAATTATAAAAAAAAAAAGGTATATTCATTTACTTTTCGGGTTAATCTTTCACACCCCAGAAGAAAAGAACAATAGAAAATCTATTGTGTCTGGGTTTATAATGGGTCAGTGGGATGTGAGAGGTTAAGCAGAATCTGGCTGATAACATTGACTGACTACTTTATATTTAAATAAGGCAAATTAATTATATTTAAATAAGTCAAATACTTTATAAATCGATAAAAAGCTACGCTAAAATCGTCCTACTTCCGCCAATACACAAATCACACCACAAAAAACAGACAGATAAACCTCTAAAAAACAAAACCCTCAAGTGTGACGAAGATTTTATCCTTCGAAATCCTAACCGATAATCCAGTAGTCACCCTACCCTGGATGTCATTAGACCGGGCGAGGGGGCGTCATTACAACGATGAGTAGAACCACCATTAATCTTCGGGACCGGTCTCCTTGCTGTCAAAATTGTGGCCACCGTACACAGATAGATATGTGCTGAATTGTGCTTGTATTGTTTAGTTACGTTTCGTCTTTTGTTTTCCTGTGGATTTCATCTAGTGAGTGTGGTGAAGGGAATCGTTAATTGATAGTTTCGGCTAATTGAAGTCAGGGTCGTTTTTGTTTTTTAAGGTTCCTTGTTTTATTTAGGGCCACTTGCGCAGCCAAATAAACCCGAAGTTAGCTGCTAACACATGTTTAAATGAATAATTTGTACTGCTTTATCTTGATTTAACTCCGGGTTTATTGCGTTAACTCTGGGCTGCGCAAGTGGGCCTTAGTGACGTAGTTAGACTTGGATTGCTATTTTGTTACTCTTTAGTAACAATATCTAAGCAAACATAAGATTATGTGTGCAGGAATAGACGTATTGGCTGAGTGTTAAATTAATTTGAGTATTTATCTCATGTCCCATTCTCAAAAATATTTAATGGTTTTCACTCCATTGGGAAACAAATTGATGATTAGATGACTATTTTGAATGGAATATTAATTATTGTTATCGAAAATAACTTAAATATTGAATTAGAATAGTAAATTGGATACTAATTAAGGTAGGACGAGTAAGTCAAGCATCGGTATTTTAAATCTGTACTAGATAGGTACATATAATTCAATAACAATTAATCAATTACATACATTAATCAGTAAAGAAAAGGATCAAACAAAAATGAAAGAGTAAATTAAATGATAAAAAATCTTCTCAGAATAATAAAACAAATCGCTATCGGCATCACCAAACTCAAACTCGCGTGAATATTCAAAAATCTTCACAGAGCACCTGGCATTCAAATGCAATTACAACAATACAATTTTAATTCGAACGAAATCAAGCATAAAATCTTCGAAACGAGACAAAAAGGGTTAATATCTTACTTATAATTATTAAAAATGGTTTTACTACATTACTGCGTGACTGACAAGCTGTGGAATTCAGAATCGAATAGAACAAGCAATGGATTGTGTTGTCTGTCGCAAAAAATAGGGTGAGTGCAGTTCCTTTTTTAAACGAATGAAAAAAAAAGGAGTTTATAATCGGCCAGTCACCCTAAAGCAGTTTTGACAAATGATTACGAAATATGTCTTATTCAAATATTCTTTCGCGCATAATTGATTTTGACGTACTGTAATTAAGACGTAGATAATGGAATCAGTCGGTTAATTTCCTTTTGTTGAATCCGTGATCTATTTGAAACGGTTAAATGGATTGAAATGAATCGGTTCCGATGAGAAAGTGATTTTATTAATTTATTTTGTGATTTTGTGTTTGGTTTTGATTGACGTTGATCAATTTTAGGTTATACGTCAAATTGCTAATGTCAAATAACTGTCAAAAATGTCAGTTGAACAGGTGATGTTAGTATTTTAAAAAGTCAGTTTGAGTCAAGCAATATTACATGATATTGTTTTTAATTCTCTTTGGTTTTATATCTGTCATGTGTCTAACACTAGCTGCTAACAAGCTGTAATGGTTGCCGAATAAATATACTTATTATCAACCTACAACAAGAGCCTTTACTTCCATAAAACACGAGAGGTTATGGGCCCAGGCCACCTCTCTGTTGTAGGTTGAGTCGGCGGTGCAGTAGCGGAAAACCATAAAAAAATCGACGGAAGGAAGAAACAGAAGTGACAGAAAACGTCGAGAAAGGAAATAGAACTTACCAGAATTAGAGTAAGGAAAGAAAACTTCAATAATTGAAGGAAAGAATACTTGTACCAAAGAAGGGCAAGGAAAGAAGACATAAAAGATGGAAGGCACTAATAGCGTTATGAAGTTAGAAGGAATCAGAAATTGGAACATCTGGAAATTTCAGACGTCTGTCATGCTTCGGGGCCACGGATGGCTAGATATCGTGGAAGGGCGGACGGTGAAACCAGAGTCGGCTGCGGACCAAGCAGCGTGGGCATCCAAAGATGCGAAGGCGCAAGCTTTATTGGTAACAAGGATGACTGACGACGTCATGCTGCATCTCATATCGTGTACAACATCGGCTCAGATGTGGAAAAAGCTGTTAAGCGTTTACGAACAAAAATCTGAGACTAGCATACATATCGTACAACAACGCTTTTTTCAGTACAAATACGAAAAGGGTACCGAGATGTCAGTCTTCCTATCTAAGATACAAGAGCTTCAAAACCAGCTGAAACAAATGGGTGAAGAGATATCCGAAAAATTCGTTATTACGAAAGTTCTTATGTCTTTGCCGGAGCAATACAAACATTTCGTTTCTGCCTGGGAATCGGCGCCGGACGATAAACAAACATTAGACAACTTAGTGGCGAGATTGTTAGTAGAAGAGACTAGGTTGGATGAGAGAAGTAGCGAAGATACTCCAACTACGTCGGCATTTGTAGCGAAGAGCATAAAGTGTTTTAAGTGTGGCAAGATGGGCCACTATCAATCAGTTTGTAGACGTGGTCAAAGTGAAGAGCAGGTAAACAAACACAAATGTTTCTATTGTGGGAAACCTGGACACGTTATAGCACAATGCCGATTTAGAAAGCTAAAAGGAGGCAAGAAGACGAGTTTTGCATTCGTCGTATCGAAGTCAGAGGAAACCCAATACGAAGTGTCCAAGTGGCTAGTTGACTCAGGAGCCAGTGACCATATGTGTTGCGATCGTGAGTTGTTTCATTCATTTACGAGCGTTTCACAGAAGTCCGTTATAGTGGGTAACGGAGCATCAGTAAGCGTCGAAGGCTGCGGACAAGTGGTGGTAGAAGTATACAACGGAAAAGATTGGATCACTGCCACTATAGACAATGTTTTATTTGTTCCCGGTCTGAAAACTAATCTCTTTTCTGTGAATTGCGCTGCTCAACGAGGATATGTCATAGTGACAGACAGTAAGTCATGTAAGTTCTTTTTGAATGACAATGTCTGTGCGATTGCAAATAGAGTCAACAATTCACATTATTTGGAATTCAGATACAAACGTGGAGTCGCGACGTACGCCAAGACGGTGGATGATGATTTGTATATGTGGCATGAGAGGCTCGCTCATCAAAATATTGGGTATATAAAGAAGGTATTGCAGGAAAATAACATTAAAACTAAGCAAACAGAGTTTCAATGTGAAAGTTGCTTAGAAGGCAAAATTCATAGATTACCATTTAAATCGAGCGAAACCAAAACCACTAAGACGTGCGAAATAATACACGGTGATACGTGCGGCCCCATGGAAGTGGAATCGCTTGGTGGTTCGAGATATTTCGTTGTACTGAAGGATGACTTCTCTAACTTCAGGTCTGTCTATTTTGTGAAAGCGAAACATGAGATACCACGTTGTTTAGAAGATTTTTTAAATAAATCGGAAAACGCTACGGGAAATAAAGTTAAAATCTTCAGAAGTGATAACGGCCTCGAATTTGTAAACAAAGAAGTAAGGTCAATGTTTTCGAAGCGAGGCATAACACATCAAACCACTGTTACGTACACTCCAGAACAGAACGGAAAGGCGGAAAGGGAGAATCGTATATTAGTAGAAGCGGCAAGGACTATGTTATGCGCCAAAAACTTACCCAAAAAGCTGTGGGCTGAGGCAGTAAATACCGCAGCGTATGTATTGAATAGAACAGGAAGGTGTAAGGAAGGAAAGTCGCCGTATGAGGTATGGACTAATAAGACGTATAACATAAAAGACTTGAAAACGTTCGGCTCTCCCGTGTACGTACACATCCCTAAGGAAAAAAGGAGAAAGTGGGACAAGAAAGGTGAGAAGGGTTTGATGGTAGGATATGGAGATGACGTTAAAGGATATAGGATTTATTTTTCAGACAAGGAAAAGATTGATACGAAACGGGATGTGGTCTTCCTGAACCGGGATGGTTGCGAGGCTGTCGAGTCTCCCGTTTCGCTTGATGTGGGAGGCCATTCTGGTGAAGGCTGTACATCAGAAACTGTTGCAGTTCAAGAAGGGGCTGAAAATCAAGCATCTGATGTATCCGCGAGTGACAGCGGATCTCACAGTGAATATTTTCCATGCGACGACTCTTTGGACGAGGCCGAAGAGGAGGTGGGGGAAGTTGAACCTGCTACACGTGAGAAAAGTACCAGGGTGAGAAAACAAACTTCATTTTACCAGGCAAATAATATAACAAGCGATGAGGTTGAGCCTACTACTTACAAAGAAGCCATGGGACGCAAAGATGCAAGTAAGTGGAGTCTGGCTATAAATAAAGAATTGCAAACGTTGAATGATAACCATACTTGGGACGTATGTGATGCCCCTGTGGATGGGAAGGTAGTTAGTAGCAAGTGGGTGTTTAAATTAAAAGCTAACGGGGTTTACAAAGCTAGGTTAGTTGCGAGAGGCTTTGAACAAAACAATGATTTTGATTTTAATGAAATTTATGCTCCAGTAGCTAAGTTATCAACTTTTAGGGTGTTCATAGCAATAGCGACTAAATTGAATGTTCCAATATATCAGATGGATGTTACCGGGGCCTTTTTGTATGGCGATATTAATGGGGAGGTTTATGTAAAGTTACCGGATGGTGCCTATACCGGGGACAAGAGTGTCGTGAAGTTAAATAAGTCCTTGTACGGGTTGAAGTGTTCTCCAAAGTGTTGGAACATTAAATTTAATTCTTTTATAACTAAAGAAGGTTTTGAGAGGTCAAACTCGGATTTATGTTTTTATAAGAAGTTTTATGGCAATCATAAAATATTTGTTTTGTTATATGTGGATGATGTGTTAATTTTTGGCACAAATGATAAAGATGTTTCTCAGTTTAAACATGCTTTAAGTAAAGAGTTCGAAATGAAAGATTTAGGGTTGATCTCTACGTATTTAGGTATAAATGTGGTGCGTAATTTGGAAACAGGTGTAACTGAGTTGGATCAAAGAAAATATTTAGAAAATGTACTCAAACGGTTCAATATGGATTGCTGTAAGGGAGTGTCAACTCCTATGGATCCTAATTTTAATACTCAGGTCTTTGCCAACGTGAATCGTCCCTCAGATTCGAGTATAGAGAAAGTATGTAGAGAAATGATAGGGTGTTTGATGTACGCAGCATCGGGTACTCGGCCAGATTTATGTTTCCCTGTTTCCATGTTGAGCAGATATCAGAAGTGTGCTAATAGTGATTTGCTAAGCGCTTTAAAGAGGGTTCTTAGATATGTTAAATATAGTTTGGATTTTAAGTTGGTTTATAAATGTAAAAACTCTGAACTAGTAGGATATTGTGACGCTGATTGGGGCGGTGATCTTTTAGACAGGAAATCCACATCAGGCTATATGTTTAAGTTGTTTGATTGTCTAGTAGTGTGGTGCTCTAAGAAACAGGCTTCGGTTAGTTTATCTTCAACAGAGTCCGAATATGTATCTTTAAGTATGGCAGCAAGCGAAGCGTGTTGGCTAGTTAATCTACTGGCTGATTTTAAAGTAGATAAAGTTGTACCAGTCAGTATATTTTGTGATAATCAGTCGGCTATAGTTAGTGCAGGCTCTGAGGTCACTAAAAGATTGAAACACGTAGATATTCGTTACCATTATGTTAAGGAGTTAGTTAAAAATAACAAAGTTTGTGTCAAGTATGTTGCTACAAGTGACCAACCGGCAGATATATTAACTAAACCTTTAAGTAGGGAACTAACGATAAGACACTTAACTAAATGTAATATTAAAGTAGTATAAGTCTGAGAGTTAAGTAGTTTTGTGTTGTGTTATTTAGGAGAAAACTTTTATTTTGTGTTCTTTGTTAGTTAAAGTATTTATGTTGAGAAGGGGTGTTTAAAATAGCAAGCATAAATACTTTGCAGAGAGTGTCTTTGGTTTTATATCTGTCATGTGTCTAACACTAGCTGCTAACAAGCTGTAATGTAAAGATTTATTATAAATGTATTTTATAACAATCAATTTATTATAAAAATAATATTTTTTCTTGAGTCCTCTCTTATTATATTCACGTAGCCTTTTTTTACGGACAAATATCAAAGTCACCCCAATGGGAATCTCAACAGTAGTGTTATAACTTATTTTTTTGTCTTTATTATTTCATTATTGTATGGGAGTCATCAAAATATCGTTAGCAGGGTACTGCTTTGTGTATATTGGCAATTTTTTACTCGTAATTCAAAAACTTGGCTTTTGCCGACGCCTGTATCATTTTTATTATGTTCCTCTGTGGTATTGTTAGATCTTTTTGTTTTTTTTTAATGTTATAGGGTTGTTTGTGATATGTGTGAAATGTCTTCGGGTTGCTATAGCTAATAAATCATTTGTGCAATTTAATTTTTAAGTAAGGACAAGTGAAATTGTCTTTGAACTATTTTATTTTTAAAAATAATACTGGGTATGGGATTGCTCGACAAAGAACAAACTTTCTTTTGTTTTCTTGAGCTAATACGCAAGTTAATACTTATAATGGTTTATCTACACAAATCCGGGCCGTGTCCGGGACGTTTCCGGACCGTGGCCCGTCAGGAGGGAAAACAATACGTCGTCGTCATGACAACGGGTGTGAACGAATCCATAGAAAATGTATGGAATAATATTTTTTCTGGGGCAAAGGCCTGCCCCGCGAGTTTCCACTTAACAAGAAATAATTATTCAAAACAAGCTACGAGTATATTACCAAACATTATATTAACTGTGATTACTGTTTGAAAAAAGATTTTTTTAAAATTTTGCATTGCAAAAATCAACTATACAGGGTGTAACAGAACGGGGGTATAAAGCCAAAACATAGCGATAGTCCTCATGAAACTGAACTAATTTCCCCAAGGGACATGGGTCGTAACTCGAAAAAAAAAATTCGTCTTCCCATACAAAATATCCGATCAGCTGATCGAGTATGTATGGGCGAACCAAAAATTTTTTTCGAGTTACGACTCATGTTCTTTGGGGAAAGTTGTTCAGTTTAGTCGGGACTATCGCTATGTTTCGGCTTTATACCCCCTTTCTGTTACACCCTGTATAAGTACAGTTATGAAAAGTCAAGTTTTTCTGATTCCACACCCAAGTTTCAATGAATAAGTGGTCGGGAAAAGGCTTATCGATGTAGGTATTTTTTTTTAATAATTTGCATATCTGAATATAGGTTGTATGCCCAAATATATCTGTAATCACTTATCACTGTATATGTTGATGTAGAAAACATAGTAAAGGGCGAGTTGGGGTTAGAAATCATTGGGTCCGCAGAAAATTTAAAACGTTTTAAAATAAGTTTTGTACTTAAATGATTTTAGTAATATGAATATATTAATAGATTATCATAATTGTCTATTAAAATTAAAACTGAATTTATTTATATTTTGATAAATTAGTTGCTAAACGGAAATCTTTATTGATGACAGACAAAACAAACATCACTATCTTTGGCAATAAGAAGGTACTTTTGTTTTGTTTTTATTTAGTTTCCTACCTTTACCATATTATTACATTACTACCTATAGGTACATATAAATTCAAAATACTTATATAAATAAACCAACAGGGTTAAATTAATTCTATGCAGTGTCTACAAGAACTACGGAACCCTAAAATCAATATCAAACAGGTATAACAGCGTAAGTTAAAAATAGAATATCTGTAATGTAACTTCTGACGGTCGAGTGGACTTGCCGAGGCACTTGCCACTTGCACTCCTTATCAGAATGGTCGAGTTACTTACCAGGGGCGATCATAATTGTAATTTATTAATGAGGGCTTGTTTAGGTTGTTATAAGGTTTTAAGGTTCGTGGGATTTGATTTTTACGCTTTATGAGTAGGGAACAGCAGCTCAGGATAGAGAATCGTGGAGAAGGAGGAGAGAAGCCCAGCAGTGGGACACTGATGGTTAATTAAGATAAGATAAAAGTAGGGAAATTTGAGTTTGCTTTGTTTTGTTAAAGGGTTATTAGAAGTATGTGATTTATAAAATAAAATTGTACCGTTAAAAAGATAAAAGTGAAGATATTGTTTAAGAAATACACGGTTAAGTCAACGAGGTAAAAATTCAATTAAAGTTCCGAGATATTTCGAATTTGATGCCAAAAGGGTCTTTAACGCAGTTTATCCTTATTATTTTCAGTTATAAGTAATGTAAAATGAACAAAAGTGTCATTTTTTTTAATCTAAAAAAGTATATGTAATAGCATGACTACGACAGTAGGTAATTATGTAAAATATTCTTCAATGGTCACGTTACGATCAACTAGCTAAAATATGGTCTTGCAAACATCACAAATTAAAGAAACAAAATCTACGGATCCATTTAGCGTTAAATAATTAAATCGTCATCATCATTTCGTATGGCCTTCTGCTTCAAATTTCCAAGTCCAGTTAGTGCAACCAATCCACAGCCGCCGGGGTCAGCTTGTGAAGTTCACACATTCCTCCAGGCATTCCGCAATAATTAAATATAAATCGAGTTTTCATCAAATCACGCACGAATTATCGCATGGATTCACGCGAGTGCGCGACGCCGAGAAAGCGTTGTCGCGATTATCGCCTAACGGACCCTAATTCTAATTACAAACAGTAAACGGCAATAAAGAATGCACATTTCCGAATACAAACGAACGCTAATTTCCATGTACATCAATGATTCGATTTTGAATTTAGAACTAAGTTTTTGTTGTTTATCGCTTAACGGACCTTAATTCTAATTACAAACAGTAAACGGCGATAAAGAATGTACATCGGCAATTATATTTCCCAATACAAACGAATGCTCATTTTCATTTTCATCAGATTAATCGTTCATCAGATTTTGAATTAAGAACTGAGTATTTTATTGTTATTTTGAACTACGACTGACAAAAGAATTGTCATGGTGTGTGCGACACCGTTATCGATATACTTACGAAGTCTAAATTAGGAGAATGCCTCTTTCCAAAGATGGATGTGCATTTTTATTGCCTATTACTGTTCACTACGATTGTGTCGTATCATGAAGTCAAATTGTTTACAAAAGTATGACAAAGATAGCGATTACTCTACTGGGTTTCATTCGATCCAGCGCTAGCTTATGACTGTGATTAGAATTGCTCCCCCAGTTAAGTATTTCGTCGATTATTTTTAAAGAATTTACTTGTACTGTCATAGTTTGAATGCACATTAATAAATTTTTATTATGGCTCAAGTTATGGCAAAACTAATTTACTAAAGATGCAAAAACATTTTTTTTTCTATCTTCCTACTATGAGGTTATCTATGTATAAATAAATATGTATATAGTATTTACTTAAGTAGAATAAGTTTGTATTATATTGTATTGTATTTATTTAAGGTGAAATTTATGTATGTCTTCCTACTTATTTATTTATATTTATTCCTTATTTTAAACAGAGTAAAAAAGTACTTGTCTATTAATAGTTGGTATTAAAAAACTGGCATTACTACGAATATTTTTATCTTTACAAAGAATTTTATATAAGTTTTAATGTAATAATTATGAAAAAAGCTTATGCGCAAATTGAAAGTAACAAATCCGATATTAATGACCACAAAATTCAAATCAGAAATTCTTCCCAGGGTATTTATGCAAAGATATACCTGATGAGAACAAAACTAAACGGTCTCATATCTCAAGAAATATTGAAAATAATTAATCAAAATTATCCTAAATCCTTCAAGTGCTTCATATTTACCTAATCCGTCATCTCTGAATATTTTATGCTCTACATTTTAAAACTTACATAAACAATATAAACCCTAACCTTAATACTTTTAAGTTTATTTTGGCTTATTCAGTCTACATTACGAATTTATCATTCGACATCTAATCTAAGATAACACAAAATGAATTCTAGCGTAGTTGTTCTCTAAGTTGAATTTCGCGTAGTAACATTTTAAGAAGAAAATAGGGTTGTCCAAAAATTTGCATACTTTTGCAACGCTGCAGGCGTCAAAAATTCATTGAATCGAATGCTTTGAGAATGCGAAATTGTATCAATTTTACTATCAACTATCACATTGATATTCAACTTTTTGCAACTGATATACAGTTTAAAATACCTTAAGTATTTTTTCTATTAAAAATAGGTACTTAGTCTTGGTAATGATGCGTTCAGAATAGCTAAACAAGTTTTGTCTATTTAGTATACGCAGCGCGAATTCTTTTTTTTTTTCTATCTAATAATAAATGATCTAGTCACATTCAGGGATGTGTATGCAAATTAAACAAATTCGTGAGAAAAAAATGTTTCTAACGATTTTTTTTCAGACGCAAGACGCAATAAGACATTGGAAAAAAGAACAGTTAAACAAAAGAGCCACGTTTTTGAAAACATTTTTTCATAATTTAACAATTCATCATCATCATCATCATGTCAGCTTATGGACGTCCACTGCTGGACAAAAGCCAAGGATCTCCACAACGATCGGTCTTGCGCTGCCCACATCCAACGGTTTCCAGCGACAGAAAGTTAGCAGTTTACAGCGATTTAAGAATTACAAAACATTAATTCATAATTAATGAAACGTACCTACGTCTACGTTTAAAAAAAACACATCTTGGTTATGACTTTTTTTTTGTTGCACAAAAGACAATAAAAGTTAATCACCCATTAAAATGCCGTACAGGTTTAATAGATCGTTAGAATAGTGATGATGACCACATTCAAAAATTCAAAAAAAAAATCTTTTAGTGCCTAAAATAATTATTTTTTAAAATTAAAATTTAGGCTATTAAAAATATTTGAAACATTTTTTACCTGATCAAATACATAAATAAATACAAAGAAACAGATCATCAAAATTACGGAGTGGAGGGTATTGACGTCACTCCTAGGTATAAATCGTACTTAGGCGTGACGTCACGAGCAACTTTAATCCAGTGTATCTGTGTAATTTTTAGTTTAAGAGCGAAAAAATACGTGTCGAATGTTTTAAAATAAGATTATTTGACTAAATTTTTTTTAGTCATCATGCCTATTTAATGCAACTCGCGCACTTGCAATATGTAAATAAAACAGGCAAGTACTAATTAAGTTTATCGGGTCTCATAATTTAGTAAAGGTGCAAGTTTGGTAAGCTCGCCAAAGAATACGCAAGTACACTCTAGAGCAATGAATACGGGTCACTAAAGTGTCCAAAAATCTCGCGATCCTAGAATGCTAGCTTAATGAAATAAATTGTGTTTAATGGACAACTTTATACTCCTTCAATGTAAGTAATAACATTTATGAGTTAATATTTTAATAACAGAGTTTTAATTGTTAGTTAGTTACATTAGTTACATTTTATTAACAGAATAATACTTACATAAAGAAAAAAGCTGATGATCTAACTATAAAACTAAAATGTAAAACAATATATTTTTTAAAACAACATAAGTATTTTCTTCAATTTTAACATTTCGCATTGTCTCCTCGTGCTTCCATTCGATATTTGGTATGCTATATACCAAAATCCGCAAACGAAAATTTCATTGTTATGATATAAATTTAGAAGTAACTGAGAAGTTTTATATTTCCAATTAACAAGTATTTAAAGGCCTCTTAAACACATTTTATTTCATAAGGCTAAGTTTCTTAGTTCGAGATTTTTTAGGATTTTTGTTTCTTCTTCTTCTTTATCAGCCCATATATGTCCCCACCCACCGAGGGGCACGAGCCTACTCTCATACAGAGAGTGATAAGGCCGTAATCCACCACGCTGGCCAAGTTGCATTTTTTGTTTACCCGACCCGAATTCATTGCTCTCGAGTGTAGAACTTAACTGTAGTTAGTATAATGAGGTACTGGCTTTAATTGCCTAACCGGAAACAATTTGCATAAAGTTATCAAGTGTAAGTTGCAAGTCAAAGGTAATTAAGTTCAGGCACGCTAGCGAAATGATCAAATTATGTCATTTCGAGTACTTATACCGTTTGTTGTTTAGTTCTTTGAAAGTATCAAGATTAAATGAACAGATAGTCTCAATTAATGGGTGATTATTTTTTAAAATGACCATTTGGATGAAAAAAATTGTCCATACGCGATATTTTTTATTAAATATACTTTTAAGTATCAAAAAAGTACCTATTATTGTACAATGTTGTATTGTCTAGTAGAATTAAACAGTTTTATGTGTTAAATATTACAATTAAAAAAATAATACAAATTTTTTCTCGGTGGGTTCGGATGGTCCCTATACAAAATTATTTGTCCTCTTCACGAGATACGTTACAAAATTTGACCTAAAAAAGTTACTGGAACCTTTATTTAATAATGAGTGAATATATCGCCTAGACAACAGTGAAAGCGTATTTCTTCAGTATACATTATTTAATTTAAATAATTTTAAATATATATTTTTTACTTACAAAACATCGTCCGAAATTTTGTTCATTTTTGTTTATCATTTTTGTAACGAATAAATCTGGTAATAATTGAAAACTAGAAAAAGAAACACTTAGCAGTTCAACGAGTCAATGGCACGCCAGAAACGAATTTGAATCGGTCATTTCGTTTACTGTGTGAAAAAGTGCACGACGCGTGTTTTTTTGTCAACCGGAAAAATTCCAGTTTTAATTTATCCATTTTGTGTTGTTTGTCAAAATACACAGGTAAGCGGCTCCTTTTTCATTAATTGTTTATTGGAATAGTTTATTATGTATCTTTATAAAAATGCACGGTGATTTCACTCATTGAGATTTCTGTTGGCATAAACTATTTGAGACTATTTTCAAACAATGTTGCTTCTTCATTTTTGTAACGATTTTTGATAACGTTACAAATATGACGTTACAAAAATGAAGTAAAGCTGTAATCACATCGGTGACTATAATGTGGACCACTAATTTAAACATTATAATCGGAGCATAATTAAAGACAGTATTTTAATGTTCCTTAAATGTTTACTAATTCTATTTTATTATGTCAATGAAATATTTTGTTTAATTATGTTTTCTTATATTTTAAGTTAATGAGAATAATCTTTTATGTTGTTTTTTTGTTGTTTTCTGTTGTTTATATAGTGACTTCATTGATTTCATTATTGTTAAAAAAAATACAATTTGTGTTGATTATTGGTATTGTGTTTCATTTCATTGCATGACATTTAATACATGAGTAAAAGATAAAGTGTGCATTGTGAGTAAGCCCTAATATTTAATTTTTGTTATTTTTTTAACAAGTTTTATTTTTGTAACACTTTCATTTTTGTTTCATTTTTGTCACAATGGTCATTTTTAAAAATAATTACCCTAATATGTAGGTATAATGATTGTATAGCTACAAAGTTTTGTAGGTCCTATAAATATACAGTACCTATCTAATGTTATTTATGCATATGTGGTCAAACAATCGACCCACCATCAATACAAATGAGTTTAAAAATATTCATTCATCTTATTGTTCATCCACTTTCTGCATAAGAACATTTACCTACTCATTTCCCTATTACCAATATTTCTTATAGTACTTACAGACCAAATCTGTTACAAAAATGTCATAACCGACAAAAGTATTTAAAAGCTTGGACATGTTGTCGCTGATGTGACGAAGATGATGATTATAAAGTTTAAATTAAGAACTAAAACTTACATCAACACCACCATTGTTCCAGGGAGGGAGCGCGTAGTGGGAGGGGTCGTGGTGGCCCCCTCCCATGTGCTCCGCCATGACCGACATCCAGTGGACCAGGCCTTGAGCGCCGCCGCCGCCTGACGTGCCTAAGGAAAATATCTTGTTAGAAACGTTTAATAAGAATCCACACGAAGAAGACAACTCCTTGTCGTCTTATAAGAGATATTACAAGAAAATAAATTAAGCACAGAGTCCCTAATTCTGATCTCTTGATGCGAGCACCAAAACTAAAGCCCTCACAGCTAGTGCTAGTTGTGAAAGTAGTAGAACAGAATCATCCCCCATAAGAAAAGTCCGTAAGAAAAAATGAGCTAAATCTCTGAATACTTCACTAAACTTTATAAGAACAAGATTTCTGATCCAGAAACAATATTTTATAATAAAATACATTTCTAACTGAGAAAACTAAGAAGACAGATGATAATCCGAATAAGTATCCGTAACACCAAATAGTTATAATATAAAGTCGCGTCGTATCATGTAGTTCAATTGCTGGCAGAAAAGAGGCAAAGATGGCGTTTACTCCATCTTCAAGAGCCTGGCTCTTAAATACATGAATGAATGAAAACCAATAGACAAGAGATAACTTACCAGTAGGCACGGCGGCGGGCTGAGCTGCTGCTTGTTCCTGCCCCCCACCACCCGTCACCCCCCCTCCGCTCCACACGAACGCTGATGACGCTCCTGCCTTCTGGAACAAGACCAATCATATGTTACATCATTGAAGAAGAAGTGATGATTGTATCGGCAGAGTGTCAATGTCATTTTTGACACATTTGGTCCCAATCTGTGTAAGCCATTGTTTAGCAGAATACCAAATGTGTCAAAAAATGCGTCTATTTTCAATAATCAGACTTTTGATTGATTAAACCAAGCTGTGCTGTTTATCAGCATGTGGCAGGAAAGAACAATTAAGGTAATGCTCCATTACATAGCTGTCTAACACCATGTTTAATGAATTTTTACTGAATGAGCTTTTCATACACTTTTTTTTTTTTTTCCTTTATTCAAAAACGAAACTTATACAATTTTTCTTATCAATAGATTACTCCTCGAAAACCTGTGAGGGTTTATTTGGGAGCAAGTTTTGTTGCTAGTTCGCTACATTTATATCTAATAATGTTAGTAACGTCGTCGGCCGTATCGTCAATGTCAATAACTTGGTTTCTTGTCTTTAAGAAGAGGTGCAGACCATCCTTTGATTTCAATTACCTATATAACACCAAAGTAAAAAAAAGTAGCCCTAAATTACGTAGTACCTACTGTTTCTTTTTCTAATGCGTAATTTAAACAATATGAATCTATTAACAACAATAGTCTTAAAACAAGTGATACTAGCGCAATAACGCATGAATACGTAACTAATTTGTAAAGCAATAATCATGATATGATAATGAAAACGTCTACTAACAAAGATATGAATAAAGTCATTTATAATACAATAACTGCCTGTTTCATCATCAACAGATAAAATTTAACTGACAGATAAACCTATGTTCATTTCATAAAGCATGACGTTTGTGTAACTGTTTATAAGAATTGTAAAACTTGATTTGAAAAGAGCAACCTCACAGAGTTTCTTGCTAGGTTCTTCTCTGGGGGAAACTGCACCTTACGAATCTAGCGCTAGCTTTAAAAAACGTGAAGTTTTAAGAGCATTTTTTGTGCCAATGAAATAAATATATCTTTGACTTTGAGACAGAGACAGCTATAAAATGTCTGTCAGATAAATTTTATCTGTTGATGGTGAAACAGCCATTAAGTCTAGTTGGAAAATACGATTATAAGATTCAAGTGTTAACAAGTAGACCATAACCGATGAAATGTAACAGATCATTTTTCACTAATTGAGCCTGTTAAAGGCAATAAATGGCGTTCCGATGAACTGGTATGAATATTCAAAATCTGGGGGCTTAGCACGGCGTGCCGCGACAATTATCTCACGTATGCTGTCCTTATCACATTTAAAACTATAGACAGAGACGTAAGCGTGACAAACGCATGACAACGTCTTGTCACGGAGTGCCATGCTAAGCTAGCTGGAACTACGATATTGTTCTTGTCAATCATGATGTAAAGAGTTATCAATCATCATACTGATTGATGCAATAAGATTTATTCCTAGGGATATTTTATAGGTACCTAACCACTGGAAGGCGAAATCAAAGAAGGACCGCCATACAACCAAAAATTGAATTGAATTATTTTATACCTGTTACTGTCTAAAACGTTATGACTGTTTTAAGAAATAGACATAGGTTTATCTGTCAGGTAAATTTTATCTGTAAGTGGCGAAACGTGACCTTAATATTGTTTTAAGTTGATGATTAAAAATCAAAATTGAAGTACTATAAATTCTGCAGAATAATTACACTTTACCTCATCTGGAGAATCAGTTGTTCTGTCTAAATTGGCTTCGTCATCAGAAGTCTCAAACCCCAATCCGTTAGGAAACAGCATGTTTCTCGGATATAAAGAATAACAATCAGCCACATTCCTCCGTCTTTTACCAAGACTGGCCAAGAAGCTTTTGTACAACTGCGTTGGCAGAAGAAATGGAGATCGAGATTGGAATCCATCTTTAAACGTCAAATTTTGGTTTCTAAATGGATTGCTAAAGTCAAAATCGGGTAGGAACTCTTTTTTTATAAAATCTGCTACAGGATGTAGTGACAATGCGTTTTCAGTATAATCTAGTGCAGTGGCGTTTAGATTCCCGTCTTCGCCAGGACCGTTGTTTTCCATGTCGCTACCATCAGAATTATCACTCGATAAATTGCTATCATTTTGGTCGTTTTTAGCGTCATTATCTTCAGTGTTAAATTCATCAAACTCTCTCTTCATTTGTAGATTCATTGGGTTTTTCAAAAACACATTCGAATTTGACAATGTAACAGACATTATTTTTTATATTGGCACTATTTTTTTTAAACACTTTATTTACAAATATAATCTCTCACTAGTGTCTATAATATAATTTTCGAAACAAAAATAAATATTTCTTCGTAGTTAAAATTATTTAGGTATTAATAGGAACTATCGTTGGGTAGGAGGTGCCTGGACCAAAACTGCAACAATTTTGGAACCATCATTATTTTGACCACTTTTTTTTCTAAATATAAAAGAAATTCTTCACCCGTTTCATAGATTTTCGATTTATTTTCTTTTTTAGTTTATTTGTTTTTAAGTTGTTCTTTATTAGCATTATTATTTCAGTTACCGACTTTATTATTCAATTGAAATTGCGCTTCTTTATCATTAAACTCAATTTTAACTTTGATATGTTCTTCTTCCTAATCATAGGTCAATTTAAACTGGTCTATAACACCCGACGACATAGTTTTAACATTACAAATGAAATCCAAATTAATTAGATCCACTTTCCATTTTCACTCTGCTCTATTTACAAAAATACTCTGCCCTATTGAACTTATGACCTTTTGGATTCAGTTGACGTCAACATTGTCAACCTTAAAATAAAGACAATGAAAATAACATTAAAATCGATAGAGTTGACCGACGGATGCATTTCTGGATGTAGGTCGCCCTTGTAAAAATACTTCGGAGTTTCTAGCTGTTTTGTAAGTCTATATATTGTGGAAGGTTTTAATGAATTTAACGAATGAATTTTTTTTGGTTACGTTTTCTTTAAGATTGGCAAGTACAAGAAGATATTCTGCCAATGTCAAATGTAGAGCACGATGCAAAATAAGTATAAAAATATATAGGCAAGATGTTTTTTTTAATTAGATGCAAATATTTAACAGGGAACACTTTTATTTTGAAACCTTATTATATCGAAATCGCGAAAAAAATTACTTCCGATTTAAAATGAATCAGCTGATTGGAAAGTTACTAAAGAGTGGCCAATTTTTTTAGATTTAGCTAGATAAAGTGAAAGTGGTTAGTTGTCATCAGTCTATGTACTTGTTCAAGTATTTGTATCTAATTATAAAACACCCGGAATATAAGAGATAAAACAAAAGATGGTTATATGTTTATTTTTTAATTAAAGTGCCCATAACCGTTATTTTGTTATCAAGAACATCCAATCCAACAAGTTTCGTATTCCATTTGCTAACTCATTAAAAATACTGTTTGTAAACTTGTGTTCGTGACTGTATGATAACAAGGAGTGTGATGTCCGATCAGAAAGTTTGTCTTGTTGGAATCTACAGCGAGTCAAGTTGTCAATTTAACTTGTTCCAAGTTTGAATTTAAATTTGAAATATGGAATTGAATATTTTGCTCGTCGAATGAATAAATTTTAAAAAATAACGGTAAGATTTTTTAATTTGAAATAGATTGTAATTAATATCGAATAGTTATTTTTCATTGGTTTTTCAAATTAATGATAGGGCAAAATTGGATTTCTTAAAAAAACTGTACCTTAAACGGAAAAAAATCAATCAACCTTGTGCAATATAATCTAATCGCTAAAATTAAATAAACAAAATACATATTTGTAAAAATAAGAAATACATTAGTGATATTCCTATTGTCGCGTTTAGATTTAAAAAGAAAAAGTTTTCCCATTGCAGGAAAAAAATCTGATGCTACATTTCAAACAATATTCTAATTGGGAAATATTTTGACTACAATTTCCATACAAGCACAAACCATTATTGAAACAAAGTTTAAAGTACGAGACAAAGGAAACATGGTAATAGTGCAAGTGAACGTCGCGAAATTTTATACGACACGCAAATACAGACACACAGCAACATCACCCACACAGACACACCCTAATTAACGTTATAACGTTTTAACCAGCACATTTACAACACTACTCCTTAGACACAGCACGTGTCTCTCCAATTATCCGCGTAATCAAAACTTGAAATTAAAAATAATTAACCATTATTCAAATCACAGTAAACAACGCTTTAGGCGCGAAACGTTTAGCAGCTGTTTTTTGTTTTTCTTTTTTTGTCACATTTCGTTTTTAATTTTCGAACGCGTTTTTGTCGGGCGAAGAATTTCTTTTGAATTTAGAACGAGCGGCATGGCTGATCGATTAGGTATAACTTTTAAATTTTTTATTTAGAAAAATATTTAAGCGGTTTAGGAATGCCGTTGTTTTAGTGATTTTTTGTGGTTTTGTAAGAAATTTTTGAAGGAACGTCTAGATGTCTTTACCGCGAGGTATTCGCTATGAAACTCTTCCCGAGAGGTTGCTGCAAGGAAAAGCATTCACAACACATGGATGGTTTCTTCAGCGATGTTTATGTGTGTGTGAGCGTGAGTGTAGCCGTGCACATGTCGGTGGCTCCAGACTTCAGCCAATATCTCTGTGTGTGTGGAATCCTACGTATGTGAGCGTATTTTATGACTCTGAGTGCATCCCTTTCGAACTGCATGCAATTTATATGTGTGCCGTTTTTATTTTTTTTCTAAACGGCCCGGTTCCGTGTGTACGCGGGTGAAATTTTCGTGTATGGGTGCTCTGTTTTTTTGAGATAGCGTTAGGGAAATTTGACTTTAAACCTGCGGGTTTGGGGTTAATTTCGATTGGCGTTTAAAAATGTATTTTTCAGTTTTATATCGGCGATATGAGAATCGCGGATAGCAAAGAAAATGTAAGAGGAATAAAAAAATGCATGCATCGTACGTTTTCAGGTAGACACATTTTTCTTTAACCCATTTATAGAAGGTTGTGTGGGTGCTTGCATCTAGGAGGTTAGGGGGGGTTCTTAAAAGGGTTGGGAGGGAGGGGGGGACATATAAAAATGATAACGCATCGCAAGACGGCTGCTTTTATAGTTTTTCTTTTATTTTTTAAAGGTTATTTTTTATTGAAGCGCGGAGAATGGGTTGTGAGAAATCCTTCATGGCATGCTATGTGTTATTATACGTTGAAAAGAATAATTTTCGTCATTCACTGACTTTTATGTGGTTGTAAAATGTTGTGTCTAAAGCTGTTAGTGCTTGATATACGATCTAGAGGTTTTAATGTTTTTGAATTATCGATTTTTCGGTTTTATTAGACAAAATCATATTGCAATCTGTTACATAAAATATACAAATATTCTATAGGTACTAAGGGAAACTCTGTATCAAAGCTTTGCATTTTTATTAAAATTTAAGTTATAATAAAATCTGTTCTTTTTTATATATTAAGAAAAACCGTTTAAGCGGGTAAACCGTTTGCTTGGTTGAAGAAAGAATGAGGATGATGATGTAGATGAAGCAAAAGAGGTGTCTTTGGATCGTAGTAAGTGGAGGGAAGTGGTCTCTGTCTAATGGTCCATCTACTCACATCTGGGCCGTGTCCGGGACGTATCAGGGAAAAAATATAATTCCATACATTTTCTATGGATTCGTTCACACACGTTGTCATGACGACGTATTGTTTTCCCTCCTGATAAGCCACGGCCCGGTCACGTCCCGGACACGGCCCGGATGTGCGTAGATATATCTTAAGTATGACTTATATAGATAGGTTTGTATGTTACTAACTTACTGTACCTATACCAATATAGTAGTAAAATGTAACTTTTTGCAATAAATAAAATACTAACCGCCGAATACTGAAACGTCTCTCAAAATTGAGCAGTGCTTAAATATGAAAATGTCACTTTCAAACGTCTAATCTAACGGCATAAAAATGTCATATATATGAAAATGTCACTTTCAAACGTCTAATCTAACGGCATAAAAATGTCATTTTCATATTTAAGCACTGCTCAATTTTGAGAGACGTTTCAGTATTCGGCCGTAAATATGTAGTACCTATGTTCCAACAAAAACATACATACTTACACACATATCCGTCACGCCTCTTTCCCACCAAGGTAGGGAGAGACCACTTTCCACAATCACCAAAAACAAACATCAAAAATCTTGCCCCAGGTGAGGATCGAACTCACGACCTTAAGATTATGAGACTTACGCGCTGCCTACTGCGCCACTGAGGCGTTGGGTAGCTTCTCTAAAATTTCTACTATTTGTACTGCAGTTCTAAGATTAAAACTGCAAGAAGATTTTATTTGTTTTTATGCAACGTGAAGATAAGAATTGACCTTGGGAAGTTATCAAATAATATAGGTTGTTATGTTACTTACTGCGTTATTGTAGCCCAAATCTGATTGATTATATTCTCAGTTATGCATTGGCAGTGCCAATGTAGTTTTTTGACACATTTGGTCGCAATCAGTGTAAGCCATTGTTTAGCAGAATACCAAATGTGTTAAAAAAGCCATTGACACTCTGCCGACACATAACAGAGGCTATTTTAAATTAGCAGACTTGGGCCCCAGGTTGCATGCCTGACTCTCCAAGCCACCCAAGTTAAACTCATGGATGATTTAACAGTACGACACCTATAAGGCAACTGATTAATGTGGATGAAACGAAGGAAGTGTTTTAGATCGGAGCAAGTCTTCACTTACTAGTTACTACTCTTCGGATGTGGTGTCTGCCTACCCGGATGTCAGAGAGGCGTGATGGTTATGTTTGTTTGCCTATACGAATGTTACAGAATTTTGACTGACAATGACTGTGTCTACACTAAGTATGTTCTGTGATTTTACTCATTTTCTTAATAAAAAATAAAATTGTTCTTTGTTACCAAAATATTCAGACTCGTTCCAAAATATAAAACTACGGAATCTAAGTGAGATGTGTCATATTCCAGTGCTTTTGCTTGAACACTAGAACGTTATTTTTGGAGCCTATGTCTTGCAATTTATATCACATCTTACTCGTATATTTCAAATATTTACCTATAAAGTAGGTAGAGGGTTGACAAAAACCTGGCTATTAAATAAATGAATGAATATACAGGGTGTAACAAAAGGGGGGTATAATGCCGAAACACAGCGATAGTCCTCATGAAACTGAACAACTTTCCCCAAGGAACATGGGTGGTAACTCGAAGAAATAAATTCGCCTTCCCATACAAAATGCCCGATTAGCTAATCGAGTAAGTATGGGCAATCCAAACATTATTTTCGCGTTGCGACCTATGTTCCTTGGGGAAAGTTGTTCAGTTTCAAAGGGACTATCGCTGTGTTTCGGCGTTATACGGCCTTTCTGTTACACTCTGTATATAAAGATAGAAGGTGGATATACAAATCTTTGAATCTCATGAGATATTGTATCATGAAAATTTTATTCCATCCGTCATACATACATACATATCCGTCACGCCTCTCTCCCATTGGGGCAGGCAGAGACCACTTCCTTCCACATGCTACGATCCAAACACACCTCTTTCGTTTCATCCACACCCATCAGTCGCCTCATACAAGCCCGTCGGTTAAGGGTAGTCTTGACTTGGCCTTTGAGCAAGTCCCCGATTTGATCGAGGTACGTTCGTCTTGGCTTTCCCCTCCCAACATTTCCATCCACTCTTGCTCTTGTATATCTCTTTTGTATACATATTTAAAATTGAAAACTTGATGTCATCCTGTGGTTTATTGATCCTAAACTTCGAAGATATATTTCTAGAGTTGCAAAAACCATTTCCAAACTTCACTTTTCTTCTCACAATAGTACCATTCAATTTTCTAACATGAAAGGAAGAAATGAGAAAAATAAACAAAAAAGCTTTTGCATCGAGCGATGCGAAGAAAAAGTGCATACGTATAGGAAAATATAAAATGTAGCGAGTAAAAAAATATATAAAAAGCAACAAAAATATATTATTCTCAAGGCGGACTGACACACAGGTGCTTTTTGTATGTGTGGGGGTTGAAGGAAAAGGGAGGGGTGGAGTTGACCTTGTGAAACATTTTTGGATTCCCTAAATTTTTCTTTATGATGACAATATATTTCGAAGAACCTCTAGCCGAATAGAGAATAATAGACTGTTAAACATATTTTTTTAATTCATGTATGTGGTGGATGAAGAAAGAGGCCTTTGCCCAGGCGGTGGTACACAAGCAGCTAGATTAGATTCGATTATTACTATATTCAAGTTCAAATGCCAGGTTTGCCAAAATATCTAATCCGATGAAAAACAATTATTTTTTATGCATTTTGCAAGACGTATATAAAGTCTTAGTACAATCTAAATACCAAGTTTTTAATTTTTCTTCCAGGTTATTATGATATTGAAAAAAATTTCTGACAAAAGCGACTCATTTGCTTTCCCTGTTAGCCATTTCTAGACCAAATAGGTTTGAATGTGTGTGTGGAGCGTGCACCTCCATGTATGTAGCTCTAACATAGGCATTAGAAATGAAACCTAACTCTAGATACGTCATACAGTTCTAAAATAAAATATCGAATTTTACTCAATCTATTGTCCGTTGGAAATTGAAAAAGTATTCTCTTTTTAAACTAGGTAGGTACCTACATATAGTTTACTCTTGATCGAAGGTCACAAAATAACTGTGCAAAATAATAATATGTTTCTTTTGAAACTATTCTTGTATTCTTTTGAAATAGGAACTCAAGTTTATTTTTTAACTAGAGGCTGCCCGCGACTTCGTACGCATTTGTAGTCATCTCTTAGAAAAAAAAGATCATATCCGATCATAGCCGATTTGCTATACTAGTACACATATTATAAACTACAATATTGCCAAGGTTCATCAAAATCTATTCAGTAGTTTTTGCGTGAAAGAGTAACAAACATCCATCCGTCCATCGGCACAAACATTGACATTTATAATATTAGTAGGATGAGCTTAATTCAGCGATGGCATTAAAAAAACGAATTTTATAAAAAAAAATAACGATCAATTCAATCACTCAACCGACTAACGAATCGTCGATCGAGTGTGAACTTGAGTGTTTTTCTATTTGCCTGTTCTGGCGCTACGCAACCGACAATACGCGCCGGATCCTCTGTTGATCCTTCGATGTGAACGTACCCTAAAGTAAAGCAGCGTTTAACAACTCATTTTGTTTCCTAAGGATCCGTTTCACAACTAACAGATAAAAAAGCATCCAACCTAATTGGTATAGTAAAAATTTTCGGTATCACTTACACTCAACATCCCCTATTCGAGCTAGTATGGAGAAAAAAAAGTTGGCGGCCACTGATGAAACTAACGTTAATCGATAGAGTTACATATTATAAAACGATAGTATTTTAAACAAATGTCGAAAGTGATATACTTTCAGAGATATAGAACTTTGAAAATGTTCGCATGTAACAATTTTCAAAGTTCTTTCATAGTTTCATCAGTGGCCGCCAACTTTTTTTCTCCATACTAGCTCGAATGGGGGACGTTAAGTCTAATTGATACCGTTTTTTTTTTTACTATACCAGACAGACATTTTATATCAGCTGTCACCGTCTTAAAGTCATGTTTTGTGAAACAGACTTAGGTTTATGTCTCAGATTTTATACCTATGTAAATAGTGAAATGGACGCATAATGAATATTCTTTTAAAACCATTTCCAGTAGAGTTCTTAGGAAATATTTTTCTTGCATCTATGTGTACGCCTACACTGGCGTGCACGTACACGCCACGGCGAACCGAACTCATATCGTACTTACGCCCTTATACTGCGCTAGCTTAAGGATACACTCCGGTGCAAGGAAAATGGTTCATTATAGAAAAATATTTTTTTTGGGATAAGTGATGGGTTTAGGCTAATTTGAGTCTAAAGTTTAACAGAAATCAAAATAAGAATGAGACTAATAAAAATTATAAAAAAGGAAAAGTTTGAAAATAGCGTAAAAATAAACTAAGTGGATGAGGCAAAAGAGGTGTTATGTTAATTATGTTAAGTGAAGTACACACAGTGATGTGAAAATACCTAAAATTTCAAATAAAAATAAATAACTACCGCTTCAGAAAAGAATTCTCGCTTTTATCTGAAAAAGTCATAAAGCTTGCAGTGTAGCCAGTAATTGTGTCAACTAAAAATTTAAATAAAAAGAAGTTCCATTTAATTTTGTCCGCACGTGTACACGGAGAGCCCCGTACGGTCAGAAAATATTATAAAATATTCTATGAATTTTATTTCAGAGGTTTTCAGTGAGTCAGTGGAGCTTTGCCCCAAAGACTTTTATAATAACTAGCTAGTTTAGTTTTAGATTTATTTTTTAAAGTGGATTTTATGATAAAAATTAAATAGGTATGTAGTATTTATTTATTTATGTAGGTCGCCAACAAATTGTACATTAACACATTATGGACAGGATCATAAGCTTAAAAAATACATGGTGAATGCCAATTAAATTACAGGCGACGACGACATGCACAGAAAAAAAAAGCATTTTTGGCGGTTGATGTAATCTAGTTAACAATTAGCACAAAATAAAAAAAAAAACTTAATGATAAGAAGAAAAATAAATATATTAAATTAGCTACGTAATAGTAGTAAGTAGTATAAGTAAGGAGAATTAAAGCCTATCTGCATAGATCCGGGCCGTGCCCGGGACGTGTCCCGGCCGTGGCCCGTCAGGAGGGAAAACAATACGTCGTCATGACGTGTGTGAACGAATCCATAGAAAATGTATGAAATGATATTTTTTCCCTGACACGTCCCGGACACGGCCCGGATCTGTGTTGATAGACCTTCATATTGTCAAAATGACAAGAATGCAAATAGCACCTTTTTGTGATAAGTAAGAACATAAAATCAAATAACAATATTTCTAATGAAATTATCATAAATTAAGTATCATTGTTATTATTTTTATCTTTATTAACCATATTTATATACTATTATAAAATATGTTATTTAACCTAACCATTTTTTTAAAATCTTTCTTCATTATTTTAATGCAGCTAGGGTCACTCTCACTGTAAATACAAAACTAACGACACTTCTCAAGCTAAAATCCATCAAGCCGTTTAAGCTGTAGGGCGTGCCAGAGAATTAAACATAGGTACGTACATAAATATACACTCTCGAAAATTATAACCCTCCTTCTGTCGCAGTCGGGTAAAATATGACTTATTTTTTTGCTAACTGTACGCTATCTCCGCTATAACTTATAGTTTCGGATAATGCATTAGAGAAGTTCTTTATGGCCACGAATATTCCCATCTATGTATGAAATATATATTTATAACCAAACTATGTATGCAGGTTAGGTTATTCTTTGTAAGTACCTACCTAATACAGGGTGAAACAGAAAGGGGGTATAATGCCGGAACACAGCGATAGTCCTCATGAAACTGAACAACTTTCCCCAAGGAACAGGGGTCGTAAATCGAAAAAAAAATGATTGTCCTCGTAATTTTCACCACCTTAACTTTTTTATGGATATTGACTAGTGGTTATTGCAGTCAAAAGTGTGGTGCGGCCAGTCAAAACCCTTTTTGACTGCCAAAATCAGTTAAAAGTGGTTTTGACCGACGTCTTCAGTGTACACAAAGTTTCAGACTTTAACCCAGTGTATCTTTGTCATTTTTGGTTTAAGAGAAAAAAGAAAAAATACGTGTCGAATATTTAAAATAATCTATGTGATGGACTAAAAAAAATTTTTTGTCATCATGCCCATTGGTAGATCGCACAGGGATTCAATAGTAAATAGGAGATCTTGGGTCTAATAAAGTTGAACACCCATGTTTTTTAACATGCAGTGTGGGAGCACCGTAAGTGGGTTAGGTAGGTATAATATTTAGTGTCCGACCGAAACTGGTTTCCCGGCCGAAACCGAAACTGAAACCGAATGTTCGGCCGTGGCTTCAGTTTCGGCCAAAACCGAAACCGAAACTCACGTGGTCAAGTATAAAATTTCTTAAAATACTAAAATTTGGTGCATTTTACCTATTATTTTGCCTTAATTAGGGCATGAAATGTAAACACAGTAAATTAAGTTTGTTGTAATCATTTATTTAGGTAAATAAAATATAAAAATATTAATAACATGTTTACATGGCGCGGAAAACGAAGTTAGGCGAGCGTGAACGTGCGCGAACTTGCGAAATAAATAAGTTTCAGTTTCGGCCGATTTTGGCCGAAACCGAAACCGAACTTTCGGTCGGACACTAATAATATTTAAGTATTTATAGTAAGTTTCGTAATTAAAGCACAATAGAATAATTAAAATAAGCTTTGACAATCGTGAAAACAACTTCAGATAAGTACGTAATGATACTTATAGGCTATTTCTGTTAATAAAAATATTTTCACATACAACTCTACCTACATACAATAAACAATATTAATTGGCCTATAAATATGCCATCTTGCTAATAAAACACATTGCAATGGATCATTTAAAACAATTGATTATCTGCCGGTGCAAGTAAGGTCTTTAAAGTTAATTAATCATTACCTAAACATTTTGACGTCCTTTTCTATCTTGAATAAGTTGCAAAAATTAGACGAAGATGGAATGATATAAGAATTATTCACTATTTTTTATAATTACACACATTTATTCATTTATTATTATACTAGACGCTGCCCGCGACTTCATACGCAATTATCGTCATATCTTGAAAAAAAGTCAACATATCTTAAAATAATATAGCCTATGTGTTATTCTGATGTACAAGCTACAATATTGCCAAGTTTCATCAAAATCTGTTCAGTTGTTTTGCGTGAAAGAGTAACAAACATCCATCCATCCATCGGCACAAACATTGACATTTATAATATTAGTAGGATTAGTGTTGCTGAAAACGTAATTAAGTCAAATTAATGAATATAACTGCAACAAGTTAAATTACAGGATGAATATAAAAATGAATAGCCAAGAAATAAGATAACGAAATGGGTTGAAATTAACAAAATGGCTGCATCCTGTGTACGCTGCCCTCCTACGTGCAGTTTGCGTACAAAAATCAGTTTAAATAATAGTTTTAATGTCGATCGGCTATATTGAAAGGTAACCGACGACGGTTTACAGGGCAAGGAAGTGTGCTTTGGGAGTTAGCTTTAGTGTTTGGTATAAAATTTTGTACCTCTTTGAAATTATTGCACAGTTATTGGAAGCGATTACCCGTCACTTTTCACCCATTTATTGGCGTATCTTCTAAAATTTATACAATAGTACAAAATAATATAGCTCGTGTGTTTTCTGAAGTGTAACCTGCAATATTGTAAAATTTCATCAAAATCTGTTCAGTGATTTTTGCGTGAAACAGTAACAAATATCCATCCATTGATCCATTTATCCTTCCATTGGGAAAAAACACTGATATTTATAATATAAGTAGGGTTTAATCTAAATCTATCCCTTTAAAAAAAGGACTAGCGTGGTAGATTACGGCCTAAACACTCTCGTATGAGAGTAGGCTCGTGGTCCTGTAATAGGGACGTTAAAAGGGCTGATAAGGAAAGGAACCTAAATACTATACTAGCTCCAATTATGTGATCCCAGTTGTCTCCACATTGGATCGATTACGCGATCGTATTTTGTTTATTAAAACATGAAAGATGGCGGCTTCCGCACATTTGCAACACTTTGGCGGTAAGACAGTCATTGAACGTTCAGGAGAGTTCGGGAAAGTTCGGTCGTCTTTGTTGTATTAATTTTCTGATTTTGACGGTTACTTTGGCGTATCAACAATGATATGATGTGTGTTAAGTTATAGTTGTTACATGATACTTAAAATTGCCAAAAAAACACAAAAAAAATCAGCAAAAACAATAAATAAATTCGAAAATACAGTGGACCCCCGATAATCCGGCCCCTGTCTAATCCGGCGCCCCCTGTAATCCGACATGACTTTGAATTGTTTGACAATCTTCGCTAATGTAGATCACGCAGGTTTGAACAGGTCACAACTCGATTAATAATTCTTGATTATTTTGGTAGATATGTATGTGCATTTATGCTTAATTTTATAATAAAACGTAAGCTCTCAATTGTTATTTAATTTACTAAATTCGACTTACATAAATTAAGTATGATTCAAAGTATGTACTTTGAAGTACAAATCATACTTAATTTTTGTACATATGTATGTACATATAACATATAGATTCTTATCATTGGATACATATGTAATTTGTCGGATTACAAGGTACTCTTTTGTAAAAAAATCCGGACTATAGCGGTCTTAGGCAGTGCTCTATAATCCGACAAATTCGATAGTCTGACACTGCCCTGCATAATGTTTGTCGGATGACCGGAGGTCCACTGTATTTTATGTTACCACATGAACGTTTATTATTTTACAGCCATAATCTTTTTAGAAAGTCTATTTAAAATAAGAAGTAATTGAAAAAAATACTTATAAAGAGTTAGGTAGGTACTACTTAAAAAGAGCCTTAAAAAGAGTGGCCTCTATATTTTCGGAAACGTCCCAATAAAATTTGAATTTGGAGTACCCGCACTATTCGAATACAAATAACCGTCAATCACGAGAAATAAGACCCATTTGCTACATAAGTATAAAACATGATGTGCTTTCGATTGTAAAATAAACCAATATAGTTAGCTGGTATATTTAACCGCAGTAGCTACAGAGTGACCGCAGTAGCTACATAGTGACCGCAGCCGGATGGTCATTACTACGCAATCTGGGTGCTGTGTAAGTGCCGCTGAAAAAAAAAAACTAAAGCATGATCGCATTTGGATTGTTACGAAGTGTTAGACTAGAGACTGTAAAGATATTGTTTTTAAAGTGTTTATACTTTGAACTCCTTTGTTGACGTTAAAGAATATCTATGAATTAAATGTAAATAAAAATGAGTTGAAAAACGATAATGTGTCTTTTAAAAACATAAAATAACATATTTTTAATCATCTACAAAATAATTTTTTCCTTATTCTTCTTTACATTACCTTTTAGAGTTGCCTTTGTCGGTGGAATCTACGCCATTATGATTCTATTCTCCACCTTCCATTATTATAGATTTTAAATCATATTGCAAAAAACTTGACGTAGATAAGTAGAATATGCTGTATCTTTTGTATAACTACTCCTTTCTTACCTGTCTCTATGTCAATAAACTATTAAATAAATAAATCAATAACTACAATCAATAAATACAACTACAATCACATCAACTACATCAATAAATACAAGCATAAAGAACATCCTCCTTCCATTCCATTCGAATCTGCCATAATCCCATCAAAAATAATTTGCAGGCAATATGAAGTAAATCGAGCGATTCATTATTACCCCCACATTACGCCGAACAATCATCATTACCTAACATCACAAGTTCCGAAAACAATAATATCTGGCCACAAATAAAAAACGCAAAAACCATTACCCGAACCAAAAAAAGAAAAAAGTACACCACAGATAAGAAAAAGAAGAACTTCTAAATTTGAATTTTGAACGGAAGCTGACGGTCGGGCGCGGAACGAATTTCGGTATCATTATGTTTTTTTTTCTATTTATTTTGTATCTGGCTATGGATGATCATTGGACGGTCTTTATTAGGTCTATTTGTTTAAGATGTTATTAGTATAGAGTCATTATGGATGTAATAAGTTCATCTTTTGATTGAGTTGTCTAATATTGTATCGCGTTGTCTATGATATTTGATGATATAACTTCTTTTGTCTATGGAATGCTTATGGTATGGTTTTAACCGTGCAGGTTTTTACGCACTACTTAGCGTTTGATCGAAATTATTTACGAACAGGTCCGCAGTTGTTGGCAGGGTGAGTCGAATCTTTCAAAAGCCCGCGTTTCAACCGCAACGCGCGGTTCACCCGCAGCTAAAGAAGCGTTTTATTTCTCATCTACAAGTAAGCGCCAAAACACACGGTGGAAAGCAACTGCAACGCAACTGAAACTTGCAACTAGTTTGAAACGTTTCGTTTCAGTTGCGTCGTGTGTGGTTTTCTAAGGAAGTCTATAGCAGAAACTTCGATGCAACACAAAAGTAACTAGCAGTTTCAGTTGCGTTTCACCGTGTGTTCTGGGTCTTAGATTTACTGGTTAGAACACTTGTCAAGAAAACTGGAATACATCTTTTTGCATTAGAATTCTTACGATTTAACGGATCTCACTTATGATCACTTCTAGACGCATATAACCTCAGTGTAACCACGATGGCAGTCCTCGTAAAGAAACTTCTCGAATAAAACATTGAACAATATCAACTATGTAAACGTACTAAATATTTGGTTGCCACTCCCCCGACCCTCTGTCGACTGGTGATGGGTTTATGACCCGATGCTGTGGGATCTCATTTTATGGACTTCAGAATGCCTAGAATTGGCAAGTTCAGACCTATTTATATAATCTTAAGTATTTATTTTGGATGGCAAAGAAACTTGCTAGATGTATTTCGTAAGTTAAGAAACAAAACAGGCGCAATACATCCCCGTTTCACCGCTTATAGATAAAATTTAACTAACAGATATTTTGACGTCATGTTTTATTAAAAACATAGGGATTATCTGTCAGTAAAATTTTATAGTGGTAAAACGGGAACATTTTGTTATCAGGTGAACTACCAAAAAGTCTATTGAGCAATGAAAATAATCATAGCGGTCCAGTATGGCGACGAGTACCTACATTGAAGTTGTAAGACGTCACTAAGCCAGATGCATAGATATTTCAGACGAGTTATAAGTAGGTTGAAAACCGTTGGATGTGGGCAGCGCAAGACCGGTCGTTGTGGAGATCCTTGGAGGAGACTTTTGTCCAGCAGTGGACGTCCATAAGCTGACATGATGATAAGTAGGTACTTACTAAAAATATTGTTTTCTAAAACCTACCCGAAATCAACTCCCACGCATGAAACACGTTTATTCGAAGGCGTAACCCATAACCGAAGGGTTATAGTAACGTTTATGACATTGTAAACTGACTGGTTCATTACTAATAAAATATTCCTCGAGATGCGGTTAAACAAATATTTGACTTAAAAAACTTTGTTGTAAAATCATAAGTCTTTTCGAATATTTTGAGATGTGTAGAAGCGAAGTTTAAAGAAAGTTTTCTTGTTAATGTAGCTTAAATCAAACTATTTTTATTTAGTCAAGTCAAGTTCAAGTCAGTCAAGTCAAAGTCAAGAAATCTTTAAAAAATATAGCCTATTTGTTATTCTGATGTATGAGTTAAAATATTACAAAGTTTCATCAAAATCTGTTTAGTAGTTTTTGCGTGAAAGAGTAACAAACATCCATCCATCCATCGGCACAAACATTGACATTTATAATATTAGTAGGACTTGAGGCTGCCGGCGAATTCGAAATCATTTACTATATAATATATGACGATATATTGGAAAATTTACAGAATATCATAAAATAATGAATGACTATACTTGTCCTATGTTATTTTGATGTGCAAGCTAGAAATAACTTACATTTTCATTAAACTCTGTATACCTATAGGTAAATAATAAATAAAACTAAAAAAGTCGTAGGAAGATTTTTATCCAATTAGCGCCATCTATACGAGTTCAAAGGTAACGCTTTCTAAGCTATTTTCAAGTTAGGTTTGGAGTCTAGACTCTGTCTAGATTTCAGGTTTGTTTCTAGGTTGTAAAGGTAAAGCGTTTCAACCTAGAGGGTGATAGCTCTATATTCGTGTATAGAGTTTGTATAGCTTCTATTTAAAAAAAGAGAGAATAGCTGGTTGTACGAGAAATTTCCTTTTACCAATTCATAAGTAAACGTTGTACTGAAATTGACGGTAAAAAATACTGATTCGTAAAAAAAAATGTACTGCGGCT
This sequence comes from Anarsia innoxiella, assembly GCA_947563765.1. Classification (NCBI taxonomy): domain Eukaryota; kingdom Metazoa; phylum Arthropoda; class Insecta; order Lepidoptera; family Gelechiidae; genus Anarsia; species Anarsia innoxiella. The sequence continues at coordinate 1,689,329 of OX387415.1, forward strand.
GACATGTTTAGTGTTATAATTACAATTAAATAAATAGATACTTATTTATACTTACAATCATCAAAGTAATAAGTACCTAGGTACCTACTTTGTCATAATGTAAGTACTTAAGTAAAAATATAGGTATTCATTTGATGTCAAAAGGTGGATAAATCGGTCGTCGGCATAATGTCATTAAAAATAGATACGAAAATATCTATATCACATAAAAATGTCATCTGTAGGAATTTGTCAAAGTAAAGATAATTTATAAAAATTTACATTTTTAAGAAAAGAACACACCGAATAAAGACTATAATTTCATAATGATATATGGTCCTTAACAACCAACAGGTGGTTCCATATGAAATTTTTTACTCAATAACTAGTTTCTATGGCATAACACACCAAGTATATCAAAAAGAAGTAACAATAAAAGAAAAACACATTAAAATACATACCAAAATTACATCTTGTCAATTAAACATCGATAAAGCAGCAAAATTCCTTCCGAACACATTCCTTATTCAAATAAACTCGTCATTCCTTTACCATTTCCCTCCAAAACATCACTTCGACACACAAACAGAATCAAAACATAACCTACATACACGCAACGCACAAAAACAGTGCAGTTTTAAAAGATACTAGTCACAAAACAGTCGAAATTCAAGATAAAATTCCACGGGACTCTCCCATTGCGGAGCTTGAAGGCAAATTAAGTCGATACGTAATTAAAACTGGCACCACTCACACATACAAAGGATCGACATAAAAATGCGAGAGAAAAAAAGTATAGGTTTAAAATTTACCCGGTATAAATTTGTGTTTTTTTCCCTTCAGCTACTTATGTATGAGGACATGCGCAGTAAAGGGTTAAAGTATTAACCGACTAGAAAAAGTGTGCACCGTTGTAGCGCAGGTGGTGCTTAATTTATTGCTACTCCTTAACTTGGCAGGATCGTATTTTGAGGTTAGTTCCGAGTTTTTCCGCCATTTTCCGCGACGGAAGCGACAAAAGTCGGTGAAACAGATTCTAACCTCGCTTTTGTCGTTTGTTTTATGTTGCAGTGTTCTAAATTGTCTGATTTAAATTGAAAATGTCCATACAAAACGCTGTTTATTTAGGAAAAAGCATTTTAGGAGTTTTTAATAGTAATCCAAATAAGAATTTATACATAATTTGAGTCGTATATTCACGTTAAATTGTGATATGTATTTGTAAGCCTACTTAGGCTTTGAGGTGTCAAGTGCTAAACTAGTAGCTAGTTTTATACATTTATCAATAAACTAGATAACAAATTACTTCATTATTGTTTAACCAAATAACTATTATAATACAATTTTCAATCTGAAAGTCAACTAACAAAATAATTTTAAAAATTGTGACAAGTAAAACGGCGCGAAAGTGTTAGTTTATTAGAATTATTAAAATCAAAACCTTAAAAAACCCGAAAGCATAAAAAATCTCTTTACCAGAGTTTTTCCACATAAAAACTCTAAGAAAAACTAATTCATTCATGATCACTAGCGCCATCTCTTAGGAGTCTCAAGAACCAGTTTTTTACGAAGTTTTTTCAGAGGCTGAATGACAAAAAACTGCGAAAACTCGCTCGTGTAGAGGGCGCGGCTGTTTTAATTCGCTTTTTCATTTGGAGCAAGTTTTGTTGGCTTTTGGTGGCAATTTGTATAGTTGAGAGGTACTTAATTTCACATTCTCATTCTGATTTTGATTGTAAGTTAGTAACTGTTTTCATTCAGAATTCCGGTTTCAGAATTCTGATTTCTGGTTTTTTGCATTAATGCAAATATTTGTAGCATTTCTTAGATAAAACAAAAGTAGGGTTCCGGAGAAAAGAATGAAATGAAAAGAACCCTAAACCAACTTGTATGTGGCGACTTATGAAGGAAGTGGTCTCTATCTACCCGATGGGGAAGAAGCATGACAGATATACATGTATTTTTTCCTTCACAGACAACAACTTAGCATATTATACTTTAAGGGAAACAGTGGTTTAATTTGTCATCATTATAACTTACAAATTAAAACACTTATAAAACCGTAATAACAACCAAAAAGGCGTAAATCCCCATCAATCAGATTACCAGCGAAAATTATTTGACAAACGTCCAAAACTTAAAGCAAAATTCATTCTGGAAGTGACGTCCCCTAAACTGGGATGATAAGAATAAATCGCACAGATGACGTGTCAAGGCGTGTCCCACATAGAGCAGAAAAAAAAACGGAAGGAGCAATTTTTCACTACCACCCTCTTCCTCTTTGCCTCCTTGTGGGTTTTATGTCAACGTACTGATGAGTTGTGATGTCACGTTTGATTTGAAGACAAAAATTAGCGTTCTATTTTTGATTTTTAGAATTTAGAGGGATTTCAAGGTAGGCGCGAAAAATTAAGAAACAAATGACTGCGCCTATTCGAATATTTTGAACAAATTGTTTTACAGTTATCATGTGCTGAATGTGGCGTGTGTTTCTTTGAATTAGAATTAGAGTTTGTTTGTTGCAAGTTATAAGTTGGGTAAGGTGTTACAAAGTCATATTATGTACATGTGACGCCCTGCAAGGGCACAGCAAAGAGGGCAAGCAGTTGCCAGTTACTTCAAAACTTTATCTTAAAACTATTAGTAGATATTAGTAAGTTATAATAAAGTATTATACAATTAAGAATAGGTTGTTCTACGACTATATTTTGTTATTTACAATAATATTAATACACTAGTGCTAAATGCAGTGCCGAATTGCAGATATCAACCTTATCTAAATGTAGTTACAATATTGTTTTGTACTTATTAGAAAAAATGTTTTTGTTATTAAACACAATCCGAAGGTTCAACTGATTAAAATTATATCATATCTTTATCATTTTCTTTGTCGTCAATATATTTTTTTTTAGAACATAAATGAAGATAAAATACACTCAAACATAACTTAAAATTACCAAAATACTCTCAAACAAACCTCAAGATGTTAGCACATCTTACCCCCCCCTAAACCCACACGACAGGGATGAGAGAAGGGGGGGTTAGGACAATTAATTTAAAAGACAAACGCTGTTCTTTCAGCCACACGCCGCTATCATTAATATGTGAAGCTTTGGTTGATGACATCGCAAGTTTAGGGTAGTCTATTGTTTTCGTTCGGAAAAAATGTTTAAACGTATCTTAATAAGATTTTAGTGCCATTTTCACGTTTTAACAAAGTTTCATGTGCTTAGACAATCATTTTTAAATACTTATCTGAATAAACCGCAAATTTTTCATGTACGCAAATTTTACGCAAGGCTTGCCTGGAAGATATTGCTACCTAACAATAAGGTCGCCTAGCGGCTGTTGTTATTTCTTTTTCTGTATTTTATTGTTCATTACTATCTCTTTGTATCTTTGTTCATTCATATATTTAAAAGCCAGGTTCTTGTCGGTGGTGTAAACGCCATCTTTGCATTTCTTCTGCCAGCAATTTGACTTCTTGATACGACACGACGTCAACAACGTATTTCTGTTATAATGTACTTTAAATAAAATAACTTTAATATACTACAGTCAAGGCAAGCCACTTACAGTTGAAATGACCACCACGACCACTCTGTTAAGAGTGTGACGACGAAGAAGAAGACTACAGTTTTTTAATATAATTTTATAATAAATATCTACTCTTTATTGCACAATTTTATAAATACTCAGTAGATTATTGATTAGTAGCGTGTTTGATCGTAAATGAGAAAATATTCTTACAGTATTGTCAACCACAATTAGCACATACTCATTGAGTTAGTTTCAGTAAATTTGACCGGGACACCGCCTCCGAAACGATACGACGTATTACTCGAGACGTTTGTCTTTATGTGACTTGTGTGTACGAACCCGGTAAATGGCAGTTTTTTTCTCGTTTGATATTTTTTCTGTAAATTTTTTGATGTTGATTTTTTTTTTTCAAAAAGTAAGGTACCAACAATGAGTATGTTTTTGAAAATAAGAACTTTTCAGCACGCGGAGTAAGAGTTAATTTTGCTAGAGAGTTAAAACAAGCTGATTATAATATATTATTTACAATTTTATATAAAACACAAGAAAACTGAATAGCTTACTTAAGTACTTAATAAAAAAACTTAAGATAAATTGAAATAAAACAACACAGAACGAAATCATTATTCAACAAGAATTCTAGCATTATTCTAGGTAGACAATCATCTTGACAGCGTCAGTCACATCTCATCATAATTATTTAAGTAATAATTTACATTACAATGGACAAACACGCAAATTGTATGAGGAAACGTTAAATTGTTACTCATAGCATGAAGTTACAATGATTTATTTCTTTGCTACATGTTTTAGATGGATTTATGTGTTATTCAAGTATTAAGACTATGGTATTAAGAAAACACATGGCTGCTGTTAAAAAAATATTTTGAGATTAAAATGATGGACGAATTAAATAAATAGAATAGATTTTTGGATAGATTAGAGAATCATGGAGAAGGAGTAGAGGGAAAGAGGAAAAATGCCTTTCCCTCTCCTTCTTCTCCACGCAGTGGGACAGTGATGGCTAGATAAGATAAGATAAGATTTTTATCACGTGTTTCGACCTAAAATTTGGAAAAATATTTTTCTATCAAGACTGAATTGCAAATACGTAGATATATGGTAATCATCAATAATGTAGGGGTGAAGAACGCGAAACTAAAATGGAACTGGGCTGGACATGTTTGCCGTATGCACCCGGATTGATGGGCAAAGATTTCTACTGACTGGTGGCCGTTCGACGCCCACAAAGGTAGAGGTTGGCGTAAGCTGGCCAGAGGCGGCCGGAGATAGGGAGGCATGGAAGAATGCGGGGGAGGCCTTTGCCCAGCAGTGGGACACAATAGGCTACTAAAATAAATATGGTAATGAGTGTGGTTGACGATCAGTTGCATGAATGGCCCATTAATTTAATAATCTATGACATTATGACGTCTTATTCTGATTTTTGACAATGACAGTGACAGTTATCGGTGTAATGGAGCATTAGTTCAATTGGAATTTCTTGCAACTGACTGTGAAATAAGTAAGAAATGAGTCATTGAGTAAGTATTTAGTTTTTATTCCTGAAATACCTAGATCAAGGCATTTGAATTCAAGGTCAATGTTATTTCCTAAATTTGAGTACTTTTAGAGTGGCTAGACTTAACAACTTTTATTGAGGGCCAAAATATAAATGTAGAAAAATAAAATATCATTTTTAATACCTACTTTATGAATATAGATTATATTTCGAAATTAGTCATTCCTTGTTTCTCAATTAACAATCATACAATTATATGAGTATATAAATCGAGTACCTATTTAGATTAGCATACGCGGAGTGACAAATAGTTGTTACGGTTTTCTCATAAGGGGGTGCCATACCGTCTGGATCTGCGTGCCTGGTCTGGCGCAAAATGGCTACCTTTTTATATGGAATTTCTTATCGTTTGACAGGTCATCCAAGAAAACTATGAAAAACTTGCGTCAACCTTGGCACGCTGTCATAAACTCATTTGTACATGAAAAAAAGAAAATTTGGCATCTCCTTATTAGGTTTTCTCACGCTTACGTCTCTTGTCTACTTTTGACAACATGACGTGAGATAATTGTCACGACACTTGGTTAAGTGTCGCATACAGTGGCCCAAATCTGTCAATTTACAATATTCTTAGTAGTGAAGTGTCAATGTCATTTTTTGACACATTTGGTCGCAATAAGTATAAGCCATTGTTTAGCAGAATACCAAATGTGTCAAAAAATGTCATTGACACTCTGCCGACATACAACTGAGGCTATTTTAAATTAGCAGATTTGGGCCCCAAGTCGTCCTACATTCTACCTCTCTTTCTAGTTTCTACTAATATATTTTCGAGATCGTGTACCAAGTTCCAAGCCACAGTCTCCTCACCCTACGTGATTAATGATACTCAATGCAGAGAGAGATGTCATTACCGGGACACGTTCCGCGATCGTTTTCTGTGCAGCACTGGCTTTTGTTTTATTGCTAGCTATTGTCATAGAGTGATACTAGTGTGAGTTTAATATCATTGCTAGACAAACTCAAACTTAAATGATCTTTATTTCATAGGCAAATATACTTACATATAACTTGAAATCAATGTCATTTATTAAAACTCTAAGCGTCACTGGTTAATAGGTCGATGCCAACTAGGTACCTATACATATTTGTGATTCATGACGTGCAACAGTTGTTGCGAAGTTTCGCAAGGTAGCAGTTTTCCCCAGAGAAGTGTCAAGGAAGAAACTGTTGGGTTGCTCTTTTCAAATAATGTTTTACAATTCTTATGAACGCAAAGAACATAACGCTAGTATAGATCAGAAGTGGGGCAAATCAAAATATCACAGAGAAGCATTCCGTACGTTTGTACTTAGCTTAAAAAATCGGCATATTTTAAATGCTGTAAACATTTAAGTACGGAATAAAAATAATTTAAATTTGACTTTTAACACCTATTCAACGCTATTGTATTATTTTAATTTCAAATACATTTCATAATACATTTCATTTTCTCTACAGTCTTCCTAAAGTAGTCCTACTCCAAAGGTTGTCTGGAAGAGATCACTTTTAGTGATAAGGCCGCCTTTGCGCACAATGTTTTAGTTTTAAGTTGTATTTGTATTTCTTTGTGTGCAATAAAGAATTTCTATCTATCTATCTATCTATCTACATACTTGCTACGATCCAAACACACTTCCTTCGCTCCATCCACATTCATCAGTCGCTTCATACATGTAGGTCAGTTTAAAGTACTCCTGACTCGGCTTTTAACTTCAAACACCTACAATAATGACCGAAATATCACTAAAAAGATCAGTGACACGCTATTAGTCTGTCACTGTAGCGCCGGATTATAAGAACCGTCTCGGATTTGGCCACCGACAGTGATGTATGAGGGGGTAGACAGACCTTGCGATTGTCTTTTGTTTAACCCCCCCCCCCCCCCAATAAAATATCAGCTCGACGTTATTTTATGAATGTATTTGTTTGACCTATATGTGTTAGTTTAGTGTCTAAGGAATAGGTAATATTGTAAATGTCAATGTTTGTGCTTAAGGATAGATGGATGGATGTACCTAAGGATGTTTGTTACTCTTTCACACAAAAACCACTAAGTAAACAGATTTTAATGAAATTTTCAATACTGTTGTTATCAATAGACAAATGCATTCGAAGTCGCGGGCACAGGGCAGCCTCCACTTACTTTAACAAAACTAGTAAACTACGAAGAGAATAGCTTTGTTTGCGTGGTGGATTACAGCCAAATCACTCTCGTATGAGAGTAAGGAAATGGTACCCTTGTAGTGGGGGCATTAAACAATTGATAGGTAAAGTCCGTAACTGTTAGGAATAATGGAGATCTTTTACATATGACTTATAATTTACATTTCGAACAATATCAGTGATTTCTAGCTTGTTGTGAATTTATGTAGCTCCCCCCATACATTGCTGAGCTATATTGACTGCGGTATTGTACCTAGACCTACTGTTTTTTGAAATAAAGGACTTATGACTTAACAATGAAGGATATTCAAGACCAAGCCAAGTCTGATTTTCTACAAATGTAAGTTTTATTTGGCCAGCGTGGTGGATTACGGCCCAATCACTGTCTGTATGAGAGTAGGCTCGTGCCCCTCGGTGGGGACATATATGAGCTGATAAAGAAAAAGAAGAAGTATGTTTTATCACCCAATTTGTCACTTATGCCCTAAGGCGACGGGTCCATGACACCTCGTGCCCAACATTACCGTAGACTTCCAACAAAAACCGCGCGGATAAAAAACGCGGTACCTAACCTGTTTGGATTTATTCTTAAAGCGTTTTTTTCTCTTCTGAAATAGTTACGCACGAACGCGCTGATTTTCTATGGCGCGGGCGACGGCGGGCGTTGTTACTTTTTTTTAATTTTTCTTTTTTTTGATTAACTTCCTATTGGATCCATGCGCCTGGTGCTGCGGTTGAGATGATGGGTAAGGAAGAGTTGTGGGTAAAGTTTGAGGGTTCCGTCCTGATAAAATAATCTTAGTAAGAATGTAGCTGGTGAACTTGCGGAAAACGTGATATTTGTTTCTGAGGAATTCTTCTTTTATTAACTAGTTTTTAATGACAGCTAAGAAAAGCTGGAGAGTTTATAAAAAGATGGCAAAAAATATTAAAAAAAATGGTACCTATTAAAACTTATTTGTGGACATGACAAAGACATTCTCCGAACATAGTCTTTCTATATAGAAAATATCTGAATGACAATCTTAAGGAAATAAGAAGTTAAATAAAAAATCAAAAACATGAATGAAATTAAATCCAGAACGCTTACAAATTACCTGCGTTCCATTTTTGAAACTTTTACACTAAATTCAACGGTTTTTTAACCCGTTCTCCACCCTCACAGATCCCCGAAAGGTGTCACGTAGACGCTACGTGGGTAATCATCTCGTTAACTGTTGACTTAGGCACCTGTTTCTTTGAATGGCCCTCGCCCATTCATGGTCAGTGAATGGAGCTATTGCGTCCAGATAGATTCGTCTGTGCTTCCGTCCATTGAGATGGGTTTTGAAATGTTCGGATTTTAAAATATTTGAATGATCGTGTTATGAGATGCGTTTGAAGTATGTTTTAATCCGACTACTGTGAATCCAATAGCTTATAAGTAGAAAATCGTCATAATAGAATTATCAAGCTAGTAGGAATGTTTTCCTAAAAACAATAGACAGACGTCATTTCTTTTTGCTATTTCTATTTCATTTGTTTTTTGTTCGTGATATGTACCTATAAACATTCGCACGTTTGCCACTGTACACTGACAGTTACTGACAGTCAGTATGCTAAAATGTGCGGTGAATGAAAAGGTCCCACAATTTATCAGCAATATTGTACCAAGAGTCATGTTTGTTTTCTAATCTATCAAAATTACTTACTTTATCAGTAAGTTGCAAAAAAGGTAATTAAATCTAACGCCCAAATAAACCTATATCTGTCTCTATTTTAGCCAAATTTTAGAAAAAGACAACATGTTTAGAGAATTCTGACGGACTTCCCTGCAATGAGTTATGGTGCCTATTCATTAGATATGTGCTACGCTATGTTGCTATGGATGTATTTGATATCCACCAATCACATTCAGGCTGTCCCCATAGTCAGCGGTGGAAAATTTCACCACCTACAGATAAAATTTAACTGACAGATAAACCTATGTCTATTTCATAAAACATGACGTTTTTGACAGGGACATGTATAAAATATCTCTCATATAAATTTTATCTGGCAGATGGTAAAACAGGACCGAAGTATAGGAAAAAGTCTTACCTTAATAGGTGGCGCGTAATCCACAGCCATCATACAGTCAGAATTGACACCAGCTTCAGTCTTTATCATAGGAGGTCCATGGTGGTACAGCTGCCCCATCTGGTGGTGGTGCATACCACTATCACCACGGCTGTACCAAGTAGTATACATGCCGTAGCTAGTCTCGCAACTGTCACTCATAAATGGTACAAAAACCACATTTTACTCGCACTAGCAATTGTTTTTCTGTGTCATTACTACCATATTTTAGACACTTCTCACTAGCAATTGTCTTGTGTCATTGTCACTTTATCAGTCATTTATTTTTTTGCATTTTGAATTTGGATTATGAAGCTACAGTGTTTTGTTTCATAGTTTTGGGTTTTCAGTCACTGTGTTGTGGTTTTTTTTTTTTGGATTGGTTAAAGAGTTGAATTTTTTGTTTTTTTGATGTGTTGATACACTTTCGTAGTCATCCTTTTTGAAGTTTTACTTAGGCACCAAAAAGTCTTTATATTTTAATAGTTTTGTTTTAATTTTTCACTACGCACACAGTTTTCCTCGTATACTAAAAGAATAATAGTATATTTCGAATCACAGATCTCAAGAAAAAACTTTAATAAAATAGAAAACAAATGTAAAATAATTTAAATTTAAACAAGAAGCACTTCGATTTAATTGATTTCAATTAAATTAATTTGATTTTAAATCAAATAAAATGATATTAAGTTAATAAATATTGCACTAAGTACGAAAATGTAAATTGACTATAACATTTTGATTGATGTATTCGTTCTGGAGTTTTGTGAGCTGCATCTGTAAAGAAAAAACACATAATTTTAAATTTCGAACTTAATATTCTTACATTAAAGTGATTTAAAATTAAAATTATAATGATGACTCTTTTTTTAATTAAATACTTCATCATCATCATCATGTCAGCGTCCACTGCTGGACAAAAGCCTCCCTCAAGGATCTCCACAATGACCGGTCTTGCGCTGCCCACATCCAACGGTTTCCAGCGACTTTAACCAAGTCGTCAGTCCACCTTGTTGGAGGCCTTCCCACACAATACTTAAATATTTAGCGGAAATTAAATTCTTATGTCAAAAATATATCTCAGTTCAAAATCTCAATTACAAAAGAATTCAATATTATAATTTTATTAAGTATTACTTGTTTCTTTTGTGATTTATTCTTTCTTAGCTTGTTATTAAAAAGTTAAATTCAATACACCATCACAGACAATCGACTGACTAACCCAAAGAGAACCTACCAAATGATACATCAAGACGTCCTAGAACCTTCATTCCTTATAATATCCTCCTTTTATATGCCACTAACAGGATTGAACGAAAAATGGCATAATGTGTAATTTTATCTTATAAATCAAGATAGCAGATGATAACCATGATTTTTTTAAAGTAAAGATTTCTTTTTAAGGTATAATAGCATGAGACATAGTAGTTAACATAATAGATAATACATGTCGGGGAATATTTCTATCTTTGTCTCTCAATGTAAACGCCTATGCGTAAGACAGAGACAAGAACAATGTCAGCGAGTAAAATTTATAAAGAATTATAAATAGGTACTTATTAATGCAGGAGTATAAAGAAAAGTAAATAAATATAATAAACTCTTGAAGATTCAAATCTCTTTATTTCTTCAGATAAGATCTTTATATACTTTGATGATAATAAGAATTAATGAAGATGTAATCAATCGTTAAATGAACTTTAAAGGTCTATCCACACATATCCGGGCCGGGACCGGGACGTGTCCGGGTCGTGGCCCGTCAGGAGGGAAAACAATACGTCGTCATGACTACGTGTCCGGGCCGTGTTCGGGACGTGCCAGGGACAATATCATTCTATACATTTTCTATGAATTCGTTCACACACGTTGTCATGACGACGTATTGTTGTCCCTCCTGCCGGGCCACGGCCCGGACACGTCCCGGGCACGGCCCGGATCTGTGTACACCTTAAGGCGGTCCCACACTTTCGTGCGAATGCTCGCGCGTTATGTTACAAGTAAATATTCGCAGCGGGTTTGCATTTTACCAACCGCGCATCGCCCGCCCTCGTTCAAAAAGGTTCCACGAAATGTTACACCAATTTGCTCGTTGGTTTGTAGAAATAGGCTGTGATAAAGAGCCGAGCGTGCTCGACGTTTTTTTCGTGGAGGGGTAATACATTACAACATTTCATAGAGCGGTTCGTTGGTCTGTTATGGTATCTACGCACCAAAGCCGCCGGCTTTTTTGACAGCTGCCATTCGTATGACGTAAATCTGCCGGCCTAGCCCCGCGGCATGTCGGCGGTTTTGGTGTATAGACAGCATTACAATTACAAGTAAATATTGTAGTCTATATCCACTTTTAAACATCGTGCTGTCTTATTTTGATTTTTGACAATGACAGTGACAGCTATAGGTGTAATATAACTTTTAAAGCAACTGGCTATAAAAGTGCTTAGAATTAATTAACAACCAATCAATAGTTCATTGAATTTTACTCTTAATGTATAATTGGACAGGAAAGTATTGTTTTCGTCTTGTTATTAAAGGAAATGGGTCTAATAGAATAAAGATAAGGTTCTACTGATACGTTTTAAAATTTTTCATAATGGCTCCCATGAATGAAAATGGAGCGCAAAAAGAGTGTTTGATCGTAACAAGTGGTGGGAAGTGGTACCTATCTGTCTGACCCGATGGCAAAGAGGACACAATGTATTTTTTATAACTGTCTTTACTAAAATAGTAGGTGATATACCTAAAACTTATGTCATCGACAAGCATTCATTGAAACAGTTAGACCCAGAACACACAGTGAAAGGCAACTGCAACGCAACTGAAACTGCTAGTTACTTTTGAGTTGCATCGAAGTTTCTGCTACAGACTTCCTTAAAAAACCACACACGACGCAACTGAAACGAAACGTTTCAAGGTAGTTGTAGTAACTCATAAGTTTCAGTTGCGTTTCACCGTGTGTTTTGGCGCTTAGGTTAACAGTGAATTTGACAGTGATTTAAAACATTATTCACTGTTTTATAAGAAACTCATCTCACAAGCGAGTCATACCTACACTAGAAAACGAGTTACTTCACCAACTGTACAATCAAGCTTACTTCTTATAATTCTCAAAAGCAATTAAGACTTTTATAGAGCTGTCTGTTCGTATCTTAATCTTGAATCTCGATGAAGAATGCAGATAACATAGCGCCATTTACATACTCTAAATTACTTTAGGTTAGCCGTTTTATTTTTAATTAATAGTTCGATGTTTTGCTTGTTTAAAATCAAATTAGCAGCTCTTTTAATATTCCCGTTCTCTCTTGTTGTGGATTTTCAGATTTTTTATTGAAAGTTTCAGTAGCAGAATATTTTGTTTGAAACTATTCACATAGTCGAGTGTACGCCATAGTTTTTGCAATGTTTATGTGAGTTTCATACAAAATGCTATGCCACTGGAGCTCATGATGGAAAATCCGCAATAAATGAGAAAGAAGCCAAGGCACGAGTTTTCTCGGGTTTTTAGGAGTGGGCTGGACCATTGTGAATTTGTGGATTTCATATTTTCACATCTTAAGTTCTTGTCAAATCAAGAGGCCAAAAAGAATCAAAAGGCCAAATGAAGAGTACCCTAAACCGAAGGGCATGTATGAGGCGACTGATGAGTGTGGATGAAGCGAAAGAGGTGTGTTTGGATCGTAGCAAGTGGAAGGAAGTGGTCTCTGCCTACCCCAATGGGAGAAAGGCGTGACGTGAGGTAAAAATAGAATAATAATAATAATTAAGGGGGACTACCATACAATAAACATGTTTTTTTTTTGCTTTTTTTGCTTGACATCAATCAATATACAGTACGGAACCTTTCCTGCGCGAGTCCGACTCGCACTTGGCCGGTTTTTCTTTCAATTCTGTTCGTGGCTTATGCTAACTAGTATTTAGTAATCTGTGCTTAAGCCTTATTTAAGACTTTGTCATTCAATCAATGAAATAAACAAACTACATGCATTGAAATCTAGATATTCATATACCTACTACCAACACATCTGAAGTCGATTGCAAATTAGATACAACTGGACATACCTAAAGCTATTTATATAGTGAACTTACGGGGTCAGTAACCGTGAAGCCACGCCCACTGGGCACGCCTACTTTAAGCCCCGCCCATTCGCATTTTGGCGTGACGTCATCAGTTTTAGTGGGTGTTAGTAGGACAGCTCATTATGGGGTTTTAGAGTGAAATGAAATAAGCGAGCTTGTAAAGATTGATGCTCTTTTGTTTATTGTTCGAAGACGATTCGTGATTGTTTATTTCAAGTGATCGTAATTTTGCGTTGCCGGGTTCTTGAATTTTGTTAATCGGGTCTAAATTTTTATAACAATGTCTCTCTTATTTGTTTAACAGTTTATTGTAAGATAATAGTACATAGAGACAGAAAAAAAGAGAAGTTATACAAAAGGTACAACATATTTCTAAAAGAAATCTTCCTGCAGACCCCACAGAGAGAGAAGTGATAGCATAAAGGCAGGATAGTCACTTAACCTACAATAAACAACAAATATATAAGTATAACCCCCTCTCTTATGACGGCGACGTATAAAAGACACACAATTTGATTGAATAATTGTGAATCGCTTCAAATTAAAAGATCTGGTAGTGAAGATAGTGATCTGCCTTTAATAAGCCCTGGTCATTGTGTACCTATGTGTTATTACCTATCGGAACCGATACAAGACAAGTCGAAACGAGCATTTTAATTTATGTGTCATAACATCCATCCAAAATGTAATTTGTAATTAAAATATATTTTAAAAAATTCCAGCTCCAGTAATAAAGTGGATAAGTAGCTGCACATTATTAACAAGCCTTTAAAAAAAGCAGGAGATACAAAAAACGCATTTAGACAAAAAAAGAACTTCTTTTTCCCATTCTTTGCATATTAAACACATCACTATAAATTGTAGGTACTTACTTATTTTTCAATTGTAAATACACACCCTAATAACAATTTTCTAACAACGACAAAAACTATTATTTCTTTAAAAGGATTAAAAAAACAGCAAATAATTTATTGCACTTAATTGTGCAGTTTTACATTTTTTCATCCATTCCTGGCCACACCTGTGCAAGTTTATTGACCTCGCTAAACGTTTTTAATATAATTTTGAATATCGAACTGGTTATTGACAGTGTTTGGTTTTTATTTTTGGCGCGAATTTGGGATAAGAGACACTATTTATTTTTAAAAAGGCATTATTCTGATTTATTTTGAACTAGAGGCTGCCCGCGACTTCGTACGCATTTTATCATCATATTTTGGAAAAAAGTCGTGATATCTTAAAATTATATAGCCTATAAGTTATTCTAATGTCCAGGCTAAGTTATTGTAAAATTTCATTTAAATCTGTTCAGTGGTTTGTACGTGATGAAGTAACAAACATCCATCCATCCATCGGCACAAACATTGACATTTATTATATTATTAGGATTATACTTAAATTCGAACATTGTTGATTTTTTGTCTTAAATCAAACTCTATTTAAACGCAACTCTGCTTAAACATGACTCAAACTAAAAACTAAATTTAAAAAATAAAACGAGAACCGTGATTTCTTAGAAAAGGTAAAAAATAAACTAGCTTAATACTAGATACTCTAAAAATCTATCAAAATCTCAAAAAATTGCCACATTGGCAGAATACGAAGATGTGTCATTGCCATTATTAAAAAAAACATCCAGAACATCGGAACTTCATTTACATGGCCATTTGCGGCGTAATTTAGCATTGGCATTGGACATTTTTTTTACTATTATCTAACAATACTTAATGCGTGAGTAAACAGAGGTATAAAAAGTATTCTAATAGCCAAGTATCACTTTTGCATGAACGGATGTACGCACAACAGTTTACTTGAAACCCAGTTTATAATAGCTCCTATATTGCTAAAGTTTCTAAATATTTATTGCGAATTGTCTTCGGATGTTACTAGCAAGAGTTTTTTTGGAACCTGTTTTATAAGAGCTTGGATACTTCGTGAGTTTCTAGATTGCAGATTGTGTTTGTATTGATTGATTCCTCAGTGTTAGAGTGATTGGTTAAGGCAATAATACTGTAAAATTGCAAGTTGTTGTATTGAAGTTGGTTTAAGTTATTTAACAACTAGAGGCTGCCCGCGACTTCGTACGCATTTTCGTCATATCTCGGAAAAAATATATCTTAAAATGATATAGCCTTTGTGTTATTCTGATGTATAAGAAACAACATTGCTAAGTTTCAAAAAATCTGTCTAGTGCTTTTTGCGTGAAAGAGTAACAAACATCCATCCATCCATCGGCACAAACATTGACATTTAGAATATTAGTAGGAAGTAAGATACGATTACATAATCTGTACATTTTTTTTCAATTCAATTCAATTCAATAGAGATTTATTCATAGGTAACCCAAAATTACACTTGAATGCGTCAGAAATATAAAACAAAATAAAAACAAAATTATAACAAGTTAACAAAAGTAAAAGCAAATTAACTGACTGAAGCTACGCTGACTTCGGAAGGCAGATTCCCCAGAGAAGAAGCCAGCAAGAAACTCTTGAGGTTGCTCTTTTTAATAATTTTGTTTGTGGATGGATGAAAGCCGCTTAGAACCTTTTAGCCCTATTCGCCATTGGGGCCCAAGTCTCCTAATTTAAAATTGCCTCTGTTGTGTGTCGGCAGAATGTCAATGTCATTTTTTGACACATTTGGTAGCAATCAGTGTCAGTTTAGCAGAATACCAAATGTGTCAAAAAATGCCATTGACACTCTGCCGACACACAACTGAGGCTATTTTAAAATTAGCAGACTTGGGTCCCTGTTATAAGGCAATATAGACATTTCCCAACATCTTTCTTACAAGGAGTCGTCAAGAATGCAAATACTGCGCTTACAATTTCTTGATCCAGTTTAAAGCTTCGCACGACTATTTAATTAGATACAGATAAAGCCAAGTATGCACTTTACATGTTCCAAGATTAATGCGGGTTTTACATTTGAATTTGTTTGAGTGACTTGTATGATAATTCTTACTCTGACACACCTATACAAATCTACTAGTCGGATAGAGAATAATAATAAACGTATCTAGTAGTAGTAGTTTTTATCTTAAAAAAGCTAAAATTTGACATAAGTAGATAATTACCAACAGCTTTGAGTATAAGGAGGTGCCATACCGTCTGGATTTGCGTGCCTGGTCTGGCGCAAAATGGCTACTTTTTGTATGGAATTTCCTATCGTTTGACAGGTCATCTACCAAGAAAACAATGAAAAACTTGCGCTAGCCGTGGCATGCTGTCGTAAACTCATTTGTGTATAAAAAAAATGGGGCCACTTCTTATATTTCTGAGGCTACCCCTCATTGATAAAAGATATCAATATAACACCGATAAATTAACTAAAAAGTATTATAACAGTAATTTATTATTATTTTGTCACAAGCAAATAATTTTATAAATT
Source organism: Anarsia innoxiella (assembly GCA_947563765.1). Lineage (NCBI taxonomy): Eukaryota > Metazoa > Arthropoda > Insecta > Lepidoptera > Gelechiidae > Anarsia > Anarsia innoxiella. The sequence continues at coordinate 1,706,139 of OX387415.1, forward strand.
TAGAATTAAACCTAGGTCAAACATATGTTGTATATTTTTATCTATTTAAATTCAAAGTACGTATACCTAAATGTCAAATCCACAGTAATTTTATGATATTTACATACCGCTTTAAAATTACTACAACTTTTAAACATACCGGGGTATTTAAAAGTGCTAAAACATAACAATAAAATAAAATAAATTTTATCCGGTCTAAACAGCTCTACCAGTTAAACACTTGGTTAAAATGAACGGTTAAAATTAACCGTGAACTGACGATTGTTCGTCTTCACAGTTTATTAAATGAACTCGAGTTATTTATTAAAAGTTCCACTCAGTTAAGTTTTTGATTAACACAATTAATTTATAAATGAACTCGTTAAAGTTTGATTTTATAAAATAATTTGAATCGTTTCATGTATTTATGATGTTTAGTGAGTTTTATTCAGTTTAGTATTTTTATGAGAAATAAAATAAAATAATGAAGGCTTGATAGTTTATTGTGTTTTGGCTAAATAAATGAATCCTCTTGTTTGTAAAGTAAGTAATATTAATGTTTTTAAAATTTTAACTTTTTGTGTTGAACCCAATTATTATTCGTTTTTATTAAGGAAGAATTTTGGATCAGTGATTCCATTATTTCTTATAATAGGTACAGTAAGTTTTTTAAAAGTATTTTAAGGAAAATTTTATGAAGATCTACCATGAAAACTTTAACATTTAAAACAAAATAAGTATCTTACAATTTTTGTGCAGGTATTTATCTAGATGAGTAGGTATTAACACTGAATAAATATTACATTAAAAAAAACAGAAGTGTAATAAGGCAATTATTGCCCACATAGTTTTCAAGGTTGTAAACCATCATGTAGGTACCTACTTAGGTGCTAAATAATTACCTAGGTATAAAGATTAATCGTAAGATACCTAGATAATATGCGCTACTTATATCTGTTTATTGTCGGCAGTAAAATATAATAGCTTGATTTAACTTTTTTAATTACTTTCTTATACAATAGGTAATATTTTAATTATGTGTGAGGAAATAGTTTTATTTTTATACAATTAAGACAAGACAGATATATTTTAATTTTTATTTGAATAAGTTGAACTTTATGGATACCTTTAGCTATATTATGGGTGGTACCTATATTAAATACTATTATTAATAGTATCAATACTACTTATAAATAGTGTTCAATACTGAACATAAAACAGTTTTTTTTTTATTTTACTATAAAATATTTTAAATAGTTATTAACAACTAAACGTATTTTTTTGTTGTGAGTTGGTAGATTTTAGTTTTGTTCTGGCAATATTTTTGTATTTTTAATAGTGGCAATATTGCCTCCTTTTTCCTCTTTTGCTGTTAAATGGAAACGTGTGAACGTTGTTCCATATTTTTTTTTTTAATTTTAAATAAAGATTTTTGCTATATTTATAAATAAGCTTGTTTTATTCCAACAAATAGTACCTATATGAAAGTGTTTGAGTTTAGTTAGTAAGGTACTATTTATAGTTTTTAAAGTAGATACCATTTAATTTCTGTGGACCAATCAGTGAACGCAAAATTTATATATGCTAAAGAGTTTTTATATCCTAACCAAAGAGTATCTGTTTTGCGTTTTTGGCTATGGTTTTCTTTTTGAATTTGTAAAAAGTCAACGATATGTTTTTGTTTCTTTTTCATTATTCATTATTAAATTTCTCTAACCTGTGTACTCAAACAAATCTTTTATTTTCCATCAATTAATATTTATAAAGTCGTCGACGAATTGACCTTAATTGAACTAGCTGAATTTCATATACAATATATTTTTCCTAATAAAACATTTATTGGTATAAAGTAGTAGATAAATTAACCCCTACACTAAGTACTAGGTAATAATTTGGCAATAGGTTTAAAAAGCTCTCCCCATACAATTGCCCACATTGCCGGTAATGTATTGATAGTCAAACTTGAACGTTAATAAACAAACCTAACTAAATACGTATTATATTTATAAGTAAATATAAAAAAAAGGATAAATACCAATCAATCAATAAGCACCTCCACTCAAAAAACCATCACAAACACAACACAAAAAAACACTAGTCAAAAAACGCCGCGTGCGAGCGAGACGCAAATATCCTCATCACATTCCAACATAGATAACATCACTGATAACGTTATCTCATCAATACCAATTCAAAAAACCGCACCGATATTGCACATAACAGGAAAAAACCGTTTTTTGCAGTTTTTTCTTGACCGGTTTTGCCCGCGCCTAGAAACGGCGATGCTCGGCAATGCCTTGCGACAACTAAAAACTCCAGACTGAAAATGCGTAGGCGTTATGCATCTGTGTGAGACGGAGATACACTTTTCTGTAAGCGCGAAAGAGAAGGTTGATTCCGTTGTGGGCGTGTTAAAGTGGGAGTGGCTTAAGTTTGCATAAATGCCGACTATTGCCGACTACCTTTATACAGAAATACGCTGTTTGGTACATCGCGGAGCTCGTATTTTATTATGAACCTAGTGCTTTTTGCCCCGAGTGCATTGCATTGTCTTAGTTTTTTTTTAAGGATGAACTATGAAACAGTGCGTGTTGGTTTTGTTTGTGGTAGGTTAGGATTTCATTGAAGTCTAGATAGAAAAAGTGCTAATGGTCACCTAGGTAGAGACTTAGATGTTTTTCATTAATCTTTGAGCTTGAATTTTTTTTAACTTGTCGGGTCAGTTACAATTAAAAATTTATTTGAATTTATTGAATTGCTTAGTCATTTTGACTTTTATTTATAGGTAATATACTTAAATATATGTCGGAGAACAGCTGAGATTACGTTCATGAAGGATATTTTGGAACCATTTGCAAACTCTTTACTGCTAAAATGCAAGAACTGGCATGTTTCTAACTGGTTGTCAAGTTGGCGCTTTTATATTTGAAGAGGATGTCATGGGTGATGGATTATGGTTTGGAGATCGATGGAAACAAGATATCGGAAGTCATCACGTATACCCTGTTACTTGATAACGTGATTGCAAACTACGCAATAAAGCCAGTTTGTTCGTTACACGCCCACTGTCTTATTTTAACTAAAAGCTTAAACACCACTTCTGATGACTCCTCGTCGACATCAGAAGTGGGATAATGACCATGTAACTGAACAAACTGGCTTTATTGGGTAGTTTGCAATCACGTTATCAAGTAACAGGGTATACGTGATGACTTCCGATATCTTGTTTCCATCGATCTCCAAACCATAATCCATCACCCATGACATCCTCTTCAAATATAAAAGCGCCAACTTGACAACCAGTTAGAAACATGCCAGTTCTTGCATTTTAGCAGTAAAGAGTTTGCAAATGGTTCCAAAATATCCTTCATGAACGTAATCTCAGCTGTTCTCCGACATATATTATTTCAACACATATAATATGGAATATGCTGCGCGTGACTCTACCTTTTTTTAATCATCTTTTCTTTTCATTCATATCATAGTTTACCTGTTTCATAGGTAACATCACGGTTTGGATAGAACTTTTATCTGAAATGTATTAAACCTTAATAAGTATTATAATCTCTATGCTACGGTACTCATGATGGGTGATCATAAAAAACACAAATAAAAAATAAACATTAGGATTTCAATATTGCATTAAATTATTTTAAACGCATCTGTACATAATATCGCAGATGATTTTTTGCAAATATTTCTTTCGGAAAAAATTATAAATAGACTTTTTTAATATTATTTTTGTATCTAAAATGTTTCATCCATCATTAGTTATCACTTTCAAATCTATAACTTTGCGTCAATAATTATTACATTTTCACAGCCTAACGCGGTTCATTTATTTTCTTAACAAACGTCAAACTGACTTTATCAAAAACTTAAATATAAGTACCTAAGTTAAATCAAAGGTTTTTTCTTTGTCGTTCGTTCATAAGTATATATGGAACCCTTATTCTAGTTCAAGTCCGACTCGCACTTGGCCAGTTTTTATTAATGATTAAGTAGGTACTAGATATTAATAATATTGAATTCTAATCACAAAGTTAGAAAGCGTTAAAGAATTGAATGTGAATAAATCGCAAAATTAATCAGCTGATAAGAAATGTACAATATACACGCAATTAATAAGAAAAATGGCGAAAGAAATATTTAAAGAAAGTTATAAAGAATGATTATTATCTTAATAAGACCCAGAACACACGGTGAAACGCAACTGCAACGCAACTAAAACTGCTAGTTACTTTTGAGTTGCATCGAAGATTCTGCTATAAGTAGACTTTATTAGAAAACTGAAACGAAACGTTTCAAACTAGTTGTCGAAAGCAGAAACTTCGATGCAACTCAAAAGTTTTAGTTGCGTTGCAGTTGCGTTTCACCGTGTGTTTTGGTGCTTAAACTTATTATACATGTCAATGTTTGTGCCGATGGATGGATGTTTGTTACTCTTTCACGCAAAAACTACTACATAGATTTTGATGTGGCAATACTGTAGCTTATAGGTAGGTATATAAGCTATATTATTTTGAGATAACATGATTTCTTCCAAGATAAAATAAATAAATATAAATATTGGGGGGACATTTCACACACGGTCACCTGACCCCAAACTAGGCAAATCCTGTACTATGGGTATCGGGGACTGATAAACATACATATAACACGTCGGAAATATCTGCGGACCTGGCTTGATGACGTCATGCAACTCGTACGTACTCGTCACGGTACTGGATAGGCGAAAACGGGGGAAGCGCGGGGGAAAGCGCATTCCAGCGAGGTCCGCAGATATTTCCGAAGTGTTATAGATAAATATAAAACACCCATTGATATGACGATAAATGCCTACGAAGTTGCGGGCAGGCTTTAGTCTATTAATAAAATTCTAATACACAATATATCTTTATTATTAGTCTTTGTGTTTATCTAAATCTATAACTTATACGTAATATTTAAAATGAATTATTTTAAGTTAACACGCAAAATCACATTAGTAACTATAATAAAATAATTATAAAGCTTTTTATGTATTTGTTTATTCACTTTATAGGTACATATATTTTGTTTAAAGAAATGTATCGCTATTCGTTTCGTATAAATAAGTTGTAAGTACCTATACAGGGTGACTCTTAATTAGAGAACGATAGAAAAGGATATGCATGTGCTCGTGATAACAAATAACTTTTACTATGGGGCCAAAGTCGAAATCTTAAAAAAAATAATTGGTCCCCCATACTATCAGCTAGTGCATTTTGTATGGGGAGTTCAAAAATTTTTGGATGATTTCGACCTTGGTCCCATAGTAAAAGTTGTTTGTTATCACGAGTACATGCATATCCTTTTCTATCGGTCACTAATTTAAAGTCACCGTGTATATCTGTCTGTTTATAAGAATTGTAAAAAAATATTTGAAAAGAGCAACGGAACATTCTCTTGCTAGAATCTTTTCTGGAGAAAACGGCTTTCTGAATAAAGATTATTTTGAGTTTCACGTTTAGAAAGATTTGCCATTCTATATGTACCTACCTATATTATTTCCCTAAGTATTGAAGAACATAAAAGGGTCATACAGACACAGAAAACAAAAAAAAATTCTCCTGTTCCTGAAAGTAAAGGACATTGGATGCTCATTTCTGAACTTAATTTATATCCGCATAATCTGTGCCCGATGTAGTTTTGGCCTGCATAAACATTTTGAGGATTAGATGCTCCAATGTCCTTAATCACCTGGAACAGGAAAGACAATTTTGAACCTAATTATATGTATGACTCAAAAAAGAAAACCTATACTTACATATTTTAAGCAACATTATTGCATCAAATCTCTAACAAATTTTACCATTTATATGATAATGATAAATTATAATAAATATTTAGAATTGGAATGTTTACAAAAGTGCCGTCCGTTGGAATTTTATTTGATTTAAAATTTCAAATATCGAATGTCTTTGGTTCCAATTTTCGAATTTGAACTTGGAGCGTCCAGTTCGGATGACCAGCAAAAACTTACCGCGCAATGCCGCCCGTCATCTGCGCAGAACAATGGAGTCTGTAGAGAGGACAATAGTTTTATTTTATTTTATTAAAAGCTTTTATTTAATTTGCAATGCATGTTCGTTCGTTTGAAATCTTGGAACTCAATTTTGAATAGATATTATTTTATTTAACTATTCAGTTTTACAGTTTTGTACAACTTTGTATGACGTAACGAAATAACGCAGTGTCAATATAAATATTAGTTTGTAGCCTTATAGCTCCCACACATAAACACGACACGACATCGTTGCACGACGAGACGTCGTGTCGTGAAACGTCGCCGCGTTGTGGAAATCTACGACACATAATATGTAGAATCTTAATAAAAACTTATGGTAATTATTAAGATTCTTTATTTAGGTATTAATAAAAAGTGGTGTTTATTCCTTACTTTTTTTTCTCTAAAATTCCTACTTAATAAAATAATGAATTAAAAGAGTTTTAACCCACGTTGCCTTTTTGTTTTATTAAAATTATAAAAAAATATTTTTTTACACAGAACACGTCTCTGTTCCACTCTATGTTCTGCAGAAATATGCCGCCTAGCCGTGCAGACTATCGGCAAAAAGGGAGTCCTTACCAAACGCTCATTTTATCACATACGTGCCATGGTAGAGCGAGCCAGATGATCTGTAACCAATATAGCTTGACCTCTGTCAGTTAACTGAAGCTGTATTTTTTTCGAAAAAGTCTTCTATTTATAATTAAAATTGTTTAAGAAACTGAAAATTTGTTAATTTCAATTTTATTTAAATGGAAATGATAACAAAATTCTATAAAAAATGTTACAAAATAAAAAAGTAATGACAGACAAAATAAGTCACAGGTCAACAAATACTGGTGTAGTTGAAAGAAAGGATTGGAGAAAGCTTTTTGTCTTTGTTTATTATGAGTGCGAGAGTGAGATGGGCTATCGTAATGACACAGTGTACATTATAGTTTGAATGGATATGATTTTCAGTTGTTTTGCTTTATTGAGGAAAATGTCTCTGAGTGAATTCGAAGGTTTATTTTGTGCCTAAAGTATTTTTTAAATTATTATTTTTTAGTTTAAAACGTGAAACTAATTTTGATTATTGTTTTCTTTCAATCATTTGAAATAAGCAATAGTTTTATAGTTTACCTTCTCTCAGGGACTCCATCATTCATTTAAGGCACCTAACAGAATAAACACACGAAATTTACAGAAAAACAAGAATTATTGTTTATAATTTCATTAATTTGACTCTGCTATACAATATTGACATACACACACAGGTACCACGCCTCTAGCCCATCGGGGTACATAGGAGCGCTTCCATCCACTTGCTAGGTTCCAAACAGCTCTCTAATATTCTACACTTCTCTCTCTATTATGCTATCTACACACCAAAGCCGCCGGCATGCCGCCGGGCTAGGCCAGCGGCTTTACGTCATACGAATGGCAGCTGTCAAAAAAGCCGGCGGCTTTGGTGTGTAGAGACCATTATAATACAGTATAATTACTTTTTTTTATTAGCCTTTTTCACCCCACTGCTGGGCAAAAGCCTCTCCCATGCTTCTCCAAAGACTCCTGTTGTTGGCTGCATCCCAGCAATCTTCCCTGAATCGCTCATTCAGGGAAGATTAGGTCGTGACTCCATCGATTTTTGGCCTACCTCGGTGACGTTGTTGGCCCTCTGGCACCTAATCTGTGGTAATAATTCCTATCTCTATATAGTCCCTAATATTTAATATATCAGGAGCTTAGTACATAAACGATAAATTCACCAGCTATCAAATAGAACAATGAAGCTATGTGGTTGGAAAGAAAACATGAAAACCTACAATTATTTGAATTACTACAATTATCTTCACTCGCGAGTTATTGTTATTTGTAAGCGTAGTTTATACATGGTGTGTCAGAGGTGTGTGAATACAGGGTGTTGTTAAAATGGTGAATATCATATTAAAAGCTAGATGCTTAAAGCACGATATTCTGATTAGTACTTACCTACGTCCTTTATCCTATTAATATTATAAATGTCAATGTTTGTGCCGATAGATGGTTGGATGTTTGTTACTCTTTCACGCAAAAACCACTGAACAGATTTTGATGAAACTTGGCAATGTTGTTGCTTATAGGTATATCAGAATAACACATAGCCTATAATATTATTTTAAGATATAATGCGTACGAAGTCGCGGGCAACCACTAGTACTGTCATAAAATACTTAACACATAAGTATTTTAGTTGTTATTGTTGTGTCAGCTTGTGGATGTCGACTGCTGGACAAAAGTCTCCCTCAAGGATCTCCTCAACGACCGGCTCTGCGCTGCCCACATCCAACGGCTTCCCGCGACTTTCACCAAGTCGTCAGTCCACCTTGTTGGAGACCTTCTCACACAGCGTCGTCCGGTGTGTGGTCACCACTCGAGAACCTTTCTGCCCCATCGCTCAACGGTTCTACGAGCAATGTGCCCAGGCCCAGCCCACTGCCACTTAAGGTTTGAGATTCTTTGAGCTATGTAATTTTATCTACACACCAAAGCCGCCGGTATGCAACGGGGCTAGGCCGGCGGATTTACGTCATACGAATGGCAGGTGCCAAAAAAGCCTGCGGCTTTGGTGTGTAGATACCATTAAAAAATAAAATTGAATGTCGCAGATACACCATGTGTATAAAACGGTAAAAAACACATAACCTCTACACACACGCGGGAAAAACCTCATTCATGTGTAATGAAGGGGAATAGATTAAATAATTATAACCGCCTTCGATGTACACTCTATGGGAAATTATATCATATAGGTTTCATTTTAAAAAAGCTTTTTGATTGGCAATAAATGAAAAGAATGTCTATCTATTAGAAAGGGTGCTTGAGTTATGAGAAGTGAAAATATTTAGTTCTGGGGCCTAAGTCTGCTAATTTAAAATAGCCTCAGTTGTGTGTCAGCAGAGTGTCAATGGCATTTTTGACTCATTTGGTATTTTGCTAAATAATGGCTAACACCAAGCATACTGCGCTCCATAGCCCGTTGGCAAACCTTGAGTTTGGACTTTTGAGCTTCAGTCAAAGACCAAGTTTGTGCACCATATGTCAAGGTTGGAAGAATGCACATGTCCACGAGTTTGCGCTTTAGCGCTAAGGGAAGGTCGCCTTTTAAGTAGTCCTTCATAGACCAATAGCTCTTCCGCGGAAAAGGTGGCGGGACGAGCTGGATACCTTCTTGGGTACCTGGGCGGAGGAAGCTCGAGACAGAAAGTCTTGGCGTATGAGGAGAGAGGCCTTTGCCCAGCAGTGGGACACGAGTGGCTAAATAAGATAAGATAAGATAATGGCTAACACTGATTGCGACCAAGGGTGTCAAAAAATTACATTGACAGTCTGCGGACAAACAACTGAAAATATAGTAAATTATCAGACTTAGGCCCCAGGGTTGTTGCTTGTATTATTTTTAACGTAATAAAGGACCTCTTAATGACCTTCAACATTCAATAAACACAATACACAGGGTGTAACAGAAAGGGTATATAAAGCCGAAACACAGCGATAGTCCTCATGAAACTGATCAACTTTCCCCAAGGAACATGGGTCGTAACTCGAAACAAAAATTTCGCCTCCCCATACAAAATGCCCGATCAGCTGATCGAGTAAGTATGGGCCATCCAAAAATTTTTTTCGAGTTACGACCCATGTTCCTTGGGGAAAGTTGTTCAGTTTCATGAGGACTATCGCTGTGTTTTGGCTTTATATACCCTTTCTGTTACACCCTGTATAGGTAATATTCGGTTCTCTAAATAACACAAACCCAATGGATATGTTGATGTTTGTTACTCTTTCTTGCAAAAACCATTGATCTGATGCTAATGAAACTACAACATTATAGTTATTTTGGTACTATACACATAGTGGGCTATATTGTTTTTAGATATTTTGTAAGTTTTTCAAGATATGACAATGAATGTGTAGGAAGTCGTGGGTGGAGTCTAGTGGGATTTAATAGACTATGTTTGGAAGTAGGTATGCTTGGATCGTGGCAAGTGGAAGGAAGTGGTTTTTGAGTGACGATGGGAGATAGGCATGACAGATATGTACATAGGTACTTATGTAGGTTTTTATATATAGAATGACTTTTAATTAGTAAACGATAGAAAAGGTTATGCATGTGCTCGTGATAACAAACAACTTTTACTATGGAACCAATGTCGAGATCATTAAAAATATTTTGAACTCCCCATACAAAATGCACCGGCTGATAGTATGGGGGACCAATTATTCTTTATGATTTCGACATTGGTCTCATAGTAAAAGTTGTTTGTTATCACGAGTACATGCATATCCTTTTCGATCGTTCACTAATTTAAAGTCACTCTATATTCAATGAACTGTACCCCCAAAGTAGGTTGACAGAAGAAAACATTACAGGTGATCTTATATAAACGAGCCGATAGATGGTATCAAGCGAAAGTCAGCTGCTGCGGGAATCAATGCTTTTTACAATATCATTGTTAAGCAACCAGACTTAGACTATGTGATTGCGTGGGAAAAATCTAGACTAGCATCAAACGTTACGTTAGACAAGAAAAAGTTTCGCATTTCGACTCGCGAGTTTAAAAGAATCTTCAGTTGTATTTGAGCCGTATGTGACTTGAGGTTCTAGTTGATAGTTGTTGTTTTGAACACGTGGATGAGTGTGTTTAGATTAAGGTTGGTTTGGGATTAATATTTTATTGCTCTATAGCAATAAGGCTGCCTATTGCTACCTTTTAAAACTATTTCTGAATTAGTTTGACAGTGATTCTAAACCAATTCAGAAATAGTTCAACAAATGCGTAGGTTGATATTACTTCCATTTTTGATCGGTTTTGTGCATGAGTAAAATAAGACTACGTATTTAAACTGTGACTACTAAATAAAGAATAAAGAAGAAGGCAAAAATTTTTGTGCGGGAGTTGGGCAGGCGTCTGCGCAATTATGCAGGAGAATGCCGCGCTGAATCGTACTTGGTGCAGCGCATAGCCCTCGCCATACAGCGCGGGAATAGCGCAAGTGTGATGGGCACTTTTGCAGCAGGTACGATTCGGGGCGGCCTCTTTGATTAGATTTAAGTAGTTTAAAGTTAGTTTAAATAATGTAAGTAGTTTTAGTTTTAAGTTAGCTAGCTAAGTATTCATTATGTTTTATTGTTCCCTTTATTGTAAATATTTCTTTAAATAAAAGTTATGTCAAAATAAAGAAAGTAACAAATGGGAACATTTTAGAAGAAAAATATCATGACAAACAATGTTACTTTGCCCGACATAACAATCTCAATACACGAATATTTAATGTTACCTTTTTTCAAAAAAAATAATCTTTAGTTGTTTTAGCAGATTACCATAATAATCTCCTAATAGCTCAAAGTGTCATAAACAATACTAAAAATCCTATAATTAACCCCTGAATCGCCGCTAAAACTTAATAAGTATAAAAGCCGTTACATAAATGTTGCTCGGTCGCCTACACCTGACCTTTAGCGTGTAAAAAAACACCTGTTTTTTGCGCAATAAACGGAATTGAACTGCATAACTTTTATATAGAAATGTCAACGTTTCCGGTGTGATAATGTGATAGTAAAGCTGTGGAGTCGGTTAGTCATCGAATTTACCTAAAACATTGTTTTTTGGTTTAGGTTGTCGGAATGTTTATCTCTAGGGTACAGATTGCTATAGAAGGTACTTGAAGCTTTTCGTAGGTAGGTAGGAACATAGGTAGGTACTTATTATGGTATCTATACACCAAAGCCGCCGGCTTTTTTGACAGCTACCATTCTTATGGCATAAAGCCGCCGGCCTAGCCCGGCGGCATGCCAACGGCTTTGGTGTATAGATAGCATTAGTTATCCAAAATATATTGAACAATAAAAAGTGCATTATTTCTTTTCTTTTGTTTTATTTCTTTTTTCTTCGGGATCAGAAGGCTTGGAAAATGACGAAAGGCCTTTGTCCAGTAGTGGGGAATAAACTGCTAGTTATGATAGCTTTTTTTTCCTTTTTAAGTACTTTTGGTTTGTATGTTCGCTTTGCATTTAAATATGACTGTAAGTACTTATTAGATCATGTTTTTTCTTAAATCAGCCAATTTGAGAACCACCTCCTTTTTTTGATCCGATTCTTTTTTGTTCTAACGAGCCGGCTAAAAATATAATACTGCCAAAAACTTCCTCAATTTTTTTAAACCAACAGCAACTCCACAGCTTAAAAACAAAGCAGAAAGTCCAGACCGATCTTTCACGGTTCATAACCTCGTTCTAAGCACGCTATTGCAGAATTACTAGCGTCATAAATATACATAGTCTAGGGTCACACGCCGCGGCTGATAGTTAAATACCAACACGGGTAATGGCCACGAGTGCGAAAGGTGGCGTCCGAAGGGTTGTAAAGGTTACATTTTTAGACGTTTCTCCTAGTTTTCTTTCAATTGTTTTATGATAAATCTTATTGTTTTGCTGGAAATTACTAAAAAATATTTTTTTGATATTTGTACCTATCGGAATTGTGGGGAACTTCAATATGTAACTATATGTAACTTAAGTGTAACTAGAGTTTATTTAAGACTTCGTAAGCATTTACCGTTATATTTTGAAAAATTTTCATGCCAGCTCAAAATAATAAGAAAACACTTTCTCTTTGTGTTTTATCTTTTTGTCTGATGAGTAATGGTATCTACACACCAAAGCCGCCGGCTTTTTTGACAGCTTCCATTCGTGTGACGTAAAGCCGCCGGCCTAGCCCGGCGGGGCATGGCGGCGGCTTTGGTGTGTAGGTTGCTTAAGCTACAATACCTAAAGTTTGAATAGTATAATTTATATTTAGTGTTTTTTTGCGTGAAGAAGCAACAAACATCCACACATCCATCGACACAAACATTGCCATTCATAATATTAGTACGAGTAGTACTTATTAATTAACTTTTTAATGTATATAATTAATTACGCTAAGTAAATGTTTAGTAATTAATTAAATTTCACCACAACTACTGGTTATAAATCGTAATTAACACGTTTCAAATATGAAAGAATCTGAGTAACACGTACCTAGGTATTCATTGAGTTGTCAAATTCAATCGTCAGTAAGCTATTATTATTTATCGATTAACACATTGATTAATTTTATTTACTTGCTAGAGGCTGCCCGCGATTTTGCACATATTTATCGCCATATCCACCAAAAATTACACAGTATCTCAAAATAACTTGTTCTATTTGGTATTACGATGTGCATTGTGCAAGCTATAATATTAAAAAGTGTCATTAAAATCTGTTCAGTAGTTTTTGCGTGAAAGAGTAACAAACATACCTATCCATCCATACATCGGTACACACTTTTGTATTTATAATATTAGTTTGAATAATATATTCGTATTTTTAATTAATTTATGACATGCTCTACTCTACAGTCTTCTTAAACTAGTCCTACTCCAAATCACTTTTAGTGATAAGGCCGCCTTTGCGTACTATGTTATTAGTTTTAAGTTTTGTCTGTGTATTTGTGTGCAATACAGTATTTCACGGACCATTCAGCGTGGCATGCTGCTAGTATCCTTGGCACTTTTCCACCAACTTTGACTCGAGATGAGGATATTTTTTACGACTGTGTAGCATTACCAATTTTGTTTTTTTTTCAAAAGGATTTAAAATAAAGTATTTCAATCTATATTTTATAGATATATAAATACTAATTACCACATTTAATACCTAAACCCCTCCCCAAACCCCCCTCTTTTATAATAAAACAATAGTCTAGAAATCGTTTCCACTATGAGAATGCTTTCTAAGAACATTGTATTACGCATAATTACTGTCTTATTAAGTCCCATTGATAAGATTATTGGCAGCTTCCGCCACTCCCGCGCATCTAGCGTGATGTTATGTACTACTTATTTATAATTTTAATTATGTTGAATTGACGTATTAATGCCGTGAATGAGATATCAAGATGTCTTTTCAGGGGCCCAAGAATTTAAAATAGTGTCAGTTGTGTGTCGGCAGTGTCAATTGCATTTTTTGACACATTTCGTATTCTGCTAAACAATGGCTTGCACTGATTGCGACCAAATGTGTCAAGAAATGACATTGACACTCTGCCGACATTTTTTTTTTTTTTTTTTTTTTTTTTTTTTTTTTTTTTTTTTTTTTTTTTTTTTTTTTTTTTTTTTTTTTTTTTTTTTTTTTTTTTTTATTTTTTAAGTCCCGGGTTGGTTTAGAACTAGATTCCTGTATTAAGGCCTTTACGCATTAGGCGGTTGCTCCCGTGAGTCTCCATAAATTGTCCAAAGGGATGAAAGACGACCTCTAAATGTCGTATGCATTTTTAGTTAAATATCCTATAAAAATGTTCATTATTTCACGAAGATGTAAGTATAGCGGTTCTGTGTACATCTACTTACAATAATAAAATATTTTTTTGTGGCAGAACATTTTCTAAAAAGATCGGTTATATCAGCCACATGAGAGCACACCAACGACAGCAGAGTTCTGTGTAAGCGGTCGCCGTGACCGAAATTGGTCGGATTCATTCATTCATTTTTCAAAAAAACGCGTAGTTACGCATAAAAAGATGGCAAGTTTTTTCGAAAACGTATCCTGAAGTATCAGTTTCATTTTCTGGAGTATTCTCCAGAGACTGAAAAAAAAACAAAACAGAATTTCACTTGGGTCATTTAATTACCCAAATGCACTAATTGCGATGCACGCAGCGACCTCTAGTGTAAATAAACGGAATTGTAGTATAATACTTTTTATTCTATTTCTTTAGTTAATTATCCTTTTTATTATTTAATCACTATTTACGTCTTTTTAAAACGTTTACGTTGTAAAATATACGGAGTTGTTACGTTAAAAATGCAAATCGTAGGTATAGTCATGAAACCAAATTATGGTGTTTAGTTAATTTTACAATAGGTATTTAATAACATAAAGAATGGGAAGGTATTTTTAATTAATTGAATGTAATTGATATTACCTTTTATAATATACTAGAGGCTGCCCGTGACTTCGAACGCATTTATCGTCATATCTTGGAAAAAATCATAATATCTCAAAATAATACAGCCTATGTGTTATTCTGATATACGTATTAAGCTATAATATTGCCAAACTTCATCGTTTCAGCGTAGATCTGATCTAGACACTAAGCGCGACCAATTGAAGACCCGGCCACCTGCTGCCATCACATATAATTATGACAATGGCGTTCTTACCTGCCCACAATGTGCACGGAACTTTGCCTCCAAGATAGGCTACACAAGCCACATGAGAGCGCACGAGCGCCAAACTGACTTATAGGAGTCGAAGTGGTCGCCATGGCCGGAATCGGCCGGATAGATTAGATTAGAAACTTCATCAAAATCTATGCAGTAGTTTTTTTGTGTGAAAGAGTGACAAACATCCATCCGTAATGTAGATAAAATTTAAAAAAAGTAAATTAATAAAATTATAATTTCACATCTTTTGGGTGCCGTGTCCAAGCGACAAAACCCCTTTCATTTTATAATAGACTTAAAAAAAGAAATAGGTAGACTTATTCTGTTTTTATTTTCTTATACCTACACTTAATTTAAATTATTCTACTGTATAATGGTTTTACTATATTTATAACAACACTTGAAGTATATTTATTTTACTTTTTCATACAATTTCATACAATTGCTTATTAATACATACTTAATTGTTTCCACTAGTTCGTTAAACCTTACGTTGATCTTAGATTTTAGTTATTTCTTTGAAAAATCTACAAATGTATGAATTTATGGAAGTTCAGATTTCTTCTTCTTAGTCGTTGCACTCTTGGCAGAGTGGTCGTGGTCGTCATTTCAGCTGTTAGCGGCTCGCCTAACAATACGCCGCCATTCCTGTCTGATGGCCGCCTTTCTGGTGAAGACGTGCAAGGAACTGTCCACAGCTGCTCTTATCTGGAAATTCTTTCGGATTTCTATCGGAAAAATTATTCGGAAGTTCAGTCTAAATTACGGCATACCTATGTTGGGTATACACTAAGAACATTCAGCTTTCCGAACGTGAGGAAAATAGGGCTCTCAGGCTCTTGGACTATCTGTCAAAACGCGAACGCTACGCGAGTAAAACGCGTGGGCGCGTTTTGGTAGCGAAAAAAAAACCGCGTACGCTCCGCAAACGCGCCTACGTCTGCAATGTCTCTTAGACCCAGAACACACTGAAAACCCACTGAAACTGAAACAAAACGTTTCAAACTAGTTTTGCGTCATGTGGGGTTTTCTAAGGAAGTCTATAGCAGAAACTGCGATGCAACGTTTTGGCGCTTAAAGTTAAAATAAAATGTTCTTTCTATATTATAAAAACCCGACATTTACGGATTAAAGATAATTCAGATAGTAATTTGCAAATTAATGCCCAGGGTACCAATTCTCTTAAATTAAGTTAAGCGACCTAACTATAGCCAACAGATTAACATTCTACAGCAATAGGTCACAAATTTGGTATTCTCTTATGTGCCACGAAATAGTCGATTAGTAGTCTCTAGAGGGCTTTGTCATTCATTTGTCTTTGCGAATGATTTAGTTGTCGATGTTGCCAATATTTAATAAAATTATTGTTCGAAGAAATTGATCAACCGATTGATAGATTTTTTTCGACCTAGAATAAGCTTAGACATACTTTAAAATACAGAATATTTATTTCTATAAGATTTACATGCATTTTTTGCATAAATTGCACGTTAATTTTCGAAAAAACACCGAAATAGTGTTTGGGTGACCGAACGACTGAACGACTGAACGACGGACGACCGAACGAAATGCCATTAGAGAACAACTGTCAAATAGCGAAGAGAATACCGTTTGGAACTGCCACTCATGTGACATTGCGGAGTAGAATACCAAATAAAGCGTAAAGTAATAAAATGTACGGCCGATCGCTGTCCACTGTCAACTTATCTGTTAAGAGAATACCAAAATGTGTCATTTCATACAATTCACATTCTAGAGAGACACCATTTTTCATTTGGTAATTAGAAGAATACGGGCCCAGTTCATGTTATAATTAAGAAAGGAAGGTGAAAAAGCTAAATAGGTAACTAAGAAAATAAAAATAGTTTAAATATAATTTACGTTTAGGAAATGTGTAGTAGGTACCTATTATACACCTATGTACGTACATGTTGAAGGCTGAAACACACCGGATGCGTATGCGTACCGTAGACGTAAGCACGGCGTAGCCACGCGCATAGTTACGGTGTAACCCTTACTAATTAGTCTAATTACTATTAGTCTAAGGTACATAATGCACTATGTCCCCATTCTGGGCAGCACTTGGTTCAACGTCCATATAAAAAAAAGGTCAATATCTTTTTATCTGTAGATAGTGAAACAGCCCCTAAGGCTAGATTCCAGCCTATAACTCATATCAAGACAACAAGAGAAATAAACTAGTGAATAAATCTATTGGACTGCATCGTAACTAAACGGTAACAGATTGCGTTTTTATGCATTTTTAGGGTTCCGTAGGTACCTAAAGGGTGAAAACGGGACCCTATGACCTGGCTGTCCGTCTGTCACCACGCTGTATCTCATGAACCGTTATAGCTAGAGCTTCGAAATTTTCACAGATGATGTATTACCGTTGCCGCTATAACAACAAATACTAAAAATACATAGAATAATAATAATTAAAACAAACGTGATTTTTTTATTAATAATGGCTACTGGTAGACTAAGTTATTGGTAACCTAGTAAATGATACGGAACCCTTCGCGTGCGAGTCCGACTCGCACTTGGCCGGTTTTTTATTAGAATATTTCAGTATTTTACATCTTACATAGTAAAGTTATAGCTTCCAATTACAATAATTATTGGAAACTTTACGATTTGTAACATTTTATGTATTTCTTGATTCAATTTGCTTATCATATAATCACGAAAATGCAATTATTTGACTAACTTTTAGCGTCTTGAGCACTAAAACCACACTAAAACTATCTGTTACTGTTAAAATTTAAGTGAAAATAAAAAGAAATATTAATCTATACAAAGTTATCACAAAGTATGCACGAGTAATTATAAATTTATCAGTTATACAACATGGCTGTCAGATTGTAGATATTTGAGTAAATTGGAACGTAATAGGTGTTTTCCCGCGCGTTTTTGTGTTGCCAGCGCGAACTCATGTTTTACTATCAAAATAGCTGATATAACATTACTTTTTCCCTTTAGGTATAAAGTAAGAGTGGTAAGGACGAGAAATAATAAGATATGACAACTTTAAAAAGAACATCGTGGAAGGAAAACCTTATAAATAAAACCATAAACCTCATAACCTCAACCTCATATCTAATTCTAAACTACAAACTGCCCATAAATGAAATGAAATGCATTAATAAGTAATTTAATTTCGTAGGGTAGTAGCCTACAGTAGGGCATCACCTGAAAGCGCGTTATTTTTTTAAGAAACTTTGTTGGGTTGCTCTTTTCCAATTTTGAAAAAAAAAGATAAGGTGAATTAGTCCTTTACATTGTCCATAGGTTTTTTTTTACCCGACTGTATGACTATGTTTGTATGTATAATTCTGTGACACGCTCTACAGCTTAAACGGCTTGATGGATTTTAGCTTGAGAGGTGTCGTTAGATTCGTTTTTACTGTGAAAGTGACAGAGGGTACGCAAAAAAAAATAAAAAATTTCAACACAGTCGGGTTTTTTTTTAAATAAAAAGCTTAGGTTATTTGAAGTCATTATAAGTCATACAAATAATATAAACAATTTAAAAAAATAAATTAATGGCGATACATTCGGCCGGTCACGAAAGGTTGGCTAATTTGCAAAAGTACGAGCGAAACCGTTTTTTTCATTAAAACAGCTGTTATTAACATATTATCACGTTTAATTAAAATATGCATCGTTGTTGTGGTGAGCGTCACATTTTTTTATAAAGAGAGGTTCCGTATACAGTTAAATAAGATGTTTGTTATTGAAAGAATAGGTATATTGATTGAAAATCATTATTTAACGCATAGAGTTAATATGTCAAAGAAAAAATTGACTTCATTTTCTGTTGTTCAATCCAATTTAATATTTTTATCAGGAGATGCCACATTTTTTTTCATATACAAATGAGTTTATGAAAGCGTGCCAAGGTTGGCGCAAGTTTTCCATAGTTTTCTTGGTAGATGACCTGTCAAACGATAAGAAATTCCATACAAAAAGGTAGCCATTTTGCGCCAGACCAGGCACGCAGATCCAGACGGTATGGCACCTCCTTATATATTCTATACTCAAAGTTTTTATCATACTTTGATTGCTTAAGTATTATAGTTTTTACCACATTTCCTAAGGGGAAGTCCCATTTATGCTGTATCCCGTAGGCACAAGAGTCTGCAGTTTACATTAAACACGCAAGCCCAATCGTTAGTTTAACTTTAGAATGCCGGCTCCAATCCAGCATCTGAATCTTTAATTTTCTAAAGAACATTGTATTATTCGTTCATCTTTTAAGTAAATTTTATTTATTTTTTTGATAATTTTTTGATTTAGTCTTTTGATAAAAAGTTAATCAGTAAAGGAGTTTTTCAAATGAACTGTTTTTTTTCTATAAAAAATAACAACAATTCTTTGAAGGACTCCTAAAATGTAAAATTGCAATAATAAGTGTTTACGTGCGCATCAGATAAGAGTAACAAGTAACTGTACATTTATCTGTTATTTGATATAAAAGACCGAGGCGGACACTGCCTTCTGATTTAGTATGTTTCTGGAATACTAATATTAATAACCTTTTTATTTTGAAAAACCCAACTAAAACGCATTACTTTTATTTTGATGTACCCAGGGTCACTCTCACTATAAATTACTGCTATCTACACACCAAAGCCGCCGGCATGCCGCCGGGCTAGGCCGGCGGCTTTACATCATACGAATGGCAGCTGTCAAAAAAGCCGGCGGATTTGGTGTGTAGATAGCAGTAATTTATAGTGAGAGTGACCCTGGGTACACCAAAATAAAAAAAAAATGCGGTTTTAGTTGGGTTTTTTTAAATAAAAAGGTTATTAATATTAGTATTCCAGAAACATAATAGAAACATAAACTAACATGGTGTGTAGATATCACACGAATCTAACGATACCTCTCAAGCTAAAGTCCATCAAGCCGTTTAGGGGCCGTAGGGCGTGCCAAAGAATTATACATACAAACATACTCTCGAAAAACACAACCCTCCTTCTGGCGCAGTCGGGTAAAATACATATACATACATGTCCCACTGCTGGGTAAAGGTACCTCCTTGCTCTTTAGTTCTATCGTGTTATGTCAATAAACTAAAGGATAATAACGAACTAAAGATAGAACAATGGCGTAAGAAGACGTGACCGTCTGCTTACGCCATTGCAGCGGTGGCGCTATGTGGTCTCCTACGTTTTTATCTACCCATAAACTTAAACATTAAACATTCTTTACCAACATTTCATTTAAATCTTTTAAAGTAACAACCATCCATTCATCTATCCATCGGTACAAAAAAAGGCCGTGATATTGTAAATATCGAATTACAATATCACGGCCTAATCATTCTCTGTATGAGAGTAGTACATCTAGAGTTTCTTGCTGGCTTCTTCTCTGGGAAATCTGCCTTGCGAAGTCAGCGTAGCTGCCCTCCTTTAATCTTTTTTTGGTTCTTTAAATTAATTATTATTATTTTTTTATAATTTTTACTTTGTGACGAATTCAAGTGTAAATTTAATGTTACCTACGAATAAATTATCTTTGAATTTGACTTTAATTTTTAGGCTTGTGCCCCTCGGTGGGGACATATATGGGCTGATAGCGATAACGAAATAGGAAGCAGAGTAGCGAAGCTTAAGCTAAATAGTATTAAAAGATTATCTAGAAACTAAGAAAGCCAATGCCCTTCATAGACTTTCAACAACATTTCTACAAATACTAGAAAAACGTCTTAAAAACCACTCCCACATAACTAATCTTAACAAAAGGTATTAAAGTTGATATTAAATGGAGTTTTTCATAGAAAAAGAAGGGTGGTTTTTTCTATTGACTAATTAACGTAAGATTTTAATAGCTGATGGGTATACACTTATTTGTTAGAAAACCATCGACCGTGGATGTTTGGATGCGAGACGAAAACAGGTGTCCGGAACCTTTGGGAAAAAAAATAAAAGAAAAAATGAGTTAATATTTTTTAATTTTATTTTTTTGTTTTAATTTTATTAGGATTTTTGTAAGTTTTAGAGGCTGCCCGTGACTTCGTACGCGTTCATCGTCATACTTTGGAAAAACACACATATTAGTAAATAATATATAGTGTTTATTCTGATATTCGAACTACAATGTTGTAAAGTTTCATTAAAATCTGTTTAGTGGTTTTTGCGTGAAAGAGTAACAATATGCATTTTAATTATGTTCCAAAATTGTTTCGAGATGTTTTGGACATTTTGGAGTAGCTTTAGAACAAAGATCAAAAAAGAACAAAGACCTATAAAACTTTAAGTTAAACTAAATGGATAGTAAAAACAAAGAGAAAGTTCTAAATTATAAACAGATTAATATCAATCCATAATGGTATCTACACACCAAAGCCGCCGGCTTTTTTGACAGCTGCCATTCGTATGACGTAAAGCCGCCGTGTATAGATAGCATAACAAAGTAACAAGCTATCAAAAAAGTAAAGGAAAAGCCAAATGAAATTGTACGAACCTATAATTAGTAATAGAAACGAACAGTGCTTGTAGCAATCAAACATTGTAACTTTTCACTAACAATATAATGCAACAAATTAAAGAAGTCTTAAAAAAAACGTTCTTCGTTTAACACCAAACGCTTCCGACATGTAACTTCACAAATTAATAAATTATCTACTTACTTAAAAAGTAAAATGTTAGAGTTATCAAAATACAGAATGAATCTATAAATATTAAATATAAATTGAAGTAGCGCGCAGTCTGTTTGGTTGTTGAAATTGAAACTAGAAGTATTTTGGTGTCTATTTATATAACCTACATATATACTTATCCATCACGATTTTTTTCCATTGGTGTAGGCAAAGACCACTTCCGTCCACTTGCTACAGTATTAACTATTTAGATTTAGAAAAGAGTATTTAACTTAGTCAAACACCAGTCATATCTCGATTCGCGTTAGAAATGTGTTTAAGTAGTTTGCAGTACTTGCTTATATCCAAATTGAATTAAAACTATTTAGTAGAATCTCAAAACTCTCTCTGATATTAGTTTTTTTGATTAGTATTTCTATTCATATTAAGCATCAGTGCTAATGGTAGGTACCTACTTATAAACTTTAATTTAGCAGACAAAGTCGCGACCAAAGCTAGTACCTATTAAATATAACTACAACGTGACACTTATACCATTAACACGTACAAAGTATCCAGCAAGTTATTAAACGACCACGTCAACGAAATAAAAACTAAACGGATTGACACCGCCATTAACTAAACGCTAAACGTTACCAATTAAAACTACGCGTCGAAACGCAACGACAAAAAATGTAAACACATCAACAATTCACAATAATCAGAAAAAGTCAACTTTAAAAACGCGCCTAAAACAAAAACTGGATTCGCGAAATGAAAAAGTGTTTAAAAAACTAATGTGCAGCACCCCTGATATGTGAAAAAGCGGCGAAGAGGTATGAAAATTACATAGAGTCAATGTGAAAAAGATGATGAAAAAATTGCAGTTAACTTATTCTTAGTGATAAGCGATACACGCGATCGTTGGTGGAGTGTTTGGTTTGTGTGGAGATGGCTTCTGTGGAAGAATGATTCTTGCAGTTATTTGATTGTAAAATTAACTTAGTACACATTTATCGTCATAACTTGAAAAAAATACACAATATTTCAAAATAATATAGCCTATGTGTTTTTCTGAAGTTTAAGCTACAATACTGTAGAGTGTGAAGAGTAACAATAATCCTCAAATAGGCAACATTAGGTACAAGCTAGAAACACTTGTTTCTTCTTACTGTGATGCAGAATTTGTAATGCATTGTGTACGTGGAATATAATTATTTATTATTAATATTTTTTTTATTACTAATTATTTATTATTTCTTTCTTTCTAGCTTTAAGACCTCCCCGCAGGCCACAGCTTTTTCTGTCTGCCGATAGTTCAGTTGGGCTGTTAATAAGCGCGTAGATATAAAGAAGTTCGTGGTACGAACTTACAACTTAGTTTCGACCCCATCGAATTGCGAATCACGGAAGTTTATTAAATTATTTTTGAATTTTAAATTGAATTTTTGATCGCACTTATGGCTATTAGGAATTGTGACGATTTTTGCACTAGCAAGCCCAGCCCGACTAAATTATCGGCTGATTGAAAAAAATATGATCTGCGGGGGCTTTAAGAAGCCTCTTCCACATTGTCAAGCAATCTGCCACAACGCGCCGCACGCTCGTCCGCACAATGTTCGTAGCGGAGTTTTTTAAATACCGCGATTTATTTTAATATTATATTAATTAACACGGTCTGATGATGAAGACGTCTCTAAATGATCACTCATGAGTTTGTAGGTGTAGTTACTTTATGTAGTCAGTACTTAACTAACTACTTAGATGGTTAAGTGTATAAAATCTTAGTCCAAATTCTGCTGTATTTTTTAAAGTTAGTAAGTACTAGAAGTACTTAGGTACTTTAAGTACCCGCACTTGGCCAGCGTGGTGGATTACGGCCTAATCACTCTCTGTATGAAAGTAGGCTCATGCCCCTCGGTGGGGACATAAATGGGCTGATAACGAACGAACGAACGAAGTACTAGAGTCTTCCCGCGACTTCAAACGCATTTTGTTTTCTTAAAATAATATGCTTAGCTTTATGAGTTATTCTGATATGCCAAGGTGTGCAATCTGGGCCCGTATTCTCTTAATTACCAAATGAAAAATGGTGTCTCTCTAGAATGTGAATTGTATGAAATGACACATTTTGGTATTCTCTTAACAGATAAGTTGACAGTGGACAGCGATCGGCCGTACATTTTATTACTTTACGCTTTATTTGGTATTCTACTCCGCAATGTCACATGAGTGGCAGTTCCAAACGGTATTCTCTTCGCTATTTGACAGTTGTTCTCTAATGGCATTTCGTTCGGTCGTCCGTCGTTCAGTCGTTCGGTCACCCAAACACTATTTCGGTGTTTTTTCGAAAATTAACGTGCAATTTATGCAAAAAATGCATGTAAATCTTATAGAAATAAATATTCTGTATTTTAAAGTATGTCTAAGCTTATTCTAGGTCGAAATAAATCTATCAATCGGTTGATCAATTTCTTCGAACAATAATTTTATTAAATATTGGCAACATCGACAACTAAATCATTCGCAAAGACAAATGAATGACAAAGCCCTCTAGAGACTACTAATCGACTATTTCGTGGCACATAAGAGAATACCAAATTTGTGACCTATTGCTGTAGAATATTTATCTGTTGGCTATAGTATGGTCGCTTAACTTAATTTAAGAGAATTGGTACCCTGTTCAGTAGTTTTTGCGTGAAAGAGTAACAAACATCAATCCATCGGCACAAACATTGACATATTTTATAATAAGTAATATTACCTAATAATAACGACATCCCGACAAACCTAGGTGAAGATGGCGAGACGAGCTCGTCTCACTCAGCGAGGAATGGCAACTCCTAGTGCGTTGTAAAACTGGATGGAGAGCAAGGAGGGAAGTAGGTACGTCCCACTACTGGGCAAAGGCTTCTTTCCTAAATGCCACAAACGACCTCTTTCGGAAATCAAATGTACTAGCAACTTCGTATTTGCTCATTCCTTGTTTACCCCTACGTATTGAAAATGGTTCCGAGTAACCTACCCCTTTTCCAATTTTCAAGCGACATCTATTGGCGAAATAAAAAAAATTGTAAAAGCGCCATCTATCAAATAATTTCGGTACTACTACAACTGTTAGTAGCCTCGTTCCTAACCATGTGGTAAATTTACACAGTTCCGTATATGTTTTATAGATGGCGCTTATTGAAGTTTTGTTGTTTTTACATAGATGGCGGATTTTAAAATTTTAATATTAGTTTGATTGTAAAAATAAGCTAGTTAAGATAAATGAAAAATAAGATAAGTAAACAAAAAGGGGTACATGACGGCAGAAAATTCGTAGGCTCCGGACCACATTACTTTTGTTGTTCCGCGTCCAAGTCTTAGTTAACCTAATTAGACGTTGGGTTTACAACAATTGAGTATGAAAAACATTTCAAATCACGTCCTACTCTGAAGAAGTAGGCTTTTTGACTGGTTAAATAATCCAAGTTTTTGACACTCCAATAAGTTCCAATCAGAAAATTTATGAATCTAAGAGGGTGTCAAAGTTT
The DNA here is from genome assembly GCA_947563765.1 of Anarsia innoxiella. Classification (NCBI taxonomy): domain Eukaryota; kingdom Metazoa; phylum Arthropoda; class Insecta; order Lepidoptera; family Gelechiidae; genus Anarsia; species Anarsia innoxiella. The sequence goes on from OX387415.1 coordinate 1,731,478, forward strand.
CAGTGCTTTAGTGATTTTCGCTACTCGTCCATAGAGGGCGCTGGTAGAAAATTCTAATAAGAACAAAGTCCTCAAAGACTCATTCATGATTTAAAACATAATATCGCACCTTGATTTTTAGAACGTCACTATACGAAATTTTGTGTTTTTGAGTTAATATTGCCATCTAGGTCGCGGAAAGGTAATCTTTGATATGCAAAGACACTGGTAACCGTAGTTAATTTAGAAATGGCTAGGTGGCGTGGTGACGGTTTGCATTTATTGGATAATCAGACTCGGGCGACATGTAACAATGTCACTTTTTGAAAAGTGACCGGGATGCCGAGTGTTAACGTACTAAATCTTTGAAGAAGAACGTCATTTTTTGGATAATGACGTCTTGAAGTTATTGTTTTGGGTGAGTTTGTGTGTAATTTTAAAGTTATATAGTCCTTATAAAGAAAATGTTGTTATTGTTTTTTACTTTTTGGTTAAATATACCAATATTGTTAAAAGTAAAAGTGTCACTTTGGTTATAGTGACGTTATGCATTCAAAGTTCATGACTGTTTTGGTGGGTACAGTGACACTTAAAATATAATGACGTTATAGTCTTAAATATCCAGTTACATACTCAGCAATAACGTTTAAATAATTGTGTCATTTTACTTATAGTGACGAAATTGGTTAATCCTATTTAATAACAATTAACATTTTCTTCGGTGTAAAACGACACTATACTTAATAGTTACACTCTTTGTTTAAATGTTAAAATGACATAATTTAATTAATGCCCTTTTTTAATAGCCTAACTTTTTCTTCTATTGGTGCCCAAGTTGAGGTCGGCTATCATCATGGTTTCTAGTGATCGCAATGTTGCATCCCGGAATAATTTTGTTGTGGTAGTATTAAACCATTCTGCAAGATTTTGCTGCCTGAGGGTCCTTCGACGGTCTGGTCTCCGTTTTCCTTGTATTTTCCCCTGTAGGATCAACTTCAGGAGATCGTATTTGTTTCCTTAAATTGTATGACCCAAATAAAGCATTTTCCGGGTTTTATGGTCTATATTACCTCAATCTTTCCATGCATTCTTTACAATAACGTGTCATTTTTGACTCTATACATCCAGGATATTCTCAGCATTTTCCTAGATCCACATTACAAAGGCTTCTAACCGTTTACACACAGCCTGGGTTAGTGTCCAAGCTTCTATTTCGTAAAAGAGAACCAGAGCTGTTAAAACAAGACCCAATTTAACAGCCTTTGGAGATCTTTAATAGAGCTGGCTAGAAAAATGGTGTCAATCATCAGTATATGTGATGTTTTTTGAGGGTCTCGGTTACAAAGATCCCTTCGGTTGCATTGTCAAGGACTTCCGAAAAAAAATCGTCAGCGTAAGTAAACGTTAAAAAGTAACGTCATTTGCATCCTTACCGCACTCCTCTCAATATCTAGGTATCATCGATAAGCTCGTGCTCTAACTAAACGAGCATTCGCTGTCTGCTGCTAGTAGAGGTTTTTTTAATTAAAGTTACATCTTTTGTATTAAGACCCATCTTTTCCAAGATATATATTTTCATTTATTGTTTATGTGAAACAAACAGTTACTTACATAGCAATTACAGACAACTTAAATATTTCACTCATGAACCTACAGTTTCCACTAATAGTTATCATTATATAAATAGTTGCAAACTGCTTATGATATGGATAAGTTTGTCATGTTTCACTCGATTGAATGCCTTTTCGTTATCAATGAAACAGACGTTTGCGGTTTGAGTTTGATACATCCCAGCAACACTGCATTAGCACCTGATACCCGAATAGTTATTTATGTTCTTCACATTTCCGGTATATCCTTTCGTACAGCACCTTGAGAAATATTTTCAAAATACGACAGAAGATAGTATGAAATCCATTGAAACGTTTTGCGGAACTGATATTCGACAGAGTGATAAAAGTGGAGTGTAGCCAATCCAACATACCTACAATTAAAGGAGTCATGCTTGGCTTGTAGTATTCTATTTCTCTGCATTTTTATTTACCTAACCAGTTTTTCTTTGCGTGCATATATTTTTGTCCGATCTCTTTGTGCAACTTTTTCTTTTTCAAGGCATGTTTGACTATTTGTTTAGACATAAGATCTAGTATCGCTACAGTGATCCATTCCTTCAAAACCGCATTTGCCGGCTTGAGTGTTTGAAAGATGTGATTGGCAATACTTCTTTTATTAGTCGTTGCTAATGAAACTCATAAAAATTATTATGCAGATCACCAACAAGAAGTTTCCTTCAAACGTCTTTGTTCTTGAGTAAAGATACCTACATCAGATCTCTGTTATTAAATAATTCGAAATTTAGAAAGGTTACAATGACATAAATGTGTAATAACAATCTCTCTACCCTATTTCGCAATGTAATTATCATATTTAATGAAATTACTTTAAATTTAATAAAATATACTTAAACGTAGTGACCAAATAGTGACAGTATAATCTTACATTTTTTTAATTTTCACTGCAAAATTAAGTGTAATAATGACACTAAACGATTTTTTTTTCAAAATAATTAATTTTTACTTGCAATAAGTTGAAAACAGTAATATTTATTTAAAACTATACTAATTTTCTAAGATATTAGCTGAAAACCGCATCAAAAAATAATGATTTAGTGAGAAATTGCAGTCATCGCAATTTTCAAAACTTTGATCGTCGATTACTCAAAATCGCGTTTTTCGGATAGTGACGTTCTAAAAATCAAGGTGCGATATTTTAAAATGAAAGTCGTCCAATAAGTAAATAAATCATCAAATTTTCCTCAAAACTTCGTCATTTATGTTCCTAGTATATTAATTTCTACTTGCTTTTTTATATTTTGTTTAGGCCCAGAACACACGATGAAACGCAACTGCAACGCAACTGAAACTGCTAGTTACTTTTGAGTTGCATCGAAGTTTCTGCTATAGACTTCTTTAGAAAACCACACACGACGGAACTACTTTGAAACGTTTGCGTTTCACCGTGTGTTCTGGGTCTTAATGATTTTATTGAATAATTGAATAAAATTCCAATGAGGACATTTAAAAGAAAAACACTCATATGAATCATCCTTTTTATTTTTTAAAATAATTATAGCTAACCGTTTCGGCAAATAGTACTTTACTATCCCAATTTAATGACACAAGAAGCATTTTGCGTTGTTATTCTCAAATTAAAACTTACATATTGTGGGTTAATTAAATTTTTTGTTCATTTAAAATTAATGATTACTTAAACATAAATCAACTATTAAACTTAACATTAAATACATAGCAATTCGCAAGATTGACTACACGCAGTACAAAAAATAACCATTTTATAAAAAATATAATATTTCAATAAACACATTCCTGTCTAACGCTAAAATAATTAATTAAAACATGGCATCGTTTTATAATTATAATAATTAAACTTATATAACTTATAATAATTAATTTTTACAATGAAAATTAAAATGAACAAGTATTGATTTGTCGTGAAATTCCTTAATCCGAGATGTAAGAGTTTGTCTAAACACCAAATAGGTATGTTACGGTGAAAGTCTGAAAAACGGGAAATTCTAAAATGACCAGTTTCATTTAACAACTCATGTCAAAATGTCAATAAAAAAATACGATCGAATATGATATCTCGTAGAAGCATGATATTTGGTCGTAATTTTTTTTCATTCCAAAGCAAAAGTAAAACTAGTAGTAATTTTATTGAAAATTTTAAAATTCACCGCCGTTCAGACTTTCACAATAATAGGTACATTAATAATATCGTCACATCACAACTTCTAAATGTATATACATCGCTTTATTTTTAAATACATGCCAAACACGAATTTTGACTTCTACCTAACCTTTAATTTTACTTCTAAACGACTAAACAATTTTACAATTTTATACGCCGAAATTTTTAATTTTAATTTTGACATTATTTTTATATAATAAGCGTTTCCAATACATTGCTGTTCAATTACAGTTTCCATATTAAATGTACCTAGAAATTTTGTATTTTGTATATTTTTTAAAATTAACCACGACACTATCACAAGGAAATACGTAAATAAGACTAGAAATACACCAATTACAAAAGTTTTGATCCAGAATTTAAATGAAAATTTTGATTTTTTTATTTTCTAAAGATTTTTTTTGTGGTTGTTTTTTTTTTTAATTTTGTAACAACGTAAATGCCGTATGTGACATTATAAAGGCTAGAATTACAAGAGAAAAATGCACTGTCAGTTTTTTGATTCTAAATAAATTTTTTGGAAAAATTTTGCGTCGCCATTTTTTAAATTATTTTTACCTCATTTTTAAATTTTATTGTCACCTCGCCTCTGAGACTACCTCTGAGAAAAAAGGAAGATTTTTGTAGAATTCTTTTTGTTTTTAATAAATTTATTTTTTATTTTATCAACGGATACGACGCATGTTCGGGACGTGGACAAATCCCTTAAACACCAATTACTTCCATTAACTATGACATTTAAGTACGTTTAAGTACGCAGTATTTTTTTTGTATTTTTTATTTCGTTGTTCCTACTTCGATCTCAACAGAAAATAAGCACTTCGAAATTCAAATTGTTACCGTTACTTATTTTCTGTTAAAGATTTTAAACTCATTTATAAAAATAGAAATCATTTATTTTTATTTTTATAAATGAATTTTACGGAATTACATTACATTAATTATGCTAACTTATTTTAAGATTACATGTAACACTATGTATGTGAGTTATGAATTCAAAACCTGGCTATCCTGACTACCTTATAATTACGAATAAATGTGTATATTTGGCTAAATATTTCATGAAACAAGCTCAAAAGTACAGTCAACGTAAACAAACAAGCATCAAAATTAGAACTTCAACAGTCAATGAGGATGCTTAATTAAACCAACAGCAATTAATTGATAAAAACTTAACAATCACATCGTGAACTGTTTAGTAAAAAAAACTTAGGGCAAGTTTCACTATTTACAAATAAAAAACTGACAGATAAACCTGCGACTATTTCATAAAACATGACGTTTTAGAAAGTGACAGTTAAAAAATAACTGTCAGTTAAATTTTATCTGTAAGTTGTGAAACGATCCCTCGACCAAACAGTTCACAACATTATTAACGTTATAAATAAAAAATGTAATGTAATCGCTTGATGTTTAAAGCGCCATTTTTAATTTAAATCAGCGCATTGTCACACTGTTCTAATTTCAAAAAATATAACGTCTCCTTCAAAAATGCGAACAGTGATTGTCTTTTGTTTCAATAACAAACTTGTTTAAAAAATCAACAAAATAATCGTAACGCTTATTACAAGAGCGAAGAAAATAATAACGTTTGTGGCATCGTATCCGTTTTAAAATAAAAAATCCACCTGACAGTGCATAGCGTAGTGGGTAGCTATATCCACGAAATATTGACATCAACACAATCCTGTACTATTGATACTAAACAACCATGATTTAAGAACACTGTAAAACATACAGCTACTTAAAAAATGGCCGACACGACATTGTCGATTTACTGTTAATTAGGCTCCATAAATTACTGTTAAATGTACACAGCTTAACTACAGAATTTTTTCCATTATAAAATAAATGTAGAAAAACATTTTTCTTTCATTTTCTCGTTAAAAAATTGTATCCGTTTTTACGCAAAACGTAAAAATAACCTCTGACGACTTTCAGACACGATTATATCTATTCCATTCGATGATCACAGAAAATACGTTTTTTCATTCACCAACATTTTTGCTTGACAATTCAATTTTTTATTACCTATCCCCATTGTTTAATATTCAAAGAACAATGCAATATAATTAGTTTTTTTTTGTTTACCTCGAAAATACATTGGTTTCTATGTCTAATATTTTACAAGTTAAAAGTCAAGCAAAAATGTTAGGAGGAGAGCACATGAACACTTTCTTGGAAACGTAACTTTCGATCTAAAAATCTAATGTAGGATTCATGATCCGTGCTTTTTTGTTTTGTACAACACGACACCTCGAGCTCAGTTCCTTAACACGATGATTTTTAATTATAACTTTAAAAATACCAAACGTCCATAAATTTTCCTTCTACTAAGACCTAAATTTAAAACAATACCATTTATACAATATTCATAGGAACTTCTTTGTTGTTATATTAAATTTATTTATATATTAAATTTATGAGGACTTTTTTTACATAAATAGCGATCCCTTCACTTTTTGAGTTTTGCGTAAGTATCGAATTTTTCATAGTTTCAGTCAAAATGGTATATTTTTTTTACAATTCACGTTTCCTCGAAAACTTAACCATTATCGGGTAACCTTCGCGTCTCGATGTTACTGGCCGTTTCACACCAAAATATTTATAAAAATACGCCGAAAAGTTTTGTATTTAAACATAAGAATACACACACAAAACGTAATCGAATGAAAAATTGTCATTCACAACCGAAAAGTCGACAAAAGAAACATTTTACGACATTTTGGGCTATTGCATTGTGATTTTTGTGTCTATTTACATTGGTATACATTTCAGTAACTTTACACAGCAAGACGGAGTCTTTAATCGTGTAAAATTAACTGATTCTGAAATACCAATATGAATTGAAGACTGAAACAATTACGTACATTAAAATTCAGCTTACTATACCTTACCTACGACGATTACACGTATACTTGATTCATATAAACAAATTATATTGGGAATTTAATTTATTTATATAAATCGCGACTTAATATAATACATGATGATAATATTAAATGAATTAATATTCGGCAACACTCGACATTTCTTATCCAATCGGGTTACAGTGTGATCAAATAAATTGGCCACACTGCAACCCGGGTTCTATAAAACTATGGTAATGGCAACTGCGCATACAAGATGCTTAAATATGTATTGAAGGCGTAACCTTCTTGGTGTAACCATATAAAATGATTAACTGGGCTATTGTGATTGTATTTATTGATTTAAGAATTATATGAAAATTAAAATAAATGGAAATGCTTGGGCTTTTACGTTTAACATCCCTGTTGGTAAGAATGCCTCGTGTTTGTATAATCAAGGTTTATTTTGGAGTTAGAAGAGAGATTAAATTCCGACTGTATAGTAACTGAAGGATGGACGAAATTTAGAACTGTTTAGAAAAGTCGAAATGGTAACGCAACTGTTACCATTTAGAAACGCAACTGTTACCATTTATTAGCAGTTACGATTCCAGTTACGATTCAGTGGGAATTAAGCCATTCTGTCTACACCCTTAGTCGCAATAAGATGTTAAGTCGACTTCATTCCAAATTGTATTAGTCGGTGTATAGTTGGTAGTATTACATCTATTGTTTTCAGTGAAAAATCGCTATTTTCCTTACTCAATGTACACATTTATCATTTAAAAATCATTTTCATTTATTTACACAAAAAAAAGATAAGTAATGGCAGTCTTCTGAAAAATAATCAATATTTTTTTTATATACAACTATACAAATGATTTGTAAATAATTATATTTTTTGTTAAAAATAATTATCGCATAATAAAATAAATCGTTATTTAAATGTTATATAAACAAAAGCTTCAACATTACGTAACGTGCCTACTGTATTTACATAATTATTTAATATCTAATATGGCATTTATGATAAAAATAAAAATCTACGCCAAGAGAAGTTTATAAATGTTTTAGTTTAAAATGAAAAAAATAAAATTAATTTAAACCAATTTGTTTTAATTAAATAGAACATTATTTGTGCGTTCGAAAACGTGACTAGTATAAGGCGTGTTATTGCGTGAAAGGTAAAGAATAAAGATTTCAAATAATAACTTACAAAATAACATAACCTATGGAAACTTAATAATGCAACATGATATTGCAAAAGTTGCTCTAAATGCTAAAAACCGTGCTTAAAACAGTTTGGCACATCCAAAAGTTTGTACTAAGCTAAGAAATACAATGCTCTGTGGTAAAGCTAATAAAAAATAAATATAATAATTCGATAATTATAATAAAACAACACACTCGATTATAAACCAAACAAATAGTTATTGAAGATTGCACTGAGTTTATTATTTGTCGTATTATCTACATCTAATTACTTGCTCGGGCGAGTTTTTGTTCCATTTTTGTTCATTCAACTATTTTAGGTACTCTTTTCGTATTATGTACATGAATAGTTTCATCTAACTTTACTATTAATGTACAACAGTTATCTATCTAATTACTTTAATCATCGTTCGGCTGAATAAAATAAAATCAGTTTCCTTCAACAAAACATTTTAGATCTACAAAAACGATGATGTCAACTCAATTACTGATCAGAGGCGATTTCGCGTTCACCTAAGATTAATTAATTTAGCCTCAAAATTTTTATAAAATGTTAATTGTTTCTGCTAAAACTATTTTTGTCCAGCTGAAATCGCATCGGATTAGTAATAGGTGAATTTTCATGGCTGGGGGTTCTGTTGCAGGTGGACAGCTTGTTGTGCGGCTTGCTGAGCAGCTTGCTGGGCAGCTTGGGCAGCTTGGGCAGCTTGAGCGGCTTGAGCAGCTTGTGCGGCTTGTTGCTGCATATGTTGCTGCTGAGCGGCTTGTTGAGCTGCCTGCTGTGCCGCTTGCGCAGCTTGAGCGGCTTGCTGAGCTACATGTTGAGCAGCTTGCTGAGCTGCCTGCTGGGCCGCTTGCTGTGCAGCAGCAGCCTGCTGAGCAGCAACAGCTTGTTGGGCTGCCTGCTGTGCTGCCTGCTGAGCAGGCGACGGCAAATTAAACCCTAACATTCTGGGATCATGTAACCTCAACGCTTGTTCTAGTCTTTGCTCTTGAGCGATTCTGAAAGCTTCGACTAGTTCAGGAGATAGCTGTCCACTGGCATCGTTTGGTGGCTGTGGTGGGAATCCACCGTTATGTCTAAGAGGACTGGCTGCGTCGTTGCCGTGTGCTGCAGCGGCTTGAGATACAGCCAGTCGCAACGCTTCAGCCTGACTTCGGAGTAGCGCTTCCGCTTGTTGGATGCGTAAAGCGGCTTCGTTTGGAGCTGGAGGTGTTTCAGCGGGTGGCTGAGCCGGTGGGGGTTCTCGAGCTAACTGCTGACGCATAGCTGAGACGAGATTTGCTGCGGCCACTTGAACTGGATTGGCGCCTTCACCAGGTTGGGCCATCATGTTGGCAGCTGCTGCGGCTATGGCTGCTACTCTCTCATCAGGGTACGCTTGATGACCATTGTTGGCAGAGCGGAGGAGATCTGTGAGCTTATTTACAGCTGCACCTGCTTCGGAGCCAGCTGAGGAAGACAATCGTCCGTTGGATGAGGAGTCGGAGTGTGCTGGGGAGGGTGGGGCCAGGTTGAGGAGTCCTGATCCTCCAGCGGTAGCTGACACTGCAGCAAGGATGTCTCTTTCTCGTCTTTCTGCTGCTGCTCGTGATAGGACGTACTGGGCTGCGAACTGATGCTTGGGCTCCATTCTCATATGCTCCATGTGCGAGAGTAAGCCTGTAACATTGAAGATTATGATATAATAGGAGCTTTAAGCTATATACCTTTTGTGGTCCAATATTTTGAATAAGAAATGCGTGACAGAAAAAAATATATATTTGAAATCATAGAGATTTATAGAAAGTATTAGAGTAATTTAAATTCAAAAAGGTTCTTGTATAAACAGGTAGAGATTTGACAACTTACCACTTTCATGAGTAAAGACAGCCTGGCAAACAGAACACGGCCACATCCGAAGGCTGCTGGTAAGCTGGGTCTCAGGGTGGCAGGCCAGGTGCTTCCTCAGCGATCCCTCGTTAACGTAATGCTTTCCGCAAACAGGACACGGGTGGTTCGCCGTCCGCCGCTTGGCTACATAAGGATCAGTTGGTTTAGCTTGCGCCGGGTATGGTGACGTAGCAGGAGGGCCTGCCATCCACCAGGAATAGGATAGGTTAGTGGGTTAGGAGGAGAAAGAAAAAAATACAAAGGTTAGTCTAATTCGTAATGTTAGTTTCGTGGCGACGACTTTTGTTGGTAGTCGGTATATGTTTGGAAAATATTGGGAGATTTTTGATGGAAAGATATTCTAAAATTTGGGGTTCGTAGAATCGCTGCCAACAATAGCCGTCCCTTAAAACTAAGTGAAAGAACAATAGGTAAAACTCAAAAAGACAAATCAAATCTAGTACCTAAATCAAACCATCAGACTAAAACCAAACAATTATAGGTAAAACCAAAACACGAACCAATTAGCGGAATAGTGTCGGCAACAAAACGAAGTTGACGACAGAAAACGAGGAAAATGTAGCTATTAGATACATAAACATAACATGTTATGATAATAGATTCTGAACGCCATCCGAAGAATCTATACGCGCAAGAAATGTTTGCAAAACAATCTACCCTTCCAATAATTGTGGAACAATAACATTCCCCCTTCGAATAACGTTCATAACCTTATTTATTAACTCTAAAGATTTATGGAGACGATACGTTTTTGTTTCACCGTTGATTTTAAGAAACCAACACCCCTCATGGCTTTGTGCCAACTGGAAGCTTTTAAAACGCAAAATGTTGCATTGCTGAATGTATGCTATTGCAGTGGCTATTATTTTAAGAAATATCGACTTTTAATGTAGAAACTTCCAGTGACGAGTCTTATTTACTAGGTAATCTCGTTTGTTCGTGCTGTAATGATGATTTTATTTCATTAATAGACTTAAAGTCTTCAAAAAAAGAAAACAGACTCCGAACAAAAGAGACAAGACTTAAAATCTAAACTTAAAACTAGGACCAGTGAAAAAACAGCGCCTAAAGAAAAAGAAATAGTAAACGGCATTACGATTTCTTGTTCGAAAACCGAAATGTTGAAATAACCGACGGAGCGGGAAACTTACTCGCAACACCGGACGCATTTGGGTCCTTATGCGTGTTCTTCATGTGTTCTACAAGTGCTTCGCCACCAAATACGACTTTGTGGCAAATTGGACATGGTGTGGCGGTGGCGCCCCCTATCATTAGGGCGGCGTGTTGCTGCAAAACACCAAGGTGCAGCTGAAGCTCCTGTTCCACCGGCAGTGGCGTGGGCATAGCATTTCAAAGATTAGCATCACAAAATACAAGAAAAACTTAAAATTAACAACCAGAGGGAATTTAGAAATTATAATAAAGCCAAAGTGAATTTCGATAACGGCCAAATTGGAATTTCGAACTTATTATAAAAGTCCAAAAGGTAATTTTGTTTGATACAACAGAACGAAATTAAAATTCTTTATATTTGTTATGCCAAGGGAATTGTAAATTTATACAGTTTTCATTTACTTAAAATAATTGAAAGATTCGAATACATTCCAGTCACAAAATATTTAAGTACCTACTATTGATTTAGTTATAAAATGTCAAATGTCTTTGAGTAGAAGTTGAAGACAAATTTTATCTCTTTAATTTAACGACGTAGTTATAAAACTATTATGAAGATTCTCTTGAAAAATATGAGTATTTATGATGATTGATTAGGTATATAAACTCTTTGATTAAATTTAATTAGTATCTAGGTACTAACAAATCAATTTCAATATAAACTACTGAATTCTTATTATTTTATCTAAGACTTTACAAATAATGGTTTTTGGTACAATGTTACATAAAGGTACTTATTAAAAAAGTCTGACATTTTTTCCTTCTAAACTTTTCTCTTTTCTCTTTAATTCCCCAATTTATTTCAGAAACATTTACAACTATATTGGCATATTTCCATTCTTTTTTTTATCCATTTTTTACCCACCCAAAGTATCATTCTATTTTGCAAAAACCATCCACCCTTTTTCCCCCATTTTCATAAACAACTCATCTTATCTTATCTTATCTAGCCATCGCTGTCCCACTGCTGGGCAAAGGCCTCTCTCCTCTTCTTCCATGATTCCCTATCCTGGGCCGCCTCTGCTCAGACATCCAAGAAGGCGTCCAGCTCATCTCGCCACCTTTTTCGTGGTCTATATATCCATAAACAAGTATCATTCTTTTTTGCAAAAACCAACTCCAAATACCCCTTTACTTCAAATGAACGAGTAGTTAGTAGTTACCCATCTCCCCAAAGTTTTACCCGTTTTTTCCCCAAAAATACCCCATAAATTGACTCAGATACTAACCTTGGCTGTGTGAGTCCTCAAGCTACTCTCAGTGGCGAATCCCTTCCCACAGATATTGCAATGAAAAGGCCTATTCTTGGCCCTTTCCACCTGCGCATCGTGGTTTCTTAAATGCTGCTGTAGATTTGATAATTGTATGAATGCTCGTCCACAATCTGGTAGGTGGCATTTGTATGGTCTCTCTCCTGTAAAGAAAAAAATACAATTACATACATACATAGGTAAATACATACTGTGATAACAAGTTAAGTACCAACATGTAACTGTATAAGTCTGTTGATTTAAAAAAAAAGATATATTGGACATAACGTAGGGCCCTGTGCCGAAGGTTTCTTGCCGTTTTCTTCCTCTCGGCTACACTGGTAGTGAACCGGCAGTAGTTTTAGATCAAAAAAGTGTCATCAAAAAAGTGTAATGAATTTTGCCTATTTTTGAATAAAAACACTTTTCATTTTCATATGCCAACCAGCATTGTGCCAGCGTGGCCTAATCACTTTCATAAGAGAGTAGGCTCGTGTGTAGTGGGGACGTTAAAAGGACTGTTATGGATCGGTACATATTATATCTGTCACGCCACTTTCCTATCGGGGTAGACTTCAATACTCAATAATTTATTGCACTCCACAGGTTTTTTACAGATCTTCCCTTCACTTGCTAAGATCTAACGTCCCTACCACAGGGGCATGAGCTTACTCTCTTATGGTATCTACATACCAAAGCCGCCGGCTTTTTTGACAGCTGCCATTTGTATGGCGTACAGCCGCTGGCCTAGCCCGGCGGCATGCCGGCGGCTCTGGTGTGTAGACAGCATTACGAGAGTGATTAGGCCGTAATCGACCACGCTGGTCCAATGCGATTTTGGCGGATTTCACATACACTCTTTTTTCTCTAGTGTACGCAGGTTTCTTCACGATGTTTTCCTTCACCTACTCTATCTATATTTAGAATTAATTGACGCAGTTATTTCCTAGACACAGACTAAAGACAGTAGGGAAAGTAGCAATCGTAAAATGACTTCAATAAACTTATCTTGCCCACTATAATATAAATTGCTTATATTAATACTATTACCTCATTTAAAGGTGCTCATTGCTAGGTGCAAATGTCTTAATTAAAAACTAAGCTAAGCACCATAGATTATGTTTTACGTTTGTTTGGTATTATTTTGTATTGTCTATTTTATTGACTTGATTATTCTGTACCTATTGTATTGTATTATTCTGTATTTTATATCTGAAAAGTAGATCGTATAATATATTTGAATTTAGAACAAATTGAAATGTAATGCAATTTTTGTTAAGAATATTGTTTCGAATTAGGCTAGACTTTATCATTTTAGATGCTTTAATAAGTCTTGTATTTTTGTTAGCAGATAAGTTGATAGATTTGTTTTCGGATTTGTAGATTGTATGAATGATCTTTGTCGAGTATGGCAGTTGTGAATGGTAATATTATTAGTAGGATTCAAATTTTATACTTCGAACGTGTTCCATTGAAGTCTAAAGTTAGTCTGTCGATGATTTCCGAAGGTTGCCGAAGCTAACCAACGGTATCCTTCGATTACACAACCCGAACTGCCCCAAACCCGTTTTAGGGACCGAATAACCCAAATACGACCGAGATTTCGCGCCAAAACCCTAACCTAACCCAACGAAAGAAAGCGATGACCGTTTCCATTTTTAAAAATAAGAACATAATAAAACGAACGCATACTTTTAGCCTCAACTGCAAAGCAAATGGTCGGTCATTGACTGCACGCACACAAGCTTACTGCACAGATATAATAGTCTACAATATAGGTTGATATAGGGTATCTTTTCTGCATAGTCCTGGCTGTTTCGCTGTGTTAGTGATTTTGCATGTTTGAGAAGAATGCGTGTGTTACATTGCGCGTGCGTTCGTAAAGATATAGTGGAATTATTTCCTAGATAGATATACGTGGATAGATATGGATATATAGCTCGGCAATAGCTAATCGGGCACTAACGGTTCTATTGGCTTATTTATAGGTACTAAATTTTATAACTAAATTGACTTTATTAGGTAGGTTTGTAGATAAAAGTGGGGGGAGGTGAATTATTGCGTTTGGTCTTTTATAATACGCAGGGGCGCGGGTGTTTTATGGTACAAATTATTTGTAGTGATTTTATATTGTATTTGTGATTTATTAGTTTGTTATATAAATAGTTATATTATAACCAATAAATATAAACTATACTTTTCCTTACGTTATAGCCATTTGGGCCATAAGTAGTTGGATGTTCGGATGTTCGATATCAAAATATCAATCCAAAACAAAAGTCAATCGACTTTGATGTTTTTCATAATATCGAGGGTTAATTTTTTTTCAAATCGATTAGACGTTGTTTGTTATATAATTAGTGCCCGTTTCACAATCTACCAGATAAAATTTAACTGACAGATAAACCTATGTCTATTTCATAATATACAACGTTAAAAGGTCTATCTACACAGATCCGGGCCGTGCCCGGGACGTGTCCAGGCCGTGGCCCGTCAGGAGGGAAAACAATACGTCGTCATGACAACGTGTCCGGTTGGTTGTTTGTGTCGGATAGACCTCAGAGACAGGTATAAAATATCTGTCAAATCAATTGTATCTGCAGATGGAGAAACGAGGCCTTAGTCTAATTTCCCGTTAAAGTATTTATATTAGGAAATACGCTGTATATTAACTCAATTCGAAATATCTTTTTTCTAAACAATCATTGCAATAAAATTATCGCGTCCGTATTCCTTGATATTATAATTAGTTTATTATCGATCTAATCAAACCTCTGGATCATTGCTGTAGTATACTTTATAGTTAAATTATTGCGTTTGGTGTAAAGTAATGAAATAAAATGTTTATAGGTAATCCTTCATTTAATTATTTTGCAGCTATCCGCGACTTCTTATTTATTGTCATAGCTTTTATAATAAAGAAAATATTTTAAAACAATATAGCCTATGTGTAAATCTTATGTCTAAGCTATAATATTGAAAAGTTTTATTAAAATCTGTTCAGTGGTTTTTGCGTGAAAGAGTAACAAGGATCCTCACATCCATCCATTGGCACTTAAAAATAAGTGTAATAGTCATTCGTGATTTGTACAATCATTGACATTTATAATCTAATCTAATCTAGCCACTTGTCCCACTGCTGGCCTATGGCTTCTCTCTTCATCCGCCATGACTTCTGTCTCAACCCAATGGCTACATTTGTATTATTAAGGTATCTACACACCAAAGCCGTCGGCTTTTGTGACAGATGCCATTCGTATTACGTAAAGCCGCCAGCCTAGCCCGGCAGCATGCCGGCGGCTTTGGTGTGTAGATAGCATTAGAGTTAAAACAATTAGGTATTTGCAAAATCTATATTTTATTCAATTGAAACAAACTAAGAAACAAACCATGAAAGTATAATAAATAAATAGTGAAGTTGATATCATTAGATCATTTCTAAATAGCCTAGACTAGACTCTGGCATGTAGTAGGTCACACTAATTACCTAGAAACAATCCCTAAGCGCCAAAACACACGGTGAAACGCAACTGCAACGCAACTGCAACGCAACTGCAACGCAACTGCAACGCAACTGCAACGCAACTGCAACGCAACTGCAACGCAACTGCAACGCAACTGCAACGCAACTGCAACGCAACTGAAACGAAACGTTTCAAACTAGTTGCGTCCTGTGTTGTTTTCTAAGGAAGTCTATAGCAGAAACTTCGATGCAACTCAAAAGTAACTAACAGTTTCAGTTGCGTTGCAGTTGCGTTTCACCGTGTGTTCTGGGTCTAAGAGCTTGTTCTCAATTGATATGTGTCGGATCCAGTTATAAAACGGAGGGACCAGTGGTAAAGTATTTTATTAAATATTAACATTTTTTATCGGAACTGATTAGTGATGGTGCTATTATAAAATTATTTTTCGATAGTTAACTGATTTCAAGGCAACATGCCATTTAAACACATTTTTTTAATACTAGAGGCTATCTGCGACTTCGTATGCATTTATCGTGACATCTTGGAAAACTTATACAAAACTTTAAAATAATATAGCTTATGTGTCATTCTGATAGGCAAGTTACAATAATGGAAAGTTTCATTAAAATCTGTTTTGTGGTTTCAACATCTATTCAATCCATCTATCGACACAAACTTTGACATTTACCTACAATATCGTAAGATTAATTTGCCTCTATATATTATTACATTAGAAAATTATCGTCTTAACTAAGACACTAATCAAACTAAAATCTATCAAAACCCTTTACCCACAAATAAGTCACAAACAGAAAACTTCTAGAAAACAGTAACAACTTAATCTAAGCAATGAAACATGCACATTCTTCTTATAAAAAAAAATCAACATCTATCCCATAGATTAATCTTGTCCATACAAACATTTCCGGGTTCGCCGGCCATACCATTGTAGCCATACAGTCATTTTTCAACCATACAACCTACGCATTCTAAAATCCAATGTTACTTGACCTTCAGTGTCTGTTAGTTGTAAATCGCGACGGAGATCAACTTATGTTGGCTAGGAATTGTCTATGCTAAAGTCCTGACATTATATCGATGTTAAGAAGATCGATGTTTCTGCTTTAAGATTGTTGTATCAGGTTGGTAAATGTTTTTTCTTATCTGGTAAGTATATTAGGTAGGTATTTAAAAATACTTATATAATGATAGTTTCATTTTTAAAATGTTTTATATTGATAAACCTATGATTTAAACAGTCATAGGTACTTTTGAGTAATTTTATATTTTAATAGGTACTTTTAGATGCTTGTTTGACAAATCTTTAATTTTATAAAACTTTAAAGGTTAATATAGAAAAATAAATAAAAAAGTCTTGAGTTTCTTTTAATTCTAATCACAAAACCACACGAAAAAAGAAACAATAAAAATATCGACAAAAAATCTCAGTTATCGACCTCGTCCCATCCCTACGGTTTGGTTATTTTTGTTATTTCTCTATGAATAAGTAGGGAAGGGAAAGGCGTTCGCCTTAGCACAGTTCGCGGACGTACGATGCAAAAGGATGGTATCTATTTACAAAATGCGAATGGCACTATTTGTATTAATTTGCCTGAGAAACTGCTGATTTTGAAATTGGTCGCGTTTTAATTAGATTGCAAATTGTTTAATGAGGATTTTTGATAAACTAGACTCTTTCCCGTTTAGGTACGGTACCTACATTTAGTTCCGAATTAAAAACTGGTAATTTTTTCAAGTGCTGAATATTTGTCTAGGGAATAAAGAATAGAGATATAATTAAAACCGCTTCACATTACCTGATGAAAATATTATAGTAAAACCTTATGGTTACCAGATATTAATCATATACCTTATGGTATATGTCATTTTGATGAGTAAAAAACTATTTATAATACCCACTTTCTTACCTATTTATCAATTTGAATAGTTTATAGATAAAAATTGAATCTATTTTACCAGTTTCAAAAACTAAATAAAAAAGCATTCGCAAGTTAATTACTGCAAAAGTTGCATTCAAGACATTTACAAGCCCTAGATCTAGGTCTAGACTACACAAAGACCTAGGCGGTCTAATGCCTACGCATTGATTTACATACAAAAGTACTTCCTTACACTGTGCTGCCTTTTGACTTATGCGTAGGTTTATTCTTGAGCATTTCTTTTAAGTTTTAGAAATTCTATTAGATAGTTGCAGAAAAAGGCATTATATTTAATGTAAAGTTAATAAGATATTGTCGTTTTTGGAAACTGAAAATGACACCATGCGAATGAGTTGACAAAAATCTGAATTAAACGACAAGATTGTTAATGGGAAATTAACTTTGACGGAGTTTCCTAAAATGGCATAGCAATATTTTAATTTACTTTTGTATCAGGCCGAAAAAATAATAAATTAAAAACTCTATTTCCTTTTTTAAAAATTCAATCATGATTCCATTTTCAAAACAGCTCGTATAGAACGCAGATATAAATTCGCGGTCGATTTTAAAACACGACAGGCCGACGGACGCGAGCGCGTAACGAATTTATTTTTGAATTTGGAACGCAGACTTACGCGCCATTTTGAAACGTATATTCGAATATTTCTTGCATGTTCATTGAATGCCATTTCACGAGTGAAAGCCAAGAAAAATAATTAAAGTTTTCTTTGAACAGTTTGTTAGACAAGTCTTAATTAAAACTTATCTTTGAAGGCAAAAGAGTTGTTTTGAGATATTCTTTATTATAGGTACATAAATTTTTAATAGGTAACAATAAACCTTCCTAGTTTTCTTAGATTTTTATATAAAGCACGAAATGTTTTAGTTTTGAGAAGTAATTATGAATTAATTAATGTTATGAAATAATACTTAAAGATAAAATTAACCAAAAACCATCGAAACTATAAATATTATTATCATAAAGCAAAATAATGAACAAAATAAATCACGGCATACGAGCGCGTAACGTTAATTTTGCATTAATCAATGCTATCGGAAATTTAAATTATTGGACATGAATTTGCGTGCATAGCGCACACATGGTGAGTGCAGGCGGGCCACCCCCTCCCCCTTTGCGGGGGGTTCTGTGGGAGGGTGCGTGACCCCTAGCCACCCAACTATCCCCACCCACCCCAAAATAGTTGGGGTGGGCAACGGGCATGGAAAAAAATATAATAGTATTCCACCTGCGCCCAGCGAATTTCGGTATTGACATTTCGCTGGCAGCCATTTTGTTTTCGCATATATTAAATTCTGCGTACATGCACTTTGTATATATTCCAGTATATAGTTTCGAGACTTTATTTATTCAGCCTCTCTGATAGTTGGGATATGCTTTTATGCGAAATTAAGTTTTAAATAATATTTTTGTACGATGTTTTCTTTTCAAATAATTTGTTGTGTTTTATCTATGAAAACTTTTTGGTGTAACAAGAGTTTTATCAGATTTCGTGAAT
Organism: Anarsia innoxiella; assembly: GCA_947563765.1. Classification (NCBI taxonomy): domain Eukaryota; kingdom Metazoa; phylum Arthropoda; class Insecta; order Lepidoptera; family Gelechiidae; genus Anarsia; species Anarsia innoxiella. Next base: position 1,750,527 of record OX387415.1, read on the forward strand.
CAAAAGCAATTTCAAACAATAATTTAACAATACTTCCCAAAAAAACAATCCTACGATTATTTACTCAACCAAAGTCCATTGTCATTCATTACAACTTTTAAAAATAAATAAATCAAATTCTAAAATTCTAACTTCGAAATTCAAAATTCAAACGCAATCGAACAGAAGAATCACAAAACAAAAATACTTTTTGTAAAAGAATCCACAAAGTTTGTTATAGCAAACCCTTTCTTCCCACGTTAAAAAGTTCCTCCAGTGAGATCGAGTTTTTTCCAAGTGCTTTTTTTTTTTAATTTTCACCGCGGCGGCGCTATCTTGCGAATGCTTCAGTGGTCAAATAAAAACTTAAGGAGTTTTAAACGAGCAGAAAAAGGTATAGAGATTCCTTTGTTGGGTTACTTTTTTCGATGTTTCGAATTACAACTGAATTTATTCTAGAATATAGGTATTTTAAATATTTGCCAGTTATTTGAAATAAAAAAAATATATATTTATTTTAAATATAACTGCACTTAATAATTTTTACAAAGTTATTGATTAGGCGTTTCATTTTGTAACGAGAATACATGCGCGAAAATTTTATGGACGCATTAAACCTTAAAACACTTCAACTATCAACAAAAATTTTCAATTATTTACTTAGGTCAGTACTTATTATCATGATAATGTTACTTAGTAAATACGCTTTATACTTCGTAAAGATGCATTTTTATATCATCATTATTGTTCTTACTCTAAGTTTGACAGGAAGATATTGCTAGCAATAAGGCCGCCTATTGCTTGAATGTGTATCTTTTATTGTTCAGTTTAGGTGTCTTTATGCAATTAGGAATATTTGTAATGTGTTAAATAGTTGAAAATAAAATAATTAATTTTTAAAGATAAACAACTCCATGCCTTTATTAATCTCCGAAGTAAAGTTATAAAAGATAGTCAGACAACTCCTGAAAAGGGTACACGTTTCAAGAGAGAACACTGAAAACAGCTAAAAAGATTCGAAGAGGGGCAGAAACTTGGCAGAAAACGAATAAAAAAATAACAGTTCCTCGCTAAGAAAAATGCAAAAAGAACAAAACTATAGTTGGCAAGTTTTCGTAAAGTTGCAGCGGCGGGCCCAGGGTTGCCGGTAACGACTTTTCTTGGTTTAAAACTTCCAGTTTTATCTTAAAGTTGCATTTAGTTTTTCATTTAGTAAATACTTTAATTACGGATGAGGTAGAGGGTATTTTCTTTGGGGATGTAAATTTCTGGATGTGAAAACTGTTTTTAAAGATGGCCGCTTTTGGTAAAAAAAATAAATCGCAAATTAAGCTTGATATGCTTTTATTTTTTTTTTTGTAAAATATTTTTATTATATATTTTTATTATTTAGTTGAAAAATATATATTTTTATTATTTATTTATTTATTTATTTATCTAGTTGAAATATTTATGTAGATCTAAAGGCCGCCCGCGATTTCATGCGCATTTATCGTCTTATCTTGGAAAACTTACTCAATATCTTAAAATAACAAAGGTACCTAAATGATACCTTCTTGTAAAAAGTTATTAAAGAAACATCGAAGTGTATAAAATCCGGTTAAAATGTATTTTACAAGTTATGTTCTTAAGTTAATTAATTATTAAGTGTTTTGTTTATCCTTGATAAGTATCGTAGTTTAGTTTTATAATAGACATTTTCCTTGTCATTTTATTAAACCATAGATTAAGATAGCTTAGCATTAATTACAATATATTTTAGAATATATTTATACATACGTGTAAGTAACTAATGTACATACATTTAAATTCGTCACACCTTTCTCCTATCAGGGTAGGCAGAGACCACTCAACTAGAGGGTAACTAAGTAGTGCCTACTACTTATTTTCTAAACCCCTTAGTACAAAACGAGGTTTGAAGATAGTCCGGCGTTAGTTCGTTTCTTTTGACGTTTCGGCTATGGACAAAACGTCAAACTAAACGAACTAACCTCGGACTATCTTTATACCTCGTTTTGTAATAAGGGGGTGAGTCAAAATGATTATCAAATAACTCAAATACAATGTTAATCTTACAAAGAGTGCGAATATCATAAAAAAAGATTTTATTAAAAAAATGTGTTAATGATCTTATTTTCTGGCAACCCTGCCTCGTGCCAAGATCGTGTGAACACTAAGAGGTTGGCAAAGGCATCATTCCTGGCTCGACAATTATTTTTATTCATCCCGCCTCTAGACTAGACTGCCAGCCAGGAACTTTTCAGAAAAAGATATTCTTTCAAGTAAAACTTCTTTAATTCGAAATGTTTGAAACTGGCATTCGAAACGGTTTTATTTTATAAATGGAACGTTTTAAAAAGAAAATTCTAGAAGCGTCCAGTTGCGAGTTTCATTTGGAATTCGCGGGCTGCTTTTGTTTCTTTTGAGAAATAAATGAAGAAAATATTTTTAAAAGAAAAAGATGTTTTCTTAATTTTCGAATACCTCCATTTTGTTAGATCATTAGAGAATTCAATAGATCTTTTATATTGTAGAAATGTTGTAGTTACGCTCAAAAAAGTAGAAACTTTAAATTGAGCTATCATTTCTATGTTTTAGTAACTATAAGTATAACTATAAGTACCTACCTATTTATTTTGACATAAAACTTTAACATTTTTTGTCAAAATTAATACTTTTGAATTTTTATCTTGTTTGGATGTATGTTCTCAATGCCATTGACCGTTAGTAACACAAAAAAATTGTAACACAATACTCGTTTAGATGATGCCGAATCAACCCCGGATCCATTTTTTTTGTTTTTTATTATTATGAGCTTTATAATTTAACCCTTCCGGTTACCTGTTGTTTTTGGGAGTTCAAAGGGCAAGGGCTGTCAATCTAGTTTATATTATTATTAATAATTATTATTTTTAAATTATAAAGTTTTATAAAATAAGTGGGTTCATTTTGTTTCTTAAAAGTTACATTATAAAGATCTGGTAGGTATTTAATTGGATTAAAATAAGATATCTAAATGAATTGACAACAGTAATTATTATTAACATTAAAAAATCCTGATTACATTTTTAAATTATTGACAAAGGTAATTAAGTTCTAGGTGTTACCTACAATCTGTCGTCAATAAATAAGTTGTTTTCAAGTATATTTTTTCCGATATTGTTGTTAGCTAAAAGCATGTTTTCATGTAATTAACAAAATATTTACAACAGTGCAGTAGGTAATCTTAATACAAGATGTTTACACACAAATGTACCTAATTATGAATAATCAGTATTTTATATTTATATACACGTACTTACCTACCTATATTTTGTTAATGTTTCGTGGTTGTCATCGGAAAATTTTATCGTCAAAAGACAATAAAATTATAGACAGATAAATACTTTATCTACGCATTATTATTATTTTATAAGTGAGTATTTAAATATATTATTATTTAACAAGTATTTACGTATTATTATACGCATATACTCAAGTATACTGTCTTCATTAGTTTTATATTTAAGAGCCTCTTGTTGGTGAAGTAATCGCCATCTTTGTATTTCTTCTGCCAATAGTTTGGCTTATTCTAGTCTATTAGGCATTAATATTAATAAGTTTTGATAGGCATTTATGGTTTTATAAATAATTATGTAAATACATTAAATAAATAGGCATTTATTTAAAACATCTAGTGGCAAGCAATGAGAGTTAACAAAATTGTACTTAGTTTAGGACATTTGTACTTGAGGAAGGACATCTAAAAAACAATAGACAATCTCGAAAAATGCGTAAAGAATTCACACAATGCGTTGTATAATTAATGACGTACAAACGGCATCATATTTGCACGTAGGGTGACCTTTATCAAACGCATCAAATACTCAAATACCGATGGACAATGGCCTTCGAAAAAAATGGCCACATCTGTCCTTTACAATGCCCAGTTATTACCAACCCAAAAATAATAGTACAGCACTATTATTATGCTAATTTCGTTAAAAAAAAGCTATTATTTCACAGGTACGAAATCTTCCGGACTGTCCTTTTGTCCGAAACGACCCTAAGTTTAAAGGCAAGGGTTAAGTTTTTTTCGGTTAAAATTTTGACCGATACGGATATGCCGGGACTAATTTGATGAATTACGTTGCATATGGTTCATTTCGGATATTTCGTATTATAACGCATCAAATAGTCAAACGTAAGTATTTATTTTAGAACTAGAGGCTGCCCGTGATTTCGTACACATTTATTGTGATGTCTTAGAAAAAAACATGATATTGTAAAATAATATAGCCTATGTGTTATGCAGAAGTCTAAGCTACAATTTTGCCAACTATCATCAAAATCTGTAAAGCAGACTTAGCGTGAAAGAGTAACAAACATCCACCCATCCATCCATCGGCACAAACATTGACATTTTTAATATTAGTAGGATAAAAACACAGGCACAAAAGAAAAAACGAAAATCTCTTTTCAAGAATTAAAAAGAAAATATCGAAGGCCCAATAATTAATCACTTCTAAATTGCCGCCGAAATTATTCAACCAATTAAAATGCACCGCGTCATAGCCCTTACACATTCGGGTGATTGTTCCAAAATTGAATTTTAATCACCGATTCTTTACTTACAATGGATCGTCGTCGGCCGAAGAATGCCAAAAAATTGAGGGAAATGGGGAAAATTGTTCTCCTTCACAAATCGGTTCGATTGAAAGGAGCTTTGAGAGCAATTATCTCGAGTATCTTTTGAGTTTAAATTAAGTGAAAAAACTTAGAGCTTTTTTTTTGTTTAAGGTGGAGACTAGGCTATGAAAAGACCGTGATTAGAACATAATTGAAAAATTCAAATAATTATAATGTTTCTTTAATACTTATTAAAGTAAGACACCTTCATTAATCTTTTAAAAAGTAAATTAAAGGCAGGTTTTTAAATACGATGAATTAGTCTAAGTAGCTCCGACCACAGATTCTATTTAGTTTTTAGTGTCAAACAAGCTCTACGCAATTGACAAAATAAAACTTAAATCCATGGACATAAATTTAACCTATGACAGGTTTATTTTATTAGCCAGATTCACGTATTCATTAACAGATAAATATCAATGATTTAATAATCTTTAAAGCACGTCTTAACCCTTCCCAGCCGCAAAGGTCAGAAATGCCCGCACGCAACAAAATCCAAGCGCGTTATACATCTACTTATTTTTGCTAAACAAAACCAGTTTTAGCCAGTTACGTGCGGTATTGCACAGTCGGGTACCGTTACTTGCATCTGGTACCTCTGATGCAACTTTTGATGCCTATAATAACATAATAGTGCACTTATCCGCGGACACCGAGCGAAAATCGTTTATAATGTTACCTCTTATTTTGCTGTTAACATGAGAATGGCGAAAGAAAACAATCACCCCCATCTTACTCGAAAGCGTAATTAAAAAACAAAAGACGACAAAAATTTGCATGTTCTAATTTGTAATGGCAGAACACATTATTTCTATTGTCTCTCAGAAAGCTGTAATTAAATTAAAAAAGTAAAAGCAACACGCAATCCCATTCTTTGTTGCTTATTAAAGAAACAGCTTTGGAAGAATGAAAGAATCGCCTAAGTGGCAAGTTTGAAGTTAAAAAAAAAAACAAAAGGACGCCATAGGGATTTGAAAACAGAATGAGAGCGAGTTTGCATGTTCGCGTCAGTTGGCGGGATTCCGTTTTTGAAATATTTTAGCAGGAACTGTGTCACGTTTTGTTTTTTTAAGGTCTTTCAACGCGTCACTTTGTTTTGATTTAAATTGTTTAGGTTTTTTAGGGGTGAAGATTTTTAGGGCCAGTGACCTTTTGTATTACGGAAATTACAGTCTTGTGAGGAGATAAAGTAGTATAAAATGTGTATCCTCGCTAAACATCTGTTGCAGTCAGATGTTACCGAAAATCCGGTAAAAAATCTCGTACGTATTGATGAGGAGGTTCCGGTTTTTCGGTGAATCGTGAACGAAAAAAAAAACGATTTTATGACCGCATCGAATCGAGCCATCTGTTATGATATCAATACTTTTTAATCGATTACGATATCCATTCAACAAAAAAAAAAGAAGATTTTTTCAATATTTTTTAAAAATAAAACTTATGTTTTAATAAGACTTAGTCTATGTAAAGTACTAAGAAAATCTAGACTTAAGCAAGCAAACAAAGGCTTTACATTCCTAGAACGTTCTTTACAATTTTAAATGCATATTTCATGCGGAAACCTGTTTTTCTCAACAAGTTATTGTTTCTATGTCTCCTCATTATACGAACGTTAATTGTGATGGAAAATGCGCCATCTTTGTTTTACAAATGGCGGCCTCGATTTGTTAATGAGATGTCTATTGGCTATAGAAAAAGATAAAAAAATATATGTTGGCATATTTTAAAAACAATTATTATTTTTAAGATTTATAGCACTTTATATAAAAGTACCTAACAAGTTTTTAAAATTTATTGAACATATAAAAAATAATTGAAAAATGTTAATTTTCTACTCATAATCGTAAACTTTAAGTATAATTATGCCAATTAAATCTTAAGAAAAATAAAAGAAATCAACCCTTTAGGAGCCATATGCGCGAACAAAGGCCCAAGGGCCTCTCGAACCAAAAGAAAGAGTAAAACAAAAAACTCTATAATTAATATCTGCAATTAATTCTTTTGTTTGTAAACGTAATAAAAGTGAGGAGTCGAGTGCGTCATTCATTTTCTACTTTTTGACACGTCACTGGGCCTTTTTTAAAAATTAATAATTAAATTGTTTCCTTTTTTGTTTTCTTTCGCGGTTCGCTTGTTTTATTTAATTAATTAATGTTTCTTTTTTTCAATTAGCATTTTTGAGATTGCGTCGTCGAATCTTTTCGACATTTTTTTCTTGTTATAATGTTTTCATACGTATTGTACTGGAAGCTTTATTTATTAAGATTTATGTGCTTTTTATATAGATACCTACATACCTAAATTTAAACTCAAACATAAAACTATTCCAATAACAGCCAAAAAAAAAGAAAACCGTCGAATTCAAATTAAGAACGTTGGAGACATTCGGTGGCAATTAAAAAAGAGGGAGCAGTAAGTCTGATTTAATAACCAATCGAGCGACACCTTTAAAAAATGGAAGAAGAAATTTCGCGCCCCAAAATAATTCCGTAATCGCCGGACCGAACGTCCGGTTCCGGCAAAAAACTCAGATACGACCTTCGAGAATACTGTCTCGTCAAAATTTGAATTATGTGGACATGACTTTGTTCCAATTGGTTCTAACCTATCTTACTTCAAACAGTCCGCTTCATTGGGATCGCCGCTTTAACAGTTTTTTTTTAATTTTCTTACTATCATATTATAATGTCCAAGTTTGTGACGATGCGATGATTTGATGGATCTGAGCATATTTGTTACTTTTTCACGCAAAAACCACTTAAATGATTTTAACGTAATTTTATAATTTTGTAGCTTTTAAACATCAGAATAGCACATAGGCTTTATTATTTTGAAATATCAAGTTTTGACTTAAGTGTCTTATATAATTTTATTTTTTATTATACGATAAATAATTCAGAAAACTTTTATGTACTTATTTATCAGATAAAGTTATTTAAAAGGGTAAGTAGCCCACGTCGTTTATTTAAGCGTGGGTCTAAAGTCAATTTCATGTTAACAACTTTGTCTCTTCTTCCGCCATTTGTTATCTTTAAGTTTGGAATCCAAGTTTTTGAATTTGGAAAATGTCATTCGAGAACATTCAACAATACCACGGTTGAAAAAAAAACAAAAGAAGAATTAAACTGAAAGATAAAAATAATACATCAAACTTTATGAATATTAAAGTCTTCTCGCGACTTCACGTCTTCGAAAATTTGCGCAATATCTGACAATAATATAGCAAATGTGTTATTCCTATAAGTAAGCTATAATACTGTTAAATTTCATTACTATCTGTTTAGTGGTTTTTACGTCAAAGGAACAAACATCCCCACATACACACAGCAAAAACATTGAAAATAATATTATTAGGATATAAATCGTCGTATCTTCATTAACCTAACGTACCATCATGTCAATATTTACTAGGGAAAGAAGGCGGCAAAAAATAAATTAGGCGAAAGCTCATTTTGGCTCAAAAATCGTCGTTGAGACATCTGTGGCCCCGAGGGGAGACCGGGCAACGTGATTTCTTTCCCATTACTATTTGAGTGCCTAAGTGCTTGAGGTATTGGGGAGGCTGGGGGCGTATGGAATATAAGTACCTAAATATGTAGGTACATGGTTTTTTTGAGACGGTGAATGATGAATTTGTGTTTTTTTTATGTGAATACTTATTTTTTCTGGCATTTATTTATGAATTAAAATCATATAACAAAAATCTGTTGAAACTTTTAGAAGTTACTTATAAAAATATATTAATTTTAGAATCATCATTACGCTAATTAAAATTTTAAATAGACATTATAACTTAAATAAAAAATATTTAGTTACGATAAAGCAAGAAAATTTGAAAATCACTAGAAATTATTATATTAAAATTTTTATCGTTTTTAAAATCTTTCTCTCAAAGGAAAGAACACTTAGAATTAATTGAAAGATAACTTTAGGCTGGTATCTTTACAAAAAAAGCAAGGGTTACTCAGTTAACCTCTAGTTTACTTTAAATTATGAACTTTCTTAACCTGTAACAGCTTTGAGTTTACATTTTTTATTTAAACGAGAAGAAATTTCGTTAAATATAAATTTAATGTAGAATACCTTTCTTATACCTACTCAAAATATAAAGAAAAAGAGTTTTTTTTTTTTAATTTTTAAACACCTACTTTTAGATTTGATATGGTATTAACGAATTTAATTTTTATTTTATTATCTTAATGAGTTATAAGAACCTAAAAATAAATAAATAAATTTAAAACACATATTTTTATAAATTTAGTAGTTTCTTCTTTGCGTTGTTTTTTGGGTGTAATAAAGAATTTCTATTTACCTAAAATTCTATCTAGAAGGAACATAGTATTTATTAGCTTAAATCATATTTTTGTCTTATTTTTAATATACTACATAAGCGAAGCCGTACGCTACCCTCATGAAAAAAAAAAGAAAATGAAGCAAGACGAGGGAAGCAAGGCGTACTAATTTAGACGCAAACATTGGTGAAATCAAATAAAAACCGATCGGCTGAAAGGACCTTTTTTCCATCGCGCCATCCACAAATAGGATCATTACTACGATAACTAGGTTTTGATACTTGGGAACAACTTGGAAACGAATCTTTATCGCTTGTGTATTACGAGTTTGATTAACTTTAAAGTCATTCTTAGGTAAGATGGGGACAGATGACGCTGTAGCCAAAGTCTGCTAACTTAAAATAGCCTCAGTTGTGTGTCAGCAATGTCTGTGGCATGTTTGACAGATTTGGTCGCAATGAGGCTATTTTAAATTAGCAGACTTTGGCCCCAGCTTCATCTTTCCCCAACTTACCTAAGAATATGACTTTAAAGTTATCAAACTCCTAATTTATTTATTTATTTATACAATACATAACAACAGATAATTCCAAACGTTATGCTTAAGAGAGAAATTTTACAAAAAAAAAACTAATTACATAAAATGAAAATACTTACAAACTATTAAAACATCAAATAAAAGAAGAACAGCGTAAAAACTAATTAACATAGATATTCTCGGAATAACTTAAACATACAACAATATACAAGCGATAAAGATTCGTTTCGGAATTGATGCATATCTGTGTCATGTTATACCTTCCTATTTTTAAACGACTTCAAAAAAAAGGAGGAGTTTCTCAATTTAACCGTATATATTTTTAAACTTACTGAAAACTTTATTTAAATATAAGGTACATATAACAACATGTGTTTCATACTAATGGATTGAAAAATTTCGTTATAAAACATATTTATGTAGTATAAGTAGGACAAAAATATATTTAACAGTTTATTAAGGTTAAGACAAGTCTTGAAGTACCTACTTCTCACGTTACAAAGTTTCGTCCAATGAAAGGAATGCTAATTAAACTGTGGACGTTATGAAATTTTACGCCTATAAATGTTTATAAATATACACTTTGATTGACCTTAATTTTAAATTTGTAATATATAAAATTGATATACATTTGTAACAATGTATTTTATTGATCAAATACTGAGGACAGTTTTCAAATTATATTCAGATTTATACTCGTGCGGATTGTCTTGAAAAACTATTAAAATAGGAGTTAGTCTGAAATATCATTAACTAACACAAATACAGATATACATACATATCTGACACACCTTTCCCATCGAGGTAGGCTGAGACCACTTCCGTCCACTAGCTACGACTCAAACACACTTCCTTCACTTCATTCACATTCATCAGTTGTCATCGCAAAAAAAGTCCAAATAATATAAAAAAATACAGAATCCATTATAAGATTATGGAAGTCAAAAATGATCAAGAATGCTTCATCGCAGTATACAGTGTCCTCCTTTTAAGAGGGTGGCACAAAGACGTGGTGGAAAATAAAAAAAATGTCTGAAAAGATAACAACTCTCCCTTTAGACCAATCATGGAAATTACCTACGATTTTATTGAAAACCGTCTGTTTGTTTTGACGGATTTGAATACAATTTTTTTTAACGCAGTACTTTTTTATGTCTATTTATTTATACCTTTTGTTTTCTGCGTATCTTATTAAAATTAAATATTAAAAATAAAAGTAGTTAGGTACTTGTTACCATCTAACCTATTACTAAAAAAAGGTCTTCTAAGATTCTTATAAAAATATGAGAATTACGAAGTTTCTATTGGTTTTTTATATAGTCCCGACACCATAAAATTAGCTAAAAAAAGTTTTTTTTGAATAAAAATCCATATTACGTACAGTCTAACTAAACGCCATTAAATCATTTGAAAAAAAATTACAACCAAAAAATTTTCCGCGGCCATTTTTATTTTTAACCACTCACAAGCCATTTACCCCACCTTCAACCACATTCCCCAAAAAATAATCTTAAGAATAAAGGGATAATGAACTAGGGACCGTTGGGATTTAACGTAACCCAAGCACGTAATCCATCTTATCATTTTCGAAAAATTTTTAATGGAAAAATTTGTCCGGGTGAAAGAAATCCGGCCCACTGGGATCTTAGGTACCTATAGGGTGGGTTTAGTTATATTTTTTCGTCGTTATCATCATGTATTTAAGAGCTAGGCTCTTGACAGCGGAGTAATCGCCATCTTTGTCTTTCTTTTTTCAACAATTTGACTTTTCGATACGGCGTTAATTTACACTTTTTTAAACACAGACATATTTATTTCTACTATTTATTACTATTACTATACTACTAAGTACTACTTTATTACTATTTATTTTCATACAGATCTAAATATATTTTTAAATGTAACGAGGGTATTTTAGGTACGTTTGATAGGTAATATTTAGTAGGTGTTTTTTTAGCCTATTTCGTCCCACTGCTGGGCAAAAGCCTGTCCCATGCTTCTCCAAACACTTCTGTTATTAGCTGCTTCCCACCAATCTTCCTTGAATGAGCGTAGGTCGTCATTCCATCGTTTTTTGGGCCTACCTCGGCGACGTTGTCCGTCTGGCACCCAATTTCTGACTATTCTCGCCCAGCACTGTAGGTACTATTAAGTATTATTCTTGTATGAGATTTATGGAAAAGATGACCCCATTTTGACCACATCAAATTAATAAATCTTTTCTAAAATTGATTAAAAACATCTTAAAAATGTTTCTATTTCCTATTCCTTCATTTCATTGGTCAATCTATTTTAAATCAAAATAAAACACCCGATTCTTTATACAAAGTACACTGCGGTACCATGTAGTGGGAATAGCTATCTTCATTTTAATATTTACTAAAATATTGCCGGGTTTCCGCAGTCAGCGTACCGTGGAATACGGCGGGTTATATAAAATTTTGGTCCATTAAATTAGAAGAATATACCATTTGTTAAAGTAGGTATTTTGTGGATTGAGTGTGTTTTGTTTTAGTTTTATTTAAAACGTTATAAGACGCATTTATTGTCATGTCTTGGAAAACTCAAGAAAAGAAATCAAGAAAAAAAAGAAGAAGAGAAAAAAAAGAGAGGACAAAAAAGAGAGGAAAGAGAGGAATCATCTTAAAGTAGTAAAGCCTATGTGCCATTCTTATGTATAAGCTACTATATTTTTAAGTGTCATCAAAGTCTGTTCAGTGGTTTTTGGCGTGAAAGACAAACATCCTCTAATACATTTGTTTTCTTATATTTGAGCTTTGTCTTCAAATCACCTTGTTTTATTCTAACCCTTGGTTTTGACTGTAACATAATGTACATAATATATGTTTGTGAACCTATATTTTATTATAGATTTTTTCGTTTTTATAGCAAATTCACGCATATAATTCTCCACTGAATCTCACATAGGCGTGGTAAATTACTTTAAACTACTTCCCTGACTATAGACTACAACTACAATACATAGATATAAACTTATATCTAGTGAACAGGTCACGTCCGCGAGTCATCCCAGCCCGTAGCAACGCAATGATTCTATTGATTTTCACTATCCCCCCCTTCCACCCCCTACCACGCCGCGACACCCCCTCCCCCGTAACACATGATGTAAATAATTGAAATCATCGGACCCCAGCATAGTGTGAAATACTCTGTTAAATACTAATGCATGGGCAAATTGCGTTATAGGTTTGGTTTCTGTTGTTAAGGGATGGTTTCGTTATGGATAGTTTGGTAATTGTTTAAGAATACCTAAACTAGTCCTACACCAAAGGTTGTCTGGAAGAGATCACTTTTAGTGATAAGGCCACCTTTGCGCACAATGTTTAGTTTTAAGTTTTATTTGTATTTCTTTGTGTGCAATAAAGTATTTATATCTATCTAAAATTACAGTTTTCATTTGTGATAGGCATAAAGGATAGGCGGATGTAGGCCCAAAAAACAATGGAGTGACGACTTATGCTCATTCAGGGAAAATTGGTGGGAAGCAGCCAATAACAGGAGTCTTTGAAGAAGCACGAGAGAGGCTTTTGTTCAGCAGTGGGGCGAAATAGGCTAATAAAAAAGGCTGAGATTGTCACTGTGACTCGGCGGTTAAATCGACCTTTTCAATGTTTTAATATATCTAAGATTCATTTTCATACATACATACATATCCGTCACGCCTCTTTCCCATTGGGGTAGGCAGAGACCATTCATTTCCTTCCACTTGCTATGATCCAAACACACTTCATACACTTCTTTTTGCGAAAGAAGTGTGTGTGTGAAAGGTATTCATTTTCAATGATAATACAATGTTAATATTAAGCTTAACAATGTTCGGTTATAAGAATGTACAATACATGGTTCATAAAACCTAATGCTGTCTACACACCAAAGCCGCCGGCATGCCGCCGGGCTAGGCCGGTGGCTTTACGCTGTCAAAAAAGCCGACGGTTTTGGTGTGTAGATACCATAAAACGCTAGGCCGAAAATTAAAATACTTAACGTGTTCGGTAGCACGATTATATAACTTCGAGTATAAGTAGATTAATGACCACTATTTATTAAAAAAAATTTTTAGCCTGTTTCGTCCCACTGCTGGGCAAAAGCCTCTCCCATGCTTCTCCAAACACTCCTGATATTAGCTGCTTCCCACCAATCTTCCTTGAATGAGCGTAGGTCGTCACTCCATCGTTTTTTGGGCCTACCTGATTATTAAATTACTATCTTTAAAGTTTCTACCATTCATTTGTAAATTTAACCCAACTTTGAAAACAGAAAAACGTGTCGATTCTCAGAAAGTATCTCTGAAACAAACTTAAAAAGAAATAAAAAAGAAGTTTACAAAGAAATCTTTTGAAAAACGCTTTAATGAAAAAAAGTTTTGCTCGCAAAAAAGGTTGGCGAATATTAAAATATTTCCTTTTCTCGGACAGCGGGTGTCTTTGTTCGGTTCTCTGGCTCTAATTCTGATCACTTAGGCTAGCTTCAGCTGGCTTGCTGCGTATATTACAACTAGTGAGCTTAGTTGTCGGTTTACCAAATCATTCGAAGCTATGGTTCTGGAACCAGAGATATCGTTTTTTACAGGAAAAAAACAAGAAATTGTGACAAACCCTGCATACATCAGATAAGAAATTCAAAGCTAGTTTTCACCATCAATTTATGACTATTATCTATTATCATCTTTAAGAGCTAAGTTCTTGTCGCTAGAATCTACGCCATTACATTTTAATAGCCGCCCTCTTTTTGACCTCCTAATATAACGCAAAGCTTTTGCCTTCTTATTTTTTGTCAGTTAACTAGGGGAGGAGCATATTTCTAGTCGTTTTAGATTTTTTAAACATACGTACATATTTACATATTTTGAATAAAATATTTTTTAAGGTTTTTTTTCATTGGGGACGATCGTCAGTGACAAGAATCGTCTCTCTGAATTTTTCACCTTCACCTTTCCCTAACTTTCAACAGTTTAATATCGAGTTTTCGCTCCTTGAAGCGTGAGATCGCGATGAAACTCCGCCTTCCACCTGCGACTTTTTATCTCACTTCCTTTCTCAATGGAAAAATGCTTCGGTTTTATGAAAAATCCTTTTCACTTAAGATCTTTTGGAATTGGGTTTTTTCAGATATCTTGTGAAGTTAGTTACTCGATACGTTTTTCTAACTTAATTTTTTAAAGGAAAAAAATCGTTCTCGTATATATTTCTTTCTATATTATTTTAAGATTCATTGTGGTTCGGTTTGGACGTTAAATTTTAGATATATTCGGATAAATAAGATTATATTTAAACTTAGATTAAGGAAAACTATCTTCTGAGAAAAGATGTTACGAGACCATTAAATCAATGCCTGATCGACGATAAATTGCATTCAGTAGGTACTACTAAGTGGACATCGATTAACATCTATACCTACTCAATCGATAACATAACAAACAACACTCCAAAACAGAAAAAAAAACAAATGACTAACGAATCGAAAATCAAAATAAACATAAAAAACAAATGCCTATCGTTTCGTTCGATCAAAATAAACATTTTACAAACAAAATGTTTAGTCTATAATCGAATAAAATAACGACAGTCCAAAAAAGAAAAAAAAAAACAAATGACTAACGAAGCGAAAATCAAAATAAACATAAAAAACAAATGCCTATCGTTTCGTTCGATAAATCAAAATAAACATTTTTAAAAACAAAATGTTTCGTCTATAATCGAATAAAATAACGACAGTCCAAAAAAGAAAAAAAAACAAATGACTAACGAATCGAAAATCAAAATAAACATAAAAAACAAATGCCTATCGTTTCGTTCGATAAATCAAAATAAACATTTTTAAAAGCAAAATGTTTAGTCTATAATCGAATAAAATAACGCAGAATGCCTACAAATTACCTATTTACAAAGAAACTCGAGTATTCTTTGTTACAGTAAGTAAATACGTTTCATCATATTTTCCCCGTATTCAACAAACTTAGTTTTACATAACATGAAACAAAACAATTCACGTTTGAATGTTTTTCGGCCCATTCTTTGCTGCCATTGTCATGTTAAATCGTTGGTAGGGATGTTCGTAACTAGTATTGGTATTAGGTTGGTATATTTTGTAACTGTAATGCTATCTACACACCAAAGCTGCCGGCAATGGCAAGCCGCCGGGCTAGGTCGGCGGCTTTACGTCATACGAATGGCAGCTGTCAAAAAAGCCGGCGGCTTTGGTGTGTAGATACCATTACTGGGTTTGAGGTGGTTGTTGATATCAGGTTGGTTATTGGTATATTTTGTAACTGTTATTGTTATTTTCGTTGTTTATAATTTATGATTTTGTTTGAAAGAGAATAATCTTATTAATGACTAGAGGCTGCCCGCGTCTTCGTACGCATTTATCGTCATATCTTTGAAAAAAGACGAAATATCTAAAAATTATATGGCCTATGTGTTATTCTGATGTCCAAGCTAAGTTATTGTAAAATTTCATGAAAATCTGTCTAGTAGTTTTTACGTGATGAAGAAACAAACTTCCATCCATCGGCACAAACATTGACTTTTATTATATTATTAGGACTATCTAAAAATAAAGAATACTATGTTTTACTGTAGCCTTTGTTTTATAATCAAATCTAGCGCACAGCAAAAAGGTACTAGGTTTTTATTTCATATTAATATTTTAATCACAATTTAAGGTATTCCTTGTTTTGAGCACTGAATTGTATCGCTATTTGTACCCGATACCGATACTAGGTTACAAAATATACTAGCCAGTGATATCCGGCTCAGCTCTATATTTAAAAATAATTGACTCGGACAAAAAGGCCGATTGATTGGAGTTTTTCTTTTAAACCATTTGAGACTTTATTACATTATCTTAGTAGTGCTTTTACGATGCTTTTGTTTGAAGACAATGAAATGTTTACCGATTTGTTGTGTGATAAATCGGTCATGTTCCAATACTAATATTATACCTAAATGCGTAAGTGCTTGTGTATGTATGTTTGTATTTCACGTCAAAACTGGGCGATAAAGGTCTATCTACATAGATCCGGGCCGTGCTCGGGACGTGTCCGGGCCGTGGCCCGTCAGGAGGGAAAACAATACGTTGTCATGGCAACGCGTGTGAACGAATCCATAGAAAATGTATGGAATGATATTTTTTCCCCGACACGTCCCGGACACGTTGTCATGATGACGACGTATTGTTTTCCCTCCTGACAGGCCACGGCCCGGACACGTCCCGGGCACGACCCGGATCTGTGTAGATAGATCTTAAATTGACTTCATGTATTAGGTGGAGATAGTAGAAAAGATGGAGACTGACATTATGCTACTTTTTGTCTAGTGACGTAGAGCTACCTAACCCTCCCCCTACTTCCCCAAACTAAATTTAACGTGAACAAAGCCGCAGGCACAAGCTAGTTCATCAATACATATCATTAGTAGTTGCGTTTCGACGTTTGATACGAATCCGTATTAAAAACCGCTAGCATACCCTTGCGTTTTTGCTATCAAACGACATCCGCGCTGCAAACGCTTGTGCATAAGAACCCTTATTACTAGAAAACTAATTATTTATTACAATAACTGGACTTAATAATTACAAAGATAATTATTCAATATTTTATTACTAGCTACAAATTATAATTATATGCATTGTTTGTAGGCGAAGTTATCTTTTGTTTAGTGTGCACGTGGGCCTGTTATTTTTTTTAAATAAACAAAATTGTATTGTCCTATTCGACTATAGTAATTACATTATAATGCCTAGATTTCATTAGTAATTATTGTGTTGGTCTGAATTAATGATTGGTTTCGAATTAAAGCGTGGATAAATATTTTATCTAGTTACTACAGACTGCCCTCGACTTCGTACCCATTTTACTGTCATATCTTGGAAACCCTAATCCTAATCTATCTATATATATAAAAATGAAACCCGTTTTCCGTTGTCACGGCATCACGCCTGAACGGCTGGACCGATTTCGCTAATTCTTTTTTTAAAATGTTCATTGAAGTCCAAGGATGGTTCTTACGGTGAGAAAAATTCGAATAATTGCCGGGAATGCCCTAAGACAGACCTTTTTTTTCCCATACAAATGTTTTCTTACTAAAATGTAGAGTCAATTTGAACTTTATTCCTACACAATAAAGTTCATTCTAAGGCGGGACGAAGTTCGCCGGGACAGCTACTAATATTATAAATATCAATGTTTGTGCCGATGGATGGATGTTTGTTTGTTACTTCATCACGCAAAAACTACTGAACAGATTTTGATGACACTTGGCAATATTGTAGCTTGCACATCAGAATAACACATAGGCTATATTATTTTGAGATATCATGGTTATTTTCCAAGATATGACGAAAAATGCGTACGAAGACGCGGACAGCCACTAGTCTTACATAATATTTAAAAATAATATTAACTATGAAACTTGGCAATATTGTAGCGCTATAGCATTCTATAGCGCTACACAATATCCTGAATGAATATAGACTATATATAATGACATATAGTCTGTTAGTATAGTCTATAAGTATTAGTTTATTAGTATGTCATTACATATAGTCTATATTAATTCGGGATATTGTGTAAGTGTTCTAAGACATACCATTAAAATGTGAGGTAAGTATAGACCACGCATAAGAAATTGCAAATAAAACTAAGTAGGTAGTTAATAAAATTAGTTGTAGATACGTTAACCAATTATTAAGTTAAATAAAGAATTATTTTTTGTTAGTGTGAATAGCTTAAAAATACTTAAAATCAGTTTTAACTAGTTCATTTCGGTTTTATAAAATTGTAACTAGTAATTTACGAAAGTACAAAAGTCTCTATCAAATTGGTATTTAATTTGTATACGAGGGTGAATTTGAAAACGATTTAAAACATGCCTTCACTTTTACTTTATGATAGTTAATGAATTTTTATTGAACGATACATAATTAATGAGTTAGTTTGAAGTCGAAAATGTTACTAGCTTTATATTTTTCTATCAATTATAAGCCGTAACTATATCTTTAAAATAATATTTAGAAAAACATGACACGTTCTTCTATTATATAATACCTATAAACCTATTTATTTTTAAACACAGTAGTTTTCTTGTTTATTTATTATCTCTATTCTATCATACAAACACACTGTTATGGCAATTTCACCAATTACAACCTTAACTATCGATATTTTAAGACCAACATAAAAACATTATAACGTTCATTCATAATAACATTCTATTTCGAAACACACACTAAATCTCGTGGCGAATGCATGCAAAGTGTTCTCACAAATTATAATGTGTCCGAACATCCGCTACGCCCATTGGCTAGTTCGAACGTGGAAAAAAACACGTGATTTTTTTTTTCTAAACAACGTAGAATGTACGTTACGTCAGCCGGCCTCCGATTGGCCCGCTCGCGCACCGCAGCTAGCCATTGGACAATTTTTTCCCGCTTTCCACGTAACATTTTTTTCTGTGAAAACTTTGGCCAATGGGAAACCGTGTAGTTTTAATTATAAAAGTTCGTATTGCATTTTGGTTTTTGTGCGAATGTTTGCGGCCAGTATTGGTTCCAAAGAGTCTTTATGCTAGTTGGATAGATTTATGTGACCAGTTTGTAAATGTTAAAACTTGTAATGAGATAAGGCTGACAGTTTTTATTGGTATAAACCTAGATAAATCTGTTTTTGTGTTTAGAAAGGCCTAAAGGCAGTTTTAATGTAGTTGTTCATAAATATCTGCGGGTCTTTTAATGTGGTTTGTTAATCTTAGACTGGAGTTAAAATATCTAAATATTTCGCTAATTATAAGTCTTTGGGTCGTGATTTGTATGACATTTTGTAGATATCTATTGATTTGAATTTTAAGTGTAAAATTTTCGTAACAGTTTTGAGTAGAATATAATAAAGATATTATTGTTTTATAAATAATAGACTCGGTAAAAGAATTCGCATATTATTTCTAACACTGGCGTTTTCACTTTTCTGTTCCACTTGTCTCATATCAGACCGTTTTTTTTTTGACGACCAACTTTATATGACCTCTACCACCCGACGATCTTCATACAAAAGAGTATAGAAGGGTGAGCTCAAGAAGGTCAAGCTCTCAATAATAAACTTGTGTTAAAACTACAGCCTTAGCGCCCGTTTCATCATCTCCAGATAAAATTTACCTGACAAATAAACCTATATCTATTTCATAAATCAAGACGTTTTAGACAGAGATCATAGTTAAATCAGTAGATATAGATATACCCCGTTATTACAAAACGAGTTTTCGGTGCGTACAGACCATGTAACATGTTATTTAACTTGTGTTATATAACACGTCCACACTATAATAACCTTGTTAGTTAACATTGCAACATAAAATAATACTGTATAACAATGTTATATAACAAATGTCAATGTTATGTAACATTGTTATATTTTTATGTTGCAATGTTGAATAACAAGGTCATAGTGTGGACACAAGTTAAATAACATGTTACATGGTCTGTACGCACCTATCAATGTTATATAACATTGTTGTACATATCAATAACATTGTTTTATAACATTCAGTGTCCCCATTATGTAAAACATGTTATATAACAATGTTAAATAACATGTTATGTTACATGGTCTGTACGCACCTAGAATAAACTCAGATAAATGACGTTTCGGCTATAGAAAAAACGTCAAAAAATGACATTAGTCCTAGGACTATCTTAAAAACTCGTTTTGTAATAAGGGGGATAAAGTCTATTTTGTGTTTAATTTTGTTTTGTTTTTGTATTTTTTTATTGGGTTGAGAATAAATATTTACTCACTAAACAGGTTTAAATTATCTGTCAGATAAATCTTATCTGTTGATGGGGAAACAGCCCCTTAACTAAACTAACCTGTATGCAATCTGGTATGTTGTTGAACATGACTCAGCTGCTTAAACCGGCGATCACAGTACGAGCATTTGTAAGGCTTCTCTCCTGTATGCACCCTTATATGCTGCACGAGCTGATGGTTCGAGCTGAAGGACTTCAGGCACTGCTGGCACTGGTGCGGCTTGACTTCACCCCCTAAACCTCGCTGCAGTTCCCTCGCGTGCATCTGCATTGCGTTTTTGTGCATGAATATCTGGAAAAGAAGATTTGGTTAGATTTTTGTTGATCGAAGAGTTAACAGGCTAAGGTTGCGTCCCCAGTAGGAAAACTTTTAGCGGCTGACTTAGGTTGCAGCGTATCGATTTAGTACGCCCATCCATATATTTTAAATGGAGTGTCCATATTTTGCTAGTTTTGTGCTCACACTACGCAGTTTGCAGCGTTTCGCGCGCTGACTATCTAAATAAGCGACTAACTAAATAAGATTGCTTGCGACGACGCATGAAAATTGATGTAAGTTTGCAGCTAACTCAAATTTCAGTTTGCCACAATTTGCGGCTCACTCAGTCAGCCGCTAACAGTTTGCCTACTGTGGACGCAGCCTAAGAGCTCGTTTCGCCACGTATAGATACAATTTATCTGACAGATATTTTATACCTTTGTCCAAAATGTTTTATGAAATAGACATAGGTTTATCTGTCGGTTAAATTTTATCTGTAAGTGATAAAACGAGCCCTATATACAGGGTGTAACAGAAACGGGGTATAATGCCGAAACACAGCGTTAGTCCTCATGAAACTGAACAACTTTTCCCAAGAAACATGGGTCGTAACTCGAAAAAAAAATGTCGCCTCCCCATACAAAATGTCCGATCGATCAGGTGATCGAGTATGGGCGAACCAAAAAAATTTTTCGAGTTACGACCCATGTTGCTTGGGGAAAGTTTTTCAGTTTCATGGGGACTATAGCTGTGTTTCGGCTTTAGACCCCCTTTCTGTTACACCCAGTATATTACAATTACCCCATAATCAAAAATACACCAACGTAATTTAAGCATGATAAAACAATTGGGTTGGAACGTTTTAACATTTTTAACGAAAAAAACGAAAATAATACGTATCTAGATAGATAATATGTCATTTTATTGTTGTTCACTATTATTTTATAAGTTCTTAATAAACCTATATAGGGTAACTTTAAATTAGTGAACGATAGAAAAGGATATGCATGTACTCGTGATAACAAACAACTTTTACTATGGAACCAGGTTAGAAATAAAAAAAAATTGTTCCCCCATACTATCAGCTCACTCTATCTCACTCTCTGTATGAGAGTAGGCTCGTGCCCCTCGGTGGGGACATATATGGGCTAACAACAACAACTATCAGCTATGAATTTTGTATGGCGAGTTCAAAAATTTTTGAATGATGTCGACTTTGGTCCCATAGTAAAAGTTGTTTGTTATCACGAGTACATGCATATCCTTTTCTATCGTTCACTAATTTAAAGTCACCTTGTATAATTATGAGTCTGGGAAAGGTACAGGTGGAAACGCAATTTTGTATAATATCACAATCGATATTTTTATCGTTTCTTTTGAACTTCTAAATATACTGTTATTATATATTCTTCATGGAAAAGTTAATCGACGTTTTTGTCATCTGTAGCTTGTTTTAAGCAATTTAAATCTGATATCTTGGTATAAAACGTTAGGGAATTATTTAGTAAATTGTGTTATAAATGTCAAAGTTTGTGCCGGATCCGTACATATGATGGATGGATGAATGTGAAGATGCTTGTTACTCTTTCAAATACCACTAAACTGATTGTAATGAAACTTTTTAATATTGTAGCTTAAACATCGCACAAAGACATACTTAAGTAACAACATAATCTAAAATTAAGTAGCTTACTTACCAATTCTAGCGAAAATAACTGGTTCAATAAAAAATAAAGAAACAAAATCATTCAAATAAGGTTTATAATCGCAGGACATGAAAATAAAAAACCGTTATACATATTCTTGGAAAGTTTTTATTGCTCACACGCGATTCTAACACCTAACATTACATTACGATAGCTGTGGTGTAAAGTTTCGCGCTGGGTCCTATAATTTTGCTATGGCAAAGAAATTGCCTCCCTGCAAGTCAGATAAGCTGAAATTATACCGGCTTAAAATTATTTATTGTATGCAGTACAAGTATTCGATGTGTTATTTCAACTCTATATATAGGTATATTTAGCGTAGTAATGAGCAGTTGAAGTTTTAATACTATGGTTTGTTTATTCTATGAACCTTATGCTGTCTACACACCAAAGCCACCGGCATGCCGCCGGGCTAGGCCGGCGGTTTTACGTCATACGAATGACAGCTGTCAAAAAAGCCGGCGGCTTTGGTGTGTAGATACCATTACGCATATGCAGTTATGGTACGTTTTTATGTGAGAAACTATAGATTAACTGACTATCGTCATTTGTTACTCAAATCAGAAGTCAAATTGCAACCGATAGTGCGTAAAAGTGTTAAGTTAGGCCCAGAACCGTTTCAGTTGCGTCGTGTGTGGTTTTCTAAAGGAGTCTATAGCAGAAACTTCGATGCAACTCAAAAGTAACTAGCAGTTTCAGTCGCGTTGCAGTTGCATTTCACCGTGTGTTCTGCGTCTTAGGGGATCTTCGCACTTACGATTTTCACGTAGCTACGATATGTCGTTTGATATGAAAGGTGTGGTAAGCGATCGACTCGCGATTTCGCGCATTTATCGTCATATCTTAGAAAAAAAACAAGACATATGCAAATAATTTAGCGGATGTGTTATTCTGATGTGCAAGCTACAATATTGCCAAGTTTCATCAAAATCTGTTCAGTAGTTTTTGCGTGAAAAAGTAACAAACATCTTCACATCTATTCATCGACACAAAAAAATAATATTAGAAGGATCTAAGTCCGCTCTTGAAAATCCTTATTGAAATAATTTATCTACTAACATGTTAAATAATAGGAGAGAAGCGAAATGGATATGTATGTAAGTAAGTATGTTAAAGAAACAAGTCTAAACTTAAAGGTCTTACATAGACCGGGACGTGTCCAAGCCGTGGCCCGTCAGAAGGGAAAACAATATGTCGTCATTACAACGTGTGTGAACGAATCCATAAAAAATGTATGGAATGTTATTTTTTCCCTGATACGTCCCGGACACGTTGTCATGACGACGTATTGTTTTCCCTCCTGTCGGGCCACGGCCCGGACACGTCCAGGGCACGGCCCGGATCTGTGTAGATAGACCTTAATATGTTAAGTAATGGGAGAGAAGCGAACCGGATATGTATATAAGTATGTATGTTAAAGAAACAAGTCTAAACTTAAGATACCACTAGTACCAATCTCGAAAACTATGTCAAAGTTTTATCAATAACGGTTGTCATGTTATAAATACGTTTAATCTTGTACTAATCTGCTAGCCGTGTATTTTATACAAGTCGGTATATTTATTGAAAACCCTTCGTTTGTGCGATTGCAAAGAAACGACTTTGGGCACGCGAATGTGAGTACACTTGCTGGTAAGAATCACGGGTCATTTTTATTTTTGTTAGTACTTATTTAGATAAAAAAGGTTAAGTTAAAGATAAATGGTAGACTATATGATAGATTGTTGTAATGTTGTTTTTTTTTTTTTTTAATATATTAAGTTAGAAAAATATAATATACTAGAATTTTAAAAAATGGTACAATGTGTATAACTGACTCGTTGGTTTAGATATTCCTTTTTTTCTATGAGTTAGATATAAAAAAATAAATACCTCTGGTAAATAATCCGGATAATGCACTAAATTGTTGTAACTCCACATTTTTAAAAATAATATAAAAATAACTAATTACATGTAACACCTTTTGTTAACTCAAACAACAATAAAATAGAATTTTGGCGTCACTTTTCCTTAATAGGGAAAAATGTCATAAAAATATCCGTTTTATAATTAAGGCCACATGACATTTATTATAATATTAAAATCCGTTTAAAGTTCTCGTATTTTTTTAATAACAGGAAGTATTTTTAGGGTTCCATATCCCTGAGATCTAGGGATCTTGTTTTACTATCAATTAACTTTCAAATTACTTATCTTGACCTACCTATACGGCTCTTTTTTATAGTTTTTATAGTATAAAATGAACAGTTATGTTTTTACATCCAAATCTTTTTTATTTTATTAAAATCGATTCATTTTTATCGTTTCACCCTTTAATGATTAAATAAAATTGCTAGTTTGGAGACAGGAGATACATTTTATTTCAACATTTTCAACTATATTTCCAGTGGGTTCGTTTTTATTTGGGTTTCCTACGGAACCTATGGTTTATAAACCCAAACACACTTAGCCAGTTTTTTATTGTAAACAATAATACTAATCTAAACGGTTGTGGTTACCATGTAGGTACCTTTATTTTAAATTGAGCATTTTATTTATAACGATATAAGTAGCAACGCGGAAAATATTTTTATTATGTCATAAATTTATTTAAATAAAAACAATTTTTCCTAACTAGACGCAGTTTCTTTTTGATATCTCACGTGACATTAATTCGTGCATTAAAAAAAACTAAATTTTACCAAATAACAATCATTTGTGATTACCTATTACGTGAGTAGAACGACCACAATATCATAAGTCTTAAGACAACTAAAACTAGATTTATTTATTGATTTTTTATTATTATTACTCAAGATCAAAGCTACATGTCCAAGCCAAAATTACCCAACCAACACTAAATCTATACGAAAAAAATATCAAGTCAAAAAGTGTACGTATTTAAAGTAAATATTCTACCTACTAGAATGAGCAGTTAATTTTGTCCGCCAGTGCAGCCCTTTCACGCGTGTTAGAAAGTGGAACTAGACGTTTGTATCACGCAACGAAGAAATTGCAAAGAATTTATGTTTCTGATGCGATATGATGCCGGGTCTAAGGTTCTATGCCCGGAAGGGGCAACATGAATTATAGAGCAATCAAATGCGTATAAAGTGGGATTTCTCCTGTAATATTGAGATGTATTTAGCCAATTTGTTTAAGGAAACGAGCTAGCTGTAAATCTATGGGAATTCTATGGGAAGTTTATGGATTATTTTTTATCTAGATAAATTGTTTTTTTCAATACTCAATAAAAATACATATAAAGCACTTGAAATGAAATATGTCGTTTTTTAGGGTTTCGTACCCAAAGGGTGAAAACGGTAATAATGATTAAGGGGGGCTTCCATATAACATTTTTGTTTTTTTTATATTTTTGCTTGATATTAATAGTGAATTGTACGGAACCCTTCCTGCGCGAGTTCGACTCACATTTGGCCAGTTTTTTTTTTTCAGAGTTAACCATGGATTCGTTAGGTAGTGGTCCTCAGGGAAGGATTTTGCCAACGGCCTCAACAATTAGCGGTTAAATCGAATATGTGCGATGTTTAATATGAAATTGCAACAAATCCATCGATTAATCTTTTACCACGGTTGGAGTTTACATATCAAATGGAAAACAAGTGTGTCTTTAAAACAAAGAGTTGTTTTATGCCTATTACTTATGTATCTATTAATTATTTAAAAAACGAACAAAATGCGAGAAAAAAACAACATGATTACAATATAAAAACCAGAGCAGTAAGTCACAAGGTATCCGTGTTATGCATTTTTGAACTTGACTCACTTTTTTAGGTCAATTATTTTTAAACTCATGACTCGATTTTTTCGCGGCTCTTTACTGCGACGAGCTTTGAAACAAAGTATTCAGTTCTTATACTAGATTAGGCATAGCTAGATACAGGCTGGTCCTACGTAAGCGACGTACCTATGCAATGCATTATGACATCTGCTCCATGACTTATCTTATCTTATAGATAGGTATAGCCTTATCTAGATAGACCTTATTATTTCTATGGAGCAGAATTTTATAATGCATTCGTACATTGTATACATAGGATCAGTCTGTTTCTATATTTCATACGAAAAATCCACTTGCGGACAAAAATAATGACACAGTTTAAAAAGTATCATCGCCGTCCTGATTTCAGCAGTAAAAAAACTTGTTAAACGCCCATCGGGGTAAAAGTCATTTTTCTTAATAGAGCTTGTAATGCCCAGCCCCGGAACAATTTGAGTAAAATGGACCGGGCATATTTCATTCCTTTTTTATGCCTTGGAAGCGCTCAATTTTTTATGTTGCTAATTACGCCCTGAGGGCTACGACGCTGTGTGAATTGCGATGGTCGCCACTCAGTTTTCTGATTGTTATTACGCTTAAGTATGTGTTTACGTAATTAATTAAATTTTATCTTGCTGTATTATGTCTTTTTTGCCTTTTAATATACCTTTTTAAAAATTTCGTTTGCTATTACATTTTGTATTTTTTTTTATTTAAAATAAAATCTTTTTAAATTGTATTTCTTTGTCGAAAGAAGTCTTTTTACGTAATTAATTATTTATGTTTATTTGATAGGTAATTAAAAACTTATTTATAATAATATAGAAAATGAAAAAGAAACACATTTTTTTTTTAATGTACAACATTAACATTAGTTTTATTTCCTAACATCAATTTTAACCTAAGAACAACAGAAGAACGTCAAAACTGACAAATTTCTCACGCACCGCCCATATGTCAAATCATAATTCGCATTTAACGTGTCGCAAACATAGACAGGTGTCAAACTATTAATTAACAACTTATCACTTCCGTTGGACATTGTAATTATACCGCAAAATGGACACAGGAAAGGGTAAAAAGCGAAAAGTGCTAATTAAAAAATGGCGTAAAACGTTTTGTTGCTGCAACTCTGCAATTAGTTTTATTGTTTTTATTTGACTTTTTTACTCGTTACACGTGGTTGGGGATGTAGAAGGGTGGTTTATGCGTTTTGTTGTATATTATACAGATTTTTTTAAAATGTTTTATTGGTGGAAAAAGTGTTGGTAGTAACAGAAAAAAATACGTTGAAATGTAATAAAATGGAGGTAAAATATAAGTGTAAGTAAAAATATAATTAAATATAAAACATGTTTCATCAAAATTAGACTCATAAATCACATTCCAAATAATCTCTTTTTAATTTATGTCAGGTATTATTTTTGTATTACAAATACCTAAATCCGGAAATTTCAAATCGTCTACATATTTTTTCAGAAATCGACATTTCATCATTTATAATCAAGAAAAAAGAACAGCAAAACATTGACATAGCATTTTTTCTTTCGAACGCGACCTACTTACGAGATTGGCATTGAAAGACAAACTCAGCATTATGACGTCATCGAGGGCTTGGAATTATTTTTTATAACAAAGACCGTTATCGAGTCAGTGCATTACTCACGAGTATCAAGACTTCTTTAAATAAATGCAACCTTGGGACAAGAAAACTGTTTACGACACCGCGGTTGGTGTAAAAAATTCTAAGTGCAATTGTTGTGTGCATTTTTGCTTACAAGGTTCTTTTTTTAAATAGTTTTATCAAATATTTTAGTTTTTTTTGTTTTGTCTGTATCTCTCTGTATGCTATAAGTTATTTCTATCTATCTATATTTAAACATAATTGAATTCTTTATTTTAGTTTTAAGTTACTGTTTGATTTGCTATCTTATAAACTGTATCTTGTCTTATTAAAAAAAAAAAAAGTTTTTTTATCAACTATACTTCTGCAATTTCTTTTCAATCGTTATTGTCGTTGTCTATGATACCAAAAATATGAAATGCATAAAAAAAAACATATGCCTAAGAAAAATGTATTAAAATTATTATATCAGTGTAACAAATAACTGGTGCAATTTTCTTATAATATACCGTACAGTAATAATAAATAATTATGAAAGGTAAAGGTGCCATAGGAACGGTCCTTTGACAGAAATTACAGTTTTTCAACATGCACTTTGATGTTTCAAGAAACAAGAAAATAATACGATGTTTTTCAGTCGAGCGGAAAAAAGGTTGAAGCGGTTCAATTATAAAACATGATGGTGGATTTGTTTGTATTATGTTTTTATTGTTGTTGGTATTGTAATTTAGTTTTTTCTAAGTAAAGTTTGATAGTTTTGTAAGCTAGTCTATAAAAAAATATTATATGTATAAAAAATTGACTCAAGGTGGCCATTTTAACCTTCTTAAAAAAAGGAGGTTTCTTATTTCGACCGTATTTTTTTTCTTTTTATTGATACCTACTTTTCGAGTAGAGGCAGCCCAGGATGGAGAAACGTGGGGAACGAGGAGATGCCTTTGCCCAGCAGTGAGACACTGGATAAAAATCGACATATCGATATCTTGAATGAAAATTATAAAGTTGTCACTTAATATCCATAAGTAAAATACTATTAAAGTCACTTAAAAAAACGTAAATTTTCACTTAAAGGAAACTAGGCAAACTAAAAATTACTGTCCATAAAAATTCAATTTAAGTATGTAGTAGCTAAACTAAAATAAATTGGTTAATTGGTAAAACGACGAGCTATTTCTTCAGTCGCATAACTGTGCGAGAGGGACGGGTTATAAAGCAGTCTAGTTTAGAGATAGCTGTTAAGATAGTGCTATCTCGATTCGCCGCCCACGGCCTTCTAGCGTGAGGACTTCCTACATTGCAAGAAAAATGGACGCTGCAATTAAAAAATATTATTTTTAAAGGCTTCTTTGCATATTTCAATGTGGTAGGTATGGTTGTTGACGAAATGTTTTTGATAATGTCTTGTGGTTTATGTATGAGTATCAAAATTGTATTTTTTTTTTATTATTCGTCAGTTTGACATCTTTTATTAACAATATTTAAAAATAGTCTTTTAATTACTTATTCAAAAAAAGAAGAAAAATATCACTTAGAAAAAATAAAAGTAAAATTATCTAATTTATTGGCAAAAAAACAAACACATTGCAGCAGCTTCACAAAGAACTTGACAGAGAGATTAAAAAGCGTAATAAACAGGAGTGAGTGCCGACACTGACCTATGTCAACAAACGGAGCGCGCTTGTGTGTGACTCTACATAATGTATGGACGCCCCGGCTAGGGAAATGAGAGGAGAGTTACAGAAATAACTTAAGAAATATTTTTTTCTATGTCGATAAAAAATTTTGATATGTTTTGACTATCAAGTCTACATTACTTATTGTAAATTGTTTCATGAATTCATGAAAAAACAAAAATATTTTTTAAATTAAATTAAGTGTCTTTTTATCCTGTTGTTTCAATAAAAATTGTAATCAAAATACTATATGTAGTTTAAAAAAAAACATTAATGTTGAATATATATACTTAAGTAATTATTTTTTTTTATTTAAAGATAAAACTGAAAAAAAATTGAGTCAACAAAAAAAAAAAAAATTTTTTACAATTGCACTCTGATGCATTTAGGAATCGAGTTCAGACAACAATGACAGGCGCATTCAGATAACCTCATTTCTTTCACGATATAATGCACACACGCAAACAACATTACCACATTCGTCCTCATAGGACTGCACATATCAAATCGGATTGAGTTTCAAAGTTTAAGAGTTATAGACGGGTCGCTAAAAAATGTTTTTTTATGCGTTTTTTAAAACAGCAGTGATTATTTAATGTAGGCATGTTATGTGTAAAGTGAGATATTATGAGTCTTTTAATTGAAAAGTGTATAATTTGATGACATCTATTAATTAATTAAAAAATCAAGCTCTAAAACGACTGGACCGATTTGAGAATTTCTTTCACCATAAGAATTGATATTATTTATGATGACATTATTTTAAGCAAATAAATATTCTATGAATTTTAATATTATCACTTATTTCTGAGATATTTTCCAATCTGACTTTATTATACCTTAATAAGTATATTTTTTTCTTTTAAAACTGAATCGCTCTTGAAAAAATATTAACAATATACATTCTTGCGATGTAATACTCATAGTAGTAGTCCATTACGTAGTCCGCAGAAGATGCGTATGCGCATGTGTGTCATAGCGTATGTGATGCAATAACTAATCATGCATTATCGGAGAAATGGCGATGCGTTGTGAATGTTTTATACTCTTACATAATGTTGTATGCATTTCTTTTTTGTATTATAATCTATTCGGTTTTTTTTATGGTTTTTTTATTTTGTAATTAAATGATAGTTTGAGTATTTTTATTTCGATGTTTTGTAAAATTTGGGTGTCATTCTTTAAAATTTATTTAAGTTTTACTGGCAAAATATTTTTTTTTATTTCTTGAATACCTACTATAGGTACCTACTGTTTTTTATTTTATTGTAGACTCTTAACAAATTTTTAATCTTAGTTATAAAAATTTTTGTGAGTCGAAAAATGTAAGAACAATTTACGTAACAAATTACTTGGAAAAAATATTACGAGACTAGCATTAAATTTGTTTTTTTTACCCTGCCAATATAATTGAAAGCAAATATTGCTCGTCGAAGGCAATAAATATGAGAGTTTATTGCCAATGAATCTAAAGACCTAACCTTAAAACTCAGGGTAACGCACTTTCAGGGCTAAATGATAAGAAAAACAAAGACTGCTATCATCGAGTGCGTATTTTTACTTGCAAGCGTCTTGAGTCAACGTTCTTGAGGCCTTGATTTTAAATAACTTAAAACAACTTTGCAAAAAAACATGTCATGAAAAAAAAAATTTTTGAACAAAAAAATATTTCACAAAAAAATGTTATGAAAAAATTTTCAATGGTGGTGCAAAATGAAAGTACTATAGTGAATACTGCATCTAACGACAACTATACGTTCCATTGTAATTTGAAAAACACAAAGTGAAGTTCATACAGTATTCATGCGCGTGCACAGGTCACGATCACGGACATCGAACTCGCATTTTTCAAATCGATTACAGCACAATGCGTGTCGCATTCAATACGATTTTCAATATATTTATTTCCTTTTCAATTAACATTCTAATTCTTTTTTCGGATTGTGTGCAAATTAATGAACTTAAGGGAAGGGATTTGTTTATTTTAAATAATAATGAAAATGAAAAGTGTTTTATTCAAAAATAGGCAAAATTCATTACACTTTCTTGATGTCACTTTTTTTATCTAAAACTACTGCCGGTTCACTACCTGTATAGCCGAGAGGAAGAAGACGGCAAAAAACCTTCGGCACAGGGCCCTACGTTATGTGCAATATATCTTTTTTTTAAATCGAGACACTTATATGTATAAAAATAATACTTTCCAGAATGCAACGACCGGAGAAATGCATAGAATTCTTTTACGAGAACACGGCCCATAAACTATCCAGAGAGGAAGATAACGTAATAAAATCGCGGTGTCTGATGGCCCACGTGTTGGCCCATAATAAAAATAAATGGAGTCTGCGCAAAACGAGAGGGGTCAGTCACCTCCCTAACCTAAGACAAGAGTTTGCCCGTACGCATCACGCACACACGCGCGATTGTAGGTCGCTACGAGTGTGCATACGAGCACGCACACAGGGGTAAACACGCCCACATGCGAAAGCAGCGCGTGCGCCGAACGAGTTTAGACAAACGGAAGAAATATTATTCTCTTTTTAGGTACTGCTTTTGCTCATGCTATTCTTAAGATTTTACATCTGCACTGATTTTTTAGATAGGGTATTAAGTACTTTCTTTTTTGGAAAACTGTTTTTTTTACTTAGCGTATTATAGTTCTCACTTAAGCCGCTCACTTTGAGTAGGTAATACCTGGTCATTTTATTTTAATTTTTTTTCTGCATGGATATGGGGTAGGGAGAATGAATGTCGGATTAAAGTTTCAAAGAAAATAAAGATTTGGTATAAGTTATTAAAAAAAAAACACAAAATGATCTCCAAAAACATAAACAACATAATGACGTCAAAACAAAAAAAGTGTAAAACATGCACAAAACAACGCTGTCAGCTTTCTAAGGAAGTACAAAACAAATGTTTGCCCTAGATTTTGTTGAAAAAACACAAGTTTCATGTTACTGGCTTGAAAATTTTGCTCATATTGGCGAAATTCTATATGTACTGCGTACATTGCTCTTTCTGTTTTTAAATTCTTTCTTTGTGTGAGTTGGAGCTTGACCTACGGCAACACTGGCCGCATTGGTAACGCGTTATGTAATCTCTTTTCAATATATTTTTTCATTTGTTTCAATTTGAATTTGGAATAACGAGTTACGGAATTTGTTTTGAATTATCAATTGAAAGAATGGAGAGCTGGTTTTAGGTGTTCGTTTGTTTCTTTTTATCTGTGACTAAAAATTCATACATAATGAGTGTTTATTATCTGTGTTACATATTTGAACAATGTTTCATATAAATAAATATTTTATAACTTAAATTAATATTAAGAATATACAATAGATACCTACAACAAATAAAGACAATAGACATCAGATAAATTGATAAGAAAAACAATATTTATAAAATCTTATAAGTCAGCCATATTAGTTTAAAAATGGCGACTGTCGCGGCGACGGCCGGCAAAAGTCTCGCCACATTTAGACGTTTTATAAATAAGCGGAAGGTTGAAAAAGGAAGGGCTCAGCAAACAGAAAGAATCGTTGATAAAAAATAAAAAGGAAATTCGAAAAAAGAAAGTTTGAATAAACGTCAAAAAGTTTTTTGCTAAGCTAAGTATTGTATTCGTACTGCTTTTTAAAATCTTATTGCAAGTTGCAAAGAGGCCTTTTAAAATTAACTCTTCCTTAAACTAACTGAGCAGACGGTAGCTTGTTTTGTATGAAAATTAATTTTATGATCTCTTCTATCACTAAGGGTTGGGCTTGTTCTCAGCATTTTTTTGATATAACTCCTTAGGTATGTTTTTTATTTTTTATGAGGTATTTAAAAAAAAACATTTTTTTCTCTTTTTTTTTGTGAAAATAAGAATAATAACCCTATCACTCTATTGTATAAACAAAATTATGACAATTGCAAAAAGCAGTTTAAAAAAAAACCTGAGACTTATAAAATGTCACATCGTGACTTTTAGCCGAAGCTTTTAAGTTACCAAGTAAGTTAGGTCACTTTCACCAACCATGCTAACTTAATGGCAAGTAAAAAGCTCTATGCGCATAGCTTTTGCTAGTCTATTTCTAAATTTATAGCAAATCTCTATTTTTAATACTCTATCTGGGTTTAGTATTTCATTATTTTCATTTAGGCATTATGGAGACTACCTTAATTTGAAATTGATAATATGGACAAGAAATGTTAAAAAAAAATTGATTACAATTGTAAATGGAATAAAAAATGTGTATTTTTCGAGAGAAGTTAATTTAAAGTAAGATTTTAAAAGATGCTGATTTATTGTCTATTAATCTTGATAAAGCAGGTTGCAGAAAAAGTTGTTAAAGTAAAAGCACCACTGCACCATTAACCCTACAGCTGACGGTTATGTTGTCAAAAATCAGAAAAAAATTGCACAATGTTAAATGGGTAACAGATTAATGATCAACTAAATGAAACAAAATAAAATCAAAATATATAAATCATAAATCTATGTAAGTATGCCTAAGATGATTTTTTAAAATGTTTCAATCACTAAATACCTGCATCGATGTATTTTCTTGACAAACTCCAAAGAAACTCGATCAAAACGCATTTCACTTTAAAAAAACCACAACACTGGCACAAAACAAAAAAAAACAACTACATAAATAAAAAACGCGCGCTTTCGCGCTCCGTTCCAATTACAAACACTCAAGTACAACAGTCCTTTATTTTTTTTAAATTCTAATCGGAGCGCGCAAACAAAACCCCAAGTATACAGCCTTTTTCTTTTTTCTAACAGAAAAGATGTCCGTTTTCGTCAAAATGTATTTTTCAAATGTCAGTGTGGTGCAAAAAATTGCAGTGCACTCGGCCCGTGGCCCGTAGGCGTTCTGTTTATAACATCTATAGTTGTAGAGAAGTATGGCATCGTAATGCACTTATGTGTAGGTACTCGCTAAGTTTTTTATTATAGTCAGTTATATCCGCGCGGTTCCTTAGTTTGAGGCTTGCCTTGTTCGCTATTTGAACGATCTTGATACTTTTCATTGTTGCGTAATCTTTTGTTCTAAATTTAAACGTTTGTGCCTCAAATTCAAATAACGAATTCGAAGTCAGTTTCTTTATAAATAGGATGCTATTAACAGCATTGTTGTTGCTTCAATTCTCTATCGGCAACTCGAAATCTATTAGAAACTGTGTGAGATTGTTACGCAGTAAATTGGTTATAATTGAATGGCATTATAAGTTCTATGATTGAGCTAACAAAGTTTCGATTTGCCTTAATTATGTCTAGGCTTTAGGCACGTAAATTCTAAGATCTTTAAAAAAAGAAGACATCTTTTAATAAAATAAAAATGTGCTTACTGCAAAATATTTTTAGTTACAATAAAATATACATTTAAAAGAAAATAATTGCAGTTAGCGAAAAATTAAATGTTAGCGAAAGTATCAAGACCCCTCCAATGGCGAGCCAAGGTATCGAGCGAGCGAGACAGAGATATACAAGCAGTTTTTCACTGAGTCGCTCTCGTACCAACGCAGGTTTTTTCCAACATTCGTTTTTATAACTCTCTACATTCGCCTGTGCTTTCTTATAAGTACTATGTTTTTTGCTAGGTTTTTAGCGTAGGTGGTCCCGCGGACTAGCTCAGCGATTTATTTCGACTTAACTTATAGTCTTTGTCTTTTAATTACTGAGCCTGTTTAATGGTTATTTTATTGGTTCTAGATTTTTTTTTCATATGAAATCGATTTTTTTAAATTAAATCTATATTTAGTTCGATATTTATAGCATAGCTTTAGGAAAAGTTAAATGACATTTTTTTTATCTAACTGTCATTTTAGACACACTTTTTGCCAAGCTAACCACATGGTTAGCATGACATTTGTCAAAGCGTCCAAAAATTTATTTAAAAAAACGTGAAAAATCATCGAACTGTCATGTGTGTGACATAAATTTTTGGACAAAATTACATAAACATCATTCATAGACATAATGCATCACAATATAAAAAAACACACTCAAATTGAGAACCACCTTTTTTTTTTCTTTGATTGTTTTTAGTTTGAAGTCGGGTAAAAAGAGTACTTATAAAAGAAAAATAAAACACTAATTAAACGCATCAAACCGTAAAAAAAGGTAATTGTCTGTCACTACTTAAAGTACTTACTTACAATCGGTCATTAAAAACATTTCGATAGAGTTGTGATGACATCGAGTATTTTATTTAACTGTTATTTTGTAGTATCGACTTATCAATAAAAAAAAAATTAGTACACATACTTTTACATTTTCACATCGATAATTTAGACCTTGATTATTTATTTAAACAATATTCAAAATATTTTTTATGTTCAATTACGATATAAACAAAATTTTAATACCTAGTAAGTAACAGATTGAAAAGAAAAAATCTACGTATTTTTTTCAAGGTGGTATAAATATTACTTATCGAAAAAAAAACTGTTACTTGAAACTTCAAACCCGAAAAAAAAAAACTAGGATACTAACATCGATGTATAGAATGCGAGAGTCATACACAGAATTAGGTTCAAAATTGTCTTTCCTGTTCCTGATGATTAAGGATACTGGAGCGTCTAATCCTCAAAATGTTTATACAGAACTACATCGGGCACAGATTATGCGGTTAAGCATCAAGTTCAGAAATTAGCTTCCAGTGTCCTTAACTTTCGGGAACAGGAGAGACATTTTTTGTTTTCTGTGTCTCTATGACCCATGCCTAGTATTTACGTAACATACCCTAGCCTGTACTTAGGTCTTAGTACTTAGTATTAGTAATCAGCCATGCGGTAAATGTGCGAAATTAGGGGGTCGCATAACGACGACTTGTGAAATTGTCATGGGTGAAGCATTGACGATCATTTTGAATTTCCTTATGTTATTAAATTGTTGGTGTTGCCAGAACAGAAAAAAAGATCGGCAATTTGTATTCAGAAATAAAATCCCGAAAAAATGATTTTCCTTTTACATAAATTTATTTAACATTGTTATTTTAATATGTTTTAAAATAAACTCTTTTAATTGCTTTTTTTTTTATTTGTTTTAATTATTTTTAATGAAAGGTACCTATCTGCAACCTTACCAATCTGGCTACGTATGTTTGCCTACAAAATAAAGGTAATTTTGAGTTTGAGTTTTGAGTGGCGGATGAAGAGGAAGGCATGCCCAGCAGTGGAACATAAGTAGCAAGATTAGAAAGTTTTGAGTAAATAAAAAATAAAATAAACACTTTACACTACAAATGAAGAGAAACAATGAATTTGTAAGAATATAAATAGATTGTAATTTATTGTTGATATCAAGTTGCGCAGCCAATCTTATTGACTTGAAAACTAATCTTAATTTAGAAAGGGGTCAATACAATCGATTATACTAAGAAACATAGCAACGTGGTTAAAATTATCTTTTATTATTGTTTTTGTGCTTTTTAATTTTTTTTAGTATACGAATGTTTCTTTGTTAAGCCTCAAAAAGATATTTTTTTAAAGGAAAATTTAGAATTAATAAATAAAGTGAAATTTAGATACAATTGAGCATTTACTATGATCTGTATAGGTACGTATCAATAAATAACTGCATTTTAACACAATACATACATAATTTCAAAAAACACATACAATACTTATTATAATAAAAAAATTAACATCTCAAAAAATACTCAAAAAAAAACCTGATTAAAAAAAAAGATACATCTCGAAAATTACGCCAAAAAAATTTAAAACCTTACTTAAAAAAATAAACAAAATTTTCCCGTAACCTCGCAAATAAAACAGCTGAATATTAGTAAGACGTTGCCGGGAAACAAGTGGCAGAATGGCGTTCGTTAGCCTCTTTTAATTTCAGCTAATTTTTATCTTCCACCGGCGTCGTCGCTTTTTTACTGTAGCACAGGCCATTAGCTGCGATGGGAATCGGGGAGAGCTTGCTTGATACTTCATTGCAATATTTTTTTTTCGGACAAAATGGCGGTCATGTTTTTTTTTTTAAATAGTATTAATGTACGTGTTTTGGAGTGTTTTATTTGGTCTTTTTGGTTATATTGTTAAAAGTAAATTAGGTGTTGTATTTTATTATATTGGAGGTAGGAATGCCAGGTAATATTTTTATTTATAAATCAATCAACAATCAAAATTCGACAAAACATAGTCGTCTTAATTCTCCGAATGACAAAAGTATCAAAATCTCACATCCGGAGTACACAGCAGAAATCTAATTTTTGTCGAGTTTTTCTCTTATTCTCGTTTCCCAAGAGGGCGCTGTTTTCCCGCCAATTTGTATGTGTTTGTGAAAATTTAACCTTAAACCGTTGTCGTGTTCTCAGTCGTCGCTAATCAACTGTTTTTAACGCCGCCATGTTAAGTTAAATGGGACTGTTGTGATTCGTCCATTTTTATTTTTGCTGAAAATTTTTGTGGACGTCAATTTCTTTAAAGGTTTCGTTTATGTTATTTTTTAATATGTTAGGTCTAGTTTAAGTTTTTTTTTATATGATCTTTATATTTATTAATTTATCTGACACCTGATAAGTTTTTTTTAAACCAGCACTAAGTAGTTTGTACTCTACTTCACATTTTGAATGTTATTTTCTTTGGTTCTACTTTTGTTTTATTTTTTTCTCAATACCTATCCAAATCATATGCTATCTAAGTAGATGATTAGTATAAAAAACATAAATATTTTAAAAAACAAAAGAAAATTTAACAGCGAAAATGTTGTCCCAAAACAAAACACGTCACGGCAAAGTTAATGAAGTATTCAGACCGCGGCAACGGCGGGCAGGTGTTGAAAAAAACGTAATTTTTACGGCACTAAGAAAGTTTTCTAATAATGTCCCCGAGTCGAGGGCGACCCACCACTAATTGCGAAATAAATTTACAAGTTTCAGTAAAAAACGGCACCGCTCTATGAGTTATGGCTGAAAAAAATGAGACAAGAAAGAAATGTGGGAATGGGCTCTTATCTGGTAAGGCCGTATTTATAGACTTGATTTTGTTTATTAAGAGCGCAGCCTTTTAGGTTATACAAAACGTATATTTTGATATAAAAATTAAATGAAAATAAAAACTAATATAGTGTAGGTATAGTATTAAATGTATAACTAGATATAAAATATATTAAAATAAATTTATGAACAATGTTGTCTCACAAAAATGCGGTAGTATTTTTATACCAAGGTAGACAGCCATTGCCAAACTAATCTTTGGATTATCTACTTGAATTTTTTTTATAAATACAAAATACTTACAACATAAAAAATTACAAAAAATCATCTCAAAAAACGTAATATAATAAAAAACTTTTTTCAATATTTCAGAGGGAGTTATTAACAGCTTTTTCAAACGAGCGAGAGGATTTAAGTGGGTGACTTTACGAGGTAACTTTCCTTGATGGACTTCATGATGGAAGTCTGGGAAAGTTGTAAAAAATGCTCCAACAGACATGCTGTACTCACAGGGCACTTAATGGAAATTTTGTTTAATATAATATGTGTAAGTAAAATATGTGGAAAAACGTGGGAATTTTATACATTTATTTATTACTTTTTTGTTTTAAAATAGGCTCGTAGGTAAGTTGAAAAATACAGGGAGAAAATGGAAAACTTAAATGTTTAACCATAAATACTTTTTTTATTTGCAATTCTGATTCTATACTAAGTAAAAGCTTTTCCCTAATATACCATTTAACACGGTATACTAAACAATACAGTAAATAAAAAAATAAAACAGAAGTAAAAATCGTTTAAAAAATGCCGCTTATACAATGACTATGAATAAGACATGAAAGGGGTGAAGTACTCAGTGGAGGAAAGTAGGAAAAATTACATCAAAAATGATACTTTCTTAATTGCATATTCCATTTTGTTAATTGTTTTTTTATTTTCTTCGTAATAAATATTATTGTAATTAATTTTATATAACGTTTTATTTTTCATTTAAATGTCGTAAAATGGTTAAATAGGCAAGATTTTTTTTTAATATTAGTTTCCTATTTTGTGCTTGCTAGAAATCTATTTTTTTTTTATATAGGAATAGGAAAGAAAATTTAAGCATTTGGAAAAGAAGTATTAACAGCATTTCATTGTTTATTAATAGCAATAAGATTCGGTTAACAGTTAACCAGAGCGCTTTTTAAAAAAATAATCCTTCCAATATCATAAGACTTAAAGAAAAAATCTCAAAAAATGTAAAAGACACTTTTTCCAAACCTATTAAGTTTAAAAGCCGTTCAGTCATTAAACCACTTTTTTAAACGTCCTCACCCCGTTTTTTCCTCCCTTCTTGGACACTTTTCATAATTACCGCGCCCCCCCACCCCGACGTCTACTTGTAACAAGATGTTACAGCTTAAAAAAATAATAAGAAGCCATCCTTCCTTCCTCCTTTGAATAAGAATTTGAAAAAAGAAAACGACGTTCGCGCTAACCGTATTTTCAGCCAGTCCGTTTAAAAACTAAAAAGATTCGCATTTCAAACGCGAGCGGCGACTATAAAGAACCCAGAGACACTTTCAGGGCTCCGTTCGTCATTAAAAAACATTTTTAAAACGATATTTATAACAGAAACGCCGACATGCAAAAAAGTTACGAAAAGCATGACAACGCCGAATTGATTTACTATCTCGGAAAAAGAATTGTGCAAAAAATAAAAAAATGTGTACTTTCAAGTTGAGAACGATTCGTAAAAAGTTAAAAAAGTAAAACACATGTCGAGGTTGAACGGCGAACGTCAAAATCGTCTCAATTTCGAACGTAAAAACAATGTGATTTGAATTTTAAATTCAGAACGGGTCATTTTGGGTGATTTTTTTGGAAAGCGGCGGGATAATAAATCTTGTAGCAATAACGATAAATTCATTGCGGATCGACATGCAAATGTGGATTTTTTCGACAACACATATCGAGAACAAAAGTCCAAAACGAAATGGAACAAAAATGAATGGAGTCAAACAAATACAAAGATTAACATTAAAAGTCATACCCGCGTCTCTTTTATAAGGTATTTCACTGTCTTTTTACGCGAAAGGTATGAAAACTGCTCATTGAATTCGTAAAATTATTATTAATTTTTATTATGATACAAAAATCTGACAATCAAAAGGCTATTTCAATTCGACAATAGGTATTAAAATAGTAACGATTTCATACGACCATAATTGTTTCAAAACATCGATCTATCTTGCCGCGCAAAAATCTTTGTACAATAATATCGACTCTGCTTATTTACGTGGAACGAAACGCCTCAAAAGATCAAGCACTTGCGTTAAGTTGTTTTTATTTCATACAACGTTCCGTTTCACGTCCTGTGTAACTGAACTTTTTTCAAGCACCTGTACGCTTCTTTGTTAAGTACTTTTATGATGGTTCTTATCGTTTGTTTTTATCAGCGGTTTTGGCGAAACAGATAACTTTTGTCTTTAAATAATGTTACTGTTTTTTTTTATTTATTAACCTAGATTTGTTTGCTCAGCAGCTAATGAAAAAGGTAGTTACCAGATTTTTTGTGTTGTTTTTCAGTTTCTTTAAGATCAAAGTTTTTTTTATTAAAATTTAAGATAAAATAAACATTTGAGGTTTTATTATATCGCATGTAAGATACTAAGATATGACAAAAAAAATAAGAAGGTACTTTTTAGTAGCCATAAAAGATCGTAATCAATCGTTAAAAAATATCGAGGTAGGTAATTTTATTTTCCAAGTTTTAAGAAAAAAAAACTACAAGCAGACAGAATGCAGATGTTTCGCAAATACAGTACTTACAAGTACTTCCTGGGTAATACACCATACACCACCTTTAACGCAGATGGTAACATCCGACGAAAAATAACGAAAAAAGGCGAAAAAACCCGAAGCAAATCTCGATTAAATAAATTGTTAACACGCCTCAGGCGCTTTATCGCGGCCGGTATTTTTTTTAATCTTGATCTTTTCTATGCGAAAATGTTGTTGTAATGAATATGCTAAGTATAGATCGGAGGCTAGATATTTTATAGTTTCTGTAAGGTAAAAAGACCCTATCTGGCTGTAAGAGCGTTTCCTTTGCCACCCGCTGCTAGAACCACAGATAACATCTTTTTAAAAACAAATGACTCTAGCTCTCAGGAAGCATTGATAACTGTATTCAGGTAAAATGTGAAAAAGAAAAACTCACCTTGTATTTTTAAATTTTACGAGTAATTGGTATTAAACCAATACCCCCATTTATTTGAAGACGCGTTTAAGCTATAATGTTCCATTTTTAAAAATTACTAACCTTTTAAAAAAGAAAATTTTGATATTCCATTTTTCAAATGTAACTGGCCGGTTATAAAAATGTCAAAATATTCGAAAATGGAACACGATGACTTTGACGCGTCCCCTACTTTTGGAAGATAACAATACGCATTGAAACAGGTGCCAACTCACTCGCTGAAGTGTTGACCAGCACTCCTCGAGGGTTCTCTCGCTGATGCTCTGCCCCGTTCGTTGTTGCTGTGAAAGTGAGAATCGAGTGAGTAAATTGGCAGATACATTAGTAAGGGATTTATAGTTATAGAAAAATGAAAGATGAAATTACGATTAGTAAAGAAATTAGTTCTTAGAAAAGCTGTTATTACTTGAAAAAGAAAATATTAGGTATGCTAAAAAGCTTTATTTGAAAACTGAAGTAAAGTTTTTAATGTCTTTAATTCAATTATCAAAATGTTACTTGTTTATGAAGATAATGAGTAGTAAATGATTAATTTCAGTTTTTCGAAATTTTATTCATTTACTCCTTGATTAATATTTTTAAAAGCTGATTAAAATGTTTTAAGTAACTCTTCGCCATATTGAGTTTTTTTTAAAAAGAAAAGGGCAATAATTATGAAGCATTATAAATAAGAAAGTGTTATTGAATTAAGAAAGTGATGAGATTTTCTACGGGAACTCATTCATAAGATAAATAATATTTTACTAAGCACTTTGCGAAGGTTAGTAACACTACAATGTGTTATGTTAAATAGGTAATTACTATTCTATGTATTAAAATTTCTTTGAATTCTGAGTATAGAGTGACTAGCGTCTGTATTTTATCCAAGCATGATGTACTTATTTTTAAAAAAGAAGAGAATTTGAATTCGACAAAAATTCGCGTAGCTAGTGAGTTACTAAAATTCGAGTAACAAGTAAGTAACAAAAATTCGAGTAGTTCACAAAAGAGAATGAGTTTTCGTAGTAATCAGCTAGTGAAGTGAGAGAAAGAAAAAATAATTACATCGATATTGAGGCTATTCAGGAAATTTACCAAAGCGAAGGGCAACATGGCGTTTCTGTCCGGCATTGGGGTGTCGCCGGTCGGTGACTGCTGCTGTGGCTGTATACCGAAATACCTTCGTCAGTTTCAAATTTAAAAAGTTAAAATTAAATGTGACAGATCATGGAACAAAATTGATGTTTGCGGCAAGTGTGTTAAGATTCGAATTTCGAAAAATATCGGATAAGAAGTAGATTCTTTTTTTCAAATGCGTTCTTTTTTTCAATTCAGTTATGTAGCGTAAATTATTATTAATAATAATACTTAATAGATGTTGAATTTTATTCCATGATTTTCTTATTATATATATTTCTTTATATAATTAAAAGTATTAACAAAGCAATTGTTTTAAAGCCTCTTCAATTTAAACACACAATAAAACTGTTAGTGTAAATTAAACGTTAACGTTAACAATTCTAAATAGATTTTTGTAATCCTTAATTTATAAATCATTGATATGATTAAGTTTTATTTGCATTACGTACATCAGGAAGAAAAATCTATATAATTTTTTAAGATGTTGTACCATTACGTGTTAAATTATATTATAAACCTATTTAATATTCCAAAGTTAATTACATTTGAAATTATAATTTGCAAGTTAGTTACATTACATTACAGATACCAACCAAAAATATTTTTATTTAAATATT
This sequence comes from Anarsia innoxiella, assembly GCA_947563765.1. NCBI lineage: Eukaryota > Metazoa > Arthropoda > Insecta > Lepidoptera > Gelechiidae > Anarsia > Anarsia innoxiella. Next base: position 1,793,763 of record OX387415.1, read on the forward strand.
TTTTTACAGAACCCAACTAACAGTTAAATTGTGACTAAAAGCCAATTTGCAAGTTAAACCAAGTAAGGAATGAAAAAAACACTTACCGTAAAAAATAAAGATTTTTATACAACACTCACGTGCACATGCAGTTAAACGGTTATAAGATAAAAAAAATCGAAATAATACAAAAAAAAAAATCCGAACGAAATTAGTCGAGAAAAAGCGCAACGTAAAAATGTTAAAACGCGTTCCATACATTATTAAATAAAAAACATTAAGAAAAAAATGGCGACTTAAAAAAAACAAGATTGAAAATTAATAAAAATTAAGATTAAAAATTAAAAAAATGGCGTCTTAAAAAAATGTTAATAAAACACAAGACTGACATAGAGAAGTGATAAAATATTATTTACATCGATGTTATTGAGTGAAGACAGTAAATTTACCAGCGCAAACGGTACGAGGGATCTCTCGCTCATCGTCGAGTCGGCGGACGGCGATTGTTGTTGTTGCTGTCCCGTTCCAATCGTACGTGACGGTGGCGTGAAAAAAAGAGACACCAATATCAGTTTTAGGTACCTACCTATTTTTTTATAATTTTTTTTTCGTTTTTCATAAATCCTAACTATTTAATACATTTTGTAGAGCCGAAAAAATACTTTTTTATGCAAGTTTTTTTTAACTGAAGAACTGATGATTTGTTGTCCGTCATGAAATTCAATGTTAACATTAAAATTAAAAACAAACCCTTGAACTAACAAGAGACCGCAATACAAAAATATTAATAAATCAAATTTTAATTAACCGTTCCCGAAAAAAAATTAACCACAATAGCTCAACTACTTCTCAGCGTTGAACCGTTAAATTTCTATTTACGGAAAAAAACGAATGAATACGAAAGTATGAACAGGATATCAAAACCGGTTCCTTATTCAAACAATGTTTAAAACAAAAAAAAATTGAAATGAGAACAGATTCGCAGCAACAAATAACTGTCAACACCCCTTGATGAAACAAAACGCGGCAAAAAATTTAAAAATAGAATCACAATGAACCCCTAATCCTGTGCCGTGGGAAATAGACAAATGCAAGGTGAGCCAATCCGAAACTAATTTAAAAAGTAATATTCTTTCGTCTTTTGTTTTAAATTTCGAATCAAGCAAACTGCAGTGCTCTATTATTACTTTTTAAATCCGACCGCTTTGCTGCCAGTATTTTATGACGTTCCTTTTTTGAAATTCAAAATTACACGTTGCCGTAAAACAAATATTAGCGTTCGAAAATACGAGTTACAAATGTCATCAACAATGTAAAGCCAGATGTCGAAAACAAACATTTGCCGGCGTCAATAAAAAAGTAAAATCGAATACCGCGGACAAGTTGATCACAAGCTAATACAAAAATAATAGAATTATCAGAGATTATTGTAATTTACATATCCTTTTGTGAGACCGGATGCGACATAAGGACAAAAACGATTTAATACGAAGTTTGTGGAGCGGGGTCTTTAACCCTTTCTTTTAACAAAAGGTAGACAATATGTTACCTTCTTTTATCTTTTTAAGGAAGGGATCATTCAAATTTGGAACGAGTTTTGAGACCCGTGTTATTTCTTGAGGTCAGTTGAACAACACGCTTTGCACAAGATACACGTAACCTTTGATTTTTAAGATTATTTTTAGCAAAGTTCAAATGTAAATTTTTGAGACATTTAAATTTTCGTTAGTTATTTTTAAATGAAAATTGTTTTTCTTTGTTTTTCATGTTTCACCGTGCAGTGACATCTTTTATTTTTTATTTATAAGGTATGATATTTTAAAATCTTATTTATTTATTCTTTTAATATTTTATTCTTTATTCTAAAAATTCCTATCATTTCGCGATTTAGATTACATTTTTCTTTTCACTGACACTAAAACCGAATAGTTGCCGTCGGAACTCAAACCCAAAAAGTGTTAATGTTTTATTTTCATTATTTATAACTGGGAATTATTTATTTTTATATTCGCTTATAACATTTTTAATTACAGTAATTTTTTTAACGATGTTCAACAATTTTTTCGAAAATGAATATTTTTTCCCTCGTTCCAAGTTTGAATTTTGACACATTAAAAACAAAACCCTACGTTTAAAAAAAGAACACTAACCTGTATTTCACTGACGAGTTTCTCCGTCATGATCTTGTGGTCAGGAGTCGCTGGTGGCTGCGGTGTCGGAGGAGCAGGTCCTGGCTGGTGACCTTCCGGCATCGGCTCCTGAGCTGGCGACACTGGTCTACTTCGGTTCCAGAAGTCTTGCATCTTGAACTGTCTCTGGGCCTCAGGCTGCTGCAGGGTAGGAATGTGGAGGGAGAGTGGGGCAGCGCGTAAGTCTAGGGCACTGCCGCCAGCCGCGGTGTCGTTGTTGCCCTCCGCGGCTGTCATCTTGAAGGAGTTCTGCAGCCAGCTGGTCACGAAGTTATCCTCCTCCTTAGGAGGATCCAGCAGCCGAGGGTACGGCGGCGCGGCGCTCGGCTCGAACGCGCCTTCGCCGCCGACCGGCTCGCCTTCCTCCGCTATTTTCGGTACTTTAGCCTCCCTCGGTGAACCCTCCTCTACCTCCGTCTTCCGGTACTCATGGAGGTCCCTGTACCTCTCCTGCAGCGCTAGGGATATATTCTCATTGAAGTATTTCAACATTAATTCCAGCTTCGGGCGTATCGTCACAACGAAGTCATGCGATGATTCGCGGTTTGTTTTAAATTTATTAGTTTGTTATTTATTGCACTTTCAGTTTTCTCAGTCCCGATGTCTTCGGCGGCACCGCGGATCTGGAAACAAACAGGCGCCTCAGTTCGACAGTCGCGAAAACTCGGTGTTTTGTTTTTAAATTGCGCGGGAAATTCTAAGAAAAGTTACGGCGGCGAATTTTTTTTTTAAGTTAACATTCGAAGAAAATCGCGGAAAATTTAAAGTCACCCCCGGAAAAGCGGAAGCAGACCTTCTTGAGACGCGGGCGGGCGACGACTAACTTCTTGGTGGAAAACTTGAGCGTCGCGACGCTTTCTTGCGGGGTGGGGCGGACGCGCGCGCCTGGCGAAGACGCCGGTCCAACTAGCAAGACACGGCGCCGCCCCCGCCGCCTTAGACGCCGCTAAGAACATCCCCACCGTCGCTGGGCGCACGCGCCCCGCGTTTTTTCCGCGGAAAAATGCGTCCGGTCAAGGAAAAGACGCCGCGTGCCGGGCGGCCGGCGCCGTGTGAGCGCGTCGGCCACTCGCCCGCCCGCCCGCACTCCACACGCATTTCCCAAAATCACATGACGGACCGCTCGGACCACGGCCGAAATAAGAACTATTAAAAGGGCGAAGGACACCTCGCCCCTCTCGCTCGCCCGACCCTATTTCCACCCTACCCTTATGCGTTAGAGCGGGACGGCTACACCATTTTTTCTAAGCCGCTATTAGTGAGGGAGAAAATGAAAAAGAATAGACTTCTTTGTGATTTTTTCTTAGCGGCGTCGCTCTCGCTCGCACTCGGGGTTGGCGTGTATGTTTTGTCTCGCGTATTTTTTTTCGTGGATTTCTTTTCGTTCCGCCTCTTTGACTATTGTAATTCTTTTTTTTTAAATCAGGCGGGGCTTAGCCTATGGGGTTTTAGCCAACAGTTTTTTATTGCGGTTCGTGTTTTTCCTCATTTACCTAGGCTTGGGGAAATGGACTTGTGAAACTTTTTTTTGTGGGTTCTTTCCGGTTTCCTATTGGACACTTGGGGACTTTTTTACTTTTATTAAAAATCTTTGATTATTTTTTATGGAAAATGGTTAAAGCGATGTTTTTTTTTTGTTTCAGGTACTGGCGATCGTGTAGGTGTGTCTTGAAGTTAATTGTCTTTTGTTATTGAGAAGTGAAATAAACCAAGGTTCTTATCAAAGTGTAGAATGGTTTCATTTCGTCCCGCTAAGAGTTTTCTTTGAGGGAATTACTTTTCCGCTACCCCTCGGCAGATGGCGTACCTAGTTACGATTTCAATTCTATGAAATGGTTTATTCAGGAAATTTTGAACGACCATTATTTCTCTAGATATCAATACATTTTTATTTTGACAACAATTGTAGATATTATTATCTTTCTTTTGACAAATTACACAATTTATTTATTTCGATTAGGTTGCACTACTTGTTCCAAAACTTATCAAACATATTATTTATGGTAGACCCCTTACTCTACATAGTAACTATAATTAATTTTGCATTAAATTATTCAATACAAAATACCTAATAAATCATATTTATTATAAAAAAACACACTCTACAAAACCGACTAAGTATTTCAATGAACATAAAATTTTATGATCTTAACTCACACATACAAAAACTAAGGTTTTAAATACAAGTACTAAGGAATACCTAAGACAATACCTAGGTATAGTATAGTGTGATTGGCTTGTATAATGAACAGGCGTGGTTAAGGCTATGGGAGTGTTCTTTGCTATGGTGAGTGCACACGTGAATCAGTATGGGGAAAAAACACTATGAAATTGTACCTATTGGTATGCTTAGGTAACCATAGTTTTATGGGAAATAAATGTTTTTATATACAGGTGACTTTAAATTAGTGAACGATAGAAAAGGATATGCATGTACTCGTGATAACAAACCACTTTTACTATAGGACCAAGGTCGATCAAAAAATCATTCAATCATTCAATCATTCAAGAAATTTTGAACTCCCCATACAAACTGCATGCAACTTTTCTATCTTATAAAACAATTCAATTGTTCTGTAACTAATAGATTTAAAGTTGTAGTAACGGATATTAAGTTTAATTGTACATTAACACAATTAAATTTTATGATTTCTTTTAAAGTAATATGGAAATAAAAGCGATAATAAAGATGAGTTTCTTTTGTTCTTTTTTTATACTAAATGTATTTTTTAATACATGTATTTTTTAATACATGTATTTTTTAATACATGTACATTTGCACATGTACATTTGTACATATACATTTGTAAATGTATTTTTAATACATTTAGGGCCTGGTTCACCATCCACAGATAAAAGTTATCTGTCAGATATTTTATATCTGTCTCTGTTTAAAACGTCATGTTTTATTAAACGGACAGAGGTTTATCTGTCAGTTAAATTTTATCCGTAGATATTCAAACGAGCACTTAGAATTTGTATTTTTTAAATACCTACCTAAAGTCTGGAAGGTTGTCTGGAAGAGATCACTTTTAGTGATAAGGCCGCCTTTGCGCACAATGTTTTAGTTTTAAGTTGTATTTGTATTTCTTTGTGTGCAATAAAGAATTTCTATCTATCTATCTATCTATCTAAATTTAGTAATGAAAGTAACAATATTAGTAATTCCTTTGCTAAAACCATCTGCATAATAATGGTTCATATCTAGGTAAAGCCAAAGGTTCGTATCAAAGGAGGTTGGTATAAAAAAGGTTTGTATCTCTGTACAGGGTTCTGTTCTATTGCAAGGGTTTGTATCTAAGTAGGGTTCGTATCGAAGTTGAGTCTTTTACGACATTGTTTGGTAGAGATAAAGAAATATTTTTAGTTTAACATTTAATTGTTTAGTCATACATAATTTAGTTCCAAATTTTCGAGTAATAATTCGAGTTAAAACTCGAAATTAACAAAAGATGATTTTTGGAGAACAGAATAAAAGTTTTTTTTTTCACCGAATTTTCTTCACGTTAAAGCTTTTTTAGAAAAATCTTTTTAATTCCAAAATTAGGTACCTACATGAAACACAAAAATATAAACGGTCGAATTGAGAAACTCCTCCTTTTTTTGAAGTCGTTTAAAAAATGCTAACTATAGATTTTATAAAAAAAACTATTAGGTAAAAAGAATAATAAGTATGAGTCATCTCTAGATAATTACTCCAACTGATGAGCCATGAAAAACAAATCGACAAAAGGGATTGGCTACTCTATGTACATAATTGGAGTGCTTACGACTATTGGTACCTTTATTGTCCATAGAAAAAATTCTCATTTGAGAAAGAAATTATATCAATTGATATTTTAATTTCAAAAGGATAGGGACGAACACAATGAAATGATAGACTCTGTCTTTGTTTACGTAATAACTTGAAAATAATTCAATAATCGTTATCTATTTATTTACACACATACATACATATCTGTCACGCATCTTTCCTGTCGGGGCAGGCAGAGACTCTTGCTAGGATCTAAACACTTTTTTCGCTTCATCCACATTCATCAGTCGCCTCATACCATGCACGTCGGTTTAGTGTAACCTCGACTTAATGTATAAGTTACAATATTGGGCAATATTGGCCAATCTTCATCAAAATTGTTTTTATTTTTCGGTAGTTTTTACGTGATAGAGTAACATATCCAGACATCCATCTAATACTTATGTAGATTTTGTTCTAAGTAGATATGTAAGTATAAACAAATATGACATAATTATTAATTAATTTCAACTTATGTAGAAATAAGAAGTATAACTTAACCATGTTCTGCAAAAAAAGTCATATTTTTTTCTGTATCGATATTGATAACAAGTCAAAGTCAGACACTAAATAATAATTTCGCGTGGAAACAATACGCGCTGCCCGATGGCCTAACGAATGACCCTACGGTTTTTAGGGGCTCTGTTACAATGAGTTCAATCATTACTTTTGATATGTTTTATTTGTCATATTAATTAACATTTGCTCAGGCCCTGCTCAGCCCAATAAACCCGGAGTTAGCTGCTAATACAGAGTTAAATAAATAAATTTGTATTGATTTATCTTGATTTAACCCTGTGTTAGTAGCTAACTCTGGGATTATTGCTTTAACTCTGGGCTAAGTGGGCCTTATGGTATCTACACAACAAAGCCGCCGGCTTTTTTGACAGCTGCCATTCGTATAACGTAAAGCCGCCGACCTAGCCCGGCGGCATGCCGGCGGCTTTAGATAGCATTAAAGTGTCAAATTTTGCAAACAACTATTTTTTTTTCCAAATTCAAAAGTATTCTCGAATTTGAAATAAATGATCACTGTTATTATACCACTCCCACATTTAATAAAAGTGTCAGCTATAGGAAAACGAATAACGTTATCTTAATGACCTTGTAACTGTAAGTTTTACGAGTATTTTAGTTTTATGTCCATGCTCCATTTTAATTAGAATTGTATAGAAAACGAACAAAGTTATTTTTAGTATTTATAGGCCTTAGGACACTGTCTTTAGTTGATATTAAGAGTAATCAAAAACTGCTTTAGTTAAGGTATATCTACACAGATCCGGGCCGTGCCTGGGTCGTATCTGGGCCGTGGCCCGTCAGGAGTGACAACAATACATCGTCATGACAACGTGTCCGGGCCGTGTCCGGGAGGTGTCAGAGAAAAAATATTATTACACGCATTTTCTATGGATTCGTTCACACACGTTGTCATGACGACGTATTGTTTTCCCTCCTGACAGGCCACGGCACGGTCACGTCCCGGGCACGGCCCGGATCTGTGTAGATAGACCTTTAGCCCTTAGGACACTGTCTTTAGTGGCTTAATATCCACTTTAAGTAATCAAAAACTGCTTCAGTTATCTATTTATAGTTACGAAATTACTATCATAAAGTAAGCACTTACCTACTTTAACTTTACCATTAAAGTAGAGTTTAAAATTTAAACATTTAAATTAATGGTTATATTTTAATTTTATTGTAATAAAGTTGGCTGACCTATTGCGGATATAAATAAAGCTAGTCTTTTTCGTCTTAATACTAGACAAACAGCTCTGACTGTCTAACCGTAAAAAAGATTTTGTATCGTCATTTTAAGCTACAAAATTATTAATACTTATTCATAATTTTGAGATATATATTTTCACATATAAATAAAAAGTAACACTTAGGTACATATTTCAAATGTTATGAGTATTTGCCTATAAAATAAAGATCATACTTAAAATCGATTTAAGCATGACATAAATAATGTTCTCTCCTTTTCAAAACTTTCTAAAATCACAAATAAAAAAAATTCTCAAACTGAGTTTGTTTTTTAATTTTTAAAAACCATGAGTCCATTGTAAAACGGTCAAGTCCGACAGCTGCTCGCGAGCTCATTGTTACAATTTTATACTAACTTACATAATATCCGGCCGTGCTATATCCACGCCTTTATCCAGTATAAAGACCCTTTCTAGAGGTATTTATTTAAGTTGAGACAGATATAATCCACGAAAATTATTTGAAAAAAAATTAAAGATTTTTCATTTGGAAAAGTTTCCCTTTTGTTAAATTGGATGATTTAAAATATTATTTTAAAAATGCATCTTTTTATTTGATTTTCTTTTTTTTTTTCAAACCGACAGGTTTATTTTTTAATTTAAGACATTAGCGTTCATATTTTAAGTTAATCTATTAAATTAATTTAAGCAAAGAAAGCAAAGGCCCAGAGAGACCAAAAGTAGGCCGAGACCACTTGGCAACGTGCAGTTCATAAATTCTCATAATCATAATAATTATATACACTTGAAGAAAAAAACAAATCAAGTCTTTTATCTGCAAACTTTTGTCTATAACTTCTCAAGTTCCCATAGAAAACAAAGCAAGGACCCTTTGAAACAAGTCTCTATGAAACACCCAACCGGTTGGTGAATTGTTTTAAAAAAATCTTTAAAAATTTCAAGTTGTAGGTCAAAAAGTGTATATTAATTTACAAGAAGGGTTCTGTATCATTTGCATTAAAGTAATGTGTTGAAAAAAATGATTCACGAAGTTTTTGAGACTATTTTTTACCAAATAATATAAGAAAAATTGAAAAATGATTTCAATTTTAAAAAAGATTCTAATATGTCATGAATTACAGAAATATTTTTATTTTATTTTAAAAAAACATTCATTAATATATTGTTTAAAAAACAAATCTTTAAAAACGTATTTTTTTAAATTCTGAAATTAAATTGTTCAAAACACATCAATATAAACATTTGCTTTAGCCATATCAATATAAAATTTTCATCAAAAACTAACGTATCCCTAAAAATGTGTCATTATAAGATCCCTCGTGATGTTATAGCCAGGTATCAAATAATTTGCATACGTAAGGGTCAAACTAGTTTTAATGCATTATTTCTACTCCGGAACTGATTTTAAGATAAAAATATGTATTGTCTAGTGTACTTCTAGTGTACTATATCTTTGTTTTTTTTTACTTTAAAAAACACAGGAATAATTTATTTAAAATAATTTGTACTTAATTTATATAAAATTAAATAATATAAAAAGCAAGTATAATGTGAATACAAAAAGTTTAATAAATTTTTTTTTTAAGTTGAATACTTACCTCAATATTTTTTTTGCTAGCCATCATGAACCCACTGCTGGACAAAGGCCTCCCCCGCGACTTTCCATTTAACACACATTTTTACTTAAAATAATTAAATTATTCGAAAAATAATAGAAAGCTAGAAACTAAAATTATACATTTTACTCCATAACTAATATATTTACCAAGCTGATTATATGAGTTAAGAATTTATAATAGTTTTTTAAAATAATCTACATGTTTATTTATTTAAAGTATGCTTATAGCAAAAACTTTCTATTTTTATTTAAAAAAAACATTGAATGAGTTTTAGCAATGCCAATTAAGGTCTATCTACACATATCCGGGCCGTGCCCGGGACGTGTCCGGGCCGTGGCCCGTCAGGAGGGATAACAATACGTCGTCATGACAACGTGTGTTAACGAATCCATAGAAAATGTATGGAATGATAAATTTTTCCCTGACACGTTATCATGGCGACGTGTTGTTTTCATTCCTGACGGGCCACGGCCCGGACACGTCCCGGGCACGGCCCGGATCTGTGTAAATAGACCTTTACTTACACGACACACCAAAAACAACCATTCCTTAAGTAAACGTATTTGTGCATAATTTATAACTTTAAAAGTAATAAGTACTTAGGTACGTTATTCGTTATCAGCTCATATATGTCCCCACCGAGGGGCACGAGCCTACTCTCATACAGAGAGTGATTAGGCCGTAATCCACCACGCTGGCCAAGTGCGGGTTGGCGGATTTCACATACATCTTCGAATTTCTTCTCTGATGTATGCAGGTTTCCTCACGATGTTTTCCTTCACCGTTAGCAAGTGGTAATCGAATAAATTGATCCGTACATGAGAAATAAACTCAGAGGTACGTGCCCGCGCCAGGATTCGAACCCGCGTCCTCAGAGTTCGAGGCAAGCGTTCTACCAACTAGGCTACGGCTTAGGTACGTTAATTGAAAAAAAAAACTTTTATAACATACTTAAGCAAATTGCTTTTCAAGAATTAAATAAAATATGTTAATTGAATGCGAGAAAAACTAATAAAATTCTAGAAAGCACCAGAATTAAGTAAAAGTAAATAATCATTAACGACATTTTAGTTTTTACAACCACTTTCACTTGGCGTGTAAAATTAAATCAAATTACGTACGGAACCCTCTTAATTATTCAACTCAATCAGCTTGACAAATTGAAAGGAAATCAATATGACATGTTTTAGTTGATTGTTGTTATTTTATTTGATGTTACTATTTGTATTTGACATTTATTTATATCTGTAAGTTAATGTATTTGCTGCTAAGTATTAAAAAAATACAAAAAAGTATTTTTGTCGAATATTATGATGTTTTTGTAAACACTGTAATGTGTGTTGATAAATCAATTAACACATATATTTTTTTAAATTTAACAAAAACTTTTTAATTTCTTTAATTAATGTATTGATATGATAACTTAATAAAAAAAAATAAACGAAGAAACCGTTTAATGTAGAATATAAAAATATATATTGTGACTCCTGAATTTATATCCATTTCAATTTAAAAAAAATGTTTTTGACATCTGAATTTCGAGCCAGTTTACTTCAGATGTGACAAACATTTTTATATTATTCCTTAAACTTCAGATGTAACAAACATTTTTTCAGTAATAAACAGAATACGACCTCAAAAATAAAATCGATGGTACGCACAAACAGAAGAGCCGCTTTGTTGGAACGACGTTGGAATATCGTTCACTTGTCACGATATACTACCATCAATATTATTTTACGACGCTCGCTAGTTTAGTGTGGAAACGGACTTGGTTATTTTGTAACTAAGGTTATTATTAATTAAGCAAGCATATTTCAAAAATATAGGTAGTTTAAAATGTAAGGTGACATCTTTTTGTACGGGTTTTCAATCAAGCTCTAAAAAAGTATATATTTTTTTATATTGTGTTTCCGTAAAGTTGCATGATAAAATAATTAGATGTCTTTTTTTTTCACGAAATTGAAATGAACGTAATTCTATTTTATTTCATAAATAAAATAAAAAAACTTTTTTTTTACAGTTAATTAAATATACAAATTCTGGCATTGTTAATATTAAATAAAACATATTTTAATATCTTAGTGTTTAAAAAATAAAATGAAAAACATAACTTCCTATTAAATTAAAGTTAAGTTTTATTTGTATTTCTTTGTGTGCAATAAAGAATTTCTATCTATCTAAATTGTTCGTTTAAAAAATCCGTCTCCACACTAACCCAGGTTAACCCCTTCACCTTCCAAAAATGATTAAAAATAGGTCGCGGTGCGTGCACGGCCGGTCATTACAGCCCTACTATAAACTTTTTCATTGGACTCAATACGCTCTTGTTTAGGGGAAAATTTTGTTTCTAGGACAACTGTTTTGTTAGGTTTTGATGGATGAAGTGAAAGAAGTGGGTTGTAGTTAGTTGAGGGAAGTATCTATCTATGTTTAGTTCGATGGGAAAAAGGAGTGGCAAAATACCTATGTACGGAGGAGCAATGCCCAGCAGTGGGACAAACTGTCTTAGATCATACCGTAATAATATAGCTAACCACATTTTCCTTTAATTAGTTGGGAGCTCATAAACTTCTTATATATATTTTTTAATAAGTCCTTTAATTAGCTGAAATAAAGCCAATTAATAAAAAAGCTAATTAAAGTTCATTACCTTTTAAATGTTATATCGCCTCTTTCTGTTTTACAAACTTTCAATAACTTTGCTGATGGACTTGAAATAGCTTTAAAAAAAGCTCGAGTACTTTAAAAAACGGAACACGAATAAAAAAGTAAACGAAAAAGCCTCACAAATCGACCGTTAAAACGCCAAGTATCAATCCCCAAACAGAAGCCGAAACGAAATTCAAAAAAAGAACAAAAAAAAATCCCACCCAGTTCAAATATTGCGTGTAAACCCACCTCACTCTAATCGTTGTAACCAATAAAAAAAACATACGTGTTAATCTTGACACGATCCGTTTAAAACCACATAAAAAAAGTTGTTTAAAAAAAACGCCCTACCATTAGAATGAACCAATAGAAAAAAAAAGTAAACGTCGGCCGAAAAAATGAGTTAATTGACGGTGCGCGTGCCGCCCCATTTTGTTTTTTTTTTCACGTATGACACGGGTCTGCTGAGTTTTTTTTTTCTTTTTTACAATGCCGTGGGGTGCATTTTTTATTCCTAATGAATACAGAAGCCGTTTTGTCGACAAATTATTTAGATTATGACTTTTAGCTGTTATTAATTTAATTGATGTTGTGATTCTTTTGAATAAAATTTGCGTTTTGTAATTTTATATTTTTTGTTCCTTGAAACATTTTTGTTTGAGATGGTAGACATTTTGTTTTACTTTTTTTACTAGTTCACAGACTAAAGTTATAATAATGCTGTATTGTAGAAAATATTTACATTTGGTAGTAAAAAAGTACCTCAATATATTTTTTTATTATAAGGCTTTTGGCTACATATCATTATCTTTATGCACCTTTTTCTCTCTCAATATGTTACTTTCAAAAAGTATATTTACCTATCAAATTAAAATAAGTTTCTATTTTTTTTTCTTTTTACACATGCGTGACAGTATTAATTGATTTTTTTTACTTAAACAAAGAATCAAATTGAATTTTAAATACAATCCGACATTCTTTTGCACACCGCTCTAATATGGTAGCCCATTATAATCTGTTAGCAGTGTAAAATAACTTATAAGACTGTAATATCTCCTATTTATAAAATTCTAATCAGAGCATGTTTAGCGACATCTAGCATGGAGTAGTGTAAGTAATTTATGTACTAAAATATCTTATCAGAAAATAATTTGAGGTACCGTACGAAAAATATATTTGAAAAAAAAAAATGCCTTTTTAAGAAAATAAAAAATGTTATTGGCAGAAATAAGCATTTTCTAAATCAAATAACAATCACAGTTTTTTTTAAGTATATAATTGAAAAATTTATTACATAGTTTTGTTTTTGTTTCAAAAATTTTATTTTACTTTCAGATTAATACTCACAGATTCACAAGTGTGTTTGATGAGGTACTTACCTACCTTCCAAAAAAATCTAAGAAAACTAACCTATAACAATTTTAATGAACATTGCTCTAAGCAACAGAAAAAAAAAACAGAACACCTTCATGTGACGGTCTATTTCCGTAAAAATATTTGCCAGACTCTAAAAACCTTATTTATAAAATTAACTCACTTTAATCAGAACACCTTTATCCACTTTTATAATTGCCGTCTTCTTAATACCTCTACCTAGTTCTCTAATCGACGCCCTATTTACAAACAAAAACCAATCACAAAACAAAGGAAAACGTGCAAAAAAAACTGCCAACTCCCCAAATTACGTAATAACGGAAAATTTTTACCTCAACGTCGAAAAAACAACCGCCCGCACACTCACGTCTTATAAAATTTCCATTTAAAAGACGTACATTTATTATCATTTTTCTAGGGAAAAAAATGGCTTCCTCCAACCCAAAATGCATTATAAAGCCCCAAAGTACTTTTGCGAATTAGACTTTTTCGCAATTAGAATAAAATTGATTTTATTCCGCAACAACTTTCGATTTAAGTCCTTCACAGTTGATCGTAGAGTTCCTTGGTCTACATTATTAGCTAGTGATGGGGTGGTATTATTTGTCTAGTCGAGAATCGTATGTAAATCATAGAAAAAAAATAGAGAAAAGATAAAAAAAATGTACTTTAAAAATATGCCTACCATAAATCCGCATTAAAAGAAGATATGGACTTTAGACTCTATATTTTAGACCGTTTGGGATTTCTTATTATTTGTTCTCAATAAATAAATTAATAATAAATAAATCAATACTATGCTTTATTTTTATATTTGCCAATAAGTATCTAACATTTTTTTATAATTAAGATAATGTCATGAAAAAATCTATCCGTTACGCCTCTTTCCCATCAAGGTAAACAAAGACCTCTTCGCTCCTCTTGCTATGATCTAAACGTAATAATTTAACAATTTCGAAATATACAAAAAATAATCTTATCATCGTATTATTTCCTTATTTTTTTACATTTTTTTTATAACATGTGCCAAAATCTAATACAAAATATCGTTACTAGCAAATTTTGTTTGCCCTCATTACAAACAACAATCATAATCGATTCTCGATTGTGATTCCCCAAGAAGTGCATCCCTATGCTAGTGTGTGTGCGTGTTATCAGTGCATACAGTGGAGCGTAGATAAAATTTTGAAAAATTCTCAACTTTTCCGCGATAACCCCGCTTCTACTGTAAGAAAAAAAGCTCAAGTGCCGTATGCATAGTAAAGTTTTTTTTTTCTATTTTACTAATGAAGGTATTTGATTGTTGGTCTGATTTTTTACCCTTGTGTGAGGTTTGTTGTATTGTATTATATATTTTATATGAAAGAAAAATTGTAAAGAAGTTGGAACTACCTACTGGTATTGTTTGCATACACAATGGGCATGATGAGTAAAAAAATATTTTTTAGTCCATCACAAAGATTATTTTAAAATATTCGACACGTATTTTTTCTTTTTATCTACTCTTCAACTAAAAATGACATAGATACACTGGGTTGAAGTTTTCTATATAGGTCTACAACCAATCTTCTTTATAGGTACCTCCTTACCATCTTTATGGTATCTACACACCAAAGCCGCCGCCATGCCGGCGGGCTAGACCGGCGGCTTTACGTCATACGAATGGCAGCTGTCAAAAAAGCCGGCGGCTTTGGTGTGTAGACAGCTTAACAGTTCAAATGTGGTAAAAATCACAATTTCCTGGTAAATGAAAATCACCTTCGTTTTGTCTACTTAAAATAAAAATGTATACCTACCTAAGTTGTTGCTTAGTTATTCTTTTTGGCATAAGATTTATCATGACGCAATTCAAAGTACATCTATTTAAAACTAGCAACTGAATGTAGTAACGACTATAAATACGGCAGATCTTATAAATAAACTGTATGAGCACTATTTATTTGCTGTTATCAATTCTTATAAGTAGGCAACTATAGATGTAGACTATTGTAGACTCATAAAGTGTCTTTGTGTGTAGTTATGATGTAGAATTTCTACATAGATATGTTATTACGCATTTACTGTGGAATATTGGTTAGTCTTTTGTTTTTTTCCTAAAATTTGGATGTGTGTGTGATTGGGTTATGTCTATGTAGTTTTTGATAGGTAGATCGGGTTTTGTTTTTTGGAATAAGGTGAGTAAGTATTTAAAGACTTAAGGTAGCATTTCTGAGTATGTGAAAATAAAACGCGCAGGTAGATAGTTTTGAGCCGTGGTTTTGGCGCGGTTTCATTATGAAACGTCAAATCGCAACTGCGCGAAAACTGCAAGTGCATACGGTCCCTTAAAAACTATAATATCTATCAATATACGTAAATAGAACCACATAATTATTACTCTCTAACATTACGGGAATCTTGAAGAATGTCATTGACTTAGCATAAATGAAATTTGACATTTTGTAGCCCCATTGAAAAAGTCTTTCGAGGTACATATAAGATTTTTTCTATATATTTAGTTTTTTATTTTAAATGAAAAGTGTTTTATTAAAAAATAGGCAAAATTAATTACATTTTTTTGATGTCACTTTTTTATCTGAAACTACTACCGATTCGCTACTTGTATAGCAGAGAGGAAGAAACCACAGGAAACGTTCGGCACAGGGCCCTACGATATGTCCAATATATATATAAATATATTTAAATCAACACACTTTTGCATATTTCTTTTAGAAATATGCTGTACCTTTTGTATAACTTCTCTTTTTTTTCTGTCTGTATGTTTTATCATCTTACAATAAATTGTTAAATAAATAAAATGGTCTTTTCCACCACCACGGTAACCCTCAAGAACTTTGCCGGCTATACTTCTAAAGCATCGCACTAAATAACCCTCATTTCAATTAACGCCAAACGTTTCGGACGCCTCCAAGACGTTGTATACCAATTAAGATCCAATCAGAAAATGGCTTGAGAAAAACGGCAATCTGTCCAATTAGACAAATCAGGTAAAACCGTTAAGATAAATGCTATCGATGTCGATAAGCCAATTACCGCACTATTCGTTTCAGAGCTGGATAGAGCCCAATTCTGGTAACTAAGGTAGAAAGAGGGAGAGGTAACCTAAGACGAATAAATGTAATATAAAAGATATATTCAAATAAAATACGAACTTGACACCTTTTTAAGTAGGAACCTGGGCAGAAGTAGCTTGAGACCGAAAGTCATGCAGGATTAAGGTCTACACAGATCTACACAGATCCGGGCCCACGACATGACACGGCCCGGACACGTTGTCATGACGACGTATTGTTTTCCCTCCTGACGGGTCACGGCCCGGACACGTCCCGGATCTGTGTAGACAGACCATTAGGAGAGAGACTTTTGCTCAACAGTGGGACACAAATGGCTAGATTAAACACATATAATAATTATAGGTACTCTATAAACACAAATTGTGTAGACACACAATCATGTTATTTATCCTACTCAAACTCAAATAGGTACCTAATTTTTATGAATTTCATAGACAACACTTGAAATACGTGAGTTTTTTTTTAAAGTAATACTTAATTAGGTTATCCACCTTGTCTTACTAAAGATCTATCTAAACAGATCCGGGCCGTGTCTGGGACGTGTCAGGGAAAAAATATCATTCCATACATTTTCTATGGATTCGTTCACACACGTTGTCATAACGACGTATTGTTTTCCCTCCTGACGGGCCACGGCCCGGACACGTCCCAGGCACCAACCAAACCTAGCCTATCCTATTCCAAAGAATATACCTTAACTAATCAACTAGTTTAATAGGCTCCATACTAATCGCGTTTGAAGCTGTACTCTCATAAGATAAATCTTTTTACTGTGCACTTTGATTAGAAAATTCCTTTATTAATTGAATGGGTTCATTATAATTATTTTGTTTGGTATACTATAGTGAATTGTTGCTATAATTTAGCCTAAAGTACCGTTAGTTCGCACTTTAGTGGAATGGTTGAAATAAGTTGTTTCAGAAAGATTTTTTAAATTTATATTATACTAGAGTCTGTCCGAAACTTCGTACGCATAATTATCGTCATGTCTTGGAAAATAAACACAATATCTTAAAATAATATAGCCTATGTGTTATTCTGATGTCCAACATAAGTTATTGTAAAATTTCATTAAAATCTATTCAGTGGTTTTTACGTGATGATGTAACAAACATCATCCATCCATTCATCGGCACAAACATTGACATTTATAATATTAATAGTATTTAATCCCTTTTCTTGTATCATCATCATTGTAACGTTTTATTAATATTAATGAATATTTTACAAACATTTTGTATATTTTGGTAATATGTTGTCTTATTTATAAGGTTGTATAATTTTTAATATATTTTTTCTTTTTTTAAGAAGTATTATTTCAAAGTTAACGTCGTGTCAAGAAGTCAAATTGTTGGCAGAAGAAAGACAAAGATGGCGATTACTGCACTGACAATAGCCTGGCTCTTAAATCCTTTGAGTATAGAATATTAAGGAGGTGCCACATTTTTTTTCATATACAAATGGATTTATGACAGCGTGCCAAGGTTGGCGCAAGTTTTTCATAGTTTTCGTGGTAGATGACCTGTCAAACGATAAGAAATTCCATACAAAAAGGTAGCCATTTTGCGCCAGACCAGGCACGCAGATCCAGACGGTATGGCACCTCCTTATATATTCTATGCTCAAAACTTAAATCTAATCCACCCATTTGTCCCACTGCTGGGCAAAGGCCTCTCTCCTCATCCGCCATGATTTTTGGTCTGGAGCTACCTCCGCTCAGGTATTTATGAAACCTCTTCTATTCTGGCTGTTAAATATATTTAATTGAATTATTTCTAATATTAAATCTTTTTAGACATGTAAAGCATGATTAAAATTACTGTCAAGTACAAAAATAAAATATTCAAAGATTAGCTGCTATTTATTTTTATAAGTAGTAGGTTTTTAATTGTAATCTCTTAATTAAATTAAAGAGAATTTAATATCTTAAGAAATACTATACATGTGAATATGTTATTAAAAATACTACACTCTAATAAATAAAATATAACCACTAAACTAAACTTAACCTAACTAACACTAATATTCAAATTATGTTTTTAAATAATGACACACAATAGCCGTCACAGATATAATGTGACAACTATGTACCTGTTTATTTTTTACAAATAACATACAAGAAATGGTTTCTTTAAGTATATGTAAAAAGATGTCAAAACAAATTGCCTATTTAGTGATAAAAATTAAACATTCTATGAAAATTATTATTTGTAATATTTAAACGAAGATTGTTTTTATTAAAGTTACAAATTGATTTTTGTATATTTAATGTTAGAGATATGAAAAAGACAACTTAAATGTAATAACGACAATAAAAAGCACATTACGATTTCTTATATTGAAAATATTATGGATTTCATATAAAACATTTTTTTTTAATTCACACGAGTATCTTGGCTTCATTTGTACAAAAAAGGCCTTTTAAAGAAAAATTAATTAACCTGGAAATTGGTAAGTCCTTTTATGTAAAAAAAAATAAGTAAATCCATTACAAAAGTTAAAACACAAAAAAAAGCAATTGCAAGTTATTTAAACGCATCTAATAAAACAAAATCCAAAAGCAAACAAGAGTAAAAAGGAAACGTATTAAGGCAAAACAGGAAGACATTTTCCAATGCACACTAGCGCCCCTCGCGGCAACGGTCGGTACTACAAACGCAAACGACCGCAAACTCTTTCCTCACTTTCTTTTACTACCCGTCTCTCTCCCACACATGTGATTATTACCCCTTTTTTGGCGCAAGAAAGGGACAGAGCGAAAAAAATGGAGGAACGCACATGTGCGCGGGCGCTCGTTTTCGTCTTATTTTTCGTAGGTCGTTCGCCTCGGATATATTCGCGGCGGTTTTGCGATTTTTTTCTTGTTCCAGCGTTTTTTTTTCTTTAACCCTTCGCGTGTGTCCGGGCTAGAGCGTAGGCTGTTGATTTATTTTTCTGAGAGTATCTAAACTTGGTTTTCTAATGCACGACTTGGATTTTATGGGCCCTTTTAAAACTTCCAGATAGTTTATGGTTTATATGTATTTCTTGGTTTAAGTATCTTAGAAAGTTTGTTGGGAACTATTTGTGTTTTAAAAGTTGTTACGTGGTTGATGTGACAGTTGTTTGGTTTTTAGAATAGTACGTAAGCATACAGGGCCCGTATTCTCTTAATTACCAAATGAAAAATGGTGTCTCTCTAGAATGTGAATTGTATGAAATGACACATTTTGGTATTCTCTTAACAGATACGTTGACAGTGGACAGCGATCGGCCGTACATTTTATTACTATACGCTTTATTTGGTATTCTACTCCGCAATGTCACATGAGTGGCAGTTCCAAACGGTATTCTCTTCGCTATTTGACAGTTGTTCTCTAATGGCATTTCGTTCGGTCGTCCGTCGTTCAGTCGTTCAGTCGTTCGGTCACCCAAACACTATTTCGGTGTTTTTTCGAAAATTAACGTGCAATTTATGCAAAAAATGCATGTAAATCTTATAGAAATAAATATTCTGTATTTTAAAGTATGTCTAAGCTTATTCTAGGTCGAAAAAAATCTATCAATCGGTTGATCAATTTCTTCGAACAATAATTTTATTAAATATTGGCAACATCGACAACTAAATCATTCGCAAAGACAAATGAATGACAAAGCCCTCTAGAGACTACTAATCGACTACTAATCGACTATTTCGTGGCACATAAGAGAATACCAAATTTGTGACCTATTGCTGTAGAATATTTATCGTTTGGCTATAGTATGGTCGCTTAACTTAATTTAACAGAATTGCCAGCCTGTTTGCCTGTCATTGGGTCCAAATATTTGCATTACCAAAATTATAATAAGCAAAGAAGTAAACCGATTTTACGTCCTGTTTTTATAATATATAAATTAGAATGTAAGGTTTTCCTTTTTAGCAGTTCGGATTTGCAGATTTTGGGAGCAATGTCATATCAAAAGTGAAACCGCAATTAAGTCGCACTACAATCGCGTCTTAACCGATTTTTTAAAAGCCTGTTATGCTATCTACACACCAAAGCCACCGGCTTTTTTAACAGCTGCCATTCGTAAGAAGTAAAGCCGTTGGCTTAGCCCGGCGGCAAGCCGGCGGCTTTGGTGTGTAGATAGCATTCCATCTAGCAGTGGACGTCCATAAGCTGACATGATGATCATCTCACTACGAAGCAAATAATTGAACATCATACCGTCTTTCCCTATCCACGGTAGGTAACTTCTAGCCAGTTTATCAAGTATGCACATTGCACGTTGCACGCCATATCCTCTAAGGCCGATACAAAAAAAACTTACTAAAAAAACAAATTAAAAACTACAACACCAAAAAAAACCGCAAAAGAAAAAAGAAATAGTTTAAAACTTTTAACAATTTCCTATTTAAAGATCTCTGACGATAATTCCTTCCTTATTGCAGTAATTAACGCAAAATGACCCTAAGGCTAATAAAAATAGAGACTACAGTTCACGCCTGCGTTCTAATGAATCTGTCTGTCTTGATTTAAGACTGAAACAGCCTTTTTAATTGATGCTTTTTCTTGGCATGTTTATTGAAGTGGATAAGGGGAAGGTGCTATTATAATATTCAATACAGTGCCAGATATTATTGTCAATAGGCATGATGACAAAAAATATTCTTGGTAAGAAGAAAGTGGCCTTTCAGAAATTCAAAGAATTTGTAATACCAAATTTGAAAAGAGCAACCCAACAGAGTTTCTTGCTAGATTCTTCTCTGGGGAAAACTGCATTCTTGCGAATCTAGCACTAACTTAAAAAAATGACCCGTCTTATGTGATGCCAAACTCGTCCTATTAGAGATTAAATAAATTTTCAGTTTCATTAAATTTTCATTTTTAAATAAAATGAAATCAAAGTTAATGATAAGTAGTCAGGATTTTTTGACATTTATGATAGTAGACTCGTGGCCCTGTAGTGGGGACGTAAAAGGGCTGTTGATGATGATGATAATAATTCAACTGGCTCATAGAAATTATTTATCTTCGAGAACTTCGCCTTAAACAACGCGTTTCACCAACACGTTCAAGCTGTATCTAGGATAAGTACCTACCTTTACCTACTCCAGATTTCTGTTAGATAATAATAAATATACCAGAACTGTACACACAGCGCCATCTATCCATTTTTTAACTGATATATCTACTTAGATCGATTATAATTTGAAACATGCATAAGTACACACAACACTAGTTTTACACAGATTTTTTTTTCGCGGGGCGTGGCGGGTCGTCCTACGCACATTTAGGGAAGATTGGTGGGAAACAGCCACTGATAGAAATCTATGGTTCTCCATAGATCTCCCATGCTTCTGCATGGGAGATTTTTTTGCCCAGCAGTGGGATGAAATAGGCTAATAAAAAAAATCTTGCCTATTATTGTTAGTTAGTTAAGTACAACTTTGCGGATCTGGAGTAGAGCTACCGTGCAATCTGTATTGGATGAATTTTATGTCTTTAATTGTTTATTAGAATTTTCCTTTCCTTTAAAATTTTAACGGGGAGAGGTGTACAAAATAATACCTATTTAATTCGATGTTTATCTTTGTTTATAAAAGATAGTAAGACATTTAACTTTTATTTCTATTTTGTGATATATACCTACCGTTTTTCTTTGTACCTAATTTTATTTTATTGTTTTTAATGCCGACTTTTTGGTTAAAAAAAACGGTGTGTTTGGTTTAAAAAACAATATTTAGAGCGGTTACGCACTACATCTGATCCGAGATGTTTAGTATAGATCCGAGTATAGATCCAACTTTATCTTTAATTATTTTTATTTATTTGAAAGCAATTTGATATTCAATAAAGAAATATATCTTATCTCGACTAACTACATTGGGAAAAATCGAATAAAAAAAATTGGTTTCTAGCCTTATCCTAGAAAGCTACGGGGGGTCAAAAGTGCCTTGAATTGCTTCGAGAAAAGGATGCTACGGCCGTTTTGTTTGGGCTCGACTCGGCGGGGGCACGGCCGTGCCCCTAGATTCATTTACATCACTATTTATTTAGGACAAAATACCTACTTGTAACACTGTAAACGTCATTCTTTTGACTGGAAATAGCAATCAGAGTATATTGCGTGACCGCTCTTAGAGCAGAATATTTCCTTATTTAAAAAAAAAAATTAAGTAATAGGTAGTGCGTGACCGTTCTTAGGGCAGAATATTTCCTTATTTTTAAATATCTTTAAGTAAGATTACGTAACAAACATAAAGTAAAAGAAATATAATAACATTGTGACCAGCCGGCGTGTCCTAGCCTTGCTCAACCTGTTTTTTCTCTGAACATATCGCGTTTCTTAGTCAACGTAATGTATTACTTAAGAATAAGTGATAATAGATACACATTTGTATTAAGAATATTTATTTCTAGACTAGAGGCTGCCCGCGACTTTATTCGCATTAATCGCTATATCTTGGAAAATTTACAAAATATCTCAAAATAATATAGCTTATAAGTTATTCTGATGTATAAGCTACGATATGGCCAAGTTTTATCAAAATCCGTTCAGTCGTTTTCGTTTGAAAGAATAACAAACATCCATCCATCCTTCGGCACAAACATTGACATTTATAATATTAGTAGGATAAATACTTTGCTTAGACGAAACCGACGTTTAAGAAACACCGCGGAATCTTTTATTCGGTACAAAATTTAAAGATACAGTCAGCCTGTTACTTTCCACGGCTGAGCAAACCCAGACATCGCAGGTGACCTAAGAAGAAGGCGAGACGAGCTCGACTTTTGCAGCGAAGAATGGCAAACCCTGGCGCTTAGCAGAACAGGATGGATAGCAAAGAGGGAGGCCTTTGCCCAGCAGTGGGGCGTGACTAGCTAATTGCATCTGTATTAATACTTTTTCCCCGTTATCACAAAACGAGTTTTATATAATAATAATATACATAGTTCTAGAAGTAACTCAGATAAATGACGGCTATAGACAAAACGTCAAAAAATGACATAAGTTCGAGAACTATATTTTTAAACTCGTTTTGTAATAACGGGGTTTGTGTTTATTGAAATAGTACCCTACATTTGACATATACATAGACATAATACTATTTCCAAAATGCCAAAAGGTTTCACAAATGCTTACCCGAAACATAGAAATAACTGTGAATCAAGTACTAGCAAACTAGAAGTCATGCCGTGAGATACCGGGATGCGTGGGCGCAGGCTAGCCAATAGACAGACAGACAATAAGTATTACACATCGTATATTAGATTTTAACTAAGTTGTTGATAGAATTATTAGTTGTAAACTCAATTCAGTTTGCCTGTTGAAGTTCAACTGTTTTAGTATTTTTATATATTTATATTATTTTTGTATTATTATCTACATATATTTGTATTACAGTTTATTTATTTAATAAGTAGCAAATTACAGTACTTATTTATTTATTGCCCTTCTCTACTCTACAGTCTTCCTAAACTAGTCCTACTCCAAAGGTTGTCTGGAAGAGATCACTTTTAGTGATAAGGCCGCCTCTGCGCACAATGTTTTAGTTTTAAGTTTTATTTGTATTTCTTTGTGTGCAATAAAGAATTTCTATCTATCTAGCTATAAGTTTAGTAGAGCCTTAGTTCTACTAGGTAAGAAAAGATTTCACAACAAAACTAAAGAAATACTGAAGTTAAAAATCTAGAATAGACTACCAACTCTAATAGTAATGGTAAGTACCTACTTAACGCAAAATGACCCTAAGGCTAATTAACTTTTTATCTAATTGCAATATTGCATTGAAGTATTGAAGTTGTATTGAAGTGGAAGGAAGTGGTCTCTGCCTATCCCGATGGGAAAGAGGCGTGACGGATACATGCCTGTGAGACAAAGTATTGTGCTTTTAATCGAGTAAAATTTAAATGAATCGAATAGAAATACTAAAAAAACGCCTTTACGAAATTCTTGCAACAAAATAATACTGAAAATAAAATCCCAACAATTCACACCACTATCACAAAGTAGAAACAAAATGGCTGCCTAATAATGCCATTGTCTCGAACCGGTAGAATTTCGGTTGCAAAACTTGCGCCCGCGCCGTTGACTCATGCATAGGAGGGGAGTAGGCGAGGATACCTACTAGAAACTGGCTTCTATGAGCTTGTATTCGTTTTAGGTATAGAAACCTTTTCAATGAATAAATCTGAGTTTAGTTCTGTTGGGTTTGGGTTTTTGTAACGAAATATTAAAAGTTGAAGTGGTAGAACCATTATTACCTATTTCTCGCTATTTCTTACCCTAAGGTTGCCTGGAAGATATTGCTACCTAGCAACAAGGCCGCCTGTTGCTTCTTATATTCTTGTTTGTGTCTGTACTGTATATCTTTTGTGCAATAAAGAATATTTGTATTGTATTTTATTGTAGAATTCTTAAGAATGGAATCTATATTTTATAGGGTACTAGTGGCTGCCCGCGACTTCGTACGAATTTATCGTCATATCTTGGAAAATAAACATAATATCTTTAAAAAGTATAGCCTATGTGTTATTCTGATGTCCAAGCTAAGCTATTGTAAAATTTCATTGAAATTTGTTCAGTGGTTTTTACATGATGAAGTAACAAACATCCATCCATCGGCACAAACATTGACATTCTTAATATTATTAGGATTTCCCTAACATGAATTTCATGATTCATGGGAATTTTAAGGAAGTTTTCTTAAATCTAGCTCATACTAAAATACTGAATAGTTATTCTTTCTCTCTCGTACCTACCTATTTAAAAAAGTAACATCGATTCTCCCCTAGTAACAACTAAATAGGTACCTCATTTAATCACGTATTGAAAAGAATTGAAGAAACTGAATTGATTAAGCTATTTGCTTATGGCCGTTTACAGAGCTTATTCTTTCTCTTTATTAGACCTTTGAACGTCCCCACTACAGGGACATGAGTCTCCTGTCATTTGAGAGCCAGGAGGCTTATCATACGTGCCGCGACAATTATCTCATGTCATGCTGTCCTTATCAAATTTAAAACTATGGACAGAGACGTAAGCGTGACAAACCCATGACAACGTCTTGTCACGGAGTGTATGCTAAGCTAGCAGGCCGTATAATGCGTGGTGCCTAAAGTTCTATCTACACAGATCTAGGCCGTGCCCGGGACGTGTCCGGTTGTCATGACGACGAATTGTTTTCCCTCCCGACGGACCACAGCCCGGACACGTCCTTGGCATGGCCCGGATCTATGTAGATAGACCTTAATGTGGCAAAACTCTTTTTTTTTTAAAACTGAGATCTAAACATAGCATATATTTTCATTCTGCCGTTCTAAAGACCCTCTCGTCTTCTCTAAACAGACCGAGACATGCCACACCCGTTTACGAATTGAAAACCCTAAGATCAAACGCACGAAATGCACTATAAACATTTCTTTGCAATGCCATCCAATGGTACTAGTACGTAATGTAATACATTTACATTACTGACGCAGAGACGGATTTGTGTTTGGAGAGGTTAATTCGTAATTTTATTAGAAGTTGGTGAAATATAGGACGGTAACACTGTAAAAAACGGTGTTTTTCTCGATTTTTCTAAAAGAAAACTCCTAAAATTTATAAGCGTAATGTTTTTTAAGTGCCCTCTATATTTTATTTAGTAAGAAAACCAACAGCTAAACCGCCAAAAACAGCTAAAATAGATGTATAAAATGTATTCAGTAAATTTCAATAAATCCTACCACTAGGTTACGATTTGTTTTGAAGAATGTATGGTTGAACGAAGAATGAAAGGTTACGATTTGTTTTGAAGAATGTATGGTTGAACGAAGAATGAAAGGTTACGATTTGTTTTGAAGAATGTATGGTTGAACGAAGAATGAAAGGTTACGATTTGTTTTGAAGAATGTATGGTTGAACGAAGAATGAAAGGTTACGATTTGTTTTGAAGAATGTATGGTTGAACGAAGAATGAAAGGTTACGATTTGTTTTGAAGAATGTATGGTTGAACGAAGAATGAAAGGTTACGATTTGTTTTGAAGAATGTATGGTTGAACGAAGAATGAAAGGTTACGATTTGTTTTGAAGAATGTATGGTTGAACGAAGAATGAAAGGTACCTTTCTCTATAAACTTTTCAATAATATAGCTTACTCATGCAAATACATAGACTATACATACAATTTAAAAATATCTATTGTATAAAACAAAAGAATAGTATTTCAATTGTAGCAAAAGTTGCAGGAAGTGATCTCTACCTACCCCGATGGGAGAGAGGTATGTAGATATGTATGTAGGTATGTATAGGGTGACTTTAAATTAGTGAACGATAGAAAAGACTATGCATGCATGTACTCGTGATAACAAACAACTTTTACTATGGGATCAAGGTCGAAATCGTTCAAAATTTTTTGAACTCCCCATACAAAATGCATCAGCTGATAGTATGGGGAACAATTTTTTTTGTGATTTCGAACTTGGTCACATAGTAAAACTTGTTTGTTATCACGAGTACATACATATTCTTTTCTATCGTTCACTAATTTCAAGTCACCTTGTATGTATTGTATAAATTTTCCAAGATATGCAGTTATAAAACACCCTAGCTCCATACATCCTCGTACAGAACTGCATCGGAAAGTGCTGCAAAATGTTTCAATGTTTATTTTAACTGGCTGAAAGAAGGCAATCTGGTGTGTGTAAGGATTAGTGCCCATTCGCTTGTTGTACGGTTTAAAACTGCTTATGTTAGACAATGTTTTGGTTGCAAATAGAATACATGCACCTATTTGCTATCTTGAGTTCTTTATACCTTCTAAGAATAAATTATTATTTTACTCTACGGCCCAGAACACACGGGGAAACGCAACTGCAACTGCTAGTTACTTTTGAGTTGCATCTAAGTTTCTGCTATAGGCTCCTTTACAAAACCACACACGACGCAACTAGTTTGAAACGTTTCAGATTTCAGATTCGTTTTAGTTGCGTCGTGTGTGGTTTTCTAAAAGAATCTATAGCAGAAACTTAGATGCAACTCAAAAGTAACTAGCAGTTGCAGTTACGTTTCAGTTGCGTCATGTGTGGTTTTCTAAAAGAGTCTATAGCAGAAACTTAGATGCAACTCAGAAGTAACTAGCAGTTGCAGTTTAGTTGCAGTTGCGTTTCCCCGTGTGTCTACCTTGCAACTTGTCGTTTCTCACTGGTTATGTTCAAAATCGTGTAAATTCCGATTTATCTGATAAATCTGTAAAATTCTACGCAATAGGCTGGCATCATCGATTCATGTGTTTGTTAATAAAAAATCAAAATGGTTGCCTAAAACAAAGCAGCCCTTTAATTTTGCGATCACTGAAAATATTGCGCTTACTGATCGGTACATAAGCACTTGAAACTTGTGCTGGTTTTTAGAACCAATGCTAGCATATGATTAGGTTTATGCTTTATGTGAACAGCTCCATACAAATTAGTACTGCCACTGCCATATCCGTCTATTTAGACTGACCGAGAAAAAAGACTGCAATATGATAAAAAGACTGATCGGGAACGGGCTCCTTCATCAACGAATTAATAGATACTATTTCAATTTTTTTAAACAAAATCTCGGAGTAAAATCATCCAGCAATGATGATCATTTATAATGAGTCCCTCCCCTAACACTAGCGTGTTCTATTTTTAATGTTTAGATCGGTTAGTGCGCTCGATGCAGTTTTATGTACAATTTTGCGGCCGCGCCGGATGGAACGGCCGCCATTTTTCAATTTTAAATTTAGAACCCAAATCGCAGGAAGCTCATTCTATTTTCGAATTTTATTTATTCGTCTAGGCGTGTCGGTTGGCCACTCCTATTTTTTAGATTATCTAAAACTGCATGATTCAATTGCGACTGAAATTGTTTTGGGCGCTTACATATGGTGAATGCGGTTTAACGTTTGATATGAAACATAAACAAAACCGCCAGTCAACTGCCTACTACAGTTTTTTTACGAGGTAGCAATTTGAATGTAAGTAGTACATATTAAATGTTATATTTTTCTTTGAAAATAAGAAACTCTTCCTTGAGACTTTTCCTTTTTTATATCCATATATGTAAGTATTATCTTCTCTCAATAAAATGTTAAAAAAATAAGAACATAAAAAATATCTAAGTGCATTTAATAGAATGATATTTTCGTCCATTTTTTAAATTTTAATCTTGATGTGTATAAGTAATTTAATTAACATTTCTTTAAAAAGTATTTCATTAGACATAATTTTTTAGGAACTATCGGCAAGAAGCAACACTTCCTTAACTACCATCTTTGCAGGAAGCATTTCGCCGCATTTTCATAAAAATGTTACAGAATCTGTTGTTATGAAAATTTTAAAATAAGTATTACAGAATTTATTATTATTTATTTAACAGTTTATTGTAAGATGATAGTACATAGGACAGGAAAAAAGAGAAGTTATACAAAAGGTACAGCATATTTCTAAAAGAAATTTCTTCCTGCAGACCCCACAGAGAGAGAAGTGATAACATAAAGGCAGGATAGTCACTTAAGCTACAATAAATATATAAGTATAAACCTACACATATATATTCGATAAATACACATACGTAAATATTATCATTTATATAAATATATATTACAATATATATTGAATTTACTGTTTAACTTCGTTTCCTAGACAACAAACTATCTACAAACAATCAGAATACATATATCTTGTATATTATTACAAGTTTCAACAGGATAGCGTATAAGAAACGCACGTAGGATGTATGTAAAGTGCATGAAGAGTCATCGAGAGCGTTATTTTTGCCGAATCAACCTTGAATTTTAGAGTATTTTTGTATGCACGCTGCACTTGGCTTCAATGCCGAATCGTTTTACACTGAATTGAGTTTTTATATGTAGCTTTGGTATTTTTAATGGAAATGTTAAGAAGAAAATTTTATGCTATTTCGTAAAAAAAAGTATAAAATTGACACTTCATTAGATATTTTAACTATGTAGGTATAAAAATCTTTTTTACAACAAAAACAAAGATAGTCAACATGCATTTTGATGATGTAGCCTTTAGTAGTATTAGGGCTTAGATAATGTGAAGGTGGTATTGGTAAAAAGGAAACGAAAAAAAATCTACATTTTTTTTTAAACATTAGCTATTTTCTTGCCATTCAAGAAAATCCTACAAATTAAAAACACTTTCGATGATTTTTTAATATGTTTGTTATTTTCTATTAAAAAAATCTTTTCTAATACAAGTAATAATTGTTATCTATGATCATAATACCGTCGTCGATTAAAAAAATTACTTACTCAAGCAAAAACTTCTTAATAAAATTAGAGAGATTAGAAGAATTAGAATGTAGAAGAATAAATTGAACATGAAATTAGACAACACTGTAGTTTATATACCTTATATACCTATGAGTAGAAGAACTCAGATAGGCTGCCAAGTTAGTTTCAGATTATACAGTTATAGGCGAGTTATGTACATTTTTCCACGATCTATTTTTGATGTACACAGTTTTTATCCCTCTTTTACTATGATTGAACGGTTTTGATCGTTTCTGGATCGAGAATTGTTACATGAAACTAAATAGTTTAAGTGAAGGACATAATGGTGTCCTTTTTAGGCCTATACGCGGTAAGTACCTATAAAAAAATCTTATCATTAAAATGGTTTAAGTTTTATGTAATTATTAGTATTAGTATTATGATGTTGGTACATCTTTAAAGATCTCGGGTCCATAGGGACCCGGTCATTTGGGAGGCGTGCATGGGAAGAAAGCCAACATGTAGAGGCCCTTTTAGGCATTATTATTATTAGTTACCAAAGAATGAGTAAAAAGCCAAATATTTTTGTTGAAAACATTACATTAATGGTTGATAATTTTTAATAGGCATGATAGACATTAATTAATTATCTGAAAAAATAATAAAATGTAAAGGCAATATAATCGGTATATAGCTAAAATTAACAGTAATATTTACTTATAATTTTTAAGAGTAGAAAAATCTTAAATTGTTTTCTGACATAATTTTAAGTTACCTCAAAAAAATTTTTTTTCTGACGTAATTTACTTAGTTACCTCAAAAATGGAAGCAAGTATGGGAGACATTTCTCCATCCGTGGAACGAAATGGGCCAGCATTCATTTTAGTATTATCAAGTTAAATCACATTTAAAAACAATGATCAAGACAGGTTATTCCAAGCAGTTTCCTTTGTGTTTTTTGGCACGGCAGCCAAACATCAGTTTATTCGATGCATCTCGGCCTGCAGTCGATGTTTATACAACGTTTAGGTAAGAAAACAAACGCGTAGTGGGGGCACAGCTAGTATTGCATCACTGTCACATATTTACTTATTTTCTATTCGTTTTACGTGTCGTTTTCTAGGAACTGCGAATTGTTTGGTGCTTGGTGAATTGCGTAGAAACTTGATCACAGTTATACTAAACTAAAGGCTATATTCATTTGATGATTTCGTTAAGATAACATACTGTTGTAGTCGATATTAAAATACTTAATTATTACCTAATGCTATCTACACAGCAAAGCCGGCAAGCCGCCGGGTTGAGCCGGCGGCTTTACGTCATACGAATGGCAGGCTGTCAAAAAAGCCGCCGGCTTTAGTGTGTAGACAGCATAACACATAGGCTACATTGTTTTAATATAAGAGGTTAATTTTCCAAGATATGACGATACATTTTTTCAAGATGACATAATATTATGACGTCGAGGGCAACTTTTAGTTTTTATCTAAAAAAATAACTATTCTAATAAACAACCAAAATGAACTAACACACAACTATAGATACAACACAAACTATCAGTCTACTGGGAAATACATACATACATATAATTCACGCCTTGTTCCTGGCAAAGACCACTTCCCTCCACTTGCTACGATCCAAACATACTTCCTAATGAAATATCTTTACAGACTTCAAAAACAAAACGCTAGAACAATGGAATGTTTGTATGAAATCCAACAGAACTAGGTATAAGTCTTGTGTTACTGGAAAAATGACACAATAGTTGACAGCTCTACAAATAGGTACCAAAGTGAACTGTATACAGGGTGTAACAGAAAGGGGTTTAAAGCCGAAACACAGCGATAGTCTCCTTGAAACTGAACAACTTTCCCCAAGGAATATGGGTCGTGACTCGAAAAAAATTTTTGGGTCGCCCATACGTATTCGATCAGCTGATCGGACATTTTGTATGGGGAGACTACATTTTGTTTTCAAGTTACGACCCATGTTCTTTGGGGAAAGTTGTTCAGTTTCATGGAGACTATCGCTGAGTTTCGGCGTTATAGGTACCCACTTTCTGTTACATACATAGGTTACGTGATATAGGGTGCAACAGATACCCTGTAACCAGCCGAAATACAGCAATGATAAATACTCGTAAAACTCAAAAACTATTTCTACGGATCAAAATATGGAAAAAACCTTCGTAAAATTACAGAACAATCGTAATAGTCGAGGTAATTAGTTTAGTAATTTTCATGGTAAATAAAAGTGACGAATTTAAATAATCTTTATTTCATACGTAAATAAATAGCTATTAAGTACCTACATAGCACTTGTAATATAATGTCAATACTTATATTTTTTAAACTAACGCTAGATTCGCAAGCTCGAGACAGAAAGTCATGGCGAATGAGGAGAGAGGCCTTTGCCCAGCCACTGCTGGGCGTTTATGTTTGTTATGTGTCCCACTGGACACAAATGGCTAAATTAGATTAGATTAGATTCGCAAGGTAACAGCTTTCCCCAAAGAAGAATCTAACAAAAAACCGATCTGTTAAATGTCCTGTACTGGCAGTTAACTTTCAAAGTCCTATCAAAGGACACGCAACAGATAAGGGGCTAAGAAAGTTTTACCATTCTTATATAAATAAAGACACACATAGATAAATTCACATATCCGAAGAGCTACGCACAGTAATAAAAAAATATAGACTTACAATATTAAGAACACCCTAGTCGTATTGCGTTTAACAAGTTCAAAACTAGAAAACATCCTAGCTTGTCCTTTACGAGACAAAAAAAGAAAATCGATACTTAAAGATTATAGAAAGACTGGAACACACTTTGTTGTGCATGTTGCGGAACAGTTATTAGACCATCCTTCTATCTAACTAGTATTTACAGTTAGCTAGAAAAATAACCGGGTGAAGTGTTGCCAACTTAGTGTTTAGTTTTTGTACTAAATATATGTAAAAATCGGATGGATTTTGCTTTTTTTTTTAATTGACAAATAGAATGTAAAAAAGAAGTGAGGTTTTTAAGGCCAAATAGGTTTTATGATAATGTGTTTTAAATTCAAGTAAAATGATTTTATTTTAGTTTCCTCGCATCATTCTCGCCCGATTTTTTCCTAACTTTAGACAGAGACGGAACTAAGAGGAATAAGTCTATGTATTGTCACTTTGATCTCAAAAATATTTAAAATGTGTTTATAAAATTAAAGCTTTATAATATTGAGTAGGTAATAATTAACAATAACCTAGCTCAATAAAAAAAAAAATGTGTGAGATTTTGGTACCAAAAATTAGGCTATCATTATTTCAGGGTCTGCGAAGGGCGAAAAATGGCAACATTTCGCCCCCAAAAGCGTTAAGCTGGCAACACTAAAACCGCCGTTAGCCACAATCTATTTTAAATAGTAAATAGTTTTTCTAGTCCCTAGTTACAGCTATTTGCATTTTAAAAGAGGTTAGTTATGGATAAACGGTTCTATAAATCTGGTTAAAGTGTCTCGATGTAAAACGCGGTGGCTGTCGGAATGTTTTACGTTTAAGGATAAAAAATACTTATTTTTTTTGCTAGCCATTAAGATCCCACTGCTGGGTAAAGGTATCCCCCGCAACTTTCCTCTTAACACGGTCTCCGGTGGCGTCCCGCCATTCGCGTAAAAATGCATCCAGATCGTCTCTCCATCTTTTTCGAGGTCTACCTCGGCGTCTGTGACCATCTAGTGGCGCCTATTCTGTTGTTATTTTTGCCCAACGATCTGGATGCATTCTAAAAACGTGACCGGCCCAACTCCATTTTAATTTGGCAGCTTTGTTGCCCACGTAATATAAAATAAATGTAAAGACTTTGATAGAATACCAAACCTCGAAAATGCACGAAGTTTAGTTCGTAAAAGGATGATACATTAGAATATATCATAGACCGGCTCGTTGTTCGGTTACAAGTAAATTTTGTAGTCTATATTCACCTACAATAGCGCTTGATATTATAAAAATTAACTTACTAAAACTAAGCTAAAATATCTAAACTAGCTATTCACGTCCAACTCCTGTGTAAACGCCTCTCTCCTCACCCACCATGACTTTCTGTCTCAAGCTACCTCCACCTAGGTATTTAAGATGTCCAGCTCGTCCCGCCACCTTCTTTGTGGTCTTCTATTCTACAGCTAAGATATGTTCTTATTTTATCTAGCCATTAGTATCCCACTGCTGGGCAAAAACCTCTCTCACCTTTTTCCTCTCTTTTCTAAGATATACTCGTATTATGTTTTGTCCAGCAGTGGACGTTTATAAGCTGACATGACAACGATAATTATGTAAAATTATTTTTAAAATATTTTCTTAAAATTTACATCTGTTGGATATTTTGAAATTAAATAAATAAATAAACTAAAGCTTAGAACGTGTTTGAGATCGAAGTTAAGAATATAATGGCTTCTGACTCTAGAGTTGACAGATGCAAAGTGTGAGAACTCTATTGCGTAATGTTTAGTAATCCTTAAATAGTCTTTTACTGTACAGTTTGTTACTTTGTATTAAAGGAGTTTAAATAAGTATAATTTAGGTTGGGTTAGTAATTATATTTATATAGTTTAGTAATATATAGTACTTATATATTTATTGTAGGTTAAGTGACTATCCTGCCTTTATGCTATCACTTCTCTCTCTGTGGGGTCTGCAGGAAGAAATTTCTTTTAGAAATATGCTGTACCTTTTGTATAACTTCTCTTTTTTTTCTGTCTCTATGTACTATCATCTTACAATAAACTGTTAAATAAATAAATATAGGTTAGTAAGTAATAATTTAGTTAAAGGGATTTAGGTAAGTATACGGAGTGTAACAAAAATGATATACTATGTCACAACTCAGTGTAGTAGGCATTCGTGATTTTACCTATTAGTTATACAAATAATATCCTAATATTATTGTCCATGTGAATGCCTATGAATGTATGTAATGCTTGTTACTCTCACGCATAAACCACTAAACAGATTTTGATGAATCTTTGCAGTTTTCTTGCTTATATAATATAATAATACATAGGCTATATTATTTTAAGTTTTTTAAGATAGAACGATAAATGTGGGTAGCCTCTAAATGTGTCAATAATTCACTAGGATTCTTAACAAAAAAACGAAATAAACCCCACGTACCGTAAAATCGGGTAGAAATTAACTTTACTCACATCAAGTGAAGGAACCTGATTATTTTTATCGAGAAATCTGAGTCGGTTTCGCGGTAAGATTGCGGCATTTTTCTAGGTACCCGTGCGAGCGGTGGTTTTATTGAAATGTATGTAAATTTAACTCTGAGCCAGTCCATCCACTTGTAGACGTTTCCATTGGACATAGATCCTGGGTTTATTTAGTGTTTTAACTGCTTGTGTGCTTGCGGAAAAGGAGATGTTAGTTTGTTTATATATTATTATCTGTTTATTTTTGTGTATTACATATATTTTTGAATAAATTATAACTAAGAATTTTATTTAATATTTACTTTAATGTTGCATTATTATTTATTTTGGTAGATTTTATAGTAAAATAGATTTTTTGTAAAAATAATTTAAAAAACTCAGATTCGAGTTAAAATAGTAAAACTAAACTTTTATCTTAAATTTTTAAAATTTAATTCTAATTTGTGCCCCCTTTCCATTTATTTTTTTATCTATTCCTGTCCAAATAGGTATATTCACAAAAACAAAAAGCCAAACAATACGTTATTTCCAACTTTAAGGACATAAGAACCTTAGTATAAAGGAAACGGACACATCATATATTATGCTCAGAACGTACACAAAATAGCATATTGCCTTTAAATTACGTAACAGTCCTTTACACACACATCAATCCAATCTTCATATGCGCGTGTGCACATGAAAGTGTGCATTTGCATACATTTTTCATTAGCCATTAAATTTTTCCATTTATTCTTATTTTATTGAGAAAACTGCAGGAAAATGGCGATGGTTATTCAAATTTTATTGACCTGTTATGGTAAGTCATGTACAAGAGATATTTTTTTAGTATTTTATTTGCAATAACTTATACATCAGTCATGTAAAATTAATAATAATGATTTTGTTTAATATATTAAAAAAATATATTTAAAATTTAATTTTTCATTTATTAAATCTATGCTTTTTAGTGTTCAAAAAATGTTCATCTTATTTCGTGGCAATGACGACGTCCTTAGGTGTAATAATAAAAATATCGTCATTATGACTAATGTATTTAAAAAATAATAATAAAATAGAAAAACAACCAATAAATTAAATCATAAACAATAGAAAATCAACCAGTGAGTGTTTTTTGTTGTGATTAATCAACAAAAAACTGTCAATTATCTAATTTTACACTCACAAAAAACTAAAAATACGTTAGGTACTAATATTAGCTTATAAAACTACTAGCGTTTATTTAGTTACTTTTTCATCCCCATTAAACGGTAGTAAAAAAAGTAAATACCTATCCGCATTTATAAACACCTACTTATGAGCATTCCTTTTTAATAAAACTAAGATGTAATCTAAGTGGCTAACATTTAAAAAGTTGTTATTTTAATGCCCAAGCACTTTAATATTAGACAGTTATAAAACTGATATAATTTATTATATGTATAATCATTATAATATCCTATCATTACCACGTCATACATTAAGTTTTATTTTTTCTAAGAAAAACTTTAAGATTAATTTGTATTATTAATTTGAGGAGAAGTGTGTTGTTTAAGCATTTTGAAATTAGTCAGATTCAATATTAATTAAAGGACTTGTGTGATGAGTTATGGTCTAACTAAGCCCTTTAACGGTACATTAGGTGTAGCCAAAGAAGATTCTTGTCTAGCCACGCAATTTTTCACTTGTAAAATCACGGTTAGGTTAAACCCACTTAACAGCAAAAGCCAACTTTTTAAATGAACGCTTATTAACGTCTTAATTTTCCTAGTTTTGACAGTCATTTTAATTTAGAGGAAATTGTAAGCTGTTGAATATGTGTTTCATTCTCGTTAAAAACTTCCTACCACTGAAAACCACTATACTGTATAAGCCGTCTAAATTTAATAGTTACAAGTAAATGACTTTACTGAAAATTGTAATATTGACAGGCGTTCATTTTATATAAAAAGTTGAACTTTGATGAATAAATTGGTCTCTGCGCTAACCATTTAAAAATCTTTAGAGTTTAGTTGAGTGATTTGACAATGATTTTAAAAGAAATTGACCCGCAAAACCCGCAGGGTTAAAAAACACAGATGTAGTCAATGATTTTTTATAGGTATAGATATGTTATATGCGCGCACATTTTGATGACTGTAAATAGACCTATTTAAGACAACTTGAGACTAGCGTCTCAGTTAGTCTGAAGACATTTGGAGTATGATTTGAAGTGCTGTCATTAATGTCATTGTAATCATTGTTCGGCACAGATTTAAAACGCCAATCACTATAAAGGTAACATATCTATACCTATAAAAAATAATTGGATGTAGTACTTTACAAAGTACAATA
The DNA here is from genome assembly GCA_947563765.1 of Anarsia innoxiella. Lineage (NCBI taxonomy): Eukaryota > Metazoa > Arthropoda > Insecta > Lepidoptera > Gelechiidae > Anarsia > Anarsia innoxiella. The sequence goes on from OX387415.1 coordinate 1,830,882, forward strand.
ATAGTACTTTATACAGTACATTATACATTCCAGTACTTTATAGAAATAAACAAGCACCTCTTGGTTTGCGGAAGTGACTTCACAATAGTGTCTCGTTAACTCGAGTTAAGGGTTCTTTTACGTAATGCCAATTTCTACTAACCTTTAAGATTATCACTGAATAGTTTTGTGATTTTATTCATGAAGAAAACAATATTAACACAAAAAATTATTGAAGGAAGAATTAGATGATTTTTTGTATAAATATCATGTTATTCAAATCATAAATGTAAATTTTTGTGCCGATAGCTGGATGATTGTAAATCTTTCGCGCAAAACTGCTCAAAAGTTTTTGATGAAACTTTGAAATATTGTAGTTACAACTCCTTGTGTAACATTCAGAATATAATAAAATTAGGCCAAATATAATGTCGTAGACAAAGGGAAATATCTGGAGATCTTTCATTGGTAATTTTGTCCAAAGTCGTATTTAATCAAATTAAAATTTTGGATCAATAATTTAAGTCTTGCTATTATTGGATATCATTTTTAATGTCTAGATTAATATGTCAGGTCGTGCAAAAGTAAGGGAAGATACTAATAAACGGAAAATTATTCCTGTTAATTTTAATTTACTTCTTAAAATTTTATTTATGCCTACGTGATTATCTGAAATATTTGGGGTGTCCCAATGTGACAAAAATAAAATGTCTAATTTCTTTAAGTACGCATTTAGATTTTTTTTTTAATTAAAATTATCCATATGGTTTTTTATTCGAGTAAATAGAGAATCGGTTATTTTTTTAAAATTTACTTAAATTAAATTCCATTGGCTTACCTCTTTAAATCCAATTTTTCCAAACTTCACTTCTTATCACTATAGTCCAAAGTTTTTAATCTCTATGTACTGGCCACTAACAAAGTCTTAGTTCCAAGATTTACGCGCCAAAACAATAATCGCTTAAATACCACACTTTTTTACACCCTACCATATCATAATTTTATTTCATTTTTTCAATTTCATGGAAGAACGACCGTGGATATTAATAGTTTATTTTTCCACTTCAATTTTACGACTTTACGACAATTTTTAATCTATAATTCATAATGGAATCATTTTAAAAAACACAATCCTAAAAATAGTGTCTGAAAATTTTAACTGTCACATTTTCGTTTCCCGCCTAATCGTTGCCGAAAAGCGGCGAAGAAGCGTGCGCGTTTTAAAATTTTCGCGCGTTCTCTCATCGACGAGAACGCTGTTCTAAATTCAAATTATAGTTTTTTTTTAATTTATTAAGACCACGGAAACGTTTTCATTGTTCCCCGTCGTTCGCGCACATGTAGTTTCAACACATTATGATCTAACACTGGCCGACTCTCGATTGCAGAACATACTTATTCTAAGTCAACTAACATTCGTTCATATTTGCCTGCGGGGCGTAGGGCTGCTAGAAAATTGTTAGAGCCTAGATTCTAAGCTGAGCTTTATTTAATATTTATAGAAACAGGAACCGATGCGTTGCTCTTGTCAACAGTCTTTGTAAATGTAATAAAATGCCTTGCTTGCATAAGTAAAGAAGGAATGCTCAGTTTACATTTTAAATTTGGAATATCTTTCAATTGTATTTTGTTTTAAGTGGCCAGTGATGACGTTTACTTAAGACCGTCTATTCAAGGTAGTGGATTACTCAATCAAAATGTTAACCAATTTTTAAAAAGACGGCCTTTTACCGAATTTATGCTTTCGGTAAATTAACATAAGAAAATGAGTTTTTTTTGCAAGTACTTATGTTAGTCTTGCAAAAATAAGCTATCTAACCAAAAATATCTAACTCATTCTAACTCAACATTAAAAAACCTTTACATATCTCACTTTAACAAAATATTTAACTCAATTAATATAAAAATATCAAATTCTAATACAGTTACGCTGCTGTATCTTGAACATCTAGCGTTATGCTAATCGGAGGTCAGGCGCAATAAATAAGAAAGCTACATTTAATTATTAACCGCCGCAACATTGTATCAACCCTAGATTTCGCGTACTACAAGAAACGTCTTGCATATAATAATATGTTTTAGCCTATATCGAGCGCTTACAGGCACCGTCTCGCTTGCGCCCGCGCTGATATTCCATAACGGTTACTTTGAGTTACAACGAAAGCGTTGTAACGTTTTGAAATTGGTTGGTTAGTTTTTGACAGCTTGGAAAAAGTTTAATATTTTGAATTTAGGCTTCAATTGGTGACTGGCCAATAAAGCAGGGTGCCAACCTGCTGGCCATTCTGTTGGTTGTGGGTTGGATTACCTCTAGAGCCAAACATTGTTGTGTTGAACAGATATGTATATTTGTTTTAAGTTTGGGTATTTGCATGGATAATGTCTACATATTTATAGAAAATTGTATTATTATATCGTAGTACTTATAATATTTAAGTATAGTAAGCTTTACTTTATTTATTATTAGTAGAATTCACAATGGTAGTTGCCATAAAAAAATGATAGTTGTAATCTATTTGACGTCGTCAGTTGTACGCTTAAATTGCCTTTTGAAATAAATATTGGCACTTTTAATATTGCTACTGCCAAGCTAAAGTGGGAATGGGCCGGTCACATCTGCCGCATGCCGAACGATCTCTGGGCATTCACAACCAGTGTTGCCAACCCCAGCATAGAGCCAAACTGTAATATTCTAAAAAAAAAACTGTAGAAAGCTGTAAATATCAAATTAAAAAACAGTAAATCTACAGTTTAATATTTTTATCATTGAATGATGGTAAAAAATAGAATACATTTTAGAGAGGCAATTAAAAACAAGAAATTTCAAGTGATTCTCGAAGTTTTAATCATAAAGATACATACATTAAGTCAAATAAAATTAGTAATTAAGAGCTAGTATTGCAACACACTGAAATAGTAGCGGATCAGCAGATAAACATGTTAGATAATATTACTAGCTACAATCTCATTTTCAATTTGAAAGTCTTTTTGATTCTCTGTTTCATCTTTATTCTTGAAATCGTACATATTTTGATTGAATTTTTTTAAATGGTCACTACCACGTAGCAAATAAAGGTGGCGCTAGAATCATAAGCACAAAACTGTAGATATCGAGGCCTAAACTAAAAACTGAGAGAATTTCCAAGAAACTGTAGATCTACAGTTAAAACTGTAGGGTTGGCTACACTGTTCACAACAACCCAATGGCAACCAACCGCCAAAAGACCTCCACCAGACCTCGGCAGACCACGGAAAAGCGAGATGAACTGGACCTTCACGAACGACTGGGCAGAGGCGGCTCAGGATAGATCATGGAGAAGGAGGAGAGAGGCCTTTGCCCAGCAGTGGGACAACAACGGCTAGATAAGATAAGATAAGACTTTTAATATTTATAAGCAGTACCTTAGTCATTTGTAATTATAAATCATTGAAAAAAAACATTCTATTTAGGCTAAGAAGCATCTATTCCGCGTCTATAAATATTAAAAATACCTAATAATGAATTAAATTGTTATCATTTCAATGAAATTTTTAATGAAGTTACTTTGTAACGTTATTTTTCCCTTTAAAAGTAACAGATACGGTTACAACGTTGCCATCACAACCCTAGTTAGTTGTATGCATCGTGCATTGGCCTGCACTGCCGCGTTTGAGTTTCGAACAAAAACGACCAAAGAGAATCTATTCCCATTTCAAATTCAACCTTACACGGATTAGGTTTGAAAACTTTTTCTTTTCCAACCGGCCAGCGTTTGTGGCTTTATTACCAAGGAGTTTTTTCGATTCTAGTTCTTATAGTTATTTCGCTATGAATTTTAGCTAGGTATAGTGGTATTAGGTATAGAAAGAAATGGTTGGTATCTGTGGGCGTAGGTTCGTTTCTAGGACACGGCAAATGGTAGAAATCTTCGCCGTTAAGTAGATATACTATGCTATAATTATTAAGATATTTTCGTCTGCGGGTTTAAATTGATTATTATTGTAGGATTCTGTTGAATATGAGTTATTCTAGTTTCTGTTTTCGATTAGGATTTACTCGAGTAAAACTGAATAATTGCTAGTTTTGTCGTTTACATTAGAAATAATAATTGACGTACTGTTATTTATTGTTGATTATTTCATAATTTAACTGAAATCTATTATTGATATTTAAATGAAGGTCGAATTAATGACGTTATTATAAAAATCTTGAAGTTTAATAGCGTTCATTTAAAAAGTTAGGTTGTAAAATTAGTGTATTTGGCAGATTTTTTTATTGCGAGGAATCAGATTTAGGGCGGGGCTTAATTTTTTTAATCAAAAACAAATTCATGTGCGTTTTAAAGTTTTTTACAGATTTAGGGCGTGGCTTAATTATTTTGTTAGAAAAAAAAATGCCTTTCATTTTTCCAGTTTGTATTGTAGTTTTTCTTTATGTTTTTTGCAAGTACTTAGTAGGTTAGTAGTAGGTTAGTATACTAATACTAAGGTACCTACTAAGGTATTTCCTTCCTATTTAATAAAAAAAAAACAAATGCATGTCTTTTTTCAAGTTTTTCCTATCGGTGCTTTTCTTAGGTACCTCCCTATATGCAAGTAGTAACATTTCCATAATCCAGTAAGACAATCGTGAACCCAATAAAACAGCCAATAACCATTATATGTCAACCCGTGAAACTGTTCCTCACGATGTAGGCTCTAACAGAGATCAGGGGGCTTAGCATGGCGAGCCGCGACAATTATCTCACGTATGCTGTCCTTATCACATTTAATACTATAGACAGAGACGTAAGCGTGACAAACGCACGACAACGTCTTGTCACAGAGTGCCATGCTAAGCTAGCTGTAGGACTACTCTGGGGTTTGTCATCATCTTCATATTGAAGAGCGTCGCTCTTGTCGGTGGAGTCTTTACTCTTAACACTCCACTCTCTTCTCTGCCGTCCGTTTCAGCATCTGATACGACACAACTTCTCTTCCCTCTTTTATTTGATCTATGTTAGTCCTCCGTGGTCTCCCAATGAAGATTAGTATACAGGGTGAAACAGCAACGTAACGAAATAAATCAGGCAGTGTAGTAGAAGGGGTTTTGTCTGAGATATCTCAATCACATTCAAATCAAAAGTCACGATTACACGCATAAAAATAACTCTACCTACTATGAAGCACAAAAAAAAGAACCATAACGATCTAAGAAATTAGTTTAGTATTAGGTACGTAAATTGAAACGTCTTAATTTGTCTTCTTAGATTAAATTAAATTTAATTGTTTATTAGCTTTTTCTGTCATCCTGACGGCGAGATGACTTGCAGTCATCTTTTATTTAGCACTAGCTGTCCCGGCGAACTTCGTCCCGCCTTAGAATGAACTTTATTGTGTAGGAATAAAGTTCAAATTGACTCTACATTTTAGTAAGAAAACATTTGTATGGGAAAAAGAAAAGGTCTGTTTTAGGGCCTTCCCGGCGATTATTCGAATTTTTCTCACCGTAAGAACCATCCTTGGACTTCAATGAACATTTTAAAAAAAGAATTAGCGAAATCGGTTCAGCCGTTCAGGCGTGATGCCGTGACAACGGAAAACGGGTTTCCTTTTTATATATATAGATTAGCTTTTAAAAAAATATATCATTGACATGCCTATTTCAAGTGCTTGCTTTGGGTATAGTGAGTTGAAGTTTGATTTTATTATTTCCCACTCCTCTTACAATCCCACTCACTCTCTATTCATATCTTATTCTCTCTTTTCTTTTCACGCAACTCCCATTACTCCTTTATTACATACAGTAGAGGTACATTTCATACAAATGGTAGCAAAACCTATCCGAGCTCGCAGTAATGTAATAAGACGCATTTTTCTTTGACAAAAACCCGAGCTTAATGGTGTTAGAAAATTGACGCGATGCGAGTTCATTGGTTGGTTTGTGATGTGTGATGCTCTACTTTGGAAAATAAAAAGGGTTATTGATCACTCTAGCTTACCTCTAGCCTGATTTTTCAGTAATATTCATAGTATTTTTAGTGTTTTGTTTTTTTGTTCTTATTTGTTTTGTATTGGGAAGAGATGGTCAATTAACCCTTGATTAACTGTTTTCTTTTTTTTTACTTATTTCTTTTGTATATTATTTAGATTGTTACCTATATTTACAGTATTACTATTTTCCTGTCATTACTTTTTTTTTTTACTTTTTTTGGTTGCTTTTTTCTACATACTATTTCATAACATTTAAAAATACCATATGAGAAAAGGGCGTAATTTCTTAGTTGTTTAAGGGCGTAACCAAAAAAACCACCCTACCACGGTACATAAAACTGTCAATACACTCACTGTTTCTATAAAAAATATTTAAGAATACCAGTTTCAAACCCATCTTAAATCTAAAACGTCCAAGTAGAGCATCCGACCCTCCAACAGAAATGCAAAGCTGACATTCGTTTTTACCTCTCATAGTCTTACTCACATTCTTCAGCGCTGCAAACATTCCGCGGCGCAAAACAAGCGCGGCCCACTCGTGCGCACCTATTGTGCAAATATTAAGCTTTGTGCGTTCAAATGATACACTGTTCCGTCTTTGACGGTGAATTTTCAGCATGATGGAGTATTTTGAAGTTCCTTATGTTTTTGTTTGAATTTGTGTGGCGGGTGTTTTTGAAACAATATTTTAATTTGGTCGGATGGATGTGACAACATGTAAAACGCGTTATTTTTTTAAAGCTAATGCTAGATTCGCAAGGAACAATTTGACAATAAGCTCTGTTGGGTTACTCTTTTCGAATAAAGTTTGTTTTTTATTGTTAGTTCCATTTGGTTTATTTTTGAGTGGTTTTTAAGATTTGTGAAAATAAATTTAGGTCATTGTAGTTTTTTTTTAAGAAACAACTATTATTGGTGTTGTTGTTGTGTCAGCTTATGGACGTCCACTGCTGAACAAAAGCCTCCACCAAGGATCTCCACAACGACCAGTCTTATTAAAAAAAAAAGTAAATATAATAAGTAGGTAGTACCTATATATTAAGATTATGTGCTGTTAAGAGTACTTACTGAATAAATAAATAATAGCAGAACTGGATGGAGAACAAGGAGGGCCTTTGCCAAGCAGTGAGATATGACAGGCTAACTGTATCTGTAATAGAAATAATATAAAGAATGTAAATAAATAAAGAAATAACTGAAAGAAATAATAAATGAAGTAGAACCTGACCTCAAAATACGAAATCAAAAACAAATGAAAAAAGATATGTTCTAGAAAAAAATAATTAAGTACATAACCACTAGTAAGTTAATATAGAACCAATTTACTATCACACATCCGTCAGAGACTGTGTAATATAAATTGACGTTAACGACTTGAGCCTTAGGCCCAGAGCACACGATGAAACGCAACTGAAACTGCTAGTTCTTTTGAGTTGCATCGAAGTTTCTGCTAAAGACTTCTTAAGAAAACCACACACGACGCAACTAGTTTGAAACGTTTCGTTTCAGTTGAAAATTAGTTTGAAACGTTTCGTTCCAGTTGCGTCATGTGTGGTTCTCTAAAGAAGTCTATAGCAGAAACTTAGATGCAACTCAAAAGAACTAGCAGTTTTAGTTGCGTTTCATCGTGTGTTTTGGGTCTAACGTCGCGAGCAAAAACTCGTGTTAATTTTTTCCCCTCTCATTCTTGAAGGCAATCTTTCAATCAAGTATCTCGGCGCTAATTATTTCTTGTTTTTGTTAGGTGCTTGTAAAAATGCGGCCGTTTGATGCTTACGAGTTTAGTTGTCTAATTAATGTCGTTTAAAATTAATATTACAAAACTTTTTAACCCGAAAGCAATGCCGAATGATGACGAAGAAAATATGTAAAATAATTAAATAATAAGAAGGCTTAAGTTAATTGATTTTTAAGTAAAAAGAGAATAAAAAGTAGAACGTCGAAACCATCATGAAGAATAAAACTAATATTCTTTGTTACTGTAATTTACAATTTCAGGTTTGACGATTATTTATCTTGTAAATATATTGGGTATCATGTCGCATCAAGATGTTAAAAAGAAGGCAGAGAATATGGAGGGATGAAAGAGGCTCCACCGACAAGAGCTAAGCTCTTGAATTAGAAGAAGAAGAAGAAATATATTGGGAGTAGAAGAATGATATCTTTGTTTCTAAAATCAAATGTTGTAGACCTCCAGTTTTCCCTCCAGACCTCCAGATTCGGAGACATCTTAATTGCAGCGTATTTCATATCACTGGCTGATCCTATTGTATCCAATATGAACTTCTAATTTTATAAAGAATATACTTCCGGTGATTTGTAACTAAAGATCATCTTTTCTAAAAACTAAACTCCACACGACGACATTGTGCAACAGCAAAAGCTCAAACGCAAATCTAACATTAAAATTCCGTTATAATGAGGTACATATTAATAAAATGTACATAGTAATTTGAAATGATTATAGTCCATGTCCCAACTGTATAATTAAATATCCCATCAATATCGCAGAGGTGGAGGCGCGGCCAGCAGAATTTAATACAAAATCCGTCGAAATCCACCATATTGATGCATTTTTTCCTCCCCATCTCCCCATCCCACGTAATTGAGCGTTGTGAAAACTATCACGTTAGTAAATGACCCCCTCCCCGTTTTCCAACATGGCGGCAATCAATAATTTGGCTGGGCAATGACTGCGATGACTCGGGCATGCGCACTGCGAGCACCCAAGTCATCGGAAAACCTGAACTTGACTTGCCGAAAACGAAAGTCTAGGCGAATGTTTCTGTGCCATTCTTGGCATCCTAGTACCTATAGGATACCACATGGCTCAACATGTGATTTGTCTAACTTTTTGATGATTTTGTTAACATTTTTTTACGACTATTTTGAGCCACGCCTTTTTCTTTTACATAAGATTAACAATACTTACATGCTAATTAATAATAATGACAAAATACAAAATGTTATTCTCAATCATGAAGATAAAGAAGGACAAGAAGTTTAAAACGCAAACCACGACGATGATGATTATGAATACGTTGCTGATCCTTTTTAACGCAATTGCAAAACGACGAGTGCGAGCGAGAGGGTTATAGATGCCCATTTTGGTGATATAGCAAATGTACTTATACAATAGAGTGCTGACGCAAAACTCGTTACACGAGGCTATTTTGGGGATATCAAAATGTATGCAGATAGATGCTGAAAATTCTAAAGTACATTTTATAAATAAATCTTTGCCAAATCGTCATTAGCAGCATTCCTTTCATATTCAAATGGTGCAGTCTTGTCTAAAATTTAATTTACCATCTAATTATATGCCTCACCCGTGCGATATTTATTTCGAAAATTTCATAAATTGTTGAAAATTCTGCTAATAACAATTTCATGAATATGAAGAAAAATCTTACCTTTAACAGCAAAACTGGAAATCTCTTTAGTTGAAATATTGATGGTTATATCTTTGTCTTCTTCTTCACTTATTGGATCTATATCTTCTTTCCCTTTCTTCTTAACTCTTACTTCTTCTTTAACAATGATATCTTCAGGTGTATTGTCTTCTGTTACGTCTAGCCCTTGTATTTATTTAAGCCCGTTTAAATTTTACGTACTCATATAAAACGTTACAGGTATAGAAGTAACAAATATTTAACTAAGTCTTAACGTTAATTTTATTTTAATTTTGTACTATCAAAGAAATCTAGAAGTTATTCAACAGGTAGGTAAACTTAGTAATTTTAGATTTTGTTCCTTCTTGATTTTTTTTTAAATTTTCGACGTAATTTTATCTTACCTTTTTAATATTAATTTAAGGCCAATTTAAGGCACGAGTTTTTTGTTTCTTAATTTGTTTTCATCTTCCGTATAATCTGAATTGGTCGATGAAATTGGTCGAACGTCTTCCAAAAACTTATGTTGCCGAAATTATGTAATTCTTAGCCTTAACAGTTAGTCCAGAGTCTTTCACTAAATTACTTGCACTAGATATATATAGAGAGTCTGTTTATAAAAATCAATATAAATTAATGGTAAAAGTTCCAAAATTAACCAGTGTTGTTTAAATGTACTTAAAGAACTCAAATTCTTAAATCCTCTTTTCTATTGTTTCCTTGTAATAACGGTTGATATAAACTTAAAACTTGTTCTATTGCGAAAAAACGTGTTTCTTTATCGTCAAATGGCTGTAGCTTTTATTGTTTTGCTGCTAAGTTCCCTTTGGTTATGGAATCTTGGCTTTCTTCAGCTTCTTGCGCATTTAACTGATTATGTTCTGTTTCTACAGAGACATGGTGGTGGTTGATTCTTCATGGGTGTTGTGGTGGTGATGAAGAAGTTGGTTTGGTTACAGTTTCGGCGGCTCCTCCCGGATGGCGTGTATTAAAAGCCCAGTCAACGCGGACCCGAGAAAATCTGCCTTCAGTTGCCTTAACACTAGGTTTACAGTATTGTACAAAATGAAACCGGTTTCGAGTCTATTGAAAAGTTCAAGTGTTGCTGAATACTATTGCTTTAAAAGTCACTTAAAAACTATCTTGATTATGTGAGAAATTAACATCTATTGCATAAAACTATCCGTTGAATGTGATCCGGCGGCGGAAGCGTGACGCATGCGCTAAATTTTGAATTTTGAACCAAAAAATTGGTTTTTGAATTTGATATTTCGATTTTTTTGAATTTTTAGGCCGTTTGTTTTTTTTTTAGGTTTGAAAGTTGGGTTTTTTGTTTTTTTTTTTAGGTGCGGTGGCTTTTTGCGCGTTGCGTAGGTGGTAAGCACGCGTCGTCACCAGCCTCTCCGGTCACACTGATGTTGGAAGGTTGCAGTGCTGCAATGGTGCACCCTGCGAGTGGTGTGAGGCATCTCCCGCCTCCACCGGGGGCTCCAACCCACCCCAATGACTCGCGTACACCTCGCAATCATCAAATAATGATTTTCGTGTGTTTATTATAAAATTCCTCGCTGTATTTAACCGTAATATATCCTACATATGTAGGATCTAACTGCAGTTTATGTATATTACAACCTATAACTGTATTATAAAAATGTTTTTAGTTTAAAATAAACAGATTTATTTGTCAGTATTTCAATTGAGGCTTGGTCCGGGCAAATCGATAGAGGAGATTTTATATAAATGACGTCGTGATATTATATATTCATCGCGCCTCCACACTCATGTTGAGTTTCGTATACTAGTGTCTGCATTATATCCAATTCTGCTTATCAATATTTATTCAGCAGTGGATGGTCTTTTATATGTTTTTTTAAGTATTCATTCGTTTACTTTGTTCTTTTCGATGTATGTTCATATCTATAGACGTCTATCTATGTCTATAGATATGCGTTACTGCATGTGTGCTTAGTTAGGATAGGTCAGGGGGAGAACGGTTTCGTCCTCGCTTAGGTAATTTACTTTTTATCGGTTTTTGATTTCTTCCTTTGTATCAGTTGCAGTTCATTTTATGAAATGTAGTTTTTCACTTGTTTTTTTTATTCACTTTAGCCGTTTTGTCAACTTTATCAATTTTAGCCACAAATTGATTTCTTGCATGATACTATTTACCTCAACACCAGGTGGTAGGTACCTGGTAACCTGGTACCTGGTAAGTACCTTGATGAAGATGGCGAGACGGAGACGTACAATCTTGGCGCAGAATAGAACTTAACAGAGATCTGGAGGCCTTTGCCCAGCAGTGGGATATGACAGGATAGCTAATATCTGTATCTACTAGAATAACACTTACGCTATGCTATAATAAGACTAGAGGCTGCCGGCGACTTCGTACGCATTCCATCATATCTTGGAAGAAAATCATGATATCTCAAAATAATATAGCCTATGTGTTATTCTGATAAATAAGCTTCAATATTGTCACATCAAAATCTATTTAGTACTTTTGCATGAAAGAGTAACAAACATCCATCTATCCATCGGCACAAATATTGAAATTTATAATATTAGTATTATGTACGTTTTCTAAGATTATGGATGTAAAAGCTTACGAAGTCGCGGATAACCTCTAGCTTTGAGTATAGAATATATAAGAAGGAGCCATAACGTCTGGACCTGAGTGCCTGGTCTGGCGCAAAATGACTACCTTTTTGTATGGAATTTCTTATCGTTTGACAGGTCATCTACGAAGAAAACTATGAAAAACTTGCACCAACCTTGGCTCGCTGTCATAAACTCATTTGTATATGAAAAAAAAATGTTACACCTCCTCGTCTAGTGTAAAAATAAAACTTCATAATATATGGCGGTGATTTTATCAGTGCATTCATTTGAGAGTCATCGTGTAAGCCCGTGATTATAGAGTGTGAGCAAAATTCTACATGTCATTATTAACTGCATTGTAGCTTTTATACGGCTGGATGCTGTACAGTCCATTGGCATTATATTGATGAGTAAAATTGTAAGCGAAGTTGGTATTTGACGCTTTATGGTTTTAAAAAAATAATTATTAAGTGCTCTAGGGTAGTTTGGAATGGTATTTTTTAAAGGATAATTCCAAAAATAAATAGTTTTTTAAAATACCTGACACCATCTTGCGGCTCAGGGTAGAAAATCGTGGAGAAGGAGGAGAGAGGCCTTTGCCCAGCAGTGGGACACTAGATAAGGCTAGATAAGATAAGATTGGGGTAATCCCGAATGCTATTTTTTAAAGGGTAGTTCGAAAAATAAATAGTTTTTTAAAATACCTGACACCATCTTGCGGCTCAGGATAGAAAATCGTGAAGGAGGAGGAGAGAGGCTAGATACGATAAGATAAGACATCATCTTTATATTTAAGAGCGTCTTGTCGTCTACCGACAAGTCTGTCGCCGTCGCTGTCACCGTCTTCGCCAATCTGCTCTTTTTGCTATCGTCCGTTTGAGCAACTGATACGACACAACTTTTTTTTTGATCTATGTAAGTCTCTTGGGAAGCCACCACCAACAGAAATGTGTGGAGAAGCATGGGAGAGGCTTTTGCCCAGCAGTGGGACAATATAGGCTAAAAAAAAAGTCTTCTTTCCTTTTCCTTCCAAAAATAAATTATACGGAACTTTTTCGGAATTGCCCCTCGAGAATAGGCCTCAATCAAATCGGGGACTTGCTCAAGAAAGACCAAATCAAGAGTACCCTAAACCAACGGGTATAATATGAGGCGATTGATGAGTGTGGATGAAGCGAAAGAGGTGTGTTTGGATCGTAGCAAGTGGAAGGAAGTGGTCTCTGCCTACCTCAATGGGAGACAGGCGTGACGGATATGTATGTATGTATGTAGAATAGGTATTCGAAGCTACACCAATACACTATACATTTTTTAAAATGTTATCAAAAAACCGTATACTTTTTACAAATAAACCTGCTTTAATATGTAGTTTTCTATCCCAACTGTACTTCCTATGATATCGACCGCGTCAGTAAGCTCCATGGAAATAAAGTTCATTTAAAATTATGAATTTATTTATTGTTCGTACTCTGTATGTATCTGCAGCTTTATTAATTTTTTTGACTTTGTATTTTAAGTTTTTAAATCGGCCGTAGAGCGTCCACTGCTTGACATAAGCCCTTCTTAAAGATTTCATACATACCTACACACATATTTATCAAGCCTGTCTGCAATCTGGGTAGGCAGAAACTAGTTCCTTCCACTTGCTACGATCCAAACACACTTTTTTCGCTTCATCGAACATTTCATCAATCGGGGACCTGAAGAAAGGCCACGTCAGGAGTATCTTAAACCGACATGTATGAGGCGACTGATGAATGTCGATGAAGCGAAAGAAGTATGTTTTTAACAAGTGCTACATACCATATCTAACTGTTGGTGCCATACCGTCTGGATCTGCGTGCCTGGTCTGGAGCAAAATGGCTACTTTTGTACGGTACTTCTTATCATTTGACAGGTCATCTACCAAGAAAACTATGAGAAAACTTCGCGCAACCTTGGCACGCTATCATAAACTCATTTGTAGGCATATGTAATAATTAACTCATTGATTGATTGCGACCAAATGTGTCAAAAAATGACATTAACACCATCATTGACACTCTGTCGACAGTCATACCCTGAAGCAGAATCTATTTAACCGTCCATCTTCGCCATCGCTATCAAACCCAAACCACTGGACATTGGCGAAATCAAAGAAGGACCTAAAGAAGAGATACTACCAAAAATTGATTGATTGAACTGAGAGTATTGTAAAAGCAAACTTTTTCCCGCCTTAGAATGAACTTTATTGTGTAGGAATAAAGTTCAAATTGACTCTACATTTTAGTAAACATTTGTAAACTTTTTCCCGCCTTAGAATGAACTTTATTGTGTAGGAATAAAGTTCAAATTGACTCTACATTTTAGTAAGAAAACATTTGTATGGGAAAAAGAAAAGGTCTGTTTTAGGGCTTTCCCGGCAATTATTCGAATTTTTCTCACCGTTTAGACCTACCCTGGACTACGACAAACATTTTAAAACCAAAATCAGCTCAATCGGCCCAGCCGTTCTCGAGTTTTAATCAGACTAACGAACAACAATTCATTTTTATTTATATAGATAGATAGAAGATAGATAGATTAGGAGACTATTATGATGAAGATCAAAAACCCATTTTACCCTAATACGAGTTTTTGTCGCATTTGCAAAATATCACAAAGCTTCAATTTAATTAATTAATCAATTCAACTAGTCTATCTATCTATCTATATATATAAAAATGAAACCCGTTTTCCGTTGTCACGACATCACGCCTGAACGGCTGGACCGATTTCGCTAATTCTTTTTTTAAAATGTTCATTGAACTCCAAGGATGGTTCTTACGGTGAGAAAAATTTGAATAATTGCCGGGAAAGCCCTAAAACAGACCTTTTCTTTTTCCCATACAAATGTTTTCTTACTAAAATGTAGAGTCAATTTGAACTTTATTCCTACACAATAAAGTTCATTCTAAGGCGGGACAAAGTTCGCCGGGACAGCTAGTTACTAATAATAACTGTTTCACCATGTACAGATATTTTATACCTGTCTCTGTCTAAAACGTCATGTTTTATGAAATAGACATAGGTTTATCTGTCAGTTACTTTTAATCTGTAGATTGTGAAACAGTTACTAAGATCATTAGCATAAATTATAATTTAGTTGAGCCTAAATGTGACGATTATGATAAAGCAAAATTAACCTTATTGTTTTAGGCTGTACTGAGGAAATACAATGTTAGGTAGCTAACTATAATGATTATTTTGGATTTAACACATCTTTAGTATAGATATGGACATTTCAGTTTCTGGTTCAATATTTTTAGGAATAATTATTTGTCGAAATTTGCGAAAAAACTACGTTTAAATAAATAATATCTGCTTTTCAATTTGTCTCATATGGTTTTGGAAATATGTTTGTAATTTTATTTATAAGTATTTTTTTTATGCTTGGATAATAATTTCGAAAATTATTTAAAGACTTTTGTTATTTTGATGCTTAGATGATAATTTCAGATAAAAAAAAGCTGAATTGAGAACCACCTTTTTTAGTCGTTTGTTTATATTTTAAGTCGGTTAATAAATATAAACATCTAAAAAAAACATCGTATCCCAAAATATCACACTAGGCCCATCGATAGACAGTAATAACAGACAATTCTGTGCAAAATCACTAGTGTTAAATCATGCCCATACTAATTCCGGTGGGTGGAATACCTAGGCTATAGAGCATGTCCTAGGTAGACTTTTATAGCACTATCCCTCTCTGCCAAGTGCGCAGACTCGTAGTCATCGTCATCAGAACCCCTCTGGGGGGGTTCCACCCTTTTCAACCCCTCCCCGTCAATATACGGCAAACAGCGTGGATAAAATAAAGCACAAGCACCATGTATACAGCGTGTTCTTAAAACTATTCAAACTATTCGAAAGATAAACACGGAAATTACGATTTTTTTATGAAACATTAGTCAAAAATGAGAAATAATCGACTTTTTAATAGAAAAGTCAATTTAGACATTTTGTATAGCGATAGCAACTTTATTTTGTCTTTTAATTATACTCAAGGAAATTGGTGAGAAGCAGCCAATAACAGGAGTCTTTGGAGAAGCATGGACAGCCTTTTGCCCAGCAGTGGGCCGAAATAGGTTATTAAAAAAATTATCTTCGAATCATAAAAAACAGACTCTTAGTTTTATGAGTAGACGAAGCCCATTAAATATCAATAAAATATTAAATGAAACACCCTGTAGGTACCTATTTATATGGAGTTTTGGTTGCATACTACAAAACAGCACGCACACATTGATATTTTATACAAAATTGAATGCATATAATTACATTAATGTTGCTCGAAAAGGATGTTATATAGGCTTTATAGTTCTGCAGTTTATACAGGGTGTTACTATTTAAATTAAGTATCGTATTGTGGCTGATATTATAAGGTAATATCTTATTACTTCTACACTAGAATCTAAAGTCAATGAATCGTCATTTTACAGTTTCATTGCTCAAAATTGAAAATCTGGACGTGAAAAACGTTTAGGTTTTTTTTGGTATGATCTCAATCTTTGGGTAGGTATATTGACGCTTTATTATATTTAATTTTAAGCATATTTTTGTAAATTTCTAGGACTTTTTATGAAAATTTTAATAAAAAATTGTCTTTTTAAATCTTTATTTATAACTCCTACTTATCAAACTAATAGGAACTAGATTTTTCTTAACTAACTAGCCTGGTACAGAGACTTTTAAGCCAACTAGCTTTTTAATTATTTATTTATCAAACATTCAAAATTGAGCATTCACAACAACTCGTAGAATCAGTAATATTATACAAAAACCATAAGAACTAGACACTTCAGTTTTTAAGACAATTAATATGTAATCAGGCGATGGCCGCACGCAATTTCATTTGTGGTTCAGTGGTTAATGTCTCAAATCGATTGAAGATGCGTATCCGGAACCCAATACTCGATTGCTAGGAGTATAGTATACTTACGTATATACCTACCTAAGTACGAAAGGTGTTACCTGATTACTTACTTGAAAATGTGTTTTCTTATTAGTATTCACTACTAATAAAATAAGAAAAGTTCTAAACATCATGTTTTTGTTTTAATATAAACAACTTTTACTACGGAACTTATGTCCAAACCTCAAAAACAAATGGTCACTCCATATTTATTTTAAGACTTCGAAATTATTTCGATACTACAAGATTTTTGTTTATATGCGTCTTTGGAGTCTTATCACTTGCTATTTGTGTTTAATTAGAAAATACTGAATATAAAGTATATTCAGTTAGTAGGAAAAAAAGGAATATACAAAGAAAAATAAATAAAAAGGAATATACAAAGAAAAATAAATAAAAAGGAATATACAAAGAAAAATAAATAAATCAATAAAAAAATTAACATCATCACATCCTGTATTTTAGCGACACATCAGTTGGTAAATGGGAAATATGTGAAAAAACATCGACGCGTGGATCGCTAAAGCATTTACCAATCCAATACTACAGAACCCATCGAAACACGTCACTTAATACCCATTTGATTGCCTTTGCAACGTAGTCCACTCGCTTTTATATTGATTTCCTACAAAACGAAAACTTCTCTGATAAATTCAGATTGATTTAAAGCTTTAAATCCGTGTTTTGATAGCATACGATCTTTTTGAAAGCATTTTTAAAAGGTTTTTTCAATATTCATGTTCGATTTATTATATACAGGCTGTTTGCGAATTCGTATGCATTTATCGACATATCTAGGAAAAAAATCATAATACGTAAAATTATATAGCCAATGTATTATTCTTATATGTATTCACTATTATTTATAAAAAAAACTGTTCAGTAGTTTTTACATCTATCAGCACAAACTTTGCGTTTAATTATTAGTAGAATGGATTCATGTAATAAAGAAGTCAAATAGAAGACAGAATAAAATAAAAGAAGCTCCACCGACGAGAGCTTTTTATACGAATCATCATCATCTCAGCCTATAGCTGCCCACTGTTGAGCAAAGGTCTCTCCAATAGCTATACGACGCGACCGTTGTATTGCCATTGCCACCTTTATTATGAATGAATGTATAAGAGCCCGCAGATTACAGATTTTTCAAGCGGCCGATAATAAAAGGTCTATCTACACAGATCCGGGACGTGTCCGGGCCGTGGCCCGTCAGGAGGGAAAATAATACGTCGTCATGACAACGTGTGTGAACGAATCCATAGAAAATGTATGGAATAATATTTTTTCCCTGACACGGCCCGGATGTGTGTAGATACACCATTAGTCAGGTTGGCCTGCTAGTACAAATGCCAATCGTCATAGTGTTCGCACTTGCATACATCTACGTACTGATTAAAAGCCCAACTAAACTATCGGCGAACAAAAATTCTGTGATCCAGACAGGCTCTAAATAATTGTAAACAAACATTGATCAAACTCCAGTATAATTTCGTATCCACTCTCTGATCTCATTATTGGATACATTGAGGTATACTCCGGGGTAATTCCGCCCACAGCCGTACCCGAATGACGCTAGGCCCACTAAGTAGCCATCAGATACAGCTGCACCTCCACTGTCACCCTGGAAAATAAGTTAAAGCTTGATGCAGAGAAGTTCGTTAAATAATATTCTTTATTTAAACATAGGATAGGCCTAAATGGCTAATACTCCACCGACAAGTGTCTAGGTCTTAAATATGATGATGATTATTTAAACATCGAGCTGTTAACTCATGTTTAATAACTCCTTAGATGTCCACGAGCTGATTAATTGATTGAATTTAATAATCTTATGCTTATGCCAATGTCAAGTGAAATAAAGCTTACTGTTAATATAAATTCTACTGTAATAATAAAGTTTGCTAAAAGTATACTGTACACAGATAATATACACACAAATAACAAATAATTAATACCTCTACATCACAGTTATATTTGTTTCTAGATGGGAATTGAATCCTAGACAGGAGGCGTAGCATGCCGTGTCATCACCAACCACACCAATGGAATTGTTAGTCTTTATGTTATTCTTATGGTAATTACAAACCAAAGCCGCCGGCTTTACGTCATACGATTGGCAGCTGTCAAAAAACCGGCAGCTTTGGTGTGTAGACAGCATTCTGTCCAGTCTTGTGTCAGTCAATTTAGGTCAAGACAGTCTGTTTAAGACTAACCTGACAAGCATCTCTTCTCATCCCTCCCGCGCAGAACATCCTATCTGTCAACGTGTGGTTGTACCACTTCTGTTCGTAACTCTGACACTTCGCCATCGACACTCGCTTCAGTTTCACATGGTGGAGCTCGTTTAGATATTCACCCTGCAATATTATGTTCATCATTATCATCATCATTATTATGATCATCATAATCAGCTTATAGCTGCCTACTGCTGAGTATAGGCCTCTCTAAATCATTCTCCAAAGCGACGGCTCCATTGCCATCTGCCGTCAACGAGACCCTCGAGCTTTTTCGCTCAGCCATGTAAGTATGTTTGGAAAATAAAAGTATAGGTTTGATTTCTACAAAATGCAACTGTTTTGAGTGTAATCAACCTTCTTTTTTCACTAATCATCACTTTTCTTTATTGAACTTACTATTCAGTAGTTTTTGCGTGAAAGAGCAATAAACATCCATCCATCCATCGGCATAAACATTGACTTCTATAATATTAGTAGGACATACTTTACCTTTTCTACCTCGTAACCCCATCCAGCGATGTAAATAAATTCACTTTTTACATTTCGTATCTTTATAGGAGAAACATAGTTTGTTATTTTCAGTTTCCGATGAAACTCTAATAGTTGTATGTCGTAATCAAACATGTGAAGTATTCTAAATTTTGGATGTACTATGTGTCTGTCTATCTTGAGTTTGCCACCCCTTAGTCTGGAATTGCTTCCAATTCTTAAGAAGTCTTCTTTTCTGAAAGAATATCTCTTGATTTTGCGGAAATGTTTAAAAAACTTGCAAATACAATTGCTGGATCAAATTCTATCAATTTGATTTTTCTTTTACCAAACTCAAAGGCCATTGTCAGAAATACATGTCAACTTTTTTTTCATAACTAGTTCTAGATTCGTAAGGTGCTAGTTTTCCCCAGAGAATAATCTAACAAATTATTGATTGCTCTATTTTTTCTTTACCTTACCCACTTTGCCCTATCTTATTTAAGCCTCAAATCCATGTAGTGGGCTGAAAATTATCTTGATTCGATTGTAAAAATTCTCGATGACATGACAAGTAGAGATGTAATGGCTGGATCCAGCATCCAGCAATCCAGCTGGATCCGGCGCCTTTATAAGCATGCTGGATGTGCTGGATCTAATAGTAATCTAATTGACCACACAATGGCGGCAACTCAAAACTAAAGAATAGAAATTGATACGTTTGCGGATCCGCACCGCTGGATCCAGCAATTAGATTACAATTAGATCCAGCACTGTATGCTGGATCCAGCATGCTTAAAAAGGCGCTGGATCCAGCAATTGCAATCCCTAATGACAAGCAAGAGTTTGTTATAGTTCAGCCACATTCTTCAACTATTTACAATCTATATGTAATGTATAATTTAAATTCTTACCCACAATGTGCTGTAGTCAAGGCCCACTTAGGATGTATCATAACAGCACCACACACGTCACCGTAGTTCATTTGATACGGAACCTTTTGTATATCAATTTTTGTGCCACCTAGAATACTGAAATATATGTTTGTTAATAGCCCTCTCTCCCATCGGGGTAGGCAGATACCACTTCTGAAGAACTGAAGATCTAAGAAAAAACTGAAGATCGATTCTGCTAAAACAACATGTCAGACTCCATTCAGCTTTTTGTTTCCAATTCCAAAAGATTACTTAAATTGGTATCAGCGACGCTAACTACTCATTCATTTAATCAAGAGCCTGTCTTATCGATGGAGTAAACGCCATCTTTGTCTTTCTTCAGCCAACAATTTGACTTCCTGATATGATGCTCTTAAGAATATATTAATTTTAAAACTCGAATTCTTATTTCCCGTCAAAGCCACAAGTTTCTCTATAGAATCACTTAAACCCATCAGTCATAGAACTCAGCATGGTGTGTCGTGTCATGCGTATTCAAGAAGCCAGAATGAATGCATAAACGTTTAAATTGTTCAGTTTGTTTGATTGGTCGACTCGCCGCACGTCTCTTTGTATCACCATAAACAAGACCGAGGGCTTCGATAAAATATTATTCATTACGATTTACGAAGCTAGTAAAAATCAAAAAGCGCGTATTCATGTGCGAGCTGTAAACGAACGATACAGTAGCGAGGTTCTAGATTATACGTGTGTTTCAGTTAGGTACCCTTTAGTGTGACTTTCCACCAGAGATGTGCTATGCTACGTTGCTAGGATGCGTTTGATATCCACCAATCGTATTCAGGGTGCCCTCATATCCAATGAATGCGATTGGTGGATATCAAACGCATCCATAGCAACGTAACATAGCACATCTCTGGTGGAAAGGCACCCTATACGCGAAAAAAACTGACGATCTCGCTGCGAGCCGCTCGTGTCACGATCGCAGGCTGTCGAATGTTCGCGAACCATGTTTTTTTTATTACAGTGCATACAACGGTTACAGTTACAGCTCGCCAATGGATACAGATAATGAACTGTAACTTACCCATTTGTAAGAGGAATGTACATATTGAAAACAGTCAGCACTAAAATCATGGCACGGGTTATCTAACTGCTGACATAACTGACAAAATTTTAAGTAATTTTGGTATTACATTCTGGTCGAAAATTTATTTCAGAAAACCTTGGTTACCGAATAATTTAATTTAAAAAACAATATCGTAAATGAATCAGTTGAGTGAATATCTAATTAAAATGAAGAAAAACTATTATTATTATATAAATGGCTGGTTATTGAATTCAATTTCTAATTAACTGAATATTAATGTATTCACAAACATGCGCTAGGGCTCGTTCCCACTTGTCTTGGATTTTCTATAGATTTATAGTGGCAGAATATTTTGTATGAAGCTATTCATACTTGTTGAATAAAGCCATTTATTCGACAAATGTGAATAGTATAAAAATTGACGTCAAAGAAAAACAGGACTGATGCACAAACAAGTCACAGAGACGCTATTTAAATTTAATTTAAAGTAACTAATATTTAGTAGCAGCTTTAATATACTTAGACCCAGAACACACGGTAAAACGCAACTGAAAGGAAAAGTTTCAAACTAGTTGCGTCGTGTGTGGAATTCTAAGGAAGTCTATGGCAGAAACTTCGATGCAAGTCAAAAGTAACTAGCAGTTTCAGTTGCGTTTCACCATGTGTTTTGGCGCTTAGAGGTTTTCGTCTAAATGACATATGACATAATGACGTGGCAATTTTTGACACATTTGGTATTCTACTGAATAATGTCTTATTTACACTGATTGCGACCAAACGTGTCAAAAAATCATTGACATTCAATAGTCACACAACTGAGACTATTTTTAATTTGTAGACTTGGGCCACAGAGATCTTTGCACTAAGCAGTAATCAAACATTTTATTTTATTTCTTACCAGATGAGAAGTTCTAATATGAGTTAAATGGAATTATTATTTAAAAAATGTTATCCAAGGCAAATAAAATGAAAATTGAAGTTTTTATTAAATAAAAAGCTCAAAACAAAATCACAGATGTTTATTGGTAAAAAGATTTCTTCTATGACAATCGGAGCCCTGTGTAACTTTCGATCCAATCTCTGACTTTAGCTATTTTGCTGTAGACGCCATACGAGCCAGGAGTTGCACATCCGTAGCCGAAGGAAACCATGCCAAGAAGACGACCGTTGGATACAGCTGGACCTCCTGAATCACCCTGGAAATATTAAATGGTGTTAAAATACCTATACTAAGGAAAACCTTGGTGCACAACCAAACTGGATGGAGAGCAAAGAGGCCTTTGCCAAACAGTGCGAAATGACGGGAAGTATCTGTACCCTATTTAGCAAGATGATGAGGATGATAATCAAAATAGCTCAGTTCAGGTCAGTTTGCTGATACAGATTAAACTATGGGACCTAAATATGTTTTATGTTAGAGGTTTATCTACACACATCCGGGCCGTGTCTGGGACTTGTCAGGGAAAAAATATCATTCCATACATTTTCTATGGATTCGTTCACAACGTATGTCATGACGACGTATTGTTATCCCTCCTGACGGGCCACGGCTCGGACACGGCCCGGATGTGTGTAGATAGGTTATCTTGATCAAAGAAAAAAATAACATTTCGTTAAAGGTAGACAACACTGGCAGCGTGGATTCCACCAAAAAAGAGATGCTGTTGTCGCTCTGTCAACTGCTCTGTCAACATGTTGCATCTTTACTCAGATTTTGAAAATTGCAAAAGGATCTTGAGAAAAACAAAATTTTTATGAAGTCTTAGCATTCCCACCTGACAAGCATCCTTCTTCCCTTCCGAGAATCCAGCGCAGAACATTCGAGCTGTCAAACTACCTCTAAAGTAAGGATACGGGACTGTTTGACAATGCTCTTTTGAAATTATTGGCACACGCACTGCTCTTAGTATATTTGAGTATGGACCCTGAAACATAATAGTTTGAGTAAATAAAAGCGAAATAGGTGATAGATGAAGCTTCGCGATGCAAGTATAGAGACGAGTATAAATCTTTAAGGTAGACTTATGTCCAGCAGTGGACGTCATATAGCTGATGGTGATGATGATGATGAAGTAGATACAAAGAAGATGACTGCAAATGCCAAATATAAGAGGCATGCAACTGAATATACCTGCCTTTACTATTTCTCATAAAGTTATAAAATAAAATTGACATAGTGAATATCTGAATTTAAATTACTGAAGAAATAGGCATTTTGGAAACTTCTGGCGGTAATGTTTTAATTTATTTTAACATGCGTACACATTTCGATAAGCGATGTTCATTTACTAACAATCAGCTTAACAAAACACTATCGCCGGTTTCGTTCGCTTACGTCTCAATTTTAAATTCTTACCTAAAATGATGGAGGACCTATGCTTAGCAATGGGCAGCTATAGGCTAAGATGATGACATTGATGATGATGACGATGATGGTGATGATAATAATGTAGGAATAACTCAAATAATTTCAACAAAAGCAACAACTCTTACATTTTCTTCCGTATTACCCCATCCAGTTACAGTAACGACTTTCCCTATGACCATGTCTTCAATATGCGCAATTTTAATCGGTTGTATATTCTCATCGAACTTCAAAGGCTCAGTGAGTTCTAACAATTGAAAATCATAGTCAAATGGGTGTTCTTTGGACTTCGCAAACCACATTGGATGGATTATGCTTCTTTTTATGTTGACTTTCCTTCCTTGATTTAAATATTTTGAGCCAACTCTTATGTATGGTTTCTTGCTTTAAATAACGTAAAGTAATTAGAAACTTTTTGCTTATTATTAATTATATATCATACATACATCAATCACACCTTCTGCCCATCGGGGCAGGCAAAGACCATTGCCCTCTACCTGTTACGATCTAAATACACCTCTTTCACTTCATCCGCATTCATCAGTCTCGTCGTACATGCACGTCGGTTAAGAATACTCTTGATTTGGCCTTTCCTTAGTAAATCTCTGATTTGATCGAAGTATGTTCTCCTAGGCCTTCAACCCCCACATTTTTTAATAATATCATTCAATGAGCCTATTTCTACAGTGTTATGAGAGCCATCTAGCTTACATATTATTTGTCTCGCCTCTGTCCCATCCCTAGTCAGAGACCACTTCTACATCCAAACATCCATCCATCATATATTTCTTTTATTAAAATTTACTTACCCACAATGTCCAGCAGTTAAAACCCAATTCTTATCAATGATTGCTCCACCACAGTTAGTACCATACGCAACGTGGTACGGATATAAATTTATATCAACTTCAGTACCACCGACAATTTTATCATCTCCAAAATAATAGAAACTCTCTTCTCTGTTTTTATCAGGCGATTTTGCTTCAGCTCTTCCGTTATAGTCAAAATTGTCAATGTCAGGCAGTTCTGTAGGTTCATCATAATGTTCAATATCTAGTTTCGATAGATCATCTTTTCTATGTTTGTGTTCTTGCCGGTCTCTGTTTTCTGGAGAGTCTTCTTCTAGTTCTTTCAGCCGACCTTTTGATACTGGTATTATTATGAGGTCGAATTCTAAAAAAAAAAAATTGACATTATTGTATGCCTCGAATTTCATTCTTTCTTTAAGTTCATTCCCCGTTATTACAAAACGAGTTTTATTTATCGTCCTAGATTACACTCAGACAAATGACGTTTCAAAACATGACATTAGTCCTAGAACAATATTTAAAAATCGCTTTGTAATAAGAGGGATTGAGGCTACTGTTTCTCGTTTAAGAGGATTGTATATTTCAGTGAAACAATCCACCTGAATGCGAAACCAGAAGGGTTTTTGAACTGCGTTTCTACTCCATGACGTAATATTGAATACGTCAAGCAAAGAGCGTCATATAAACTTAAGCCATTGCTCTGCCACTGAAGTTTCCATTTAACCAGATCATAGTTACAAAATGAGTTAAGAAAGATGAGTAATAGATATAATACGTACGTTCTGAGATCGTTGTAGGCACGTTTATTAATAAAAAACTAGCTAGTATAAAAACGACTGCCTTCATTTTAAAATTGCGTCAACAAATTAGGTTTTTACGCGACCCGTTGTAAATTCTCACTGATTGATTTCAATCAGCCGTTTGCTTAGTAGAGTTAATTCAACGTGAAATTTTTAATCAGAAATTTTGTGCTTCCTAAATTGCGTACAAGAACTACGACTAACGGCAGGTACTGTGCGTTAGGTTTGACTTTATTTTGTTTTTAGAATATTTTCGGTTTTGTTTTTTTTATCATTTATTTTTTAAATATGTTTATTATTTAATATTATCATCACTAACTGTAGGTAGCTTTAGATTTTTTGTAGATTAATGTTATATCTACACACGTTCGGGCCGTGCCCGGGCTATGGCCCGTCAGGAGAGAAAAACATACGTCGTCATGACAACGTGTGTGAACGAATCCATAGAAAATGTATGAAATGATATTTTTTCCCTGACACGTCCCGGACACGACCCGGATGTGTGTAGATAGACCTTAATCGAGATTTATTTTCTATTTTTTTTAAAGAGAAATTATTGATTTTCTTTAATACTGATAATTTAAAATAGGTATACCTAATTAGAGATAGAGATTTGACAATAACAGTGCCAGCTATTTAAATGGATCCTTAAGCGATATGCCCTTTCCTGCAACTGTTTGTTGTATTTATTAATCAATTTATTGCTTCAGGTACTAAGTATACTACACTAATAATCGTTATGTGTATTTCCTCAATAACTGTGGTAAGTTTAAGTTAGAATACATCTAGAAAAAAGGCTCTCCGTGACCGGTTTCGTGCAGCCCACATCAAACGATTTTCCGTAACTTTCACCAGGTCGGCCGGTAACCTTAAGGGCCTTTACACATTAGCAGTTGAAGCGCTTTTGCCGTCTGTAAACCTCAAAAATACACTATAAAACCGCAGATCCGCAGATCGTCTCACGTATTTCATATCATATCGAACCACGCTAGGCATTTTATCTATTAGTGTATAAAATATAGAAAAAAACTTATCGTCATTTGTTATTAAACTGTCATCTGTTAAGAAATTGGCAAAGAAATGCCATTCTCTCCTTTAAGCTCTACGTACGCAGCTCTACATTGTTTGACATTGGCAGAATTCTAAATGGTAATTGCTATAGGTATGCTAATAAATGTCAAATCACGCCCAATATTATTATTATTATATCTTATTATCATAAACATGTAAAAATATCTAGCTAAAGACCCAGTTTAAAAGAAAAAACTTTATAAAATTAAACCAAAAAATCGTTATCTACAGAACCCAATGTGAAAACATATTATAAAATTTTGCTTAACCAATATTTCCTTATCAATTAAAAAGAACATTTACGTTGTAAGTCTATTATAATTGTACAAGTTTCCACAATTTAATGGCTTTGTTTTGATTAAGTACTTTTTGACAATAATTTTAAAGTAAGATTTACGATTTCTTTTACATTATTTTATACCTTTATAACATTTACGTACTGTTTTGTGTGTACTAATATAGAATGTTATTCTATACCGATTAGTTTGATGTATAAAAGGCTTTTTTTTTTACTTTTCTGATCCGCTGATCGATGGAAAGATGAAAAAAATGGACATACGAGTATTTTAACCATTTAACCATTTTTTTTAAATTGATGAAAGGTATCGATTTACAATGGGTAATTATGTAATTATGTCTTTTCGTTATAATCATAGTGCTATACATACCGACATAGGACAAGTGGCATTAGATATAAAATAATGCGATTCTAGCGTCATCTATGTCACACTGAACGAACAAAATCATAAACCAAGCGCCATCTATTGAGTAATTTGAAATATAATTACAGTAACGAAACAAACGCAAAATTCTTTGAGAACTTTATTTGGTCGCAAATAAAAAAAAAAGAATAATAAACATTTTATTATTCATATTAAATATGTAACTATTATGAACATAATTTAGTAAATTTTAATAGAAATTGTAACTCTAACGGCAGTAGCAAAATAAGCGACATCTAGTATCGAGTAGCAGTAACTAAATTTTTATGATTCAGATTTTTTTTTAATAGGTAGAAGTACAGTGAATTAATATCGTAGAAACCGTTTCCTAGTTTTATTTGGTTTAACTGGAAATACGTAGTCGTACATATTTACTTGAGTATTTAGTTTTCAAAATCTTTGTTTAGAAAGAGGAGAGAGGCCTTTACCCAGCCAGCAGTCGCACACTGACGGCTAGATAAGTAAATAAGTAAAATTTTGATGTACGCCCTGTAGTTTGAGGTACTTACTAAGTAATATCCTTGTACGTCAAAAATCTATAGGTAGTACTTAGGTAATTTTATCACCTCAGTAGATACATACCTACGTCAAATCCATAGCATAGTAACTTTGTACGTCAGTGTAATAAAATTTCTATGAAATTTACGTGGATGCATAAATACAATGAATATATAGGTATATAAGTTTTTCACGTGGCTGAGGTAAGTTCGGAAATTGTTTTATCCTTCTGGTGCTACGCTATGGGCCAGAAGCGAATTGGTATACATTCAAGAGTCCAAGATACAGAACTTCCACAAATACATGAACCTACCTATTTAGGTGCATATAAGCTTAGGTATCTTGAGAGTTTCCAGACCAAGATTTAGCTAGGTACTGTTGATGATTTTGTGGATGAGAGTGAAAGAACTAAGAAGTGTGTTTGCATCGTAGCAAGTAGAGTGAAGTCTCTGCCTACTTTAATGAACAGATTACGTACAGATAAAGATAAAGATAAAGTTGGTAGCCATTGGGTAGCTGTTTTAGCCCATAAGTCTTCTGGCATGCGGCAGACGTGGCCGGCCCAGTCCCATTTCAGCCTGGCAGCTGTTTTTATTAGGATTAGCATTACCTGCATCCCTTTATTTTCTTAAGACAATGTAAAGATACCTTATATATCTAAGCCTGTATTTACCTAAAAATCTCAACAATAAAGGTTACAAAACAATAGCGCAAGTAAATAAGCCTTCGGGAGATGAATACATAATGAAATTTCGCCCGCGCCGTCCGTTAATCAAAAACTGCTGCAGACGAAGCGAGCGACTGAAGAAAATGGAAATTTTCCAACCCTCCTTTTTCCTGTACCCCCCACTTGCGAGCTGAGAGGTTGGACAACTCCCCCCCATCTTAGGTAAGTAAGTAAGGAGGCTGAGTTTTTCTAATTAGCATTTTTTTCTGTGAAAATACTTATTAGGTTTGTTAACTTGATAGTTCTACCTGTAGCTTTCTTTTATCGTTTATAGAAATTACTTTATATTTTCTTTTAAGTTCCTTTAATAGTTATATTTACGAATCTTTTCCATTTGAATAATACCTACCACGTTTATTGATAGATTCCTGAGTAGGGAATAAATTATATACCATTTTTTTTACAACATTTAAGCTTAATTTTGCTTCTTCTTAAATACTTATAGGTAGGTACTTACTTTTTGCGAAACAAGATGAACTGTTCTCTCCAATACTTATGCAATTACATTGTAAACTCACTTTTCTGATTCTTTTCATAAGACAATCTGAAAAGTAAGAGGTTATACCTACAAACCTTGCCATAAGTATATAGCTATTGAAATACCTTCTTATACCTAATTTACCAAAAGAATCCGTCTCCACACCAACCCAGCCTCCCCCCGCCTGCATTACCGCCGCCAGCCGAATGCAAATTTTATAACACGCCGCCCGTTTTCTTATAGGCATTGTCGTAAACTCCGTCTCCATACTTGCTTAGCTTCGGTCATTTGTTCAGATTGTGTATAACCTTACCTACTTGATCATTTATTTCGAAATGTAGACTGAAAAGTACTTACGTAGAAGAAAATGAGAACTGAGATGGTCCGTATTGGTCCAGCGAAGTGGATTACGGCACAATCACTCTTGTATGAGATTAGGCTCGTGCCCCTGTAGTGTGGACGTTAAAATCGGCTTTAAAATGAGAAGTACTTAGAAACTTTTTAGAAGGTATATTTCAGAGGTGTTTCAGAAAAAGTGTTTTATAGAATTTGCGCGTTTAGTGGCCTGTAATCTGAAAACGTTATGACTAGAGTTACGGTAGGTACTTTCCTATATTTTCACAGTCTTCTTTAAAAAACATCAGATTTTGATTTATCCGACGATTTATTCAAGGATTTCTTCATGCCCTCATAAGAAGATTCTTATACCTAAGTTCTTTAAGGTTCATATAGTATAGATATAGATGGAATAGATACTTAAATAGATAGATAGGTTCATATATGAACACACGTTTCAAAAAGATTGCTTTCCAAAATGCAAAGAACATTCTGGAATTTAAATCCGTCACCGAGAGTTCGAAACCAGTATTAACCGGCTACATTTTTGCAAGAAGCGTACGAGTACCCCCCTCCACGAAGATAAGCGTAATAAAAGTTTGGCTAATGCGAAAACTTGCTAATGTTATCGGCATACGTGATCTCGGCTTTTCGGCTTTGTTCGGGACTGTACGGCAACTAACGTTTTTCGAATTCGAATTTGGAAGTTGGTGTTCGCTGAGCAAAAACTGTAATTGTCTGGCGATGGAAGTGAGCGATAGTGCTACTATTTGTTCTAGAAGCTACTGGAAGATGTTTGTCTTTTGTTTTGTCGTTCATCTAGTTTTGCGTCGTCTTACTCAATACTCAATCATTTATTGCACTCCACAGGTTTTTACAGATCTTATAAACTACTTAAAGTACCAAATGTGGACCCTGATTATTAATTCGGCAACTTAACGGCAAATTCGAGATTTAAAATATGTAGAAGTGTAGAGTATAAACTTATTATTTGTTTATTGCAAAAAGTTGGTAATATACAGAGAAACAATACTTAATACAAACGGTACAATACTACAAATAATAACAGCATAATTAACAAATCAAAAGATATTAAAGTTTCTTTCTTTACATAGGCAGCGACCACTTCCCTCCACTTATAACGTTCCAAACACACTTCTTTCGCTTCATCCACATTCATCAGTCGCCTCATACAAGCACGTCGGTTTGTTGGGCTAGGCAATTAGGCATATCCTATACCAAAAATGGTCAGGATCACACTGTGATAAGATAAGTAATTAGGTAATATTTAATACCAGTTTTTTGAGTATAATGATTCAGAATTAGGCCGCCTTTGAGCTGTTTAATTGTGTCATTTATTCTTATTTAAAATTCAAAGCAATATTTCTATCCTTCAAGTCTTGATAGCTTATAAAAATAAGTAAGGTTAGGTTAGACTATTTGTGTAAGTACTGCGTAGAAATTAAGGTTAAGGAGGAAACAGTTGCTCAGTCGGGTACAATGACTCACCATCGGTTTGTAAAGAAGGAAAAGAGATACATTCATCTCTTTTGCACTTTTCGGAAGATTGTGCATCGCACGCGCAGGTGAGTCACTGTACCGGACAGAGCAACTGTTTCCTCCTTAACCATACATTATTCCTATTCGAGAAACGTGTGAGAACTCATAGTAACTGGTCGTAAGGCAGTGTATTCTTTCAGGCGTTATCCCGTCGAGTTATAATCGACTTTCGCGATATTTTCTCGCCGTCTGCTGATAATCCTTCCTACAAGGTAAGCTTTTATTCATACTATTTATTTAAGGAACAATTTTGTTCAAGTTCGCCCGGTTTTACGGTCGAATTGATACTTTTTATATTTCCTATAGGTAGGTATGTACAATTTTATTTGGAATAAAAAACTAAACTAACTACTTTTTTGGTAAATAAATAAGTAAAACAGAAATAAGTACATACCTACATAGCATTTATACCTAATATGATATTATTTTATTTATTATAGGTATGTATGTAATATAAATAAGTTTATGTAGACATAAATAGGTTAGTGACTTCATACTGTATTATGAAAGGATTTATAGATAACCTAAAGTACTTAATTTATTGAATAAGCTTTAGTTACATACTTACTTACAATAAATAATACAAGTAGATAGGTATATTTTTTATTTCTAATTTATTTGTAGTAAAACAATCATAATTTATGAACTCTTTTTACAATGTCCAACAGCCAATAGTAAAAAACTAAAACTTAATAATTTAATGGCTTGTTAACTTAATATCCTCTGCAACTCGGGGTTAATCTGAAACATATAAAAACAAAATTGATCCATTTATTTTAAATGTCAACCAAATCAGGTATAGCCCGTCGGAAATATCTGCGGACCTGGCTTGATGACGTCATGCAACTCGTCACGGTACTGGATAGGCGAAAACGGCGGAAGCGCGGGGGAAAGCGCATTCCAGCGAGGTCCGCAGATATTTCCGACGGGTTATACCTACGTATATACAAATCGATATTTATTTTTTATTGTACTTTGGTAAAATTTTGTAAATTAAGCAGGAAACTCTGTTGGGTCATTATTGGGTCGCACTTTTCCAATAAAGTTTAGTTTCTTAAATATAGGTACGCTAGTATGTTTAAACGTACGGTAGTATATCTATGTAATAATACTTTGAGTATACAATATATAAGGAGGAGCCATACCGTCTGGATCTGCATGCCTGGCCCGTATTCTTCTAATTACCAAATGAAAAATGGTGTCTCTCTAGAATGTGAATTGTATGAATTGACACATTTTGGTATTCTCTTAATAGATAAGTTGACAGTGGACAGCGATCGGCCGTACATTTTATTACTTTACGCTATAATCAGTATTCTACTTCGCAATGTCACATGAGTGGCAGTTCCAAACGGTCTTTCTTCGCTATTTGACAGTAGACAAAACCCTCTAGAGACTACTAATCGACTACTAATCGACTATTAATCGTGGCACTTAAGAGAATACCAAATTTGTGACATATTGCTGTCGAATGTTTATCTGTTGGCTATAGTTTGGTCGCTTAACTTAATTTAGCGGAATTGCTACCCTGGTATGGCGCAAAATGGCTACTTTTTGTACGGTACTACTTATCGTTTGACAGGTCATCTACCAAGGAAACTATGAGAAAACTTGGCACGCTGTCATAAACTCATTTGTATATGAAAAAAATATGGGGCCACTCCTTAAATTCCTTCCTCATTGTAATAATATGTTTGTATAGGTACCTATAGATAAGTATAACAGCTTAACCCTTTTATAATCAGATCGGCTTCTCTATAAAACTGTTTAAGAACAACAGAACCTTAGCATTTTCATTAAGTTTTCCAGCCATTTGATACCGTAAAGCTCATAGATTAACCGTGAATGAATGAATTTGCATAGAAATTAAAATTTACCTGGACGGGTGGACTGGGTGGACCTAAAGCGAATGCCTTTGCCCGAGTATGGAATTGAATTTCAAAGAGATGGAACTATTTTGTGATGTTGGTGGAGTCTTTGATCATCTTTGATGTTTTCTTTAGTTGTGGTAGTTTGAAAGTATTTGGCCGTATTTGAGTTTCGGCCTGTGCGGCAGCTAATTGTCCTTGTCTTACCCCTGGTGCGGCGGTGAATAAACTATAATCCCATACACGACTAAAAGAGATAACTATATTCCTGACATTCTTGCTTCATATATAGTTTGAAAGTTAATTTTTACGACTTTTTTTGTTTCCAAGCCGACATTAGTAAAGTAAAGATTTGATAAAATCGTACAACCGTCAAACTGCAACAACAACGCCGCAAACGCAAGTTGCGTATGCGCCCTATAGGTACTTACTAGTTCATTCTTTGAGATATGCAAACTTTTTAAAAGTTTGTGTTCTTTTTAACGGCACTGAAGTTCAAATCAAATTCGTACACAAGATACGAATAAGATAAATTAAGAACTATTTCTTATTATAAAAAGATTTTATAACTGTTATCAAGCTGTGTGTATCAAGTCTATTATAGATACAAGGTTTTCTAATCAGACATGTTAAGTTATTCGTATTTAAAACAGGAATGTAGAATTTTGAAAGATTGACAAATAAGTTTATAAAAATGAAGATGCTTATCGTAAGTCTATAATAGCGCAAAATCTTGCTTCAATTGTACCAACTGTTACTTATACTAATTGGAATATCTATTCACATATGAGTTGTTTCAAATTAGCATCGTATGTAGGTAGTTCATTTCTAATACAATAATAATAAACTGGATTTATAAACTTTAAAATCTTATTTTCTTAATAATTAAATATTCTTTTACGTATTTTTAAGGGTCTAATTGTCTTATGTCGTTTTGGTTTTTTATTGTACAATAATGTTTTATATAATATGAATGCCGTCATCGTAATCCTATTAAACTAAAAGGCTTTATACAAAATCCACTGAAGCTCATTATAAAAAACCGTAGACACGACAAGTAGGAACAAAACCTATAATTACCAAACGCGCAAATTATCAAAAAAAATAAATTCAAATTCAAACTAACGCAACAAAGAGAGAGATATAGAAAGTGAACCAGAAAGTAATTACCGACGCTCACATCTTCGAGTACACGTTTACACCTCAAACGTATAAATATTACCCCAAGAAAATTATATCAAAAGTTCCACTGAGGTATTCACGAAAAGATATTTGGTAGAATTAAAACAACACTTCGCTGAGAGAAAAGTGGTTCCACCTCTCCCGGGGGGTGCGCACCCCTCTCTCCCGGTACCCAATCCCAAGATGGCTTCTTTTAAATGGGGTGGACGGGGCCGGCCCCAAGAATAAAAGTATGCCGTGCCTTCCGTAGATAGATATGCAAGGTGGGGGTTAAGATTTGAACGCGCTTTGTTCCTTCGATTGCGTTCCAAATTTAAATTGGTTTGAATTTGAATTTTCTGAGGAGTTCGCTCGTTTTTGTTTTTTATTATTCTTTTTTGTTGAAATGAGGTTTGTTTATTCAGCCAGTGACTTATTAAAAAGATAATTATTAGTCGTTTATTGCACTGTAAACCTAACAGTGTTTCAGAAGATTAGTAAGTAGGATAGATGTTTTTTTTTTCAAGTTTTTAATTATTATTATTAAAATCAACCTTTGAATTAGGTACAGGAACTAATATACAAAACTTATACAACAACAACTTAATATTCTATACATAGGTGTCTACGATTGTCAACCTGAAGTTAAAAGGTTACAATCACACAAAGAAGGCTTTATAACTTAGAAGATTTTTATAAAATTACTTAGTTCTCTTCAGAAAATAAAAAAAAGGTATATAAATCTCAAATAAGCAACACAAACTCTTATAAAACTGAAACTGCCGCGCAAACTTAACACGACTTTAATTGATACCTACGGAAACTTTAACGTGCTGACAAAATGAACCATAAGTTTCTAGCAATAAGGTAAGTTTCGCACTAAAAATCTCACGATCACATATGTGTCATGCGACAAATGTATGTTTTGATTGGTTGTGGGCTCTTAATTTAGGTCACTGTGCTATGCGGTTACCCATAAGAAAGGGATCTTAATTCTAAATTCGAATTTTGGAATTTAGAATGTTTATTTTCTTTTTAAAGTCGAGAAGTGATCAGGAATTTTAAAAAGTTTTTATGTATAGTCAATGGAATAAATAGTTGGTTAAAATCTTTTTTGTAGAAGTAAATGAAACTTAGGTATGTTATATAGATAAATCCATTTGATAAATCGTTATTTTTTAAATGCTGTCACGAAAAGAAATACTTAAAAAAATTTGAAACCCAAAAACACATCGTGCGTGGTTTAAGATTAGCAGTTAAAACTTTAAAAAATAGTTTTTTTAGAACAGGACATTCTTACTATCTTCTACCATTCTAAATTCGAAAAAATTCAAATCACCCAACAATCTCACCAGTAGGTACATTTCTAAGTAGGTACCTTTGTAATTATTTTTTTCCATTCGCCCCTAATACCGAAAGTATAATTAATTGCCGTCCTCCCTTGTCTTAATTGAATCTCTTAACCCCCTCCCCCTTAGTCCCCCTTGAAAAACAGCCCTTTCTTATTTTTCGACTCTCTTTCCCCCTTGCAAGACGATAAATCCTACTCGAGACAGAAGGGAGATACTTACCAACTTAGATTTGCTGGCCAAAAACACCGACCACTTTAACTTGACCTAGAACTTCATTGCAAATCTAGCGCGGACTGTAACACTGTTTAAACTGGTAAGTGTAAATGTAAGTTGGTGTTTGTAAACAAGAAAAAGCCTCCGCAATTCGTCATTGGAATTCCGCGGGCGAGTGTAGCTTCCATTTTCAAATCTTGCGAGTTTTGGATTTAGAATCGATAGCTAAGGAGATTCGTTTGAAGGAGATTGGTTAGCGAAATTTATTTTGATTTTTAAAAACATTTTTTAAAATAATTAAGTAGGTCCTCCAAAGGCTAATACAACATTAACTAACGGTGAAAAGAGCTTGCGTCACTATGTTCATGACTGAGATTCTAAAGTACCTAAATAAATTATGAAGTTTAACTTATAAAGAATCATAAAATTTATTAGTTACACTATTTTACATCTAAAATAAATAGCGCGGATAGCACAAACCGCAGAGTTTTAGCAAGTCCTTCAGTACCTATCAGATATTTTAAAAAATCCAAAAATTATACCCTACCTACTCTAATTTAACTACTCTCTAGCTCAATTTGTAGCTTTGGATAAAAACATTTATTTGCCTATTATAAAACGTATATTTTATGTATTATTTTCTTTTAACCGTTACAAAAATATCATCTGGTAGGTTTAGAAAAGTTGAAAGCAAAAATTATTTACAAAAAATAAAATGTAAACCCGCCATTAAAAACTCCATTAAAAACTTTAGGTACGAAGGGGAAAATCTCAAGAATAATAATAAACATTTTTCCTCAACCCCTCCGAAATAAGAACGGTACATTTTTTAGGGGACAGACCCTAAGAACGAGCGACCAGCCAAGGAAGACCTCTCGAACCCCCCTTTCCGCGTTTGAGGGCAGAAAAATCCTGGGTCAAGTTATATTTGTGAGGGAGAAGGGGGCGAAAAGAAGAATTGTGGCCCTGTTTTAAATTGCAAAGATGCGGGGTGTTTTGTTGTTCTTTAATTTTGTTTCGCCTTATTTAGAACGCAGGCTCTCAAAAGGACCAACTTTGACTTAGCGCGTTTGTCTTGATACCTACAGTACACGTGCTAAAAACATTTTAATATATATTTTAGGTATTTAAAATGGCGCAACTATAGTTTACAAACCAAATCAAAAACATTATTATGTATTATATGGCTGTAGAGTAGATGACGGTTGTGCAAAATATAAGTTATAAATGTATCTGTATTATGTATTATAGTACTTAGATACCTATATCTGTATTATAGGTAACTAAGCTATATAGGTATGTCTAGTACCTAATGCTACCTACACACCAAAGCCGCCGGCGGCTTTACGTCATACGAATGGCAGCTGTTAAAAAAGCCGGCGGCTTTGGTGTGTAGATACCATAAAGCAGTTAATAGTTCTCGTAGTTTCCCTCATTACGGTTTAATTCGTCTTTGAAAAAGGAAGTAAAGCATTGTTAATTTCTATAAGCAGATTAAATGCACCGATTTAACTAAGTATACTATATACCTAATCATCATTTAGATCAAAAAACCGCAGTACAGATTTCAATGAAACTTTTCAATAAACCTCTAGTAACGTACATATCAGAATTACACATAAGTAAGCTTGATGATCAATCAGTACAAAGTCGCGGTTGGCCTCTAGTCATTTTGTTAATTTTCAAACATCAAAATAACCAGTTTAAAAAATATTTCTTCTAAGTATTTTTTTGTTGTGGTCTCTACATACCTCGACAGAGAAGAGGCGTGTATGTACGTAGGTATGTATGTTTATTTACATAATTATCTTCATAAGTACCTAATTATCAACTTATTTCAATTAAAATCTTACAAAGCGATTAACAAAACGAAATAAAACACAATAAGAGGGTAAAGAACAGAGCCGACAGACATTTTCTAAACTTTACCTCCCTCGATAAATTCCCTAAAAATCACCCTAACCCCCCTAATACAAAGCGATACATAGGGGGGTCTAAAAATGCACTCCGTCATTACATTAAAAGATATAATTAAGGGGGTCCTCCCTTAGGGAAATTCGCCTTCTTTTGACATTTTAAAGACCCCTTTTCTTAAACCCCTGATGGAAGATGATGTAAAGTGATCGCTGGATAGGTTAGGTTTCCGGTTATATGTACGGTAAGAGTTTTTTTATTATTAGTTATGAGGATGTGTAATTATTGTTCCTATTGTTTAAATATTGTATAAAGTTTTAAAACATTATTACCTAACATATTGATGGGCCAACGTCACCGACTAAGGCCGAAGAAACGATGGCGTGACGACTGACAACCTACGCACATTCAAGGAAGAATGGTGGGAAGCAGCAACTGACAGGAATCTATTTAGAAGCATGGGAGAGGCTTTTGCTCAGCAGTGGGACAAAACAGGCTAATAAAAAAAAACACATTGATGAGGCTTTTCTAAATTAAGTGTTTTTTTTTTTAAGTGAAGGGACTTTAAAAAAGTTTGTATTGTGGAACAAATGCAGTTTGAATGACAGTTATGACATAGCTCTTGTTGGCTTTCGTCTAATATGGAATGAATCCGATAAGAAAAAAATGCGCGAGGTTATTTAAAAAAAAACATAGTTCTTATTAAGCTATTCATGAATTCACTGCACATAACTTAAATCTCAAACAAATGAAAATTTTCAAATAATTTGAGTCAGCATTATTTTTTCTTAATTTTAACAAAACACTTTCCACGAAACCTAATTCCTTGTTCCTTTAGAACCCCAAGAACGTCGTTTAGAACGAAATAACGCTTATAATTACCGAATGAACATTACATCAAGTTTTATCGTACTTTAACTGTATATATTTAGAAATAGAACCTTTACAGTTTTATTGTATTACTTCATTTAGAACTCTTAATGAAGAGTTAAATTATAACTGGACTTTTTGAAAGTTAAAACGCAGTTTAAGTGAAAACTGCTACTTATTCTACTTAGCTAAAAAGACATTATCGATATGTACGTATTTTAAATGCTATTTTTAATTTGCGAGTACCTACATAAAGAATTTGTGATTAAAAGTAAACTATTATTTTAACATTTTGTAAATTGTAGGCATTTATCTAGGCATCGATTATAAATATGGGGTACGTATAAACACGGCGTGCCGCGACAATTATCTCACGTATGCTGTCCTTATTACATTTAAAACTATAGACAGAGATGTAAGCGTGACAAACGCATGACAACGTCTTGTCACGGAGTACCATGCTAAGCTAGATGGAAGATAAAAGGATTAAGTATCGGACATTCACATTTAAAAAACAAAAAGCATTCAACGAAAAAAATAAATTCAAAAAAAGAAAAGAAGGACGCCGTTTGTCTTTCAAAATTG
Source organism: Anarsia innoxiella (assembly GCA_947563765.1). Classification (NCBI taxonomy): domain Eukaryota; kingdom Metazoa; phylum Arthropoda; class Insecta; order Lepidoptera; family Gelechiidae; genus Anarsia; species Anarsia innoxiella. The sequence goes on from OX387415.1 coordinate 1,869,759, forward strand.
GCGGGTAAATTTCCCGCGTCACCGAAGAGGGACGTGTCGACAAAAAACCGGGGAAAAAGGCGGGAAAAATAAGGAAAAGAACCGGCCATTATCCTTGTTAATTCCGGGCTAATTTCATTCGCTCCTAATTCTATTTGCTGAGCAAAACGGGGAGGTGATAATTGTGGGACACTTTTTTGTGAAGGAAAAGGGATTTTTTTTAAATTCTCCCCGACGTTTTAAGTGTTATTCGTCCCTTTTTTTACGCGTGGGAATTGGGTCTTTTGTTAAATAAAAAAAGCAAATTCCTTTTTCGTTACGTCAACATTGACAACACAGAACTAATTAAATTGGATTATGTACCTTTTTTCCTGAAAACTCGTTTAAGAAAGCACTGAAAGTTTTAAAGAAAAATTTACACGATTTCACTAAGGCCTTCGACACTGTCCATCACACCAAACACACTCACACCTAATTCTAAACTGACCACTTTAAAGCTGGACATTGCAAAATAAAATAACAATAATATTTAAATTTAGAACCCTTTTGATTTAATACCGGTTTTGACTAGGATGGCGAATTTCTATGGTCAGTTAACTGTTGCGCTCCAAGGGTATGCATTGGGACCGCTTTGTCTATTTTTGTATAGGACTGGTCAATCTGGTTTTGCTGACCCTTCCTTATCCTTTTAGACTTTTGTAAGTGTCGTGTTTTATGCAGCTGCTATTGCGACAAAACAATCTGGATTTGCATTTTGGGACTTCCGTTTTTATTTTGACGGTTAATGTTGCTGAATTTTGTTAAGTCAATGTTGAATTTCACGTTTAAAACATTAAAATAGATTACAATTATGATTAATGATTAAACACATAACAAGATGTACATTATTCTATGGAGAAAACAGGACGTATATTAAATTAATATTAATCTCATCTAGCCATCAGTATCCCACTGCTGGGTAAAAGTCTTCTCCTCTTTCCCCGCGATTCTTTTTCGTGGATCTATTACATTAATAAACAACAATTTAACGAAATCATCTTTAGAATTCAACCAAAAATTCATCAACTAAAATTCTGTCAATATACTACTGAAATCCAGCTGAAATTTTATTTCATTTAATTTCAAATACTGATAATATGTTTGCGACGCCGCTTTAAACAAATGAAAGCTATTTAATAAATGTTGTTTCATGAGTTTAAAGCAAAAGGAATGCTAATCAAAGGTCGTACCAGTGTGGGCCGGACACGTAGAATTTATAAAACAATCGATAAAAACCGTATTTCGTTTGATTTAAATTATTTCGAGCACTCGCGTGATTATGGATCGTCTTGTTATGGACAGGGGAGGATGAAGTTAAGAAAATGTAACGAAAAATGTATTAATAAGTTTGTATTATATTGTATTGTATTTATTTAAGGTGAAATTATGTATAATAATGCAAAAATGAGGAATGAAATAATGGAGAAATGAAAATGAAAAAAAATGATCATTAATTATTATTTTTTTGATAATGCTGCAATAGGAGAGACTTTTGCCCAGCATAGGGACACAATGAGCTATTTAAAAAATGCTTTGAATTCAATTTAGTTTGTACCTAGGCATCATTGTGAAGGATAACGTTGCAATTGAAAAAATTTAAGTGCACTTGAAGTGCACTAATCACAGATTATAAATAGTACCTACCTACCCCAAGAGTTAGCACTATAAGCCATTAGCAGCCACCAATTACGCCCAATGTTATGTTTTCTACCGATGTATGTAAAGATGCTTGATAAATAAACAATTGAAGTCCCACCCTGTCTGTATCAAGAAGTAGAAATAAACTAGGACATGAAAGTAATGACAGACCGCGACCGTTCGTCTTGCAAATTGTTTATGCATATTTAAAATGCTACCTAATACGATTATATCCGCCTTTTATTCGCATATCACTCTAATATATCAGTTTTAATTTTTTTAGAAAAACCGAGGAAGATGTGATGCAAACTATATGTTTTAGTTTCCGTTGTAAGAAACATAATTATAGAAAAATAGACGTTGACGCAAGCGATGACAGTTCCATATATTACAACTCAGAGGTACGCAGTATACGTCTACGCATACGCAACGTATACGCATACGGTGTGTTTTGGCCTCTAATTAGTTTTTTTTTTATTATTAAGTACTTATGTTTTTTTATCTTAATCAATTTTTTTGGGGAATTCAATAGTAATTTTACGTTACCTATATATAAAGTCTTTTAGAGTTTGAGTTCGAAGTTCATACACCAATCTTAACAAAACTATTCGTTACAATTTCTTACTTCCTTCCGTGCAAAGCAGGTAACCGAGTGAAATTCCCATTCGCAAACACATTCCGGCCGAATTTCGTAGCTGGCAACAATTTGTTAGGCAAATTTTTAGTGTGACGGCGCCCGGACTTCCTCTTGTGTAGTGCCTTCCCCGGATAACCGGTGTAAATCTTACATTTGGATGGATGTGGGTGCGGTGGGGATTTTGGATATGATTTTTTTTATTTTTTTTTTAATAAAAATGTATATTTAATTAAGTTATTTACCGCCTTTTTACAAGCTTTTATTTACTTTCACCTGTCCCGTTGTCGTTCTGTAATCAAATCTTGCAACTTAAATTTGATCCACTTCCCGGTTTCCGATTGAGCTGAAATTTTGCATGCTTATGTATATCGCGTGACAATGCAATATTATGGTAACATGGAGCTGATCTGATGTTGGAGCTGGAAGGTGGCCATAGGAACTCCGTAATTAAATGATGCAACCCTATCGAGTTTGGGCTCATTAGATTCGTCTTGACAAGTACTTTGATACTATATGGTAACCAGGGTCTGATGATGGAGCCGGAAGGTGGCCATAGGAACTCCGTAATTAAACGATGCAACCCTATCGAGTTTGAGCTCATTGGATTAGTCTTGACGAGTACTTTGATACTATATGGTAACCAGGGTCTGATGATGGAGCCGGAAGGTGGCCATAGGAACTCCGTAATTAAACGATGCAACCCTATCGAGTTTGGGCTCATTGGATTAGTCTTGACGAGTACTTTGATACTATATGGTAACCAGGGTCTGATGATGGAGCTGGAAGGTGGCCATAGGAACTCCGTAATTAAACGATGCAACCCTATCGAGTTTGGGCTCATTGGATTAGTCTTGACGAGTACTTTGATACTATATGGTAACCAGGGTTGATGATGGAACTGGAAGGTGGCCATAGGAACTCCGTAATTAAACGATGCAATGCAACCCTATCGAGTTTGGGCTCATTGGATTAGTCTTGACGAGTACTTTGATACTATATGGTAACCAGGGTCTGATGATGGAACTGGAAGGTGGCCATAGGAACTCCGTAATTAAACGATGCAACCCTATCGAGTTTGGGCTCATTGGATTAGTCTTGACGAGTACTTTGATACTATATGGTAACCAGGGTTGATGATGGAACTGGAAGGTGGCCATAGGAACTCCGTAATTAAACGATGCAATGCAAACCTATCGAGTTTGGGCTCATTGGATTAGTCTTGACGAGTACTTTGATACTATATGGTAACCAGGGTCTGATGATGAAACTGGAAGGTGGCCATAGGAACTCCGTAATTAAACTATGCAACCCTATCGAGTTTGGGCTCATTGGATTACTCTTGTAGAGTACTTTGATACTATATGGTAACCAGGGTCTGATGATGGAGCCGGAAGGTAGAAATAGGAACTCCGTAATTAAACGACGCAACCCCATCTAGTTTGGGCTCATTGGATTAGTCTTGACGAGTACTTTGATACTATACGGTAACCAGGGTCTGATATTGGAGCCGGAAGGTGGCCATAGGAACTCCGTAATTAAACGACGCAACCTCAACTACGGACTTCATAACGGAAACGCTGCTTGCTACGCGCTGCGAACTACGTCGTAGTAAATCTCGAATTAAAAATAGAGGTACTAAAAAGTTAAAAATAAAATTAAAGAAAAAAAAACCTTTTTAAAAACAAGCTTTTATTATTTGTTTATAAAATGAACTAAAAAGTTAAAAATAAATTAACTCTAAAAAGAAATATAACACTTTGTAACTTGATTGTAACCTTTAACGACAAATAAGCGTCTTCGTCTAGGACAAAATAATTCCATATTGTACAAATTTATTTAATTTTAACACTAAAACTTTTCACCATACATAATTATTCAATCTCGTCCCCCCTCTTTATCATAGTCCCCATTTATAAATGAAAGCGTGTTACATTGTGATAGCCTGAGGAAAATGTTGTGATGTATTAATTAAATACAACTTATATGTTGTATTTACCAAATTAAAAAGAAAAATGTTGTGTTGTATTAATTAAATACTCATTTTCCTCAAGCTATCACAATGTAACACGCTTTCATTTATAAATGGGGACTATGATAAAGAGGTGGGACGAGATTGAATAATTATGTATGGTGAAAAGTTTTAGTGTTAAAATTAAATAAATTTGTACAATATGGAATTATTTTGTCCTAGACGAAGACGCTTATTTGTCGTTAAAGGTTACAATCAAGTTACAAAGTGTTATATTTCTTTTTAGAGTTAATTTATTTTTAACTTTTTAGTTCATTTTATTTCATTTTAGTTATAAACAAATAATAAAAGCTTGTTTTTAAAAAGGTTTTTTTTTCTTTAATTTTTTTATATAGTAAACACAATAGGACGCTGTATGCCAAAACATATACTTTTATGCTGATTTTTTTTTCCTTTTCATCGGATTTTATCGTTTTACCCTTCTACGCGAAAACCACTGAACAGTTTTTAACGATATTGGAGTTTGCACTTTAAAATAACACATACAATATTTTTTTCACGATACCTAAGTTATCCAAGATAACGATAAAGGCATATAAAAATCGCGAAGGATACTCACTACTTAATTTGACATTGGAAGAATCGACAACGATAGATTCCATAAAAAAAAAAAAACTAAAATAATCCTACAATCCCCAATCCAACGTACCATGTGGGTATACCCGGAAAAAGCCGAGCAACACTGGTGTTGTTTTCGCGAATTCTTCCCGTGTGTGGTTGGAGTCGCGTGTCGCGCCGCTTCCGTACCGCCCCTGTACCGCACCCGTACCGGATTTACTTCCTAAAGAAACGTTGCTCGATTCTGTGGGTTAGTTTTAATTGGAGATGAAAATTACGTCTATGATCAGCCCTGTTAATCTTTCACATCCCAGAAAAAAAAGAACAATAGAAAATCTATTGTGTCTGGGTTTATAATGCTGTCTACACACCAAAGCCGCCGGCTTTTTTGACAGCTGCCATTCGTATGACGTAAAGCTGCCGGCCTAGCCCGGCGGCATGCCGACGGCTTTGGTGTGTAGATAGTATTAGATACACATATCTGTATATCACAGCAATATTTTTGTCTTAAATGGAAATCGAAAGCACGACCTGCGACAAGGCAAGCACTATCAACTACACCAACTGGCCCAACAGACATAAACATAGTTTTTTTCATGTCAACAACGATCAAGTATTAAATAATAATAAAATCAATAGATAAGGCGTGACCGAAGTTTTTTTTGCCACAACCCTTTCATTAAAGACATATGGCCACTGGCTATCAGCCGTTTTGTGAAAATTAAACGTGACTTTTTAAGTTTTCTGCTAGAGTCGAATTTTTAGCGTCGGGTTCTGTAGTTACAAATATTTTGTTTGCTATTTGTTGATTCATAAATATTGAACTAAAACTTTATGTATAAATTTTCAAGAGTTTGAAAACGATGTTCGATGTGTGCTGAAATAGACCGAAATGGCTCCTTTCAATTATGATGAATAAAATGAGTCTAAACTAGGAATTAAAAATTATTGCTTATCTCTCGTGTTAAAATAAATGTAAATAAGGCTCATCTAAGTAAATACACGTAAAAATAGGTATTATTAATATTTACTTCATTTTTATTATAATTTTAAGGAATTAAAGAAATAAATTTAAAGAAATAAGGAAATAAACAAAAATATTTTAAGTAGGTAGGTGCCTGAAAAATGAAACATTTTCCAAAAGTTAACGAAAAACAAAACAACCGTTACCTACTAATCGTCAAAAAATATCGATGACCATTTTACAATTTATAATCCGTCATACGGACCCCTAAATTTTAGTCGTACGTGCTTAATACCGGTGTGTCCATATGTCCTGCCCATTGTTGGTTTTTTAACAATAATCGATAGACTATTGATGTCGGTCAGTTGAGTAGGGTGGCCATGATTGTTTGTGATCGGGGGATTGATAAACACGTTTTTATCTGCACGTCTGATCTTTTTATGAGGTAAGTATTATATTATTAAATTTAATTGTTTTTTTAATGGCAACTACTATTGAGGATAATGCCTTTGATGATTTCTTAGTAGGTACCTATGTTTTATATCATTACACAACATTCACTTTTAACTCCATTAGCTTTTTCGTTAAATTGTTTTTGTTATGCTATTTTTTTAGAAGAGGGAAGATGACATGAAAATATATAACGATTTTTTAAATAATATCATTGGAGGAAAATTTTTAAGAGAAGAGAAAAAAGAAATTATCAATATTTTACATTACAATCATCAACAATACTCTTTCCAATATTCCTCTATTATCTTCGCTTACCTAAACTTTATGGTCACCGTCCAAACCGGCCAAAACCGGTTAGTAGCGGATCCAACCGGCTAGATCCGGTGACCAGTGAGTGACCCTTCCTTAAACTATTCCCTCGGGGTAAAGGTTACCTGGCAGATGTTACCGCGGTACAATAGACTAGCTTTTACAATGAGCAGATTACTGGACAGTTTTGTGAAGGTATTTAAAAAAAGTACATATGAGTATTTTTAAATTATTATTAGATATTATTCTTGTGATTTGTAACTTTTTTTTTAACGGAAACGCGCCTTCCAATTAAAAAAATAAGTTTATAGTTAAAGATAATTCGATTAGTAAGAAAAGCTTAAAAGATACTTAACTTAACTAGTAAGTATATGGGATAAGTGAAGTTACCTATTACCTACGATAAAAGATTTTTTTGAAAATTAAAAAAATATATTTCTAATGATCATAATTTTCAAATTTGTGGTAAAAGAAGTTGAAATTCCCAAAAAAATAATAGAATAATGAGGACAGATCAAAAATAGGCGCGGTTGTTTAAAAAAAAGGTTAAGAAATTTTAAAAAAAGTTGTGTCCATTTTTTTCACACATTTGAATAATATAAAACCACCAATTGTAAAAAAAAACATGAGTTTATAATACAACTAGCTGTACCCGCGACTTCGTCCGCGTGGAATACTGAGTTTGGCGGCGCTCGCGTCGCGTTTGCTTAAACAGCGCTATTGAAATCAAAAGTAGCCTATGTCCTTTCTCAGGCTATAGCCTGTCTGTGTGCCAAATTTCGTTTTAATCGGTTCAGCCGTTTTAGCGAGAAAGCGAGACAGACAGAGTTACTTTCGCATTTATAATATTAGTATGGATAGTTAGTTTTCAAGTTTTCTAAGCAAAAAGTTTACATACTACTAAAATAAACCAAAATTACACGTTCCAAAACATCTAAAATAATATTCAAAATTATCAAGTTAAACTCACAATGTTGTTTGTCAGAAGTGTTGAACCTTTTGTCAGAATTAGAAAAAGTGGACAACAGGTGTCGCGTTGTCTTGTCAAGACGTGACATATGTTACAACAACGACGGACAATGGGACAAAGATTCGAAATGCAGAAGGGTCGACTGATGTTTTGAATAAGTTAATGTCTTGCAAAGTACTTAGGCTATTTTTTAACTGAGTGTATTATATTATAGAAGCATTTTTTGGCAGTTCTATAAAAGAATTAAAACTATAATATTCTGATTTTTATGTTATTAAACTCTAGACACGCTGATGTGCAAGCAATGGTTCAAAATAATTGTTATTTAAAGGTCTATCTACACAGATCCGCGCCGTGCCCGGGACGTGTCCAGGCCGTGGCCCGACAGGAGAGAAAACAAAACGTCGTCATGACAACGTGTGTGAACGAATCCATAGAAAATGTATGGAATGATATTTTTCCCTGACACGTCCCGGACACGTTGTCATGACGACGTATTGTTTTCCCTCCTGACGGACCATAGCCCGGATCTATCTAGATAGACCATTAAGGTAAACAAACATACATACTCGTACATACAGATCTGTCACGCCTCTCTCTCACGGGGTAGGCAGAGATCACTTCCCAATTCTGCACTTCCAGGTAAAACATGTAAAAAAATACATGTTCTAATATTCTAATAAAATATTTTAATCTTTGACTCAACAAATAAAGTGTCGAACTTTAATGTATTGATCACGGTTATTGAAATATAAGACACTTCCTCCTAACTACCTGCCTCGATTAGTTCCAGCCAAAAGACTTTGAATCTTAACGTCTTCACTTAAATAATAAAATGTTTTACCAAAAATATTCAATTTTCGTGTTTGTTTATGATATCCGTGACATTATTGTTGAATAACAAATTTCTAAATTTAAATAAACTTTCGATTTTTGAATTGATTTTGAATCAATAAATTCTTTTGTTTTTTTTGGAACGGAAGCAGTTTTTTGTTAAAAAGTGAAAGGTTTACGTTTATGGTTTCAAACATCTGATGTTGGGAATTGTAATTTTTTTTTTGAAAATTGAACTTTTTATATATCGATCTATTTATGTTCTATTGATTAATTAGATCTGGTTAGCATGGGAAATACCATATGGCTTTATTATGGTATATTAAGATGGGATAAATGACTGAGTATTGAGTTAACTTTTAATACTAACTTTTCTAGGTACATACAGGCATAGATACATATCTGTCACGCTTCTTTCCCTTTAAGGTAGTCAGAGACTTTCCTCCACTTGCTACGGTTCAAACACACTTAACAAACTTTGTTTTTATTCTTATTTTATTACATAAAACCTGTACCTGTACTGATTTCTATACAAAATGGCGCATAAATTTCTATTTTCTTGTTTTTTCCGGCTACAAAATGCCATTAAACACTTTAATTGGCTAGAATCTTTATAAAACAGCAGCAGGTAGATATAAAACTCATCTACGTATATACAGGCTGCTCTGAAACCCCCTACATAATACAGGACGGTACAAAACAGGGCAAGTCGCCGCTTAGCTATGTAAGTGCAATTTAAAATGTAAATTAACACAGCAAAGAAGTGGGGAGCGCCCGCTAACACTGTCTTCGACCACCCTGTATATTTTTCCCGATGAAAATTGACGCAAAACTCTTTTTAACACGCTCAATTTTCAACTTTTTCACCAAGAATTTAACGGTGAAAATGCTGAAGTAATATATCAGGTGTAAACAACCTTTTGATTTCGGTAATGGAAAACGCAAAAATTACAAGCCCCAAAGGAATTTCGAGTCTATCATGCGAAGTTTAAGGAATATTTTAACAAGTTTAAATTAGGTTGGACATAGGCTTTTCTTTGTGTCATTTTTATATTTCTTGGCAACACAAGATATTTGTTTTGGAGGAAATTTTGAGTTACGGCCAACTCGGGTTGCCTCGGTGTTGTCGCGTTAGAAAATTTGATATTTGACGCCGGGTTTAAATAGCTTTATAATTATGTTATTTTGTGTTTTATTTCACACTCTATCTATGAGGATGAGAGGAAAGTAATTAGCTAGAAATGGGTGTTTATCAGCTTAACGTTAATCGTTATGAATATCATAATTTCTGTGTATTTTTTACGGAATTCATTCAGTTTGTTTTTTTAATAAGCATTTAACAATTAATAAGCATTTCTGAAATTTAAACTAAGCTTAGGCCCGTGTAAGTACTGGAGGCTGCCAGTTACTTCGTACACATTTATCGTCGTCTTAGAAAAAAAAATCATGATAACATTATGATTTATCCTATGTATTATTCTGATATACATAAAAGCTGCAGTATTGCTTTTCATCGAAATCTGTTTAGTACTTTTCAATGCCACTTCAATCTCGAATCCAATAAGTATTTGTCTTGCGTTTGGTTTGTTAATAGGTACTACGTAAGTATATATTCGTTAATCCATAAAATGTTATCTATCTAATTACATCATCATTTTAGCTTATAGCTACCCTCCAAGCATAAGACTTTTCAATAGCTCTTCAACGCGACCGGTTTATTGCCACCCGCATCAAGACCCCGCGATCTAATTGTTTACTCCAGAAAAAAACATTTCAATCAATCAATCAAATCAGCCCGTTTCTCCCCACTGCTGGGTATAGGCCTCCCTTTTTTCGCACCATTCACTACGGTCCTGTGCTAGTCTAACCCATAGCGGCCCTGTTGATCTGACGATGTCATCTGCCCAGCGAGCGGGTGGTCGGCCCACTGATCGACGTCCCTGTCTCGGCCACCACTCTGTGACTGCTTTCGTCCATCGACCGTCTTTTCTCCTAGCTAGGTGTCCTGCCCATTGCCATTTTAGTGACAAGATCCGCGAACCGACATCTTCGACCTTAGTTTTAAGGCAAAACATTTGGTACCTAATTAAAAAAAACGAATAATCTTACGTAGGTACCTACCGAACCTCTCTTAAAAATCCCCCCCAAGAAAGCTCGGTTACCTAGCAACACTGAGACCATTTCTTTTTTCCCCCACCCCCGCGCTGCGAGGTGGTGGGGACAAAAGGGGGGAGGGTCGACGAGAAATGGAAAACTCGGGAAAATTGTAGCATTCTTGAGGCGACGCGCCGCTCACACCTTCTTGGGGCAGGGGTGTGCAATTTTTGGCTTGAATTTTGTTGAATTTTTTATATACAATGTATTCTTTTTACTTTATTATATTTTTTAAATTTGCAGTACCTACATTACATGAAAATGTTATTCACAGTAACATATAATCTCTTTACTATTTCATAGTTGGAGGATATCTACCGTTTTATATGTTCGTCGTCAGCATGTCACATGCACACGAAGCGCTGGGTGAGAATTACCCCAGAACGGGTGCCAGATGACGGCCAACGTCGCCAAGGTAGGCGATAACGAACGATAGCGTCACGACCTACGCTTATTCAGGAAAGAGTTTAAACTTACTAAAAATCTATAACAATCTAATCTTTAAAAATCATCCATAACAAAGCTTTCATTAACCAATCCACACCCTTATATTTATTTATTTATAGTTTATTATATGATAGTACAGTCGATAAAGTTGTCAGGGTATCACCCAACATAAGCAAATGTTGAACTATCTATAAGTCTAAACTTGGCTCGTTAGTGTGAGTGAGCTTTGCTTTGACCTCATTGGTCAAACATTTTGAAGAAAGTCGGTAGTAGCAAATAATAAATATCAGAAAAGATCATTCACTGTCAAGTTGAATAAGAAGCCAATTTTAAAACTATTTGTAAGCAGCTACCGTGGCACAGTTGGTCAAGCGGCAGCGTTGGGGCTATATGGATGGATCGATCGAAGGAACCCAGGTTCGAGTCCCTATCATGCCAGCCAGATTTGTTAAATGTTATGTTTTTATTTATTTTAAAACGTAAAATGAAAAAAAAGATCGCAATGAAGCAAGATGGAATATTCTCGTGATGATAAATTATGATTTGCAAACTAACATTGCTAGTCAACAAAAACTACCCTCAGATATTTTGATAATTCTTTTGTTAAACGTATTGACAGGTAGTCATTAGTCGTTACTGAGCTTCGTGCCTTATCGATACGTTTTTAAACTTCTTTTCATATTTTGTCTATTCTTTAAAGCAAATATGGAACATTTAACTCTCTTCAAACGTGCAGAAATAGTTGTTTTGTACGAGCAGAATGTTTCTGTTAGTGAAATTGCAAGACGGTTAATGATATCGGTAAGTAACAATTACTTATTTGTAACCGAAGCTCATACTGTTCCAAGCAATTAAGAATAGTTAATTACATTTATATTATTCTTCTGCAGAGAAAGGCTGTTCGATTGTGGATTAATCGTCATGCTGCTACAGGAAATGTAGACAGCCTGCGCCGTGGCCCTACTAACTCCTTCACAGAAGCTAACCCCATGCATCGTGATATCGTGGCTATCCACACTGCAGATCCCTTCGCGACAACCCGTTCCACCGCGACAAAACACGATGTGTCGCTGCAAACAGTGCGCGACCATTTACGTGCAGCTGGGTTAAGATGTCGCAAACCAGCAAGAAAGATTGATTTAAAAGAGTGCCATCAACAAGAAAGAATGCGTTTTGCGAAAGAATATTTAGACTTTGATTGGTGTAACAAAGTGGTTATATTTAGTGACGAAAAATGTTTTAGGTCTGACAAGGATGGTCGTGTCATATTGTATCGAAAAACGGGTGAGCGATTTCACGAAAAGAATATCCTTCGAAATAGGTCTAGTGGTCACGTGACCTTGGGCTTCTGGGGTTGGATGTCGTCGATGGGTCCCGGTGAGTTAGTTCAAGTAGAAGCCACTAATACCGGTCTAGGTTACTTGGATGTTTTAAAGAATGTGATGCTGCCAACTGTGCGCATTGCGTATCGTAATGAACATATTTATTTTGTGCATGATAACTCATCTGTTCATAGGGCTCAAGTAGTAAAAGATTGGCTAAACATCCAAGATAACCTGACTGTTATTAAATGGCCTTCTAAGAGCCCGGATTTGAATCCTATAGAAAACTTGTGGGGCCTTATGGTGTTAAACTGGAACTCATCGCAAGTTAGGTCTAAAGCCAATTTAGAGGCCCTTGTTACATTAACTTGGGAATCATTGCGTGGTAGGTAGTGATATGTGCTTCAATATGGTTTCTAGCATGAGAAATCGATTACAGCTAGTATTAGATAATAACGGAGCGCCAACTCGCTATTATCCTATATTAAGTATATAATTTAATTATGATATCCAGTCTAAATTGCTATGAAATATATTTTATTGTTATATTGAATGTCTGAATCTGTAAAAAAAAACTGATAGGTAACTCTTTAAAATCACTACCAGGCCGTGATTCCCAGAGGTAGTAAACTTATCGCGTGAGAGATGTTATTGTTATTGAATTTAGAAGTTACTTATTCAAAATAACTTCTTTATAAATAACATGTTTATTCATATCACCGATACATGCTATATACCTCCTTAAAATGTTGATTATTTATTTTTACACATTATATTGACTTTATACAGCCTTGTCAAATTCATATCTGATAAATTTATTTTAATGTTTCGCTTTGATTCTTACAATAAATCATTGAAAGCAATCTACCTACTAGTCTAAGAGCCCATGACAGCCAGACCTTCCTATTTTCCGGAAATATGAAAGTTTTTCCATGTGTGCCCCCAACACAGGTAAGAATGATATCCCGCCCATGAAACCTGGATCGTGGTTCCTTTGGCAGGTAACAGGTAACAAAGGTGTTTAAAATCTTATCTCCAATTTTTTAAGTTCGCAAGCTCAATTTTTTTGTATTTTATTCGTAACAGCATTAATACTCACGATGCTCATTGCCAGACATATAGCATAGTTCCAACCCTCCGCCGGACACCTCTAAACTATAATTCTCTGTAATTATACTTACCTTATTTTAGGAAAGCTGAATTTTATAAATGTTATTCAGAGAATTATTATACTAAGTTTTCTCAGTAGCCAGACAGTTTTTTGGGTTCTATAATCCTGCCAGACGTATTAAAAGTGTCTAATATAGAGGAGTCAATCTAGCTCTGCAATGTATGGGGGAACCTACATTAATTCACAACAGGCTGAAAATCACAGATATTGTTCAAAATGTAATTATAATTAATAGACGTATGTAAAAGTTCCCCATCATTCCGATGTATGAATTTTTTTTATTCAAGGTCAATCGTCATAAAAATCAGTTTTTCGCAATTTGCAGCGAAACGGTAAGATTACCATAAAAGTGCCCAAGACAAAAATTATAGATCTTAAAATTATCTACAAAAACTGTATCAACATTCTTTTCCTACGAGCCACCGTTTCTGAGATATCACAATCGACAAACTCTCCACGCGACCTGATCTTTCAAGTTAAGTATACCTAGGTACTTATTCGACGTCGAGAATTTAAATATTTTTCTTATCTCACACTCTCTCATTCAATTCCAGGCCACAGAATAAGTATAGGTTGTATTTTTAAAACAAAAAAACTGTTTCCCTATTTAGTATATTTTTTTACCATAATTCTCATAAAGTGTGATAGATTCCCGATTTTAAAATATTCTGAAAACTCAGCTGCTCTTTCGAACTTACATATATTAATGTCTTTATACCATGATAAACAGTAACATCTCTACTTCCTGTTAAACATTTAGTACAAATAATACAAAAGTCTAACATTTTTACCCGACTAGGACGCCAAAAGTAAGGGTAATGATTTAGACAGTCTCCTATTCATGTATGTTCCATCGTAGCATCTAAACTATTGAACTGATTTTAATGAATGAGGTGTCGAAAGAGTCCTAATAATATGCTGGGTGACATATGCTATTATAGATTTGCAATAAGTTTAACACAATACACACCAGTGGGCAAGAAGTCGCGCAAAAAATAATAATCTTGAAATGGATATTGTATGAGGTATCAAATAAAAGGGCTTTGCAAGCACGTTCCAAAAATATATGACATCACTAGGTATTGCGCGCGAATTTGCCTAGAAATATGGTGATTTCACTTAATTACTTAATTTCAGTTGTAGATACCCTAATTACTTCAAAACTCACAACTTGCTAAATAAAGTCTCTATAGAATAAAATTGACTGTTTGCTTATTAAAAACTATAAGAAAATACAATAAGTTAAACTAATTGCCCAGAAGTTACGAAATTCAATCCTTACGCGTGCGCTGCGGATACAGTAGGTATTGTCTACATGGTCATACAATATTTGTGATGAAAAGATAGTTGTAAGTGACACTGGCGACAGTGGCCGAAAGAAAAATAGTAAAAAATATATTAAATCTCTAGAGATTTATATATGTGGTATACTTATGCATAATAAGACCATTTCAACTTTATCGATCGTAATATCTCAGAAACGTTGGCTCGTAGGAAAAAAGTGTTGATACAGTTTTTGTAGATAATTTTAAGACCTACAATTTTTGTATTGGACCTTTTTATGGGAATCTTACCATTTCGCTGCAAATTGCGAAACACTGATTTTTATGACGTTTGACCTTGAATAAAAAAAATCCATACATCGGAATGATGGGGAACTTTTACATACGTCTATTAATTATAATTACATTTTGAACAATATCTGTGATTTTCAGCCTGTTATGAATTAATGTAGGTTCCCCCATACATTGCAGAGCTAGATTGACTCCTCTATATTAGACACTTTTAATACGTCTGGCAGGATTATAGAACCCAAAAAACTGTCTGGCTACTGAGAAAACTTAGTTTAATAATTCTTTGAATAACATTTATAACATTCAGCTTTCCTTAAATAAGGTAAGTATAATTACAGAGAATTATAGTTTAGGGGTGTCCGGCGGAGGGTTGGAACTATGCTATATGTCTGGCAATGAGCATCGTGAGTATTAATTCTGTTACGAATAAAATACAAAAAAATTGAGCTTGCGAACTTAAAAAATTTGAGATAAGATTTTATACACCTTTGTTACCTGTTACCTGCCAAAGGAACCACGTTCCAGATTTCATGGGCGGGGATTATTCTTACCTGTGTTGGGGGCACACATGGAAAAACTTTCATATTTCCGAAAAATAGGAAGGTCTGGCTGTCATGGGCTCTTGCTAGTGCTGCAAAGGACTATAGGCTTTAAGGCTTAAATTTCAGCCTATCGAGTCCTTTTTGAGACTAGACAAGTAAAATAGGCCTTTAAAGGCTTCGTCATTTTTAAAAGCCTACAGCCATTTTAAAAGTAGTAGGCTTAAAAAAGCCTATAGCCATTTTTAAGTAGTAGGCATTAAAAAAGCCTAGGCCTACGCCTAGGCTTAGGCTTTTTTTACAGTCCTACTGAAGTGTTTATAATTTATTTGTTTGCATTATGACGGACCATTTTTACCGATTAGTTTTCTGTCTGTTTTTTGTCCGTCTGTCCCTCTCGTTATACTGTGCTTGAGCGGGTAAGGGCAACTCGTCCTCTCGTCATGTATGTATTGCGGTATTTCGTCGGCCATTCTAAGTGAGGCGCTGGCCTAGTGGTTGAGTAAGCGCAGTTTACTCTCAAGACACCGAGTTCGATTCCACGCCGGACATTTATGATTTTTTTAGTTTTTTGAAATTTCTCGTAACAATTTGCATGTTAGTTGAGACACTTCCGCAATGTTGCTCGTCTGAGGCGGACACCATGTAATCGTATCTAGCAACTACCGCCATTGTCGAAATTATTATTTTATTAATAGCTAACAGTAAAGCTTATTTTATTTATATTTTGTGTTGCTGCAGTATAGGGGTAAGTGTTTACTTATTATTTTTATATCCAGTCAGTAGCAGGGCGTTCAATATTCTTATAGATATTAATTTTATTGTTATAGCCTAACGAAACGCCTTTTATCTGAAGTTATTAAATCCCTGAGCTCCAGTTAGTCGGCAAGAGGTTTGGCAGAGAACCTATGAAAACTCTCCTGACGCCCTTCTTTATATACGAATCTTAGACTTAGTGGATTAGTTATTTACCTATTTTTAATTTAGTTAAGTCTTTAGTTATATATATACATAGGCATTAGCCTTTTCTTTTGTTGTTTAATCGAATAGAGTTTACTTATTTACCTACCTACCGGTGCCAGTGTTTTATTCTACATTTAGTTGTCGACCCGTAACACTCTGTCCTTCCATCCGTCCAACAGGCTGTATCACATGAACATTTATATTAGCTAGAGTTAAAATTTTCACTACTAACTAATCATACTAACTAATTTATAGTTAGTAGTACCTACTTAGTTATTTTCAATATTATATTTACAGTAGTTAGGTATGTAGGTCCGACTTGATTTTATAGCCTAATAGCCTAAATAACCTTATAGGCCTAAGAGCTTCATAGGCTTCGTAGTCTTTTTTTATTAATTAGCCTTAAACAAGGTTAGGCCTGTTTTTAGGCCTTTAGGCTTTTAACCAAAAGGCTTGAATAGACTTAATCTAGGTTAGCCGCTGGAACTAAAAGGCTGAATAGGTTTTTAGCCTACTAGGCTAGTTATTTCTTAGGCTAGTCTTAAAAAGAGGCCTAAAAGCCTATAGTCCTACAGCACTAGCTCTTGCTCTATACCTATAGACGCCTTTTATTTAATGCTTGCTCCTTTTAACTTGAGTATCATCATAACATACCTAACTCATAAGTCCAATGCAAAGTAGTAACAACACTCAGTAAAAGTAGACAATAATTATAAATAAAAATACACAATAAATATTATAAACACTCAACCGCGAGACAGGATTCGAACTTGTGTCTTCTTTATTACATTCATTTGCTGCTATCCCGCTACACTACCATTGCGCTAGTGAGCGGCTTACTTGTCTGGGCGAAATTATCTATATGAATCTGTCTTGAAGCAATAAACAACAAAGAATACGTTTTGCCACAGATCAGAAAACTTTTTGCAAACGAGGAGGCGTAAACGATTAGCGCACACACACTACCGCTTGACGAATAGAAATGCTCAGCTAAGTTTAGACTTATAGATAGTTCAATATTTGCTTATGTTGGGTGATACCCTGACAACTTTGTCGAGTGTACATAAAGACAAAAAAAAAGAGAAGTTATACAAAAGGTACAGCATATTTCTAAAAGAAATTTCTTCCTGCAGACCCCACAGAGAGAGAGAAATGAAAGCAAGAAGGAATAAATATCTTATATCTTGAGAAAACGGAGAAGAAAATGTTGCGCACCCCTGCAGCCTGCCTCAGCGCGGAACGTAAAAAGGAGTGCTGTGTTGGACGCCCCCCCTCCCCACGCCAAGCTCCGGACAGCGCGGGGGGACGGACTTGGAGACTAATTAAACATTTATTTTATAATACCTACTTTGTTTTTATTAAGTAGCTGCTAGTTTTAGAAATAGTAATTAAAGAAGTCTAGAAGCTGTTAGCTGAATAAACTCGACACAAGTACCTTGACTTTAAATTGTTTTATTTTAAGTGTGAAGACTATCACTTTTGAGTTCATTTAATAACTAATTCGTGGTAAACGGTGTTGGTGACGCAATTATCCCCACTAGTTATAATACTTAGAAATAAGATACATTGTGAACCTACACTGTTTGTTGACCCTAATAAATAAATAAAAAAAAAAATGACTAAAAGAATTTTGCGTTGTGTTTAACTGTTTAATTAACAATCTTTTCTGCAACTGAGGGCAATAAAGCCGCTATTTCTTTGTCTGTATAGCATCATTTTATGAAAAAAAACACCTTCTTGAGACAGTAAACGTTTTATTTCACTTTTCCGTAATAGAAGATAACAATCTAGACATACTCAAGTAACAACCCAATAAAGTTTCTAGTCAGCCAGTGCCCTCTACATCTACATAAATGTCAGTGTTTGTGCCGATGGATGGATGGATGTTTGTTACTTCATCACGTAAAAACAACTGAACTGATTGTAATGAAATTTTACAATACCTTAGTTTGGACATCAGAATAACACATAGGCTATATTATTTTGAGATATTATGTCCTTCTTCCAAGATATGACGATATATGCGTACGAAGTCGCGGGCAGCCTCTAGTAATAAATACGAGGAGCTTGCTATTGGTGTTGCCGTTTAAAAGAAATATAACGGTTTATTTTTATCTCTTTGGCATTTGTGCAATAAATAGTAGGTATGTGTATCTGTAAGACGGCACAATGTCTAATGGATAAACTAAACCTCCCTTATTACACAACGAGGTTTAAAGGTAGTCCGACGTAAGTTCGTTTAGTTTGACGTTTGCACATAGCCGAAATGTCAAAAGAAACGAACTAACGTCAGGCTATCTTTAAACCTCGTTTTGTAATAAGGGGGAATGACTCTTTTTGCAATCGAACAAATTATTCCAAGAAATAATTCTTCTTCATCAAACACGATACTTGCCAAGCAAAACTGGGTTTATAGCCGATTTTATGACGGATATAAAATCAGGACGATTCCCATCCACTTAGGTACATAAGAAAACGCATTTAAAAATATGACGTCATCGCTACGATTGCTTTACGATAATTTTATTAGTATCGTGAAATATTTTGTTTTGTTTTTTTTCGTAGTTTCCGTAATTAAAATGTTTGTTACCTCTGCATGTTTTTGTCGCGGGTGCTTAATCAGATTTTTTTAAACATACTTAAGAGAAACATTAAGTATTTAAATTAGTTAGTACTACCAAAAACCTACTTGGTTAGTCAAGATTACCCTAACTAAATTGACGTGCTTATGAGGTGACTGATGGATGTGAATGAAGCGAAAAAAGTGTATTTGGATCGTAGCTGTGGAGGGAAGTGATCTCTACCTACCCCGACGGGAGATAGACAATCATAATATATACCCGGCTTTTTTTCCTAAAGCATTATAATACAGAATCTTAACACACCAAGTGCGCCCCTGCGTACCGTCGCCGCGGGTTCCGTAGCCGCGTTTTACATATTTCTTCGCTCGCCCCCGCAGCCCGGCCACTGTATTGAATCAACTTACTTATTGTTGTGTGCGTACCTTTTCTTTGTCTCTCACAAATGAGATGGAAAAGGGGATGTTTTCTCATATTTTCTGGGGTTTTTGAATGTACTCGGAATTTATATACTTATTTGGAGAAGATGGGCCTAAATTTCGGATACTCCACCGACAAGAGGCTAACGACTTTCTACCCGCAACTTTGACGTATTTATTTATGTAAAGAGCGGTTTATCCGTCCGTGTATAGTATGCCTAGATCCGAGATAAAAATAAAAATTTAATCGGATAGGATTCGGATCGGACGCAGTGCGAAATCGCTCAAAACTTGGAAATCTTAAACAATATCATAAAGAAGATGCCAGATGCGATACAACTTGTAATTTTTTAGTCCGCGATTCGATCGCTAAAAGAAACTGCGCGGTTCCATGTATAAAACTGCAATTTACGCGGATGTAAAGTGTTGATATAGTGTAGGTATAAGTTATGTACACCCTGTTATTACAAAACGAGTTCAAAATATAGTTCTAGAACTAACTTAGATAAATGACGTTTCGGTTATAGACAAAACGTCAAAAAGTGACATTAGTTCTATAAATATGTTTAAAACTCGTTTTGTAATAACGGGGATATACTACTCTATCTATATGGACTGAAAAACCTTAATCAAAACTCAACATTTTACAAAACCTAATCAACATAATTTTAATAACGCTTATAAAACGCCTATCTTTTTACAGATTACCTTTTAAGGTGCCTCCCTGTGACGTCACACCCACAATGTGTCAGCAAGTATCCGACCACTCTAGCAAGACCCCCCACAGCCTCCTTGCACATAAAAATGTTATACGATCGAGGTGTAAAGTTACAGTGGTTAAGAATGAATGTTTTGTTTGACTCAGCTTAAATGATGCAAAAAGCTTTAAGAAATTATAACGCGGTGGTATAAAGGGATCCGGAGTATTGTTTCAGAAGATAGATGGAAGATATTATTTTGTCTTTTCGTGTTTGTTTTAATATGAAATTTACATAATCCTTGAGTAAATAAAACGAGTTTTTCTTTTTTGCAGTATTTTTAGGTTACAAGACAAACACAAATTTTGCAGTTTTTTAATAAGTAGATATATCTACCAGGTACCTATTTTTTATTCTTAATTTATAACAAAGCATATCGTAAGTTGTATTGGGGTTATTTTAAATAAAGGGTAAGTAAATGATGATTGGAATTGTTTCTTTAAAAATTGTATCTCCCAAAATTACTCTATTTCTTATTTACTTAATAATTTTTGATAATGTTTTTAGATAAGGGCTTTTTCGTTTCCAATCATAGATTTATCGAAGTAAAGTCATGATCCAAAGTTATTCAAAATAATAATAATAAAAAAAAATCAAATAACATCGTCATTCTTAAACATTTTCTACATACAAAAACTCAGTACCTACAAAACCGTCTAAGTTAGCACTAAAAATAAAATATACACTTTCAAGACCCCGCAAGAAGTTAACACGACTTTAATACCTCACAAAGAGCTAGAACGTTGCCAAAATCTGCAACAAAAAGGGAAAATAATGTACCCAAGTACATTAAACTTAGATAAAACCCGCTCTGTTGGCAAAAAACATAAATTTAGCAACATATCACGCTGGCACGCTCCTCGGTTCAACTTTATATACTTACTTATTATATTTTGGTAAATATACTTCGTCTGATTATTTGGGGGAAGAAAATATAAAGAAATGCAGTATTTTGATTAAAAAACCTATACTTTACTTGATTAATTAAACAGTACTACCGGAAAACGTGTTAAATGGATAGTCGCGGGAAAGGCCTTTGCCCATCAGTGGGATCTTAATAGCTAGCAGAAAAAAACTAAATAGCAGTTGGTAATGACCAAGACAATAATTAACTAGAAGTTTAGACTTAAGTACTTATAGGAAAAAAATCATTTGTTCCAAAAAGTGCTCATCAAATGCATATATTAAACTAAGGATACTTATAAAGCATTAAAAAGATACAATATTACGTAAATATAAACAAATGAATCTCATTATTTATACAAAAAAATTTTTTTTTCGAAAATAACAAAAATACATTCAAACAATTTGTTCCCAACCACGACGACATAAAGAACATTAATCAAAACTTGTTCCCAATTATCCCCGCGCACAAACTTGCAATATTAAAATCCTAATTACCACAGAGTATGAAACACATAATTTGAGACTCCCCACCGTTCAAAATCCAGTCGGCGCGGGACCTTTTTTCCTTGCGGTTCTACAAACGCAGTACCCACACAGACAAGGAATTTTTCCTCATTTCCCTCTGTAAGGGTAAGTAGGCGTAGTGCTGAGGGGTTAATACTTGGGAGTTACTTTTTGTAACTGTTATTTCGTACTTTATCGTATCTGAAGGATCTAATCAAATATAAATTAGATATCTATCTGTAGTAATAATCTAATCTATGTAATATCTATCTTATATTTCCATATTAACGGTAATATTATAGTACTCCACTGCTGATCAAAGGTTCCCATTATTGCTTACTATCAAGTTCTATAGTGCACCAAGATTTGCCAGTGGAGTTGATTTATTTAATAAATTCAAATTCAAAAATATTTTTTTCTCTAGATAACATCAAATTTACACTTGAATTCGTCACAAAGTAAAAATTATAAAAAAAAACATACTTAATGATTAATTTAGAGAACAAAAAAAAGAGAAAAACATTAAAGGAGGGAAGCTACGCTGACTTCGGAAGGCAGTAGTGAATTGGATCAAGTTTCACATCTACTGTCTTTTAAATTGTAAGCTATAAGTTGATTTGCAAATTGGTTATTCATTTTTATTTTAGTATAATTATGACTATTAATCTGAAACGTTTTTAAATCATGATGCTTATGAATCAAATAAACACTGAAACAGTGAAAAAATACCAGGTAAAAGTAACAGTGAAAAATACTAGTTCCAATCCATCTCTAAAAGCAAGTATACAGACACAAACCTCACGCTCGTGTGCGTACTAGCCGCTGCCTCCATTGGGCACGGCGCTATTTCTTTATTGATCCATATTTCTTCTTCTTTAGACTGCCCCGCGGGGGAGCACACCCTCGGGGGGTGAAACCACCCCTTTCAACCCCCTGGAGGTGTTTTTCTACAGTTTTAATGAAGGACGCGAAAATGGCGCTGAAGGAGTTTGGGAGGAAGAAACGGTTATTAATGCTTTTTAAGCTGAGTAATTTTCAGCCTTAATGTTCGGGATCTTGAGTGACGAGTTTTTGTTGCGCCTTTGTTTATATTTTATACTCGTAGTTGGGTATTTTATTTATGGTGCGTTGGGGAACTAACGCAATGAATGTGTTAATGTTGCGTTATTTTGTTTATGTTTGTTTTGCGTTCTATTTCTCATTTGGTTTTTGATGTGTTCTTTACGATTGATTGTGTTTTGTTTGTTTTGCGATGTAGTAAATGTTGAAAATGTTTGGCTGGATTTTTTTTAAGTATAAAAATTAAGTCGTCGTTTGTTTTTCAGAAGTCATTAAGATTTTTAATATAATTGTTTATTTCTAGAAGAGAGTTTACATATAAATACACGTAGAAAGTTAATCTAAAAGTACACTAAGTAGCATATTTTATATGATATTCCTATGTACCTGTACAGGTCAAAAAAGATCAAGTCTAATATTAATTATTAATTAAATGCTTAAGGAAACTATAATACCTACTACTTATTATATTATACGTTAAGTGTCTAAAAGTACAATTCACGCTGACATTTTGAGTGAAAACATTTCGCAAAGACGTGTAAATTTAGTACCTATTATATTACTTGAAAACATGAGGTCAATCACCCGACCATTTTTATGTGAGGACTCTACTGATCACTTTCGCTAACGCTAGTTGCGAGTAACGTTAACAAGGGCCCAAGTTGTGTGTCGGCAGAGTGTCAATGGCATTTTTTGACACATTTGGTTACAATCAATGTAGGCCATTGTTTAGCAGAATACCAAATGTGTCAAAAAGTGCTAATGACAACTGAGGCTACTTTATATTAGCAGACTTGGGCCTTATACATAAACAAAAATCCTAACAAATCTTATTTCAACATAGCATCAACCCTACGCTAAAAAGCTCAACAAACTCAATAAAGCGAGCTTTTATCTCACGAAAACAGTTAAAAATGGAAAAAAGAAATCTGTAGCAATCCGAAAAAACATCCCTAATAATTTGGCTCATTACGAAAACGGAGGAAAAACATATTCGTTGCTTTAACCGTAGTCATAAATAAAGGCGACGGGGGGAAGGGAAAAGAGGGAAAAATTTTATTATCCCACACCCACGCCCCTAAAGGAGAAATATGAAATAAAATGAAAATGTAATGGGGAAAAAATACGGAGAGCTCGGCAAGACAAAGGGATGGGGTGATTTGGGGGTATGGAGACGGACTTTTTGAGAGATTTTTCATGAACATTTTTCGGTGGTGAGAACGCTTCTTTTGGCAGCAGATGGATGTCTTTGAACTTCAACTTTCCCAATCAATTGGATTCATTTTATAAGAATTACATTTCTTTTAACTTATTGGAATAGGTACTTACGCCGTGGAAAGAAATGACAGGTAACAAAGCTTTTCCAATAAGAATGTTTTTACTATGTAATTTGCATTTTATATTGAATCTTGTTAGACATATCTTTAGAAGGTAACGACTAATTACTTATTTCTGAAATTGTAGATATTAGTTAAGATTTAACAAAAATATTAAATTTGGAACTAGCGCATTTGAGAATAATAACAGCAAATGATAGGTACTATGTTCGTTCACGTTGGACCACTAAAATTATAGGTATAATAAAATACTCAATACTCAACCATTTATTGCACTCCACAGGTTTTTACAGATCTTATAAATAACTTAAAGTACCAAATGTGGACCCTGATTAGGGCACGGCAAATTGTGTAGCAAAGCTACGAACCTAAAACTAAAATGAGATGAAATGAAATGAAATGTTTATTTAATCTTGTAGGACGAGTTTGACATCACATAAGACGGGTCATTTTTTAAAGTTAATGCTAGATTCGCAAGAGTGCAGTTTTCCCCAGAGAAGAATCTAGCAAGAAACTCTGTTGGGTTGCTGTTTTCAAATTTGGTATTACAAATTCTAAGATAAAAACACTTAGATACAAACATTAAAATTAATTCTTCAATAATTATTCTACATAGAGACCGCTTGACAGAAGAGCAGGTCAATCCCATGGATTTGAGTCATCTAGATAATTGTTGATTTTATAATAACCTTTTTTACTAAGTTTTTGTTTAACAATAATCTTAAATTTATTGAGGGTTAGTTCTCGTGTGCTAGCAGGGATCTTGTTGTAAAAGCTTGTTGTAAAAGATCAGTTACAACAATACTGTAATTACTTAAACTTAAACAAAAACAAACTAATGTGCCTTTTTTGGTACGTGATGTACTCCTAAGAAGCCTTCTCCACGTACCTACAGCCTCCAGAAGCGGGGGCAGACGCCTGCGGCCGCCGGCAGCGAAGACTCGATTCTATAAATCTACCTTATCACAAAAATATACCACCCTTCTTTATATTTCCATATATACATACAACGGTATCTATATCTTTAATGTACTTTTTACGGACTTTGTTCTTTATAAGGCACTTTTATTATTAGGACAGGAAAATTTTAATGCGTAGTTGAGATTTGGATAGAAGTTCTTCGATAAAAGTTGTTTATTATCACAAGTTTAATTTTATATAAAGTAGTCTAATTACTTACCGTTCTAAGTAGGTATTGTATGTATAGGTAATTATGGACGGCGGAGAATAGAGTAGAGTGGCGACTCCACCGACAAGAGCGACGTTCTAAAAATATGATGATGATATAAATAGAAAATTTCCTGTTTTCTTTTACCAATATTTCTATTCTAATAATATTATAACTCTCAATGTTTGTGGCGATGAATGGATGTGAGGATATTTGCTACTCTTTCACGCAAAAACCACTAAACAGATCTTAATGAAACTTAACAGAATATTGTGAAATATCATTACAATTTATAGTTCTTACAGCAGAATAATACATAGATTATTTTAAGAATTGTGTAAATAAGTTTGGAGAAAGAGGTGTGTTTTGATCGAAGCAAGTGGAAGAAAGTGGTCTATACCTACCCAATGGGAGAGAGGCGTGACGGATATACATGTAAATAAGTTTTCCAAGACACGACGATAATTACGCAAAAAGTCTCGAGAAGCTAGTCTATATATAAACTAAAACAAAATAATATATAAGACTAAAAAAATATATAAATAAGTACTTACAAGAGACTTGATATAACCCGTTCAAGTGTAAAACGCCCTTGGATATCTTCAAAAGGCTCGAACAACGCTACCTACATAAAATGCGCAGGTAAAAGAAAATCCAGTCCCTTGCAAAAATTAGCCTGAAAGGGACGGGGAGGGAGGCAAAGAGCATTTTTCTCCCCTTAAGGGTTGGGTATTGTTCAATTTTTGTAAAGGAGTAAGTGAATTTCGGAGATAATGCTGGCTTTAGGTTTTTTTAGGGGAAGATGATTATGTTTTGGATATTTGGTGGTTTTGTTTTTCAGTTTAGTTTCTAGTACTAGTAATCTAGTACTAACATACTATGTTAGTAATATTAAAAAGTATTGTGTTAAAATATTATACGTACGTCTTAAAATAATACCTATTCAGAGATAGCGACTTCCCATTTACAAGTAGGTACTAGTCTCGTAATTGGATTAAGAAAAGCAAAGGCGACTTCACATGATTAGAAAGTTATTTAAAAATAAAGCAAACTAGTTTTATAGAAACATCATGGTATTTAATGGATACCTACCTTTGTGAGACTGAAGTGACTAAAGTTTCTGAGAATAAGAAATTAAATCAATATATTATCAAACAGGTCGATTTAATACTTATATTGTTTATTCAACAAGTTTCATTGCTAAAAACTTTGTTCAGGTATTTTTAATTTAATGTAAGTATTCCTACGTAACTTTCTTAACCATCATTATCATTAATTCTGACGTCTCTCTCTACTGAGACTTAGGTATACTCAATGATTTTTTATAGGTATAGATATGTTATATGCGCGCACATTTTGAAGACTGTAAATAGACCTATTTAAGACCACTTGTAGCTAGTCTCAGTTAGTCTGAAGACATTTGGAGTATGATTTGAAGTGCTGTCATTAATGTCATTGTAATCATTGTTCGGCACAGATTTAAAACGCCAATCACTATAAAGGTAACATATCTATACCTATAAAAAATCATTGGGTATACTAATCAATAACTAACGATAATACTAATCATCATAATATCCACTAATTATAACTAATTCGGGACACGACATTCCACCATTTTAATTTTACATGCGACGAAACCCACTCCACACCATCTCCTGACCCCGAGAACCCGTCTAATGGAAAAAAGGATAAAATTCCGGGGAAGCTTTTAATATTTTTTTCATTTAAGTTTTTAATATTAATGGAAATGTATCAGAGTTTCGGTCCCTAATTATTTTTCGGACTTTCCCATTTTCCGGGCGACGAGATACGTTAGTCATATTTTGGGGTTCTTTATGTTGTGGAAGTAAGCCTTCAAGACTTTTTAGTATAAATAGGTAAACATACGTATGCGTGACGCCTCTCTCTCGTTAGGGGTTGCCAGAGACCACTTGACTCTACTAACGTAAGCCTTCCAGACTTTTTACTTTAAATATACATACATATCTGTCACGCTTCTTTCCCATTAGGGTACGCAGAGACCCTTTGCTCTACTTGCTACGATCAAAACACACTTCTTTCGCTTCTTCCACATTCATCAGTCGCCTTATACATGCGAGTCTGTTTAGGGTGCTCTAGACTTGACCTTTAATAACCAAACTTATGTTACATATAATACAGATATAGATTCAGTCAGCCAGTCTCGTCCCACAGCTGGCCAAAGGCCTCTTCTTACTCTCCATCTAGTTCTCCCGCTGAATGAGTCAAGCTCGTCTCGTTATCTTCGACTAGGTCTGCCGCGATGTGGATAACCGTTTTTGGGAAGCCAATCGGATGTTTTGGCCCATAAGACATCAGACAGTACAATATTGCCAAATTTCATTAAAATCTGTTCAATAGTTTTTGCGTGAAAGAGTAACAAACATCCTCATATTCCATCGGCACAAATATTGACATTTATAATATTAGTAGGATGTAAATTCATGTCATACGGAACCATAGCACACCTTACGATATTTATCACAGTATTTTGATATAAAAAGTTCAGGTGTATTAAAATTAATTTGTTTTTACGAACTGTCTGCGTGCTTCGGCTGTATTATTTCCGTCTCGGTGAAACGCTTGATAATTTTTGTATGTTCACTCATGTGGACTTCATTTTTGGGCTGTTTTGTGTTTATAAGTATTTAATTAGTGGTTATTTTTTCCAGTTAAAGTAGATATTAGATAGACTAAACTAATCAAAATTAAGTAGAGAATATTTTACTGTATTTCTGATTTCTTTCGCAAAGACTTAGAGCCTAATCACAAGACGCGTTTTACGCGTGTTTCCATACGCGCGTTTGCACTCGCGCGTACTCGAGATACGTGAGGTACATATGTCGCGTCCAGATGCCTACGCGCGTTTCCTCAATCGCGCGTAAAAAGTGTGACTCTCGACTTAGATACTGCTGCGGTTGCGACGCAGTTGTGGCACAGTTGCGACGCGAACCGAGAGAGCCAGGTAAACCTGGGTACCAATTCTCTTAAATTAAGTTAAGCGACCATACTATAACCAACAGATAAATATTCTACAGCAATAGGTCACAAATTTGGTATTCTCTTATGTGCCACGAAATAGTCGATTAGTAGTCTCTAGAGGGCTTTGTCATTCATTTGTCTTTGCGAATGATTTAGTTGTCGATGTTGCCAATATTTAATAAAATTATTGTTCGAAGAAATTGATCAACCGATTGATAGATTTTTTTCGACCTAGAATAAGCTTAGACATACTTTAAAATACAGAATATTTATTTCTATAAGATTTACATGCATTTTTTGCATAAAATGCACGTTAATTTTCGAAAAAACACCGAAATAGTGTTTGGGTGACCGAACGACTGAACGACTGAACGACGGACGACCGAACGAAATGCCATTAGAGAACAACTGTCAAATAGCGAAGAGAATACCGTTTGGAACTGCCACTCATGTGACATTGCGGAGTAGAATACCAAATAAAGCGTAAAGTAATAAAATGTACGGCCGATCGCTGTCCACTGTCAACTTATCTGTTAAGAGAATACCAAAATGTGTCATTTCATACAATTCACATTCTAGAGAGACACCATTTTTCATTTGGTAATTAAGAGAATACGGGCCCTGCAGTTTACTTATTAACAAACGTCAAATTACAACCGCGACAAAAACGCAAAAACACAATCACCAGTGAAGTACGGTTTAATAGGCAGATCCAACGTGCAGTCCTACCCATCATTTTATAGTCTAAGATAGCGGAAGAAAATTCTACCCTTTCCACCTAGAAACTTAACTACGAATACCTAATAATCTAATAATCTTGTAAGAAAAAGGATTCCAAAAAAGCTATTAATATGTGTTCGCGACAAACCTTCCAAAATCCACTACTAGCAGCGTAAAAAAGCATCCTCATACGTATAGCACATACCACTTTCCATAACATACATTAAAGTCCATATTTTAAATAGTGTTTAATTAACCAGCAATAGGTGCAAAGGGGTTGTTCAGTGATATCTGTGATTAGCTACAGTCCCGCACATTTTGGTCCTTCGAGCCGGATCAATACAAGTGAAATAGTGCAGTTCCGTGTTTATAGTCCAGTCGAATTACGATTATAGTCCAGTCAATAAGCGCCAACAGTGAAGTGAAATAGTGAAAATGCCAGTTACTCGTTCGCAATCTGGAACCGTACGTCGGGGACAACAGGAGGTCATGTCAGCACCCATGGAGGTGGAAGTAAGGTCAGAGGAGGTGGTACTGGAACCGCGACTAATAGATATGCCACCTGCTTCTCACCAAATAGAGTCCCAGGAACGTTTAAGTGAAGTACGAACAGCTTCCACGGCAAGATCCAGACGCTCTAGTAAGGCATCGATAAAGACTCAAGCAAGACTGAAACTACAAATAGAGCTAAACGATGTTGAACATGAAGCACTCTTAATCAAACAGAAATTACAGGAACTAGAGGACTCCGATGATGACGAATGCGGTTCAATAGTATCAGAGGAAACAGATCGAAGCCGCATTCAACAATGGGTAGAAAATACAGACTTCGTGAAGGAGACAGAACAGGAACAGAGCACCTTCAAGAAAAACAGTATTACTCTTCGAGAAACAGATAAACAGGCTCCAACCTGTACAGAGAGTAGCTTTCTTCAGCACACCGCGCTTAACCGCAACGCCCACTTCAAACAGTACCTAGTATCGGACGTTCCAGTTAAGGCGACGGTTACAGAATATCCGCAATACATCGGGCCTAATAACGACGCCGTTTATATGAAACAGCCAGTGTCCGGCGCCGTAAACAAGTGTATGGAGGTACCGATTAATCATGCTTCACAGTCTACCACGTGTCACCGCGACGTTACCTACAGTCAACCAGATTCAAGCGCCGCAACCATGCCACTCAACACGCCGGTAGTAAACAGATTGAATCAAGTAAAAGTAGAGAACCAGAAGCCAGTAACAGAATCGGAATCAGTGCTGCAGAAGTCATCAGGGGACACGATCAATTTGTCCGAACTAGCCTCCGCAATAGCTCTTGCAGCACAATCGGGACAGCAAACAAAGGTTCCAAAATACATAGGAGAGTTGCCGTATTTCAACGGATCTCATCAGGACTGGCTCGCCTTTCGTGCTGCGTATACAGAAACCGCAAGTTACTTCAGTCACATAGAGAACACAGCACGACTCCGAAGAGCGTTGAAAGGAAGAGCGAAAGAAGCCGTAAACTGTCTATTAATAGCCAATGCTCAACCAGAAGAGATTCTGAGAACTTTAGAAACCAGATTTGGTAGACCAGATTCGATCGCACTCTCAGAACTTGAGCAACTTCGAAACATTCCAAAGGTGTCAGACGCACCAGGAGATATTTGCCTGTTCGCGAGTAAGGTACAGAATAGTGTGGCAACGCTTCAAGTGCTACAGCGAAAACAGTATCTGTATAATCCGGAAATTATTAAAGCACTTGTAGAAAAGTTGACCCCTGCGTTGAGATACAGATGGTATGACTTCGCAACAGACAATCAAACAGTAGATGAACCTGACCTACTGACATTTAAAAGGTTCATAGAAAGAGAAGCCAGTCGCTGTGGTCAGTTTGCTCCACCAGAGATTATAAAAGGTGAAGATAGAAGAGAAGATAGAAACAGATCATATCACTGCACCTTTCAGACTAATGTAGAATCAAGGAGAATAGTAAAAGATAGAAGACCACAGAAAAGAAACCGAAAACAGATTAGGAAACGGTGCTCAATATGCCAGAAAATAAACCATTGGACTCAAGACTGTACGAAGTTTAAAAAGGCTGACAGTGAAGGACGATGGGAACTAGCCAAACAGTACAGATTATGTTTCCGTTGTCTAAAGTATAAGAAAGCGTTACATAAATGCAGATTCCGACGTTGTGAAGTGGACGGATGTATTCGCACTCATCATCCCCTTCTACATCATAATAGAACAGTGTCACAGAAGGGAGAAAAAACAGACACAGCTAGAGTGACATCAACTAAGTCTTGCGAGCAGTACACGTTTTTGAAGATTTTGCCAGTGCGCATATCAGGTCCAAAAGGATATGCAAACGTTTACGCACTTTTGGATGATGGTTCAACAGTATCGCTAATAGATTCAGAGATAGCAAAGCAAATAGGAGCACATGGACCTACAGAACCACTTAAGATTGTAGCCGTTGGGGGTACGAAGATAGATGCTGGAATTTCAAAGAGAGTTACCATCGGTATACAAGGGAAAGGCGAAAAAGAATTTGAAATCAAGGTTAGAACCATCAATAAACTTCACTTAGCGCCGCAAGCCGTGTACGAAGAAGATGTCCATGAGTGCGAACATCTACAAGACATTAAGGACAGACTACTATATGAGGGAAAACCAACCATTCTTCTAGGACAGGACAACTGGCACCTCTTAATAGCAGACGTAACGAGAAAAGGTCAATATAGTGAACCAGTTGCATCGCACACGCCATTAGGATGGGTTCTCCATGGCGCAAGTTCCAGAAGAATCGGACGACAAGTGCACTACTGCCATAATATTACAGAAGAGAAAATGGAAATAGAAAGAAATAGAACAGATTCGAATAAGAAAAAAGAAAACAGATTACAGAAAACAGAGAAGATGCCACAAAAAACAGTAAGGAGGCTACAGGAAATAGAGAAGAAATTAGAAGAAAAACAGAAAATAAATTCCGACAAGAAGGTTAACAGAACAGGCCTAGAATCTGTGCAATCTCTCCCCGGTACACAGAAGAAAATATATAGAAGCAAAAGAGATACAGAAAATGACCAACAGGATTTGATGCGATGTAAACACCGGCGGGAGGGAACCTCGGTAAAGAGCAAGAAACGCGACAGATGGCAGAATAACTTTTTGCTGGAATTGCCATACCGGCGGGAGCGTAACAAATCAGAAATAGCAGACAAGAAGGAAGAATTTATAGTGGATCGGGCGATGCCTAGACTAACCTGGGACAGAGGGAAAATAGTGAAAGTTTACCCAGAGAAAGTGAGAATAGTTCGTGCTGCTGACGTACAGACTGGTGGAGTTTTACCCTACAAAAATAAATAGTTCTAACAGTGACAGAGATAGTGAGAAGTTTGTCGCTCCACGGACTTAAATGCGGCGCTGACTTCGCTACCGCCGCACGGCGGGAGTATGTTCGCGACAAACCTTCCAAAATCCACTACTAGCAGCGTAAAAAAGCATCCTCATACGTATAGCACATACCACTTTCCATAACATACATTAAAGTCCATATTTTAAATAGTGTTTAATTAACCAGCAATAGGTGCAAAGGGGTTGTTCAGTGATATCTGTGATTAGCTACAGTCCCGCACAATATGTATCAATTCCGCATTTATTCACAGATTTGCCTTAGGCCGAACTCCGAACTAAAAGGTATGGAATTTTAAAAATGCTGCCATCTATCATCGAATAGCGGAACTAAACTGTAACTCCTCCAAAAACATCCCCACACACCAGCGACCTCTATAACCAACCCCAAAGAAAGAACTACAAAATGTACAGCGCCATCTAGTGACGAGTAGTGACACTAATTACAGGGTCGTACCATATAATACGGATTGATTGAATTCGTGTACTAGAAATAGAGGTCAACAACCTATTTTGTTGGATATTCGACGACCTTATAATCTTAATAATGAACGTTTTATGACAAGTTTAATAACAGGTATGTTTTTAAAAATTTTTTTTAGCAATGAACTCCTAATCTTTGGATTTTTCTTTTATTTTTTGTATGAAAAACGCAAAATAAATTTAAAACAATTACCTACAATGAAAGTTAGTCTGATAAGACAATGTTGCATCAATCTATTGTAATCCAGTAAGAATTTAAAAAGCTAGATGAAAGTACAAAATCATAAACATATTCTAAATTCAAATCCTAACCTGCCAGTGAGCCTTTTAAAAATAAAAACAAAAGAGTTTTTTACAAAAGCGAATAAAAAATTCAGTTTACCGAATCAAGTGATACAGTACTAATCCCTCAATCGTCGGTCGCTGTTAGAATGAGACTAAAAAAAGTATTAAAAAGCCTATTCAATATGAACGTTTTCATTTCCCCTTTCCCTCGCATTTTTTTCAGTTTTAGGGTTCCGATGGGTGGAGTTTTAATTTGGATTAGGCTGTGCTCGCCGTTTTTGTTATAGGTTAGATTATAATTATTGTACAAAATTGGTGTAAATATTTGTTAATTAAAACAAATAACTTTACATTAAATAAAATATTACATAGGTACGTAATAGGGAAAATTATTTGTACAAATATTGCTACCTAATTAGCAACAAGGCATTCTGTTGCAATTTCAATGCTAACCAAGCATTGTATCTACGGGCTTTGTTTTCTTTTGCCATAAAGATATTTTTTTATTAATTTAGAAAGCACTTGTATGTTCTTTTGCATTTAAGATATTTATATTGCATTGTATTGGATTTTTACAAAGAATGTAAGTACCTAAGTATTTGTTATAATCATACAATGTCGACAAATTGTCATTTTTGAATTTGTACGGAACCTTCAACCCACCAATACGTTCACACGGAGACCTTTCATTTAAAATCACGCGACTGAACATCAACGCGTGACGGATTTTTTTTTTTATTTTCATCCCTTTTTTTCAATTTATCTTTTTTTCCACACTCAAGCGCATTTCACGGATATCTGCTTGCTTCATTGGCTTGAAAGTGAGATGGGTTAGGGCTTTTCATTCGGTTTTTTGCCTTTTTTTCGTTTTCGCAGCATCGTTCGAGTTATTGGATTTGGGTCAGTGTTTTTTTTTTAATTTTTGCGATTTGATGTTTTATTGAGGGTTTGATTAGAAAAAGTTTTTAAAATAAGTGTGCTTGTAATTTTGTCTTTTGAGGGATGTTTAATAAAAATTGATAATTAAATTACAGTTATTTAATGTTATAAACAGCATTTATTAAGGTAGGATATACGAGAATGTTATAGGTAAGTACGTACTCGAAAAAACAAATTAATACATCAAACTAGTAAGATTTATATAGCGCCATCTACCGGCAAGTAGAAAAAGTAAATATACAAAATAAATTCAGTACCTACCTTCTTGATGACTTAGAACTGAGTCAAATGTTAGTTTATTAGCTACAAGAAATACAAGTTCAATTCGGAAATTATACAGTTTCATGCTCCTACTTTTCTAGTAAGAAGATTAAAATTAATTTATTCTTCTAATTGGTACCTGGCTAATAAGAATATTGGCTTTAAATTCGAGATAGAAGAATCTTTCTACTTAATTTATCCCAATTCTCAAATCACAACGAGAAAAAAAAACACCCAAAAGAAAAGAAGAATCAACGCTCCAACCTCACAAACAAAAAACATTTAAAAGCCAAAAAATCTCCCCAAGGGCGGAAACACCATTATTATTACACTTAGCTAAAAAACTCCGGTTAAAAATACCGTATTGTTCGGCAAAAAAGCCCCCGGCTACCGTAAAGTCGAACACATGGTCTTCATTACACCCGGGGGAAGGAAAATCGTTTTTTAAGTGGCGCCTCTCTCTCGCTGCTGATTTATTGTAAGAACAACCATGCTTGGTTGTACTGTTGTGGAGAGGGACTTTTAAAAATGGAATTTTCAATTAACGTGTTAAAATTTTTAAAAACTTTCAGGTATTTTTTTTTATTTTCACTTGTCTTGAAGAAAGCTTCTAGTATCCATCGTGTACCTACACGTTGTTCAAACTCCTTCTTACCGTTTCATAAAAATGTCAGTTTTTCAAATAAATCAAATTACTTATACTTACACATAATCTAAAAAACAAAAAAACACTTCACAATATTTCAAATTCAATAATGTCAGTATACTTTATCTACAAATTGCTTCTTTATTAATTCGGCTAAGTTTTAAATGTACTTATTCAAAAAAAGGAAGGTTTTGAAAAATATTTTCACATTTACTAGTTTTTTTTTAATCGATCTTGCTAGTTGCATATTCTGCCACTGACAAAGTTACGAGAGTCTAATTCAAAATGTCTTCAAAAAAGAACAGTTTTATAAAAACATTTTCACAGACACTGCAAGTATTAGACAGTTTGACATATCGTTTGTTTTAAAAAGCATTTTTAACTGCCAACGTGTCCAAACTTCGATACGAATATTGATGACGAATTTTGACGAAATTGAAGACGAATATTCATCTCTAGAATGGCTTTTGTTGAATCGATTTAATGTTACGAATTGGAAAGATGCTGTCCCAACTTTAACAATATTTGATGTTATAAAGAAAAGTACTTAGTGACCTATGAGAACAAGACAAACTCATTCATTAATATATTTAAGAGCTAGGCTCTTGTCGGTGCAGTAAACGCCATCTTTGTCTCCCTTACAACGATTTGACTTCTTGATGCGATAGAACGCAATTTTTTTTTACTATGTATATGTACTAGTATTATACATAGTAAAAAAATATAGATATAGTATTATATACCTGCATTTATATAATTAAATTGAGTTATTTTATATCATCGGATTTATATTTAAGAACCACGATCTTCTATTCTGTTTTCTACTCCGTTTTCAGCTTGGCTTCTTTATGCGACATGACTCCGGCTCTTTACTTCCTCTTTTTCTTTTTTTTTCAATTGTCATTTAAGTAGATGTCTGGATAGATACTTTAGAGTTTTTTTTATTAGCCTGTTTCGTCTCACTGCTGGACAAAAGCGTCTCCCATGTTTTCCATCTATTAAAAAATATTTTCTTTACAGAATCCGTCTCCATACTTCGCAACATTTTTCAGCGTTTTTTCCTACCGGACATACGCCGTCCGGCTAGGCTGATCACGGCCCTCGGTAAATCTGTTAATCGCTCGTTTTTTAAACCACTGTTAAGTCAATTTTACGCTTGTTTGCGGTACACCACGTTGTGGGAGCTTCAAGCCGATAATTTATTGGCTTTTGCGCTTTTTCTTGGGTGTTTGAGTAGTGGAATTTCTGGGTAAATATGTTGAATGGGGGGAAAAACATGATATATGTGGAATTTTGTCGTTTTTTTCAATTTTTTTCATACTCGAAATTGATAGTAAGGTATTTTTCACACATTTAAGTACTTAGTTGGCTAGCTCGCCTATAGCGTCACCCATCGTCAAAAAGAAGACTAAATAGTACGATAGAAGCTATTTTATCGGATCCCAATTTTCCCTTTTTTTATGTATTGGATGTGGCTCAATAGTAATCAAATCATCATGATTTAAACAAAGCTCTCGATTCGGTGAAGTCTACGCAATTTTGAATTATTTTCCGTCTTTCATTTAACCTAAAATTATTAATACCGCATGAAAAATTGATAACATCTTGTTATTTCTCTAGCAGCAGAACTACAAATCCTATACAAAAACAACCTCATTTTTCCCAACTATAATTTTCACCAAAAATTACTCTGAAAAAGCTAAAAGTTCGTACCCACATTAACGCATGCATAAGCTTAAGCTGCCTCGAACCTTACCTCCCAAATAACGAAACTTTGCCGTTCAAACTTTAAAATTAATATCACATAGTAAAATTCCAACAGGAAATATTTCTCACGGAATATTACGTAGACGATAACTTATATAATATTTATGTATGTGTATTTATCGAAAATATATGTGTAGGTTTATACTTATATATTTATTGTTTATTGTAGGTTAAGTGACTATCCTGCCTTCTTGCTTTAACTTCTCTCTCTGTGGGGTCTGCAGGAAGAAATTTCTTTTAGAAATATGCTGTACCTTTTGTGTAACTTCTCTTTTTTTCTGTATCTATGTACTATCGTCTTACAATAAACTGTTAAATAAATAAATAAATTGTTTTCGTACTAAGGTCCCGTTCCACCATTTATAGATTAAAATATGACAGTTTTGTACCTGTCTTTGTCTAACACCTCATGTTTTATGAAATAGACATAGGTTTATCTGCCAGTTAAATTTTATCTGTATGTTGTGAAACCAGCACTGTATTTTTATAAAAGTTGTTATTATTAAACGAATGAACTGATTTAGATGTGATTTTGCTTTAGAGTTTCATCCCGCTTGCCGTGTGTTAGAGCTAGTTAGGTATTTCAAGAATGCTCCAATAAAAATATATATTATAGTAGGTATATACTCGTATATATATATTTGGTGTAATTCCGCTATATTGATTAAAATAAATATATTTTTCTGTTATAATAACTATAACTTTAAAGATAAAGAACATTTATTGTCATAGATGCGGTACATGTAAATAGATCTTAAAGATCAATAATAGAAGGTAAAAATCCGAAATTTCTTATAAAATATGCTACACAAACTTTCAATGTAATTATCTATAAACACTCTTCTAACAATAAACGATTAAATACACAAATTCCTAATATAATTACTACCTACATAAAATAAAGCCAAAATTACGAAATTTCTACATTTACCAACACAAGGATTAACAAAGAAAATTCCAAGATGTTTTACTTAGTCGTGTTTGGTTGTATATTTAATTAAAAGAGGGGCGGGCTTGGGAGGTGAAATAAGGGGGGCGTCAAGTTTTTGGGGCCAACACAAACATTGTATTACCATATTATTTAAATATCGTGGCGTGGGTGCCTTGGATAATTGGGAAGAAATCAATAGCTTTAAGAACGTGTCAAGATTCGGTATGGTTGGAAGTTTTTGTAGCGCTTCTTTTGATTGCCACGTGATTTTAACCTTACCTCTAATGAAAGGGTTAAGTTAATGATCCATTAAATATCGTATATGTCGACGAGTCATCAGAAGTGGCGTTTAAGCTTTTAGTTAAAATAAGACAGTGGGCGTGTACTGAACAAACTAGCTTTATTGCGTAGTTTCCAATCACGTTATAAAATAACAAGATGTACGTGATGTCTTCCGATGTCTCTTCTTGACCGATATTCCAAACAGAATCTATCATACCTTTATGACGGCAACTCAAATATGAAAGCGCCAAACTGACAAGCAGTCAGAAACAAGCCAGTTCTTGCATTTTAGCAGTAAAGAGTTTGCAAATGGTTCCAAAATATCCTTCATGAACGTAATCTCAGATGTTCTCCGACATATAAATATCATAGGCAAAAACCACAAAGGTAGTTGCGATTTCTTTTTTACATTATACAACCAACAAGGCCTCCAACAAGGTGGACTGACGACTTGGTTAAAGTCGCTGGAAACCATTGGATGTGGGCAGCGTAAGACCGGTCGTTGTGGAGATCTTTGGGGGAGGCTTTTTTCCAACAGTGCACGTCCATAAGCTGACATGATAATGATGATGTAATATCGTGCTGTCTTTGTTTTTTTGATAATAGTGAAAATGAAAGGCCAAATCAAGAGTACTCTAAACCGATGGGCATGTATGAGGCGACTGATGAGTGTGGATGATGCGAAAGAGGTATGTTTGGATCGTAGCCAGTGGAAAGAAGTGGTCGCTACTAACCATGCCAACAGGCCAATCAGTAATACCTTTCTTATTATGGTTATTTTTATATTTCAGTCTTCATGGATAGAGTTAATAAGTAAAATTATCAGTTTATTAAATTTCTCCATTCATCTTGTATAGTCTACTAACGATGTATGAGCTTAATCTACCATGGTGACTTACGTAGTCGGGTCATTCATAGCAGAAGAGATATCAAAGTGTAATGACCTTTCTAAGAAGTAGAATGACAGATAGAATAATAATTAACAATAAAAAATCAAATAAAATGACAAAAAACAAATTTACAGATCATTTCATCGTCAATTTGTGGATGGGCTAAATAAAATTCTAAAAATGTTTTACCTACTTTTTGACGTTATTTTTTTTATCTAAAACTATTACCGCTTCAATACCTAAGTATATAGCCACAAAGAAGAAACGGCATAGGGCCAACTACTCATAAAGTCTCTATTTGTTAACAGGTTAATAATGTTCCCATTTGTTGTAAAACTGCACCAATTTTGAATATAAACTTTTGAAAAAAAATTTGAAAATTGATATTTGATTTTAACTTATATACTACACACATACCTATACATACCTTCCTATATACATACAATTTTAGTGACAAAATTATAAGTCTATCGTCTTCTTAAAATTAAATAAAATTAACCCCTTCTAAAACATGGTAACTAAAGAAGTATAAATTATAATAGAAACCCCCTCTCTACAAAAGTTAAGGTAACCAAACACCTAAAAACTTAATTTCCGAACCCCTCCGCGCGAACTTAAGAAAAGTAGGGTGGGTTATATATTAAAATACAAGTATTTATACATAAATACATACGTAAATGTATGAACTAGAGGCTGCCTACGACTTCGCACGTATTTATCGTCATTATCTTGAAAAATAATAATAATTTGATAAAACATACCCTATCCTCCGGCAGACCACGGAAAAGGTGGCGGGACGAGCTGGACACCAGGGATGTTAGGGAGCTCCGTAACCGTAACCGAAACTATCGGATATCCGATATAAAAAATCATCCGTAACCGTAACCGAATCCGAAATAAAAGTTTCGCATAGTATCGGATAGGGGTGGAGCCTAATTGAGACACGTTATTTGTATTTTACTTTTGAAATTCCTTAAAAAATTAATATCCGTAACCGAAACTAACGGATAATCCGAAATAATTTATTATTCGTATCCGTAACCGTATCCGGTATAATAATCATTCCTAAATCCGTATCCAATCCGTATCCGAAATTTCATATCCATAACATCCCTACTGGACACCTTCTTAAGTAGCTGGGCGGAGGAAGCTCGAGACAGAAAGTCATGGCGGAAGAGGAGAGAGGTCTTTGCCTAGCAGTGGGACACAAATGGCTAAATTAGATTAGATTAGATTAGATTATCCTCCTTATTACAAAAAGAGTTTTAAAGAGAGTCAATGACAAAAATAACTTTAGTCCTAAAACTATCTTTAAAACTCATTTTATAATAAGGAGAGTAGTTACCTATATATTGTTCTGATGTATACGCTGCAATATAGCCGAGTTTCATCAAAATCAGTTCAGTAGTTTTTTCGTGAAATAATAACAAACATTCTCACATACATCCATCGGCACAAACATTGCCATTTATATAACATAAGGGATATAAGTACCTATAGGTAATAACATAAGTAAATGTATGTATTTTAATGTGTACTCATTTATATAGCTTCCACCCTTCGTTATTAAATTCCATAACTCTGCAAGAAATCTTAATAAATTTATAAATTTCCACCGAGCGGGCTTTCTTACAAGAAGGCCATTTTAGAGATGGGAAACGTTTTTATAAATATCTTACAGCTATTATTTTTAACTAGTATTTAATATAAATATCCGCCACGCCTAGTTTACATCGGGAAAGGTAGAGATAACTTCCCTTCACTACCTACGATCCAAATTCACTTCTTTCGTTTCATCCACATTAATCAGTCGCCTCTTTATTGGACGTCTGTTTAGGGCATTCTTGACTTGGCCTTTCTTTAACAAGTCCTCGGTTTGTATTTTAACATCACTCTATAGGGTACTGTTATATTAGATATCGGTATTTTCACATGCGATTCTTTTTACTCAAACAAGCAATTGTACCTAAGTTAATATTGTTGAGTTTTCAAAAAACTTAACTAAGTTACAATTAACTAAATAGCCGATCTTTTTACATAAAATGTTTTCCAGGAATCTGCCAAAATCTTTTTAGTAAAACACATTACTTTTTGTACTTAGAATCACAATTTTCTCTATCACAAAACAAAAAAAAAACACAGTACCGATCTTAAAAATACAAGTAACAGTTCCAAATACCAGTTCCTTCACACAGTAATTCAAGTAGCACACACAATCACTACATACACACACACGTACACACATACACGCGCGTGCAATTTAAGATGAATAATTATGTGGCAACGCCGTCTTGTACGCCGAGGAAACACCCAAAGATTTATATGGATAAGACTTTATGTTTTTTGAGATAACAATATGAAAAAAGCACATTTATTATAAGTACCTATCAAAACGGTGATGACACGCAACTGGGCCCAAAAAAAACTCACTGCCTAGCAATGATGGAATTTAGGTATATACTTTGGCTGTATGAGAGTAGGCTCATGCCCCTCGGTGGCGACATATATGGCTAACAACAACAACTTGTATGTGAGTAGGCTCGTGCCCCTCGGTTGGGACATATATGGGCTAACAACAACAACTCTGGCTGTGATTGTTATTTTGTTGAAGACCTTTCATAATGATAATTTATCAAAAAAACCTTAGAAGTCAATATTAACCCCACGATGTGTATGAAGGTCTTCAAAGCCCTTAGCGGCAATGCAATCGTTTAGTAAGTATTGATTTGATGTGCCCATCATCATCATCATCATGTCAGCTTATGGACGTCCACTGCTGGACAAAAGCCTCCCCCAAGGATCTCCACAACGAACGGTCTTGCGCTGCCCACATCCAACGGTTTTCAGCGACTTTAACCAAGTCGTCCACCTTGTTGGAGGCCTTCCCACACTGCGTCGTCCGGTGCGTGGTCGCCACTCGAGAACCTCACTGCCCCATCATCCATCGGTTCTACGAGGAATGTGCTACAATGCTGCAAAGTTTCATCAACATCTATTAAGTAGATTTGCTACCACTTGCTACCAAGGCCAAACTGGAGTACCCGAAATCGACGAGCATGTATGGGGCGATGGATGAATGTGGATGAAGTGAAAGAAGTGTGCCAACGACACATACATGTCCGTCATGCCTCTCTCCCATCGGTGTAGGCAGAGACTTCTTCCCTCCACTTGCTACCAAGGCCAAGACAGGAGTACCCTAAACATACGTGATGAAATGAAATGATAATTTATTTGCTTCAAACATGGTAAGTACAAAAGATCACATAAAAGGTTTTTACCTTTTGCAACATGTTTTTTAGCAACATGTTTCACCAGATATGGCAAACAAATATTAAAATTTTAAAATGTGAATTTAAAAAATATATAGTCTCCAATATTACAATTCTATTCAAAATATAATTAAGTTATAATCCAAATAATGAAAAAGTGATGTCAGTAGATAAATCAAATAATGTCAGTAGGTAAAAAAATAAAATTAAATTCTATCTTGCATTTAAATATTCATGAATGTGAATGAAGTGAAAGAAGTGTGTTTGGATTACGTAGAAAACATTAACATTATAATATCAGTAGGGAGTAGGATTTTAAGTACCTACCACAAATCACATCCACACAAAACTAGCATCTCCTCAAGAACGGTACCCTAAGAAAACACATACTACACTTATTTATCTACAAGGCCCCACTCTTTATGAAAGGAATGATTAATGTCTGCCGGCATTAGGGCTCGCTAACGAACCCCCCGTGGGGGTCCGGGGGTCGTCGTGGCCCCCCATGCCCTCCTTCTAATTATTATTCGCACTTATAAGAGTTTCAGATAAAGGAGATAATGTTTTAACGGCATTCTGTGTTTTGATGGTATTTAGGAATTTAATTATAGAACGGTGCTATGCAGTTCTAAACTATACCTATGTAGGTAGGTATACATTTAGTAGGTAAGTATAAATTAATAGTAAATAAAATTATAATTAAGTAATGCTTAATAGTAATAAATATAAAATAGAAGATGTAGTAATAATAAATGTAAGTAAATAAGTATTTATACCAATTTATTTTATTTTATTTATTGAGGCACTAGGTACCACAGTTTACAGAAACAACAAACAAACATTAACAACAACATAACAAAACAACAAAACAAACATATAACAACAACATAACAAACAAACAACATAACAAACATAACATTAACAACATAACAACAACAAACAACATGTAACATTATATATAATGTT
The DNA here is from genome assembly GCA_947563765.1 of Anarsia innoxiella. Taxonomy (NCBI): domain Eukaryota; kingdom Metazoa; phylum Arthropoda; class Insecta; order Lepidoptera; family Gelechiidae; genus Anarsia; species Anarsia innoxiella. The sequence continues at coordinate 1,912,913 of OX387415.1, forward strand.
TAGGTATGATTAAGTGAAAATTTATAAATTTAAATATAGGTACTTAGATTAGTTTTGAGGCTATAGACCGATGACGGTTACGCACAACATTCGTTAGAATAGTTGGATGTCAGGATGTTTGTTACTCTTTTACACAAAAACCACTAAACAGATTTCAATGAAACTTTACGATATTGTAGCTTAGATATTTTATGACATTGTGTAAGTTTTCCAAGATATGGCGATAAATGCTTACGAAATCAAAAACGGCTACTAGTTGTCTATAAAGACATGGCCCGTATCACCATCTAAAGATAAAATATTTATCTGACAGATATTTTATACCTGTCTCTGTCTAAAACGTCATATTTTGTGAAATAAAGATAAGTTTATCTGACAGATATTTTATACCTGTCTCTGTCTAAAACGTCATATTTTGTGAAATAAAGATAAGTTTATCTGACAGATATTTTATACCTGTCTCTGTCTAAAACGTCATATTTTGTGAAATAAAGATAAGTTTATCTGACAGATATTTTATACCTGTCTCTGTCTAAAACGTCATATTTTGTGAAATAAAGATAAGTTTATCTGACAGATATTTTATACCTGTCTCTGTCTAAAACGTCATATTTTGTGAAATAAAGATAAGTTTATCTGACAGATATTTTATACCTGTCTCTGTCTAAAACGTCATATTTTGTGAAACAAATTTAAGTTTATCTGACAGATATTTTATACCTGTCTCTGTCTAAAACGTCATATTTTGTGAAACAAATTTAAGTTTATCTGACAGATATTTTATACCTGTCTCTGTCTAAAACGTCATATTTTGTGAAACAAATTTAAGTTTATCTGACAGATATTTTATACCTGTCTCTGTCTAAAACGTCATATTTTGTGAAATAAAGATAAGTTTATCTGACAGATATTTTATACCTGTCTCTGTCTAAAACGTCATATTTTGTGAAATAAAGATAAGTTTATCTGACAGATATTTTATACCTGTCTCTGTCTAAAACGTCATATTTTGTGAAACAAATTTAAGTTTATCTGACAGATATTTTATACCTGTCTCTGTCTAAAACGTCATATTTTGTGAAATAAAGATAAGTTTATCTGACAGATATTTTATACCTGTCTCTGTCTAAAACGTCATATTTTGTGAAATAAAGATAAGTTTATCTGACAGATATTTTATACCTGTCTCTGTCTAAAACGTCATATTTTGTGAAATAAAGATAAGTTTATCTGACAGATATTTTATACCTGTCTCTGTCTAAAACGTCATATTTTGTGAAATAAAGATAAGTTTATCTGACAGATATTTTATACCTGTCTCTGTCTAAAACGTCATATTTTGTGAAACAAATTTAAGTTTATCTGACAGTCTAGTTTTATCTGTCGGTGGTGAAAGGGGCCCTTAGATTTAACAGACATTTCTGCAACACAAAACAATTTAATTAAAATGAATTAGTGACCTATTAAGTACAATTTGAGTGCTAAATTGAATAAAGTACTTAAATCTAATGCCTAGGTATTTACTTGAAATCTAAATTGAATAGAATTTAAGCCCTAGGCGATTCCCTTTTGATAAATAGCTGTCTTTACGCAGTAATAAATTGTCAATTAGTTTAATAGTATTGAAAAATTTATTAATCTGTGAGTTATGTAGGTGAATCATAGCCATCATAGGTCATAAAATAGGTCACCTAAGACGATTAGGCCTACTGCTAATTTAAAATAGCCTCAGTTGTGTGTCGGCAGAGTGATAGGAGCATTTTTTTGACATATTCGGTAGGTATTCTGCTAAACAAGTGCTTACACTAATTGCGACCAAATGTGTAAAAAATTACATTGACACTCTCACTGACACTCTGCCGACACAACACATTTTGGTATTCTCTTAACAGATAAGTTGACAGTGGACAGCGATCGGCCGTACATTTTATTACTTTACGCTTTATTTGGTATTCTACTCCGCAATGTCACATGAGTGGCAGTTCCAAACGGTATTCTCTTCGCTATTTGACAGTTGTTCTCTAATGGCATTTCGTTCGGTCGTCCGTCGTTCAGTCGTTCAGTCGTTCGGTCACCCAAACACTATTTCGGTGTTTTTTTGAAAATTAACGTGCAATTTATGCAAAAAATGCATGTAAATCTTATAGAAATAAATATTCTGTATTTTAAAGTATGTCTAAGCTTATTCTTGGTCGAAAAAAATCTATCAATCGGTTGATCAATTTCTTCGAACAATAATTTTATTAAATATTGGCAACATCGACAACTAAATCATTCGCAAAGACAAATGAATGACAAAGCCCTCTAGAGACTACTAATCGACTACTGATCGACTTTTTCGTGGCACATAAGAGAATACCAAATTTGTGACCTATTGCTGTAGAATGTTAATCTGTCGCTTAACTTATTTTAACAGAATTGGTACCCTGAGAATATTGTAAATTTAGCAGACTTGGACGCGGATGAAGACAACAACTCGAAAAAAAAACAAAAGTCTGTAACTTTTGTCCTCTAAAAACCTGACAAGCGACAAGTAGACACCCATCCATAAACCACAGCAATATAATTAATGAACCTTTTATATCCATTTCCCCACCAAAGTTATATAATATAAGTTATATAACGTTATATAATAAAGGAGGCCTGTGTAAGACATGTGCTAAGAACGTGGGGTTTTTTGTGAAAAGGGCGCCTTCGTCGGTAATTACTCAGCTGGGAAATTTTGTACAGGGTGTTGTAGAATAATACCCAATATACTCAATTGTTTAATTGTGAAATGATGTTACATTAATGAGTTAACAGCTATGTTGAAAAGCACCGTGGATTTTGTTATAGGGTACTGCAGAAGTACCTACAAGAGAGGAGGCTTATCTACTTATATATTTATAGCTAGAGGTAAATAATAACTGCTTAAACATATTTTTATATCCAGAGGTTAGTACTAAAGTCATAGATACCTTAAATATTTTAAAAACTTTAATACATAGGTACATACATATCGGTCATGCCTCTCCCCCATTGAGGTAGAAATAAAATCACTTCCCTCCACTTGCTACGATGCAAAGTCACTTCTATCGCTGCATTTACCTGTACGTCGATTGACTAAAAATATTTTCCGTAATAAACCATAATTATTACAATAAAAAGCCATTAAAAACAATAAACCAATCAAATCACCCTGTACCAACGAAATTGGTCTAAGAAAACGTGGGTTGGCTCGTAGCAATTTATCACGAGTCAAGTTATATTAATGTGAATAAATGGGGCGTTCGCGGGCGAGATAGGGGGGATGGAGGGAGGGGGGCTTGGTTACCAAGGGGGGGAGTGACGGACGAAAGCCTCCGAAGGAGTCCCAAGAAAGCCTGATCGGTTTTTTGTGGTTGTAATCCGTGGTTCAATTGTAAGCCGATTTAAGTGGGTTGGGTTTTAAGTGGGTCGTCTTTTGTTTTTCTGATCGTTATGGTTTTAATATTGCTGATTGAGTGGAGGAATAAATTTTTCAGTAATAAATAAGTCAGTAGGTATTCTAGGTATCTTAGTTAAAAAAGAGTACAAAATATTGTATGCAATAAAAATAAGCTAATGTTAAATGTACCTATAATGTTACCATATTTTATTTATTAAGAACATAATTATCTTTATTATACCTATGTGTTAGGCATTATGAAGATATTTATGTAAAGTAAAAAGAAGATAGAGTTAGTACTTAAGTCTTCCATTACTTGACTGGCCAGTTGGCGTGATCGGTAGTGACACTGCTCGCCATGCAGCAGGTCGTAGAATCGATTTCCACAGGAAACAAACACTGCTGTATGTACTAACAATAAACTATACAACTTACAGTAGGCTTAACATGACTTGGGATTGACAGACTCCACATTGGCAGTTGCAATTTTTACACGCTTCACTTGTAACTAACTATGTATGTAAACAAAATCCTGGAATCTTAATTTGACCCAATTCCCAGTCTTCGAATAGGATGAGCACACGCTCTGAGTTCTGATGACAATACAATAATATGGTACTTTCGAACATCTGATGATGGAGCATGTTTAGTGTGAGCTAAAGCGCGTTTTAGTTTTTTAAACTACGTGTTATTTTTATACAAAACTAGCTGACCCGGCGAACTTCGTACCGCCACAAAGTTCTGTATGTGAAAAAAGATGATGTTGCTATAAACCTCACGGAGCCCGAGACCTTTCCAACGAATGCAAAACCGTGGAAATCGGTTCGTGCGTTCTGGAGTTATAGCGTCAGGAAGGAAAACCCGACTTATTTTTATATAGTAGACAACCGAGTAGTTAATAAAACAACCATTAAACCATAGATAACAAAGGCGTAATAAATAATGAACCCTGTCAATACACGTATATATAAACTTATCTGTTAGATGCTATATAAACGCCTCGGGGCATAGAGGCGAGAAATTTTAGGTATAGTACACAAGGGTGGAAAAGACGCTGCGGTATTTATATTAGTCAGTAGGTAGTTAGTTCTTCTTTGTAAGGGTAAAAACTAATGTGTAATTTCTTTTCTTAACCCTTTGACCGCCAAGGATGTCTTGTTTGTGCCAATGGATGGATGTGATGATATTTGTAACTCTTCCACGCAAAAATGACTGACTGAACCGATTTTAATAAGACTTTATACTATTGTAGCTTACAAATCTTATTAATATACAAGGTGATTTTAAATTAGTGAACGATAGAAAAGGATATGCATGTTCTCGTGATAACAAACAACTTTTATTAAGGGGTCAAGGTCGAAATCACAAAAAAAAATTGTTCCCCCCATACTATCAGCTGGTGCATTTTGTATGGGGAGGTCAAAATTTTTTGAATGATTTCGATCTTGGTCCTATATTAAAAGTTGTTTGTTATCACGAGTACATGCATATCCTTTTCTATCGTTCACTAATTTAAAATCACCTTGTATAAGTTATATTAATTTAAGATATTGTGTATTTGAGGCAACTGAAAGTGGATAAAGGGAAAGAAATTTGCTTGAATCTTAGCAAATGGAGGGAATCTTTTCCATCAGGTTAAAATACATTTCTTTCATCTATATTGGATGATATAACGATAAAGGAGTACGAAGACACATGCAGCAGCATGTTGTTACATAACCGCGGCGTTCCCCCCTCCAGTGTACAATAACCCCCACCCCAACGTAATGAGCCCCGGCACAACTTTCTGCAGAGCCGCGAAAGTAGCACGGAAAACTTGAACATCGTCTTCGTTGTTTATGAGGATGAACACGGTTTGATACTTGATATTTGCATTTTTGTAATAAAATTACTTTTATTTTGGAAAAAAAGGTTTTTTTCTTGTGGATTTGAACGTTTTTGAATACGAGTATATCTCTTGTATTGATGTGTGTTTCGTTTTCTGCGTCAATACTAACATTTACGATAAATTATGCAAAATAAAGTAACACCAGAAGTATACCTACTTCCAGAAACACAAAAACACAGATACTGTCAGCTTATCACGCACGTCTCACTGCTGGGCAAAGACCCTCTCCTTGCTCTTCATCCAGTTCTACTGTACACCAGCTGGAGTAGCAATAAAAATCAAATAAAAGAGGTACTAGGTAGTGGCTAGTAAATCTTCTACTTGATATAAGTAAAACAAAGAAAATTAAATCTGTCTGTTGAATATCATAGCACGAAACACTCAAAAACAATGCTAAAACGCAATAACACAAACAACACTTAAAGGTTACATCACGTCTCATCTCTCATCAATATTACCTCTTATTATTACTTACCCTTTCTTTTCTTACCCTTCGTATGTCCAGAGATTCCCACGGTGACCACTGTCCGTCTTACCCCAATGTCCATACTTATTGATAAACCGGTTTTAACTGGTTTCTTAAAGGATTACTTAAACCGGTTTATATTCTCAGTGGGTGAGATATTCATAGAAATAGAGTTACTGTCAGTTTCGAAATTTAAATTTGAATTGCGATACAAGTATCATCAGTTAAATGGTCAATTCATAATCAAAATGTATTTTCTTAGAAATTCCTTACTGAGTTCTGGCATCTTATGCGTCAAAGACAAGACAAGATTGTTTTATTTCAATTATTGTTAAATTTATGTTTTTTTTTTTTAAATTTAGTTTTTGCAAAATATAGTTTACTGTAGGTAAGGAAGTATTCTTCAAAATCATTACAAAATAACGCGTCTTTTCTCTCACAGTTCACGTAAAATTATAAATCCCAATAAATAAATAAATTACCTATTACATAACGCAAGTATCAAAACGATTCAAGCCGACTACACCGCGCCAGAGATAAATTTCGGAGCGTCAGTGAAATTTTAATAACTAATTTTCTTGTAGGACTCCCACCCGGGGCGCTTTGCACCCAATCTTACGGTACCTACATGTCAGATTTCATACATTCATATTTATAAATGTCAATGTTTGTGCCGATGGATTAGATAATGTTTGTTAATCTTTCACGCAAAAACTACTGAACAGATTTTGATGAAACTTTTCAATATTGTAAATTATACTCAGAATAACATACCTATAGGCTATATTATTGTATTATAAGATATTGTGTAAGTGTTTCAAATTATGACGATAATTATGTGCGCAGTTGCGGCTAAATTGGAGAAATAATTACTGGAAATCTACTTAATTATTTTTTTATTGGTGTAGTTTTTTACATAACGTAACTGAAGTAAGTAAGTACCTAATGCCTCTACATAGAGCATTACCTAAAAAAATATTGAATATCAAAATACATCAGAAAAAATATATAATTTTAAGACTCAATACAATAACCCAACTTAAACATTATAATTAACAATAAATCAATTAAAAACTTACACTTGTCTGAGTACAAATTAAATGCTTTGTCTATGGCCATTACATCCTGACCCGCCGCGCCCCTCGAAACTCCACCATTTTGCATATAAAAGAGGTGTCTAGCTAAACTGGTGGCTAGACAAATTGCCTAAAGGGGTAGAGTGGGGGCGAAAAGGGGGAAAAGCGTTAAAATTACACAAGAAAATTTCACCATTCAGCATCTTTGTGTTTTCCTTCAAGATGGCACGCGGAGACGTACGCTTGGTAAGTAGAGGGTTGTATCTGAGTTATTGAGGTAAATAAAGTAGGTACACATATTTTTTTAACTTACTTTAAATATGGCGTGATGATCTGGATGCATGGTTATAATGATGCATACTTGGCAAGCTGGCCAGAGTTAGAGAGATAGAGAGGCATGGAATAATGCGGGGAGGCCTTTGCCCAGCAGTGGAACGCAATAGATAGGCTAATAAAAAAAACTTTTTTACTTTTCAATGTTTTATTTCAATGTGGTTTTGACTTTAAAATCTTTTAAAAAAATATATTGTTTTCGTGGTTACAAAAGCTTTTTCTTGTTTTCCGTAAATAAGTACTTGTCAATTAAAATTACTTTTTGATAACATGGGATTTGAATTTAAAATATGCTTATGCTATCTACACAGCCCGGCGGCTTTACCTCATAGGAATGGCAGCTGTCAAAAAAGCCGGCGGCTTTGGTGTATAGTATAGATACCATAGCACTAGATTCGCAAAGTAATTAGCAGTTTTCTCTAGAAAAAATCTTATTTTACAGTTTTTATAAACACAAATACATAGACAGATTATAACTACGAGTAATAACCTAGACTCAACACCAAAAAAAACCTAACCGTCCTCAAACAAAACCTAACCTCCAACTAAATTCCTTGAACACCCATCTCCTTCACGAGCGTACACAGGAAGTCAGCACAATAGCAGTCCTCGACTCTTCTTTGATCATAGCTTTAATTAACGCTCCATGTACACCCGCCCGCACAAGTACAGGCCGGATGTACCGAAGAAAGTACAGAGAATTGCGGCTATTGGTTATTTTCTTGTGTTGACTTGGGTATTGAGAGTTGGCTTTACGTAAGATCTAGCTTTCAAAAATTAAGGGTAGGGTGGGTTACTTTCTAATAAAAGATACATTACCAAATCAAAAAATAAAAATCTATGATCAGAAATCTAATATAATAAATCTAAGATCAAAATTACCTATGTAACAAGAACCATGACATGTTATTTCGTCGTTTAGGTTCAAAATACTGCTCAAAATAGTCATAAATTGGGCAGTCAAATTAAAAAGATTCGTTTCGATAAAACTCGTTCGTATTTTAAAAATTCAAAATATCTGTTCACCCATTGTATTCAAATTTGGAACGAACACGTGCAACACAATCCGGTCAATCAACAGTTCCAAATTCAAATAATAAAATTAGATATTCGAACAATAAAATTTAATTTTGGAAAAAGCAAGTTTTCGACCGGATTCCGATCGGGTATTTTATAAGGCCCTTTTATTCGACCCTTTTATTCCAACTATTGGGAAACCAGTCCACAGTTGTCTAGTAACTAGTTCGTGCATGAAAAAGAACCCGTTTCATATGAATTTGGAACATCGATTCCGTTGATTGTGAGCTGCGGGCTTTTTTATTGAAATACTCGTTTTTAAGCCGTTTAATAAAATATATTCGATAAAGTAGAATTGTTTGATTGCATTTTTTTTTCTGTAGGCAGGTAATAGGTGAGTACATTTTATGAATAATATTCAGTTTCGCTTTATTTGTTTGTTTTGTCTTTTATTGTTTGTTCCGTGTCTGGGTGTTATATATTTATCTATGTATGTTTACCAGTCCCTGATACCCATAGTACAGGATTTGCCTTGTTTGGGGTCAGGTGACCGTGTGTGAAATGTCCCCCAATATTTTCTTTTTATTTATTTATCTGAAGACATTAAGTACCGTACTTAAAAAATACTACATCACAAATTGTCGCTTGTTTTAAAATGATTTAAGTACGTAGTATTTTTGGAACAATTCTTATTTGTCTTCTCGAATCTTATTGATGAAGTTTTATGAAGATTACATCATCATCGTTCAATTTAAGAGTTAGACTCTTGTCGGTGGAGTGTTCGCCATCTAGGCCTATCCTCTGCCGGTGCTGACTTAATACTGATTTAATAGTTTTGTTACTTAGAAGACATACCTAATATCTTATAAGTTACAAAAATATTACATAACAAAGTAATTCTAGAGACATTCTCAACTAAGACCAAAAAATACCAAAACTATAAAAACCGTAATAATTCTTCGTCTAAATAAAATTGGCAATACAAAATGGGGGGGCCAAGTTGCCCCCTTGACAAAGGCCGGGCAAATAAGCCATTAAAAGCGTTGCGACGTTACTGAGCTATAAAATCTCTGCTTCTTGCCCCCCCTGGCCCCTTTCCCCCACCACCCCGCGATAAACTGCTTTTATGCCGTTCCGTACTATAATTAAAATGGCTTGACGTTTTCTGTGAGCTCGCTAGATAAAAGATGGTCGACTTATTCAATTTATTTCGCCTTAGGGGTGAATGTATCAATCTATAATTCATTCTGAATGAAATTCCGGAATCTTCATTACTAGACTTCATGTCATTGTATCTTGCATTTGTTATAAGAATCAATCTAAATTTAATTATTTGACTTATTATTTAATTCATTTATTTCATGAGCTAAGCTCCTGTCAGTGGAGTAATCACCTTCTTTACGTTTCTTCTGTTTATTGCTATGTAGTATTTAAAAAAAAAGAAATATTTTTACGAAAAAAAAACTATGTTCTTACAGCTCTTTTACAGCCATTATAGAGCCGATATTCTTTATATCACTACATAGGGGCAGAAAGACATCCCCAGAGAACGCCTTTGTTTGAACGAAGCCAAAATAGTGTACAATGTATCCTTTATTACAAGTTTACAGCGAGCCAATGTTATTCAACTTTGCCTTCTATTTTGCACAATGGTCAGCTGAGATTTCGTAGACATCCGAAGCGTTTTCGTAGCACGTCGTAGACTTTTGCTACGATGTGTAGGTGGGAGGTTGTTTATGATGAATACGTTTTCTTTTTGTTAAGCTTATGCGCAAGGATTATGTATTTTTTATTTCTTTTTAACTTTTGATTAAGTGGGGTGAAATAAAGTTGATTCAATCCAAACCTATGATGAAAATATGTAAACTTTCGTTATAAGACTTATTAATATTATTACGAAGTGTTTGTTTCTTTTTAAATATTAAGTATTTAAAAAAAAACATTTGCTATGATAGGAACTTACTGATTACAAGTACAAATATAAGTAGGTAAAGAAATTGTAGAAATAAAACACAATCATGTAACCAAACAATATTTATTTCCTTTCCTTTATATTACATATACAATATCGAAGTAATAACATTGTAAAATATTTCTATCTAACAATCATATCTACCCAGATAATCTTCAAAACCATTTATCATCTAAACGCTATTATAACAACAACACAGAAACTTATAAGAAATAACCAACCGCGAAACAACATAAAATTGAACAAAACCTACCGTCTAATCTACCAACTAAAATCAATACCCTTTTTACCTCTACCCCCGAAATTTTCCAAACTACCCCCCTCTACCACCCAATTTCAATTTAAACGACAAAGTATTATTTAATTTCCACCGTCTTTTCTCTATTGTAAGGCGGGGAGAGAGATAGAAAACACATCTCCGTCTTTTCTTTTCATAAGACGCCGCAGCTCTCTTTCTTGCCGCGGAAAAAAGTGGCGCGGGGAAAAGAGACAGGTATACGCAAGACGGTCGCCCGTTTTCTTAATGACGTCATATAGATTTGTAGATGTAGAAGGGGGATCTCCGCCCCAGGGGAGGCAAAAAGTTTTTACAACCCCTCTTCTATGAATGTTTTAGTGTGTTTTTTGTGTCGCTTTTGGCGCAGTTTATTTTCCATGTTTCGTACACGAATATTTCTATGTTTTAGTTTTGTTTTGTGTTGAAATAAAATTGAGTTAAACGTGTTTTTAATTGCTTATGCAGGTATATTTTGAAATGAGTGAAATTTTATTACATTCTACTTCAAACTTTATTTAATTGATTTATTTTAATAATGAAACCATTTGTATTCTTAATAAGTAATGGAATATGCAAAAACAAAAGCATCTCAATCCCGCCACTAATTAAAAAGAAAACTACACGTTCCAAATTCAAATGGCGTCGAATTAGGCGGATCCATTTAAATTCAGAGGCGCGTTCCGAAGCCGTGCTCGAAGGCATAAAATCCAGAGACGGCGTGCGTTCCAAATACGAAAAAGCCGTTGTAAATCGCGTAATCTTGAGACCTCCGCTCATGACGTATGTATGGCACGTCGCGCGACCGAGTGAACGTTCAAACTAGGAACACGCGCCATCTTGGACATGGCACAGACTAAAGAAATCATCCTACAAACCCATACATTTTACCAGTGCGACAACAGTCTAACTGTAATATTTTTAGTCTGTAACAGAACTGGTATTGCATTGTGAACAAAGTTTTCAGCGGCAAATAGAGGAATCTTGGGCGGTCTAATCCACCAATTACGCATTTTAATGGCGTTCGTTCGTCGTGGCGGGGGTTTTAATATTCCGCTCCTTGTTTTACGGCTGAAGGCTCAGCTTGAACCTTTGATATTAATGTATTTATTTTAATTGTAGCTTTGGGTTGTCATGGTTACCGCTACAATCGGTGTCTAATGGTAGATAGAGTTGCTAAGGCATATCAGACAAATTCTTTAGTCTATGAAACAAACGACGATCTTTTTTGCGGAAGTGACAAGTACCTACTTTATCAGAAAAGCGGAAGATGGTTTAATAGATACGGGGGCGACTTTGACTGCCTAGTAGTGAGAACTACTTGGGTAATAAAAAACCTTGTCCTAAAAATAAAGCGTACCTTTTATTTATTTATTTTAAAACCAACAACTTCATTATATACATTTTTTAGCCTATTTCGTCCCACTGCTGGGCAAAAGCCTCTCCCATGCCTCTCCAAACACTCCTGTTATTAGCTGCTAATCCCACATTAGAAAATTATAAATTAACAGACGAGCCAATTACAGGTTTTCAAAATTAAAAGTGATAATAGTAATAATTTCAAAATTAAAACGAATAAAAATGTTGCCAGCATCATAAAAGCTACCAATTTGTTAGACCGCAACAAAACAACAACACAATTAAGTAGAATCACGTGCAATTTAAACTTTTTGCCGTGCAAAGTGCAAAAAGTAAATTATGAATTTTTGCAGCGACATCACAAAACTAATTATAAACAATAAAACTAAAAACATGTCGCGTCTCCGGAGTGGCATTAAACGGAATTCTCATTTGGAAACGGCAAAAGGTTGCTAGCCGGGCATAAAATTCTAAATAGTGATGCTCTTACTCGATATTTTGGTATACGTTTCTAATGTAATAAAACAATATGCGGTTTGTTAAACATATTCAAACTTTTTTGTCAGCCCATCATAAAAAAATAAAAGGTCTACGAGAGAAACATTTTGTCGATAAATTGTCGTACCGAAGAACAGGCTGTCGGAGAACGGTAGCTGAATTGAAAGTATACGTCTAGACTTACTATATGCGCCTTTATCATCTTATTTCATTATATTAATATACCTACTTACTTGCATCCTTGTACCCAGACAGACGATTTCGCAGTAATTCACTACATTCTTTAACATTGACTATTTATTGTAGGTCCTACAAATCAAAATGATTATTAAGAGCGCTAATTCCCACATGTTGCAATAATAAACTTTTAATACATTAACTCAAATTCATCATTTAAACACAACAAACATTAAAACTATAAAATTCAAGTACGAATTCGTACCTCGCTCCCTCCTAACCCTACTACACTACAGAAGACGGGGCAGCATTTATTAAAACGCCAGTTTTGCGAAGTTAAAATTAAACATGAAAAACGGTCTCCCACTCTCCCACTTCACCCCCCTAACTATGTTCTACTTTATTTTGGAGGGAAATTTGTAAATTTATGTAAATTTCCCCGTCTTCACAGGCAAAGTTTGCGTATAGTGTAAGATATGAAGGAAGTAGGTAGTTTTAAAGGAGGCATCGCGTAATGGTGTGTTTATACGACAAGTTGGATTAGTGTTAGTAATTTATTTCGTTATGAAGTCGTTCCGCATTATTTACAGGGGGGAGGTAAATACTTGCCTTCTTTATGTTCAGGTAGAGTTTAAGGTAAGTAATTATGTTTTAATTAATTATGAATAGCTGGGCGGAGGAAGCTTGAGACAGAAAGTCATGGCGAATGAGGAAACAGGCCTTTGCCCAGCAGTGGGACACAAGTGGCTAAATTAGATAAGATGAATTGTGTATTTTTCAAACTGTAGTTGGTAACATAATTTGTGTATTTTTGAAACCGTTTTGAAACCATGTTTGCTATGTTGTAGTTTATGGGTTTGATTACCAATAAAGATGTGATGATTTGAGATTTGTGTATTGAGTTCAGGTATTTGTATTTGATGGCAGATGGAGCAAGTGTGTCCTGGAGTGGAGACCACACGGGGCCAAAAGAAGGGCAGGCAGACCACTAGCCAGATGGTCCGATGACGTAAGGATGGCGGCGGAATAGTTGTGGCATCGACAGGCCACGGAACGTGCGAAGTGGAGGAAACTTGGAGAGGCATATGCCCAACGGTGGGCGTCCCCATGCTGATGATGAAGAAGAAGAGAGATTTCTATGTGTATTAAGTATGTACCTATTTATTTAAAAAATATAGAGGGCATTAGTAAACTTTAAGGCCTCATCTCAATTCAAAAACCTGACATTGGTCTTCGTTTGGGACCTATAAGAAGCAAGGACGACGTAATTCAATAAAATAAAAGGAAGAAGACAAAAATTTGAGACTTTTTACTCAACTGCGCCAGAAGGAGGGTTATGTTTTTAAAGACTATGTATGTATGTATGTACAATTCTTTTAACGCACTACAGCCTAAATGGCTTGATGGATTTTAGCTTGTGAGGTGTCGTATTTACCGGGCTACGCGTCACGTCGACGTGTAGCCCGGTTACGGTTACGTTACGCAAGCGGTGTGTCCAGTCTCATACAGTTCCATACATTATAACTCAGAGGTACGCATACGTCTACGCATATGCAACGCATACGCATCCGGTGAGTTTTTTTAACATATATATCTGCAAAGTCCCGATTAAGTCTCCCGTAGAAAGCACTCCGTACTAGAATTCCATACTTCCGCCAATCAACATCGAGTTAGGAACTTTTCAAGAGAAGATATTTGTTCAAAGAAACTCATCAGTGGAACTATTTCGCGCTCGTTCTCGTTCTAAACCGTTTGATGACTCGTTCCAAGTTCTATTCAATTGAAATTGGAATTTTGTGTTTATTGAGGTTTTGGGGGTATATTTTTGAAGTGGAATTTTGATTTAAAATTTGGTTAAAAATGCTTTTGTTTTCATCAATATGTTTAAACATGAGATAATAAATTAAGGAGTAAGAGCGCTACCTACACAGTTATGTATTAAGTATAAAAAACGCGAACCGCTGGTAGGTGGTTGCCTCGCGGTTTTATACCAAAAGTCAAACCGTAACCACGCCGCATCTGCAAGTGCGTAAGAGCCTTTACACCTTTTTACACTTAGATAACTAAAAAGAGACTAAGTTAAAACTGTGGCAAATGTATTAATTACATTACTCCAAACATAAAGGTCTTCCTATGTATAAATAATGTTATTATTTTAATTAAAAAAGACATAAATAGGTATGTACTTACATATATTTATATGTAGCTAGCTGTCCCGGCGAACTTCGTCCCGCCTTAGAATGAACTTTATTGTGTAGGAATAAAGTTCAAATTGACTCTACATTTTGGTAAGAAAACATTTGTATGGGAAAAAGAAAAGGTCTGTTTTAGGGCTTTCCCGGCAATTATTCGAATTTTTCTCACCGTAATAACCATCCTTGGACTTCAATGAACATTTTTAAAAAAGAATTAGCGAAATCGGTCCAGCCGTTCAGGCGTGATGTCGTGACAACGGAAAACGGGTTTCATTTTTATATATATAGATAGATTTATATATATAGATAGATAACAACCCTAAGTGCCCGTTTCAACACCTGCTGATTAAATTTAATTTAAACAGATAAACCTATGTCATTTTCATAAAATATGACGTTTTAGACAGAGACAGGTATAAAGTACTGTCAGGTAAATTTTATCAATACATGTTGAACCGGGCCCTATATATTACATACATTTCCCCTCTCTTCTCCCTTTACTACCCACAATTTTTGTCAATAACTAAGAACGCGCAACCCTCAACCACCCACATAATGTATAATGACATTAACAAAAGCCAGTAATTGAATTTCATTATCAAATCAAATTTTATTGAAAGACGCGTAATTTTCTTGAATACACCACCACATACAGGGTGTATAGCTATTGTATACATAAAACACTGTGATTGCCTTTGACAGAGCGAGCGAGTCAAGTTTTAATAGAAATTTAAATTAGCTTCAGGTTGTTCCGAAAGCTCGTATTGCTACTTTAGCTATTATTTAACATACCTACATACTGTATGCGGAATATTTCTGAAGATTCTAGATATAAACAAAAGAATGCCGCCTTGTTCCGTTACTTTTCTGAAGATTAAAAAATACCGACCGTTTACGTGCTATAAAAAAGCAATATTTTTTTCTATGTCGCCACGTGTGATGGTCAATCAGGGACAAAACAAGGCCAAATTAACATCGTAGTGGACCATTCTATCTATCTCGGCTTGGCTCATTATTTAGTTAAATTAATTAATTAAATTTGTTTCTGTTATTTTAGGTTTTTTTTGTTTAATAATCCTGTGTGTTGTTATAAAATGTAATTGTGAACTGTTAACTTTGTGTTGTGTGTTATACTGTGTTTGTAAGAAATAAATTAATATGTCTATGTCTTTGTCTAAATAATATTACCGACAGTTGTTTTTTACAAGTTCTAGAGTAATCTCATTTGTAGGTTTTTTCTATGTAGGTAGGTAGATAGTAGATACTATCCTATCAAAATATCAACAATGCTTTTTGATAGCTTTCCTCAGATAACTCAATGTATACGGTATATAGTTCTTATTACATTTCTATATTAAAGTCGGTCTGCACACTTGAATGCTTGTCCAAGAGTACGTGAATAGTGAAAACTTTCATACAAACTATAATAATTTAAGTTAGCGAACACATCTTCAAGAATAAGGAGCTCTAGCAACAATGGCTTTCTAAAATTTCCTTTATAATGTCTTGTATAAAGTTCTATTTAGATTACAGTTAAAATAGATGTTTTTTATGGTTTAGTTATAATTACAGCTTACACCTTATACAAGATGTTCTGAGAAAGAAAGTGGCAACGTATATTAAAGTAATTAAATTAAAAACCTAGACACTCTTTAAAAAATAATAATATCAAAAAACGGATAAAAAGCAAGCCGTACCTACCCTTTTATGTCTTCCGTTTTTTTATACGACAAAAAATGGCTTCAATGCCTCGCTATGATGCATTCGGAAACTTTTATCTTTTTTAGATAAATTAAAGTTATATAAGTAGTCCTTACATGTGGTGGACTAACGACTTGGTTAAAGTCGCTGGAAACCTAAAGTGGGCAGCGCAAGAACGGTCGTTGTGGAGATCCTTGGGGAGGCTTTTGTCCAGGAGTGGACGTCCATAAGCTGACATGAAGATGATGAAGTAGTCCTATGTTAAGTGTTATTGACATTTATAATATTGGTTTCTTACATTATGTAGCGGACTTTGCCACAGCAATAGTAGCTGGCCAAAGGCCTCTCTCTCATCTTTTTTCCATTACCTATTCTCAATGCTAACCCACGTTAATAGGTTTAAAATGTACACTTTTTTTCCAAAATCTAACCACTCAACTGCCACCCCTAACAATGAAAGAGAAACCCTAATTATCATATCAAACACCCGCCCGAATAAGACGGTACCAAAATAAAGGCGTCGTCAACTTATGATTGTCAAACAAGAGGCAAGACAGCTCGAGCCATTTCATTCTACCGGAGGCGTATTTATCAACTGCTGTTGATTGAATTCTATATTATTAAATCTGGACGTGAAGCGCCAAGTACGGAAGGCTCGACCAAAGCGCTTGTTTACCTACACCTATAATTCCGCTGGCCAAGTCTACTGTGGCTCGTGCGACCGGACCTTTAAGTCAAGGTTTGGTTTTGCGAGTCACAGTAGAGCGCGCCACCCTACCAACCCGGAGTAAATATTCTAGGAGTCGCCGTCACCAGATACGGTGTGGATAACCATATTAAATGTTCAATTTTATCCAGTAGGTACATGGATTCAACTGTGCTAATAACGGGTGCTAATTCAGTCCGTCTGTAGAACCTTCAGGCCCGTTTCCACGAAACTCAAAACTTGGCGCACACGCATCGACTTTTTTTACGTACCAAAACAGTGTTTAGCCTGGACTAGAATGACCCATGAGGTGTCTAACATAGACGGGGAAAAATATTATAACAAGACTAGGCTTAACTTGGCTTGGATATGGCAGTTAACACACAATTTAAGTGCAGATGGGCTCCATTGGATCTTGGTAAGTAGGTACTAAAACATTTTCTGTTTTGAATCTCAAGATCCAGTGTGTATTATATACTTTTTACAATTTTAAGTTTCTTATTTTTATACTGTTAACCGAAAAATATCTACGCGCATCTCTACTAATAACAGTGAAGGGAGCAGCACTAGTGACGCGAAGATGGCGCCACTGTTACCCCCTCTCGCTCTTCTCTCGCCCGAACGAGTGTGTGCGCGCGCGATGATTATCTGTTTTAATCTAATTGGAAATAAAAGTATTGCTGCTAATTATTCTTTTAATAACTTTCAGAAGTGGGATGGCATCCACAAAATTAATTATTTTCGTAAAAAACGCAGTTCTAATCATAATTGACTTTCTCGTGGCAAAAAGGTTTCTAACCTTGAAAAATATTTCGGCAAAAAGGATGCTTATTTAATGTTAAGTGCACGTGTTAGGATAAGAACGCTTTAAGTTTAAGATAACAAACGCATTTATTAACAATTAACTAATCATTTGGTGTGTGGTAACTAAAAATAGATTTCACGAACTCAAGTTACAATGTGCTCACGATGTGACGTCATCAATTTTGGTGCCAGTGGTTTCGGATTGCATACTTGCCGAGGTCTAGGTATCTAGGCGAGTTCGTTCGAGGTCGAAGTGCATGGTTTGCTTGTATCCATGCATGTTGGCATCATCACAGGTGGTAGCTGATTACCCGGTGAGCTGTATCTTTTCTAACTCCCTAACCGATTCGAATTTGAATATTGAAGTGTCACAAACTCAGTTGAACTGTTGTGTTAATAATATTTGTGTTGATTTATTCAACCAAAGTGTATATAAACTAAAATAAGTGTTGTGAACTTCATAAGAACAATTTTCAAATTTGAACTTTTTGTATGGTGAAACTTATTTTGAATTTTTACTTGAATTTGAATGTGCATTTTTGAACTGTTTGAACTGAATTTAATTGCACTGTGTGTGTTTGTGCCTTATTAATTTACTAAATTGCATAATATAAACATTTACCATGGGTCGGTCTAAACATAAGAAACGGTCTCATAGTAGCTCGAGTTCATCTTCTTCAGATAGTGATAAAAGGAAGTACAAAAAGGAACTTAAACATAAGAAAAGGCGTATAGAGGCTTTAGAGAGTCTTATTAAGGAATTAAGAAAGACTAGAAGTTATCATAGTGATGAACAAACACCTCGACCTCAGTCTCCGGAGTCAGTGGTTGAAACAACACCGGTTGTTTCCAATAGCGATACGGTAACACCGCGACCAGTGGTTCGTTATGTAGGACGTAGTGACTTTATTCCTGAATTTAATCCACAAACAACATCTGTGTCAGTGGAACACTGGATTCGTAACTTAGAAAGTACGGCTAAAATGCACGGCTGGGACGAACGCACACTTATATGTAATTGTACAGCCAAACTGAGTGGTTATGCTAAGGGTTGGTACGAGCAACAAGCATCTTATGAGATCAGTTGGAATGAATGGAAGGAAAAACTTATTAAGGCCTTTCCGTTCACTAAAAATAAATTGTCTCAAATAAGAGATTTAGTTAACCGCGTTAAGTTGCCCAATGAAGATCCCATTGAGTTCTATTACAGCAAGTTAGGTATAGGTATGTCATGTCAGCTGAGCGATGAGGTTATTACTGAGGCAGTCATTGGTACTCTTGGTAATAAATTGTTGGAAGTCGGTGCAAAGTCAGCTGGATGTCATGATACTAGTTCGTTGCTTAGGTACTTGGCTAGTATTAACAATTCTAGTGCTATGGAACAAGAAAAATCTGATCAACCATTTAAGAGAGAAGGTTCTAACAAAAACTTAAAATGTTATACATGCGGAAAGTTAGGTCATAAAGCAAGTAGATGTCGCATGAGTAAAGACAATAGGAAGAATAACAAGCATCAGGGAACGAAGAAATGTTCATTTTGTGACAAATTAGGTCATTTGGAGTCAGAATGCTACAAAAAGAAGAATTCTAATAAACATTGCAGTTTTTGTAAGATAGATGGGCATACATTGGAGGAGTGTAGGAAGAATTCTAAGACTGTGAGAAAAGTACAAGTGGTAGGTGTTGATTCATCGGATAAGAAATACTATAAAAATGTTCTTGTCAACGGAGTAGCTGCAAACGCTTATGTGGATTTTGGCAGTTCATGCAACACCATGAAACAAAGCTTTTACGAAAACCTAGATTTGGAGCTTACACCTAACGACACAATCGTAATCAAAGGATACGGAGACGCTTTAATTACCCCAGTAGGATCAGTTTCAGCTTCTTTGGTGATTGATGGTGTTCAACAAACAAACAAATTTTATATTGTGCCAGACAATATTCAAGATGTGGACGTACTGATCGGACAAACATTTACCGAATCACCCAATCTCGTGGTTGTGAAAACTGCAACTGAATTAAACATTTATGAGAAGGAGATGGCATTTCAAGTAACTGAATTATGTGAAACTTTCAGCAAGATATGTTTATATCCTGAAACTGATACTGAAATTGTACCTGGAATTAATAAGGTTCTAGTGCGACTTGAGCCTACAGTGAGTGGTTCAGTAAACATAAAAGAAAGTGAGCAAAGGAAGCCACTGAATGAAAAGGATGTACTGAGTGACAATGTTGAATCGACTGATGGACATACTATTATAAAATTAATTAACCGGACAGACACAATTATAAAACTAAAAGAGAATGATTGTATTGCAAGGGCTGAGCTAATAGAAAAGGAATTTGATAAAGTTGATGAAGTGAAGACTGGGAAACAACTGAATGAAGATGAAAGGGTATCTCTAGATAGTCTTTTAAATAAATATGATCATTGTTTCTCCGGCAATGGAATGGAGTTAGGCAACTGTAGTGTGGAAATGAATATTAAATTGACAGATGACAAGGTAGTCAACTACAAACCCTACAGGATGTCTTTTCATGAGAGAGATATTGTCAGAAATATTATAGAAGAGCTTCTCAGTGCTGGAATCATTGAACCATCTAAGTCTGCTTTTGCTAGTCCAGTCATACTAGTCAAGAAGAAGGACGGTGGACACAGATTATGTGTCGATTATAGAGCGCTTAATAAAATTACGGAGAAGGAGCGGTATCCCCTACCGGTGATTCAAGATTTGTTGGACAGACTAGTGGACCAGTCGGTATTCTGTTCTTTAGATTTGGCTAATGGTTATCACCAGATTAAAATAGCTGAAGATTCCAAACCGCTTACCGCATTTGTGACGCCTGATGGGCATTATCAGTACCGGATGATGAGCTTTGGTCTCTGCAATGCTCCTGCAGTGTTTCAGAGAGCCATGAATGAAATCTTGCAGCCTGTCATTCACTCCTGTGCTGAGGTTTATATCGATGATGTTATTGTGTGGGGTAAAGGGAATAAAGAGTGCTTAGACAATTTAGAAAAGGTACTGGGATTAATTGAAAAAGCTGGTGTTAAAATAAAGAAAAGTAAATGTGCATTTCTTACCGAATGTGTAGAATACCTGGGCCATGAAATTTCCTGTGGTGAAATTCGTCCATCAACTCATAAGTTGACTGCAGTGGCTAATTTCAAGAGTCCTACCAACGTACACGAGCTGCGCCAATTCCTTGGCCTCGCGAGTTATTTTCGCAAGTTTATCCCGGGCTTTGCAACTATTGCTCGTCCACTTACCTTGCTCACGAAGAAAACTGCAGAATGGAGATGGGAATCAGAGCAGCAACAGGCAGAAAATAAATTAAAGGAGATACTTACCTCTGATCCAGTTCTTGCGATTTACAACCCTGGAAAAGAAACTCAGGTCCACACTGACGCTTCGAAGGTTGGACTGGGAGCTGTTCTTCTCCAACGTCAGGCGAATGGAGAAATGAAGGTTGTAGCTTATGCTAGTAGACAAACGACTGCTACTGAAGAGAAATACCACAGCTTTGAGTTAGAGGCTTTAGCGGTAGTGTTTGCTATTCGTCGTTTCAAGGTGTATCTCTCTGGCATTAAATTTCGTGTTGTGACTGACTGTTCAGCTATCAGGATGGCTTGGCTGAAAAGAGACCTGTCGCCTCGCATTGTTCGTTGGTGGCTCGACTTGCAAGAATATGACTTCGAAGTCGACCACAGGCCAGGGACTAATATGGCACACGTTGATGCTTTAAGCAGAAACCCTGTGTTAATACAGCACATAGAAGAGAAAGACCTGATAAATGCGTTACAAGAAGGTGATGAAGAGGTACAAAGACTGATTCTTAATTTAAGACTGGAACAAGACGCTGATAAGAAAAAGAAAAATGGACTGATTAAAGAATATAAGTTGATAGATGGAAAACTATGTCGATCAGTTGACGATGGTTATAAGCCAGTTTTACCAAAAAGCGCAAGATTTCATATACTAAAGATCTATCACGACGAGCATGGTCACCTGGGTGCAGAAAAATGTTTAGAGGCTATAAAGGCGAAATACTGGTTCCCTAAGATGAGGAAGTATGTCGAAAAGTACGTGGCAAGCTGTATTGGCTGCCAATTCACTAAAAAGCCAACAGGGAAACAGCCAGGTTTGTTACATCCAATCCCCAGAGTGTCTGTGCCATTCCACACCTTACACGTGGATCATTTAGGTCCATTTTGCAAAAGTAATGGTAAGGCTTACATTTTTGCTATTATTGATGGTTTTACCAAGTTTGTGTGGTTGGAAGCTGTTGTTAGCGCTAATGCCAAGGGAGCTATTACAGCTTTGACTAAACTGAACCAAGTTTTTGGATATCCTGAGCGTATTGTCAGTGATAGAGGTACTGCGTTCACTGGTAAAGAATTCAAAAAGTATTGTGATGATAATGGTATTAAACATATAATGAACGCTGTAGCCTCACCACGTGCTAATGGGCAAGTTGAGCGCCTCAATCGAACGATACTCAGTTCACTTACGGCTGAAATGGGTGAAGACCAAAAAGGTTGGGATGCATATTTGCCAAAAGTGCAGCTGGGTCTGAACTCATCGATTAGTCAAGGTACGGGGAAGTCACCCCTAGAGTTGCTGTGTGGTTTAAGACCCCGTTTAGCTAACGATTTACAAGGGGCAGTGCACAGTGGTAATGTTGATGAGCTTCGAAGTGAAGCAGCTGAGCAAATAAATGAGAAAGCTTCTAAGATGAAGACGCGTTACGACCGCAGTAGACGGGTTGGTAAAGCCATTGGTGTTAATCAGCTGGTAATGGTGGAGCGAAAGATCTTACGGCCGGGTCTGTCTAGTGGCAAGTTAGTACCGAGATATGCTGGACCCTATAAGGTGACGGCTGTGTTGCCTAATGATCGTTTTGAAGTGACATCGCTCACAAAAGGAAAGCGAGCTTATAAGAATATCTTGGCACGTGACAAATTGAAGATATGGCAACCACGACGTGAAAGCTCATCGTCGGGTGCAGAGGAATGATTCTGCCTACGGGGCCTAGTAACTTAATAATTTAAATGCTTGCCTTCGGGGCCTACATAGCATGTCTGTAAACATCAGTCTGCTTTCGGAGCCTCAGTTCTAATATAATTTGTCATATTTACCTTGCCTTCGGGGCCTAAGTTCATGGAGATTGCTTTCGGAGCCTTTCTCGTGACATTACTCATACTCACCTTGCCTTTGGGGCCTGTCTTCACGGTGATTGCTCATGGAGCCTTTTCATAACAATACAATACTCACCTTGCCTTCGGGGCCTATCTTGATGGTGCTTGGTCTTGGAGCCTTTTTCATAACCTATACTTACAGCACTTACCTTGCCTTCGGGGCCTTTATTCTTGGTGTTTGCTTTCGGAGCCTTGTAACACGATTGTTATGCCTACGGGGCCTCATTCAGTGAGTGTTTGCTTACGGAGCCTACAGCACTCCTATCTTAAATATGCACTTGCCTACGGGGCCTCATTCAGTGAGTGTTTGCTTACGGAGCCTACAGCACTCCTATCTTAAATATGCACTTGCCTACGGGGCCTCATTCAGTGAGTGTTTGCTTACGGAGCCTACAACACTCCAATTTTAAATATGCACTTGCCTACGGGGCCTCATTCAGTGAGTGTTTGCTTACGGAGCCTACAGCACTCCCATTTTAAATATGCTCTTGCCCACGGGGCCTATGCACCATATAATTGACACTTGCCTGCGGGGCCTAATAGCGTATGATTGAAATATACTATTTGACGCTTGCCTACGGGGCCTAACAGCGTTCGTTTGCACTTGCTTCCGGAGCCTCATAGTGCTTGTTAACACACTTGCTTCTGGAGCCTAATAGTGTGATTCAAATTATGTGTGAGCCTGCCTATGGGGCCTTGTGCTTGCTTGGATGCTTCTGCATCGTTCTCCACTTAAAGAATCAGCAGCAGCCAAGAAAACTACCAGAGTGGAGCCTGATGCGGAACATTTCGAGGGAAAAGTTTGTCCATCGGGGACCGACGGACTGCAGGATGGCCGAACTGTTAACCGAAAAATATCTACGCGCATCTCTACTAATAACAGTGAAGGGAGCAGCACTAGTGACGCGAAGATGGCGCCACTGTTACCCCCTCTCGCTCTTCTCTCGCCCGAACGAGTGTGTGCGCGCGCGATGATTATCTGTTTTAATCTAATTGGAAATAAAAGTATTGCTGCTAATTATTCTTTTAATAATACATAGGACAAAAAACTGTCCCATTTTAACCTAGGAACACCACAACAAATCCTACCCCATTTCAGCCACATTTACCCCCACATTTAGTCACTACGCCCCAAACAGCTCGCAGCTCGCACCACCGAACCTCGTTTGGCGTAAGTTTTGATAGAATTTTCAATTACCTTCCTTTGTTTCAAGAGTTTTGCCGGCGTGTGTTCGCGTCTCGAGCACCCACTTCAATAGTTTGTCTTTTGTCTATTCCGAGTGGAGGGGGTTTAATGATATTTTGAATTGAGAACGAAAAAACAAAAGACGTGAGTTTTTTGTACTAGCCATCTTAAATACACTAATTTTTGTAACAAATAGTGATTTTGATAAAAAAAACTTTGATAGGCTCACAGAACAGTAAAAAAAAGATTACTCTACTTATTTAAGTTTTTACGATCCAAAAGCTAGGAAAGTATTAAAATTGATATATTACCTATTTTGCAGAAGCCGAAATCTTTATTTGAATTTGGAATGACTGCAAGATCTTGTTACAGATTTGAAAAAAGAACTAGGAAGGTAGGTACCTAAGTAACTCACATAAATATTCATTGCGGAAAATATCGGTATATACAATTACCTACGACTTAATTTTATAATAGGTCTTTACCTATAAAATTGCCGTTTTACAGTACTTGCCATTTCAATTAAAAATATTTTTTGTTTAGCAAAGAATTCTAATTTCAAATTAATTTCATTTTAAAAATATGGAATTCTTTTTCCAAAAACAGTCATTTGTTTATTGGTTAGTGTTACATTTTCATTGCATTTCAATCATTTTCGTCAACATGGATACGTTAAAAATTGGAGTAATTATGGAATATGAGTTCCGTCGTGGCAGCAACGCGGCACAAGCGGCTCACAACATCAACGACGTGTACGGAGCTAACACTACAAACCAACGAACCACTAGTTATTGGTTTGCTCGCTTCCGTTCTGGAAATTTCGACCTGAAAAATGAACCCCGCGGTCGTCCGAAGACTTTGGTCGATGCAGACGAATTGAAGGCGATCGTGGAAGCTGATGATACTCAATCTACGGCTGAATTAGCAGCAGCTTTCGACGTTAGCATCAAAACAATATTGGTCCATTTGCGTTAAATTGGCAAGGTAAAAAAGCTTGACAAATGGGTGCCCCACGAACTCAATGATCGCCAGCGCCAAGTACGCGTCGAGACGTGCCGTGCATTGCTCAACAGACACACAAATGAAGGAATTTTGAACCGCATTGTCACTTGTGATGAAAAATGGATTCTGTTTGATAACCGTAAGCACTCAGCAAGTTGGTTGGATCCTGGTTCAGCACCTAAACAATGCCCTAAACGAAAACTTACCCCTAAAAAGGTGATGGTTACTGTTTGGTGGTCTAGCACCGGTGTGATTCATCACAGCTTCTTACCAAATGGGGAGAGTATTACTGCAGATGTGTACTGTGAAGAATTGAACACAATGATGGAGAAGCTGGCACGTCTCCGACCAGCATTGGTCAATCGCTCGTCTCCGCTGCTCCTGCACGACAACGCGCGACCTCATACCGCACAAATGACGGTCTCCAAGTTGCAAGAACTGGGGTTGGAAGCTCTCCCTCATCCACCGTACTCACCGGACCTTGCCCCTACAGACTACTACTTTTTCCAGAATTTGGATAACTTCTTGACTGGAAAAAAATTCAATAACCAAGAGGCAGTTCAAAACGCCTTTGAAGAATTTGTTGCCTCTCGTCCAGCTGATTTCTTTAAGAAGGGCATTAATAAACTGCCACTGCGTTGGCAAAGATGCATTGATTGTATGGGTATTACTTCACTTAATACAAATAAAAATTATATGAAAAAAAATCGTTTGAATTTTTTCATACAAAACGGCAATTTCATAGGTAAAGACCTAATATTTATACGTACCTACAAGTTAAATTACAAGGTTCGTACATTGTAAAGATATGAGAAAATGATGAACCTAAAGCACAACAAACAATAATAAGCAAGCATAATAGCACATACAAATGAAAATCCCGCCAAAACAAGCGCCTAGGAGTGAAGATTATGAAGTTATGCAGATGTCGCAATCTTCATTTGAATTTGGAATAACCGCAAGATGCTGTTTCAGATTACAACCAGCCAGCGTGCTTTGGTATTCATTTCGAATTTTAATAAAAACTCTGCGTTTTCATCTCCTTGGTGATTTTTTTTAATGACTTCGGAAAACTAAGAAGGTAATGCTTAGTTTTAAAGATACAATTTCTTGATTTTCATTGCAATTAAAAACTTCTTGGTGACGTTCGAATAAAAACTCTTTACTCTTCATAGAGTCTATAAAATCCGCATTAAAACTACCAACACATTCAAAAAGTATCAAACAGGAATTCTAAATTAAAACTTCCCCAATCCGTCTTCGTGGTTAATTTTTGCCCCCTTCGCCCCCTTCACCCCCCACGTCCCCCCTTTCGTGAAACTTTGACGTTTGAGAGTTGAACTAACTCCTAGAACGGCTGTGGTCTATACGAGTTTTAATCAATTTTTCAACTTCATTTTTGGTGGTATTCATTTAATCCGAATAAAATCTTTTTGGTAGTAATCAGCTAGAGCTATAGTAATGAGATATTTTTTAGGGTGGATAAGAATGAGGTTGTTTTTTTTTGGGTTTTTAGGGTGGGGGACTTATTTTTTTTAGGTATCTTTCTCTCAAAAGCTTTTCCAGCTTTTCCGGTTGAGTGTAGGTACAAAAAGTTGCTAGTGTCAACGACATTAGCAACGTTTTGTACCCACTGATTGAAAAATTAATCCCTAGAAAATTAAATTAGTTTCTTAAAAAAAAACTTTTCAAAATAAGTACATAAATCAAGCAAAGCCAGGAGTTACAGTTATCAAGCAATTCTTCTGAACCCAGATGAACCACCAAGAAAGGACATATTCCAAAAATCAATACCAAAACCAAAAACCTAACGCAAAACAAAAAGCCAACAATACGTTCGAAAAACAAAACTTTCGAAACCACTCCGAAACTGAATTCTCACAAATTTAACCCCTCAACTGAAACTATCCGGGCCGAACGGCTAAAAAAGGTCGGCCTAACCAAACAGCGACCCTTATAAAATACCCGACCGAAACTAGCTAAAAACCCCCAAAAAGACAGTAAAACTAAAGGAATTAGGCCGCCGAACTACTTTTCAAAACACTTTTGAGCCCCCCTCGCACTAAAATATATGAATCCCAATTTATATTTTCCAACTGGGTTGCTCAGGGACGGATTTAGGTGGTAGTTTATTTTTTTAACCGGCAACAGCTAAGTTAGGTAAGGGTAATGATTTTTTCAGTCTATGTATTTATGTTGATTCAAAATATTTTGAAAAAGTGTCAATTCTGAAACAGATGATTTTTACATTTATTATTACGTTATGTTATAAAAACTTAAACTATTAGTAATATAGGTTACCTACAAGATGTTTTTTTGTAAAAGGCCGTTGGCCAGCAGGACACGGACCGCTAAATGACAATAGAATTCAAAAAACATAATTTATTTTAAAAACATAATTTTCTGGTATTCTATAAAACGTGCGAATTTCCAACCCATTCCTGAATGCGTCCCCCACGGACACCAACTAATGAAAGCCTTTTTAGTCCGCATCAGAAATTCGCCCATCGACTACGTTACCATACTAATTCTATTTGTTTTACCAAGAGAAGCTAACTTTTACTTTTACGTTTACGTTATTTACTAATAAGTTTAGGTGAGGATATTTTTGGTAGGTAATTAGAAAAGACTAAGTGCCCGTTTCACCATAATATACAGATAAAATTAAACAGAGACAGGTATGAAATATCTGTCAGATAAATTTTATCTGTAAATGGTGGTAAACAAACAATCAAATCAACATTCACAAAATAATAATGTCAATCAATCACATAAAATTTGTAAATTTTTTTTTATTAATTCTTATTACTTTCACATTTAAAGATTTCATTTATAAAAATATCTTCCCATGGTCAATCTGAAAAAAAAAACCTTCTCAAGAAATTAAAAAGTGATTCTTTAAAAACAGGATTGTTACCCTTCTTCCCGTTTCCCACGCTAGCCACTGTCCATAATTGTCCGGCAATGTCCGTTTACCATAACAACTGAAACCAGTTTCTGTTCATTTCATTCAACGTCTTGATTTTATACTTTGACCGTTGAGGGGTTAAAATGTGACGTCACTTCTTGAATTCTATTTTTAATTGTCATTTTATTTTTAGATTAGGAATGGAAATTGACATTTGTAAAAATTATGTTGGTCTTAAGTCTGGGTGTTTGTAGGTATGTATGTATATGTACATAATGTAGGTACTTATACTGGGTGTAACAGAAAGGGGGTATAAAACCGAAACAAAGCGATAGCCCTCATGAAACTGAACAACTTTTCTCAAGGAACATGGGTCGTCGTAACTCGAAAATTTTTTTTGGATCGCCCATACTTACTCGATCAGCTGATCGGACATTTTGTATGTGGAGGCGAATTTTTTTTTCGAGTAACGACCCATGTTCCGTGGGGAAAGTTGTTTAGTTTCATGAGGACTATCGCTGTGTTTCGGCTTTATACCCCCTTTCTGTTACACCCTGTATATATAGTAAATTATACTGATTATCCTACTAATATTATAAATGTCAATTTATAAGCCAATGTATAGACGAATGGTTATGAGGATTTTTGTTACTCTTTTACGCAAAAACCACTGAACAGATTTTAATGAAACTTTACAGTATTGTAGCTTACACATCAGAATACCACATAAGCTATATTATCTATAGATTTTGTATATTTTTTTAGAAGATATGACGATAAATGCGTAGGAAGTCGCGAGCAAATTTAGAGGCATTTAATAATTACACCTTTGTTCTAATATATTACTCTAAAATCTCGTTTTTCAAACTATGAGTCGCCTCTAAAGCCTGACTCGGGGGGTCGCCGGCAAAAAAAAAGCCAAAGTTCTACAAATCTACACTACAACTAATGAATGTATGTACAAAAAAAAGAAAAGAATCTTTAACGTAGCTTGTTGATTAAATTTATTTCTTTGTGCGTCTATGGAACTATGTCTATGGAACAAGGGGGTTCATCAGGTCAACAACGGGGGTCGCCAAAATTTTTCACCCCGAAAGGGGTCGGGATATCAAAAAGTTTGACAACCACTGCTGTATCTAGTCACAAGCCTTCTCGGAAAACTACCCCGAAAGGAAGTGTAGTCTGTAGTTAATTGTCATAGTATTAATTCGAACAATTTAATTCTCCTTGTACTGTTTATATTTGTGTCGCGATAAGAACGCGGCGTTTTCGAACGCTCGTATATCACTAGGTGCCCGCGAGCGGGGGGATTTTCGCTTGTTTACGTAATTGGTACCTTTTATGTATTGATTGTATTGTTATTTCAAAATAGGAATAACAATGTTTCTTGCTAGATTCTTCTCTGGCAAAACTGCTTCCTAGCGAATCTAGCTTTAAAAAATGAACTGTTGTAAATAATGTAAAAAATCCTACGAAATAAAGATAATTTTGATTGTTTGATTATGTTATCTTTTCTTGTACTCTTATAAATTTTATTTATTTATTTATTATGGAAAACAAACAGCACTAACTTAAAACCTATGATTAGATTAACATAGAACGATACATCGGCCAGTAAAGTAAATTTTGAGATAATTACACTTGAGTTTTTATTTTGAGAGCGCGTCCAGAAAAAAATGTTTTTTTTCTAATTGCTAAAATATGTATTTTACTGGTTTTTGTACTCATGAATGCAATATTTTAAAGTATATTCCTCGATATACAGTTTTTTATAAGTACACACGTACTTACTTATCATATAAGTAGGTACCTATATACACCAGACGAGTACTTAAGCTAACCTACCAATATTAAATTTAGTTACGCGCCACATCCCCAAATTAAATCTCATTTTAAACCTAATAAATAAATTTTGAATAAGGAACACACCCCATCTCACGTAGACTAAAACGTCATTCAATTTCAAAAAGCGAATTCCAGAATCCAAGATGGCGGCGGAATGTTACAATGGCGCGAAATTAGACGCAGCAGTATTCGACTCACGAGTGTTCTGACAAAAGTGCTGCATCTCCGAACACCTAGGAACAAATTCAATAAAGTTGTGCCGAAACTACGCTAAGGGGAATACATAATTTCTTAGTGTCTCTTTGTATGGAGAGTAGGGTTGGGATGTGGGTGGATGGTTTGTCGATAGTTTTAGCTATATTCGAATTTTGGTTTTCATTTAAGAAAGGATGTAGATAGAAATATTTGCATACTTTGTTATTGAATGAAAATGTAAACGTGAAAAAATATTAGGTACCTACTTAGTTTCGATTTGTAATTTTGTAAAATATTTAATATATCTAATTGTAACGTCACTCATAAGTTAATAGGTACTCGTCAAAGTTACATTTAAAAGACATCTAGTCTTACTTCTATGACGCATAGCAATTGAACCGAAAGAAAAACTCTATGAAAAAAAAAACACAGGAACCGACTTTGAAGGTAGAGTCGGTAAATTTTTATCGACTATCGATATTCGATACCGTCCACACCCACCCCGTACCTAAAGTTCTCGCAACACCGGCGTTACTATTTAAATCTAGTTACAAGTTCTGAATGTATTTTGTTAATTACAAGTAAGTTGGCGCATGAAAATTTCTCTCTCTGTCACAGGTGCGCGCCTGCCTACTTGCCAGTACTAGGCTATTTATAGTATAGTATATAGGTACTAGTTACTTTGAATACTAGTTCTTTGATGTAGTTTAAATAAAGAATATTCGTTTTTTTAATATTACAGATAAAATGATGCCTAAACATTTTAGAAAACCAATTTTGATTTGAGATACAGTAATTCTGATTCAAAATTGATTTTAGAGATTTGACACTGGTACCTATTGTATATTTTTTATTATTTTCGATAAGTAGATATTTTATACGACTTTTAAAAAAGGTGGAGGTTTCTCAATTCAACCGTATGTACCTACCTATATTTTTTATGTATCTATGTCCGCGGAAAACTTAGTCGTTTAAGAACCAATTTTGATGATTCTTTTTTTAAAAGCAATATGTACGTGACTTACTTTGCTTCTGTAACTACAATTTACACATTCATTGACAAACATCCAATTGTACCTCTTTTTTATTAAACAATTCTATATTTGATTAAAAAGGTAAATAACCTCTACCTTTTTGAAAACCACATTATTTTTCGATTCCAAAGTTGAACGCTTCGCTCGGCCCGCCATATTGTATTTAATTCTCGACAAGGCGGTCGAATTTTCAAATTCGGAAACTTGGAACGCGGCATTCTATGTTTAAATTCAAGTTTGAATTGAGCGCGTTCTATATTCGAGGCACGAGTTTTCATATCACGCCTCCGAAGCCATTGCCGCCCGTTAAATTGACTCAGCAATACTTTTAAAATATTTATTTATTTAACAGTTTATTGTAAGATGATGATAGTACATAGAGATAGAAAAAAAAGAGAAGTTATACAAAAGGTACAGCATATTTCTAAAAGAAATTTCTTCCTGCAGACCCTACAGAGAGAGAAGTGATAGCGTAAAGGCAGGATAGTCACTTAACCTACAATAAACAATAAATATATAAGTATAATATTATAATTTATATAAATATATATTGTATTCTCATCTTATGAATAAAATAACATTAAATAATGTTACTCTAATTAAAGTCATTCATATATTTTAAATCGATTGACAGCCTGTTCTTGCAACAGACATAAGAAATAAAAACTATTTGCTTATTAGTATAAAAACATGATTTTATCATAATCCGTAAGTAAGCTGCCACATTAAATTAAAACAAATGTGATAATACCTAATTTTATATCAAAACTACAGCTGACTATTTTTAATAAAAAATCAGAAGACAATTTTATTTCCAAAGAGATCACTAACTAGGTTAATTAATCTATGCTCGTAGCTTAACAAAAACTCCTTTAACAAAATCTCTTTGAAATTGAAATAGAAAACAAAAATAGCTTTTAAATGTGGAACGCAAAAGCAATTCCGCGAGTTCCTATTTCAAACGTCGCTTCCCGGATTCCCGGTTCCTTGCAGAGAGAAGTAAACAAAATTTCTGCAAGGATATGAGGGCTCTCCTCCTCCCCTCCTCTCCCTCGGGGGGCCTAGAGGGGGGACTAGTTAAGGTTTTTTGTCTGTGTAGGTACGTTTCGCCTCGAACGTTATAATTCCATACTTACCATTTTAGGGAGAGCCTGGTCAATTAACTTAAGTTACATAGAAAGCTATATAGAAAGTTAATAATTCTTAAGTCTTGCCAAATCTTGCTGCTTTATTCGGGTTTTAGACACTGACAGTTATAGGTATAATGGAGCATTAGGATAATTAACCTTTCTTGCAACTGGCTGCATGCTCAAAATAAGTTAATCTTTTACCATTTTTGACACAGAATATTTTTTTGTTTTTTTCATTTGTTTTACATTTTGTGGTACTTACTCAGAACGTTTTTGAACCGGTGCGTTTATGATGTTTTATGGTTTCAATGAAACAAAAAAAAAACATTCCAAAAAGAAAACCGCCTCATTTTTTTTAGTTTAGTGTCAGTCGATATTCTCAGATCAAGTAAACAAACACCTATGTAGGTACTAAATAGTAAAAGTCAGGGGTCATTATAAATTGGTCGTCTAGTGGGGGTGATTTTTATCCGTGTGAGTGTAGTGGGATGGGATTTGCAGACCTTTTTAACGACGAGGGTAAAATTAAATAGTGGGAGAAAATAATAATTTTATAGTGTGGAAAAAGGTATTTTACGACCAGGAGGTTACGTTCTATCGTTAGAAAAGCTATGTCATGTAGAAAATATTGTTTTCCACGTAGAAGATTTATAAGTAGGTATGTACTATATATGGACTATATTGTTTTTTACGTAGAAGGTTTATATGTATGACTTGACTTATGACTTGATTCGTAGTTACCTTTTTAATAGGTAGATACTAAATATACCTTCTTATATCTCTAAAAAGGCTATTATAATACCCTTATATAAACAGTTTTTACATAAAAAGTAACTAAATACGTAAATTGATTTGTAGTAGGTACTATCTTTAATCTTTCACATCCCAGAAAAAAAAGAACAATAGAAAATCTATTGTGTCTGGGTTTATAATGGGTCAGTGGGATGTGAGAGGTTAATAATACGATATAATGAATGTGGTCTAGACTTGGAGGTGCAAAGAGAACCTAAGTTTTCTTAAAATATTAAGTGAAGAAAAACATAATTATTATGTTTCTTTTACATTTTAATCAGCACATTGCATTAGCTAATGTTTGATATAGTTCTTAGCCTTTGACCTTCTTAAATAAAAATATAAAATAACACTTATATCCATAGAAATGGGAATATAAATATATCTTAAACACAACAAACACGAGCCCCCTTGTTAAAAACGAGTTTTATATTATAGTCATTGAATAAACTCAGATAAATGACGTTTCGGCTAATTCAAAAACAGAACAATAGCAAAATCGAATCAAACCAAATTCCAAATTCAAACGAACTACGTTCAGAAACTAGCAACGGCAAAAATCAATTCGTTGCTAAGTATCCACCCCTTTTTTCGCCCTAAGAATTGCTATAAGGCGGGCTTAGGGGATGAGGGGTGGGGAGCGCGGGGTTTTTTCACCCTTTGAAGAATTGCCCCAAGGCGCGGGGTGTTTTCGAACGTTGCTTGTGTGCGTGTAGTTAAAGTATTATTAAACGAATAGAAAAGGGTCTGGTTTTTGAACGCACCCGCCTCGGTCGATAATTTGTGGCTGAGTAAATGTTTTCTTTGTTTATGTTAAGAAATTTAAGATGGTTTTGTAAAGTAAAACTTTGATTGTAAAATTTTAATTAATTTATTGTTTAGTTTATTTATTTGTGTTAATTAATTAAGTAGAAATAAATGATTAGATTAAAATTGAAATAGGCAAGTACTAGGTAGGCACGTGTGTCAGGTATAGGCTTGTAAACTTAGGTTTTATATTTATACGATTTAAGATCACCTTTTTCGTTAGGTTTATTAATGCAATCGCGCATTGAAGTGAAAATAATTAATAATATAATATCTTTACGTCATCTAATTTATTTGATGTCCAAAATTTTCCAGTAGATACGTATTAGGCATATGGTGATTTAATGAAATATTATATTAATCGTTACTTCGAGGAAAAAGAAAGTACTTAGGTACTTATTATACCTAGGTATTTAAAAAAGAAACGTAGCTAAGAAATCGAATTAAATTAAACCTATCCAAGCAAATTTTCCGTCTCTATCCCACAAGATAAATCCGTATAATTAGCTCTCCCTCTATTCTTAGAGAGCAAATAAAATGCCTACGGAGGGCGGCCCTCTCTAAATAATGCATGATAAAAGTGAGGGAGGGTAACTGAAAGATAAGCAAACGAATACTTAGGAATGGTGCCTTGTGAAATTATATACAGGGTGGATATTTTTTATTCTTTTAGCAACAAAAAAATCAAATGTAATTCTGTTAAAAAATTTTGTATACTGAAATTTTGTTATTAAATAGATAATGTGACTTTACGATTAATTCAATTAATTATATTTTTGTTACAATTTAAAAAGTCTGGATTCTCCTAGTGAATGAAAAGGACAGAGAGACTATAGTAGTGTTTGTCCGAACCTATTTATATTAGTTTAAGATGACCTCTATAACTAAATTAATACATTAAAAACTTAAGCTACATAAATAATAATAAGAAATAGCTAATAATGTTATAGCTTTGATCTAAGGTAAATCAGATAGGTACCTTAATAGGTAGTAACCTACTTAACAGACGAAATTCTCGTAAAATTCAATAATATGGAAGTAGTGATAATTGATTTGAATAGTCATGTAAAAATACGCCTATATACACCGCAATTACACGTAAAATCGCAAGACGGCATAAATTCGCACCCTATATAAACATTTGCACCCTAAAATCTTCGCGACTCATTACTCGCGGGGTGGTGGGGGCAAGGCGCGGGGGTTAGGGGGAATCTTCGTTCAAATCTCTGACATTTTATCTAAATGGGCCCCGGAATGGGTCTCGTTTCTACTAATGACCCCGAAGAAACAGTAAGATGTGTTGCTCTGAGTTAGTGCCATCTTAATGCCGTGAGTAAATAACACGCCCTGTATATAGGTTTTTGTTTGAGGATTCGAATTTTGAAATTCGAATGTTTTGAAATTTTTTGTTCTTTTTTTGTTAACTGCCAGTGTTATTTTATTTAATCTAGGTTATTCGCCTCGACATAAACAATTTGAAAATAGAGTAGGTAGGTAGGTACTTAAATAAATGGAGGGAAATTATGTGCTTGGTTTGTCATAATTCTATTGATAACGGTCTAGAAATGAGTTTATTTAGACGATTATGTAGGTATTTAACTTAGCTATGTAACTACAAAGCAAAACTGCATTAATTAATAGTTCGTTGGTATAATATTTACTTTTGAGATATTATCATGACATTTTAGCAATAAATAACATACACAAATAAAGGTAAGTACTTAGTAGATAAATATCGAGAGGGTAATAAGTGTGTAATATGTTTTTTTTGTATTAATATTGTAATTACAGCAAACGTCTCGTTTTTTCTTTCCTAATGTTATATTTTATTTTGTGGAAATAATCTATGGGAACAATATTTTGTTATTTCTCAATTCAAACCACACCTAAAAATACTCAACCGCCTTTTGTTTTTAATTCCATGAAACGCACCAGCCGAACCAATTCAAAACATATCAATAACAGCAAAGAGATTCAATATCCGCATTCGAATCGATACAATTTCATTAAGGCTGGCACGCGACAATAACGGCTTCGAAATTCGAAATTTAAATCCAACGGAAATTTTGCTAGGAACACGGCAATCTGGTGCTCGAGCAATTTAGTTCTAACTGAGTCATTTGGCGCGAACGTCTTCTAGGGTGGGAGCAGATGATTTGTAATTTGTTTTCTGTTGCTACTGGCTTAGCAGGGGTTGAAGGAGATAGTGATAGTGAATTTTGCTGTTAATTTCAGATACGGTATGGCAAGAGTGAAAATAATGTGTACTTTATTAGTTATTACTAAAAACAAAAAAACCTAGGTACTGACATTATAAAAATCAATCCCTCCACTTGCGACGATCCAAACATATTTCGCTCCCTCTACATTCATCAAGCCAACCGGAGGAGCATGTATGAGGCGAATGATGCTTAAGGATGAAGCGAAGGAAGTGTGTCTAGGTCAAAGAAAGTGGAGGGAAGTGGTCTTTGCCTACCCGATGGGAGACAGGCGTGACGGATTTGTATGTACCAACATTTAGTCTTTAATTCTTTTGCGTTGTTCTGTGTCTACAAAACCTTTCTCAAATAATTTTATAACAATAAACATATATGTTTATTATAATGAATGGCGGGACGCTATTGGAGACCGTGTTAAATGGAAAGTCACGGGGGAGGCCTTTCCCCAGGATCATGATGGCTAGCATAAAAAAAACCATATTCAGTACTTAATTTCCTTAAAACAGAATTTAAAATTCCCAGCTACGTCCATCTGCATGTAGTCCCAGTTGACTGATGCCGCCGCCGCCTCGAGAAAATGCACGCCGTTTCATTACATTTTCTCGTTTAGAGCGCCACGATTTATGGCCACACCTCCAGCCTAGCGCCTACTACCGGTATAGCGGTACAGGTTGTTAAGACCGTTTATAAATAGGTACCTTTAAAAGAAGGTAAGTACTTGTCGTAAGTATAGAAATTAGGAAATTTCTTTTAGAAAATATGCTGTACCTTTTGTATAATTTCTCTTTTTTCTATCTCTATGTACTCTATCTTCTTACAATGTTGAAAACATAAAATTTATTTGTTTAATATTTCAATAATTTAGTTACTAATAATGTAAGTATGGCAATACTTTCTTCTTCTTAGTATGTAAGTATGGCAATACAAGCAACAATATGTGAATCTCGTGTTTTTATTTCTTACACCTAAATCTAAGGACCATTCCATCTTTCTTAAACAATATACTGTTCATTTGCCGTAAGTATATAAATAAGAGCAACCCTACAGAGTTTCTTGCTAGGTTCTTCTCTGGGGAATACTGCAGTCTTACGAATCTAGCGTTAACTTTAAAAAATGACCCGTCGTAAGTGTTGTCAAAACCTACAGGATTAAATGATTTTTCATTTTCATAGATGTATGCTGTAAATTTTGTATAACTTCTCTTTTTTCTGTCTATATGTACTACCTTCTTACAATAAATTGTTAGAACAATAAATAAATAGTTGAGTTATTCGTCATCTCGCACCCGAAAAACTCGCACCCAGGTTTATAATACCTTGCTTTTTGCTTTGCTTTGCTTTGGTGAGAGTTTTTGGGTGCCAGATGACGAATAATTCAAATAGTTAAGGTATGAAAGGACTTGTTTCATTAAATGCCTAAAGTCAGGAGTACCCTAAAATTGACGTGTATGTATGAGGAGACTGACAAATGTGGATGAAGCGAAAGAAGTGTGTTTAGATCGTTGCAAGGAGGGAAGTGGTCTTTTTGTCATGTTTCTTAAGGAAAGTTCTTCATTTTCAAAATTGAAGGGGCTCTAAATCATTCTAATTTAAGTCGTACTAAATACTAATGTCATTGTGCTTATAGGATAAACAAATGACGGTGAAATCTTTAGTATTTGTAGGTGAAATATTTACGTAACGGTTAAGACGGTGTAGTCGCCATTTTACTTGTAACATTTGAATTTGGAATCTTTTAAGACGGTTAGATTATTGCGGTGTTTATGTGCCTTTATAAGTAAATGGTTACGTTTGGATTTCGTATAATTAAGTAAAACCAAAAAAAAATGAGAGTTGAGATTTGGGATAATTCATGGTGGATTATTATGTACTATATACCTATCTATATAAATATTTATGATTTTCATGTACGGTACCTATTTTTACAATCATGTGATTATACAACTACATTACAAAATATTTTAAGAAAAGATACCATATCATCAAAATGTGTACTAGCTGTTATATTATGTATTATCTACACATAAAATCCGCATAACCATGTAGATCTAGGCCAATTACCTTAGTATATAAGTACCTTAGTACTTAAGTACAGTATACTTATAAAAAATTAACTTAATTGCACTAAAATCACCTCAGAAACTTTACTTCGCAACACTCGCCACCATTTTAATCAATCTCTTCGAAAATTTACTCTTTTCACTCTTTTACGTATTTCTCATATTTTCCACTGACATTTTACTTATAACACATATTTTCTCACAAAACACTTAACCCTTCAATTACAACTAAAGAAATGAAGACGTTGTCATTGTCCGGTCCACTGTGACCGACGTTGTCCACTGTAAACCAGTTCTAAGATTCCCTTGTTATAGTAAAACTTGTTATAATAACAATACGTTGGTCAGTAGACTTGATGGAAATTGTAAGACATAAACCTGTTTGAGATTAAGAAACTTGATTCTTTTTATGGTAAGTTTTTTTGGTGATTGAATAGTTTTTTTTTAATAGTAGAGTTTTAGAATTCAAGATATTTTTATTAAACATTGCATTTCATTTTACAAATATAATTGTGTTTAGTGTTTAGTTTAATATGCCCGTGTTGGATATTTATACGTTATTTTTTTTTGTGAAATGAGATGATTTTCTTTGTATAATATTTTATGGGTCGGAGATTTTTAAATGTATTTATTTTTAATTATACTTAACAGTTCTTTTGTTTTCTCATAGTTCTTTTTGAGACACTAAAGTTATTTTTACCTATAGTTTCTTTGTTTTTACTTGTGTTACAGTAAAAAATAAATCCATTTATGAGTAATTGGAATAATAATTTATTTACATTAATTTGTAAACAGCATAGAAATTACTTATACAAGTTTTTGACAGTTAAAGTATGACGGACGGCACCGGACAGTGTCCATCGTGGGAATCGATAGGGTTAAATCGTAGTTAAACCGGTTTCACCCTTTTCTTGAGAAAGTTTGAAAGGTGGTTTTTTTTTCATCTTCATCATTTTTTTTCAACTTTTCATCTTTCAACTGTTTTTATTTTAGAATTTGTAATACCAAATTTGAAAAGAGCAACCCAACAGAGTTTCTTGCTAGATTCTTCTCTGGGGAAAACTGCACTCTTGCGAATCTAGCATTAACTTTAAAAAAATGACCCGTCTTATGTGATGTCAAACTCGTCCTACAAGATTAAATAAACATTTCATTTCATTTCTTTAAAGCAGATTTTTTTTTTGTAAAAACGATTAACGTAAATAATAAAAATAAAAAAATGTTTTTATTTTTTGGTAGTATCGAATATGTATAAATATATTTTTTAATAATAATAATTCTTTATGTGTCAGCTACATGGTATGAAAGTTGTAAGGTACATTGTATTTCTTGTATCGCATGTGGCATTTGCAAATAAGTATTTTTTAGAAAGGTCAGGTTATTATACCAAAAAGAGGAGAATGTACATCTTGTACTGGGATCTTTACTAGTGGAAGAAAGCGATTCTGCCTACCCGTTCTATGGGAAATTCTATGGGTTCTGGTCTAGAAGACGATCAATGGGAAAGAGGCGTGTTGTGTGTTGTAAATGTGTTTGTAAAAAAAAATATGTCTATGTCTAAAGGTGTGAATGTACCTATGTTAGTAAAATTTGTATTTTTACGCGAAACTTGAAAAAATTAATAAGATGGTACCTAGTTTAAGTCCCAGATTATCAAATTGTAGATTTTCGTTTTATAATGTTCTTGTAAAAAAGTGTACTTGTAAAAAACTTGTTAAAAACTGCTCCTTATTTATCTCATTATTGCTAAATTACGATAAATCCAAAAAACAGAAAGCTTGAATTGAGCTTTTACTAGCGCCCTCGCGTGGTGACTAGCTACAACTATTATTCTAAGAAAAACTTATTGGAAAGCAGAAAGATACTATTGAGAAAATAATGTCTAATAATTGTTGTGTTCATTTTATATCCTATTAGATAATGTATTTTCCAATAAAAATATTTTACCTATAAAAAATTCCAGCTAGAATACAAGCGGTAATATTGCGCCATCTAGCGTCAAGTAGCAGAACTAATATTTGTACGGCGACATCAAGTGACGAGATTCTTAAACTTAATAACGCCATCTTGTATCGAATAGCAAAAGTATTTAATGTTTAATTCACTAAAAAAATAGAATGTTTATTTTTTGAATAAATATAAACATGAATTGGTTAAAGTTTCTTACAGAGCTAGGTACTCGTATAAGTTTTTGAAGGATATTTTTTTTACTTCACTACTAAGCTTATTAGGTATTTACCTATAATTATTTTTGAGCATCTTTGAGACTAAAGTTCCGTATATAGGATTTTTTTCATTGGTAAAGCAGCTAAGTTGCAGCATTGGTACGTAGCCATTTATATCTATCTTGTTTACTGACAAATGGTACTTAATAAAATCATAAATAAACTCTTTCAAAAGCACCTACCTACTAAGATTTACTTAGCTACTTTTTATGATAAGATTTTTTTTATCTGACGATAGGCACATAATCTGCCGTCCGGTAGCTAAAATGCCGTTAAGTGCAAAAACTTAGTTTTGAGAAAACGGCGTTTAAAAAGCGCGAAATGAAAAATGGGTGCTGTTTGAAAACTACCCAACCGATTTGTAAATTTTTAGTATTAAAATAAAGATAAACAAAAGAAGAACATAATGATTATATTTATAAAGCGATTAAGTATAGTTATAGACGAAATATTAAGGAATTTTCATTTTAGTTTAGTATTCTACTACATTTCCGTACACAAACACACCGCTAAAACGCCGTTAGGACCACCTTAACGGCGTTTTAGCGTTTGATTTAAACGTAATTTAATTATCTTATCAAAGTCTATATATTTTTTAGCTATGTTCCTAGTCTAGTATGCCGTTAACAAACTTTAACTGCATTTAAGAATTGGTTTTTAAACAAATTGTAATAAAGTTTTTTTAGTGTTACTATTTTTTAGATACTTCCAATACTAAAATGCAGTTAAAATTCAAACCTTCAATCATACCGGCTTTATAGTCTAGCACAAAGCATGAAATAATGTTTTAAATTGCAATAAAAAACCATTAAGTGTAAAATTCAAATGGTCCGGACCGGACACTAGTATTTTGTCAACTGAACATCGCTTAATATTTCATACAAATTGTAAAAGACATTGACCATTTTTATATGGACGTTGGACCAAGTGCTGCCCAGAATGGGGACATAGTGCATTATGTACCTTAGACTAAAATGGTGTCTACACACCAAGGCCTTTGGTTTGTCAAAAATGTTTGAAAATTATGTAAGCCACCGCCGGGCTCCCGGCTTTGGTGTGTAGACAGCATTATTACATTATTACAAACTTATCTATTACAAAACGAATTTTATTTATAGTCCTTGAATAAACTCAGATAAATGTCATGTTGGCTATAGAAAAAACTTGAAAAAATGACATCAGTCCTAAATCAATATTTAAAATGCGTTTTGTAATATTCTGTAATAATTAAGTACCTACCTAGTGCTTATACAAAACTGACCAAATTAAAGACAAAAACAACTGCAACCCAATCTTTCCTTAAACTAACAATATTTCAGGGAAAGTGAAAGTGATTGGCAATAGGTACTATACAGGTACTATGCCGGTACTACGCCGGTACAACGCCGGTACAACGCCGGTACAACGCCGGTACAACGCCGGTACAACGCCGGTACAACGCCGGTACAACGCCGGTACAACGCCGGTACAACGCCGGTACAACGCCGGTACAACGCCGGTACTACGCCGGTACTACGCCGATACTACACACATGCGCTAACTAGTCCCGTAGGTTGCGTGTCAATCTCCCTCCATCTGGGAGAGCTACTAGACAGGTACTAGGCCGCTACAATGCCGGTACTACACATGCGGTATTAGTCCCGTAGGGTGCGTGCCGATCGCCGTCCATCTGGGATAGAGCTACTTGACAGGTAATATGCCGGTACAATGCCGGTACTACACATGCGGTATAGTCCCGTATGGTGCGTGCCGATCGCCGTTCATCTGGGAAAGCTACTAGACAGGTACTATGCCGGTACAATTCCGGTACTATGCCGGTAATACACCGGTACTACACATGCGGTATATTAGTCCCGCAGGGTGCGTGCCGATCGCCGTCCATCTGGGAGCGTCACACGTCGCTGCTGACCGGCCGACGACCCGAACTTTGTGATACACGGAGACTTCCTTAGTGATACATTTTTTTAATGTTAGATAGATAGATAGATAAATCATTTATTCACTGCACAGTACATAAATAACAGTTAACAGTAAATTCAATTGATTACAAACACACTTAATGATAAAATAAGGTGAACATAGTTACAAAATTGTGATGAAAAAAAAATGAAAATGATTTTTTAATGTTAAACACGAACTTTTTTTTCATTAACGAATGTTTAGTTTCTAGTTTTTAATTATATACTGATCAATATCTTCCCATTAACTTAAAGTATTTTACAGCAGTTCTATAAGTAGGTGCTTAATGTCGTTTTATGTTTCACGGAAGATACGAGTTTCGTGACTCTCATTAGAATGTTTTATGGGTGGGAATTCTTATCAGTCGTTACATCATCATAATATTTAAGAGCGTCACTCTTGTCGGTGAAATCTTCACCATTCTGCTCTATTCTCTGCTGTCCCTTTGAGTCATTTACTTGATCCAAACTTATAGATACTTAATTATGATCTAAAATTGTTTTATCATTTGAGACAATGCAAATTTTAGGCAACCAATTATTTCCACTGCTTAAACACTTACCTTATAACCAAAACAATAGAATCATGTAGGATAAAAAAAACCTAGCCTTGCAAATTGTAATAAAATTAATTCAACACAAAACCCCAATCGACTTCACATATTTCCCTAACTCCGTCAGGTCAGACGGCCTGTCTCAGCCGTTCAGACAACAACACTGCTCTAATAATGATAATTACGTACACTCCACACTCGGACATTGGGCTCGCACCCACTTGTTAAACGTTACTGATATTTACATCTGATGTTGACATCAGTGAATTTTGATGTAAAAATGTAGAGTCAAAGTGAAGTTTTTGTACATTATATTTTCATTAACATTTCAATTACTTATATTTACCGCTGATGTTGACATTTGATGTTGACATCGGTGAATCTTAGTGTTAAAATGTAGAGTCAAAGTGATGTTTTTGTAGATAATGTTTTCGTTTTTATAACGATGTTTTTGTTCTTATAGATGTTTTAATTTTCATAATGATAATTACACTCCATACTTGGACACTGGCTCACACCGACTTGTTAAACGTTACGTATGTATCTACATATGATGTTGACATCATCACTGAATGAATAGTGTGAAAATGTAGAATAGAGTCAAAGTGATGTTTTTGTAGATGTTTTCGTTTTTATACTGATAATTTTGTAGATGCTTTCATTTTTATTTTTATATTTTTATATTCATTTTTATAAAATCGTACGCATTTATTGTCATATCTTGGAAAAAATTCATAATATTGTAAAATAATATAGCCTATGTGTTATTCTGATGTCCAATCTAAGTTAGTGTCAAATTTAATTACAATTTGTTCAGTGGTTTTTACGTGATGAAGTAACAAACATTCATACATCAATCAGCACAAACATTGACATTTATAATATGATTAGGATTAGGATTACGTACACTGTACCCTCAGACACTTGCTTACCCACTTGGCATTACTAATATTTACCGCTGAAGTTGAAATCAGTGTATGAAAAGCGTGAAAATGTAGAATAGAGTCAAAGTGCT
The DNA here is from genome assembly GCA_947563765.1 of Anarsia innoxiella. Classification (NCBI taxonomy): domain Eukaryota; kingdom Metazoa; phylum Arthropoda; class Insecta; order Lepidoptera; family Gelechiidae; genus Anarsia; species Anarsia innoxiella. Next base: position 1,956,917 of record OX387415.1, read on the forward strand.
GTTTTTCTAGATATGTTTTTATGTAGTTAGTAGATATTTAAAGCTGCCTGCGTGCATAAGCTACTATATTGCCAAGCTCCATCAAAATCTGTTCAGTAGTTTTGAGCATATCCACACTTGGACACTGAGCGTAGTGTCTTGTGACATGCTAGAATTAATAGCTAGAGATTAACCAGGGTAATTTAGAGAAAACAAGGTAAGTAATTTAGAGAAAATAAATATACATAAGTACTTATTGGCTAGATTTATTTTAATCATTCATTAATAATAACGCTCAAAATCGTCTCTCTAAGCTCGCAAAACCAAATCACACTGAAAAATATCACTTGCAATAATAATATCATTTGAAATACCTAATATAATATGATATTTTCCTCAGTTCCTCACAGGTATTTTATCTCATAAGTTTGCACAAATAAAGGCCTACATTTTCTTTATTTACGGATGAAGGAATGTCTGACTGCAATGTTCTAAGTATGCTAAAAAATTAGTGAAAATATCTCGAGATTTTTTGATGTTTGTAGTTTCTTTCCACTACTTATACTTAGGTACCTACTTACTTTTTACCAGGGGTGGCCAACTTTATTAGACCCAAGATCTCCTATTTATTATTGAAACCCTGTGCGATCTACCAATTACTTACATACTTATTGAAACCATGAAAAAGCATAGTCCAGTACGCAATCATGTAGAAAAGGTAGGCACTTACTTAACTTCATATCAGCGTGAGTATTGCGCCTGGGCATCTTCCACTAGTTTAGCTGCGGTCTGTTGCCGTGCCATGATCTACTGGGCTAACAGTCGCGATCGACCATTTGGCCATCCCTGCTTTATACATTTTGAAGATTGGAATTGATGCACTGGACCCTCCATACTTGAAATGGTAATGTAGAATGTACTTAGATAGGTATTGAGTATAAACATGTCTAATGTTGTAATGTAAGTACCTAAGTATAAACATTGCCTGAGCAAATACGAAATAACTCTCCTGCTCTCTCTCTCTATCTACTCTTCTCTACTGAGAAGTGAGAAGTGACTTTCAACCCTTAAAATATCTTTAAAAAGTCTCATTAATTTTTTTTCGGATTTAATTAAAAGAATTATACAAATAAAAGTGAATATAACTTAAAAAGGTGTTAGTTTGATACTTTTCTCTCAAAACTGTTTCGTTGGCTTTTCGTCCTATTTAAAAACGAAACAAAATTATTTTGATCCTAGAATTTGAAATGGCAACTAAAATTATAATTTCTAATTCGAATATTCTAAACAAAATGCGGACATCTCGAAATTCTACCAACTAAAAATATTAAATTATAATTTCAAATTCGTAAAATGCGGACATCTTGAAATTCTAATGACAAATTTCCCGTGCAGGCCCCATTGCTGAACGAAACGAAACCAAACGAAAATCCAATAAACGGTCCCTCTTCCAAACTTCTTACCAAACTTGCACCACTATTCCAACTATTTAAGCCACGCCCCATAAACACTACTACTTACATACAGCCGTTTCTATCTCACTTGTGAAAATCATATTCGGCTAAGCGAGATAGAGCTATCTTCACTGCGTGCATTGTTATTATAGTTTAATGTTTTGATGTTGAATAGACTTAACTCGCAAAAGATGTTACTCAATATTGTACTTTATTGTGACGGTATAAAGGTGAATATTGAAATTAGTAATGAGGAAGTAAGGACTTTTCTATCCCAAACCCCAAGACGGAATAGAGCAACATTTTTCCGCGAGCGATTCGCTAGCGTAAGGTGACGTCGTAAGAGCTATAGTGGCGTAAAAATGGCCAACTTAAGACGTTCTAGAAAAAAAATACGCGGCGACTAGTATTCTCTATCGACGTCTTGCGCAAGATGGCGGCGAGAGGCGTTCGGAATTTAAATTTCTCGGAGGAATAGGTGGGGTATTTATTTTATACGGATATTATAGCGGTTGAACTCTCAGCGGCTTCAGCGCTGTTTAAATTTTGTACGAAAACAACTTTAAGACCGTCTACTAAATGATGTTTGCGCTTGAAAGCTGAAATTCCGCTTAGGGGTAGAGTTTTCTAGGCTTTTCTCATTTAAATAGATGTTGTTTTAGTCTTGCGAGAATTTTCAAAGGGATTAGTGGCTTTATTATGATAGATGGATAATTTTGTTAATTAGGTTTCGTTATTATGTTTGTTTACGTTAACGACTTGAAAATATTTGACTTAACAACATACTTACTTACCTCATAAAAAATTCTACAATATAAGTAGGTATTTTCATGTAACTTCATGCAATAAGTAGGTACTTACCTACTTACTAAGTAGGTAGGTAGGTATCTCGGTTGCTACCTCAATTTACTTACTTTTTAGATATATAAATTATTAAATTATCTTAGTTAAAAATCAGCAAGTACCTAAATAATCAGGCAAGTAAGAAAGTAAAAAACTTTACTTATACATAATACAAAAGACTTTTTTTTTTAAATTAAAACTTTAATACCTAAATACATTCAATACAACTCCAAATAGTTTTATTCCCACACTAAACGACTCAAAAACACCTCATTTCAAAGAAAACGAGTTACACACAAAAATTCTTCATTCAAAATCAAAATTCTCACAACATTTTAACCCCGAAACCCTCTTTAACCCAATTTTATAACAACTTACCTAGGTATCAATAGAAAGAAATAGTGATAAAAATCCAGTTTTAACTAGATTTGACCGCTCCAATCTGGTTTTAGGACGATATCTTGTGAGAATAAGAACGTTCTCAAAAATACTAGTTTGAAAAAACCTGTTACTTTGAACAGGTATTTTTAGGTTATACTAGGTTTGTGTATTCGTATTGTGACACGAAGGGGAGACACCCTAAAGATTTTTATAGAGTTGTCTTTTTCTTTTTCTTAAACGTTTATTTTTATTTTTTGTTTTGTTTTGTGAAAAAAAAGTTCTATGAAGCTTTTGCGTTTTTTTTTTGAGAAATAATTTATTTTTGTAGTCCTATATTATATTAGATTTTAAATATGAGAATATTGATAAGTTAATAAATAAAATACCTAATACCTACCTATTTTATTTGAGTTGCTTATTAAGTAAAAAGGTTCTTAGACTAGAGACCTAAATAAGAACCTAAACTACTATGAGTAGGTACTAATTCTTTATAACTTTATACAAATAATTAGATTTACGTACCTAATTAGATTTAATAAGAAATACCTAAATTAAGTAGGTACCTACAAAAATAAATACCAACTATTCCTATTGAATAAAAGTGTTATCCTAACTACAAACAAAAGAAAAAAAGCTAACAGATTCTTTGCACAAAAATTTCACGTTCTCTCAGATACCTTGATTTACACATTTTCAAATATTGACCCAACTGATTGCTTAAACAAAACCGGTACCACGACAAATCTATTTTATAAACTTGTAAGAACGTCAACATGTACGTTTATTTTTAACGAATTTACGTGTTATTTAATAAACGCAAAACTAGAAATTAAGTAGTTTGTTCAGAATCGAGAGTAGAATTGATTCCACTAATAAAAAAAGGGGTAGATAAAATTTTACCAAAAAATATTTTTCTATTATCTACGCCATGTTTGATTATTATTACTTTGACTGAATGTAAATATCGGCTGCGGCGGTGACGGCGGTTCATGAAATGCGTAATTACCATAGATAATTGAACTTCCAAAAAAAAAAACAACAAAGCTAATATCTTCGTAAATAATCCGCGAAAATAAAATTTCACAATTAACATAATTATTTTATAATAAAAATAAGTTGGAGTGTCTGAGGTTTTGCGCTTATTTATTAACACGTTGTATGAAATGAAATTAGTGAGGTAGTGAGTTGTAGTAGCAGTTAAACTAGTACTATGAGAAAGATGACATTTAAAATCGTATTTATAAACCCTAGGTCCGTCACTGATATAACCTAAACTCGGGAGTCGCTCAAAGGTCAAGGCTGGCCACTGTCCTGTGAGATTCGACGATTATTGTCACCCTACCCCAAATACTACACTAGCTCGTCAACGTTGCTTTGTTTGTGTTGAAATTCAAAGTTGAATTATGTTACTTTTTCCTGAATGTGGGATTGTCCTTTTCAATGATTGAATGAATGAATGAGTTCAGAATCATAGAATCAGAATCAGAATGACTATATGACTAATGTAAACCTTTCTGGAGTCGCCGTCGCCAGACACGGTGTGGACGACAGTTAGTACGTACCATATTAAACGGCGTTGAATGTTTTTTTTTTTTTTTTCAATTTTGAAACTACCTAATGGAATGCCATGAAACGGATAGATACTTAATTGTTAGTAGGTTCTTGTAAAATTTAAATTAAGAACCGATTGTAATTATTTACCTACCTACATCTTTTTGAGCGATTCAAATCCGTGGCCTAAGATATGAAATAAGGCAGTCTTTAAAATAAAATATTTCTACAATATTGTAATAATATTGTTATTGGTAACGTAACTTAATAATTACATGTTTGTCGTAAAGAAACCAATATACAGAAACCAGACAGACAGACTGACAAATTATAAATTATTAGTAGTAGGTATAAATGGAGTGACGTCCAGTGTTCGAAATGCGGTTTGACAATACACGTTTGTTTGGACATTTTGCGTTTACATTCACTCAAATGAGTGGTTGATCGATTTCATCTTTGAATGGATCTTGGTAAAAGTATTTATTAAACATATAAACAAAATTACATAGGTACATACATTGCTGTCACGCCTCTCTCCCATCGGTGTAGGTAGAGACTACTTCCCTCGACTTGCTACGAAAAACACCAAATAAATTAATAAAAAAAATTCTGATCGACTTTTTGGGAAAATTATTTTTTTGTCGTAACTTATATGTTTTTCATAATGTTTCAGGTGTCATGTTTTTATTGTTTCATAATGTTTCATGTGTTATGTTTTTGTTACTTTGTTTATTATTTTACCCTTGTTTTTTGAAGAAAGTTTTCTAGTGTTTTCTTTATTTATATATGTTTCTTTATTTACTTACCAATGTTTCTCATCTCAACGAAACTTTATCAGTTCCTAGCCTTCCTAGCCTAGCCTTGCGCCAAAACACACGGTGAAACGCAAATGCAACGCAACTGAAACTGCTAGTTACTTCTGAGTTGCGTCGCAGTTTTTGCTATAGACTTCCTTAGAAAACCACACACAATGCAACTGAAACGAAACGTTTCAAACTAGTTGTAGTAAAGAAACCAAGTTGCGTTGCAGTTGCGTTTAACCGTATGTTCTGGGTCTTACAGTCATTATTTCCGTCATAAAGTGAAACATTAGCTTGTAAACTGACACAATAACCTGATTAATAGGTGTTTAACCCGCGTGGGTATTGAGATTGAATGCCGACAGATTGTCTGGTCAGTACAGTCGCCAGCGGCCGTTCTACCAATTCCAACACCGATTTCGCCGAATGTACTCCTGTTTTACCCATACTATACAAACTCGATAATAACTCAAATTGGAACGTAAAAATGCTACTGTAAGTTTTTGTGCCAAGGAATGATATAGAATCAATTTTTCGACAGTACTTATGTCATTCGAGTAAGTGGCAACTGACGGCCTACATCTTCTCAGTTATATAATGTTAATAACTACCTAAACTTCTTATGATTACCTATTGGATTAAGTATGTCCAGGTACTATAATTATTTTACTTGTATAATAGAAGTTAAGAATAAAAAATATAAGGTTGCTTAATTATATTATTTGCTATCCAGCAATAACGATTAATACATTGCTTATGATGTTATGTGTCCTTAAACAATGGATTATTTTATAATATGTAGTTTTCTTTCGTAGGCATTTGAAATATGTCAATATTTTTAAAGCTAACTTTAGATTTGCAAGGTAGCAGTTTTCCCCGGAGAAGAATCTAACAAGAAACTAGATTTTGTCTTTCCAAATAAAGTTTTAAGTCAGTACCGACTTAATTTCATATTAACACACAGATAATGGCGTATAAGTGAGTTTTATTTCGTAAAATATAATTGATTCGAGTACCAATAGTAAGAGCCGGGCCGGTATTTATGTGTAGTTCGGTGTGGGTAGCTAATTGTCCGCCCATCGGCATGTTTGTCCGAGATTTCGGGGTTTGTCACCAATATTCCGGGACTTTTCATTGCTGGTTTCATGTCTCTATTCTTGTGACTTTAGTATTTAAGGTGTGTCTTAATCATTTAACTATTGTCTAGGTTCTTGGGACTTTTGTTTTCATATCTTTCACTCTTTTTTTTATTACAAGTTTTGTAAACAAATGCAATTTTTCTTTTCGTTCGTTTTACTTCATTTTCATAGAATAGCCAATCATACGCGGGTCAGTGTTTCCATTAGTGAACGCTGCTATACCCTCCTGAGACTTTCCGTAATATATATATGACATTAAAAAAACATTTCGTTGTACCGCCATCTAGACAATTTCTTTAAAAATTTTACTGTTTAACGAATATTAAGGGTCTTCCGCTATTACAAGACTTGCCATTGGTTAAATTACTGTCATAATATATATATTTTTTCTAATTGTAAGTGAAGGATGTCGTCGCGGTCGAATGAACGCGGTAAGTTTTTTTTGAATTTTTGTTAATTAACGAATATCGTAACTTGCATTGGTGTTTTTTTGTGTATTAATATGCAATAATAAAGATTAAACATTTTTATTTGTCAATATTTGCGTGATTATGGAAAAATAACCTGCTATATATTTATGTAATACAGGTATGACATGCGTTCTCAATAACTACTGTGAACTAGTAAATCCCCGGGTAATACCTATATGACATATTATATTTTAGTAGTAAACAATGATTCTGAAGAATTATTTTTTCAGTTTTACGCAAGCACGATAAAGAAGAATTATAACGCGAGCACGAGATAGAAGAAGTACATTTGTGCAGTACAAAATAACACAAGTGTTTTTTACATTTTCACCAAAAAGATGAAGACTAAACAATTGATTTAACTGATTTATATAAGTGAAACTCAAGATTTATTAACTAAATCTATAAACTGAAGTTTATCGCCTGTCTGCGATTAATAAAGTACCTAAAAATAATTAAAATTTAAGAAATAGAGTCCATCTTTAGTTTGGAGAAAAAATAACATTTTGTGAGTTTAAGTACTAAAATTATGAATAAAAATATAATTTTCCACAATATAAATGTTCTTTCTATTTTAAAACATTAAATCAAATATAATTAGCCTCAGAAACAAATAAATGCAAGCATTTTTTACATATTAATTCTACATTAATAGTTATCATTGAGAACTCTTGTCGTAAATATATGACATTGCGAAAATCTATATTTTCCATTGAAATTTTCTTTTTTCACCAGTTTTGTTAAAGGAATGGTATTTTAAGTTATTATGACAAATTTTATCAAAATCGAAGCAAAAAAAATCTCCGGGTCTCAGGAGGATACCATAGAGATATTTATTTACTCAACCTATCAGTTTTCCGTGAAAAAAGCTTTATTAAATAAAATTAATAAGATAATGTTTTGTCGATACAAACTAGTAAAGTAAATAAAGAAACAAAGAAAAAATAAACAACATTTTTTTTTCATCCTTTTCATTTTCTTTTTTTCATATCGACGATTGATACCTAAATAAATTTGACTTATTTTGTGACGTTATGAAATAATTTTTTTATATAAAAATGGTATTATTGATTGTAGCATCGATATTTAAGAACCATTAATCTTGTCATTGGATCTCCGTCACTCTCTCTTGTTTTCTTCTAATTCATGATACATAATGTAGAGTCAATTTGAATAAAGTTCAAATTGACTCTACATTTTAGTAACAAAACATTTGTATGGGAAAAAGAAAAGGTCTGTTTTAGGGCTTTCCCGGCAATTATTCGAATTTTTCTCACCGTAAGAACCATCCTTGGACTTCAATGAACATTTTAAAAAAAGAATTAGCGAAATCGGTCCAGCCGTTCAGGCGTGATGTCGTGACAACGGAAAACGGGTTTCATTTGAAACCGATTCATTGCATTTTTTAAATCTTTTTTTACAAATCAGTACTTAATAAGTAATTAAATGAGTCAAAAAAATTACTGGGTAGGGTGTGTAGGTAGGTAATTAAAGAATTTGCCTAATTTGAAATTATTGCCAATTAGGTACTTATATTGCGCTGTGATTTAGTAGAATAATGTCGTACCTACTTAATTCTATCATTTGTATATTTATCAATCATGTATAAATATATTTATAAAAAATTCTTGAGGCAACAATCATCATGTCATAAGATAAAACAAGTGACAAAACGTACTTACTTATCAAAAAAATCACATGGTACCAAAAATCCTTTACAAATAACTTCACCCTTTTATACATAAAACTAAGACCCAGAACACACGGTGAAACGCAAATGCAACGCAACTGAAACTGCTAGTTACTTTTGAGTTTTTTAGTTAGAAAACCACAACTAGTTTGAAACGTTTCGTTTCAGTTGCGTCGTGTGTGGTTTTCTAAGGAAGTCTATAGGTGAAACTGCGATGCAACTCAAAAGTAACTAGCAGTTTCAGTTTCGTTGCATTTGCGTTTCACCGTGTGTTTTGGCGCTAAAGGAAATTCAACTATGTACTTAATAATATAATTATCAAGAATCCTGTCTACACGACAAAGTAGGTACCTATTATGTACCTATACGAGCCAAATTCAATTGCCGTCGGCAAACCACCTCGGAAGCCTTTCCAGACGAAAATAACTTAATTCTATTAAGTCTACCAAAGGTTAAGTCTGGATATTCATTAGTTTATAGGACATTATGGGCTGTTGCAGAGAAGATTGGCAAAGTTAAAGCGGCATTAAAGATTTTTTGATCAGAAGTTTACAATTTTGAAAATATACCTACGCGGTAATATAATTACCTACTTATAATGTTTATTTCTGCAATGAAGAGAACATTAAAAAAAATACATACGGTAATATAATTTTAATGATATCAATACTTATATTACAGTACATTTTTATATATTTTTATACCTACGTAATCGTAAATAGGTACAATAAAAAAATAATTTATGAAAATTTAGATTTGTTTTTGAAATGTTTTGTCTAGGAATCTACTCGTACATCATTTATTTATTTGTAACTCTTATAACTGAATATAAATAGTTCAAAAACAACTAAATAGATAAGTACAAATACCTACTTATATACCTACTGATCGTATCCTTAATTAGCCCTTTGAAACGTTTTTTATTTGTAGATAAAGAAAAAGACATAATTTTGTCCTTCTTTGACACTAAACAGGAATATATTAAGCATTAAAGTCAGCAGAAAGTGCAGGTACTTATTCTTTAATTAAAATGTATCATTAGCATGACATATCTCAAACAATTATTAATTTCTAGGAATGATACGTTTGTCTACGGAAATGTACCTATAAATAAGTATTATGAGCACAGTTAGCATTGTGGTATCTACACACCAAAGCCGGCATGCCGCCGGGTTAGGCCGACGGCTTTAACGCCCGTTATTAATAACCTATCCTGATCCGTTTTTTACCAAATCGAGATTGAAAAAACAAAACACAATTGTGTTCTTGACATGTTTTTGGTACACAAGTGACAATTGTGTTTTGTTTTTTCAATCTCGATTTGGTAAAAACGGATCAGGATAGGTTATTAATAACGGGCGCTAGTCATACGAATGGCAGCTGTCAAAAAAGCCGCCGGCTTTGGTGTGTAGATACCCGAGGTAGACACCATTAAATAGGTAACTACTGCTATCTATTTTATCAATACACAGACACCTTTGTATGGCAAAATAATCCATTAACATTCGCAGCCGATCCCGAACCCTTCCTTTCAATAAATTCATCCCAAAACTTCAACCAAACTCTTAATATTAAACCAACAAAACGTCTTACATACACGAGGTACACCCCACCCGCCAAGTTTGCCAGTCACCTGCGTTCATTAATTCATTTTAAGATGCCTAACGCACCCTCTAGACTGTACATTAGCATATTACAAAGTATGGAAGTTCGCTAACGAAGTGCGGGGGGCGGTGCGGTCGAGGGGGCGGGCGGTCTAAGGTTGCTGTAAGACGGGGAATTGAGTGCAGGGGGGGAGTCAGGATGCACTTTTAATAACTATTTTAGAATGTTTTTTCTTTTCAAAACTGAAAGGTTAAGTCGAGAATTCCTAACTTAAACCTAACTATCCTATACCTAAGTTTCCTGTTTTTGCCTAAATTATCGACCTGTACTATGCACCATATATTTCATTTTTTTATCATAGCTTTCGCAAATTGATTTTTATTATGCAGTTAACGCAGTGATACACATAATTATACCTACTCTCACTGTTTCCTATACGATTTCCATTTTACCATTGCACATTTTAATAACCCAAAATAAATAATCCCAAATCCATCTCTGCCTGTGCAAAGCGGAGAAAGATGAAGGAAATGAAAATGTACGTCGCAAAAAGGGGGGACGCACCCCCCGCCCCCCGCCCGCTAGAGGAAAGCCCGAAAATTCTATAAAGAGGGGAGAAACGTCTCGCAGCCGATACCTTTTGTACGATAAGCCCTTTTAGAACCCCCGGGGGGGTTTCGGGGGGTCTTGAAGCAATGGGGGGTAAAGGAAACATTACTCTTCCCGACTACGCTGACTTCTTATCAGTCTTGGGTAATTTCCTTCGTTTTGAAGGCGGTGCGATGCGGGTGTTTTGTTTAGTTACCCTAAATTTAAGTTAGAGGTAAAATGTTTTGGTATTGAGCGGGAACCTGTTTGATGGGTTCCTTTAGGTATTTAGTGAGTAAGTAATTAATTTAATTTGATGATAGATAGGTTTTATGTGTTTTATGTTACATTTTGAATACCTACCTAATAATTTATTTATTGCATTTTATACAACAAAACGAAGACGGATCATAATATTATGATCTTGTGAGAACTATTGATTTTTTTAAACTATACTTAATCCCAAAACTAATAATTTTCTTTTACTTCTGCATTTACGGCTTGACGGTTGATGTGAAAAACGCGAAATGCGGTAAGCGGTTGACCCGCGCGCGCGATTACTACAAACTACAAACGAAAAGTCAAACCGCTTCGCGCCTTAATTAAAATAAGAAGTAAGTAGTGAGTAGAAAGAGAGTAAAAGGAAAAAAATGTACCCACGACCTATAAGGTCAAACTCATAACTCGTAATCTAATACCAATACTTGTAAGAAAACAGGTTAATAGCAGTGAAAGGGTTAAAAAATATCCTCAAATCTACCCTAAACAGATACTTTCTCACTAAAAGATATTAAAGGAAACTAGTTTTTGACCGTCTTGAAGTAAACTAGTTATTCTATAAAGAACATGTTTTGTAAGAAATTCTAGATTTAACGTGAGAAAATATTGTTTGTGAAAAGTCGCTTATAAACTATTATTTTTTTCAATAAAAAATTTGTCCGAATTAAGAATCTTTTTTTTCTTAGATGTTTGTCGGTTAAAAAGAGAAGAATATTCCATGATATTTAATGATAATAGTATATTCTATCTACGACTAACTGTCAATTAAACAACGATTCACTATTATTTGCCCTAGTTTTCCTCAAGGACTTTATGTTTTACTTCAATCATTGTAGGGAGAAACTGTCAGAAATATTCTTTTTGTGTGTTAATAATAACTCTTTTGTTAAAATAAACTATTAAAACAAGTAGGTACATTTAAATTACTTTCTCAACAAAACAATCCGAATCGAATATAATTTTTCAAGCGCCCAAAGACCAATTAATCACAAGATATTAGCTTTTGGTAAAACTATTGGACAGGCCAATAATTAATGGGAGGGGGTAGATGGGGGGAGGTAGGGGGGAGAGTACACCGGGGAGATAATGAAAAGGGTACCATTTGTCTACATCGGATATTATTGTTGTTTTATTTAATACGAATAGATAGGTTTTGGGTTCTTGTGTTTGAGTCGTTATCTTTATTTGTTGTATTTTTCTAAGTTTAATACTTCCTATCCAAGTTATATTAAAAATGACAGTTTATTTTAAGATATTATGTAAATTTTCTAAATTATGACGATTTATATAATTGATAATGTCATTGAAAAGATTTAAAATGAGTACCTACGAAAACGCGGGCGGCGTCTAGCGCTTACTTTAATAAATATACAACGACGACGATGACTTTTGACGATGCTTGTTGCTGATACTTTCCTTGTTATTAACTTTATTTTTGACGAAGCCTGTTGCTGATTTATTTTTGTTGTTGCTTAGGTTTATTTTGACGAAGCCTGTTGCGGATTGTCGATTCTGTAAGTACTTTTACATTTTTGTCTTATCAATAAACACGGAATATACAACATATTATTTAATGTAAAGCCTTATTCTATTAGGTTTCTTGCCATTTATTCCCACTATGCTTTACATGTAGAGAAGCGATATTTGTAAAAAAATGTAAGTATGTATTATAAAGTACTAGAGGCCGCCCGCAACTTCGTACGCATTTATCCTAATATCTTGGAAAAAAATCATGATAAGTATCTCAAAATAATGCCTATGTGTTATTCTAATATATATTAGATATATAAGCTACAATATTGCCAAATTTCATCAAAATCTATTCAGTAGTTTTTGCGTGAAAGAGTAAAAACCCAATCAATATATTATTGGGTTTTTACTCTTTAACTTATAAGTACTTATAAGTAACTAGGTATAATATTTTTGCTGTAAGCATACCTTAAATGAATAAATTTACAAAAACAATTACCTATAGGAAGTAAACAATTTAAATTCAGAATGAAGCTATTATCTCTACTTAGCGATATGAAGAGGGTGCCATCTTGAATTCGAGTAACTTATTAAAATACCACAGCAATTGCAGCTTTAATAGAATTTTGATCTAATCCCTTAACAATATAGCATACAGTTTACATAAGACGTTATGGAGTAATCAGTATGTGGCACAGTTAAAGCGATTAAATAGATTCGAAATAATACTCGTTCCTTATATTAAAAAAACTACCTCTAAGTATCTAATATTTAACAATTTCAAACGTCGAACATTACACCCAATTCAGGTTTTTAATCGTCCGTCTTTAAACTAAAAACAATTTAACGAAAAAAGAGGAAGTTCTTAATTCGTCCGTTTTTTTCATTCAATTTCTTTATTATTAGCTTTTTGAGTTACCTTTATTTGCAAAGAGCAACCCAACAGAGTTTTTTCTTTAGTAAAAATGTCAACCTTGCGAATCTAGCATGCATGAGCTTTAAAAATAACTTGTTTAAAGTGATTTCAAAATAACTTACGAATTAATGATTAGAGATTTTACTTTGACATTTACACAATGCTTCGACATTATTCAAGAGCTACAACGTGTGTGTACCAATCCATAGAAAATGTATGGAATGATATTTTTTCCCGGACACGGCCCGGATGTGTGTAGGCAGATCTTTACTACTCTTTGCTTTTACGCCCAGAACACACGATGAAACGCAGCTGCAACGTAACTGCAACGTAACTGCAACTGCTAGTTACTTTTGAGTTGCATCTAAATTTCTGCTATAGACTTCTATAAAAAACCACACACGACGCAACTAGTCTGAACGTTTCAGATTACTTAGTGTAGCAAAGCTTTATTCCTTCCCCCATGAAAATTCTAATAGCCCATCACAAGTGGCATCACTTTAGCATCACTTGCATCCTACAGTGGCATTGTATTTCCTTCTAAAATGCGATACTCTCTCCCTTTGACTTTCTCATTGGCTCAATCAATTTGTATTTGGAATTTTCAGAGATTTTTGTATTCGATTCTTGGTGTTTGTCTTTTGTTTTTTCTTTATTTAATTTGATTTGGCATGGACATAATTTTTATGTTTTTCATAGATATTAGATAATTGATATTTTTACATATTTTTAATTAATTGAAGCATATTACATATATTTTAAAGTTTTACATGTAAAAGGGGAATAAATGATTATTTATTTTAAATGGATTTTTGTTTGCGTAAATATTTAGATAAGGTACGTTTGTGCGTTACTGTGTTCCCGCTTATCTTGTAATTGATCCGGTTTTTTTTTTATCGTAAAACGATTTTTATATGAGTGCCGACACAAAAACAGATTTGGTAAGTTTAAATAGTTTCAAAAAATGCTTGATAAAATCATTAGATACCTATTTCTTATAAGTACCTAGATATAAAAAACTAACAATGACAAAATAAGCGTTTTCATCACTATTTTAGGAATTTACAAAAACTACATAAATAGTGACTATCCTCCCTTTATGCTACCACTTCACTCTCTGTGGGGTCTGCAGGAAGAAATTTCTTTTAGAAATATGCTGTACCTTTTGTATAACTTCTCTTTTTTTCTGTCTCTATATACTATCATCTTACAATAAACTTTTAAATAAATAAATAAATAAATATTGTAGTAGTAAATATGACTACCTATAAGTTTGTATTTATATTATTATTTGAGTAACAGCGTAATGAAACTAATAACTTCATAAATAACTCTTTCAAAATGTACAGCAAACAAACCTCCCCTATCTTATAACTCCGGTAATACCTTACAATCTTAGACTCGAAGGTGCTTTGCAAGGAGACACCTCAAGACGAATTAATTAAATTTTAATCAACTACGCGCGCCCCCAGGCTACGCTCGTGTTGATTTTCTATTAAACCTCCACCAATTTTAGGCTTGTTATAATAACTTGGTAATCGTGGATGTGTTTTGGTACAAGTATGTACCTAATATACCTAGTTTTGTCATGATGAATAATTTGTATGTCGATGTTTTTTTATTAGATAGTTGGATTAATAAGAGATGTCGCGACGATCTGGATACTTATTAGCAAAAAAAAAATTGGGAGGCCGTTTCCCAGCAGTGGGATCTACTTGGTGTAACAGAAAGGGGGTATAAAGCCGGAACACAGCGATAGTCCTTATGAAACTGAACAACTTTCCCCAACGAACATGGGTCGTAACTCGAAAAAAAAATTTCGCCTCCCTATACAAAATGTCCGATAAGCTGGTCGAATAAGTATGGGTGACCCAAACATTTTTTCGAGTAACGACCCATGTTCGTTGGGGAAAGTTGTTCAGTTTTATGAAGACTATCGGTGTGTTTCGGCTTTATACCTACTTTCTGTTACACCCAGTATATGTGAATCCATGCATTCATGAAATCTTTCATTTGGAGCATGAGTTGGCATTGGCAATAGAGAAAAGTACTTAATAATAAAAAAAGGTTGTTCAGAGATATGTCGGAATCGCAGACTTCCTTTTAAAAAAATATATCTTATTTAATCGTTTCTTAACTTAATCGTGGAGAAGGAGAAGATAGGCCTTTGTACAGCATGGGACAGGCTAGATAAGATAAAATAAGACATTTTTATTAAAAACCTGCTCATATACTGGGTGACTTTAAATTAGTGAACGATAGAAAAGGATATGCATGTACTCGTGATAACAAACAACTTTTACTATGGGACCAAGGTTGAAATCATCCAAAAAAAATTCAAGTCCCCATACAAAATGCATCAGCTGATAGTATGGGGCAACAATTTGTTTTTTAAATTCGTACTTGGCCTCATATTAAAAGTTGTTTGTTATCACGAGTACATGCATATCCTTTTCTATCGTTCACTAATTTAAAGTCACCCTGTATACCTAAAAACATACATAACATAATTCCTATAAACATAAAAACCCATTACCACCCTCTTAACCTCCTGAGACCCAGATATTTTTTTTGCTTCGATTTTGATAAAATTTGTCATAATAACTTAAAATACCATTCCATAAACAAAACTGGTGAAAAAATAAAATTTCAATGGAAAATATAGATTTTCGCAATGTCATATATTTACGACAAGAGTTCTCAATGATAACTATTATTGTAGAATTAATATGTAAAAAATACTTGCATTTATTTGTTTCTGAGGCTAATTATATTTGATTTAATGTTTTAAAATAGAAAGAACATTTATATTGTGGAAAATTATATTTTTATTCATAATTTTAGTACTTAAACTCACAAAATGTTATTTTTTCTCCAAACTAAAGATGGACTCTATTTCTTAAATTTTAATTATTTTTAGGTACTTTATTAATCGCAGACAGGCGATAAACTTCAGTTTATAGATTTTGTTAATAAATCTTGAGTTTCACTCATATAAATAAATTAAATCAATTGTTTAGTCTTCATCTTTTTGGTGAAAATGTAAAAAACACTTGTGTTATTTTGTACTGCACAAATGTACTTCTTGTATCTCGTGCTCGCGTTATAATTCTTCTTTATCGTGCTTGCGTAAAACTGAAAAAATAATTCTTCAGAAACATTGTTTACTACTAAAATATAATATGTGATATAGGTATTACCCGGGGATTTACTATTTCACAGTAGTTATTGAGAACGCATGTCATACCTGTATTACATAAATATATAGCAGGTTATTTTTCCATAATCACGCAAATATTGACAAATAAAAATGTTTAATCTTAATTATTGCATATTAATACACAAAAAAAACACCAATGCAAGTTACGATATTCGTTAATTAACAAAAATTCAAAAAAAAACTTACCGCGTTCAATCGACCGCGACGACATCCTTCACTTCCAATTAGAAAAAAAATATATATTATGACAGTAATTCAACCAATGGCAAGTCTTGTAATGGCGGAAGACCCTTAATATTCGTTAAACAGTAAAATTTTTAAAGAAATTGTCTAGATGGCGGTACTACGAAATGTTTTTTTAATGTCATATATATATTACGGAAAGTCTCAGGAGGTTAAGCATCTCATGAAAATCAATAACATCTTACAACCTATATAACACCTTATATATCACATAGCACGCTCTACCACGTTATTTATTCTCCCCGGGAGCCGCGAAAATAGAGCCTTCGCGGGGGGTTGAGGGGTTTAAAAGGGGGGTGAAAGGGTGGTTCACCCCCCCAAACCACCTGAGACACAGCCAAGACGGAGGCACTCAAAATTTCGCTTATATAAAGGGGATGTGAAGTACATTAATTAGTTTTACTGAGTAAGTTTTACAGTTATATGTTAGTGTATGAGGTGGTTAGATTTATAGGATGATTTTATTTATTTATTTTTTTGTGTTATTAATGGATTGTTTAATAAGTCAAAATCAAAGTCAAAAATATATTTATTTCATAGGCACAAAAAATGCTCTTGAAACCGTTACATTATTATATAGGTTTTTTTTTTAAAAGCTAGCGCTAGATTCGCAAGGTGCAGTTTCCCCCAGAGAAGAACGTAGCAAGAAACTCTGTGAGGTTGTTCTTTTCAAATAAAGTTTTACAATTCTTATAAACAGTTACACAGGTATAAAGGTACATATTTAATATTTATAATGGTTTTGAATACGATTGTTAACTTACTAGTCAGACTACAGAAAAGGTGCCGGGATAAACTGGAGACTTTAAGGATAGAAGAATCGTGGACAAAGAAGACAGAGAAGTTTACCCAGCAGTGGGGCATAGACGGCTAAAGAAGATTAAAAAAGATAAGATTGATTACTTTCGTTAAGGAAAACTAGATTAAATTAGTTGTTTCAGATTTATGATTCTACTTTTTTTGTCTGAATTCTTTTTACTTTTTCAGTATTATTTGACGTGGTAAGTAGTAGGGCAAAATTCGTGTACCATGCCACTATACAAATAAGATAGGTACCTACATGATATTATTTATTTTAATAGTAAATACAATTTATTAGACAATGCTCAATTTGATTACAAGAAAAGCCCAATAAAATAATATATATTTAGGTATATCATAAGCAAATTACGAATAATTATATAATAAAAGTCGTTAAAAACACTATAAAAATACCTAATCATCTTGTATATACCATAAACAATGTACCAACAGTTGCCACGTCTGTGTGTAGGGGCCCCCCATACATTGTAACTGTTTGAAATTAATACAAGTACAAAATCTCCCGCCTCGCAGCACTCGCGATCTTAACGGCACGTACTTCGTGGAACACCCCCCGCCAACAGGATTCGTTTTGAATTTAGAATCCGGATAGGGTTGTTAAACTTGAGATTGTGTTTTGTTTTATAACTGAATTTTCGTAAATACTTATAGTGTAAGTACAATTTTAGTATAGGTTGGATTGATACCTATACCTATTGATAGATTACCTACCTGTAAGTAGACTTTAAATAAGTATAAACTTATTTATAATCGTAATATAAATTAAATAGAGGTTTAATCTAGAGGGTATCTTAACTTTTTATTTCACAGTAAAAGTACTCGAAAAATATGTCTGCCTAGTATTATATTTAAATAACATAATTGGTACCTATAAATAAGTAAATTAAATACTTTACAACAAAGGTTAATGAAGGTCTGTTCTTTTTATATTTTGCTATCTACTATATGTGTGTAATTATTATATTCTTAATAAATCACTTAAATACATAATAGACCCACAAACACCCAGGATTAAGGCACATCACAGCAATGTTTGTCTTTAGTGAGAATCGAACCCACCACCTGCAACAAGCAAAAATATATTAAAATATTAAAAATTAATATTTAGCACTGGTAACCCTACCTGTCAAGAAAGCAAAGTACGGAACAAAGTTAAATTGAGAGTGTACGGAAGATCGGAACGTTCTTATACGAATACTTAGCATTCAGATAGCAGAGCGAACTATAACTCGATGGTGATTTGTTTTGAAGCCGTGGTTTATGGGGGGTGCTTGTATTATAAGTTGGTACTTATAAACATGTACCTACATTAAGCATAATTTTTGTGCATAAGTGCTTTGTCAATAATTTATTATGTTTCTATATGTGAAAACCTGTAAGTGGCTCGTTTGTTAATTTATAATTTTCCATTTTGTATATTGAAGCTGGTGGTTCTCCAATAAGTAAATAAATAATAATAGGTAATGTAAGATTTAATTAATATGGCACTTCTGACAATACTAGAAGCTGCCCGCAACATCGTACGCTGAGTTTTCCGACAAGAGACTTGTGACTATAGAGTAATTTACAAGGAAGAAAGTAGATTTATTAAATATAGAGGCCGTGTGCCTTCGTACCATATTTATCGACATATCTTGGAAAACTTACACAATATCATAAATAATGAATTAGTCTGATCTGCAAGCTACACTGTCGTAAGGTTTCATAAAAATCTGTACAGTGGTTTTAACGTGAAAGAGTAACAAAGATTCTTACATCCATCCAGCGGCACAAACATTGACATTTATAATATTATTAGGACTATGTTCAGTCACATAGCAAAGATTAATTAAATCAACTTACCCTTAAGACAATATAGTAAAATAGAGAATGCGACTTGCATGCTTTTCGGCGTCATAATTATTACTTATGTTGTATTTAAATAATAATACGGAATTAATAAAATTGAAATAACGTATTGATTTTTATTACAATCTATTGAGTGCTTTTTGCGTGAAAGAGTAACAAAGATTCTCACATCCATCCATCGGCACAAACAATGACATTTATAATATTAGTAGGTAGGATATATTTTGACGAAAATTTATTTACGTGTAAGTATTATTTACGCTACGAATGACTGTACGTAGGTAAACGTAATCTACATATTTGAATCTTAAACAACATAAAACTTTTCTAATTTTCATGACTTTTCATGACATTCTTTAAAAAAACTCATTTAAGTAACCCTTAAATACATCCAAACTTATCTCTCAAGCAATGATATTATATTATATAGATATGTTATATGCGCGCACATTTTGAAGACTGTAAATAGACCTATTTAAGGCAACTTGTAGCTAGTCTCAGTTAGTCTGAAGACATTTGGAGTATGATTTGAAGTGCTGTCCTTGATGTCATTGTAATCATTGTTCGGCACAGATTTAAAACGCCAATCACTATAAAGGTAACATATCTGTACCTATAAAAAATAATTGCTCTCAAGCCTTCACAGAAACAAACCAAGAATGTAAACTGTCACAATATTCAAGAGAACAGCTTCTGATTGTGAGCACGTTTCCCGCAACCTAACAAATTACACACGTACATTCAATATGCGAGAAACGCACAAAATACTGCCAAATACAATACAGTGTTACAAATACAGGGTGGAAAATACAATACAATATTTTGTAATGTCTTTTTGTGGAAAGAAATGGACCTAAGACTAAGTACCTCCAAAATATGCATCCCAATAAGTTATTTGTGAATTAGTTTAAAGCTAACGGAAAAATATATAATAAGATCTTACGAAAATGCCAGCTTTAAGTTAAGTTTGTTAAAAGGAAAAATGTTAAAAAATACGCAGGCTAAGATGCGGCAAAATGTTAATGATTAAATAAATAAATTCAAAAGGAAGCAAACATTTTATTTCGCTAGGAATACAACATTAATACAGCATAGGGTACAGTGCAGGTTACAGCAGCTTTCATACGTCTGTACAATAAGTACTTTTATCTGAATATTTATCTGTTATTCGTTGCTGTTAAAATTAAAACATAAGAAAAAACATTTTCAATAAGTATTAATTTTCTTCTCATTCTATAACCTCACTATTTTCTACCACCCCGTATACGCGTGTAACCCATCTATATATACAGCGTGTACAAAATACATATAGATAGTATTTTAATACATTATCCCGCGGCACGTAAGTAACGAACGCGACTGAGATGAGATTCAAGATGGCGGCTGCGAACACTTCTTAGCACTCGCGCTCTAGCGGTCTTCTTAGTGAGGAGACGGACTCTTTGGGGAAATTTGTTTAAACTTTAAAATTAGTAACAGTAGTAACATATATGTATGTTTATATACTTACTTACTTATCTTAGTTTATTTATTATTTAACAGTTTTTTGTAAGATGATAGAACATAGAGACAGAAAAAAGAGAAGTTATATAAAAGGTACAGCATATTTCAGCATATTTCTTTTTTTTTTAAGTTTATTGTGGATTAAGTGACTATAATATCCTGATTTCATGTTTTACTTCTCTCTGTGGAGTCTGCAGAAAAGAAAGAAAAACAAGAAATTTCTTTTAGAAAATATGCTTTACCTTTTGTATAACTTCTCTTTTATTTTCTGTCTCTATGTGAGTGCATAGAGAAGAGAGTTTCTTACAATAAACTTTTATTTATTTTATTTATTATGGCACAACCACAGTTTACAGACTGAATCATAAACATTGTATAAATTTAAATATTAAATAAGTTTGAAATTAATATGTTCTGTTTTTAAAGGATTTGTTTCTTTGAATAAAAACAGTGGCATAAGATACTTTTTACTTAAATATAATGATTTTTGTATTGTGACAAATAGATGCGGAAGTTTTATAAGAAATATGTATAAATTGCAATTTACTTAAAATAATATTGCCTATGTGTTATTATGATTTGTAAACTATAATATTGTAAAGTTTCATTAAAATCTGTTCAGCGGTTTTTGCGTGAAAGAGTAACCTCTTTACATCCATCGTTCCTTCGGCACAAATATTGACATTTATAATAGGTATAAGTAGGAAATAGGATTCTAACGTACATAGGTAGGTATCTTAAATAACATAAAAAATCTTCAGACTGAATTTATTTATCTTACAAAAAAACACTCTCTGTATGAGAGTAGGCTCGTGCCCCTTTGGTGGGGACATATATGGGCTGATAAAGAAGAGAAGAAGATAATAAATCTTTCTAGAATATTCTAGAAAAGAAAACTCAATCTCCACACTAACAAACTTGTGGCACACGAAGTTATAATATCGCTGCTAGTTTTCGCGGAGAAGGAGGGGGGGCTCCTAAGACGGGGGGCGGCGGGAGGGGAGGCGTGATAACTCTCTACTTCGCCATTTACTTATTTACATAATTATATGTACATGTGTACCAGTTATTAGTTCCAACGTAATGACAGACTCAAATCATGTTATATTTACTTACAAGGTTGATTTTGGCTGTTTAATTTCTCTAAATTATAATTGTAGAATAAAATTATCTTTGTATCCAAGTTAAGTAGTTTAACAAAAGGCTTTATGTAAAAATAATTTTGGGAGGGGAAGGCCAAGGCGAAAGTATCTCGAATCGAAGACTTATTAACCTCTCACATCCTACTGACCCATTATAAACCCAGACACAATAGATTTTCTATTGTTTTTTTTTTCTGGGATGTGAGAGATTAAAAAATTAAAGCAAAAATCAAGAAATATCAGTCACGTCTCAATACCAACAGTGTAAATAGAATACCACTTGATACACTCCACATTTTTTTCGCTTCATCCACATTCATCAGTCGCCTCATACTCGCACGTCGGTTTAGGGTACTCTTAACACACTCTTAACTAATACGATACTCTTTGCTTTACTTGGCCACTCAGGCTCTGCACAGCAGCTTTCATACGTCTGTGTTCTATCCAATGGGGAAGGAATATAAGGAGTGGCCCCATTTTTTTTCATATACAAATGAGTTTATGGCAGCGTGCTAAGGTTGGCGCAAGTTTTTCATAGTTTACTTGGTAGAAGACCTGTCAAACGATAAGAAATTCCATACAAAAAGGAAGCCATTTTACGCCAGACCAGGCACACAGATCCAGACGGTATGGCACCTCCTTATATATTCCATACTCAAAGGCTCTACCCATCCAGCTCTATGATTTAAACTAACTTGACATTGCCATTTCCTCTATGGTAACCTAGTTACTATAGCAATAAAATAATTTACATGACAGATACAAATCAATACAAATACAAATTGAACTGATTTTTAATCTGAAAACCTAAACCACTGGACATTGGCGAAATTAAAGAAGGACCGCCATACTACCAAAAATTGATTTACCTTGATTTTTAATCTCTTGAAATCGAACGAAAGCAATCAACAAACCTTCAAATAAACCATTAAAAATGGAAAAAGTAAATAAAGAAAATAAAGAGAACATATCAAAAGAGAACTTTAAAAAGATGACGTCGTCGAAGGCTTCTGTGGCATTAAATATGAATCCAAGAAACACTATTGAAGGATCGCCGAAGTTTCCACCGAATCCAGACAATCCTTCTGTTGAACATTTTGATCTTTATCTTCCGTTTGCGTGCTTGCAGATGCAAGTTTTCTGTCCAGTCATCGTCACGAGGGTTATAATGCGTAAGTGACTTCCCTCATCCCTCATCTCACATACATTTGGATGCAAGCTCGCACACTACGATACCGGTATAATTTTAAAGAGAATGCTCATGAAATATGGAACAAATGTCAAATACCCAGTTCGGGCGCAAACGAATTGTACCTATCTCAGTTTATTGGTATAAATGAATAATGAAATATTGCAAACGAACCATCGTCCAAATCGGTGGCTCTCATTATTTTATTGAGATTAACAATACTTTTGAAGAATTAAAGCAATTAGGTTAGGTTAGGTTAGGTGAGGTTTCAAGAAAGGTTAGATATACTTCACCTAACTTAATGCTCTAATGCTTCTATAGTATGTCAATCTCAATAAAATAATGAGATATTACTTAGTTTTATTCAGGAAAATAATCATCAAAATTAACCCCCATGAAAATACAAATTGCCACCGATTTGGCCAATGTTTCTTGTGCTATATTTCATTACTCATTTATACTAATAAACTGAGATAATTTTCGTTTGCGCCGGGCCTGGATATTTTTTGAGCATTCTCTTTTGCGTTTAAATAGAAGGTTTTGGAAGACAATAAGATTTCTGACCATTAATACTATCGACATTATTAATTAATTTACAACAAATAATTATGTTCTTTATTACAGAGGAATACGTACATAAATTAGCAAAAGGAGGCCACAAAAGTAAACAGAAAATGCATTTGTCGCCACCAACGTCTCCTATTACGCATTCAGCTAGTCCTCACGCAATTGCTTCCGGTTCGGAAGCTAATTCTTACACACCAGAAACTACTATAGACCTCGACGCTGTTTACAACATTAACAATGATCTTATACAAATTAACTTCCATAAAGATACATTCATCACCGCAGATGTTCTAAAGGTAATAGGTTTGATCATCCCGTTTTATCCATACCTAACTAGGATTACAATACACAGCCGCACCTATGAACATATATTGCATGAAATGTCGAAATTTCTTACAATATCCAATTTAACTGAGATCATTTTGGATGGCTGTCGTTTACTTTGTACACAGTACGAAGTTTTGCTAGAAAATCCTGGTAAACTATCGCATCTTTCTCTAGCAAGATGCAGGATTGACGATCCGCTTTTAAAGAACATTTGCGAGAAACTGGCCTTTCCTTTACCCGCTTCGAAAACTTTGAATTTATTGAATCTTTCATCTAATCGTATAAGTGATGTAGGTGCTGTTTATATAGCAACGTTTTTAAGAACCAATAGACGTTTGAAGTATTTGAATTTAAGCGGGAACTGGCTTACTGATAAGGGTGCACAATCAATATTAAATATGTTGAAAGATTTCCCATTAACTTTTGAAGAAGATCAAGCAGCTGGTAAAAGATATATGGAATATATCATTAAGAAGATAAAAGTCACAGCGTCATATTTAAAAGACGTGAAAACCCAAGTTTCTAGAAGGGCTAATCCTATAAGTGGAAGGAAAGCTAAAGTTGTGGAAAGGAGAGTAAGTTCATCGCATGATATGTCAGATGAATATAGAGTAGCGTATGACATGGCTAGTCAGACTATCGGCAATTTCAACGATCCATACAGTAGACAAGATATCTTTACTAAACATGGAATCCTATTTTCTTACGGCAACAATACTCTTTGCTATTTAAACTTGTCTTACAATCAGTTGTCGGCAAATACGATGGATCTAG
Organism: Anarsia innoxiella; assembly: GCA_947563765.1. Taxonomy (NCBI): domain Eukaryota; kingdom Metazoa; phylum Arthropoda; class Insecta; order Lepidoptera; family Gelechiidae; genus Anarsia; species Anarsia innoxiella. The sequence goes on from OX387415.1 coordinate 1,981,717, forward strand.
TGTTAGAAGTTCTGAATCACCAAGCAAGTGTAATTAGAAAACCGATTGGTCTGCTTAAGGTGTGTCTCGAAGGAAACCCGATGCCAAAGTGGTGTGATGAATTAAGTAAAATTGATCAGATTTTAGAAGCAAGGGGTTTATCTCTAATTGACTCTATCAATACGAAGAAAAAAATCATGAAGAAGTCCAGTAAAGATCTTGTTTAAAGATATCTATTTAAACACATCCGTGCCGTGTCCGTGCCGTGTACGTGCCGTGTACGTGCCGTGTACGTGCCGTCTCCGTGCTTCGTCCGTCCCGTGTTCGGGTCGAGTCCGGTCCGTTTCAGGGAAAAAATATCATTCCATACATTTCGTTATGACAACATGGTGTGAATGAATCCATAGAAAAGGTATGGAATGATATTTTTTTCAGTAACACGTCCCGGACACGGCCCGGATTTCTGTAGATAAACCTTCAATCGACATGTTTTCTGTCAGGTTATAAATCGGGATTTAAATAAAAAAAAATATTATATTTTATAGTGTTAGCATAAATAGCATTAGATACTTTTTTTTTCAATACTTTTGTTATACTTCTGTAGCTTTTTTATTAAAATCCGTGTCATTTATTTATTTATTTATCATCAAAGTCATCAAAATATTATTATACGAGTATTAGACTGATATTTCCCAAGTATATAAAAATGATAATTTAATTAATATCATACTTTATGTATTTAAATTGCTTTTAATCGTCACCAATATTTAGATTTTTATCGTACTTAGTTTTAGATAAATAGATTTAGTTTAGATTATATTTAGAAAATAGTTATATTTAATTATTAGTATTTAGATAATAATTTCTTATAATTACGTTCGTAATTGACTATTTTAACACTTATTATATGAACATCCTTAATTTTATTTTAATAAATAATTATAATGCAAACTTTTTTGTCTTTTATTTGACAAAAAAATATCCAAAGCTACGCCAATGCTACGAAGTTGCTACGTCGTAGTAATACGAGTACGTGATAGATCATACCACTTATAAATAGTATCGTTTTGTCTATTTAGCTAAACACTTTGTTTGTCCGTAAAGAGCCTCCAACCTAATTGATATAGTAAACATTTTCGGTATTAATTACACTCAACATCCCCTATTCGAGCTAGTATAAAGAAAAAAAACGTGGCGACCACTGATGAAACTTACGTCAATCGATAGAGAAAAATATTATAAAACTATAGTATGATGAACAAATGTCGAAAGTGATATACTTTCGGAGATATAGAGCTTTGAAAGAATATACTACTTATGCATTTTAACTACTTTTTAGTTAATGTTATAATGATAGATGATAATAATAATTATTGATAGTTATATAATTGTAATAACAGAGATTTTTTCGTTTTCAAAGTTCTATTTAATTAGTTTTAAATAATATAGTATAGTTTTAAATAATTTTAACGTATATTTGTGTCTACAATGAATGTTGCAGCGAGTGAAGGCGCTAGATAACCCTCCCCCTCCCTCTTACGTCGATACCGCGCGGAAGCCATCTTAAAACAAATGAGGGTTCCTTAGGTGTGCGGTTTTTACACGCGACAGGGGTTCGGAAACTTTTGGTTACATTTTTAGGCAAGTAATTTATATATTAGACATTTTACATAATAATAAGAGGATGTAGTGACAAGAATTGAGAAAGGGATGCTTAGATAGTTTGGGCATGTAGAAAGAATGAGCGAAAGAAGATTAACAAAAGAGATATACAAGGCAAGAGTGGATGGAAATGCTGGGAGGGGAAGGCCAAGACGAACGTACCTCGATCAAATCGGGGACTTGCTCAAGTCAAGAGTCAAGTCAAGAGTACCCTAAACCGACGGGCATGTATGAGGTGACTGATGAGTGTGGATGAAGCGAAAGAGGTGTGTTTGGATCGTAGCAAGTGGAAGGAAGTGGTCTCTGCCTACCCCAAAGGGAGAGAGGCGTGACGGTTATGTATGTATTCACCTGAATTATAGTTTCGTTCGCGTTTATAATGTTGTAAAAACTATTCGGTTATAATGGTTCACAACCTTATAAAATGCTTAAGATAATAAACTGTCTTCGCAGCGGCTGAATCAATACGACATTAACACACACATGCGGGACAAAAACTATTCCAATGAAAATATACGCCGACACGCAAATGGGTTCTAGATGCACACAGCGTTGGGAGAATAGGGTTGACAACCTTGGAAACTATTACAAAAAAAAATAATTGTTAAATTCAATTTTTAAAAATACCTTGAGTAATTTAAAAAAAATGTGACATTAAACAAGGCAAACTGGCCAGAGGCGGCCGGATATAGGGATAGGGAGGCATGGAAGAAAGAAAAAGGGAGGCCTTTGCCCAGCAGTGGGACACAATAGGTTACTAAAAAAATTACCTAGGTATTTGATTTGCGGAAGATTTTTTTTTACCTGAGATTCAGTGTCATTGAAATCTGTTCAGTGGTTTTTGCGTGAAAGAGTAATTTATCATCCGCACATTCATCGACACAAACATTTTTTTTTCTCTTGAAATAGCAAATGAAGATTTGTTTTTAATTTCCAACCCTATTCAGATGTAGGCAACCCGCATCCTACCCCCCTCCCCACCCAAGCCTTAGACATTGGCTTTTTACATGAGAGCAGCTTGTCAGGGGTAGCCAACCTTTCGGATCGTCTACAGTCTCCTTCCGGTCTTCATCGATTGCAAGTTTGCAGGGGTCATAAACTTTTTTGTTTCATGATTGAGTTTCTTTTTTTAATATTTATTATTACGTACCAAAAGCTTATGTTTAGTTATAATAGATTTTAGGTAAACATGATACAATTTAAAAAATAAAAATGAAGAAAATATTGAGATATTCGTGTAATGTTGGGTAGTGACTAGTGTTGCAATTGTGCAACACTATATTATTTATTATTTTTTTATTAAAGCTACGAAGTACCCTATAAATAAACTATTTTATCACCTTATTCAACCAAGATTTGAGACATTTGAAATTTAACTGAGATACCAACATTACATATCCAGTTATAATATTTAGAAGCAACATTTTCTTAAAAACCCCTCGTGAGAATGCAACAAGAAAAGAAAACAAGTTTAAGCACATATTGAAAGACGAAGAAAATCTAAGAAATGACAACAAATAGATACTTACTCGTAATCTAGTCCACCCTTACTTAAAACCTGTTTTTTTAACAAAAAGATTCACTTCAAATCTTGATTCAAAATTACGTGTATTTTACTCGACTTTGTCGTATCTAGTTCAATTGTCCATTTCCCAAGTGACAGGTTTTAAAAAAACAAGTTTTTGAAAAAGGAATTCCCATAGAATTCCATTTTTAAAAAGTCAGATGCAACAAACCAACCTGTTATAAAGAATTGTTAAATTAAGTGTGTCGTAGTCGTTTACTTTAAAACTTGTTCTGTGACAATTGATTTTTGATTATAAAGATTGTTTCTAGTTCTAGTTTATGGAAGTTTTTGGTCCGTGAGAAATATTTTCTTTAAAATTAGAATAAGTAAAATAAAATAAAAGTTTGGTTTAGTTTTTTTATTATAACATTTTTTTATATTTACTTATTTTTTTACTTTTTTTATTAATTCATCATTTAAACTGAAATAGGTACCTTAATTAAAATGCCTACCTAATCATACTTATTAAAAATAAAACAACACATTTTCTTTGTCTTTACCTAAAAATAAAACAATTTAATATTATTTAAAATATAATATTTTAAAAATTTTATTAAAAAGTAAGCTTATTTAAAAAGAAAGAATAACTTTAAAAAAATATTGTCAATTTATCATTGAGCAAGAAATACAAAATTCATTAAAAAAGCATCAAAATTTTTTTTGTTAACTTAACGAATACAATTATCACTGCATAATTTAATCATGAAAACCCGAAAATCTTATAAAAACGGACACAAAAAAGCCACAGCAAACCAACCCTTCTTTTATGAGCAGGTTAACAAAAACTCCTTTTGCTTCCCACGAAAGATCACAAGGGACTCAAAGTACAAGAAATTGTCATTGTCAGTAACAGGTTATGAGTCAGGTGGAATTGAGTTTTGAAACCCAAAAGTTTAGTACCCCAGTCTTAGTTTTATCGTAGTATTGATAGGTTTGTGTCAAGAAAAATATTTTTAAAAATTAAGATGGCTTTTGTGAACTGTGTGAAAAAAATCTAGTGTGCCTAAGTGATGAAAAAATATATACGGTCGAATTGAGAAACTCCTCCTTTTTTTGAAATCGGTTAAAAATATATTAAGTTTATTTTTTTTGTGGATGCTTTTTTAACAATTACTTACGGATATTAAGTGTTATTAATAATTTAATTGTTTTTTTATGTTTAAAAATAAGATGTTTTTGGAGTCTAAATGTAAGTAAATAAAATTAGGTTCTGTTTCTGTTTAAGCTTTATTTTAATGTGTTTTTTTTTTTCAAATTGATAACAAAATATGTAAGTATGTTAATAGTAGAAGAACCTTAGCAAAAATAAGTATGAAATTGATTCCTAATTAATTAGGCCACCAATTTAACCGGTGTGTCTTTAATATCATAATTCCGATATAAATAAAATTTTAATTTACCAACAAACATTAAAGCCGTTGACGTCCTGTATTCTTTTTCTCAATTAAATAATATAAATCAAGAAATCACCAGTCAATTTGTATTAAACCACAATTAAAATACCCAATTACGAGCTACGTATTACTGTTTTACATAAACAAAGCCCCATAAACGCACATTCAAGTTGAAATTCCACTCATACGCCCAAAACATCGCAATACCCTAATTAGGCATTTAATTATAAATCCTCCATGAATTCTTAACCGACTAGACATATTAAAATTTCACTTCCCTACCCCACGGCTATAGAATACGCCTATAGTATCGCGGCCCCATCTCCAGCGCTGTCTTTCTAAGGGGACCGCATAAAATAGTTATAGAGGGAAGGGGAAGCTACTTAACCGTTTTTAGGAGACACCCCGCCCCTTACCCTCTCGCTACTTCAACCCACTTCCTGCTCCCCTCGCCTCCTTCAACGAGCGCCCCCTAGCATTATAACTAACTCTATATTTTTGCAAATTCTTACCAAGGGTTGGCGATACCTGCCTCACCTCTATTCGAAATATAAATGCAGGGCCCTGATTGGTGTTTTTGTAGTTGTGTTCAGGGGGTTCGAAATTTAAATTCGGGTCGCGCGATTTAGTTTTAATTTTGCGGATTTCGGTAAAATGGGCGATGTTTTTGTGTTGGCCCGCTGATGCGGTTTGCATTGTTAAAAACGGATTTAATGGCCAATATGGCTATAGTTGAAGGTATGAATAAATTAACCTGTACGCTTACATTTTATTGTTAGCATTTTACATCTATTGTATTAAAGAAATCATTTTCACAATACAGGAAGTTAAGTTTCACGAGTAACTCGAATCTACTCTATACGTAAGTAGTCTTTCTTCAAACGAAAATTATTCTGATCGCTAGATACAAAATCTTACGGAAACCAAATATAAAATACAATAGCAAGGAACCAAATCACGTTCCAATTACCCAAATCTCCTAACCCCTGCAATTAAAGAAAGTAATAGATAATCCAGCGCCTGGCAACTGTCAAGTGGCAACATTCATCACATACCAACATGGGTTAAATAGCATAAGGCGCAAGGCGTCTAGAATCTTTGTCTTCGCCTGTAGATACCACCATCTATATCCATACGACGGTTTACAACCCGCAAGAGATAAACAGAAACTTCTGTTGTAACAGCGCTGATTAAAACCGAGTACCTACTTAAATGTTGCTAGTAATAGCGTAGGTATTCTATAGCACGAATAGAGATAAATACGCGAGGAACGAGCCGAGGTAAAATTTGAGGGGGGTGTACGCTCGCGGCGAGATATACGCTACTGGTAATTTTGAAGATGGTATTACTTATTACCTTTTAATTCGTTATCAGCCCATATATGTCCCCACCGACGGGCACGAGCCTACTCTCATACAGAGAGTGATTAGGCCGTAATCCACCACGCTGGCCAAGTGCGGGTTGGTGGATTTCACATACACCTTAGAATTTCTTCTTTGGTGTATGCAGGTTTCCTCACGATGTTTTCCTTCACCGTTAGCAAGTGGTAATCGAATAAATTGATCCGTACATGAGAAATAAACTCAGAGGTACGTGCCCGCACCAGGATTCGAACCCGCGCCCTCGGAGTTCGAGGCAAGCGTTCTACCAACTGGGCTACCACCGCTTATCGCACCTTTTAATTGATACATGTAGATGAAAAAATAAATTGATCTATTGACTGTTGCAAAGTGTTTTCGCTTCACTAGAACAGCTTTTAAATTAATAGGTAGTGCACGATTTAGTTCACGAGAGTTTACATAAGTATAAAATCTCTACCCAACATACATCATACATATCCGTCACGCCTCTCTCCCATTGGGGTAGGCAGAGACCACTTCCTTGCTACAACCCAAACACTTCTTTCGCTCTACCCAAGTAAGTAGGTAATTCATTATTTTCCATGCACCATTTTCTTTCAACACAATACTTACTATGCATAATGTTAAGAATTGTATCTTTTTAGCTATATCATATTCGTAATATACCTAGGTAATATCAGAAACAAACCGCCATAACTTGAAAAACCCAGTTGCACCGCTCCACCGCCGCGGCGCACGTGTCTTGATACAGCATATAAGTCGATCGCGGGGGTGGTTTTTACATTCTCCCCTCAAGTATACCCACCCCACAGGCCCCCACTCGCGCCTGATGGAAAACACAAGGCAATATACTCCTTAAACGCAATTCACCTTAAGGAACATTTTGCTATCAGTATCTCGGCAGGCGTTAGCTATGCCCGGGCTGTAGGGTGTAATCTTAATATTAATATTGCCTTGGGAAGCTCCTTATATGATGAAGTTTTATGTTCTACTGTGTCTATGTTGGTATATTGCTATGTAGGATTATGTACGCTTTATGAGATATTCTGGGAATTACAGTTTTACGCGTTCGGTTATGGTTGGATTACCTTACGTTGCTTTAACAGGTTTCAGTTCTTATGAATTTGTAATGTCAAGATTGTTTTTCAAAAGATATTTGCGTTTAGCGTTTCTAAATTTATTTTATTTTCCACTATGGCAACCGACCGCCATAAGACATCGCGGCAGACCACGAAAAAGGTGGCGAGATGAGCTGGACCTTCATGGATGACTGGGCAAAGGCGGCTCGGGATAGAAAATCGTGGAGAAGGAGGAGAGAGGCCTTTGCCCAGCAGTGGGACACTGAGAACTAGCTATGTTAAGAAGATGTAAACAGGTAACTACTCCAATAAAGCAAAAGGTCAACAAACGTAAACAGTCGCGTTACTAACGAGTATCTTCTTAAGTCATACATATTTAATAACAACATTATATATCTAAATAATTACAGAAGCTTATCAGCGATATATTCCATAATTATTTTAAATAAGTATGTCCTACCTAAATTTTACACAAAATATCGATTCAATTGACCTAATTTAAAATCTAAGTATGTTTTAAAGTTAATTATAGGTGACGGTCAATCCAAAATTAGCTAACCGTTGTTCAAAGCGGTGGGTTTGAACTAATAATAGAATACGTAAGTATTATTTGGAATATTCTCATTTGACTTTAGTTAAGTATTATAATGTACATATGTACATTAATTGTAATTTGTTGTTTAATGTATGTACATTAATTGTAATATTTGAGACCTATTTGTTAATATTTCGTTGAGATATCGGAAATTAATCTTCCTATCCATTTTATTTAATACTTAATGTAGATATTTAAGTAATTATAGAGTTAAAAACCTACCTACTTTTCATTTCATTTATCTCTGATTTGAAAAAGACGATAATGTATTCAAAAATCAGTCCATTGATAAATAAATATTCGAAGAATCATTCTTTCTAAGAAGCATTTGGCAACAAAGCGTTGTTTTGCAATAAACTCTTTTCGTACAATCGTTCAGTCGATGATTTTTTAATTGACCATATTATGACTATCGAAATTAGGTTACAAGACTTACGTCAAGATAGGCTTTATTAGTTTTTGTCGGTGTAGTCTTCGCCTCTCAGCTTTATTCTCCGCCGTTCGCTTGACCTAATACGACGCCACTTCTTCTTTTTCTCTATGTTAGTAAAATTAATTTATCCCATAGCTATGTAGCAATAGGAGTATTCCAATGTAGCCGCAGGGTGCTATCAGTTCTAGCGTAATGGCGCCAGATTTATCGAGCAACTCGCTAACTCTAAGATTTGTACGAGCTGTAGGTACCTATAGACCCCTTGCTTGTAGACTGTCGTGGATAAGACAAGAAAATGCAAGCGGAGTGTGTAGGTGTGGAAAAGGGTTTTACTATTGTGTAATGATTTGGACAGGTAAGTAGGTACCTACTCAGATTTTTTTTGTTTTTACACTTGTATAAAAAAGAGTTTAAGAATCATCTTTTAAAAAAATTGTATATAAAGATTGTTATTGTTATTACTTCTTAAAATTACTTCTTAATTACTTCTTAAAAAAAATAATTTCGAAGGATATAGCGATTCAAACTATGATCAAGGTGATCGAAGATTTCGGCCTATCAAAGAACCAACAGATTCCAAATAGTCGGAAAATACAGTATTTTATTACATATCAAATCGGGGACTTACTCAAAAAAGGCCAAATCAAGAGTACCCTAAACCAACGGGCATGTATGAGGCGACTGATGAGTGTGGATGAAGCGAAAGAGGTGTGATTGGATCGAAGCAAGTGAAAGGAAGTGGTCTCTGCCTACCCCAATGGGAAAGAGGCGTGACGGATATGTATGTATGTATGTTATCACATACTTAGATCAAGAAAATATATAGGAAGATACAAGTCTGGCAAAAAAGAGATGAAATTAAAAAGTGGTAACATTTTAGCATCATATAGTTGTTTTAAGAAAGACGACGCTACAGTGTTACCACTTTTTAATTTCTTTTCTTTTTTGTCAGAATGAACGTCATACAACTTAACACAAGTATCAGTCCAAAAGTTTTAAAGAACTAACTTCAAGCCATTAATGAAATTTCAACGGATTTCGTATCAGAATTTCCAATAAGACTGAAGACCGCGGTTCTAAAATGTACAGAGTACTTCGGTCCCATGTTATTAGTGCCCAAGTTCGGAGCTATGCGAGCGTACATAAATTTTATTGGTATAATCTCGGACGCCGCAACATTCACTGGGTGGAAATTTTAAGATATACGGACTAGGGAGTGTTAGCAAATAAATGTATGTTGGTAACATTACCAAAGCGTACATAGGTACCTATTATAGTACCTGCGTAGTGTAGTACATTACATAGTATAGACACAGTAGGTAGGTACCTAAGCACTAAGTCTACATTTATGTATAACTTTGTCTCTTTCTTTTTCATAATTTGTTTATAGAATTGTTTAAGTTCTATAAGCAATTCTATGGTAACTTCCGTTTCCTAATCAACTCAATTTTTTATGTACGAGCCATTAAATTGCACTAACAAGTTAACAAGTATAGGTACTATTGTATATTTTTCGTTATGTACCTATTAGAAGAACTTAAAACTGACAGATCTCGCAAATTAAACGCCATGTGATGCACATTACTACTGGGAAGTTTATATAATAAAAACCGAGATAGTGTCAATTTTTCTCCAAGGAAAAGGGATCGAAACATTATTTATTTTTTCGTACAAATGTTCGTACAAATCTATTTATTTACTGGAAAACCAACAGCTTTAATATACATAAGTAATAGAAAATTATAAATTAACAAACGAGCCAATTACAGGTTTTCACAGATAGAAACATACTATAAAGGTATTGCCAAAGCACTTATGCTAAAAAAATAATAATATGCAAATGGTTCTATCTTCTATCACTTAACTTGCAAACGCTACCTATTTTATTAGGTCAACTTGTAACAACGTCTTCGCTTGTAATCAAAGGAAATTTCCAATTAAATTGATTACGATCAGGCTGCGGGCCCCGGGTTTCATTTCCCATATTGCTTTTGGCTATACTTATAACAGCCTTCGCAGATATCCTATTTACTTAAAGCGGCTTCTATTAGGCTGCCCGCGATTTCATACGTATTAATCGTCATATCTTGGTAAAAAATCGTGATATCTTAAAAATGCGTTATTCTGATTATCTAAGCTACAATATTGCACCCCGACTTCGTCCGCGTTTAATGTCATGACTTGGAAAAAATTCGTGATATCTAAAAAACATAGCCATGTTATTCTGATTATTATCATGACATTATTGTCAAGTGTCATCAAAATCTGATCAGTAGTTTTGGTATGAGATGATTGGGATGATCACTGACCGCACATCACAATAATAAATTATGAAAAAACAGCAAAATATTTTTTTCATTCTGTGTTTGTGTCATCGAGTCATGTTTTTTTCGATTTAATTTTACTTAGCTTACTTTTGATTTACTTAGCTTACACCACTGGACATTGGCGAAATCAAAGAAGGACCGCCATATTACCAAGAATTGATTGAGTTTTGGTATGAAAGAGTAAAAAACATTGTCATTTATAATATTTGTAGGATCTTGGACAACTTACACCACATCTTACACATCGTAAAATACATCGCATGTGATAAGTGTGCTTCTATATCATAATGCATTGCGTACGTGGCGTACGTGAGATGTGGTCCAAGTCTGCTAATTTACAATATCCTCAGTTGTGTGTCGGCAGAGTGTCAACGGCATTTTTTGACACATTTGGTCGCAATCCGTGTAAGCCATTGTTTAGCAAAATTACCAAATGTGTCAAAAAATGCCATAGCACTCTGCCGACACACAATTGTAGCTATTTTAAATTGACTAGTCTGCTACTTTTGGGCCCCAGTCTATTTCTAGCTTTAATTTTATACAATGCGAGCCAGAAGCATTGATAATGCAAACGTAATTTCCCTAAAATCAGCCCTTAATGTCATAAACCTGTAAAAAAGATAATAAAAACAACAAAATGCAAACGCAGTCTAAAAATTGACATATTCTTTTGGGGTGGAACAGAATCATTACGTTCCAACTTTACTTGAAATAAAAAGCTGTAATGAATGTTAACAAGGTTCGAGTAGGGTTACATTGAGAGGGAACATTGTAATGAAGAATGAACAACCTGTTAGATTTTCATGAAAAGTGTCTTCAGAATTTCTTGCTAGATTTCTTCTCTGGGGAAAACTGCTTCCTTGGGTGGGAATCTAGCGAAAGCTTTAAGAAAAATAACATCGACATATGTCAAGTGCTATATTATGAACGAGAATTTTTGCTTACAAAATAGGTAGAGATAAAATGAGTTTTAGATGAATTTTTTTGTTAAATAGTACGTAGGTACGTGAATAAGAAATAAACTGTTAAAACGACATAATTATGATTATGACTAGATACATTTAAGACTACATTATAACTACATTTATGAGACAAATGACGACAATAAATGTTCAAAATAGCAAAATTAAAGTTTTATATCCTTTTTTTTTATTTATACGTAAAGATAGCACGACGACGACGATGGCGAGATGTAGTGGTCTCTGCCTTCCCCGATGGCAAAGAGGAGTGACGGATATGTATGTTTGGAAATACAATGGTTTAATAAGAATAGGAATAGAAAATACTTTGTTCCAAAAAGCATCAAAAAAGTTCGTACTTTAAAAATATTTCGCTTTTTTAACATTAATTATCATAACTCTGTTTTATGAGGACAAAAAGGGTGTCCATGTTTTTACTAGAGTGTAAAGTCACCCACAAAATAAAGTGGTCACAAATTGTGCGACAAATTACTCTAGTGAGGGGGTGGGAAAGTAACTAGTATTTTATTCGAATACTATTTAGTATTTTGTTAGAAAAATATTAAGATTAAACGTACGTTAGGATTTTTTTAATTTTTTAATAGATTCACTGAAAAATTGGGGTGATTAATGTCCCCGAGGCTAATAGCCACCCCACTGTCTGGAATCGTCATAAAATTTCTCTGATTAGAAATCCAATATCAAATAATATGTAGTTTTAAAACTAGTATTAACGTTAATTATATATTTTTAAAGTATGCAGTAGAGACCCTGTGCCCTTAGGTTTTGTGCCGTTTCTTCCTCTTGGCTCTACCGGTAATGAAATTAATGTACCGGTAGTTTTAGATAAAAGAAATGATATCAAAAATATTTCAGAATTTTCTATTTTGTTTAAAACACTCCTACTGACGACTTCAGTGACGTCTAGTTACAATAGTATTTCTAATAAAAATACTAGGTGACAAAAATACCACCTAAGAAAAACACAATGCCCCAACACTAGTCGCATCCGGGAAAAAACAGGAAAAATGTTTTAACTCAGTTAACAAGCCAGTCAACAGCATATTAATCACCTTAATTGCCCGGGAATGGGGAAAAAATCTGTTAGCTTCCCGGGAATTTGGGATTTTTTCCCGGGACACTTAAAAAGCCATTTATATTCGTGTCCCGCGACGGGACGTCCGGTAAATGGACAAAAATGTGCTTTTTAAAACGTAACAAGTGGTTGGGTAATATGGGAAAATTAAAAAGAAAATCATTTTGCAATTATTGTAAATTTCTACAAAGATATTTTCGGATATTGTTTTTTCATTTGATAGTTAAGTAGGTACTTAAATGACGAACCTACTTAAATTTGCGCAGTTAGTATACAAAGGACCGGACTATTTAGATATAATTATTTCTTACTAGTGGCTGCCCGCGACTTCGAACGCATTTATCGTCATATTTTGGAAAATAATTATAATATCTCAAAATAATATAGCCTATGTGTTATTCTGATATGCAAGCTACAATATTGCCAAGTTTCATCAAAATCTGTTCCGTAGTTTTGGCGTGATGAAGTAACAAACATCCATCCATCGGCATAAACATTGACATTTATAATATTAATGGGATAGCCTTTATACGTTAGCTGTTAAAATTTCCGATTGTTTCAACGCAATTACGACAAAACCGTCGATCCGGTTTGGCATTTTCCAGATCAAACTTCAAATGGTTCTATGGTTCTACGTCTCACCAATTCCTATTAGAACTGAATGATGCAAGGTTTCAATTAGAATTTAAAAAGATTCAACACCTATGATTGAAAATATTTACTTAGTTCACCAACAACAAGTCTTAACGCATTAGGGGAGGGTTTAATTGAACCATCTCCATGTTTCATATAAAATTCGCTTTCCAATTTACATAAGCGGAATTTACGTGTTTTCTTATAAGTTAGTACTCAATCCGTTAAAACTTATGACTTGTTTTTGTTCCACAATAATCATTCGTCCTAATATTCTTGGTTACCCACCAAACATCAGTTTTAAAATAGTAATTTGTAGCGACATCTAGCGTGGAGTAGCATACACTACATTTTTAAATTATTTTCATCTTATTAATATTTTAACACAAAAACTATTAAAATATTTATTTTATCACTGCATTTAATTTGTTTAATTATTATTAAGATTATTCCACGTTCTTAAAATAATTATTTTTCGATTTAACCTTATAAAATTAGTACTTCTACTGCTCAATAGATGACAGGAGTAAGTTTAGTACTACTACTTGACCATAGGTGGCAATACAATTATTATTAGTTCTTCTACTTACTCATAGATAGCACTATACTTAGTTCCGCTACTCGGCACTAGAGGCGCTAGTATTAGGGGTATCTAATACACCATGGAATTAATTATTTCGTTTAGGTAATTGATTTTGAATTATCGAAATAAAAGTAACAACACAGCATAGTAACAAAATCCATAATCCATACTATATTTGTCAGTGGATTTTCCTTCAGTGTCGTACCAAGTAAAATATTTACGGATAAAATAGCCAACTAGCCAATAGGCTATTTAAAAATATATAAAAATCTTAATTAATGTTGTACGATCTTTTTATTGCAGGCAGGTAAGTATAGCATCTTATTTTTAAAGTACGTTGTGTACTTAAATGAATTTAAGTATGAAAGTAATAGGTAAAAATTTAAATTATCTACTAAGATGTAAGATAGCATTTTGCTCATTTACTCACTTTTTTCTTTTATCTATATTTATGAGTAATTTATAAAATATACTGGCGTTCAAAAGTGTTATTGCACTTCTTCATAAATACTTAACATAGTAGCAATTGTAAGTAGCAATAGCAATATCATATTTTAATTACAACAGACAAAACAATAAAAATAACAAAACAAAACTTAACGTCCATTCAAACAAAAGACATTCAAATAACAAAAGACATTGCAGGAAGGTCAATTAATCTAACAATCCATTAAAACTATTTAAAACTATAGCTGTCACTGTCATCATCAAATAATCAGAAAAAGACGGCATGATGCTTAATGAACTTTTTTTACAATTAGGGGTTGAACATTAAAACTCGCATTTTTTTTGTCTCTCTGCATCTCTTCAAACCCCTTTATACATCTTAGTCCATATCTTATTGTTATTTAAATTAATTACAATCTAAAGGTCCTTTAAAATAACGTTTGCTTTTCTTTAAAGGACAAAAGGATGCCCGTTGGCCTGAGAAAGTGGAGAAACAGTACACTATCTTTGCTAGTGGACAATTGAATAGATTTTTTTAAGTCTAATAATAATTTATCAAATGAATTGTGAAACTTTAGTTTGAATAAAAATTATAAAATGACTAGAGTCGTACGTTATTCGTACGAATTTATCATCATATTTTGAGAAAAAAAAGCATGATATCTCAAAATAATATAGCCTATATGTTTTGCTAAATTTCATCAAAATCTATTCAGTGGTTTTTGCGTGAAAAAGTAACAAACATCCATCCATCCATCGGCACAAAAATTTACATTTATAATTTTAGTAGGAGCAGATTTATTTTGCAAGATTCCATTTTAAACGCCAAAGTTTATCATACATTTTTGCGCAGGAGTATAATACCTACTCCTTAAATAAAAACATATATTAAAATTAACATTCCATTCATTTTAGTTTCATAAAGATCTTCAAGAAAAGTGGCCGCTTCTTAGAACTGCTAACTATTTTGTTTTTATAAATATAATGTTTCAGATAGTGCTTAGTTACTTTCTGGGAAAGGGTCGCAGTTGAAGTACAAACAGAATACTAAATTATTATTTCAAACGCAATTTATTTCTAATGGCGCTGACTGATAAAAAAATAATGGTATCTACACACTAAAGCCGCCGGCTTTTTTGCTGCCATTCGTATGACGTAAAGCCGCCGGCTTAGTCCGGCGGGCCGGCGGCTTTGGTTTGTAGATAACATAACGCACCTACAAAATAAAGAAATAATAAAGTATAATTAGTAAGTACTCAAGAAGGGCGGAGGAAGCTCAAGACAGAATGTTATGGCGGATGAGAAGAGAAGCTTTTGCCCAGCACTGGGACACAAGTGGCTAGATTAGATTCGATTAATTAGTAAGTAGTTTAATATAGGTAAGTACTTAAAAATATAATTTTGCTATCTTCACATACCTACCTATCTGTATAGGTATTTAAAGGAACGATTCTTTATTTCCAATAATTGATTAGATACCTCTACAATTCATTATTGAAATTAATAGATTGTATTTTTTTTACTCGTTTTTATTATTATTTTAAATTCAATAATGAAACAATGAATACAATATTGACGTAGGTTAGGTTAGCGACTGGATAAAACACAGCTTGTCTACGGAATCGCTACGACACTGCCTACGATTTTGGCGTAGGCGTAATCGTAGCATTACTACGTACTACGCCCGTGGCAATTATAATTTTAACTGAAAGTTCATTATCCAAAACACATACAATTTAATTTCCAAATACAACTTCAATGTCACTTAAGGTAGGTGTAATATTTGCAGTATGTCACTTTGCGACTGTTAAGAACATACAATTAATATACTCGTATTTTTAATACCAATATTTTTGTTCCCAGTAAGTAAGGCAATACTGTAAACCTTCTTCCATGAAATAATTCAGTAACAACAGAGATTTCTTCCTTTATTCATATACACCTCAAACAAGGTTACTTTTTCGACACCTAAATCTGCAATCAAAAAGAAAAAATATTCAATTTTCAAAATCGCAACAAAATTCGAAATTTAAATATCAGCATTCCATCACGTTAACCCTTCGCGCGACCATCGCTGTGACCGATGAAGACACGTAACCCCTCTCGTGAGAACCGGTCTGGCCACTATGCTAATTCAGCCTTTGTGACCGCGGACAATTCTTCGCACTTTTAATTGTTGATTCGCCAACGGTCTGTCTCTAGGGTTGGTGTGATGTCGATGTGAGATTTAGGGTTAAGATAGATGGATAGAAATTCTTAAATTCATACATTTAGGTAATGCATACTAAGAAAAACAATACAGAAGAAACTACAGGCTAAGTACGCCAAGCAAGGCGACCTTATCGCAGTTAACCTTTTGCACGCCAGCCATTTTTGACGTTGATACACGCCCGACGCCGCCGAGCCTAGTATTATATCAATTATATTAAATCAATTAACACAGGCGGTAGGGCATCTTATATAAAACAAAATTATTGTTATAAAAATGGCCAAATTTAGACGACTTAAGGCCAGCGGCGGCGTCTTAGCCACGCGAACAATTTGCGACTAAAGTGGTCATTGGCATCCAAAGGGTTAAGGGAAGAACTGTAATAAAACAATTTTTGGTTTGATATTAGTGGTTAAATGAAAGAAATTAAAAGTTTAATACTCAGCAATAGGTAGTTAAATATTTGAGAGTATCACAGATTATAGTATTAACGAGTATATATTTTTTTCTCAACATTCTTAAGGTATAGTGTAGTATTCATAATAATATAGTTAATACCTTTAGGATAACCTATTTAACGACCAATACTTTGAAACCTGATTTATATTTACGTAGAGACCAATAATTATGATTACTTTATTCCATTTTCCCATTGATAGACAAGATTTTCTCAAACTTGCATTGCGATAAATAAATAAAACATAAAGACTATATTTTATTAACAATTATTTAGAGAAAAACCAATAAAAAAAGATGTCTAATTTCACTTACTATGCTTAACGTATCGACAATCGACAAAACGCAAACAACCCAACACTCCAAAGCCCCATCACTAAACAAAACCCACGCCAAAAACCGGTTAGGTCAGTTCCGTAAAAATCACAATAGCCCTTTGGATACTTAAATAGGTCCAAATATTATAATGCATTACATTATTATTAACCCTAGTTTTGGTACAAAGGTGCCATTATGTCCGGCACCCCATTCGGTACAAGATAACCGGTAAGACAAGTTTGACCCAAGTCCTACAAGGGGTTAACTTGTCAGTTGCTCTTTGACCATGAACTGTGATAGTTTGTGAAGTTCTGTGTTTAATTTTAAGATTTTAAAGAAGGTAAGTACCTAAGTGAAAGTGTTTAAATTGTGTTCAGGTAGTTTCGTGGGTTTATTTGTATAAAATCGTGCTTTTTTGCGAATTGACGTCAATCCAGTGTAAGTTGACCTATAAGTTCTTAAAGATATTTTAAACGATAAATCCGTGTTAATTATAGAAATACAATAACATACCAATTGTAATAAATTCATCACGCGTCTGTTTGTCGGCAAATAGGTTAATACTTAATTAGAAAACTCGGTAGTAGGTACCTATTTCTAAAATACTTATGAATAAACTTGAATCGATTCTGGAGTGTAAGCTAATCTTATCAGAATTACGAAATGAAACAAATATTACTACGTGTTAAATCTTAATTAAAAATAAATAATAATTAAAAATAACTGGATAAAAAAACTATTCTCATAAACTCTTCTTGAAACCTATAAAATTTTGCTCAAAACGGCCATAAACAAAACAAAACAAGTACTTCTCTTAGAAAATGAGTTCAATAAATTTCTACTTAGCGAGCGCCTTTCAAACGATTTCAAATAAACGCGAGGAAAGATGAAAAGTATTAGAATTCGTAAATCTAAAAGGAAGGGGTGCCGGCCGCCCCATTTTTAAGAAACGCCATATTGCCTCCCTTACCCACCCCCGAAGACGCCTACAACAGAAAAAGCTTTTGAATTTGGAACAAAAATGCCAGCGCCGACCAATCAGCGGGCCGCAACGGATAAAAATGTAATCGATTGAGGGGAAGCGCGGGTGGCGTGTTAAAAAAAAAAGATGCTAATTTAATATTTTTGAATGAAGTTTTAAAAAGGGGATTGGAAGAATATAATAATTCTGACGCCATCATTTTGCATAATTTATATCATTTTTTTGTAATTAAATGATTGTCAAAATACTTTTTCCAAATTGTCTATTTAGATACCGCTTCATTCTATTTAAACCCGTCTACTCAAAGGTGCACTCAAAACTGCAAAGACTCGATCAATGATATTCTAAGTACTTACAATAAACATCTTAAAACATAAAATATTTTTTTTTTATAGTTTCTATAAGAAAGAATTCTTAAACTTTCCTAAAAAAATATATTTTCATAATATCTAACTATAAGAAGATATACCCGACTTTACCCATAACATAACTCAAGTTGCAGAAAAATCCGTTGAAGATAACTATCCATGAAACATAATGTCCTTTCCATTTGACTTTTGACATCTAGAACATTAACTAGGTAAAGCTTATAGTGTTAACTTTCTAGTAAATATGTACCTACCTACTTACTGCATCTGGCAATTCCTTCACTAGTAAAAACACTAGAATGTCGGTGACTTTCTAAATTCTAAAACTATTCTTATCTTATCTAGCCGTCAATATCCAACTGCTGGGCAAAGGCCTATCGTCTTTCTCTCCTCGAATCTCCATCCTGAGCCGCTGGGCAAAGAGCCAGACAAAGACAATTAGGTACCTATTACTTACCTAACATAAATTCAAAACAATTTATTAACGAGAGAATATTTAAAAAGAAAAAGCAAACTTTCAAAAGTAAGAAATATAAATGAAAAAGATCAAAGATACGAAAATAAAACCGAATCTCAAAGTATTTGTATTTAAATCCAGTAAATTCAGTCTCCCTCATTACGGCGAGATAAAATTTAAATTGCAAAACTCTCCCCTTCGAAAAAAGGGTAGTGGGCGTCAAAAAAGTGGGTAAGACACCCCCGCGGACCCCTCCTCAATTAATATTTTTATCTCAAGGCAATTGTAACTTCTCCGGACTCGAGTTTTATAAGAAATTGCTTTTGGTATTCGCGTTTCTTTATTTTGAAATACACAACATAATAAAACAAGCTTAGTTAATAAATAATTTATATAGGTAGGTATAAGTAGTTATAGGTAACTCTATAGCTATGGGTATAAAGTCTATTTATGAAATACTTACTCTACTCGTTTATAACTAAGCTAGGTAAACATAAACATCTACCTATTATCTTTACGTTTAATACCTAGAAAAACGCAAAACGTGTTAACAGATTAAACTTACGATCTCATAACTAGCGTATAAGCGGTCCCACTTCGACCGCTAATGCGTAAAGGTTAATCAAATATATCATCTATCAAAAACTTACAGTTCACATAAATAGAGAAAACACTGATTTTTAAAATAGGTACATACCTGTACAGATCTCTCTTACTTACAAAAAATAAACACAATCACATTTTGTAAAGAAAACATTTAAGTAAGTTGAAAATCACTTAAAATATAGCCTATGTATTAATCTGATATGCAAGCTAAAATACTGTAGAGCTTCATAAAAATCGATCCAGTATTTTATTTGTGAAACAGGTACAAATATCCCTCAGCAAACATTGTCATTTACATATAAGTAAGAATACTTATATATTTATTGTTTATTGTAGTGACTGTGTAGCCTTCATGCTATCACTTCTCTCTCTGTGGGGTCTGCAGGAAGAAATTTCTTTTAGAAATATGCTGTACCTTTTGTATAACTTCTCTTTTTTTCTGTATCTTTGTACTATCATCTTACAATAAACTGTTAAATAAATAAATAAGAATATTCGTTTCCTACTCGTAGTTTTAAAGATAGAGATCTAAAATAGTTGGTAAACATTAAAGAGTAAATGACAAAAGTTGTTCGTTGTAGCAAAGTGTAACGGGAGATGTTTTTCAAACAAATTGACGCTATTACAGAACAAATTGGCTTAGGAACTTCCTAGCGACTGATACGTGGCGTTCCACTCAAATATTGATTGCTATTTTTGAACTGCGTAACTTTGTTACTCGGGAAATGTGTTTTAAGTATATTAGCGACTATAGACTGCCCGTGACTTCGTTCGAATTTATATAATAATAATCATAATATTTCTTGCGCTTCCACAAAGTAACAAAAAAATTTTTGCCAAAAAAGAAACAACTTCAAAACGGAAACTAAAAAGTATGAAATAAATTAACTTGTACAGCAAATTTCGAGTTTATAAGTGATTAAAAGTAACATAAACAATTACATAATTATGCCTTTAAAATTTTTGAAGACGGTTTACAATTTAAGTACCTCTAATTTGCGAAAAATTGTCTAAACATCTTAACAAATAAGTACCTAAACAAAAATAAATTTATAAAAACAGTATTAAAGACAGAGAATATAAAATTACAAGAAACAAAATGAGTAGAAGGGTAAAGAGGTACCGGAGTGGTTGTATTAAAAACAACCGAGACGTCACTCAAAGAATACCTACCTTCGGCTCTTTCGGATCATTTTCTCCCAAAACTCGCCAAAGATGGCGGATACGTAGAGTAAAGGTTACTTTAAAGGAGATCGTATAAGAAAAGCGGAATTTATTTTAAACTACATTTGTTTAATACCGCGTAGTTCGCGTGATAAAGTATTAATACTATAAGTACCTAAAGACAGACCCCCTTATTACAAAAACGAGGTTTAAAGATAGTCCGACGTTAGTTCGATTCTTTTGACGTTTTGGCTATGGACAAAACGTCAAACTTAATGAACTAACGTCGGACTATCTTTAAACCTGGTTTTGAAATAAGGGGGATAATGTTGGTCGTTTCAAAGGTGTCAAGGAATCCAAAAAGAATTTATTAAAAAATAGTAGACTAAGGACAATGACACTGCTTAAAAAAAATGAGAACATAAAACATTGAAATGGAAACTAAAAAAAAGATAAGTGTATAAAATGTCAATTTTATCAGGGAAAGATAAAATTGGACATCACACTTTACCGTAAAAGATGAACATAACGAAAATCAATTTTTGTTTAAACATCACATTACAGATCTTTTCACTTCCATTTCTTTATTGTCCAATATCACAATTTAATCAACTCCTTCATGAGAGAGATAAACAAAAAGAAAATGATGTTTTTTTATACTTATTTTAAAAGTACCAAATCGAAGCCTGTTGCGGATTGTCGCTTCTGTAAGTACTTTTAATTTTAGGATAATGTTTTTTTTTAAGTAAATAAATGATCTTTAGTACCAAATCACTTAAACTAACTCTTCATTCAAATGCCCCAGTCACAGGTCAGGCGTCGTTAAAATTTCGTCGAAACTCCGAGCCCTTGTTTTAATTAAAAAATCGTGTCGTTTCTCAAATAAAATCAATCCCCTCTTGATTTTAAAGTTTTTCTTACTTTCACTCTCTTTGAGACCGAGTAATTATATTTTGCGTTTAAATTACGAAGTTTCGAAGGGTGACTTGCAATGTTTTTTGCTTACGTTAGGTGGGTACATCGTTAGTTAGTGATTATTTCTTGATAAATATGTATTTGTCAATGAATAAGTATTATGATGTTTGTAATGGAAAACGCATTTTTTTCTTTTATGTCTGAAATGAATTTTAAATTCAAGCCTTTTATGTACTACACAGTTGACATTTTATGAACCAAATCTAGTCACTTAACTAAATGAATGATTAATAAACTCAAACGATTTCTGAGCCATTCTCCTATAATTTTGGCTTATTGCTTTTATTATTACTACCGTGTCAACCATATTGGTTAGTACCTAGTTACCTATTAACGATACGAGTACCTACTCGTATTAAGAAAAGTATGGTACTTTAATTCTGTGAAAGTTACATGATTTATTTGCATTTTTTTTAAAGCAGCAACAAAATAAAAAACATACGAAACTATTAAACTAAAAAAAAAAAAATATCTTTGAGTTCGGAATTTAAACAGTTGAACGCGAAACCAAAATGGCGTCGGAATAGTTTCGAGTTGGAGGGAAAGTGTTTGAAACTTTTTAATTTGAACGGCCGTGTTCGAAAGTCGAATTTTTCATCGTCGCCGTTCGCTAGTCGAGGTGCGAACTTTTAAATACCCTAACTTTTGCAGTTTAACAATTTTCTAGCACTTCAGAGTTCAGTTTGAGTAGATAAAACTGGGTTTATTTTGTGCTTCATTACATTGACTTACTGTTCCTTCATCCTACTAAATAATACCTGTAATAATACGTATCTACGTATATGTATACTTTTACCATGAAACATACCTACTCGTGTAAAAGTAATTTTGAACTAAAGAAACTCAAACTCAAGATATATTTCTTCGTATGTTGGATGTTATTCTTTTCAAAGCTAATGCTTTATTCGCATGTTTGCAGTTTTCCTCAGAGACGAAACTATAAGGAAACTCTGCTGGGTTGCAATTGTCAAATAAAGTTTTAAAATTTTTCTCACTAGATTCATACCAACTGCAATGTAAATCAAAATAATATTAAACTTAACTACATTTTGTGTCCTTCTAAAAATAATAAAACACCTAAAATTGGCAGTTCATATTCCGGAAGTGACATAATAACTGTCGTCCGGTTTAACAGGAAGTACGTCACCGGATGTACACTGTTTTCAATATCGTTGTTATTATAACTTCGACCATAGAGAAACTTAGTTTAAACGTTCAAAGTCATCCTGGTTAGTCATTATTATTAGGCGAATATTTTTCGTAATTTTCAAATTTAATTGAATTGATGAATAATTAATAATAATATAATATAATAGATTATATTTATTACATTATATTATAATATAATAATATAAACGATTATATTATTAATCAATTAAATTGATAATATAGTTTTAATAAATCAATAATATAATTTTGGGTAGGTATAGATACTTAGTATTTCATTGAATGTGGATGAAGTGAAAGAAATGTGTTTCGATCATTAGGTACTTAATTGCAGAAGTGGTCTCTACCTCAATGGGATATAGATGTGACGGATAAGTATGTATGTATGTATGCAAATTAAATTATAGACTACTAAATTACAAAAGGAAACAGAGAACCAACCAGTTAGAACATTTACCCAACCAAATCTTATTACCAAAAAACATTCTGCGAAATTAACATTTTTCATCTGCAACCACATTTAGAAACACACTTTAACCTTTCTTATTAGAGTTGGAATTCGTTTAAAATGGAATCCAATAGGTAGTAATACCAGTAGGAAAACTTTCTTAAGTCGAGGGCAATTATTCTTCAAAATGGCGGCAAAAAAGTAGGGGTTTGAAAGGATTGCGCCAATTTAGATTTATTTTTCTCCCTTTACTGGGGACCGAAGTTAGTTCCAGTGTTGCCACCTTGCTGGGAGAGTTGTAGGGGTGGAACGAAAGTAATGAACTGCATTTTATTTGGTCGAAGAATTAGGAAAATAAAAAATCGTAGTACTGAAATAAAGAAACCTAATATTATTGGATGCTGAACGTAATTTGTGAATATTCATAGAGAGAACAGAACAGTGTTATAAAAACAAACTGATTTCCTATTGGATTAGACTGTGGTATTCTGATTGGAGTTTTCTGACAGACAGTAAATAAAAAAGGATATTAAGTTTCGATATCTCTAAATTCACTAAGTTTAATCTCTAAACACACTTAATATATTATGGGTTAGTTAAATTTAAGAAATAGAGTAGAGAAATAAAATTTAAGTTAAATGTATTCAAAACATTCAATAAGTATTCATGACTAAAAATCAAAACATCTAGGTATATATTAAAAGTAAATTATACCATATATTTCAAATTATTACCTACTTAATATCTTTTCATAATCATTTTTCAAAGTACCTACTTAAAACTTATTACAACCCAGAAATCCATACCCAAAACTTTCCAACCACCCATCGCTTGATAATTCACAGGATCTCGATAAAAAATAAAAAGGGGTCGATCCCCTTGTAAAAACTCAACTCTCCTTAACTCTATAACAGCCACCCTCCTATGTATCTAACTATATCTACGACTGCACTTTTATGTAATCAGTTTGGTTTCTTTTGACAACAATATTATTTGAAACCGTAAAAAAAGTTTTTATTCCTAAGGGCACACGTTTTTTTTTCTTATTTTTTATTACCTAAGGGTTTAAAAATATGTGTTATGCATAGTAAGAGTAGTAATTTATATGTACTTTTTATAATATTTTTTAGACATATTATTTTTTCCAAATTCGATAGATACTCGTTTTACCTAGGTATCTCTGTTTTTTTTATTTGTTGCGCTTCTACATACGAAAACAAATAATTCTTAGGATATTATATCGATTTCTAGAAAAACTTAAATACTTAAATGGCTTAAAAGAAATATCTAGGTACTTAAATGTCGGCGAACTTCTAAATCAATGTCATTAACAACATAAAATAAATTGGATCTTATTTATATGGTAAGATAATGCAAGAAAGTTCTCTTTTTTGTTTATCTCTACCACAAACAACACAAATACTTAAAAATGTAACAAAATTAAGAACCATGACATTCAAAACAATAATGTACCAAAACTTAACACTATTGATAAATCTTTTCCCAAAAGAGCATATTTTGTGAGGTTACGCCGGAAGGAAGCACAGACTATCTGGATGCCCGCCAATTTCACCAACGCACCGTCTTTTGTCTCTGATTTGTTTTTTTTTAAAACACAAAGGAAACGAAGGAGATACAGCCAAGTTTATTTTTTACAGTTTTGTTGAGGTTTTCGTTTGTGTTTATGTAATTTGTGTTCCTGAAAATTAGCGTCATGTTACAGTGACATGACATAACGCTAAGTGGAATCCTCTTCTTTAATTTTTCTATACGTTAGCACAAATGCAGTTTTCTATTCTTTATAGGTAGGTAGGTATTATGTTTAGGTACCGAGAGAAAGAAACGGCTGAAAAAGTTATGTACACTTACTAACGTTTATTTTAGTCGCCATTAGTCATATAAACTAAACATGGTCTTTAAACATACATACTTACATATCCGTCACGCCTTTCTCCCATTGGGGTAGGCAGAGACCAGTTCCTTCCACTTGCTACGATACAAACACACCTCCTTCGCTCCATCCACACTAATCAGTCGCCTCATACATGTCCATCGGTTTAGGGTACTCTTGATTTAGCCTTTGAGCAAGTCCCCGATTTCATCGAGGTACGTTCGATCTTTAAAATACAAATCTTATCTAACTAAACACGTTAACCAAACCATTTTTCATCAAAAAACCTTCCCTACGCAGTTTTTTCCACAATTCAAACCTAAACCTAATTTCCTTTTAAGTTTATAACAATATTTTTCTAGTAACAAATTATGTAGCGATGTCCGGACCGTCATTAAATTAAAAACAATTAGTGGAGGCTAGAGGGGGGAGGCTGAGATGAAAAATTAAGACAATTTGGACCGAGCCGTCTTGGTAGCTGTGTTTCAGTCTTTAAGAACCTTGTTATTACTGTATCTTAGTTTTTTGAGGAGATTAAAAAACAATTCAAGTCTCCATTTGCACATCAGGCGTTATTACAAATCGAGATTTTAAAATATAAGTAGTTCTAGAACTATTGGCTCGTAACTAACGTAGACATGATATAAATTTAAAAATATACCGTAACATGTTCAGGAAATACTTATTTAGTTAAGTAGTTACCTAATAAAGTGGTCAATTAAGATGAGGTCAACATAGAGCTATCTACTTATTTAAAAATAATAAATACATTATTTTATAATTTCATCCAGTAGGAGATATTTCATACTCACTTATTTACCAGTATTAAACTGTGAATACCTTTCTCGTATGAGAGTTTACCTAGGACGTTAAAAGGGCTGTAATATTAAAAGTTAGGGTACCTACAAAAAAAAAGTTAGGGTACAAAAAAACATTTTTTTTTTTACCAAAACCCAACTTCAATTTCTTACCTGTTAAATCCCCCGATTACCATCCCAAAGGCCGAAAGACGCAAATGAAACTTCAATCACCCCTTTTTTATACAAAGAAAAAGACAGCATCATACTTAAAACATTAACTAGTGCGAGAAAGACAGAAGAGACCGCTCCACGAATTTTAATTTTCTTACTATTTGAATTCTAATTTTTCACGAAACTGTTTTATATTCTTGTCTCTTTTGAATTAAAGATTTGTCTCTTTCTAAGGAGTTTTTTAAGAGAATGGTTCTTATTTATATAAGGTGACTTTTAATTAGTGAACGATAGAACAGGATATGCATGTACTCGTGATAACAAACAACTTTTACTATGGCACCACGTTTAAAATCATTCAAAAAAATTTCGAACTCGCCATACAAAATGCATCAGCTGATAGTATGGGGGAATAATTTGTTTTAAAAAGTAATTTTTTGTGTTAAAAAGTTAAGTAAAAGTTGTTTGTTATCACGAGTACATGCATATCCTTTTCTATCGTTCACTAATTTAAAGTCACCTTGTATAGGTCTATATGTAGATTGGTTTAATAAGTCTTTAATATAAATATATTTGTATGTTTACATGATAAAATTACTGCTGAATGTTTAAAGACGGTTCTGAGGCCAATGTGGTCTTTACTTACTTATCTAGCCATCGCTGTCCCACTGCTGGGCAAAGGCCTCTCTCCTCTTCTTCCATGATTCCCTATATAATGTGGTCTAATTTTGATAATTTTATCTTTATTAGGTATGAAAACACCAAACACTAAATCACTTCATACCTTTAGGAACCTACTAACAACAGAAGCATGATAGGACGATATAAACTAACATTTCTAAATATCTAAACTTGGTATAAACCCAAATTTATTTCCGATAAAAATCTTCTTACGTAAATGGTTACAGGTATTTTTTTGTTTAAGAAACTTAAAGTAGGTAGGTATAGGTACTTACGAAAAGTAATTAATCACAAACCAATGATATTTTATAATATATTATAATTGTCACAAACAAAGACATCCATAAACAAAAAAAAAAACAAAAACGTTCAATTTAAATACGTTCCATTCCAAAACAAAAGAAAGCGCGCAGCACAGCAAAATAAGAAAGTTCCATTTTTTAGCATAATTAAAAGACAGGCGACTTCAAAATGTTTCTTGATCAAAGAGGGTTGTGAGACGGTAAAAATGCGGCCCCCCCTATACCGGTGGGGGGGAGCTGGGGAGGTTTCTTTGTCCCGCGTTATCTATACAATTATTTGAAGAAAGTAAAGTCTCGCAAAAAGATAGGAAGGCCGGACGCCGCCCGCTTCGGTGGGACCGTCGCTGTTTTTTGAGTTGGGGAATACCGTTTATAATTATAAAATAAAATATTTTAGTTAATAAAAAATATATATTAGAACAAAGAATATCAGGTTTCATAGTTTTAAAAAAACATATTTATAATTATTAATTTACAGTCTTTACTTTACCTATTGTACTTTCAGTGACTGATTGGGTGAAAATTATTTTATGACAATATCTTATTCCAATTGGAAACTATTATTATAAGAAACCTAATAAGATAAACAATGTCTCTTATTATTATTTCTATACAGAGCACTCATAATTAATATAATTATTATATTTTCAGGCCACTTGAGAGCACCACGACCATCGCCGGACGCCCTACAAAAACGATCCGCGAAAGGGGAAGCCTTGGCAAAAATGACGCTCCCAAATAAAATAAATACTCGACCACTTCAACTAGAACTTCAAGGACATACAAAACTGCAAAGAGCAGAGGTCTACGAAACTGGTCCAGTTATATTGTCTTTAGCAGGATCTTGAAAGTGTATAGATGGCGGCAGTTACAAGATTTACGCGGCAAAAATTATTTGCTAGAGTTTTTTGTTGGTTTAAACTTTGGGTGGCGACTTATTTGTTTTAATTTGACAATGGAGGGGTCGAAGAATTGTTGGTGCCCATTTTAGATGAGTTTTTTCAAGGATTAGATGACGTATGGCATCTCGAACAGTCGTTAGGTATTTGGGAAGTAGAGTGGTACTATTAGATGTTAGTACATAATGTTACATCAGGATATTCTTACCTTTTAAGCTTATGTTGTAATATTAGCATAATTTATTACTTCTTTGTTTAAAAAATATATAAATGAAACGATTGATTTATAAAGTACCTACCCTAAACGTAGTGTTTAGGGTGATACTTAAAAATAAATTTGTAAAGAACCCTTCTTAAAAGTCACCAAGAGACACATGTACCTGCCTTAATATAATAAAGGAAACAAAATATATATGTTTACAATAAAAAACGAAAAAAAACAACCACAATTTTTTCCAAAAATCTTTTTGTTAAAAAAAAAGATGGCGTCAAAGCTGAAAAGACCAAGTACCTACTTAGTTAGTAGGCAGAGAGAGCGCAGGTCACGACAGTCGGGGCCAGACAATTTCCTATCTGACTGACAATTTCCTCACCCGCCCGATTTTAATATAAAACGAGAAAAAACATTGCTTCGCTCTTTTACGGTAGTTTAACATGGATACGCCTCCTTGTCCAGGGAGACATCTTTTGGAGAATTCAACCGAAAGCTGTCCTTCTCTGGATAGATGTGCTAAGAACATTGGTAGATATTTTAAAACGTATAGTAAGTAGTATAAGTTATCTTTTAGATTTTTTATCATAATTACCTCAAAACAACAATACAATACAAACACCTATCTTCCTTGCACGAAGCTAAATAGTAATGTTCAGGGTCATCTAAAGGTTAACAATAAAAAAAACAACCTTTTTAAAATGTTATCTTTTTGGTAACGTACCATTAGACTAACTTACATAGATCAATTATAAGTAGAATTAGAAGTTGTGTCGCATTAAACGTGTTGAAACAGACGTCTAGGGAAGAGTGGCGAAGACTCCACTGACAACGGCGACGCTCTCAAATACATATAATGATCATCATTGTTAAAAGTAGAAACTTACCGTTTTTTCATTAATACATTAATGAATAATCCATACTAACGTTTGAAATTAAATATCTTGCGCAATATTGTTGCTTATAACGATTGATGACGTTCAAGAAACACATATGGAGTAAAACCAGGGGCCGTATTCTTCTAATTACCAAATGAAAAATGGTGTCTCTCCAGAATGTGAATTGTATGAATTGACACATTTTGGTATTCTCTTAACAGATAAGTTGACAGTGGACAGCGATCGGCCGTACATTTTATTACTTTACGCTATAATCGGTATTCTACTCCGCAATGTCACATGAGTGGCAGTTCCAAACGGTATTCTCTTCGCTATTTGACAGTAGACAAAACCCTCTAGAGACTACTAATCGACTACTAATCGACTACTAATCGACTATTAATCGACTATTAATCGTGGCACTTAAGAGAATACCAAATTTGTGACATATTGCTGTCGAATGTTTATCTGTTGGCTATAGTTTGGTCGCTTAACTTAATTTAGCGGAATTGCTACCCAGTCGTATCCGTACAAACCTATCGCGTCTTCAGAATGGCTTTGGCGAGAGAAAGAAAAGTGGTGCGCGATGGCCGCCCCTCCCCCCGCCACCCAGCCGTTATTTTATAAGACGTTGTTTTATTTCATCACTATCCTTTGTTTTGACGTCATTCGATACTACATTGCAGACTCCAGAGTTGCTATTTGATGCCTGGAAAGTTTGTTTCTAAGAGTAAGATATTTTAAAATATACTCGTTGCTTTATTATGTAGGTACTTACCTTAATTACTTAAGTTCAAGTAAGGTAGGTAGGTACTTAGTTAAAAAATAGTCTTTGAAAATTTGCTACGTATAACTCACTACGAACCTACTACGCCGTAGCAAAGGTCTACGAAACTTTGTAGTCTAAACACCCCTATAACTTTTGTTTTTTTATGTTTTGCGACGCGAAATTATTGTAAAATTCTTAAGTTTAGTTAGGGAAGTAGTATCATACAAAAGGTCTTTATGACCGCAGTAAGCTGCAGGTATATTCTATTATAACTCTACCTACTTAATAAAATGGAGCATAACCTCACCAAATTTGTTGATCACCTACTCGACTAAATCCCCAATGTTTATGTAGCAAAAATCTCAATCTAACGCTTACGATAAGATGCGTTTCCCTTATGTACGTAGCCATCTATGAACTGCTACTTTACGAATCTAAATAATTAGAAAAACATTGACATATTTCAATATTTACATCGTTTGAGTTTGAACCTTTTTAAACTAACAAAATCCTTTATTATTTAATTCAATTACAATCACAACTTATTTAAATTCAAGGAAAAACATCTTTAAAATTATTTTCTAGATAAGGTGATGGTATGGTAAATAAGAGTACCTTAGTAAGAGAAGAGATATAATGTGAAGTACTCCTCAATGGTTTACACACGGAACCTAAATGCATATTAACAAGTATAAGAGCTAATGCCATCAAACCAGTCTCGATATCAAGGTAAATAATCTCCAACCGCTCTTGAACTCGCAACAAACGCTTTTTAGATTTGTACAACGATTGATTTGTATTCTAAAGATAAGTAATTACGCGCCCAGTCGGGCCAGATCCATAAATCCGCGGGGAGGGGTCCCTCCCTTGAAAAAAGGGGGTGTTCTTCTTATATTTAAATATCGAACCCCTTCCGGGTAGGTGCCACGGTTTTTCCAGTAAAAGGGGTAAGTGACAGAAGCAGGGAACAGCGTCGGCAGTGGAGACTTCTTTATAATAAAGTTTTTTTTTTGTGGCATTCAGATAAGTATATGTAAGTATAGATAAAATGTATCTATAGATAAACAGAGTATCAAATATGGTATGATATTATGAAAATGATCTTAAAGTCTTAATTTTTCAAACAGTAAGTAAGTAGTATCTAAATGTTGGTGACGTCACATGAACCTAATGCTATCTACACACCAAAGCCGCCGGCATGCCGCCAGGCTATACTTTCTTAGTGAACAAAATTACAAAAAATTAATTAATTAATTCAGATAATATTGTGTTTTACTGCGCGCTCATTACCTAATCCCAATAGTTGACACAGTGTAAAAAGTAGAGAAGTTTTATTTCCCGTGCCTATACCGACCAATTCTCTGATGCTTTTTTTTTTAAATAAGCTGTATAGAGATATTCTATCATTTTTTTCGTCGAAAGTTAGACAGACAGTTAAATCTATCAATTTATCGTATCTTTAAAACTATTGGCTAAAATACACATTTCCATTAAAATACACAAATACAAATACAATTTCTATTAGCTAAAATACACATCTTTAAAAGTCATTGTTTCTCCACAGTCCGTCAACTCAACATCTACACACACAAACGCTGTTTTAACAAATAAAAAACAAAAAAACCGTGACTACTCCAATCCTTTCCCTATGCTGTCTCAAGATGGACTTAAGAAGCAAAAAGGAAAGAGTCCAGGGGGCGGCCCCCACCTCCCTCCCCATCGGAACACAGAATAATAATCGCCAAAAGAAACGGGGGGCGCAAAAATATAAATAGCTCTCTATCTACCTCCCAAGATATTAAAATTTGGAAGCAGCCCACTTTCAATTTTGTTAAAATAAAATTATATTCATCCCGCGGCGGCTAGGCTTGGACCGGGGTTAGGTAGCTTGAATAACAAACTGTTTTTGTTGCTTTACATTTCTTTGTGCTCATTATATTTGTAGATTATTTTGTTATTAAGTTGGAAGTAGATTTTCTTTTGAAAAAAGATCGTTTACGTTTTTTATTGTAGAGCGAATACGAAGGTATCTACTTATTAGCTCCTTATACTCTCTCTCCTATTTACTTTCTGATCTTGTTACCATCAGTGTGTGTATTTCCACAGATTTCCAGTGGCAAAACATATTGTATGGATGGAGCTATTCACACTTGCTGCTTAAAGGCGCTCATTTAAAAATTGTTGTCCAATAAAAAACGAAAGTAGGCGGCGTTACCTACCTAAGGTAGGTAACATACTCCTATAAGTACAGTCGACAAAGTTGTCAGTTGTTGTGATACCCTGACAACTTTGTCGACTGTACCTATGTATGAAGTTTTTCAGTTTTTTTAATTTTAAAAGTTTACCAGGAAATCATGAATCTTAATTAGCAAGATTATCAATTTTTAGGTTCCTATTTAGGTAACAACCTAGTTATTAAAAATGATTCCTCTTATTTACCTAAATAGAACATTTTACTTAAAAATACCTACGTAAAGTTTAACTAGGATACGTACTTCCTTTTGTACCCAAAAAGTTATTTTTTAAAACACAAACATAGAGCTGCATTCAAAATGGTCGCGCGGCAAAATTTTAGTACCTTAGTAAGTGAAAATCGGCCAAGTTCGAGCGCCGACCAACTTTAATCGTGTTAACTTTAGTTACAGCCTTCAAGTAGCGATAGCAGAATAAATAATCTTATGCTCATTCTTAATAGGGTAGTTTTCATCGTGTTTTAAGTCAAAGGCATCAGGGCTTGCTTTTATCAATGAATTTGTATTAATGGAATGTAAAATACTTAGATGAATAATTAGGTATGGAATTTATAAAAACTAATTACTTCTGATAAAAACACATTTTTTCTAATTATTAATTTTTAGGTAAGTACCTAACTACTTCTTTTAACCTGGAGCGTAATTTTAATAAATTAGAACAGGAACGTTAGGAAACGGGTGGGAGTAAAGAGTTTGGCGTGAAAAAGGCATGAGAGAGGATAACTTAAGACTGATGAAAAATAACATTGTTTTTTAAAAAAGATTTTGCAGAAAAGTAAATGAAAAAAAAAACGATGAGCAAAGATTTTCACTAACTTAAAAATCAGCTTTTTAGGATCTCTATAATGATGATGTGATGATTGATTCCGACCGATTTCGGTCACGGCGACCGCTTACGCCGAGCACTGCTGTCTTTGGTGTGCTCTCATATGGCTGATGAGGATATATTAATAGTGAGTTAAGTAAATATATGATGTTTCTGCTAACCGTACCTGGCATAAGTTAACCACCTGTTGATGACGCGTTGTGTAAGTCCGTCAAATGGGTTTAGTTTAACATACATATCCATGGCGTCGGTCGTGGGTTCGATTCCCACTAGAAACAAACATTGTAGTGCTTAACAGAGATGTTTGTCTTTGAGTCTGGTTGTTTGTATGTAGATATAATATAAGTATCTAATAATAAGTA
Source organism: Anarsia innoxiella (assembly GCA_947563765.1). Taxonomy (NCBI): domain Eukaryota; kingdom Metazoa; phylum Arthropoda; class Insecta; order Lepidoptera; family Gelechiidae; genus Anarsia; species Anarsia innoxiella. The sequence goes on from OX387415.1 coordinate 2,015,024, forward strand.
GGTAGGTATCTATTTACGTAACAAAGTTATAATATAATTAGGTTTAATAAGCTTTACCTATTTCATTTGCCATTGGAAGTGATAATTGCCATTAAAAAAACTATAGGTACTTACACGGTACCTACCAACCTACTCACTACTTAGCCTTCAGTTAATAAACTTACTTAAAAAATGTATCCATCTACCTTTACAAGTCCATTCTAAAAGGTCAAAGTTATGAGAGTAGGTAGTTTAAGAAAGTTGCTTTGACATTAAAGTCTAAGCAAAGAACTGACTTTCAAATCAAGCTCGTAAACTTAAGTATTCCGTCGAACTCAAGACATGAAACGACGAAAGAATTAAAAATAAAACACCATCGATTTCCGCCCCCGAACTCTTTTAAAAACCGACCAATGACATCGTCAAAGTGCGAAAGAGACGGGGCAGAGGGGGTCATTTTTGCCAATACTTAAACGAAGATAGATAGAAGCCACCCCAAGTGAGGGGGTTAAGAAAATTTTAACTTTTCTTTATTCAACGGTCTGGGCGAGGGTGGGTCGCCCCGGGCGGCACCATTTTTCTTCTGCTATTCTCTTTGGCCAGTTGCAAAGGGAAATAACAGTGCTCTCTCGCTTAAGCATTTATTAAATCCAGCATTCAGAATGAATTGCTAGAAAAGTGTTTCTGTTTTATTCAAATTTTCTGTTGAAATTTTGCTCGCTTTGTTTTTAATTAGTGCTGGCTTAGAATTTACTGTTTGGAACATAAGTACAGTACCTACCTACGTTTTAGGGAAATTATCTACCTAAAATACCTACCTACTTTTTGTTAATAAGAAAGTAGGTATTTTAAAGAAAGGTACCTAAGGCATTTTGAAGTGTGTGTGGATTGTGGGAGCTCAGAATGAGAGTACTTAGTAGCTGACCCTTCAGACATTATAACCTAAGTACCTATAGATACCTATCTACTTATAGAAAATCTTTTAGATATAGGTTCTAGTTCTAGATATAAATAAGTAAGTAAGTACATTAGTGACCGTTTTATAAAATTTCGAAATGTTTAAGTTAGGCAGGTATCTCATGTTTTTATCTATTGACAAATTCAGATATTACTTTTATACTTTATTGCTTCGTTTAGGTATGTACTTACTTAGGTACCTACTCGTACATTTTACCTAAGTACTTACAAGATAGCTACTTAAGTAAGTACTTAGGTACTTACTAGTTTCTTTGATTTCCAAAGTATCTAAGTATTTCCTTTTGACAATACATTACCCCGTCTCCTAATTCATAGCTTACAATACCTATTGCACCTATCTAGGTACCTTATCTCTGCCTACTTGGCTTCACTTCTTACCTTTTTGGACACATTAAAAACATACAAGCTCGCGTCTGCGAAATTGTGCTCCCACACTGCATGACGTTATAAAATGTTTGTAAACAAAATGTTTGTTAAAAAATGTTTTACAAACATTTTTGTTGTTGTATACTAGGAATTTGTGGTGTGTGCAGTGTGGGAATACTAAAAGATGGCAATTTGAGAGGAATAGCCAATCCCGCGTTAGTCATTCACGAGGTTCAATACTCTTATCAAGTCTTAAATAAAATCTAATGGACAGTTCACACTGCATGTAGGTGAGCAAGCAAACCACCTTTTCCTTAGATTTCTTACCTATTGACGACTGGCTCAATTTTTAAATTCTTATTAACGCCATCTATCTGTTTACTCTAGAACCTTGTCAAGGACAGTAAAAAAGGGATGCGTTGTTTGGGTATCTTTTGAAGGTCGAACTTTTTCGTAGTTTTATTGTAATTTGATAGATGGCGCTTATTAAATAATCCCTAAGTAGGTAGTTATGTCAAACTTGTTACATCCACGCAGTTGAACCCTAGGCATGCCTAGGCACAGATTACTTACCCAATTTTATTATAGCTAGGTACATCCTACGGCACAGATTACTAAATACCTAGTTACATAGTACCCTAGGTAGGGTCGAAGTGTGTAACGCCCTGGGGCAGCGCCATGTTCTCAGATTTGCTTGAAATTTATGCCAGATTTAGTGCTCATTTTTAGTCACTTAGTCGATCACAATGAGGGGTTTTCAGAAGCCCAACACTGCATGTTAAAGAACATTTTAGAACATTGTTTCCTAACCTGTGGTCCGCGGACCCCTAGGGGTCCGCAAGCATATGTTTGGGGGTCCGCGGTCCCATACGCATTTATCTTACTTAGTTAGAGCATTAACAAAAATAAATAAATTAACTACGCCAAATATCTCGTAACTAATATCAACCCCAACATTTCTGACTTAGTTGCAAAAAAGCAGCACCAACCTTCTCATTAATGTTTTTTCGCTTATTTTAAATAAATAAATGTTTTTCTACGAAAAAGTTTGTTTTTTAACTCAGGGGTCCTTGGCATTATGCTTGATTTCCTTGGGGTCCACGGCTGAAAAAGGTTAGGAACCGCTGTTTTAGAACTAACTTTTTTAAACTTTTTTCTGTTATAAAACGTTTTGGTCCTCTCACGCTGCATGTTAACAAACTTTTAATTGAGTTCCCTACTTCTTTCTCTATAGTCTGTCTAAAAAGAGTGGAAATTAAAAATTGGCAACACTATAGCGTCGTCCCTTTCAAATCAATCTAAGAAAAACGGGACAACACTATGGTGTTACGACTTTATAATTTTTAATCTTTTTGGACCGACTGTAAGTAACTAGGGACGAGATAAGTGAATAAATAAATGAATACATACACGAGTTTCATCGTATTTTTTAATGAAATCCGATTTATGTTACAATTTGTAAGTTACAATTCATATTTTCAGACCGCGTTCGTCGCACTTTCGAGTTTTTAACAAATAAATGTATCGACTAAGTATTTTATTTTTATATTACAATAGTAATTTACAATCGCTAAATCTTAACCAAAGATCTTAACCAAAGATCTTAACCATCGTTTATAACGAAAACACTTTATTTAATCTTTCACATCCCAGAAAAAAAATAACAATAGAAAATCTATTGTGTCTGGGTTTATAATGGGTCAGTGGGATGTGAGAGGTTAAGTCACGGATTTAAGTATTATTCCCGTCAAACTTCTTGAGCATTAATTTGACGTAGTGGGGGAAAGTTCAGGTACCTATAACCCGTCGGGAAAATCTGCGCACCTGGCTTAGTGACGTCATGCAACTCTTACGAAGGTACCTGCTCGTCACTGGTACAAGATAGGCGAAAACGGGGGAAGCGCATTCCAGCAAGGTGCGCAGATTTTTTCTATGGGTTGTAGGTACATTTCATATAGGGTGACTTTAAATTAGTAAACTATAAAAAAGGATATGCATGTACTCGTGATAACAAACAACTTTTACTATGGGACCAAGGTCGAAATCTTTCAAAAATGTTTAAGCTCTCCATACAAAATGCACCAGCTGATAGTATGAGAGAACAATTTTTTTTGTGATTTCGAATTTGGTCCCATAGTAAAAGTTGTTTGTTATCACGAGTACATGCATAAACTTTTCTATCGTTCACCAATTTAAAGTCACCTTGTACAAAGGTCAATTTGTGCGCAGTCAATTACATTGCTCAAGATTTTTGCCGTCGCATGTAGGTACCAGGGTAGCAATTCCGCTAAATTAAGTTAAGGGACCAAACTATAGCCAACAGATAAACATTCGACAGCAATATGTCACAAATTTGGTATTCTCTTAAGTGCCACGATTAATAGTCGATTAGTAGTCTCTAGAGGGTTTTGTCTACTGTCAAATAGCGAAGAGAATACCGTTTGGAACTGCCACTCATGTGACATTGCGGAGTAGAATACCGATTATAGCGTAAAGTAATAAAATGTACGGCCGATCGCTGTCCACTGTCAACTTAACTGTTAAGAGAATACCAAAATGTGTCAATTCATACAATTCACATTCTAGAGAGACACCATTTTTCATTTGTGCTATTTTCTAAACCCTTTGCCTCCCAATAACATAAAAAAATCATATGTGTTCTGAAGTTAGGAAGCGAAGGAAAAAATATAAAAATGTTTGGGTTAAAGTTGAAGTCATTGAACTTTCGTTTGAAAACGTTTCAAGTCTATAATGACCAGTTAAAAAATTACACAATAAAAAAAATTTCATTTGGCATTTGGAAGTCTTTATACAATGTAGTTAACAGCCAGTTGCAAGAAAGTTCAATTTCAGTTGCAAGGCTGAAACACACCGGATGCGTATGCGTAACGTAGACGTAAGCACGGCGTAGCCACGCGCGTAGTTACAGTGTAACCAGATGTGACAATGGGCTACGCGTCACGTCGACGTGTACGTCTACGTTACGCAAGCGGTGACAATTCTATACATTACAACTCAGAGGTACGAATACGTCTACGCATACGCAACGCATAACCAACGCATACGCATCCGGTGTGTTTTGGCCTTAAGTTAATGCTCCATTATACCTATATAATATACCTGTCACTGTCATCCTCAAAAATCAGAATAAGATGGCACGATGTTAAATGGATAGGCTTTCATGCAACGACGTAAGGCTTATTAACATAATATCTTAACAAATTATCACAGAGCAAATTAAACGCTGGAAGAGTTTTATTTACTTATACCTATTACTTATTTACTTATAAATAAAATAATATTTTACTTTTTCATTGGAACTGTTAGAGCCAGATTAACTCTGCAGAAACATTTATTTTTTCTCATTCATTATGGTAACACTAAAAATGTTGCATTTAGAGTGTGTTTCAAGAAATAGTTCCTATGCTGCCATGTTGGCAGTATTGACCCTTGATGACGTTTCGCAGTACAAATCAATGCTGCCAACATGGCGGCATTGGAACTATTTCATAAAACACTTTAGACATGTCAAAAAAAATTGTCTTTGTTAAACATGACAATTTACGCAAACGACAGTTTGAAAATGTTGCCATATAATTTTCATGGATTTAGTTTTTTACTTGTTCTGCCTTATTCTGCAGAGTTGAAATCTTGTTGAAATAGTCAGGCTCTCAAAATTTAGATTTTTTGATTAATATACCAAAGGGAAATAGCACAGGCTACATCAATTCAATAAATAAATAAAAAAACCAGGCAAGTGCGAGTCGAACTCGCGCAGGAAGGTTTCCGTCCCATTCACTATTCATATCGAGCAAAAACATCATGTTTGTTGTATGACAGACAGACAGCCAAGTCTCAGTAATAAGGTCTCATTTCACCCTTTGTGTACGGAACCCTAAAAATGATTTAACAGGTCGGTCAATAGTGAATTAAATTATATTATATCTATAGTGAAGTTATTTCATATTTCCCAATTAATATAACAACTGCGCTATAAACCTTTAGTAATAAAATCGATTTTAAATCGATAAAGACTGAATAATTTAATAACATAAATATATTTTAAATATCATAATAAAAAAGCTTTTGGCAATTTGAGATCAACTAACGTCTGGGACGATGTCTTAAGTAAAATAAAATTGTTCAAAACAATTTTTGACTTTATCTTGACTAGAATAAAGTATTTTGTTCAACGAGAACGCAATGTTTTTAACACCTTATTCATTTCAACATAGCTTGAAGCATAAGTTTTGATTTTTATATTTTTTTAATGGAAATAAAATTATTTGTAAACTTGTAATGCTCCCATTTAAAATAATAAGTATTATTGATAGTTTAACTTAATTTTTAACTTTAATATATCCAGGCATAGAGGATATAACCATAGAGATGTTTCATTACTGATCACAACATTCACAACACCAAATAACTAGTGATTAGAATTTATTTCTATCTAATTTCCGTTTATACAACTCTATAGTTAATTCCTCTACTAAATGGGAGCGTTAGTACCTTAATTATAATAAATGTCTTTTTGTACATTACAAAATAAATGCTTAATATTAAGATTTTAGAATGTAAGGAGTATTTTATTTATGAGATTAATCTATTAAGAAGGCTGTTGTTGCTAGTTTTATACTTAAAAAATATTTTGATATAAAATTCTCTCCTTTTATGTAAACGCGAAAGCAATAGCTTTTAATTTGTATATTTTATATTGATATACCATCTTTTCCAATCCACACTTTCTTTGTGCTATTTTATTACAGCTTACAGCAATTATAACAGGAAAAAGAGACAGTACGAGTGATTTTAAGACTCAAAGAGTTCAAAAGAATTTCAAGACCACTTCCGTAAAAAAAATTACCTCATTATTTCACTAAACAAGAAAAAAATATTATAATTCTCGAAGTCTGGAAAATTTCTCACTTTTTACTGAATTGGCAACACTGCTTATAGTTAGATTAAGAGTGACAGCGCCATCTATTGGTCATCGTCCGAACCTATGCCCTCATAAAATTAATGTGCGCTTTTTAATATCGATTCTAGCAACAGCAGTCTTGTAGCTAGTCTTATTAGCTAGCCAGGTCCACAAACGAGCAAGGCAAGGGCTCGTCCAATTAAAGCTGATCTTACAACACTAGAGAATTGGTTGTAGATAAGGATCTTTCTAATTTGGCTGAACACTTGCCTAAAGTTGCTCGTTTAATGTGGATTCGGCTAATTAGCGTGTTTTATTTATATTTATTTAATACTTCGTTCACAAGGCACCCTGCTTCTAACATGTCAGTGTACCATTGCAATTAATACTTATACGGTTTTAGTTTTAGACTAGATTATATGCATTTGTATATTTCAAACTTTAAAAAAAAAACTTATATTTTAACATTTTGCCAGTGTGGTGGATTGCGGACTAATCACTCTCGTATGAGAGTAGGCTCCTGCCCATGTCGTGGGGACGTTAAAAAGGCTGATGATGTATATTATACTTAAAATAAAATGACGGCTATATACATGACTGGCCGCGAAAATGGTTCACGCGATTTAAGACTTATTGTTTATTGAAAAAAGGAATCAAATAGAATATGCATATAAGTCTAGACTGCACTTAAAAATCACACTTTAATGCCTTATTACCTTTAGTAACATTACTGGAAACAATTTGTAATCACAATGGATTTATAATCATTTTTTAGAAGTAATTTCTTTAAATGATATTGCCAAGAAAAGTCACAAGACATGAAAGTGTTTCTAAATAATAGACAGCATTTGCTATGTCAAAAAAAAAAATTTTACAGCATAATGATAATTATAAATTTTATGAATTTTAAAGTGAGCTTATGGTATTCACACATTAGGCTATCTGTTTCTTGATAATTATAAAAAATAAAAATGCACATAGATTGACTTGCTGTTTAACAATGGAAGAATTATCCGATTTAATTAACACGAAATCTTGTATTGAAAACAAGTTTTGATGCGTTTGGCAACAAATAAACTTTCTTGGCATTTGGCAACTCTTTTTATAAAAAGCATCAATGTGTGAACTCCACAAATCTCACTGCAAGAAGCTGTTTAAAACATTTTGTACATTATCTACAAGCCAAGCTCAATATTCATAGAATATAATAAAATCGCGACGACCTCTAACCCACTATGTGTAAAAGCTATGATGATCAAAGTCATTCTACTACCGCAAAATTGTAAAATACTAATTTTAACAGTATTTTTAATTAATTGGCCCATTTATTTTAATTTTTTCTTTTTTAACTAATTCTAACCTACAGGGTTGGCGATTAAAGATAGGGTTTTCACAACTGTTATTCATGAGCAAAAAGGTACTTTTTAGGTTAAACATTAAAGCTCTTTCTTAATTAATTGGGAATATATTTAATTCACGTTCAGGCCTTAATCAGTTTCACCGCAATTTTAAGTGAAAATTTTATATTGATTACTGATTTAACTAAACTGTGTCACTTACCTTCAGTCACACATCTTTGCTCATGAAAAACGAAAGGCAAAATCACTCAGCCCACAACAGTTTTGGCACTCTCCACTTGGCACTGTCTTTGGCTATCACTAACCTGCCGTTGACGTAGCTGTTCACATTGCTAAACAGCTTATGGCACTTTCACTTACGTTGGCACTGGCATTTCCGCATTGGCATTCACTTGGCACTCACACTATTGATAATTTAACATTGTGTGATATGACGTTGCTTATTGACTTTGGTGGCAGCGGTTGTAGCCACTACTGTACACTACTATATACTGGCACGATGAGGAGGCATGTTAAATGTTAACGTATCATTTACGAAGTATTCTTGTTCTTCATCGTCTGGTAAATAATACCCGTAGCTTCCTAAGGACACCTGATCAGCAGGGTATTGGCTCTTTGGCATTTCACAAGCGAACTCCTCCCAGTTTTGTTCAACAGATTTTCTCCGTTTGGCAAATAGAATTGATCCGTCGAAAGCGTACTCGTCGTCGAAATGCAGTACAGCGTCATCGTAGAAATAATTCTCCACTTTCTTAGTGTTCCTTGCTATGTTCTTCATTAGCTTCTTCCTCGCGTAGCTGGATTTCTCCGAATCGTAATCGTCGACTAGGGGATCGTTGCTTCGGTTTTCCGACCTCAAATTCATAGAGTATAACGAAGAAGAGTGAGGGCTTGTTTCCATTCGAGTACTAATACTGTTTCTGTAATGGTTTAGGTACTGTTCGTTATTGTTGTACCTCATTTCGTACATCATCATGCCTCTACGGAGTTGGTCTCGTCTTTTTGCGACGATTTCTCTAAAGTCTTCTGGGTCTATTTGGAACTCATTGGTTTTAGCGTTCATATATAAGTACCCAGATGCTGAATTAAGGCGGAGTGATTGGGATCTGTTCTTTGAAGATGCTTTCTCTATGAAACGTGGGAGAGAACCCATGTCTTGGTAGTTTTTGGACTTCATGTGCTTGATGTTTGTTGGCGGTACCGGTGACAGTGGATCCCGATAAGAAATTGACCTGAAATTTGTTTTAAGAAGTTATTTTTTGTGGTGATCGCTAAACAAATATAAATTAATATCCCATATTAGTCTGTTAACTTTCAGGACAATCTAAATTGTCGAAATCTAAAGTAAATTAAGCAAGAGTCAAGACCCACGCTAGTCTAAAAGATTCACTATTTAGAGGTCAAGTATCATTGGTCAATTCTATATTTCGTACACGGTGACCAATCTAATGTGCACCGTCCGTTTTTAACTTACTTATTCGGCCCAAAGCAATTGCAAGAACAGCTGCAAACACTTGGAGCATAGTCTTCGTCTAGGTACAGCGGGACCAATGACGTGTCACCTGTAAGATAACAATATTTCGTAATAATTTAATGAAGTAACATCATTGCCAGCAGAAAAACTCTGCTAGCGCGTTTTAGGTTTCTACACTGCGCGACATCTAGCGGTTAAATGAACGTCTAACGTACAACCATCGCAAAAAGTTTAACTTTTTTTAACCCCCGACGCCAAAAAGAGGGGTGTTGTAAGTTTGACCCTTCAGTCGGTGTGTCTGTCTTTATTAAAAAGTTTTATGCTGAGTGTGGGCTACAGTTCAATCGTTTCAGACAGCTGAGCAATCGGGAGTGTAAGTTAACGTCAAACAGCGTAATAAACTCTGATACCGCGTTTCAGGTTTCCACGACATCTAGCGACAAGTTACGCGACTATATAAAGCTTTGGTCTGGTGATCATAAAATGACGCACAACGCTGCGGTATCCGATATGCGATGCCGGATACTCAATCATAATGAAATACGTCGGGGACGTTCTCTTGTTCCGTCGCAGTCTGGAAGTGTTATGTCGTGCGTACGTGACGCTGCGTTGAGCCACGTACCGCAGCGTTGTGCGTTATGCCAGTATACATACCGGTAGAGACGTGCCGCGGGTCGTGCGGCAGCCGCGTGCCGCGCGACACGCCGCGCAGCACGGCGCCGTCCGCCGTGATCACGTCGCCTTCTAGACGCACTGCCACTTGCTGTGCCTGTTGGAACATAATAACTTTAGTTATAGGTTTTAAAAGAGAAACGCAGGGTCGGAAATCCTTCAAAAGGTTAGATAGATAGTTAAAGTTGCAGATTCAGATTAAAGTCATCTATCCACGTAGTCCACACACACTTCTTTCCCTTGATTCACATTCATTAGTCGCCTCAACAACCATAACATAACATAACTCACAAACTTGTTTATTAAAACAATTAATAATTAGTTAAAACAATACTTCGTTAAAATATCAAAATTCTAGTCTAGTGAACATGACGAACAACGCTGCGGTACGCGACACAACGCAGCGTTGCCTTTCGCCGACGACGCGTACTATGACGGAACAAGAGACCGTTCTTGTTTTCTTATTGAAAGTCCGGCATCGCATACCGCAGCGTTGTGCGTCATGATCACCAAAGCTTAACCAACACCTTACCTGCTCAGCCTGCTGCTGATCTCTCTTCTCATCCTCAGTGTTCATAGTGACGAACCGCAGCACGAGCAGATTGAGACAAGCAGCCACAATCGCCAAACCGAACAGTATAAAGATCAATGCGAACATCACGTAGGAAGGCTTGCGGTTCAACGCGTTGTCCTTTTGCAGGGCCACCATGTCGCCGAAACCTTTGGAAAGAAATGTAAATAGAATTAAATATACATAAGTTATAGAAATAGAATGATAATTTAGTTTGAGAGCAGGATCGAATCGTATTCTTTTGATTCCTGTTGCTTAGGGCAGTCATTTGCGAAAGCGATAAAGATTGCTAGCACTCGACTTTATCGCGTCTTCTCTTTCTAAAAAATGGCAGCCCCGATTGATAGAAAAGCAAGGACTGACACGACACGGAGCGTTTTATTAAGTTTTAGGGCTCCAGGGACAGTCAGGTCTTTGGAATAGGGTTCTATTTTTCACTTAGAATAAAAGGTGCCATAGTTTTATATTTAACTTAACAATTAAAATAAAATAAATCATCACTTACCAATAGTAGTCAAAGTAATAAAGCAATAGTATACACTATCGAAGTAGCTCCAGCCTTCAAACTTGGAGAAGGCAGCCGCTCCACCCGCTATAGTCAACGAGGACAGAGTAGTCACTACACATATCAGATCCACTTCTGATGCGTTTGTCTGCTTGCAGTTCAACGCGCGTTTTATTGATTTTATTATTACGCTGGAATTGAAAAGAGGTAATGTATAGGTTGCTGTTTGGTTGTATTGCAGTCTGCTTTAGATATAAATACGAATGATAAGAAGCTTATCCATTCTTAATATGTTGAAGATGCCATTGAAGATACCTTCACCAATCGATATCACACAAACAAAAAATATAAGTATGATAAAATGTCATTTCCATATCGTTAGGTATATCGTAATAGAAAAGTCTCCAAGCATTATGCTATCTACACACGAAAGCCGCCGGAATGCCGCCGGGCTAGGCCGGCAGCTTTACGTCATGCGAATGGCAGCTGTCAAAAAAGCCGGCGGCTTTGGTGTGTAGACAGCATTAGAAGATAGATCTTATTCAGTTGCATACGCTCCACCTATACTACAAGTGTCTAACTCTTCAGTAAATTATGATGATCTTATCCTTCCAGATGAAGAAAAAAGGTTTTATTGATTGAAAAGTTCGCTGTAGATGCTTTACCTCTATACAAAAACATTCTATTATAGGTACTTATTGTTCGTATTACTTAATGTTACAATAAATTACTTTAAATATTAATTTACTCTGATAATAACCTTTATGAAGATAGAAAAACATATACACAGTATCTATAAAATCTACGTACCTGCTAAGCCTATTAACCCGTTCACCAATGCTCTGGAACATGATGAGACCGAGCGGGATGCCCACGATGGCGTAGAACATCGTGAACAACTTCCCGCCGATCGTCGCTGGCGTCGAGTGACCGTAGCCTGTACCACAATCATCATCATCATCATGTCAACTTATGGACGTCCACTGCTGGACAAAAGCCTACCCCAAGGATCTCCACAACGACCGGTCTTGCGCTGCCCACATCCAACGGTTTCCAGCGATTTTAACCAAGTCGTCAGTCTACCTTGTTGGAGGCCTTCCCACAATACAGTACCACAATGCAGTTTTAAAACCAAACTGGCAGTATCGTCAATTTTTATTTCAATTAAAAAAAAAGATCGTACTCTAGGTCATATCTTCTTATGACTGAATTCTACAAATATTATTGTTGAAGTTAAGGATTCAAATAGAATAGAATGTATGTATAACATCTAACCTAACTAGTATTATATATGTTATGTTTGTGCTGATGAATGGATGCGAAGTGGTTTGTTGCAGAAAAAATTGCTAAACAGATTTTATTTAAACTTTACAATATAACACATAAGCAGGCTATATTATTTGAAGACATCCAGGCAGGACATTTTGAAATTGGTTCATAAAACACAGACTTTTGAGGTAACAAACAGTTCATAAATAAAAAGAATTCTCCAGAATTGAGAACTCCCTTTTATTAGTTCTAAGTCTGTTAAAAATCTCGGGCACTAGTAGCTAGCCACGATCCTCAGCAGTGAGGGACCGAATGAAGAGATAGAGAGAATAGCCAATACAATCTCACCTGTAGTAGTAATAAGTAGGTACAGTAGTAGCATAGTAGTATCTCACCTATAGTAGTAAGTACAGTAGTAGCATAGTAGAACGCGCCAGTGAACTTCCACTGCTGGCCAGCTTTGTGCGGTTCAGACTTCAGCACCACTGTCTCCATCACTCTGAAGTCTTCTTCTGTTATATTGTACTTGCGGATTATCATACCTTCGATTGCTGAAAGGAAACCAGGTTTATTCTTTAGTGTTAAAGTCAGTTTCTCTTAACTTGAAGAGAAAGTTAAAAAAAAAGAAAAAAAAAAAAAAGAGAAAGTTAACGTCATGTCGTATCAAGAAGTAACACTGGCAGAGGATAGGCCTAGATGGCGAACACTCCACCGACAAGAGTCTAACTCTTAAATTAAATAATGAAAGTCAGTTTTGTTTGTAATAGGCATAGGTTTTCTGTAGAAAAGGGTCATTTTTTAAAGTTAATGCTAGATTCACAAGAGTGCAGTTTTCCCCAGAGAAGAATCTAGCAAGAAACTCTGTTGAATTGCTCTTTTCTTTTATTAATGAATCACTGAAAACTAGTATTAACCTATTAGAAGTATTTGTTGGCAACACCAACAAAAAGTAAAAAGTAGTTTTATATTACTTTAATGTAGCAACACTTTATTTCACTTCTGACTTCCCGCTCTGCTACGAATACGTGCGCTTTGTAACTTTTTGGTGTGTAAAAATTAAGTGCAATAAAAAACCCAGTTCGTGCCAATACCTACTTGAAGACTTTCATTTATTTATAAACCAGCCCCAAGATCTGCTGCCTACAGTATTAACCTCTCACATCCCACTGACCCATTATAAACCCAGACACAATAGATTTTCTATTGTTCTTTTTTTTCTTGGTTTTGAAAGATTAAACAACAAGATTTACGTCCTGTTCCACCATCAACAGATAAAATTTATCTGACAGATATTTTATACCTGTCTCTGTCTAAAATGTCATGTTTTATGAAATAGACATAGGATATAGGTTGGTTAAAAATTTATGTACTTAAAACTTAAACTACTCATACTGTGATATTGATGTAAATTATTGTGATAACAAATTAAGTACCAACATGTAAACGTATAAGTCTGTTCATTTAAAAAAAAAGGATATATTGAACATAACGTAGGGCCCCGTGCCAAAGGTTTCTTGCCGTTTTCTTCCTCTTGGCTATACAGGTAGTGAATCGGCAGTAGTTTTAGATCAAAAAAGTGTAATGCATTTTGCTTATTTTTGAATAAACACTTTTCATTTTCATTAAAAACCTCCTGACAGAAGGTACCCTAAGGTTTAATTTTTATGTTTCCCAGCTAGTTGCAGAAAAGGTTAATAAACTAATGCTCCATTACACCTTATAGTTGACAGGGATTATCCTTTTCAGTTACCTCTGTTTTGGTTCTCAGATCGACATTTCTTCAGACAATTCTTCAGACATTTCTTCAGACAGAAACAGGTCAGATAGGGTAAGAAATGTCGATCTGAGAACCAAAACAGGGGTAATCGATGTACTAACTCGCATCGACCAGCAGAAATGGCGATGGACAGGCCACATGCTTCGGGACACAAAGAAGAGGAGGAAGTGGAGTAGTGAGGTGACGGACTGGTACCCAAGAGATGGTAAAAGGAACCGAGGTAGACAGTACCAACGGTGGGAGGATGACCTCAAGCTCACAGCCGGACCAAACTGGAGGAGAGCAGCAAAAGACAGGTCACAGTGGAAGTCGTTGGAGGAGGCCTATGCCGAGAGGCACACTATGCTAAGAGACATTCTTTAAAAACATTCTATTCAAACTCTGTAACACTACCGTTTCTTACATAGAATAAAGGGCTTTATTATTATTTATTATTATTATTATTATCCTTTTCAGTAATTTTAACATCCCCACTATAGGGGCTCAAGCCTACACATACGAGAGTAATCAGGTCAAAATTCTCTAAAGAAAGCTGCTTTCATGCATGTCAATCTAGACTTAGCTTTAAAAATGAACTTATTGTTTCAAAATAGAGATATTGACATTGAGTATAGAATATGTAAGGAGGTGCCATACCGTCTGAATCTACACAAAATGGCTACCTATCTTTTTGTATGGTATTTCTCAAATTCTTATCATTTGACAGGTCATCTACCAAGAAAACTATGAAAATCATGCGCCAACTTTGGCACGCTGTCATAAACTCATATGTATATGAAAAAAAAAATGGGGCCTCTCCTTATATATTCTATACTCAAAAGATATTGAGCTATAATTATAATTACCTTGCAATACTTCAAATCGATTCCTCTCCGTGGTAGACTCCAAAGCGTCAAACACGGCAGCACCAACGAGCAGGTAAGTAAATGTGCACACAATCAAGGATAGAGTGCGAACATTTTGCTTCTTCATCACTGCCGAGTGCAACCCCGGCCTTAGGGCTACGGCCCAGTACCTCTATTCCACTCACTCAAATACTAACATACTGTTACACTGTCTCGCTCTCTCAAGTACTAAGTAACCATTGTAAGGAGGTTTCATAACATCTCAAATAAAAAACTCATCATATTCTTTTTAAATTCAACCTCTTTTGTTTTATTTTAGAATGTGCTCATCTATTTAATGCACAGGGCATTATCACAACCAGTAATTTTCCCCTGGTGTTATCATAATAAAAAGGGAGTTTTATTTTTTTTATAAATAAAATGCTATCAATAAATTGATCCCATGATAGGAAGTCATTTTCTATTGTTGCTGAGATTCTATGATTTGGTCAAAAACTTCCAAAGAGATTCCATTTACTTGAGAATTTTCTTGATATAATTTTGTTTTACATACAGCTGTAAAAAAGACAATCAATAAATTAGGGTTTAATTATTAAACACAAAATACCTTGTTTAAATAAGTTAGAATGAAATCTTTGATTAATTTAAAATGTAAAAGTAACTGGCTGGTGTATGATGAAAAAACCGAAGAAACATTGTAGAGTTCAGAAAAGGAATCAAATTCAAACAAAGAACTCACCCAGTTCCAATGCACAAAAGGTCAGGGCGACTTCGTCCGTAATTTGTTTTGCGATTTTGTCACAAACGGCATCTTTAAATATTTAATTATCTGCAAAGCTGTATCCTAAAAATAACAGCAGCGCCACGGTCCGCATTCAAACCCCATAGGTCAATGCACACACTAGAATTGGGTCAAATCATATCACCACTATTTCCAACACATTTGTAAAGAAACTCTAGAGGAAACTACCCGATGTGCATTCTTTATGTCATAGAAAGTCATACTAGCACGGCCAAAAGTAGAAATTGGAGAAAAATTAATTAATTTTCAGCCGATCTCCCCTATGCGGTACACTGCTGTCTCTCCTGTCAAACCCACTAGCGCACTTTTTTGTCATTACGACAAAATTTTCTCATCTCAATATCATCTTGAGTATTCAGCAATAAATAATACACAAAATTACAATAAATTGGATTTCTAAAAATAACAAAAAAGAAATTATTTTTGGCACACAATCTCCTTGCACTTCCTTGATTGACCTGACTGGTGTTACCAGGTTCAAATAAATTAAAGGTCCATTATTATTGCCAGTTTAGGAAATTTGAAAAATCATTTTGCTTTCAAATATTTATAAACAGACATTTATTTAAATTAAAATAAATACGGGTGACATATTTGTCTGAAAATAATTCTCAAAAACAAAAAAATGAAAATTATTGATACAACATTACAATAAGCATTGTGCATTTGTGCCGAACCCGAACTTAGATATGAACCTATTTTCAGGCACATAACTTAACTCTTTAAAAGTACTTGATTTACCTGCTAGATGGCGGTGTTTAATATTTTTAGGTTTTTCGGGAAAAATCTAGGAAAAGCCTGTATATTGGTTTAGGCTACATTTTATACTAGAAAGTAAATTAATTAAGTAATGTTATGCAATTCTGAATAACATAAAAATTACTTTATATATTTACTTTTTCTGCGTGATATTGATTTCTCTCTGGAACAAGATCCATATCGGAACTCAAAATAAGTAATGCAGCATTAGCCGTTTGTTTTTAATTTTTAGTAAGTGCCTATACCTACCTGCTTACCTACTCACTTATCTATTATGTACTTTTTATTTTGATTGTTAATAATTGTAGAAATATCATCCGAATTCTTAAAGATGGTAGGTAGCCATCTAAAGCCCTAAATCTTTTAATATTAATGAGGTACCTTTATTAAGCCTACAAAACTAGCTAAACAAAACATCTAGAAAAGAGATAGTACCGCAAAACGATGTAAATAGCAAATAGTGAATGGCGAAGTGAGTACATAGCTAAATGGGCAGTAAAGGGCTCATAGTTTTCTCGGCGCATGCGGCCAGCGCGTGCAATAGTGCAACTAGGCCGTGAAGCGAAAGCTGCAGGGCCCGCTTTCTCAATTATATAGAGCTGGCCTTACTGTGACTGTTGTGGTTTTTATGTGACAGGTTTTATCCTAATAGAACGAGATCTTCGATCTGACATAATTTATTTTTAGATTGACATAAACTTAGGTTCTCATGTGTTTTGAATATACCACATAGGTTATAGAGTCGTTTTTGGACTGCAGTTTATTGTTTAAGTCTCCATAGTTTTAACATTTATTTACTTACCTACCTACTTAGTTAATCTTGTGGATTTATTTACTTAAACCGTAGCACCTAGACTTAGATCAAATAAAAAGCTTTTTTTAAAAATAAAAAAAAGATTATTGAAATCTGTCGTATTCTTCACATTTTTCATATTCCTCGCTTTCAAGTCTACTCTATCAAAGACGCCCTACTTTTCAAACACAGAATACAAAAAACTTTTTTATGTTAAACGAACTCTATATAAATCCGCCTAGCTGCGCAGTGTCATAAAATTGAGATGCAAAACGGCAGCGGGGAGTGCACTAGACCTTTCTCTCAAGTTCTGGGCCACGTTTATGTAAGCTGTGTTTATGATTGTAGTCGGCCACTAGTTGGCTATGGACCGTTCTGTTTTAGCGTATTGCTAATGACGTTTCATTGTGGCGATCGTGTTTTGTTTGCTTTGAGATATAAGTAGAAGGAGTTGTTGTTTGATGGCATAGTTTGATGGAAACATTGTTTGAATGGTTTTAAGACAGTTGTTATACATATGTATGTACTAAGGTACCTACTTAGTTAGGTACCTATGTTTTATGCGGGCAGCATTATGACTATGTGTGTGAAGATCCTTTTGAGGCTTTTGTCCATTAGTGGATGTCCACAAGCTGACATGATGACGAAGATATGTTAGGTCAATATAGGGTCGTTAATAGTCACGTGATGCAGAATTTAAAGAAAGGAGATCATTCATAATATTCATAGATCTTATTCGTAAATCAAATAAAAGAGGGAATAGAAGTTGTGTCGTATCAGGAGCTCAAATGGATGGCAGAGAATAGAGAAGGGTAGCGTAGACTTCACCGACAAGAGCGACGCTCTTAAATATGAAGAAGAGCCGTACAGATTAACCTATGCATTAAACACTTATGTTTTTACTGTAACCGTACTTTAAATAAACACTAAAATCCCGTATCAAACACAACAATTGTATAAATTGACATCACCGATTATGGAATCGTTCAAGCAAATCGATTAGAAACGGCATCGAGTAAGAAAACTCTAGATTTGGCCCATAGCCCTTTCACCAAGAGAAAATTGAGAAAAGTGGGACTTGGCAACACGTGAACACTTATATTGGTGAATGTTGGTTAAAATGGTAATTTAGAGGCGTTTTTACGACTTTAAAAGGGCTCGTGGGATCTTGTGAACTTGAATATGTATATAAATATACTTCTATAAACTCATTATATGCCCTATTGTCTAAAATTTTAAGAATTTCGAATATATCCCTACTTATTTTTGCAAGTTTTCTTTTCTACAGCAACGTTTTTCATATTTTAGTAAATACATATTTTAGTAAACTACAGAGCGAACCAGAATAATTAAATAGTATCATTATTTTGTATCACACTGGAATCGAAAACAAAAAGTCTTTGCCTATCCAAAACTCATTAAAAACTTTTTCAAGTTCAATCAGTTTCGCGCCATTTGTTGACAGTTGACATTGGCCATCGCCATCTTGTATTATTAAATGGATTAAGTAGAATCTTGTGCCCAATATACCGCGGTACATAATTACCCCTTCCGTTTTGTCGTCTGTGCCCATTTCTACAAGCTAGACACCTTTCTTCCACGCACACAGACAAAGTGTATGCGAATAGCTGTGCACAGATAGAGTGTATGCATGATTTTGTGTGGCTGTGTGCGTGTTTAGTGGGGGCTAGGGTTGTCAACATTAAGTTATTTTGAAGATGATGGATGGAAGTTTCTTTAAAAAGGCAATTTGGCCAAACTCTCTTTTAATGATCAGGGCTGATAAGTATAAGTATCAAAGCACACAATTGAAGTTACTTAAGTTACTTAGATAGCCATTACCAATCATTTTTTAGAGGAGCTCAAGATAATTACCGGTAGGTAAGTAAGTATGTATGTAACCATTGTCAAAAAGATTATGGACTGTCCAGTTGAAATGTAATATCAACATTCAACAACACAATACATCTGCAACAAATAAATCTTTAAAGAATCGCACACAATTTCTTTACCTGCCAACCCTAAATATACAGACTGGTAACAGTGTGAGTGTTGCGTTGGTTGCGTCTGCGCACGCAATGCCAATGTCAGTCGGATGGCGGGTAGGAGGTACCAACTTGACGCGCGTTACATGACCGGAAAACTGGTCAGGAAATTACGCTTTTTGTTGTAAGCTTGACGCTCCAAGTAAATACACGAGTATTACATTTAATAAATTATTGGAAAAAGATCGATATTTTGTCATGATGTCTATCGTTGCCCTTCCTGTTACTAGGTACTCCGCTTCTAAGTAACTTTCTTTAAAAAATGTTTAAGAGAAATAAGATAAGCAATGAAAATGTCTCCGAGAAAGCTTCTTCTTACTAACAAATGCTAAGTTAAAATAGACTCTAAGTACTGTACATTTATAATCAAACTAGCTGTCCCGGCGAACTTCGTCCCGCCTTAGAATTAACTTTATTGTGTAGGAATAAAGTTCAAATTGACTCTACATTTTAGTAAGAAAACATTTGTATGGGAAAAAGAAAAGGTCTGTTTTAGGGCTTTCCCGGCAATTATTCGAATTTTTCTCACCGTAAGAACCATCCTTGGACTTCGATGAACATTTTGAAAAAAGAATTAGCGAAATCGGTCCAGCCGTTCAGGCGTGATGCCGTGACAACGGAAAACGGGTTTCATTTTTATATATATAGATAAAGGTTATATTTTTAAATATAAATAGATGGATGGGTGGCCAATGGATGGATGAATGTGAGGATGTTTGTTACTCTTTCACGCGAAAACCACTAAACAGATTTTAATAAAACTTTACAATATTGTAGCTGGCACATCAGAATAACACATAGGCTATATAATTTTAAGATACTGTGTAAGTTTTCCAAGATATGGTGATAACGTTATGTCGTATCAAGAAGTCAAAGCAGTGGCAGAAGATATGTCTAAATGGCGGATACTCCACCAAAAAGAGTCTAAGTGCCCGTTTCACAAATTTTAACTGATAGGTAAACCTATGTCTATTTCATAAAACATGATGTTTTAGACAGAGACACGTATAAAATATCTGCCAGATAAATTTTATCTGTTGGTGGTGAGACAAGCCCTTACCTATAAATATTATAAATGTCAATGTTTGTGCCGATGGATGAACAGATGTTTGTTACTTCATCACTCAAAAACCACTCAACATATTGTAATGAAATTTTACAATAACTTAGCTTGGACATCAGAATAACACATAGGCTACTTATATTATTTGTACCTCTAGATATTTCGTGTTTTTTTCAAAGATTTATGACGATAAGGTGCGTACGAAGTCGCGGACAGCCTCTAGTGTTAAATATAATGATGAATGATGATGGTGATAGGTATATTACATGCATAAAAAGTCGCGGGCAGCCTCTAGTTTATACTATATATCTGTTTTATTGGTTTAATTGGTTAAAAATTATATTGTTTATAATTTAGGTAAACCAAATTGCACAAATTCTGTAAACTAACTGTAATCTGGTTCCCCAAGATACAGGCTCTGCCTAGTTTGGGGACCTCTGTTAATTTAGTTTAAGGCTGGATCTACTTAGGACTAATTTAAGTAATTGTGTACCTATACCGTGTAACTCAATGTGTGTACCTTTGTATTTCCTATTTCGGATAAATAAACAATATTTTCATTTTCATTTTTCATATTAAATCTTAAGGCTCTAGAAAACTTGTTAGGTGGAACAAAGTATTTATCTGCTTCTTATTAACAATACAAATTATAGTAAGTTTCAGTTGACACCTATTTATCACTTACGGCGTTTAATACTTCTCGAAGCTATAACAATAAGCGTCAGGGTGTTACAAGACATTTAACTAACTCAACAGTAGAATAGCAGCCGTTAGTAAGTGTCACTAGTAACCAGGCGCGGTCGTAGCCTGAAATTTTGGAGGGGGTCACTCACTACACTAATAAAAAATAGGTATCTGGAATAAAAAAAACATTATTGCACAAGACACAATTTTGCTAGGATTACCAAAACTTAGTTTAGTTCTAAACTTAGTTCGGTTCCTTGTTTCTATATAAACTAGATGTCATTTCCAAGTTCTTTTGGCCATCGTACGTAGTTCATAAAAATACCACTAGATATCAGCAAATTATAAATCTATCGCTGTTAGGGGATAGCTAGAAATTTCCTTCTTTTTTTTTTATTATTGTTGAGATTTTTCAATTTGACGTTAGATTTGGGGGGGGGGGGTCATGTCCCCTGTGACCCCCCCTTTAGGACCGCGCCTGCTAGTAACCTTACAATTGCTTTTATTGGTTCGTGCCTCTTAAAGCTATAAAAATAATGTACTTATACAGTGGTTTCGACAAACTCTATTCTACTGCTTAAAGTTATATTTTTTTCCTTTACGACTGTTCTCCCTCTGGAAGGTTTAGTAATTTATAACTAACCCCACTGTAGAGTCGATTGTTGCTATCGGAGTTCATATACAGGGTGTAAGTCTCCCCATACATAATGCCCGATCAGCTGATCGAGTAAGTATGGGCGATCCAAAAAAATTTTTCGAGTTACGACCCATGTTCCTAGGGGAAAGTTGTTCAGTTTCATGAGGACTATCGCTGTGTTTCAGCTTTATATACCCTTTCTGTTACACCCTGTATAACGTATATAATACTAATAGCTCCAAGAAAAGGTTGCCGTAAGCACTAAAATGTTTGTTGGGATGTACCTACGTAATAATATTATAATAAAGCGATCTCTCGCAATGAACAGGCAATGTAACGGTTACTCCAATAACCACTCAGTGCTGACTTTCCCTAAGTTTAGATCCTCAAACTATCTACTTAGATGAAGCATTCTTGGTACTTGATGAAACACTAGAGGCTGTCTGCGATTTTGTACGGATTTAAGCGTCATATCTTGGAAAATGTAGACACAGTCCTGGATTAACCCTTAAGCAAATTAAGCACTAGCTTAGGGCCCCACGTCCAGGGGGGGCCCCACGAAGCACAAAAAAAATCTTCACACTCTTACATCACCCACCTCATTCAAAACTATACCAGAAAAGTTTCCTGTTTCTAGTCTAGCGCTGCAGTTTTAAAATTCGCGCCAATCTGTCATAAGTTCATAAACGCGCTCGTGCTTGCCACAAACTTAAATTTTCCGCGATCCGATCAGCCAATCAATAACCATCCCTTCCCCGCAGCGCGGGGCGGGCGTCCCTGCCTGCCCTGTCACCAAATTTGTGTAGTGTAGGAGTAATTTGTGCTAGTGCGAAAGTAATTTAAATAAGTAATTGGGTAAATAATAGTTATAAGTTTCAGTGAACTAAAATCTAGCTGCTATAAGTGTGTAAAACACACAACACTGTGAATGTGATTTGGTGACAAAGTTCCGTTTATAAATTGTGTTCGCTTAGGTACGTAAAGTTTAATTTTGTTTTATTTAGATAATAATCAAGTCAAAATATCTAAAGTTGTATGTGATTACCTTTGTTTTTGTAAATTCACTCAAACTAGTTGAAGCTGAAAGTTTCTGAAAGCTGCGAAATAGTTTTTCTAGGTTCGTAAATCAGTTTGAGAGGTCAATGACACGCGCATCAGATGATACCTGCAATACCTACCGAACATACGGTCGCGCGTGCGTGTTTCTTTCATTAAACAGTTAATAGGTAATGGTACAAGCTTTACAAACAAAAGTACAAGCTGATATAGCCTGCAATGTCCTAACCTAACTGACAAAACTAACACTCACAAAGTGAAAAATCATTACCTATGTTGTCAACTACTGCGCTATGCTACTAATTTCTGTTGACATACTGACAGGGGGGCCCCACAAGTGTGGATTGCTTAGGGCCCCGAGTAGTCTTAATCCGGCACTGTGTAGACAATATCCAACACTGTAGAATATTGTGTTTTCTACCAGATATGTACAGTCTATGTGCTATTTTGATAACTAAGCTACAATATATCTTAGTTTTATCAAAATCTGTTTAGTGGTTTATGCATGAAAGAGTAACAAATCCATCTAAACAAAGTCACAAACAATAATATTATTAGGATGGAGTTTTATATGCAGCTGCAGGTACTATTATTCATAAGAAGACCATTCCAAAATGCATGTTATTCTCAAGTATCAAAACGTGTCTATCGTAGTAAACTGCATAGCGTTGCAACTCTGCTTTCACTGCAACTAACTGCAGGCTGTCTAGCCCTATACCTAGGTAACCTAGGTAGGTATTATACCTTCTGTCTAATACTGTCTATGTAGTTCTATAATTGAACAAGATATTATGGTAAAATAGCATTTTAGTAACGTTGTAAAATCTTCTCAATATATATTTATTAGCAGTAATAATCCTTGTTTTCTTGTGGCTAAAATATTAGATTGTTATAGAGAAAACGTCGTTTTTGATATACCCTATGAGTATACTAGCGGCCCGCGACTTCGCACGCATTTATCGTCATATTTCGAAAAAAAAAAATCATGATATCTTTAACAAATATAGCGTAAGTATGTGTTATTCTGATCGCTAGAATATTGCCAAATTTCATCAAAATCTATTAAGTATTTTTTGCGTGAAGGAGTAACAAACATCCATCCATCCATCGGCACAAACATTGACATTTATAATAATTAATAGGATTATTTACTATTTTGTAGGCTTAAAAACATGACTTTTCTACTTAGGGTATCAACTACACAATTAATTTAATATTAAAGTGTTTGAAAACTATTTACGTATTTAAAACTGTTTACGTGTCTTTGGTCATCATTTAAACGATTAAAACTAGCTGTTACCAACGAGGACTAATCGACCGAAAAAAAAACAAATAACGGTAGGTACAGCCCAACGAATGTAATCGCGCCAAAAACTAGACCACAGACAATAAATGTTAGAGAATAAAAGAACAATGGCACTGGCAGTCTGATAAAGCCAGTGAAAAAAAAAGCGGAGTGTTCCAAATTCAAATAATTTCCCACACGTAACGTTACGCGGGCGGACATCGAGCGCAGGCCGTTATACGCGCGGCACTGACACACATTTTGTTTAAGGGTAAGTTTATTACATGATACTTTCTTAGGTCAATCAGATGTGGTAAGATAAATTAATCTTGAGAATAAATGATGATACCTATTGAGAGACGAAAAATTAATTAAAAAATAAGTCCAGATTGGTGAAGTGTAGTTTCATGCATGTCAAAATTAACATATTTAATTTGAAGTCTCTGAAAGTAACCGTTATAATTAGATTTGTCTTTGAATAAAACCTTAAGCCTTAAAATATAGTGCGTTTTATATGAAGAACAAAGAATAAAAATAGAGAAACACTTAAGATCAAATTTGTTTAAGTGGGTACTTAAATATTCTGACCCAATGCGGCTGAAAAGAAACAAGTGCCTCTGAATAACTCTATAATTTTGGGAAATAAGTGTCTTGAAGGAATAATTCGCCCAAGTAATGAGTAGGTACCTAATTCCAAATCCATTTACACGCATGCGCAGATCTTCCTAGATCTTTTTTAAAATCTAAACTATCCAAACACCGTTACTGTATAAATATAAATTAGAAAGTAACATCTTCCCCTTAACATTTTCGCCAACATTCTGTAACCGGTTATCTCTGTAACCTTATTGTGAACTTCATTTGTTTTTATATGCATTGCGCATTGAATTCTTACTTTCTCTTCTTTCACCGATATTGGGACAGCAATGTATGATGTGTTTGGTGTATTTGTGGTGGGTTTTAGAGTGTTTTGGTAGGTAAGTTTGCGCTTTCTGATTCGAGACTGAGAAATTGTTCGCATTCAAAGTCACGTACAAATAAGTTACGTTGTCCGGTGTCCAATTATTTATTATGTTACGTGTATTTTGATATTGAATTATTCAATTTTGTTAATTGGGCGTTTAAATAAATGGATTAATGATTTTTATTTTTCGAATTTATGAAATGAACATCATCTTTAAAAAACGTTGAAAATTAAAAACCGCGGCATTGACGCCTACTCGCCAAGCTACTAATTAGTTGGCATTATCTAAAATTATGTCTAACTTAAGTCTCCGTTATTACAAAACGAGTTTTATTTGTAGTTCTAGAACTAAATCAGATAAATGATATTTCGGCTATAGATAAAACCTCACAAAATTACATTAGTCCTAGAACTAGGTATATTTAAAACTCACTTTGTAAGGGTAAGTGTCTAAGTTAGTAGCAACAAGTCTGCTGATTAGTCTATTACTACCTACCTATTTTACTTAATCAGTCTCCGTTATTTTGCAACAAAAAATCCACAAAAAACAGTCCAATCGAGTACCTAAAACTGTTACGTGTTAGTACCTATAAACAACGGTATTCTATATCGGTGCTATAATTAGGGTTCCGTAAGTAATGGGTGAAATAATATTGTACTCAAACTTACTCAGTTTAGGGAAAGATGGAAGGATGCGGGACTAGGCCTTTGCCCAGTAGTGGGATACAACAGGCTAATATCATTTATGATCATTGACTCCACTGTCTGTCTGATGAATGATAAATGAAAATTGAAATTGATAAAAACAAACAAATAAATATAATTTGAAATTTGCTCATAATGGTATCTACACACCAAAGTCGCCGGCTTTTTGACAGCTGCCATTCGTATGACGTTAAGCCACCGGCCTAGCCAGACGGGATGTCGGCGGCTTTGGTGTGTAGATAGCATAAAATAATTTATAAAATATCATGTTTTATTGTCTGTTTTATAGTATATTTTGCTTGGCCAGTGATAAAAGATGACGCATGTAATTTTTTGAATTTAAAATACCTATAAGTACCTACTTTGTAATACTAATGGTCTGTCTATACATATCCGGGCCGTGCCCGGGACGCAGCTCGTCAGGAGGAAAAACATTCGTCGTCATGACAACTGGACACGCCGTGCCCGGGACGTGTCCGGGCCGTAGCCCGTCAGGAGGGAAAACAATACGTCGTCATGACAACGCGTTCGATTTCCATGACGACGAATTGTTTACCCTCCTGACGGGCCACGGCCCGGACATGTCCCGGGCACGGCCCGGATGTGTGTAGATAGACCTTTAAGTACCTACTTACTTAATTAAATAAATGTAACTGATAGGAATATGACAGGTTTATTATATCCTATCTTTTACACGACGATTCCCAGGCTAAATTAACCGTACCTTTAACTTTATAAAGTTACAGAACCCTTCACGCGCAAGCCCAACTCACACTTAGCAACTTTTTTTGCAACCAAATAATACAACCATCATTACATACAGTTATGAACACAATTAGATGTAAAGTTGCTATGATTCATACAGTTTTCATACAATCGTAGTACATAGATAATCCTACGCATGTCACGGTTGATTTATTATAGACTCATTACAATATAATAGAAAAGCGGTCAAGTGTGAGTCGGATTACAGTAAATTACTTTTTTTATTACTTACTCAGGTAATTTTTTAAAGGTCTATCTACACAGATCCGGGCCGTGGCTCGTCAAGGAAAACAATAAATTGTCATGACGACGCGACGTATTGTTGTCCTTCCTGACGTGCCACAGCCCGGACACGTCTCGGGCACGGCCCGGATCTGTGTATATCTCACTGCTGGGCATTATTTGGTAGTCTTTATTAGTTTGAGGAAATTATGGAGACTGTTCTTCAAAAATTAAATAACACAAATAAGGGTATTATTGTCTGTGGAGACTTTAACATTGACCTTTTGGTGATGTCGACCCTCTCGAAAAAGATTTTAACATTCTTCAAATGTTATAATCTAATTAATCTTTTTTTTGAACCCACTAGAATTACTGCTAGTTCGAAGACCTGTATTGATAATATATTTACAAACATAGAATCAACTAACTTGAGTGTAATGAATAAGTTAAGGTCTGATCATTGCGGCTTAAGGGCAGATTTTAATATTAATATTAATAAAACAATAAAAAATATTAAATACATCCCAGTAAATGAGGCTAGATTAAATAAATTTAATAATAACGTTACCACAAAAATCTCAAATCTAGAATTTTGTGATGATGCAAATTTGTTATACAATAGGGTATTTAATGCCACTAAAATAGAATATGATAATATTTTTAAACCAAAAATACTGAAGGTTAACGATTGTCTCAAATTTAATGATTGGGCCACGACAGGAATTTTAATTAGTAGGAATAAACTAAACAGCCTCTATGATGAAAAAACGGTGAATAATAGTGAGTCATTCGTGGAATATGTGCGTAATTATTCTAAATTATTTAAACGTGTATGTAATGAGGCCAAATCTAGATTCATAAAAAATAAGATTGTTAATAGTAAGAATATTGCAAAATCAACTTGGCAAGTTATTAACCACGAGACTGGAAGAGTCAAACCCCGCAACCTCGATTTTAAATTGAATATTGATGGTAACTGTATCAGTACAGACGCCGAGGTTGCCGAAGCTTTTGTTAAATTCTTCTCCGACATTCCAGTCTCGACCACCAAGGACCTGGATTCTTCTCCCACGCTTGCTGAATCTTTGTTGAAGCAGAACGTGGCCGAGTCCAACCAAGTCTTTGCATTTCGTCACGTCAATGCATATTCAATAGTAAAGGCCTTTAAATCGTTACCTATTAAAAAAACCGCTGATTTGCATGGCCTTTCCGTTACAATAGTTAATTCCATCATAAACTGCGTAGCACCCCATCTAGCTATGGTTTTTAATAAATGTATAGATGAGGGAATTTTTCCTGACCTAATGAAACACAGTAAAGTCATACCTTTGTTTAAAGCAGGCAGTAAGACTGACCCCACCAATTATAGACCTATATCTATATTGCCAACCTTAAGTAAAATATTTGAAAAACTAATCTTAGATCAACTACAATTTCACTTCTACTCCAATAAACTAATGCACCTGAAACAATTTGGTTTTACCAGGGGTCGCTCAACAACCGATGCAGGTGTTGATTTAATAAGGTGTATATTTGATGGCTGGGAGAAGTCACACGACGCCTTGGGTGTCTTTTGCGATTTATCCAAGGCTTTCGATTGCGTTGATCATCGTACTTTGGTCAGGAAACTTCATTATTACGGTGTAAAGGACAACGCACTCAGCCTATTAGAATCTTACTTATATGGACGTGTACAGAGGGTTGATGTAAACGGCAAAGTGTCGAGTGGATCTGCGGTTAGCATGGGTGTCCCACAGGGCTCAATTCTCGGTCCTTTTCTCTTCCTAATTTATATAAATGATCTGCCAAGTCTTGTAAATAACTGTCATGATATAGTATTGTTTGCTGATGATACTTCTTTACTTTTTAAAGTTAGACGACAACAGAATTTATATGACGACGTAAACAATGCTATCAGTAAAGTAGTCGAGTGGTTTACTGCCAATAATCTAGTGCTTAATGAAAAGAAAACTAAATGTATTAAATTTACTTTGCCCAATGTTGGACAAGTAACTACAGATATTAAGATGAAGGGACAGAGTTTGTGTCTTGTGGAAACAACCATATTCCTTGGTATTACTCTGGATTCTAAATTACAATGGGGCCCCCATATTGACAAGTTAGCAGATAAGCTCAGCTCTGCAGCTTATGCAGTTAAAAAAATAAGAAACCTGACAGATGTTCAAACTGCCAGGCTAGTTTACTTCAGCTACTTCCATAGTCTTATGTCCTACGGCATTCTGCTGTGGGGTCACGCCGCCGACTCTGAGCGCATCTTTGTTCTGCAGAAGCGTGCTATTCGATCGATTTATAAACTAGGTCCCAGGGAATCTCTTAGGGATGTTTTTAAAAATATTGACATATTAACACTAGCATCGCAATACATCTTCACTAATGTAATGTTTACACAAAAAAATATACATCAATTTAAACAACTAAGTGATATACATACTGTTAATACTAGAAATAGGGATAAATTAGTGCCCCATGCTAGTCGACTAAAGAAAGTAAATAAGTCGTTTGTGGGTCAATGTATACGCTTTTACAACAAGATCCCTACCAGTATACGCGAACTACCCCTCAATAAATTCAAGGTTATTGTTAAACAAAAACTTAACAAAAAGGGATATTATAAAATTAACGATTATTTAGATGACTCAAATCCATGGGATTGACCTGCTCTTCTATCAAGCTTTCTCTAGCATACCTGTTCTCATACAATTGTGAATTAATTACATTCCTTAAATTATATGAATGTTATTGTGTTATAAAAATGTTGCCTCTGCAGTATTTTGGTAGGTATGGTATCTGTAATTCTGTAATAGCTAAGCTTTCTTATGAATAAGGCGAAACGTGTGATATGTCATGCTCGCTTACGCCGTTGCAGTGGTGGCGCTGTGTGTCGGGTCTCCTACTTCCCTAAAATATGTGGAAGGGGTTGATGGCTGGCACATGCGTTGAGACCTGTGTGAAGGTGCTGCTGTGATGGCCGGTCATGTCATGCGGATCCCATCAAACTAAGCATTTCACTTCTTTGTTTCCCATTTGCTTGCCTTACTTTTTCCTGGATATTGTGGGGTCAAATTTTTATTATTTATTTATGGATAGCTGTTTTGAAATATTAATTTGATTATATGTTTCTGTGTTTATGCCTGAGATTTGTAAAACTTAAATTAAAAAGAGCAACCCTACAGAGTTTCTTGCTAGGTTCTTCTCTGGGGAAACTGCACTCTTGCGAATCTAGCATTAACTTTAAAAAATGACCCGTCTTAAGTGTTGTCAAAACCTACAGGATTAAATGATTTTCATTTCATTTCATTTCATTTCATTTCAGTTATTTTCTGAGTATAGCAAGTGTCTAATTTGCTTTGTGGATATATTTGTTATAAAAAAATTGTGATTCATAATCCGCCTTATGCCAGTAACACAATAAAGCTATATTATTTGAAAATATGATGTTTATTTACACGCTTTATATTAGCTTCACTTGTAAGTAACTAACTATGTAGGTATGTAAACAAATCTTGGAATCTTAATTTGACCCTCTTCCCGGTCTTCGAATAGGATGAAATTTTGCACACGCTCCGAGTTCTGATGACAGTACCATAATATGGTACTTCCGAACTGATCTGATGATGGAGCATGTTTAGTGCGAGCTAAAGCGTGTTTTAGTTTTTTAAACTACCTATTATTCAAGATATACTTAACTACGAGTAGGTTTAAAGGCGTTTAAGTCTAGGTCAATCTCTCTTTACATAATTTACTCATCATTTAACACTTTAATTCTCAATTTGTGATTCACCGACCGCCTCGTGCCGGTGAAATGTCCGTTCACCACGGTGCCTGTAACTGGAGCAAGTTTTCGGGTCGCGTGACACTTGCGAGGAAAGTTGCGATCTGGTGTTTGTTACTAGATGCTTCTCTGACGTCATTGTACAACTTATTAGTGAAAGGTCTTTAAAGTACTGTTTGTTTTTATGAGTAACTTTTTATACTGGACAGGATTACGGCCTAATCACTCCTGTATGAGAGTAGGCTCGTGCCCCTCGGTGGGGACATATATGGGCTAACAACAACAACAACAACTGGACAGTTGGCGTAGTGAACCCTGCCATATCATAGGTCGTAGGTTCGATTGCGACTAGAGACAAACATGGTTTATGTCTCGGTATTTGTACGTGTAATATGTACCTAGGTATCTATTTGCTATTTAAAAATAAAGAATACATAGGTAGACTTTTATTGAACAAGGGCACAAATACATTACAAAACAAAGTAAACATATAAAATAGGCAGCCTAATTGTTGCGAATTTTTTGCAACATTTTCTATAAGATGTAATAGCTATTAATTTTTTCCAATTATTATCTTATTAAAAAATCAATTTTATAAAATACAAAACAGCATAAATAATGATTCTTGTAGATATGTAATATCAATGATATTTTTCACGTCTCGCTACTGACACGTATTCGCTCATTAGTGTCCTATCTCGAGTGGCTAACAAATGAAATACCGATCATAAATCGATGAAAAGATCGCTTGCTATCCACAAACACGCAATTAGCAACTGGTGAAAATTGTCACGAGCCGGGGAAATGCAATTTTCTTATGCAACCAACTCTAATGCGATGCAACCGGTATAAAATCAACGTTTCTAATATTACATGCATTAGCTTTCTTCGACATACTCTCGGCAAAATGGCCGCCGCAAAAAATAATAGTGCTTTCTTTTTCAATGTCGATGAGCAAGACAGACATTGATATAACAAAGGTTAGAAAGAGATAACTCGATGTTACGATATTGCGTGTGAATGTCACAACTAGAGTTTGAATTTCGAACGAAACGTCAAACGATGTTTAAACAACTTTGGCGGTTCCGCCGGGGAAATAAGAGTGTTTATTTTGTGTAAATTGATCGCTAGTGTTGTGCTGCTTTAGAGTCGAGTTGTCGATTCGCGTGCAATGAAAAGTGGGACAATCGAAAGCCTTTCTCTGCGGTTAGGTATTTTGTGCCGTTAGTTTTTTTGTGGCCGCCATTACACGAATATGGCGGGTGGCATCATTTTATCGCTCTGTCACGTTAGATCATTCTTGTTAGAGGTTCGAAAGCTGCGCTCTGCTTCTATGAATCTGAGTCGCATAACTGTACACCAGACTTGTGTGACGTAATTCAATCAATCTTGGTGTTTTATTCTTTTGCTGTTAGATTTTATAGCGTATTTGATCTTGGGTGTAGTTAGGCCTTGTTCAATAGTTTACCCTGTAAAGAGTTAGGTTAACTTAAGTTAACCTTAAAGAATAAATAGATAATATTTTGTTTATATTCTAATAAAATTTATATACCTACTTTGCAAGGGGAAGTATATCGTAGAAATTATATTTGAGAAGCCTAATAAAATACGCTGAAACCTAATAAAATAGCTGAAACCAACCAAACTCTTTCAACTAAAGTCTACAACAATTATTTGGCAACTAATAAATTCTCTCCGTGCACTTCTCTGCCTTTCCCAGCGCATCACAACTAAGCCACGGTTTCTTCCTTAGTGTCTTGAAAGAAACATACCATATTATATCATAAGAATTCACTTCCTCCAAAAACAAAACACACTCGAATTTCCTCTCCCGACTTTTCTCCTAACCCAGTGGCGCCCTCTCCGCCTATGCGTTCAGAAACGTAATTGCATCATTTGCATAGGCGGTGCAGCACGCGTGGCAGCCACTTTCTCCACCTAACGGGACTCGCATCTGGGACACGACGCTAGCACGGGTGGCTGTATCCGTCTGTCTGTAATCTGTGGTAATAGATTGTTCCGGGATTTGAAGAAGTTTCTTTGAGGTTAAGTTAGGTTAGCGTTGCAGGAAAGGTCAATGCTAGAGTTTTATAAGGCCTGTAAAATGACTTTGTTATTATGATAAAAAGACATGCCCCCCTTATTACAAAACGAGTTTTATTTATAGTCCTAGAATAAATTCAGCTAAATGACATTTCGGCTGTACAAAAAACGTCAAAAAAAGACATTGGTCCTAGAACTATATTTAAAACGCGTTTTGTAATAAGGGGGTTAGTGTTTAATGGGTACATTTTTTAACAAAATTTTCATAATCGTCACCGGTTGTTGATATAGCATATCTGATTATAATTTTACAACAGCTATGGGTCATGCCGTTTATGCAAAGAAAAAATGGTATTAATTGACGTCGTACCTAATAATAGATAATAATAATAAATAATATAGGTAATTGAACATTGAATATAATTTAGTATAAAAAGTAGAATAAGTTTGTATTATATTGTATTGTATTTATTTAAGATAAAATAATGTATATTTACTTAATGGGCTGTAAATAAAAAAACATTACTATGTTTTTTTATTAGGTTATATATTAGGTTTAACTTAGGTTATATATTAGGTTTAATCGATAGATTGCAATGTTATCGATTAAACTAAAGTACAGATTTTATCGACAAAATGAAAGCCCATTCATTTTGCAATCTCTATTTTTGATGTCTAAAAAAATACTCAAGCACAAGTCCCTTTCCTAAAAGTTAAACCTTAAAATACCAAACAAAAATAGGTCTAAATCTTAACCGAATTAACAAAAACATTCCCAAACACAAAAAAAAGTTACCTCTAAACAAACGTAGGTAACTGAACAAAAATGGCGTCAATCCGTCAATTAAAGAAAGTGTCACAGTAACGTAATTCTAGTAACTGACCTCTTTCGGCGCCTTTCTCTGAACTTTCACCGGCCTACATTCGTACAACATAACACAAACCACAGTATTATGTTGTTAGGTTGGTACAGCGATGTGCCAGATCTTTTATTTTGGCTCGTTTCGCCGCAACTGTGTTGTCCTTAATCTGCATCACGAGCGTTTTAGAGATTAAATAGATATGGCTCATTTAGGTTCATAAAACACGCGACTTCGTTAGTACTTATCATCATATCTCCGGAAACTTACCCAATAACTTAAAATATTAAAGCCTTTGTGTTAATCTGATATGTAAGCTACAATATTGCCGAGTTTCATTAAAATCGGCTCCGTAGTTTTTGCGTTTTTCCATCATGAATTTGGACCGATGGACGTAAGTAGGTAAGTATTACATTAAAGAACTTTTGAGTTTTGGAAGGGTGAAAAGTCGTACCAAGTCTTTGTCTTTGAATTGGCCTTGACAGGCTGCCGGCGTGTCTCGATATTAGGATGTTTGTTACTCTTTCACGAAAAAACCACGAAACAGATTTTAATAAAACTTTCCAATATTATAGCTTAGACATCAGACTACCACATAAGCTACATTAAATTAAGATATTGCATCAATTTTCCAATATATGACTTTAAATGCGTAACAATTCTCTGTCAGCATGTAGTTAATAATAAATATTGCGGAATGGCAAGTAGTGACACAGTGTAGAGTTGCGTGAACATATTTACACTATAACGATCGAGATGGATCGTAATTAGCAGTAATAATGTGATAAATGGGTTAGGATTGTGTGTTCTAATAGCTTAGCTATTGGCGAAGATGGTTTATTATGAAACGAACGGTTCTTAATCTTAAACTCTACGAAGAATATTTACGCATGTAAAAGAAGACCACGCGCCACGCCAAGAATTAAAAAGAAAAAAGACTTGACTATGTTGTCTTGCTTGTCAATAAAATAAAAGAATATTAAAATGGAAGGTTCAAGAATATAAGATTTTTATTTAAACAAGTTGTTCTGCTACAAAGAAGCTGATGGGCTGGATTAGAAGCCAATATTTTAGAAGTTATAGACTGCCCATAACTTTGTCGAAGTTTATTATCCTAACTTGGAAAACCTACAAATAATTACACGTATGCTATTCTGATATGAGAGCAATAAAGGGTACAGTTTTTACGATAGTATTTGTTATAAGAAAAAAAAATATCTTTAACGTCTCACATCCATCACACATCCCACTGACCCATTATGAACCCAGACACAATAGATTCTCTATTGTTCTTTTTTTTCTGGGATGTGAAAGATGTTCGCTGAAGACTTAATCAAATATCAAAGCACTCATTCATACATTTAGGGGTTTTGTCGGTGGAGTAATCGCCATCTTTGCCTTTCTTCTGCCAATAATTAGACTTTTTTCACGACACGGCGTTAATTAATCTTAGCAAAAGACTTCTAATATAGCAAATTCCAAAGTTTTATTAAGAAATGAGAAATGTTTTATTAAGAAAATTTAGCTACAAATATCATAGCTTGAACAATGGACAGCTACTTAACCAATCAACGCGAGACAAACGCTCGCAACGCGGGAAGTATACCGCACACAAGTACCACAATTTTCACCACTTTTCCTCACTTTCATCGGTTTTTTGTGTCGCCTAGCAACCATCACGCTCATTTTCATACATATTTAATGAAACAGGTGTATATTGCTTGTAAATTACGCTGTTTATGTAAAGTTAGATGGCGATACGTAATTTTCTTATTCAGATTGTAGAGATGGGTTTCAATTTATGTTTTTATAGCGTTTCATAAATTATATCAATATTATTATTGTGTAGTTTAAACTTAATTAAATGTTGTATTCTATAGAGAAGCAATTTCTAATATTTGTTCATAGACTTAGAAGTGAAATTATACTTAGCAAATACGCTGTGCTTGAAGGTAGGTTGAATGGATATTCGTTTATTGAAGAGATATTGATTATAAAGTGAAGTGTCGACAAATAATACTTACCTATCTAAGATATTTAACTACCTGACTCTCAACTTACCATAATCTTATCTACTGATCAGAATTAAGAAAAAAAGCAACCAACATGTCTCTATCAACCATAAATAATAAATTTAACTAAACATAACAAAAAAACCCGCTAATCAAAATACAAACTTAACAAAACCCACCAAACAGCAATTACCGACCGTTATAATTGACAGGATGCTGGCAACACCGACACAGTTTGCAGTTTACACTGGCAACATTGGCATTGTGCGCGACCGTCAAACGGGGTGACCGCGATGCGGGAGAAATGCGAGAAAGCGGCCTCGAATGCAACGACTAGGCTAGATGCATAACGGTACTCGGCCTGAGGCGGGTTATAGTTGCGGATGCACATGGCTCTATGACATTTAGATTTTTAAGTTTTGAGGTTAAGACTGATGATGGTTAAGTCTGGGCAGAGGCGGCCCAGGATAGAGAATCGTAGAAAAAGAGGAGAGAGGCCCTTGTCCAGCAGTGGGACACTAACGGCTAAATTATGATTAGGTAAAAAGTTAAAGCCTCCTTCTTAAACTGCGGAAAAGGTAGCAACATGAACTAGACATCATCATGGATGTCTGGGCAGAGGCGGCCCGGGATAAAAATCGTGTAGAAGAGGGAGAGAGGTGTTTTCTTCTTTGTTTTAAGAATTCATTTGTAATTTTATGTTACCTATTAAAAAATTTGCCCAGGAGTGGGACATTAACAACTTGATAAGATAAAATGGGTTCGTGGCCACCAGCCCCGGTATCGGTTCAAATTTGCAACCGATACCGAACGATTGTTGTAACGGATACCGGGGCTGGTTGCCACTCGAAAAATGAAATTGAATTCGTTACAACTGATACCGGTATACGTTGCATCGAGCAAAATGTTCAGAAAATTGTGGCAACCGATCCCGGTACAGGTTGCAAGTAATTTGATAGTGATACATCATACTTCTCTTACATTAGGTAGGCATGTTGTTAAAAATTTCGCTTGAGATAATAAGCAAACTTCTTTGTTGTTTACCGCCTCGCCTCGCTCACAGCACACCTCGGACACTGCCTACTAAAATGTACGAAAAAAAGGCGTGGCTTCGCGCACAGTCTTAGCTCGTGTAATTACACGCGTACCGTGTTTGGTTTCCTTCATTTATTCGTAGAATGACAATGTGAGTGACTTTAGTCATCGCATTACGAGCTGAGGACTGCCGTCTATTATTTTCATATGTCTGTCTCGCTCGCGCTTGTGGATCTTATATTTGACGTACCTATCTTCTCTTTTCGCATTGCAGTTACTCAGTTGGTAATGTTGGTACCTCTTAATACATAAATTGTGTGCATATGATCAAAGGTTAGCACTGTAGTAAAAAATATTTGTAAAAATATAAATCTGTAGGTATATTGACATCGAACCTCCCAATTGAGTTGAGTAATCTTCGTCAAAGTCACTCACATTGTCATTCTACGAATAAATGAAGGCAACCAAACACGGTACGCGTGTAATTACACGAGCTAAGACTGTGCGCGAAGCCACGCCTTTTTTTCGTACATTTTAGTAGGCAGTGTCCGAGGTGTGCTGTGAGCGAGGCGAGGCGGTAAACGACAAAGAAGTTTGCTTATTATCTCAAGCGAAATTTTTAACAACATGCCTACCTAATGTAAGAGAAGTATGATGTATCACTATCAAATTACTTGCAACCTGTACCGGGATCGGTTGCCACAATTTTCTGAACATTTGGCTCGATGCAACGTATACCGGTATCAGTTGTAACGAATTCAATTTCATTTTTCGAGTGGCAACCAGCCCCGGTATCCGTTACAACAATCGTTCGGTATCGGTTGCAAATTTGAACCGATACCGGGGCTGGTGGCCACGAACCCGATAAAATAAAAGGTTATCAGCCAGTTGGAAGAAATTTCAAGCTAGATTGGCCATTTACCGTGGTTGGTGAGTAGTCATCTGTCATCCCATTGGTCGTGAATTCGATTCCCTTTGGAGACAAACATTGCTGTGATCAACACAGATGTTTGTGTTGTGTCTGGGTGCTTGTATGTATAGTATACATAATGTACTTATTAATATTACATCAATTTCATCAAACTTTTTAGTTCATCTAAAATCTAGAAATAAGTAGTTTTGTTGCATTAGTTAGTGTATACGCGTTTTACAGTTACCCCTTGACCCTCGGCAAAAACCGACAATCGTCGGCTCGCTGCGAGCCGCTCGTGTCGCGTGCGTCGCAGGTTCGCGAACCACGTGCAATGGCAATGTCAGCTATAAGTGTAATGGACCGTTAGTATAATGAAGCTCTTTGCAACGTACTGTTAGTCCTCTTGTATTTACATAATCTAACATTTAAACCTTGTAACAGACAAACAGGAACACAAGTATTTATACATAATCATAATCATATTTAATGCTAATGCTTAACAGTCATTAAAGTGTCTCTACCAAAGGATGCAAAGTTAATGTTGCTGAATAGGCTGTTATATTGAATCATTCATTAAGTCAAAAGAAGGTTAACTTATCATCGCGGTAACTTTTATTTATATTTATAAAGATAGATGGACTTTGCAGTTGAATTCAAAAAATAATATTGGCTCTATTAGTAAAGTACTCTAAAGGTCTATCTACACAGATCCGGGCCGTGCCTGGGATGTGTCCAGGCCCTGGCCCGTCTAGAGGGAAAACAATACGCCGTCATTACAACGTGTGTGAACGAATCAATAAAAAAATTATGGAATTATATTTTTTCCCTGACATGGCCCGGACACGTCATGACGACGTATTGTTTTCCATACTGACGGGCCACGGCACGGATCTGTGATCTGTGTATATACCTTTAACTGGTGTACTGACGGGTGTGTGTTTGGATCGTAGCAAATGGAGGGAAGTGGTCTCTGCCTACCCTGATGGGAAAGATATGTGACGTAGGTATATGTATGTATATCGAATAAAGAGTTATTTCATAATTTACATATTTTGATACTTTTACCAGTTACATTAACAGTAAATTACCTCAGTACTCTGTGGTATAACTATGTCCGTCGATAACCGCACGCAACCGTCCATATTTGCAAACTTGCGCGTGCACAGGTTACGCAACAGGAAGGCAGGGGTGTGTCAGTGAAAGTGCGGGCGACGACCGCGAATGTCAATGTGAACGGAAATCCATGGAGAA
Organism: Anarsia innoxiella; assembly: GCA_947563765.1. Lineage (NCBI taxonomy): Eukaryota > Metazoa > Arthropoda > Insecta > Lepidoptera > Gelechiidae > Anarsia > Anarsia innoxiella. The sequence goes on from OX387415.1 coordinate 2,053,426, forward strand.
AAACTTTGTGTTTGTAACGGAAGTGTTTCTTTACAGTTTATTATGAGAATCTGTTATTTTTGGATTTTGTTATAACGATGAGCAGTTTAATAGTCAGTTGCAGAATGATTCATTAAAATTATTGTTGGATTACTATAGTCAAAAAAAGGCCCTAAAAACGATGAAGTGACGACCTACCCTCATTTAAGGAAGATTGGTGGGCAGCAGCCAATAACAGGAGTCTTCGGAGAAGCAAGGAAGAGACTTTTGCCCAGCAGTGGGACGAAATAGGCTACATAAAAAAGTACGAATAATTCTATACTAAATCTACATATAAACAGACAGAATATTGTGTTATTAGCTTCATTGACATCGATGGCCGCTTATACAATTGCGATTTGGTGTGAAAAAGGCGAACCGCCCGGCGGCTGCATTAAATTGCAACCAAACTGCAATCGCAGGTTTGTTAACGCCCTAAGCATAAATCTAAACTCAATGATTATCTTTCTATATATTTTTAAATAAACATTTCAGCCATTCGTACAAAACATAGTTTTTTAAATCATGTATCAATTTTCAAGTGGACATATTGTCTAGAAAGTTTAAATTTGAGGTTTTAAAGATTTCTATGATTGGTTTCAATCTTTTATATGCAATAATTACTTAAACTTTGTTAATAGTCGGTTTAATTGCAGAGAGAAATCTTTTCAGACGTTTTTTTTTTAATTTATTGTTAGTTATTTGAGACCTTTTCGAACATAGTTTAGTACAAGACGGAATGGGTTTTCATTTTCATAGATATTCATTTGTTTTTTAGCCTAGTGTCGGCTACGACCAGTTTTATTCTTCATTTTTTTTTCTTTTATGTTCATGATGATCATTGACGGTTTAACATTTAATATGAAATTGTGACAAATCTACTAATTCAATTATCCAGCGCGGTTGGCGTTTTTCATGTTCAGAAAAAAATATTAAAAACATCAATTTCCTTCCTTTTACCGGAATGTTATTTAAAGTATAATTTACTATTTTATTTTAAACTAGCTGTCCCGGCGAACTTCGTCCCGCCTTAGAATGAACTTTATTGTGTAGGAATAAAGTTCAAATTGACTCTACATTTTAGTAAGAAAACATTTGTATGGGAAAAAGAAAAGGTCTGTTTTAGGGCTTTCCCGGCAATTATTCGAATTTTTCTCACCGTAAGAACCATCCTTGGACTTCAATGAACATTTTAAAAAGAGAATTAGCGAAATCGGTCCAGCCGTTCAGGCGTGATGCCGTGACAACGGAAAACGGGTTTCATTTTTATATATATAGATTTAACTCTACGATACTAAACCCAACTAAACCCCCAACAAATCGCTCAACACCAACCAAGGAAACGCTTAACAAAAAGAAACAAAAGAAAGTAGACAATACAACATAATACTCGCTCCTATAGTACGCAATTAGTATTGCAATAGCGTGATGTAAGGAGAAATTTATTTACGTAACTCGGGCCTTGAACCTCGGAACTAGAAACGGGTAGGAAAGCAATTACCACTGGGAAATGGATGTAGGAAGGCAACAGGGTTGTCTAATGGGCGTGCGTATGCGCATGGTAGTTGAGTTTTGAAGATTTTTGTTTTTTGGATTTGAAGGGAAGCTGGTTGAAGTTGGATGAGGTGGGGTTAGAAAATGTGCAAAGGAAATGTTACAGATCATAATTTTATATTTTCCTGACATTGTTTTTTAGTTTCCAATTTAAAATTGAAAAAGGGTCTGACTTCAGGGCTTCAGATCTGAAAGTTGTGTGCATGTCTTTGTGCTCGTATGTCTAAAGGTCTATCTACACATATCCGGGCCGTGCCCGGGACGTGTCCGGTTGTCATAACGACGAATTGTTTTCCCTTCTGACGGGCCGCGTCCCGGGCACGGCCTGGATATTTGTAGACAGACCATGACATGTTCTCCCGCGGCTCTTGGAATCCTTGTGCGAGGCTATGAGATATTAGCTAATCCAATAGTACACAAGTGCACACAGGTTTACATTACTGTTAGGCCGTTGATAAGTCTCTCGCCTGACTTATATAAGACCATCCTCAAAGCATCACACATATACCTGTGCCATTCAAAAACAAAACACTACCTGGCAATCATAATACACAATCAAGAGTCCATCAACCCTCAGCTAAAACACGCTTAGTGAAGAGGAAGATACAAAACAAAGGCACTATTACACAGGTGCGCGTGAGTTCGCGAATATCATGCGAGGGCATCGACCGCTGACGTAAGAAGAAATGCTTTACGTAATGCAAGCCTTGAACTGTGCGGAATACTGTTTTGTGACGTCATTGTTGGCAGGAAGGTTTTGTCTTCTTGTTTGTGCAGTTCGTTTTTTGAAAAGTCTCTTTAAAATTTGGAAAGTTTAGTTAAAAGTATAGAAGTTTGTATGTGCTTGCGCAGGTAAGGAAGTCGCTTCTTTGCAGATCCTTTTCTAAAAAAGCATAATATTTGCAATGACGGGAAAGGAGTAGGAAAGAATGATAGGGGAAGCATGGGTTTTCGAAGATTGCGTACAAAAAGCTTTTACTCCGTACTGTATATTCGATCAGATTATTACACGGAGACTAGACTACCTATTTTTAATAAAGTGCGACTACCGTCTCGAAGCTAGTTAAAAGAATGGACTTGCAACAAAAACCTAGACAAGAGATAATGTTAAGTAAGAACGCGGAATGAGAAATATTCCTGTAACATGAGTTTTGATAAAAGATTTGAATCGTTTTAATTAAAATAACAGAATTATATCTTTAAGGGTATAAATATGAGATAGACCATTTCTGCGGTCTTTAAATAGACACATAATTCTTAAGAAAAGAATTTGCGGCTGCAGCACGATTACAACTCTTACCAAACTGATTAACATTAAACTAGCCCTTTAACTAACTTCCGTCTCAATCAAACCTCATTTTCCATCGATACCACCTCAACCACACAGCTACTGACAAAGTCGTTGTCCTATCAAGTGGAAGGCAACAATTTCTATTTTCCTTCTCGAGTCACATAACACTGGTTCAAGTGCGCGGTTACGTAAAACCATTTCTACTTGGGTCGACGACCTGTGTTCGTGAATATGCTTTCGTGTTTTTGCAGCGATAAGATTTAAACTGTTAGTGGGTCAGTCGAAACGTTAACTTGCTGGTTTTAGGTATTTGCCTATAACAAGATAACTGTCGCTGAGTACTTTATCATTTATTACGGATGGTTTGCGTAGTTACTGATTGAAGATGTGCGTGTATCTTTATAGTATTGTTGCTAAGGAAGTAATAAGTATGTCTGAGGGATAGACTGCTAAAGGATGGAGGAAAGCTTCAAATTTATCAGTCCTATGAAGGATCAGACGCAGATTAGCGCCCCTTTGCTGGATAAAGGCCTTGCTCTCCTTCTCCTTGCTCTCTATCCAGATCTGCTGTGCGCCAGGACCTCCCATTGCTCTCTTTTCACCTTCCACGTTTGTAGGTCCTGAGTCCTTTCTTAGCCGCTTTTAAAAGTGTCCAGTTCATCCTCTTCATCTATTCGCATGTGCAGTACTGGTAGGTAATCAGTTAGGTCTGGGATCAGCGGGTAGTTCTCTTTTTAAACCTAATTTATTAAAGGAACGTTTTTCATCGTCATATTCATAATACCAGCATTGATTAGCATTTCATTAGGTTATATTGTTGAAAGAAACTGTCAGGCATAATTGCCGCAAGGACTCATTATTCTACAATGAGACTACATATTAGTTAGTTCTACATATTAGTTAGTTAGATAGTTCTCTTCGAAGAAAGTAGGTACCTACTAGAAACTTTTCCAAAATCATTCCTCTACCTACTTACGAAAGTAAGTACATTAACCTCGAAATTTCGCCATTGTGCTGTCTAATAGATTATGTAAATGGCACTGACGAATACTTATGCAAACTAATGATGTATCGAACACCGACCTCACCTAATCTGGATTAAGAATGGAATTTACCGCATTTTTGTCAGCTAGTTACATGTGATTATGTGAACATAATGTTATATACACACCTAAGCCGCCGGCATGCCGCCGGGCTAGGCCGACGTGTTTCCGTCATACGAATGGCAGCGCCGGGCTAGGCCGACGTGTTTCCGTCATACGAATGGCAGCTGTCAAAAAAGCCGGCGGCTTTGGTGTGTAGATACCATTAGGAAATTATCGGCAACTATTCTTATGGCACTTTTCACCACTGACAGATAAAAAAACTGATAGGTAAGTCTATGTCCATTTCATAAAACATGTTGTTTTGGAGAGTATCACGTATAAAATATCCGTGGGAGTTTTCATCTGGAAGTGGTGGAACGGGCCCTAACGCATAATTCTTATCTTCAGTTGTAGAGATCGTTTGGCCGTCCTTACGTGGTCCTTACACAAGACGTCTTTTTCAAAATTTTGACATTTTCTAGCTATAGGTTTAATGGTATGGACTTGGAGTATTTTATTTAAAAAAGAAACTAGCTGACACTGTATATTTTTAATATCAACTTTACATTTTACTTAGGACATTACCTTTCATTTTCAGGCACCAATTTCTACCCATCTAGTCCTTATTTCTAGTTCAACAACCTTACTTACGATGCTGCGCGCGCGTCACTTTCGCGCACCCACTCGCGCATGCGCCATGCGTCCCGCGTTTGGTGAAACGAATGTTTGCGCACTTTCCGACCGGACACGGATGCCCGTAGCAAAAATGTGCGCTTGAGTCGGGTCGATGAACTCTTTGGGGAAGGTCAGGTGTCTAGTTTTCTATCATCGGTCTGTCACACACAGTAGTCGTCATAGGTATTTATGAGATATAAGTTTTTAAGTTTCCATCCACATTAAAAGCTGTGTAATATCCTATAGAATATTTTTGTTTCTTAATATGTGGATTACGACCTAATCACTCTCTGTATGAGAGTAGGTTCGTGGGCCTTGGGTGGGACATATATGGGCTGATAACGAACGAATATGTGGAAATTATATCATACCAAATCAATTAATAGATTCGGCATTAACTCTATAAGAATAGGTACATCACCGATAAATACGTACGCCGTACTTAATTATAATCATCATCATCATTTTAGCCTATTACTGCTGAGCATAGGCCTCTCCAATGATGCTCCAGTGCAACGAGCCCAACTCTGCTAATTTAAAATAGCCTCAGTTGTGTGTCGGCAGCGTGTCAGTGGCATTTTTGAGACAGTTTTGGTATTCTGGGGGCTTAGCATGGCGTGCCGCGACAATTATCTCACGCATGCTGTCCTTATCACATTTAAAACTATAGACAGAGACGTAAGCGTGACAAACGCATGACAAAGTCTTCTCACGGAGTGCCATGCTAAGCTAGCTGCTAAACCTTTGCTATACAATGGTTTTGTGATCAAATGTGTCAAAAATGACATTGACACTCTCATTGACATTTAGCCGACACACAACGAATATTGTAAATTAGAAGACTTGGGCCAACGTATGTACTATGTATAATTGTGTAAATATCTACGTATCTACATAGTAAATGGTCACTCATAATCACTCTTCGAATTATAAGGAAGCCAACACAACCAGTAATTAAAGCCTTTGAATCTCCGAACTGCAACGGGAAGCAAACTCGGGACTTCGCGTTGGAAACCCGACACAATTAGTTACAACTCATTGACTATGGTGATTATATGTAATTGTCACATGACTGGCCAGTTGGCGTAGTTGGTAGTGCCCTGTCAAGGCGTAGGTTGTGGGTTTGATTCCCACTAGAGACAAACATTACTGTGATGTACAGAGATGTTTGTCGTAAGTCTGGGTGTTTGTGTGTATAGATCCAGTTGTCATGACGACGAATTATTCTCCCTCCTGACGGGCCACGGCCCGGACACGGTGTCATGACGACGTATTGTTTTCCCTCCTGACGAGCCACGGCCCGTACACGTGCCGGGCACGGCCCGGATATGTGTACATAGACCTTAAAATGTATGTACCTATGGTAAACTATATAAATATAGTACCTACACTTTACTTCACTTGACATTGACAGATTCCACAATGGTTGTTGCGAATTCGAAAAATTTGAAATTTGAATGTGTTGTAACCGCCTAAATTATCATACATTAGTCAACTATTTTGTTCTAGATAACCTAGAACTGCCTATACTATAAAAATATGACTCATTTCTTATCCAATCTGCATAAAAATAACAGATATAAAAACAGATATAATCAAAATGTGTCATGATAACAAAAAAGTCCCCTAAACCAGGGGTAGCATGATTCATTTGCACATCGTACAGTAAAGAACACAAATTCGACCTTCTTACTACCCTATACGCGACCCGAAAGCAACTTTTGTCTGTCATTGTACTACACCGTCTACATAAGAAGGTCTACCATACAAGTTTGCCGGTGATCCGTCCCAATTTACGGCAAATAAGGAACTTTAGTCCATGATTGTACTGCAGGACGTGTGCGTGTTGCTTATGACGTCACAGGGAAACACGCTATGACAATGACGTCATATTTAGTTTTTTTCTTTATCTAATGAATGTTCGTATTGATAATTAATGAGTTTACATATTAATAAGTTTCTAGTTAATCTTTACGTAGTTGTTTTAGAATGATTATTATTGTTATGATTGTTATACAAGTTCAAGACTATGGGTTTTCTAAGAGTCGTTTTTAGGAATCTATGCAGGATAATTTCCACCATGAGATCGTTATGAAAGTAGGCTCGTACCCCTGTAGTGGGGATTTAAAAAGGGCTGATAAGGAACTTCCTTCAAAAATGTACATGAACTGAAAGAAATGTGTTTGGATCGTAGCATGACAAGGGAAGTGATCTCCATCTACCTCGGTGGAAAAAACGCATGACAGATATGTATGTGTCTCTCTCTACCCAGATGAGAGGCGTGATATATAATGTATGTATGTAAGTTAAATTCCATAAAAAATCTGTGACCATTCACACTATACAGGGTGTAACAAAAAGTTGTTCAGTTCCATGAGGACTATCGCTGAGTTTTGGCATTATACTCCCTTTCTGTTACATCCTGTAAAGCTGTTAAAAACCATTCCAATCAGAAAGTTCAAGTAGCAAATCGTCCAACGGCGCATAACGTCTGATGAGCAACACGCCTAATTAGCAAAACGTCCATTTAGCAAAACATCCACCTAACAGGTGATCTGTATAGCAGAATATCTATATAGCAAAATGTCCGATTCTCAAAATAAACCACGTCATACATAACACCCCATTTCTTCGCGTCAGAGAAAGCATGACTCACTCTACAGTATTAACCAGTTGGACAATGACGTCATTTGTGAATATTCTCATAATTCTTATATGAATCATTGTTGAAAAGGTAAAGAGAAAGGGGTGATATTTGGTGTTTCCGAACGCTAGATACCTACATAAATGTAACATAATGGTATCTAGTATCTACAAATCAAAGCCGCCGGCTTTTTTGACAGCTGCCATTCGTATGACGTAAATATATACGTGCGACTTTAGTGTGTAGCATTAGCTAAAGTATTTTTTTTAATGGCGACTACCATTGTGGATTCTACAAAATGTGAATGAAAGTGAAGTTAACTTTAATCATTATTTAGAACTTTATTGATCATCAATACGATACAAAACAATACAAATATTCTTTAATGCACAAAAAGATTTATGGTACAGACACAAACAGGAATATAAGAAGCAACAGGCAGGATCATCATTAGATTTAAGAGCATCGCTCTTGTCGGTAGAGCCCTACGTCACTCTGCTCTGTTTTCTGCCGTCCTTTTGAACTTCTGTTCCCCTCTTTCAATTGATCTATGTAAGTCCTTCGTGATCTTTCTCTCTTCCGTTTTTCTTCTACTTTTCCTGATAATATTGATAATTAAATATAATATTATATGTACTTACACCCATATTCGAGAAAACACATCTTAAGGACAAATCACCTTAACGCCCTTTACGGTAATGCAAACGGAGGGTAAATCTTTGCTCAAATGTGATAATTTTAAGTTAGTGAGTACCTAGAATGATTAAGCAAATTATTTGCATATTAGCAAACGAAAATTTCCTAGAATTATAAATAACCTTGTGAAAACCTAAATGACAAAAGAAAATCGTAAACAAAATAATGAACGAGTGGTTATTGCGTCGTTTCATCCAAATCGTTTGGAAATAAACAAAATTGTCCACCTTACTGCACCTCCGGAGTAGGCGATTGAACTCTGCACGTCATAAGACTCGCGAAAAACGTATTGCACAATATTTGTTGGATGTTTTCCAATCTAAGATGGTTTTACATACGATGTTTTTATTTTATTTTTTGTAGAATAACTTTCCTTATGACATCGAAAATGATGGCAGATATTTATTATCATAAGTACTCGTACATTTATGGAAAATCAATCAAATCTGCACTGAATACAGGATTATAGTGACACTGTACATTTAATTCCTTGAAATGATAGCGCTTCAATCTAAAATTGAAATTTATTATGAATCGGTAATTATTTACTATTCTATTGAATGGATGATTAGGATGTCAGGATGTTTGTTACTCTTTCACGCAAAAAAACTACTGAACAGATTTTAATGCCTTTTGCCAAGAATAACACAGGTTAAACTGTGTTAGCTTTCCAAGACATGATTACAATGCGTACAAAGTTACGGGCAACCGCTAGTAAATATTTCGGTCATTGTGAAACCCCCTTTACAGTTCATCGGTCGAAGCTACAAGGGCAAAGAGGACCTTGCACCATATGATGGCATGTTACCTCTATAACTTGTGAGCAAATTATGTTTGTTCTCTAATTTTGGACGCATTAGTGTGTTGCTGTTTTGTTTTGTTTTGAATTTTATGTGGCAGAAAAGTTTATGCTGTTCGATGTGCAAAAGCTTATTTAAATGTTACGACGTTCGGTCAAAAATGGCATCAAATTCAGCGATCTTTAACCTATCATAAAATACATACATACATATCTGTAACGCCTCTTTCCCATCAAGGTAAACAGAGAGCACTTCCCTCAACTCACTACGATCCAAACATACTTCCTTCGCTTCATCTATATTCATCAGTTACCTCATACATGCATGTTGGTTTAGGATACTCCTGAATTAGTCTCTCTTAAGTCCCCAATATCATCATATAAACTGCTGTCCACTGCTGGACAAAAGCCTCCCCCAAGGATCTCCACAACGACCGATCTTGCGCTGCCCACATCCAACGGCTTCCCAATATAATCGAGCTAAATTACGTTTGATCATCAAATTTAATTTGATTTTCGAAGTCACCTCTTTAGAGAGCCTCGTGAAGATTAAGAGTAAGGTTTCATAAATAAATAAATACCATAAGATCTTCAACAGACAAGAAACACTTTCATAAACCAAGCAATGTTAAGTTCAATGTCAGTGTCCAAAGTTTATGACCCTATAGTTGGTTTGTTTATATAAACACTTGGTGGGTGGCATTCAACGCTCGCACATCACATCCTATTGCATTTGTCCTGTCGGTCGTGGGTTCGATAGCCGACATAAGCGTTGTAGAGTCGGGAATGATTGAGTCAGATGAGATGAGTCAAAGAATTGGCGTGTGAATGTGAGTCATCTAATTCTTTATATCATATTTACATACATATCTGTCTCTCCTCTTTCCCGTCGGGCTAGGAGACTTCCCTCCACTTGCTACAATTCAAACACGCTTCCTTCCTTGTATCACATAGATTCATGGTCATTATACATAATGCTCGCTTTTATCATACATTACCCTGTATAATATCCATAAAATTTTACATATACTTACTGTATATTTTGTGCAGATTTGGTTTCGTGCCAATGAAATCGTATCTCTAAATTATAAAACTAGTAGCAGTAACTTATCATTGAAATAATATGTGGTCTTATCAAAATTAAATACTAAAATTATTACTCATATAGAGACAGTAGTCTAGTCTAGTAATCTAGTCATCTTTGCAAATCAATAAAATGAGTCACCAAACGCGTGCCTACTAAGTATTTACTGTCCGAAATCTGAGAAATTGAATTATCTAGATAAGTATTATTTTGTTTTAATGTCATTACATGAATAACCCTTTTATTTATCCAGATACAAGTTCGTACATGTCTTTTGAGTTGACTCATTTAATAATCATAAAATTGTGAGTCAAGTTTACCATTGTCTTACAACACTATTGCATAAGATTTTGTGTAATCTTCGAGACAAGTGGGCTTCTGTTCGTTATAACGATTGTCTGTTGTTTTGTAATGTTTTTATAAGGATGCGTTTGTTTTTGGTTCGCCAGGATTTGAAGTAGATTAGTTTTGTAATCTTAAGGGTGATTTTAAAGCTTGAACTTTAATAATGCAAGAACGAAGACCAACTATACCTACTTACCATCAAAATACTACGCTAAATGTAGAACAAAATTAAAGATGTTGTATAAAATAATGGCTTTTGCCCCACAGAGCGTTAGGACAGTATTATAATCGAGAGCTGTTGCAAAGTAACTTATTGAAAACTTCTTTTATCAGGCTTTAGGAAACAATTTTCATACACGTAGAGAGAGGCCTGTATGCAAAGCTGTCTCAGTCATTATTTATGTACCTTTAGTGTTTTAATAGCATTTCAATGCACCTTACAAACACTAATATACGTAGAACAGTAACCACATCCGAAGATTTCTTAAAACTAATGTCATTCTAATTAAAACCTATGAAAAAAGGCCAGTACTTACCATGACGTCACAATAGAAACCACAAGTTGAAACCTGTCCAGACTTGCAAGAGCCATCACTGTCATGGAAATAGAAGCGATGACCTTGATCAGCAAGGAGCGACAACCGCTGGTTAACCTAAGATCATCGGCCAAACGCCCACCTTGAGACCAATTTGAATGTGTACTTGTGTAAGTGACGTAAGAACATCTTTGCATGGTTTTGGAGCGTGATTGAAGATAACTGTCTGTCTGGGAGTTGCTTGGTTTTTATGAAAGAGAGTATCTATAGAATGGAGATATCCTGTATAAATAAACTTTTGGTGAAGACGTGAAGAGGTCAAGAGCTGGATTTCCTTTTGGATGTAAGGTATATTTTAGTCCCAAGCCTTTTCATAGCATAAAATCACTGTTTCTTTTACATTTTCATGTTTATTTATAGGGCTGTGAATAAATGTCTTTTTATTTTATTTTTTATTTATTTAAGGCTTCTTTCCCACCCGCCCTGTGTCGTATCCAATACCCCTTTAGCCTATTTATATCATAATGTCGTTCCATACTATTTGAGATTTGTGGCAGAGCATTTTACATAAAGCTATTCACACTTGTTAAAACTGAATCCTTACAAGTGGGAACGTGGTCCTTACACTCATATTTATTTATTTTTTCTAGCCATTAAGATCCCACTGCTGGGAAAAGCCTCCACCGCGACTTTCCACTTTTAAATACTTAAATTAAAACGTTTAAATTGAAATCATCATTATTTAAAAAGAGCGTCGCTCTTGCGAGTGGAGTCTTCGCCTCTCTGCTCCGCTCTATTCTCCGCTACTCTGCTCCACTCTGTTCTCCGCCACTCTGCTCTGCTCTGTTATCCGCTATCCGTTTGAATATCTGATACGACACAGGTACTTTTCTCTCTTTTCTTTAGTTTACAAAAATGCAACAATTACACATCCTTCTAGAACATCCAAAAACCATCAGACATTCACACAGTCTATCAACAAAACTTAAATCGAGCCATAATTTACACGGGTTCCCTTACAAATGAGGTGTCAATACAACACTTGCGGCTTAGCTATGCCATTAGAGGCGCCAATAAAAGTCACGGAAGTTACTATGACTCCTATGACTTGTGTTTATGAGTCAGAGTTGCGTAACACAATGTCTTTGACCGAGCGACCTTCAAGACACGTGTTCGTATTTTTGATGATAAGATTAAGTTTATGGTGTGAATGATGGTAGTGTTTTGTTTTTGGGAATAAGGAAGCTTTGTTTGTTTTGATTGTCGTCATTTTGTTCAGGACTAAGATCAAGAACACACGGTGAAACGCAAATGCAACGCAACTGAAACTGCTAGTTACTTTTGAGTTGCATCGCAGTTTCTGCTATAGACTTCCTTAGAAAACCACACATGACGCAACTGAAACGAAAGGTTTCAAACTAGTTTCAGCACTAACTAGCAGTTTCAGTTGCGTTGCATTTGCGTTTCACCGTGTGTTTTGGCGCTCACAGATATTTTATAGGAATTGGCTTCTTTGATTCGATATAATAAGTATGGGGTGATTTTAAAAGCAATATCTTATGTTGGAGGGAAGTTTATGCAATTATATTTTTAAGAGAGGTCTATTAAACAAAAACTATTTTTACTAAACAATACAATACAATACAAATATTCTTTATTGCACAAAAGATATAAGGTACAGACACAAACAAGAAACAAAACAATTAAAACAATTAATTCATCCATCTGATTTTGGTCAAAAACTGTGTGGAAACTCTCCCTAAATCTATTCGCAAACATATTATAAACTAGAAAATGTTACCCAAAAGACCTAGTTAAATAAGGTGGAAAACCCAAGGTAAAAATGAATAATTTTAGAAAATATTTATTAAAAGTATCAAATCTATTCTTATACATAAAAATACCTATCCGTTATGAGCCAATATGTTATAGCAAAAACAAGGTGTATGACCTGGAAGTCAAAGCCCGGGTTTTAAATAAACACCTCTTAATTATGTATCTTGCATTGTGAAGAATAGAATATAATAAGATATGGATGTAGTTATAATTTATTTATTTTTATGCAATATTTTTTTAAAATAACTTGGCACCTACGATAATATAGTTTCTTCTGATGATGTATTATGTTTTAATGCAATAAGAGTTTCTTTTTGTTGGATTTGGTTATTACAAGAAGATTCCACGTACCTTTTATATGAAGCCTTCATTCACACTTTTTTAAATCTAGGTCTGTATCAGCGCTCTTAAAAAACTCAGAGGAGTGAGAACGCGTTTTAGTCTTAAAAAAATGCACTGATATTATGATCTTCAGGCCCATTTACACAAGCGATTCCTTTTTCTCTATCATCACAGCCGAGTAAACGCCCCTGAAACTCGTTTGTTTATAAAGGGAGAGTCAGTAGCCTTTGCCACCCTTTGCCCAGCAGTGGACATGAGAAACTAACTATACGGTATTTGGAACTATTTTCAATTTTGAATCAGTATTTTAAATGGCTCCTAGTGTCTAGTATTATTAAAGAAAAGAGGATATTGCTCTTAACTGGAAAATTATTCAAATTTATGTAGGCATTACTATTAATCAATACAGAAGGCAACCACCAAGAGGAAAATAACATATTTCAAAGGTCGAGGCGCTTATTGTCTAACCAACATCCTGTAGGTAATATGGAACATTTTCTTATTGTTTTAAATTATCAGTTTGTGGTAACGTTATAATGCGGTTTATTTTGCTATTCATTACTATGACTCAATAACTTCCTTGCGAATTGATTCATAAATTAATTGTGTAATAAATTACCATATAATACTAAATAGGTAAACAATAGTGCACTAGCGCTGATTTCTTTGAAAGAACAAACGTAAATGGAAAACCACACACGACGCCACTGAAACGAAACGTTTCAAACTAGTTGCGTCGTTTGTGGTTTTCTAAGGAAGTCTATAGCAGAAACTTCGATGCAACTCAAAAGTTTTAGTTGCGTTGCAGTTGCGTTTCACCGTGTGTTTTGGCGCTCAGTGACAAAGAAAGAGTACTTTAGCGGACACATTCTTACACTTTTTTCCATCACAACAACATTGCGTAAATTATTATAAGTAATCATAATACAGTATTTTTTATATCTCAGTGGATTGTATAACTAGTCCATATAATATGTGTCATCATAATATAATAATAACGTTAGTTTTTATAAGAGAGTTCATTCACCCGATGATGTTGGGTCGTTGATCTTATAGATGTGATGGTAGAATACCTATTTCATAATATTATGAAGATTAGGATTTGCTATTAGATACAGTAATAATGAACAAGTTTCTGCAAGTATACCTATTTAATTGAGCTACGTTCTTGTCGGTGCTTCTTCCACTTCTTTTTGTCCTCTGTCTACCTCTTGACTTCCTTATTACTACAAGATACCAATTTATAAGGCATCTACTATTTATGGATTCAAGTGAAGTAGAGTTTATAAAAAGTTTCTTGTTATTACCATCAGTTACCATCCATATCATCGATCCTACTTGTCATTTTACGGAGAACTGTCATCTCATTATTGTCAAATCATTGTCATACTTGTAGGTTATTGTTTACATGTTTTGTCGTGTTTTGTAATTATTTTATGAAATATTTATAGTGTTTTTCTTGAAAATATGATCAGTTCTTTTTAAGATTGTAAAAGGAAAATTGTGTAAAGTGAAATTTTCGCATACCTGTACCTAAAATATTTTAATTGATGTTAATGAAATTACGACTAGTATTTTTGTAAAAAATATCTATTTTAAGATAATATTGAGACAAAAAATTTAAGACAATGAGTTCTATAGGTTCCGCAGATGATACGGGAGAAGTCTTTACATTCATTTATAATCACAAACAATACATTTTTGGATTTGTAATTTTAGTACTACTAAGATTCGCCAATATGGGAAGCAATAACATCGAAAGCTTAGCACATAACGAGAAAAATAACTCTCTTATTTATATATTACAATGGACAAACCCGAATAGTTTACCGTTTTTATATTTAAGAAGAAACGAAACGACTTATTTTATGAAGGATTGCTACATGCAGAATTGTTTAATGACGAAAGAAAAAAAGTATATACCGCGAAAAGAATTCGACGCCATTCTGTTTTACGGTCCACATCTTGCGAAAACAGGTCTAATATTACCGCAAAGAAAAGGACATAAACAAAGTTATATATTCGTAAGCTTAGAAACGCCTATATACTATCCTTTATGTCAGTTTATATACCAAAACTACTTCAACTTAACTTGGACATATAAATTAAACTCAGATATAGTATATAGCTACTTTGTAGTAAGAAATAAATCTGGACAAGTGATAGGTCCTAAAGCAGATATGCATTGGATTAGAGAGGAAGATATGCTGGATATATCCGAAGATGTACGAAACAAGTTGCAGAATAAATCTAAAATCGCTGCGTGGTTTGTCTCGAATTGTCACTCAAAGAGCAAAAGGGAAAACTATGTGAAGGAATTACAGGTAGAATTGCAACATTACAACTTAACCGTAGATATATACGGATTTTGTGGTACTAAAGAGTGTAATATAACAAAAGATAAAGACTGTTGGAATATGGTTCAGAGTGAATATTTTTTCTATTTGTCTTTTGAGAATTCGATTAGCGAAGATTATGTAACAGAGAAACTTTTGAATCCACTTCTACATTATACTATTCCTATAGTTTATGGGGGTGCCAATTATACTAGGTAATTATTCGTATTTATTTTTAAATAATTTAGAACCTTTCATGAATATTTAGGCGAGGTATGGTTCCCAAGATACTGGCCATATACCCCCTTGCAACAAAAATATTAAGTCTGCTTATTTGGTGACGAAATGTAGACAGCATTTTCACATTTTACCTACCATGAATTACAATACAATACAAATATTCTTTATTGCACAAAAAATATATAAGGTACAGACACAAACAAGAATATAAGAAGCAACAGGCGGCCTTATTGCTAGGTAGCAATATCTTCCAGGCAACCTTAATTATATCAGTATTTATATTTAAAAAAAATTATATCAGTTTGGTATAATTTTCATTACTTGTATCTATTCTTAACTAGCTTTTACCCGCGACTTCGTATATCGATTCTATATAATCGGTATTTATATTTAAAAAAAATTATATCAGTTTGGTATATTAATTTTCATTACTTGTATCTATTCTTAACTAGCTTTTACCCGCGACTTCGTCCGCATAAGTTTTTTTGTTTTCTCCCGGCTGTAAGTCCCCCTGCAACAATGTCCCTCTATCGTGTTCCGGTCCTCAACTTCACATCAAAATTTGTTCAAAAGCAACCTAAGCACATAATGGATAGCTCCGAATGTTTCCTTAGTAAATATAAAAAGTAAATAATTAAATCGGTTTAAAATACAACTAACTATACCTACCTGCCAACCCCCAATGTATACAAATCAGATCAATAGTTTTGGCGTAATGTGATTCTAGACAGAGTTTTAATGTTGTAGATAGGTAGCTATGTATACGTTCCTGTGGGAATGAGATATTTTCCCGAAGTAAAAAGTAGTCTGAATTTTGGTACCTTCCTACCCTATAAGTTAAGTAGTGTGATGGAATGTCGTTAAGTTTCGATCCAAGTAAAACTGTTAAATAAAGACAGTTGCATCAAAATTTTATCATAAATTCCATAAATTATGGCGCCTACCTACCCTCTAAGTTAGAAAAGTGATCTAAGTTAGAAAAGTGATTAAATACTAACTTGAAGTCTTAGTAACACTCAGTTTAAAAAAAAACATCAAAATCATTTCAGTAGCTATGGCGCCATGCGCTTCTTAACACGATCACGCTAGATTTCCGCGGGAATGAGGTATTTTCCCGCCGTAAAAAGTAGCCTGTGTCCGTGCCTAGGATTCTATCTTTAAATTAACCAAGTCTTATAAAAATCCGTTCAGACGTTAAAGCGTGAATGAGGTAAACTTTTAAAACAAACGATTATAGATCACTAACTCAATTCAGTTTTCTGCCTACGTCCTACCCCCTAAGTACGATGACGTGATCATTTTGATCTTATATCCGGTTTTAGGTAACTATCTATTACCTTACTAAATTTCATCAAAATCCGTTCAGCCGTTTAGACATGAAAGAGCAAAAGTCCCAACAAAAACGACTAAAAATCACTAACTCAGTTTAGTTATCTACCTACTGCCTACCCCCTAAGAATGATGGCGTGATTATTTATAGCCTATGACCATTTCTAGGTTATCATCTATCACCATACCAAATTTCATCAAAATCCGTTCAGCCGTTTAGGCGTGAAAGAGTAACAGACAGACAGAGTTACTTTCGCATTTATAATATTAGTATGGAAGTATGGATTCAATGTATCTTCTTTCTCTAATGTCTTGTACACACCTAACAAACGGGTCAAAAGTGACAAGGTACCCAATGCGTCTTGAGACAGGAGTACTGTGTTGTCTGTTTTGCTCGGTACCGGTGATTTAGGCATAAATAAAAATCATATAGGCAAAAATTTAATGTTTTGTACTTAATTGTATTCGCTGCTGCCCCGACGGATATTCCTCGGTCGCGGATTCTATTCTTTATTTTATTCTTTTTTATAAAATATATTTTATTTCCAGATTCATACCCCCAGGAATATACCTCAACGCCGTAGAACTAGGACCAAAGAACTTAGCAAAGAAAATGTTTGACATATCTTCGAATAAAACTAAGTACGAAAGTTTCTTCCGATGGCACAACCACTATTCGTTTCATGCTACAAACGATTCTATAGAAACCGACCCCGCTTGTAAACTTTGTGAATATCTAAATTTAATGAAAGATACGAATGCTAGAAAAATGTACGATCATTTTAAATCTTGGTGGAATGGTCCAACTGGATGCGCCGAAATGAGGAGGTTTAAATATTGATCTATGTACTTATTATTTAAATAATTTTATTCATTAATTGCCTCTGTGATACTGTATTTAATTAGTTTACTGCATAGAGTATTGGGGTCATACAGACATAGAAAACAAAAAATGTCTCTCCTGTTCCTGAAAGTTAAGGACATTGGATGCTAATTTCTGAACTTAATGCATATCCGCATAATCTGTGCCCGATGTAGTTTTGGCCTGTATAAACATTTTGAGGATTGGCTGCTCCAGTATCCTTAATCATCAGGAACAGGAAAGACAATTTTGAACCTAATTCTGTGTATGACTCATTGGTACGTAGAGAGCGAACAACAAAGTTAATAATAATTAAAATTTAAAGCACTTGCTTTACATTATCATTGTAATTTGAAGATATATTGTGTAGATAAAATATGTAATTCTTCATCATATTTACGTTGTAATAGTTAGCTCCCGTTTCAAAACTTACAGATAAAATTTAAATGACAGATAAACCTATGTCTATTTCATAAAACATGACGTTTTAGACAGAGACAGGTATAAATCACAGATAAGTTTTATCTGTAGATGGTGAAACAAGTCGTTTAAATCAGAAGTTGATGTTGACAGCCCTTAGTAGAGATGCGCCGAATATTCGTTTACTATTCGGTATTCGGCATATTCGGCAACTCAACCGAATATTCGTATTCGGCCGAATATTCGGTTAAAATTACCATTTATTCGTTTATTTTGTTTAGTAATAATTTGCTTGATAAAACATGATATTAACCTCATATTCAATTATTTTAAACCAAGGAGCAGTCAATCTTATATCCTCATTTTCACATCTAGGTATTACAAAAGTTATTAGGAGATGATAAAATAAAGATAAGTTAATAAGTGACACTTAAAGATTGAATTTAGAAACCTAGACATTCTGCTCTATCTAGTGACAGTCAAAGGCGCTTTTCTTTATAAACTTTACCTATTTGTTGTATCAAAATTTGTGTGCAAGAACAACCGAATAGTTCGGCCGAACTATTCGGTTCGGTAGGGTTTCAAACCGAATAGTATTCGGTATTCGTTATTCGGCAAAACCCATATTCGGCGCATCTCTAGTCCTTAGCTAGAGTTTAGTGATCTATTAGTAAATAAAAGTAAGTTACCTATTTAATTTGCATATAAAACGTTTGTTATTCAAACCTGCACCTCGAATCAATGACCAAATCTTCCAATTATTCTAATTAATTCACAGACCATTACCCTTTCAAAGTACCTGATTAAGTCAGTCTATTCTAAATATTTTAATCGCTATTTCTATAAAGCGTCCAAATAACTTTGACCTCTCGAAAAGAACTATCTATATCCCTTTGGGGTCTGGAATTAGAGAGAGTGGGGGCAAGGGAGGATCCCAAATGACGCTGGTCGATAGATAGAAGGCGCGAATTGTGCAATAGTTCATACAACCGAAATTTCGCCGGTCGACGACCCCCAATATTTACACTCACACATCGAAAACGGCGTCGCGACGCGCCGAACGTATCTTTACACACCCACACATTGAAAAAATGCGTAAGCATAGACTCTGAAAATTTATCGCGCATGTGTGCGTTTCAGTTCGAAGTTCGAATTTGAGGAGGTTATAGCTTTTTAATTTTCGAACAATGTTCTAAGTGACTAATGCGCGTCATGCTGCCAGTAGTTATAAACATGAATTACTTATCGGATTAAATTAAAAATGGAGCTTATCTATTCAGTCATAATTTGAGTAATCATATCGGAATTGCACAATATTTTATTTAATACGTAGTAGGTAGTCCATTTGAAATTCTACTAAGGTGTGCCAAATTTTCTAAAAGTGTGTTTGGCTTTTGGCCACGGATTTCTTAGAAAATGCAATACACTTGTATCTTTTCTAACTTTTGATGGAGATGGTACAAAATACAAATTCTATCTAAATTGGTTCGTTGGTTTTCAATGAAAAATATGGCATCATTACACCTACGCATTTGTTATAATTATAACAAAGTGGCGCAATAACGTTACTCATATAATAATATTGTAATTTATTTTCTTTTATCAAGCCTGTCTGAAGAAATGATTAATTGTTTGAGGTCTAGGTTAGGTATAATGTTTATTTGCTATCTACGAAATGATTTATCGTCATTTTCGAAGCTAAGTTCTTCTATAACTAGTTTCAGTAAAGACAATTAAGTTAATTAAGTACTCATTAAACATCGTTTTGGCGCCATTTGATGTCTATCAACGAAAGTCT
The DNA here is from genome assembly GCA_947563765.1 of Anarsia innoxiella. Taxonomy (NCBI): domain Eukaryota; kingdom Metazoa; phylum Arthropoda; class Insecta; order Lepidoptera; family Gelechiidae; genus Anarsia; species Anarsia innoxiella. The sequence goes on from OX387415.1 coordinate 2,073,316, forward strand.
CAGCTTTATTACAAGCAATTAGTAGTCGAATAGGTCATTATAGCTTTTCAAGTAATAATTCGTTGCAGAAACATTCATTTTAGCTACGGTTCCATTAAACATATAGCTGACTCTATCATTGTCAAAAATCAGAAAAAGACGACGCGACGTTTAACAAACGATTAAAATTAAAAGCTTTTTTATGCAACCGTCGTCTGTAAGTAGAATGATTGCATGTCATTGTGGTGTAAATGTTAATATTAGGTAAACATATTTCAGAGCATGGTATAACAGTGACAGTCACATTTCAAGGTTTTTAAGCAATTCGCTTTAAAAATCTTTCGCAAAACGACACGCAACGGCTTGCGTCAACTTAGTGGCTGAAATGATGCGGTTGCCGGGCCACTATTGTTTACTTTTTAATTTGGGTTTAAAAAAGATGAAATTAAAAATAAATTAAGACTGCGTTAAATAAAAGACTTGGGATTGAGGACTATTAAGAGGAAATTAAAAGCTACAATATAAATAAATAAAATAAAAAATATATTCACACACTATTCAATAATTGGTTGGGCGTTTCTTCAAAGGTACCATGTATGTCGTAATGTGGGTAACATAACCAATTTTACGTATGTAGGTAGGTACATTGCGTGTAGGTACATGTAAGTAACTATATCAGATTACTGCAAAGAAAGCACGCAATGAAGTGTAAATTTGGCAGTAAGTACTTTTAAAAATCCTCAGGAAATACGAAACACAGACTTACAAATAAATGTGATAAGAATTTTATTGCAGACGTGATGTCTTGTCTTATCACTGATACGTTTATTCATAGAATTGAATTTTTCGCAGATTATGAATGATCGATTGGTGCCTAATATAGTGTTTGGAAATACTATTTTTAATCTTTTCATGGGCAGTCGTAGACTTTTTAAATGCAAATTTAAAAAAGTTTTTACATTAGCCTTTTCCAAATATAAAAACAACTCTAGAATTTTCGCGCCCCAATCGATGATGTGGGTGTGCGTTAAAACGTAAAAACCATTGCCCTCTCGTGCAGCCACTTTTACATGACATCTGCGTGTACGAACTCCTCCTTATTCTTCGTTTAGCTTGGGGAAGCGTGGTAGGTCTATTACAGTGGTCGATAGGGAATTTTCCTTAGAGAAAAACGCCCGAAAATACGCGAGGTGATTGGCCGCAAGGTCGCGGTGGTAGGTTGTTGGCCTCTCGGTCACTGACGCCTAGACACCAAAACATAATGTCGATAAAGATGCTCAATTGCTCACTCTGTTATGTATGTAGTATGTCACACTGATGTCATCATTACGCTTCATTTAATGTAGATTTACAGGTGTTAACGTTCTTTAAAAAATCTTTGTTGAAATTGTGGAAATTCTTTCATGTAATTTGATCAAATTTTTTACGTGATTAGTGCAAGAGTTTTTCTATTAAAATGGGATGGAAAACTACATATATAAATATTTACTATAAAAAGTTAAATAAATTTAAAAAATAGTTTTAACGATATGCTTAAAACACTTATTAAAGCATTATTCAAAGCGTTTATAAATCCAAATTCCTTCGCAGTTAATCTCACAAAATTTCAAAAAGAGAGAAAATTTAAAAACTAAACTGTGTTGTACTTGTCAGCCATGTTTAAAAAATAGCATTAGGATTATCAACGACAGAAATAATGGCGTAAAAAACGGGAAGTAGTCGACGATATTAGAATTGTCAACGACCTACGACAGATTACGGTTCTTGAACAGTTGCCAGCTCAAAATATAATTACAGGTCTCATTTAACTAATATGAAATAAAAGTTTCACTTAATACATTTCTGTTCCATCATCATTATGTTTAAGAGCGTCGCTCTTGTCGGTGGAGTCTACGCCACTCTGCTCTAATCTCCGCTGTCTGTTTGAGTATCTGATACGACACAACTTCTGTTCCTTCTTTTATTTTACCTATCGTTATTCAATTGTTTCTAAATTTGATTAATTCATGAAGTTTTCAGTCTTCGGCAAATTGTAAATTATAGTTCTTAAAATCTTACATGATTAGAATGGCAGGTGTCACTAAAAGTAGCGAAGTAACTTTATACTAGCGGCCCATAGGTGTCGTAATTTGCATCAGCAAAAATCATAATAATTTTTACAACTATAACCATTTTAAAATTATGAACTGTATTTATACAAACAAGAAAATTAATATTGTCGATACAAAACGTAAAGATACATAAAATTTAATACTAAATAACACACATAATACTAAACTTATCCAATATAAAATGAGATTAAATATTTTTACGTTCTAAGAAGGTTATATCATCGTGAAAAAAAATAAGGATGTGATCAATCGAGTTATTTAAGTCGATATTTTTTCATTATCATAAGGTCTATGAAAATAGTAATTATAAGTATTTTTTTGCGTTTAGTAGTTTTGGTAGGTTTTAGGATCTTTTTTAGTAGATTTATTGTTTTTAAAAAATTGACGCACGGTGTAACTACTGTTTGGTTTTACTTAATTTACTTAATTAGGCTATTTGGTAATTACTAGTTATTTTAAAAATATTTCTAGTAAAAAGCACTTAGTCGACAAAATTTTCGCTTATACCTCGATTTAACATTTTCATCCCATCACTATTCGGCGAGGATTGGCATGTGTCATTCTAATCATGTAAGATTTTAAGAACTATAGGTACATTTTTCAAAGGTTAAATTCGATTCGTCAAAGGTTGTTTTCAGTTGTTTGTTAATCAATCAGAAAAAACGGAAGCCTTGTGTAATAAATATGTATTTTAAAATATCTACTCAAATTATGATTTAAAATAAAGAATTTTTTTCAAAAAGTGGACAAAACCACGGGCGCAAGCTACTAAACTAAAATTTCCAACACATACGATCTTCATCATTTTGTTTAATTTAATATTTTTCATCGCTCTATGAAATCAGCATCAATTTAAAGTAAATTGGGTTATTGCTACCATTTGGAAACGCTACGTTTGTTTATGTTCGTTTAAAACATTTGATATTTTTAGATTTCCAACTATGTGGCATATTAATAGCTTAGTTATTTAAATGAATGAGTTATGGGGAATTTTATACGTGTGTAAGCTCCGTATACGTTGTCAAAGAAGACCTTATGGCGCGCGGTTGTTTTATGCGTTGCTCGCAATGTCAGACGCATGCGTTCAGGCTACTCCATACAAAATCTATGAATATCCTATAAATATTATAAATGTCAATGTTTGTGCCGATGGGTGGATGGAAGTTTGTTACTTCATCACGTAAAAACCACTGTACAGATTTAAATGAAATTTTCCAATAACTTAGCTTGGATATCAGAATAACACATAGGCTATATAATTTGTAGATATTTCGTGTTTTTTTGAGATATGACGACAAATGCGTTCGAAGTCGCGGGCAGTCTCTAGTAACTAATAAGTTAAAGCTGTATAACCCGACTAAATTTAAATTTATTCACTACGCTGCTACCCCAATGCGTTTAGTCAGATTTAACATACACCTTCGAATTTCTTCTCTAGTGTATGCAGGTTTCCTCACAATGTTTTCCTTCACCCTTAGCGAATGGTAATCGAATATTTAATCCGTATATTAGAAATAAATGTCAGAGGTACAGGTTACATCGAAACCGCGTCTCCAAGATTGGAGGTGGGCGTCCTACCAACTTGGCTACCGTATACGCCTTTGCAAAAAAAAACAAATATTGTTTAGATACACCGCCACGTGTAAATGAAAATGCGTAGAATCCTTGGAGTGAATGCCCTCGAGGTCACAACGGGTGTGAGGAGCCAAAACTACGTCGTTCATAGGCCCTTTGCCCTTGGCGTTTTTGTTACAGAGGCTGTTTGCGATTTTGTTCGCATTTGCCGTCATATCTTGGAAAATTAATGCAATGTATTAAAATAATACAGGTTATGTGTTACTCTGATGTGTAAACTACAATATTGTAAAGTTTCATTGGAATCTGTTCAGTGGTTTTTGCGTAAAAGATTAACAAACATCCATCCATCCATAGACACAGACATTGCCATTTATAATATACGTATATTGGTAGGATTATTATCAATATACCTCAACAATATTGTAAAGTCTCATTGGAATCTGTTCAGTGGTTTTTGCGTGAAAGAGTAACAAAATATCCTCATATCCATTCATATATCCATCCATCCATCGTTCTATCTATCGGCACAAACTTTATCATACTATACGTAGAATCAGGTCGTGGGTTCGATTCCCACTAACTACTGAACTAATGAGAAGAAGTCTATGTCTTATGTTTAGGTGTATAATATGGATGTTCTAATTAGTAAACTATAAGTTTATTTAGTTTACCTAATTAATATAATACCTTCCTTTCCTTCCTTCCCTTTCCTTCATTTTTTCTTTTCTTTCCTTTCCTTTTCTCCTTCTTTTTATATTACCTTTCATTTAACTTGTCTGTCATTAGCAGAATCCACAATAGCATTTGCCATTAAAAAAAAGAAAAACAATCTATGTTTTTTGGCATAGTTCCAATTAGTCTGGCTCTATATCTCAACATAGCAACAATTTGAATGAAATAGCTTCATAAAGATAACAGTTGGTATAAGTTACGTGTGTTATAGTGCAAATAGGCCTAGTTTCATATTCCGGGTTCAATCGCGTGCGCTGAACACAATATTTGGAGGTCAATGTCCTGTTGGTAACACGTTAAGGCGGAGTGTGCTGAAACTGAATTTTGTTTCATGAGGAAATGGCATCGAACATATTTGTATGGAGCCTGGTATAGTAAAATTTTCGGAGATATACTTAGAACTTTAAAAATGTTCGCATGTAACCATTTTCAAAGTTCTATATCTCCGAAAGTATATCACTTTCGACATTTTTCCAAGATACTATCGTTTTCTATCAATTGACGTAAGTTTCATCAGTGGCCGCCAACTTTTTTTTCTCCATACTAGCTCGAATAGGGGAAGTGTAGTGTAATTGATACCGAAAATTTTTACTAGGTATACCAATTAGGTTGGATGCTTGCTCTTTCAGTGGAGCTTTTTCTATTTTGTTACTTAATCTTTCACCCTTAACTACTGCTTTATATTCATTTATCTCTTGTATATTGCTATAACAACGCTAATGTCTCTTTACCTAAGACAATCTATCAATCTTAGTCTTACATTCTACTAATATCATAAATGTTCAAATTATTGTGACTTTTTCATCTGAATGTGAGGATGTTTTTAAGTATTTTGCTCAAAAACTACTGAAAATATTTTAATGAAACTTTGCATTATTGTAACATGCACTTAATCGGATTAATTTCAAAGTTATACTGGTTAGACTATATTATCATATCATACATTTATTTTGTACATAATTAGCCATTATTTGATTTAAATTGGTGAAAAATTATCGGAAAACTAAAACTAGCAATATTCCCCTTAACTAGTACTCCAATCGAATTTAGTACAATGTTCTTCAGGTTACAGGCATGAAAAAGCTCCCGAAATAAGACCTGACGGTTACGTTTAATTTATACGCTGTAACCAGGCAGATTTTGATATATTATAGTTTATTTTACCATATTGTGACTTGTCACAAAGCTGACAATAGAAGCTTTAGTTAGTAGATTATAAAAAATATTGATATATTTAGTTAATTTTCCATTTAGTGACGTGTCAGAAAGCTGACAATAGAAGCTTTAAGTAATTAATAGATAAGTAGTTAGTCTTTAATAAAAATGTAGCGATTAAGTAATTTCGTTTTCATTATATTATTATTGATTAGTTTGAAAAAAAGTTCGTCTACACCCCAGTTGCATAAAATATTATTTTATTTAACGGTCTGTTAAGCGGTGGTAGCCCAGTTGGTAGAACGCTTGCCTCGAACTCCGAGGGCGCGGGTTCGAATCCTGGTGCGGGCACGTACCTCTGAGTTTATTTCTCATGTACGGATCAATTTATTCGATTACCACTTGCTAACGGTGAAGGAAAACATCGTGAGGAAACCTGCATACACCAAAGAAGAAATTCTAAGGTGTGTGTGAAATCCGCCAACCCGCACTTGGCCAGCGTGGTGGATTACGGCCTAATCACTCTCTGTATGAGAGTAGGCTCGTGCCCCTCGGTGGGGACATATATGGGCTGATAACGAACGGTCTGTTAAACCTAAAGTTGACAGTCTTGTCTTGACATAGCATAGCACACTTAACATAATCTAAGCCTATATATTTTTCCAGTATGTTAATCTTTATCTCAGTTAAATAAGAGGTTCATTAAGTTAATAATCCGTTATCATATTGTACTGTCTTATTCTGATTTTTGATAATGATAGTAAAAATCGTACCTAGGCGTGGCGTCACGAGCAACTTTTACCCAGTGTATCTTTGTCATTTTTAGTTTAAGAGAAAAAAGAAAAAATACGTGTCGAATATTTTAAAGTAATCTATGTGATGGACTAAATTTTTTTTTTGTCATCATGCCTATTATGTGTGATGGAGCATTAGCTTAGTATTAGAATTTTCTTGCAACTAGCTGTATATTAAACGTTATTAAACGAATTTAAACGTTACTAAACGAAATTCTCAATGAACTGCGGTAAAGCAACTCTTACTGCATAAAACCAAATTTTAAACAACTGTTCCCAAATTGGTGCCAAAAATGAAACGTGACCAAATACAAAATGTCGGTCGTCACTCGCAATACAAACACAAGTAGTGGTATTTAATTTATGCGAATTATATCGGCCCTGTTACGGGGTACGGGCCTACTTTTGATTGCGTGTTCCGAGTTCATTGTTTTTGTATTGGTACAATTAGTTCATGTTTGTTACATTTACGATATTGTTCTGTTAACTGCTTTTAGGTATACAAAATGGCTGACTTTTAAAATCAGACCTAGATTTATTGATTTAATAGTTTATTGCAAGAAGATAGTACAAAGACACAGAAAAGATTTAGTGTTTTTTAGCATCTTTAATTTATTTTTTAAACCGATTGGTTGAGCAGGGTTGAACGATTTTGAATGTAAAAATATTGCCATTTTTCCTCTTTTCATATGACTTTCTTTTTTTTTCAGTACAACAGAGAAAACTACAACTACAATGGTAACGGTAAAGAGGACTAAAAGAATAATTATTTTATAGGTATGTTTTATTATGTAATTTCATTTCATTGTGTTCTAAATATTGTCATCAAAGAAAAATCTTACGATTTTGCTATTTAATTTTACTTACTGTATAACTTATAGTGGATTTTACTTTAATATAGTGTAATTTTAGTATTCATAGTTTTTTTTCGATTAATTTATTGTATTCGATGCCTTGAAATAGGTGTTGATGATCTACATTGCTAAGTAAATAATTAAATTTTAAAAATCTACTTCCTGTAAAAATATCTAAAAATACTAAGTGAAAAAAAAACAACTTTTCATAACAAATAAGAACATTTGAAAAAAATCTTTCTACTAAACACGAAATGATTGTAATTTGCAATGACATCACTGGGTTAAAGACCTCTAGTCTAATAAAGCTACATCGACCCAGCCCAATTTAGCACATCGCATCAATTTCGACCGATTTGGTCTTAATTAGACGGTAAAATGACCAATCACGTTCTATTGTAATGTAGCTGTTAAAATATTCGTTATTGTCTCGTTTTATTACTAATTAAAATAATTAATGAGGAATTTTAAAACGATAAGATTTTATTTTATTCTTTGACTCAAGACAGAAATATTAACGCAAATTTATTTAAAAAAATTGTTCAATAGGAATGTTATAAAACAAGATATGAAGGTATTATCAAAGGAATTCATATTAATTACGCATTAATTAATAATTATAGCTACTCCAATAATAAACGTATTAATAATTTAAAAAATCAAATATCGACACAAAAAAATCACACATTAACACAAAACGTCACAAAACGAACAAAGTAATATCAGAGTCACAAAAAAGAAGAAAGGGAATTAACATCTGCTGAAAAGATGGCGCGTGAAGTTTTGAGATGTGACGCAATGGACCATACACACGCAAATTGAATAAGCATGACACACGACACTAATATCTCCACAAAAAGAAATCCCGACATAGTCACAAGGTTGAGAAAATGTATTGAACTGGCCACGAGTAACATTCGTTGTTTTGCGCGCGCACAACACATTCGCGCGAGGTCGCTGCCCCGGGAAAGCGCGCGGAAATGGAAAAGCGCGGGACGAGTGACGTCATCGTTATCTAACCTTCAAGGAATTTAATCTTAGGTTAACTTGTTGCTGAATAGCTCGTTGAATTTAATTCCGCAATTTAATATATTATGTATAAAGTAATTTTTAAGAAGTTATAATTCTCAGGGTTGCCAGGATGGATTTATTAGAGCTCCGATTGGTTCATTCCGTAGGTTATAAGTTTGAAAAAAGTAGTGTTATATTTGCTCGGAGTTTCTCTCGTTTTAAATTCGAATTTTAAGGAATACGGTTTATGCAAAGTTCCACATATTTTAGGGAAGTGGCGAGGTATAAAGAGACAAGTCTCCACTTAAAAAATCACGTCTATCTGTTCGTCGGTCTGTTTTGTCATAAAAAACTGACAAATATACACACGTGATACACACACACACTTTCGCATATTAGAATTGATTTAAATATTTTTCCATCAAAGATCATTCAAAAATTATGACTACACTAATTCTATTAATATCCGTAACACTTTTGCTTAAACGATTGACGTCATTCCATGTGTCAATAAAACATAATATTGGGAGCTTGGTAGGCTAGGTTATAGCCGAAAAGAAGGTGGGGTGAATGACCCCGCAGTTTCAGCTCAGTTTCAGCAAGAAGTGTGTCAGATGTCAATGACCCGAAGTTTACAGACCTTGTAGTAATCATGACTTGTTGCCATAGCAACAGAGTTTTGTGATACCCTTCATGATGGTCGTCTTTGGGAATAGACGTGGTTTTGATTCAGTCAAAGCTAAAGTTAAAATTTATTATGAAGCAAAAAGTCTTGTTAAAAAAAGTCACATTATTGAAGTATTTTTTTCGAAAAATTTACTGTTATTCAAAGAACGTAAATTCACTCATCTTATGAAAGAACAAATTGAAAGGTCAAGTAGTGGCTTATGACCGTTGAAGTACCTACGCGGAAATAATCTGTTTTTTAACTAGGTATTCCTTACGTTACTAACTTTTGTCCGCGATTTCGTTTCACTTAAGTACTTAACATTTATTCGTTTTAGAATAACAAATTACTGAAAATATACCCTATACATTATTATTTAGTCTGAGCATAGTTAATTTTCACTAAATAAATATTTCAATAGATTTTACATGAACGATAAACGAACATTTTATCCGTTGTCATAAATTCAAATTAATAATATTAGTGGGATAAAAGATATAAATTGAGGGCGTTAACCTTGCGAAATTATACGTAATTAGGAGTTTGTACTAAAATAGAAGTTAATTGATAACGGCTTCATGACAAGCGTTACGACATAGTTTGATAAGAGTTTATAAACCTATTTGTTCCAAAATTAAATTAATGAATAAACGTTCGACTCTCATAGCGCTACAACAATGCTATAGAGACATTCAAAGACAAATATACGAATATCCATACAAGATCTAAAACAGATTTTTAAATATCGTCGATTTTGAATACCTAAAAAAAAGAAATATTAAAAAAAACATATTACTTCAGTTGGAATTCAAACTGAGGAGCAGGTGATGGCGCAGAGGATTTTTTTTATTAATGATAATTTTTTTACAGACAATTGCAATTACCTAAAATTGACCTATTAAAATTAACACGGTCAAAAATTAAGTTAACTCTTTTATTGTTAAAAAAGAAGAAGAAAAACAAAAAACATCCTTTTGGTGACGCACCGTCACAAAGCTGAATATTTCTTACAACGGCCAAGAAATCTTGATCGTTGAAGACAAGCTGTGAATTCCTTGTAAAGAGACGTGATGCAGTGTAAGTTTGTTCAAAGGGCAGCGGACGAGCGGCCTTGGGGTTTCGTGCCGTTGGAATCTACCTCCCACTTTGGACAGGGGGGGTGTGGAGTATCTTGTGACTATTCTTTTTTATCTCTTTAGATTTATTATAAAACAGTAGATGCTGCTTGCAACTTCGTACGCATTTATTGTCATATTTTGGAAAACTTTCAAAATTATTGTAAAGTAATATAGCCTAAGTGTCCGTTTCAACATCTACTGTTAAAATTTAACTGACAGATAAACCTATGTCTATTTCATAAAACATGACAGTTTAGACAGAGACAGGTTTAAAATATCTTGCAGATAAATTTTATCTGTAGATGTTGAAACAGGCCCTTAGTATATTTTATTCAGGTGTAGGTATAAGTTATAATATTGTTAAGTTTCATCAAAATCTCTTCAGTGGTTTTTGCATTAAGAGTAACAAATATTAACTGTTGAAAAATCTTTCCAAAATCAATGAAGAAGGTAAGTTATGCAAAATGGTTAATCCCATTCCAAAAGCTGAAACTGAAATAAGTACTTATGAGTGTGTATACCTTCCCAATATAGGCTGTAGCAAAATGTCTAACAAATCTCGCCTCCATACCTTTCTCCGTGCGCCCTTGAGCCCAACCGTAGTGTGGCAGGTCGCGACGCACAGTTATAGCACAACGCATCGCCAGCCTGTCCGCACCACGCATACGCAATGCGCCGGCGCAATATAATTCATACACTTATGGCATAATAATTTATCTTGCAAATATGATAAAATCTTTCAACGTAAGTGAGATTGTGTTGACGTCAATGTTTAAGGTTTTATTCGACTAAATGTTAATTGTAATAAAGACGTCTGGTTTTGATATTATAAATTCGTCTAGCTAGATGATAAGATAAAATTATTTGTTTATATTTTATGTACACATTCGTTGAAAAACACAATATCCTAAAATAATTTTTTATCTGATTTGCAAGTTATAATTTAGAATCCGCTAAGTGGTTTTCGCGTGAAAGAGTAACAAAAATCTTCACATAAGTATATTACCTTTGCCCAGCAGTGGGATCATGATGGCTAGCAGAAAAGTAAGTTCCATCCGCATCAGCACAAACTTTGGGTCAGCGCAGACAGAACGGAGCGCAGCGGAGAGGATTTTATTACCGCACTTGAAAATAAACCTTAAAATTTTTACAATTAAGTGCAAACCGGCATTCCCGCGCATCCTCGAGGACGCGCGAGCATTTTTTGTCAGGTTCGAGCATTTATGCACTTAATTGTAAAAATTTAAGGTTTATTTTCAAGTGCGGTAATAAAATCCTCTCCGCTGCGCTCCGTTCTGTCTGCGCTGACCCTTTGGCATTTGTAATAATAGTAGGATGACAGGATTAATTGTCATTATTGTGACTTTAAATAATTCTTCCTTTTATGTTGTAAGATTTAAATCGGAATTTCTCTACATTTACTTCATAAACTAAGCTCCTTTATCAATGCCTGACGCTATCTATCCACCAATTAAACATCTAAAAATACCTTCTATAAACTGCGTAACTATTACGGTTTGATGTAATTTTAGATGACGTAAGATAAATTAAATATGTATTTAGCTTACGAAATAATAGGTACTTAAGTACTCAGATAATGTTGTAGATGATGATCAAGGTGTGATGCTAAAACATTTTCCTTTTAACGGATTGATGGTTTTGTAGAGATAGTTGAATTAAATTTGTCAGAAGCAAGTCTATAAACATTTAAGTTTTATCAGGGACAAAGTATCTTTATGGATTATATTGAAGTAGCAACATTTCTTAAAATTGGCTCCAAACTCTTCATAAGATATTTTATTTACTACCTTTAATGACTGATGCCAGAGAAGCGATTCCGCTTAAAGACAAAGCCCAGCAATATTAATAACTAGAAATAAAAGACACCAGGGACATTTACCAACGTTTTATAAGTTTCCCGAAGCAATGACTTTTAAACAAAACCCGTCATTCAAGGCCGAGTTAAATAACAAAATTCAAAATGGCGGCGTGCTTGTTAACCCGCTTTAAACCAGGTAATTGCGACTCAAGTGCACAATAAATACACAATGAGTGCATATTTGCTGCAGGATCCACTCGCAAAGTGGGTAACATTGAAGAGTTCGTTGGTATTAAATGCACTTCCTGATTGGCCGAGGTCGGCGGCCATCTTGAATTTTTTGACGTTTATTTTTGGCGAGAACGCGGCGGCGCACAGATATGGTGAGGGCGACATTAACGTGTATCTTATTTATATTTTTAAATGGTTTAAAGAATTTATTGTCTTCTTTGTTGATGATGAAATTAAAATAATCGATTATTACATCTGCCTTGAAGCTTGGACGTTCAATTTCCTTTGTTCACAGATTGAAATGATCCTATAAAGAGTTAAAAGAATTGACTTGTTTCACATTTTAATGTCAATACCATACTTTTAACATAATATACGTACCTATTTACTTAGGTAATACCGTAATAATCAATAATCCGTTTCTATAAGTAACTGTAGCTCTTCGGCATTTTTCTAATGAATCCATTCTTGGAAGCCGATTCGAATACAAATATCATTACATTATAATATTTGGTAACATTTACATTAAAAAAAATCAATTTCAGTCAAAAAATTTTTAGCTACTTCAGGGAACTTTTGAAAGTAGATATTTTCTTATATTCATAAGATAAAACAAAAAAAGCATCTACTAATTTATTCTAAAAGGGAACTGCGATTAAATAACGCACACAAAGACTTTCGTTTTTAATTTATAAATTCAAGTCGCCGCGCCGACGCATTATTATTTGCATATTTATCGTTCGCCTGTCGCGAATGCGGATTGAGGTACATCTATGCTCTTTACTTACGTTTTCTGTCTCTCCATTAATGTTGATGTACTTACCCATAAAACAGACAGCTTTCTGAAGTTACTCGTAAAAAGGGGAAATCTGCCCATGAATTTGAAAAACTTTCTCCAAGAAATATAGGCCCGCAATATTTTAAAGTTTACAAATTGCCCATTGCCCATTTTTGTCATTTTTTCAACGGGTAACACGTCGTTCAGTTTTAAATGTTGGTAGTTTAGATTTTTTAATTTTGGAGCCATTATAGATACCTACTATATGGTATTGATGTTGGTTTATATTAGTGATGGGCCGAGTACCAATTTTACCGAGTAACCGAGTACCGAGTATTACTCGGTTTAAAGTTTACCGAGCCGAGTACTCGGCCGAGTTACTCGGTGTATTTGAAGTAGGTAGAATTGCAAGCGAATAAGTTTAGGAGCGAGTGGTGTTAACGGTGTTGAGACCCTCACTCCGCACCCCACTATTTATTCGTAATGAAAACAATAATCCGCAAGCGTTAAATGGCAAATCATTTTTGAAAAAACACTGTATTTAAAATTTTCTCCTAAATAATTATGATATTAGCAGCTTATTAAATATCTCCAGCTGGGCAATATGTAGGCGTCAATATGTACCATAAGAAGGAATTAAGACTATGATCTACCAAGCAGACCAAGTGCTCAAGGTAGATTTATTTGTAACGAGTACTCGGCATTTTAACCGAGTTATTCGGCCGATTACGAGTACCCTAGTGAAAAAGGTGCCGAGTATGCCGAGTACCGAGTATTAACCGAGTACTCGGCCCATCTCTAGTTTATATACATACTTACCTATAGGAATATGACGACTCGCCATATAACTAGAAATAAAAAGATATTGATATGGATTCAAAAACAATTTTGAAGTTCTATTGCAATATACCTTATAATCTCAAGTTTAGTTATCACCTACATATTTCAGCCTTTAATCGCTCTTCTTATTTCACCGCAAATCCAAAACTATTCCAGCAGCTAAATAGAAACAGAATCTACAATACTCCGGCAGTTTTTCAGCTGCATATTCCCCAAGACCAGTCTTCCAGGAACTGAACATTCCAGAAGCTAACAAGTGACATTGGCGTCGGTTAGTGCAACAAAAGCGTTGCGCCTGCGCCGGTGGCTGGCCGTGAACCTGCCACTGCTAAATTTACACGCGCACTCATCCGGCGTCAGACCATAGAGTAGAGAAGGGGTAGAGTCGTGTAGAGGCGGCTTACGATCTTAAAAAGTGGCGACATAGGCATTTATCAAAGAGGTTTGTACCTATTGTTTTATACTTTTAGCTACTTAATGATTTTTGAATAGTAAATACATATTTAAATTAATGAATTCATCGCGGAGGGGAAGGAGAGAGTCCTTTGCCTAGCAGTGGGACACTGATGGCTAGATAAGAAGAAGAAAACCATCATCAAATATTTCAGAGCTCTTGTCAGTGGAGCTTCTTCCATTCAGTTGTATTTTTCATTTTCCTCTTGACTTGACTACTTGACACGACAGACTTTGGCTCTTTCCTTCACTTATACCTAATATTACCTAAAATTACTAGAACATAGAAATACTTAAGTACATAGAATTCGGTATTCGATACCATCATAATAAAATCGCTTTTGATTTATTAATTATAAGAGTATTTATATAAGAGAAAGTCTTGGCGTATGAGGAGAGAGGCCTTTGCCCAGCAGTGGGACACAAGTGGCTATATAAGATAAGATAAGAGTATTTATAATGCTCTTCAAAATATTTCTTTTATTCTGATTAGGCTAAGTCTGAGAAAATTCTTCAATTTCTTCAGTTTAGTTAATTTTTTTATATGTCCTTGCAAAAAAGGCTCATCATGTTATTCATCCATTAAACGTAGTACGTCCTTATCATTTTGGTGAATGGAAGTATCAGCAATAAGTGTAAAGAAGCGTTAGATTAATATTCTCTTTCTACAACTGACTATAAGTGTCACATCTGAATAATTCTTGTCCAAGAAGCAGTACGAAGGTCGTCGTCTTCGAGATGGTGCATAATGTACGCGCTAAATAAACATTTACTGAAACGTTTTATCTGCTTATAACGTACCTTGTAGGTGTAGGTACCTATCTGCTGTGTTGATTTCGGTTTTCGTTCGTCTAAAGGCGGGGGTCCACACAGAGCGAGTAGCTTCGCAAGGCAGATGTTTTTGACGCTTAGCATGCGAGCCGCGTCAATTATCTCACGTCATGTTGTCCTTATCACATTTAAAACTATGGACAGAGACGTAAGCGTGACAAACCCATGATAACGTCTTGTCACGGAGTGTATGCTAAGCTAGCAGGAAAGACCTCACTTTCCTATTGAGTTGGGTAGTAGGCCCTTTTACTTGGCCGAATGCTTGCCTTGCGAGGCTGCTCGCTCTGTGTGGACCCACTTTACGCTTGTATCTTAAATTATGTATCAAACGGGTACAAACCAATTACCTAAATATCCTTACCATACCTCACTGCTGATGTCATACTATGCTATCGATCTTTTAAGATCTAATAAGAACTTTTCCTTCTTCTCGGAATTCCAATTATTTTAATGGCACACGAAATGAACAATTGTTTTCATAAATAATGCTGTTTCCTTCCCTTTTATGTGTTAAATTCAATCAATCTTTTCAAGTCAAACCATCGGATGTTGAGACTGGCCTAAAATAATAAAAGGATGCGAGCGGCGCGTGCGCCGTCGGATTTTATTCCATTTTCGAAAAGGGGTTCGAATTTAAAATTAGAACGGCGCAGGAAATCGCTCGCGAGTGAATCATGCGCATCTCGGCTGTTACGGATTACAGATGCCGCTGGCTGTTTTATAAAGCTTTTTGAGGTATCAACAAGTAGCTTGAATAAAAAAAGAAGTTGGAATTTGTGGTGTGGTTTAGGAATAAAACAGATTTATATGGACGTCTTTAGATCCTCTTCTAAAGATGTTGTACTACTGGACTACTAGTACTGAACTACTACTGGGCGGAGCACATTGCTCGTAGAACCGATGGACGATGGGGCAGAAAGGTTCTCGGGTGGCGACCACGCACCGGACGACGCATTGTGGGAAGGCCTCCAACAAGGTGGACTGACGACTTCGTTAAAGTCGCTGGAAACCGTTGGATGTGGGCAGCGCAAGACCGGTCGTTGTGGAGATCCTTGGGGGAGGCTTTTGTCCAGCAGTGGACGTCCATAAGCTGACATGATGAACTACTAAACTACTCATTTAACAGATTTTTATGTCGTTGCAAATTTTAATTAACGTTTCACAAACACGTTATTATATTAAAATAAATGAAAAGTCAGATCATAAACACGCAACGAATGTTAACAACTTAGTTATTGCCGTTTAAATACTCAATAAAGCTGTCAAATTAATTTTGGAGCATATTTTATGAGAACAAAGATCTCTTTTACTGCGCATTGATGCAAAGGCCAACGTACAAATCTGAATCAAGGACGAGAGGGTAATGTTCACAATTTTATTTACTTATTTGTTCATATTATTGGAAATGTAATGAAGTTTTGTTAACACAAGCTGTGTAAATGCACGTAATATACGAGTCAATCTAGAAATGCACTAGACTTATATTACGTGTGTATGTAGTGTGCGTTAACTTATTTTTAACCGACTTCAAACTAAAATCAATATAACCAAGGAGGTTCTCAATTCGATTCAATTTTTCTCTGAACATAACTTTGTGGTAATGATCTTTATAAAACTTTACAATATTGTAGCTTACATTATCGGAGAAACACATAGTCTTAATCATGTTAAGATATTGTGTAAGTTTTTCAAGATATAACGATTAATGTTTACTAACGCCCGTTATTAATAGCCTATCCTGATCCGTTTTTACCAAATCGAGATTGAAAAAAACAAAACACAATTGTCACTTGTGTACCAAAAACATGTCAAGAACACAATTGTGTTTTGTTTTTTCAATCTCGATTTGGTAAAAAACGGATCAGGATAGGTTATTAATAACGGGCGTAAGTCGCTAACACAAAGATATAAAATCAAAATACAAGGATACAAACGGTACCTATAAAACGTCAGATGCCACTACTTTTAATTACAAACTTACTTAGATAATTTCTAAAGAATTATTAAAATTATCATAATTCTCAAATAACAACATTACTGTAACACGTCCTACACTCATGTAACAGATAATTATAATTTATTACAATGTTTTTTTTTTTTATATAACGGCCATTGTCATTAGACCGATTGCGAAAGTGTAATAAAAACTTTATTTACTTTAAAAGCCTTTCGAGAGTCGTGAAGGGTTCTGGACTTAAATATTAATTAATTTTAGGTGGTATGTAGGCTGTTTAATTTCTTATGTGTCATTTGTTCTGAATTTCTAAATAGACAACTTCATATTTAAAAGTGTCGCTGTTGTCTGTAGAGTCTACGATACTCTTCTCCATTCTCTGCCGTCTGTTTAAGCACCTGAGACGACACAACTTCTATTCCCTCTTTTATTTGATCTATGTAAGTCGTCCGTGGTCTCCCTCTATACCATTTACCTAACCTTTTCCATTTCAGTATAATCTCAGAGTCAGGATCTTGTCGATGGAGCATTCGCCATTTAGGCCTACCGATCCCTAAATAGTTATGCATATTGGTTCTACTGTCCTATCAGAAATTATGAGTAATTACATTTTATTTTTTGAGTTCAATGTAATATACGTACAAGGTTAGATTAGGGGCGCTGCACTTTTGCCCATCGTATTTCAAGGGCAAGGGTGTTTGCCCGCTAATTTATCCACCGAAAGCTTTCTATTGCGTATATACATAAAATTTAATTTTATTTGCTCGAAAAAGTTTTCATAATTCGACTTGGCTTATGAATTTACATGGATTTATCTTTTGGAGAATATAAAAAGCAGTTATTTCATCAATGAAAGAGTTCTAGTTAGAGTACTAGTTTTAGAGTACCTACCCTAAACCGACGGGCATGTATGAGGCGATTGATGAATATGGATGAAGCGAAAGAGGTGTGCTTGGATCGTAGCAAGTGGAAGGAAGTGGTCTCTAGCCTACCCCAATGGGAGAGAGGCGTGACAGATAGGTATGTATGTGTAAGTATGTATTTTATTAATATTTATTTTCTTAACATAATAGGTAATTGTCGTATGGTCCAACAGTTTTTCCCGGCGATGTTTTATTTAACAGTAGCGTGAAAAGGTAATTGCAATTTGGGGATAGCACCTTGCTAAGTTTATCTTATCACTTATAATGTAAATACTATCATTAATATTGCACGTAAAAGCATGTAACCAAGGGGGCCAATTCTACAAAATTAAGCAACCAACTATTGTCAACACATTTACTTTACATTCTATTGTAATAGGTGACAAATTTGGTAGTCTGTTAAGTTCCGCGACAGATGCGCCAAATCCGCCATTTCGCTAATTTTTGACAGCCCGATGACTGGATAAATGTCAAATAGCGAGGAGAATACCGTTTGGAACTGCCACTTTTGTTACATTGTGGAGTAGACTACCGAATAGAGCAAATAGTATTAGTTAGGTATGGTCTATGTATCGTCTATAGTTGTCGTTGTCAATTTATCCGTTAGTAGACCACAAAAATGGTAAAATCACACAACTCACATTTTATAGAGACGCCATTATTGCATTTGGTAATTAATAGAATCGGCCCCCAGAATTAGGATGTTGCACCCTTCTAGAGTGTTCTATGTATTTTTAATCAATCTACAAACCCAATAAAATTTTCCATTGCTCCAGAGAAAAACACTTCGAGCAAAGACCGCAATCCAATCAACAAACAAAATGAGATGCAAAATCAATCTTTTATCTTTATCAATACATCAGCGATTCGGTTGAACGTACTTTGTCCTAAATAACCTTTGGAGGTACATTCACACGATCGTGACGTATTTATTTATAATATAAGCGATAATTTGTTGTTATCAAACGATGATAAGTCGAGAGGAAATATGTGAAGATGATTACGCATTGAAAGGGTTAGTTTATGAAGGTTGAGGGGGTAAATTACTTCATTAGTTAATGTGGTTGGGGAGGATGTGTATGGGTTTGTTTCTTGGCGTGAACTGATTTCCACTCATGTGTTTTAGTTTTTAAACGAAAGATTTGTTGGCAGAGCATTTTGTATCTGATGTTTTCAGCGCTCATATAAAATACTTTTTATCGGAAGACTGATGAATTATGCAGTGTAAAGACGCAGTTTGGGAAGGCCTCCAACAAGGTGGACTGACGACTTGGTAAAAGTCGCTGGAAACCGTTGGATGTGGGCAGCGCAAGACCGGTCGTTGTGGAGATCCTTGGGGGAGGCTTTTGTCTAGCAGTGGACGTCCATAAGCTGACATGATGATGATGAATTATGGGCCAAAATTGGCACCGATTGGCTTCCCAAAAACGGAAAATTACATCGCGACAGACCTAGGTAAAGAATGTGAGTCATTCAGTCGGCTAGTTCAGTGAAGAATGTCAATTGCTTGGCGCACAGCAGAACTGGATGGACAGCAAGGAGGCCTTTGCCCAGCTGTGGGACGTGACATGATGTATCTGTATCGGAAGACAAAGATAGTGACGAGAGAAGAAGACAAAGTAGAGGTTCTGTTTAATTCTAAGAGCGGTTACTTACCTGCTGCGATTTAATATTTAATATAAACCTGCGTTTTTAAAGTAAAGGGATGACTATATTTATTATGCTAGTACCTATAGGTAAGTTTTTAAACAAATCTAGGGTAGTACTTCATAGGTCCTTTAATCACATAAGAAATAAGTATGTAAAATAATTTATAAATTGCTAAGCTTACTTCACCAAGGCTATTTTTTATTTCGCACTAAATCCTTCAAATACCTACATACTTAAAATAACAATATTAACGGTCCATAACTTCCTTATCACCAGGAAACAAGGACAAACAAACATTTATCTTTATATCTTGCCCTTGCGCAAAATAAACAAAACAAATCCAGATTTCACAATTACTTTGTTATCTGCGTCTAGAACATAATACGGCTATCTTTCCTCTACATAATGGGTACATTGCATTTTTATATGCCCTCTAATAAATGCCTTTTGCATATTATCGCCTATCGTTGGATGAGTAAATGGTGTTTTTATTTTGAACCTAGGAAAGTACCTAATAGATTTTTTATCCCAGTTTATTTCATTTAGTGTCGTTCGACGTCGTCACTCTCATAATGAGAGGTAGGTTTGTGTCCCTGTAGTGGGGACATCAAAAGGGCTGATGATGATGACGTTGGTTTTACATTTTTTGAGTGATATATACCTAAAAGTAAGTTTTGGTTTCCTTCGCTTCCCAAACTTTCATTTAAAGATTTTATGAAATTGTCATGTCGTATCAGTTACCTTACTCAATAAGCAACGCCAACCTATAATCCTGTAATTATAAATAATATACCCCTCTTTTGACGTCAGGGGTTTAAAATAAGCAATATGTGTTAATACGTTTCGTTTAAAAAAAACAGTTATTGACAGGTACATTTTATTATTGTCAACAATGAACTTACCTTTAAGACATGGTTTGCAATTAAAATAACATCCTATATAAAGACATATTATTATTTTATTTTGCAATCCATTTAATTTTGTTTACGACAGGTGTATTTATCGTTTTGTAATAAAAAGGTATCTATTGTCAAAGTTGTTATGTTGAATAAAGGTTCAAAATTCTTTGCAGGTACATTTTGCATGACTTTGGTTAGAGGTGTTTTGTTTTGATCCTATTTTTGTTGTAAACAATGTAATAAAATTATGGGCGATATGGTTTATATCTAAATTAAGGTCATTTTATTAAGGTGGCAACATTTTGTGGTGCTACCCAATTTAAGTAGGTAATACCTAAGTAATGTAACCTAACCTACTAATATTATAAATGTCACTGTTTGTGCCAATGGATGGATAAACTACTCAACAGATTTTGATGAAACTTGGCAATATTGTAGCTTATTTAACAGAACATCACATAAGCTATATTACTTTGAGATTTCATGTTTTTTTCCAAGGTAAGACGATAAATGCGTACGAAGTCGCGAGCAGCCACTAGTCTTATATAATTTAAGTTTTTTAAAATAAGTACCTAAAACATAACTCTCAACTTTTATGCTAAATGTGACGTTTTTGTTTTCCTATTGTGTGTCTGTCTCTGACCCCTTTACACTGATTTAATTTTTATAACTTAAAATAATGATCAGTTTTTTAACGTTTGTTCGAAGTACTTTCTTCGTGGCCTTCTCTCAAAATTTCCATCCACTCTCCCCTTGTTCTCTTTCGCTAATCTCCTGTCACTCATTCTTTTTTCATGTCCAAACCATCGAAGCATCCCTTTCTCAATTTTTAACTATGTACTCTTTCACCACAGAACGTTCCCTTGTCTCGTTATTTTTTACTTTGTCACTCAGGTTTATCTATCGACTAAGGGTTCCCACACATAAATACGACACGATGTCGCATTGTTGTACGCCACGAGAAAAAGTAAATAAAAAGTTATGGTATTTATTAAGATTCTTATTTATTACTTATTAATTTATTCTTCTTCTTCTAATTTAAGAGCTTAGCTCTTGTCGGTGGAGCCTCTTCCATCCCTCCCTATTCTCTGTCTTCTTTTTAACATCTTAATAAGACATGACACCCGCCTTTTCCTGTTCTAGAAATGTCCGTCTGGGTCTTCCGTTCTTCCTTTTCCCTTAAATTTTTCCTTCTATGATGTTTTTTATGAAGGAATCTATTCTTATTTATTAATAAAAAGTTATGGTGTTTATTAAGATTACTACCAGTAGATTTCCACGACGCGACGCGGCGGCGGCGGCGTCGTCGTGCAACGATGCGATATCGTGTCGTGTTAATGTGTGGGAGCCCTTAGTATTTGTATAATCGGAAAATTCTTATATGATTGTCCTTGCAAACCTTTGGATAAGACTCAAAGGCCAACCGCTCCATTTTTATCACGCTCTGACTTTCACAATGCTATCACGTTAAATCTGGGTCATTGTGTTAAGGATGCGACTGTTTACTCGAAATAAGTCGAGTAAATACAGTCTGACCGAGTTTTTATCATTGTTTTTAAATGTTCACGGTCGAAGAGATGTTTTGTGACTGTGGCGTGAGTTGGCGTGATTGTGTAAGAGGCTTTTTAGAAGTGGATTTAATTTTGGGATGTTTCAGTGTAATTTTGTCAGTTGCTCTTAATTTGCATGTCATCATCATCATAATATTTAAGAGTTAGACTCTTGTCGGTGGAGTATTCGCCATTTAGGCCTATCCTCTGTCAGCGCCTTGACTTCTTGATACGACATGACGTTAACTTTCTCCTTCACTTGAGTGAAGTAGGTACGTCGCGATCTTCCTCTGCCTCTCTTCCCCTCAACCTTTCCTTCAATGATGTTTCTCTGGAAACCGTCATGTCGCATCAAGTGCCCTATCATCTTCCACAATTTGCATGTAATGTACTTAAATCACTTCATGTGTTTCTGCTTACTTTCTGCCTAGATATATGAATCTGGCTAAATTAGGTATACGTGTTTAGTTGGACAGACTTTGAATGCGACATTCGTAGCATATAAGCTTTTGGAAATATGCTGTATCATTCTTGTATTTCCTGTTTCTTTGTTCTATAGTCTTAGAATAGACCATTTTATAAATAAGGTAGGTATTATAAGGAAGGCGCCTATACATCAAAAACAAATTTCTGTAAGAATAGGTAACGACAGTGGATGAGTAATTCCTAACGACGTTTAAAACAGCTTTATTTCAACAGTAAATGTAGAATTATCACAACCTACAATTCACAAGTTAACGGACTACTATTAACAAATTGCCCGATGGTCTTTGGGCATTATTCACAATGCCCGGGCCATGTGATAAATAGCACAGTTTTTATAGTAGATAATTAATGACATTGCCCGATACAGCTTGGCATTATTCATAATGCCCGCATTAATCACATTGCCCATAACATATATAAGTGCAAATATATCTTCTAATCCATCTAATAAAACGAGGTAAACAAGCATTGAGAAGTTCCTTCACTCTAAAAAACAAACATTCTTAAGTAAATCTAGCACTGTTCCTTGCACTACATTTTTATTTCGTAACCCAGATTACTTTGTGGACATTTTGCAAACATTTATTACTTATCTCTTTTATTTAACTGCATATTTTTTCTGCATACATTAATACTGGATGTTTTCCCTTCTATGACTAATTTCGAGACACGTATGCCTTTAAAACTGAACAACTTTTTATAAGGAACATGGGATGAAATAAGAAAAAAAGAAATTTCACATAAAGTTTCCGATTTTATCGGCATTATTAAGGAAAATACAAAAATTCCGTCATATTTCGACCCTTAGGGAAAATTAACTTTTAGCGCCAAAACATACGGTGAAACGCAACTGAAACTGCTAGTGCAACTGAAACGAAATGTTTCAAACTATGTAGTTGCGTCGTGTGTAGTTTTCTAAGGAAGTCAATAGCAGAAACAGCGATGCAACTCAAAAGTAACTAGCAGTTTTAGTTGCGTTGCATTTGCGTTTCACCGTGTTTTCTGGGTCTTATCCCAAGATTTTCGTCAAAGATTGTAACGAAACACAGTTTAAATTACTAAACTTATATAAGTAGTTTATTCATTATTTCTCATGACTCAAGCTATAACAATCCTTTTGAATAAAATTTTACAGTCATAAACAATTGTAATAAAGCAGTCATCTGTATCTTAGCCTTTCGATTCATTATGCATAGTTTCTTTTACATTTATTTTAGTTGTACCTCAAGGCTGAGTGTTGGGTCTCATGTTGTTTTTTCTATATGTCAATGAAACTAAGTGCTTACGTTTAATTATAATTCTTAGTACAAGTGAATAACAATATATTAAGATTTATAATGTTTTCAGGATACACTTAAATAGGTTTTTTGAATTTATTGCGAAGCATCAGCAAAACATACACAGAATTGTGCTGTCTCATGAAGAAGCTATGTTTTTCTATATTGGGAATTAAACCTTAGACCTATTGCATGGCAAGCATGATCACTACTTACAACATCTACTGGCCTTTTGGAAACCTAGAAGCAGTTTGATAAAGATAAACTAATTAAAAACAATTATAATAAAAAAATCAAACTTGAAGCATTTCAGAAACACAACAGAGTAAGAAACAATGATATTATATATATGTAATGCTATCTACACATCAAAGCCGCCAGCATGCCGCCGGGCTAGGCCAGCGGCTTTTCCTCATACGAATGGCAGCTGTCAAAAAAGCCGGCGGCTTTGGTGTGTAGATACCATAAGAGTATATTGTAGGTAAGAACCTAAACGTTTACAAATTATCGAATCCAAAATTACATCTCAGCGATACGGAGAGAGGAAAACTTTGCAACGTTATTATTATCAGGTAGGTATCACAGGTAACGAACTTGTGGTTGGTTTTCAAGGCCGGTCGGTAAACTCGTAGGATATTTTTACAACTTACGAAAACATTGTACATACTTGAGTTATAAAAGCGTGCATATAACATCTTGCAACGCTATGGTTGATGTGTTCTGAGATAAGAACGAAATGTATTGCGTAGTATTTTTCATATTAGCAAGAAAAATGTTGCTAATATATAAAATTACTACGCTATTCTTATTCATTTGTTTTTCAATTCATTTGTTTCGGCTTTTTCTCAGAACATAACAACTATTTAGCGTTCTTATCAGCATCATGGAAGGAAAAGTTGAAAAATAACGGAAGGACCACGGAGGACTTACATAGATCAAATGAAAGAGGGAATAGAAGTTCTGTTTTATCAGGTGCTCAAACGGACGGTAGAGAATAGAGCAGAGTGGCGTAGACTCTACCGACAAGAGCGATGTTCTAAATAATTATGGTGTTCTTCTTAAAATGGATTATGTTCAACAAATTTAATGACTTTCTAACTGTATTGAATTTATTTCACTTTTCACTAATTGTTAATTTACGCCAGAACCATTCATTTAAATATATAACCATATCGGGCATGATTGAGGCGACTGATGAGTGTGAATGAAGCGAAAGAGGTGTGTTTGGATCGTAGCAAGTGGAAGGAAGTGGTCTCTGCCTACCCCAATGGAAGAGAGGCGTGACGGATATGTATGTATGTATATTCTCTCAACGATATCTTCCTTAAATATTTCAAATGTGCCATTTATCTTTGACATCCTTATTGCACATGTAATAAGCCTTGAAATCGATTATTTATCCAGTTATTTTTATAATAAAATATGACAAAGGCTATTTTTATAAACACCACCTGTCCTTGCGCGTTAATAAACACTCTTCATTGCGAATTTATTAAAAAGTAAATTGAAAAGTTGCGGCCAAAACGTGCGCAAGAGTTCGTAAACAAAGTTCGCTTCTTGTTATTTTAGTAAACACTATGTTTTGGGAAGCGTTTAAAATAACTCGTTTGTTTATGTTGTTTTTCAATAATTGCTTTCGGTTTTCTTTTTAAATTCTTTCACAAAATGGCTTTAAGCTTGCAATACAAAATCTTTCATTGGTATTTGAGTATGCGATCGTGTTTTGATCCCTATAGGGGATAACTAGGAAAGCAATTCTGGTTACTTTTAATTAATATTTTTAGTTCTTTAAACAAGCCTGGCATCGCAGTGCTAGCATAAGTAGTTAGAATTAGGGGCCGAATATTAGCACTACATACCTTTCTTTTATTAACAGTAGGTATACCTTCTCGTAATATCATCCTATTTAGAACAAAAAGTATTCTCATAAACTCAAAAACTCGGCTGCAAGTATAAACTTTGAGCTATTCTTCCAGCATAGTTTCATCAAAATTAGTTCAATAGTTCTTTGACGATAACTTTTATTTCTTAGTACCTTGACAGTTACCTGAGTAGTGTAAGGTACTGGACCTACCTCAAGTGTGCGTGGTACTGTATGAACGGGTAGCGCCGGCGCACGAGTGCACGCTGTGGGTAAGTATTTTCAGACAAGGGACCGATAGCAGAAGAGAGGGGATTTTGTTTTTTGATGTTGAATGATGTGATTATTTATTGGTGTTTTGGTTTGAGATGCAATGTTAGATATTATTTGGTTTAACTTGTTTTTTGGTTGGTATCTTAATTTTACGGGATTTTTAGAAAAATATTTTTGATTTATTATTTGTTTTTTTTTTTATCCAACGTCATGCTGGCGTATGTTTTTACCTATTTGATCAAACTTTTAGCAAATTGGATTAGAGATTGCACTTAAAAAACTTTATAACATAATTAAATTTAATTTTAAAATAAAGGATCATCCATTTAATTTCTTAATTCTAAAGTGAATTCTGCATAATATTTCGTTTTATGTTATTTTTCTTTACTTTCTTAGTATAATAACATTCGTTTCTAACTAAGTAATTCTACAAACAACGCGTCATCTTCAAAATAACATCCTCACCAAACATTCTAAAGTTTCAAGAGCATTCTAATTTGCTGACGGTCCCCGAAGCATCCGCGCCATTGACTTCTTGGTGCCATTAACCGAATAACCCATTGCACAAAGAACTGGCACTTTTCAAGGTGAACACACACATCCACACACACCCACACATTCACACTTACACGTATGCGCACGGGATCCTGTCGTGAATATGTGATTCAAAATAACATTTCACAAAGTTAATTTAAACTACAGAAGTTCTAGAGTTGCACAATAAAGGACCTTATTTCTGAAAGAGTAGGAGATAAAAACAGGGAGTGGAAGAGTAAATGTAAAATTGTTCGAGACAGGCGACGGAGGGTGCACCCACACATAGATTTACAGACAGTGCATACAAGTGTAATGCAGTCTGGGAACACACATGCATAAGCTATGATATGCAATCTCTTTGTACGAGCTTTATTTTAAAAATAGAACAAAAACACCCTCATATTTGGATACTTAACTTTTCATAAACAATTTCGTGACTTTTGTAAACCTAATTTAATAAATATCGATTAAAAAAATGACTGAAACACACACATACGAAATAAAATCGTTGGGATTTTATATCCATACACACACACCGTATAAGCTTCAGGAAAACACACACATGCATATGAAAACAAAATAAAGACTGTATCCTGAGTAAACTTAACTTTTTAAAGTGTGCGTTGAATGTGATGTCATAAAAGTAAGTATTATTTATTTATAAGGTTGACGACGACAATGTTTTGTAACAATAATTACATTATGTACATCATTATTTTAATTGTAATGCCGCCATTAATGAGTTCATTGATTGTCGTTTGTTTTAATGTTATTTTTCATTTTTGAAATTGGAATTGAAATAAGTGTTGTTTTTTTGTTGCAAATATTTCATTAAGGAATCTGTTTTTATACAAAAAATAATTGAATGCATATAGTAGCTTAAGTATTTCCAAAATTTTGTGATGTAAGCATTATGTAGGTACCTACAAGAATCGATTCATGTGAATTCATTTACAACTTTTTTAACGAAAGAGTAGAGATGACATTGCATATACGTACGTAGAGATGACACACCTATGTTAAAACTTGCTTTGTTGGTATAAAACAAAATAAGACGCAATATTGTAAATGTCAATAAATCGACAATCGTCCTTGCAACCAGAGGGCTTTGCTCCCAAATTGAAAACCCCGAAATTCTGTCTATGCCATACACCGACCCTAATGTTATTGGCCTCTAAAATACGACGCAATTTTAAATGTAAACAATTTCTTTTTTATTTTTCTTGCATAAAAACTTCGTGAGCTTTATTTTGAGTGTATTAAGAGTAGAGATGCGCCGAATATTCGTTTAGTATTCGGTATTCGGCATATTCGGCACCTCAACCGAATATTGTATTCGGCCGAATATTCGGTTAAAATGACCATTTATTCGGTTATTTTCTTTAGTAATAATTTGCTCGATAAAACAAGATATTGACCTCATATTAAATTATTTTAAACTAAGGAGCAATCAATCTTATATTCATTGTCACATCTAGGTATTACATGAGTTATTTGGTGATGATAAAGTAAAAATAAGCTATCTATTATGTGACACTTGATTGAATTTAAGAAACCTAGACATTCTGCTCTATCTGGTAACAGTCTATCTGTTATCTGGTAATGGCGCTCTTCTTCATAAACGTTTCCTATTTGTTGTATCAAAATTGCTGTGACAGAAGAAACGAATAGTTCGGCCGAACTATTCGGTTTGGTAGAGTTTCAAAACGAATAGTATTCGGTATTCGTTATTCGGCAAAACCCATATTCGGCGCATCACTAATTAAGAGCATATTTAATTAAGATTGAAGCAATATCGGCTCACTCGACTTCGTACATATTTATCGACATATACCTTGTAACAATTAAAGATACAGATAGAGTTAGCCTGTCATGTCCCACTGCTGGGCAAAGGCATCCTTGCTCTCCATCTAGTTCTGCTGTGTGAGAAGATTTGCTATTCTTAACAATTACATATCTTAAAATATTATAACCTATGAGTAGCGTAGACTTACGCCCGTTATTAATAACCTATCCTGATCCGTTTTTACCAAATCGAGATTGAAAAAACAAAACACAATTGTGTTCTTGACATGTTTTTGGTACACAAGTGACAATTGTGTTTTGTTTTTTCAATCTCGATTTGGTAAAAGCGGATCAGGATAGGTTATTAATAACGGGCGTAAGTCTACGCTAAGCTTCAGTACTAAAAAGTTTCATTATAATATGTTGAAAGATTTATTCGTGAAGAAAGTATGTATCAAACATCCATCCTGACGTCCATCCAACTATTCATCAGAACAAACTTTGGAACAAACATTTATAAAATTAATAGGATTTACCTTTCGTCATACTTTCAATAATATTCAATCATAACTTTAAGTACGTCATTCATTGTAATTGTAGTGTTATTTACGTCATAAAGGATCGCTTTATAATGTTCACATCACACATAACATTGTTTACTCTATTTACTGACGTAGAAACTCATAACTCAAAAGATACAATAAGACATTAAATAATAATAAAATCAATAAAATAAAATAAATTTTCATGGAATAATATAATATTATTGTGCTTGCCAAAAATTGACGTATTTCCACAAAGATAAGACATAAAAAACCGACCAAGTGCGAGTCGGTCTCGCGCAGGGTTCCTTTCCATTCACTATTGACTATTGAAAAAAGCAAAAAAATCACGTTTATTGTATGGGAACCCCCTTAATTATTATCTATTATTAGTCTATTTTTAGTATTTGTTGTTATACCGGCAAAGGTAATACATCATCTGTGAAAATTTCAACGCTCTAGCTATAACGGCCAAGTCTCAGTAATAGGGTCCCGTTTTCACCCTTTGGTTTCGGAACCTTAAAAACAATAAAATAAAAGAAATTTTCATGGAATAATGGTAATACCATTGTCCTTAAATTGACGTATTTCCACTGAGATATGACAAAAAAAAGTTTCTTGCTTTCTAAATTAAACCACAATTAAACAATGGCAGGAAATTTTTGGGTGTATCAAAATTACAAGTAGATCTTATTAACAAAAACAGTATACAATGAATGTGGTTTTCTTTGACGCACCTAGATATTTGTTTTCTTCGTTATGAAACAATTAGATTATGTATTTATATGTATAGAATTATAAATTTATATTTCTCATTGTTGTACCTATGTAGGTATTTGAAAAACCCAAAACCAAATTATTTGTACCTAAATGTGTGAGTGAATTCAAATTTTTTAAATCTTTTTACATACTTAGGTACTTTTGTCCATCAACTGAATTCCTTTACTGATTTTTTTTTACTGAACTGAACTTTACTGAACCTTTACTGAACTGAATTCGTTAACTAAAGTGCTAACTAAAGTTTATTTGAAAGAAGTCACAGATAAAAACCAGTTTATTATAAGCGTCATTTGTTTACAACAGGAGAACACGTCAACGCTATTACGTATCAATAATGCCCTTGCCATGTTATGGAGTAGGTATTAAACAAAATAAGTCATATTTTTGGAATTTGTTATGCAGACACAAAACACTCGTTTTTTTCTATCAGTCAATGGAAGAAACTAGCTTTCCTTTTTGGAAACAAGCCCCTTGAATTTTCCATAGGATATAGATAGTAGGTACTTATAATTAATTGTGAACTTTGTGTTGTGTGTTGTATTGTTTGTAAGAAATAAATATATCGATGTCTATATAGTGTAATAGCGTCATAATGTATTATGCAATATTATGACGGAGTATTTACAATAACAATTACCTGCTTCGATACGCCTATACATGCGTAACATGCAGATATAGAAAATATTGGGAATCATACAAAAGCATGCACGTTGGTTTAGGGTACTTCTGAATTGGCCTTTACTTAACAAGTCCCCGATTTGAACAAGATACGTTCCGGCCGATATGAATGTGAATTAATGTATAGAGTAAAGTAAAAAGTACATATTATAAACCTTCGTGCATGTATGAGGCGACTGATGAATGTGGATGAAGCGAAAGAAGTGTGTTTAGATCGTAACAAGTGAAGGGAAGTGGTCTCTACCTATCCCAATGGGAAAAGGCATGACGGATATGTATGTAACCAAGCATTTGTACGCGACGCTGATTCTGTAACCAGCACTAAAATACCGTAAACATTAGGTAGCGTAATGTATCAGAATTGGCTTCCTGACCGTGACACGAGGAAAATTGGCTGTTGCGTTGCGTTGGTTCATTGCCAAAATTTTTCGGCAAATATTTCCTAGAATGACGATATGGTAGTCGGAAATGAGCGAGTAAAAGGAATTATTCGTTTTAATGCGTAGAAAAATGTACGCTGAAAGTTTTGTATTAATTACTCAGAAATGGGATTATAGTCTTCGTTTTTAGGATTTTCTGAAAATTTGAAGTTCGTAGAAGGCTTTTCTCCGTTCTTTTTTAACAGTCATTATGAAACCTTCTTAGAAACAGACTATGAAAAAAAAATCGTGTAATCCCATATCATAATACCGTTTTCACGTATCCCGTTTCCATATCTACAGACTCAAGTACTCTATATAGTCTTGTACTATTTTTATGATAAAGACCGGACAAGACCGGACAAGACCGGTCGTTGTGGAGATCCTTGGAGGAGGCTTTTGTCCAGCAGTGGACGTCCATAAGCTGACATGGTAATGATGATGATTTTTATGATATGAGTCAACAAATGAATGTGGATGAGGCGAAAGAAGTGTGTTTGGATCGTAGTCAGTGGACGGAAGTGGTACCTATTTGCCGATCCCGGTAGGAGAGAAGCGTTTTGGTTATGTATGATTGTACGGTTATCCGACTGGCAGCTTCCTTAGCACAAGGATAAGCATCGCCATCCAAAGAGGTACGTAATTAATGGTCCCAACTTGTTGTGTACGGTTGCCTCGAGGAGACGCGTTGGAAGATATATTTTTCCTGTAAGTCAAAGTCAAATACATATTTAGGTATTTCATAGGCACAAAAAATGCTCTTGAAACCGTTAAATTATTATATAGGTATTTTTTTTAAAGCTAGCGCTAGATTCGCAAGGTGCAGTTTCCCCCAGAGAAGAACCTAGCAAGAAACTCTGTGAGGTTGTTCTGTAATTATTTTATTTTTATGTAACTTTTGTTTGTATTGTTTGTGTTATAATAAAGATTGTTTTTACTGTATGTATGTATGTATATTTCATTAAATAATCTTCGGTATAGTTCCATCGATATTCGCCTCTATGCGCATGCGTTGCCTATACATAAGAGCAGGGCGATACAAGGGCGCCCGTACATTGCTCTAACACTGCACTTGTAATTGATTACACACAATAATGCTTTGTAGAGAATTGTGGGTGGATTTTATTATGATACCTACATGTTTTTAAATAGCTTAACGGGTCCCATTACAGGCCTCCCCATCGGCATTCTTCCATGCTTCTTACATAATTAATTGTTTGAATTTTTTTGTGGATACAAGTATAATAGATTATTCGGTGTGGTAGTGAAAATTCTTGACTGACAAATAAAATAAAGTTAAAATGTAAAACTTCAAAGGAATTTTCAGTTAAGAAAGCAACTTTAAGACTTTTTAGGGAGCAATTCTGACCACATACGACAAAATCACTGAACAGATTTTAATGAAATTTTTCCAAATAATTATAATATTGTAGCTTACATAAAAATAATACATAGACCATAATATTAAAGATATTATCTAGGTTTTCCAATATATGAACGATAAATTCATCTCAGACTAAACCCCTTCTTTTGACAGATAAAAAAAAGGGTACACGAAAGCATGCGCCCATTTATCTTTCACAAACATTTTAAAACAATTTCGCTAGCAACAGTAAGTACCTAATATAATCAATAGGTA
Organism: Anarsia innoxiella; assembly: GCA_947563765.1. Taxonomy (NCBI): domain Eukaryota; kingdom Metazoa; phylum Arthropoda; class Insecta; order Lepidoptera; family Gelechiidae; genus Anarsia; species Anarsia innoxiella. The sequence continues at coordinate 2,105,520 of OX387415.1, forward strand.
TCTTGCCAATTTAGGTCAGTTTCAGTTGGTAATAAAACAATCGAACATCGAGCATAGCAACACTTTATCTCCCAAATGGGTTATCGCTGGAAACTTCTTAAAGCCGTAAATACATACATACATACTTACATACATATCTATCAAGCCATAAAATACATTTTGAAAACAAACATCTCACGTCAGTCTGGTCTGGGACTAAAATTGCAATCTTGCAAAGTTCATCGACCTTATATTTACATACAAATAACGCGTAGGGATATACAGGGTGTTGGAAAAGTTTATGGTGAGTGCGTGGGTGTTTTGTGTAAGTAGTACATATACCTACTTGATAATATTTGCATGTGTACTTGTTGTAGCTAATCTGACTGAAGGGCTCCAATACTGGGCAAAGGGTTTACATACTTTTTGTTAAAGGTGTTCTCCTTGATCCCCATATTCGTTGATAAAATAAAAGAAAAATACTTTATACTCCTTAATACCTTTACTCGTACACATACAGTCATAACCAGCCTAGCAAATTCCTTCCTCCTTGCTCTCTATTATCCGTGATTCGAAAAAAAGAATAATTAAGAAAATTAATCACCTCGTAGTGAACCTATTCCACATACAAAGATTGTACCTTTTTTTTATTATGGAATGGATTATGGATAGTTATCCTATTATCCTCCGTCCTATTTATCCTATTAAAAGGTCCATTTTACCAGCGTCCGCGAAGTTATAGAGCTGTAGGTATGTCTTTATTTCGATATTGCATAAACTTCATACATACCATATTATGATAATAACAAATAGAATTTACTATAAGCGTGATTTTGTATAATACTAATTCCTTTTCAACCTTTCCACATAATTTACGTACCTTCTCTCGTTCCACCGTGTATAAGTATTAGGTATTATTGGTTAGGAGACAACGCGGGGTGGCGCGGCTTGGGCCGTTGGGCCGTTGGGTCGTTGGCCCATCGATTAGGATGCTGTTTGGGCCGCCGGCTCAATGTAGACGGGTTCAGGGTCAAACACCTTGTCTTTGCTTTAGGTTTACGTTTGATATAGGGATGGTTTTGATTCATTCAAAGATTTGTACTTATAGTATGTTGGGGATACTGAATTTTGGTCTATTGAAGGTTTTTTTTCTTATAGAGTTCGGCATAGGTATTGTATCCATTTATTGTAAAAAAGTTACATTTACTAAATTGTTACTCAGTTACTTATTTCTACTATATTATTGTCACTTACGAATCGTTATTTAGTAACCACCTTTTCATTATAATATTTGTAATAATGCTCGTCGACAATTATCGAGTTTTCGAATACAAACGAATTCAAATTCTAGGACCTAGGCACAGATAACTAAATACCTAGGAGTCATATTACGGCAAAGCAACTATATGGTGGAATGAAAAATAATTTGGATTATAAGTAGGTACCAACCGTACTAGCCTAAATAATTTATTAACTCACGTTTCAAAAAACGGACTTTTAAAAGAAAAAGCAAAGTTAAGAACACCAATCCAACTTTCAAACCTTTCAAACTAAACGAAAAACAAAAGAAAATTAAAACAAACAACAGATTTTTTTTGAATCACGTTCCTCGTCACACGCAAAAAAGTTTCTATTAACAAAAGCAGAGTTTAAACCGCAATTTTTAAAGGAAATCGTAAAAATTAAGTCGAAGTTTCGTGGTTGGGAAACTCACAAAACATTCTAGAAAACAATTTGCTTTGAATTTTTTAGGAGTTTCTGTTTATTTGATTTGTAAAGAGGTAAAAAAATATATATTTTTGTTTGTTTCATTAAATTTCTAATAGCTCTTTCTCTAGTTAGTACCTACTCTAGAACTATGCCTAGAAATTCTAGGACGAAAATTCTTTCTTATACGGTCAGAATATCACGGCCATACTTGCTTAGCAGCTTGCATCCATCACGAACAGTTTTAAAAACTAAGTTCCTTCCTTATCAGACCTTTTAACGTCCCCACTTCAGGGGCACGAGCATACTCTCATGCTACATGCAGTGATTAGGCCGTAATCCACCACGCTACTGGCCTAATGCGGGTTTGCGGATTTCACATACAACTTCGAATTTCTTGTCTACTCTTTTAATTCTCTTAAACCAATTTAAGAATCTTAAAAATCCAAAAGTAGGTACTTCACAATCATCCTCTCTCTATTTAATCATAAAAGTTAAAGATAAAATTAATTTAATATTAAAAAGGAAATCTTCTTACATCCTCACCCTTCATAAAAATCTTTAGCTAGGGCCTTGTCCTATCAAAAGGCCAAGTTCGTTTACTCGAGGCAGTCTGAAATAAAATTCAGGAGTGCATTCACCTGACGGCACCTCGGGTTTACGGCCTCGGCGTGTGTAAACGACCCCTTATTTACTAGAATATTATTAAAGATACTTTATCTTTTATTATCTTTATTTACTAAAGATTAAGGTACTCGTCTTTCTGTTATTTAAAGAGATTTAAGGGTTGCTAAGATTTTTTTAAATTGTTCTTCAACTCTTTTATTTCACAAGGACTGTAAAAAGCAATTTAAACAGAGAAGTAGCAAGAGGCAGCCTTATTGTTTCGTAGCAATATCTTCCAGGAAACTTTAGCTATCTAAAGGACCTATGTATATACTCGTAAGATCAATAATGATGTTAGATGCTCTATTATGCGTAGGTGTGGCGTTACAATTCAATACCTATTGATAAGGTACTATTATTCCAAGCAATAAAAATGCCTATCGGATATTTATTATTTATTTAGGCAAGAGTGGATGGAAATGCTGGGAGGGGAAGGCCAAGACGAACGTACCTCGATCAAATCGAGGACTTACTGAGAAAGGCCAAATCAAGAGTACCCTAAACCGCCGGGTATGTATGAGGCGACTGATGAGTGTGGATGAAGCGAAAGAAGTGTGTTTGGATCAAAGCAAGTGGAAGGAAGTGGTCTCTGCCTACCCCAATGGGAGAGAGGCGTGACGTATTTGTATGTATGTATGTATGTATTTTATGATAATTTATAAATATATACTAATTTCAAAACCTCTCTCAAGTAATCAAAACACTTTCAATTTCAATGAAACTTTATAACAAGAAATATACCAAACATACCTAAGTTACTTCACACAATGTAACGAGTAACCTTTAGGCCTCGTTTCGTAGCACACCAAGGTCGTTCACCCCCGAACCGTAGCTCGTAGCCCGTAGCTGATAACGCTGCGTAGCACGGAGCAATGACCTTCGTAGCGCTTTGCTATTACTTTACTAGGATTTTCCTAAAATGCCTTCTTTCCTTGTGGGAATTCTTTTCAAAGATTCTTTTGTATTTATTTATTATTGCTTAAGGGTTGGTAGATAAGAAATAGAATTAGGATATTATAAATAAGTACGTACTTATAACTACATATTAAAGTAAAGGATTTGTAAAAGAAACAATCGTTTTGAAATTAGACTTATAGATAGTAAGTATTTACTTCTTCAAAAACAAAACAAAATATAAAAAACACAGAGAAGCTTTAGGTCATCATTTAGATAAATTTTGGAGTTCGTCAATAAAAAATCAAATTCCAGTTTTATTAACTCTTCTTTATTTTTAATTCTTATACTAGCAACAAGAGTAAGAGATTAAAATGAATCAAATTAGCAAAGACAGAAAGTTCTGCGGCCTTACTATTTACCTATATTTCAAATCTAAAAAATCTTCTGTATTTTTATTTTTATCTTTATATTTCATTTTCTTTATTCTTTTTCTCGTCTTTTTCTTTATATTTCCTTTGTTTTCTTTTCGAATTTTATATTTCGGCTTTATTATTTTACTTTTCTTTATTTTCGGAATAACATACCATTTCAAATCGGATTCGGATTGAACGTAATGAAATGAAATGAAATGAAAATCATTTAATCCTGTAGGTTTGACAACACTTAAGACGGGTCATTTTTTAAAGTTAATGCTAGATTCGCAAGAGTGCAGTTTCCCCAGAGAAGAACCTAGCAAGAAACTCTGTAGGGTTGCTCTTTTTAATTTAAGTTTTACAAATCTCAGGCATAAACACTGAAACATATAATCAAATTAATATTTCAAAACAGCTATCCATAAATAAATAATAAAAATTTGACCCCACAATATCCAGGAAAAAGTAAGGCAAGCAAATGGGAAACAAAGAAGTGAAATGCTTAGTTTGATGGGATCCGCATGACATGACCGGCCATCACAGCAGCACCTTCACACAGGTCTCAACGCATGTGCCAGCCATCAACCCCTTCCACATATTTTAGGGAAGTAGGAGACCCGACACACAGCGCCACCACTGCAACGGCGTAAGCGAGCATGACATGTCACACGTTTCGCCTTATTCATAAAAAAGCTTAGCTATTACAGAATTACAGATGCCATACCTACCAAGATACTGCAGAGGCAACATTTTTACAACACAATAACATTCATATAATTTAAGGAATGTAAGTAATTCACAATTGTATGAGAACAGGTATGCTAGAGAAAGCTTGATAGAAGAGCAGGTCAATCCCATGGATTTGAGTCATCTAAATAATCGTTAATTTTATAATATCCCTTTTTGCTAAGTTTTTGTTTAACAATAACCTTGAATTTATTGAGGGGTAGTTCGCGTATACTGGTAGGGATCTTGTTGTAAAAGCGTATACATTGACCTACAAACGACTTATTTACTTTCTTTAGTCGACTAGCATGGGGCACTAATTTATCCCTATTTCTAGTATTAACAGTATGTATATCACTTAGTTGTTTAAATTGATGTATATTTTTTTGTGTAAACATTACATTACTGAAGATGTATTGCGATGCTAGTGTTAATATGTCAATATTTCTAAAAACATCCCTAAGAGATTCCCTGGGACCTAGTTTATAAATCGATCGAATAGCACGCTTCTGCAGAACAAAGATGCGCTCAGAGTCGGCGGCGTGACCCCACAGCAGAATGCCGTAGGACATAAGACTATGGAAGTAGCTAAAGTAAACTAGCCTGGCAGTTTGAACATCTGTCAGGTTTCTTATTTTTTTAACTGCATAAGCTGCAGAGCTGAGATTATCTGCTAACTTGTCAATATGGGGGCCCCATTGTAATTTAGAATCCAGAGTAATACCAAGGAATATGGTTGTTTCCACAAGACACAAACTCTGTCCCTTCATCTTAATATCTGTAGTTACTTGTCCAACATTGGGCAAAATAAATTTAATACATTTAGTTTTCTTTTCATTAAGCACTAGATTATTGGCAGTAAACCACTCGACTACTTTACTGATAGCATTGTTTACGTCGTCATATAAATTCTGTTGTCGTCTAACTTTAAAAAGTAAAGAAGTATCATCAGCAAACAATACTATATCATGACAGTTATTTACAAGACTTGGCAGATCATTAATATAAATTAGGAAGAGAAAAGGACCGAGAATTGAGCCCTGTGGGACACCCATGCTAACCGCAGATCCACTCGACACTTTGCCGTTTACATCAACCCTCTGTACACGTCCATATAAGTAAGATTCTAATAGGCTGAGTGCGGTGTCCTTTACACCGTAATAACGTACTTACCGCTATTACCCCGTTTGATATAAAACATCATCAAAATAACAGTTAAACAACCTAACTAAGTACATAATACAGTTAAGCCAGCGATACACGTGCGACATTTCGTCACAAACATAACAAGTTGACACACTTTGACGGATCCTATCTCTTGTGATGAATAAGCGTGGGTGTACACGAGTTGTTTATTTAGGCCTGTAAAGGTGGTTGTACACTGGTATAGGTGGTGTGTACCGTTTTTACAAACCAACATCCTAGAAATTAGAAATTATTTATTGCATACCATGTTACAAAAAATATAGGTCTTATAATTAGGTTTAAGTGGTAAACATGGACCCGGATTGGGCACAGCAAAAGAATAACATAATTAAATGTGTAACTTATTTCATATTATAATAAACATACTTATTACTATTGCTGGTGCTCAAACGGACGGCAGAGAATAGAGAAGAGTGGCGCAGACTCCACCGACAAGAGCGACGCTCTTAAATTTATGATGATGATGATTACTATTGATTAGTTGAAAATTTAAAATAAATGTTTTATTATTAGGTGGCTCTTACAGGTAAATACTCTTGCAGTGTATATTGGCACTTTTCTAGCAATAACGCTTTTAAACTTTTTTTGAATTTGTTTGGATCTGCTTCGGCCTTTATAACAGTAGGTAGATTATTATAAATCTTTGCTGACATTGAAAATGCACTATTTTGTACGATAGTCATATTAGAGAAGATATTCATATTAGACTTATTATGATGTTTGTTAAAACCCCTAATGAAACATTTTAACTAATTAGGAGCCCATGTCTGCTAATTTACAATATTCTCAATTGTGTGTCGGCTCGGCAGTGTGTCAATATCATATATTATTTATATATATTATTATTATATTTTTTTTTTTTTATGTATATTATATATTATTATCATATATTATTATATTATTATTATTTGATCGCAATCTGTGTAAGCCATTGTTTAGCAGAATACCAAATGTTTAAAAAAATGACATTGACACTGCCGACACAAAACTGAGGCTATTTTAAATTAGCATTCTTGAGCCGATTAAAGTAAAATTCTTTGAATTGTACCTACCTACTCTAATCATAAACAGAAAGCTCGTTCTTTTTTCATTTGTACAAGCTATAGCTTAAAAGTAGGTACAGTGTTGATGAATAATATTCTACTACAGATATAGTCAGCCTGTCACGTCCCAAAAGCCTCCCTCCGTTCCTCCCTCCTTGCTCTCCATCCAGTGCTGCTGTGCGTCAGGACCTCCCATTCTTATCGAACATCCTACTGATAATACTGAGTGTAACAGAAAGGGGGTATAAAGCCGAAACACAGCGATAGTCCTCATGAAACTGAACTACTTTTTCTAAGGAACATGGGTTGGAACTCGAAAAAAAAAAATCGCCTCCCCATACAAAATGTCCGATCAGCTGCTCTAGTAAGTATGGGCGAGCCAAAAATTTTTTTCGAGTTACGGGTCGTAATCGGGTCATCCATGTTTCTTGAAGGAGGTTGTTCAGTTTCATGAGGACTATCGCTGTGTTTCGGCGTTATACCCCCTTTTTGTTTCACCCTGTATAAATATCAATATTTGTGCCTATTGGCAACACCAACATTAAAGATAATATTTATGTTTCATGCGTAACACTGAGTAAAAATTTTCCCTATAATTTCCGCCATACAGCCGACGCGACTGTACGCGTTATGTTTTGTTTCTCTTTCACGCGAAAACCACTAAACAGATTTCAATGAAACTTGTCAATAATTTAGCTTATACATCAGAGTAGTATAAAAGAGACTATATTGTAAGATATCATGATTTTTTTTTCCAAAATATGACGATAAATCCATACAAATAGTCGCGAGAAGCCTCCAGTAACATTACATTTTCGCTTTAGCCTATGTTGTCCCACTGCTGGGCAAAAGCCTCTCCCATGCTTCTCCACACATTTCTGTTGGTGGCGGCCTCCCACCAATCCTCCCTTAATATGTTCAGGTCGTCGCGCCATCGTACATTTTATTACTTAAATTTAAACATGCGAGTAGGTACTAGGTACCTATCTACGTCCTGTCGACTCTACCTAAGACATTTAAAAAACTTACAATTACTAAAACTAAGCACTTTCCTTTTCATTGCTACTAAATATATGTCTCCATACTTATTTGAAACTGGCCAGACAACAAAGGCGGCTAAATCAGCTGGCGAGACGGCAACTCAGCGTTTAACTATAATACCTAGCTATATACTAACTGCATTCAATTTTATATCGTAAATTTTAAGTATTTGGAGTTAGTTTTGATCCGAATGAAATGTTAACAAGAATTAATTTTGATGGTATAATTAGTACCGTCTGGTCTTTTCATTATATGATGTTATATACATGGTGTGACAGAAAGGGGGTATAATGCAAGAAACACAGCGATAGTCCTCATGAAACTGAACAACTTTCCCCAAGGAACATGGGTCGTTACTCGAAAAAAATTTTTGGATCGCACATACTTACTGGATCAGCTGTTCGGACATTTTGTATGGGGAGGCGAATTTTTTCTTTTCGAGTTACGATCCATGTTCCTTGAAAAAAGTTGTTCAGTTTCAAGAGGTCTATCGCTGTGTTTCAGCATTATACCTGCTTTCTGTTACATTCTGTATAGGGTGTCTGTTACTCTTTAATTACACCCTGTAAATAACACTGAAACACAGTGGCAGTTTTTGTGAAACTATACAATTTTTTCTAAGGAAGGTAGTTCGAAATATTAATAAAAATGTAATGTGTTTCAACTGTTTTAACTTCTTGTTTTATTATTGTTATTATCACTACTTGCCAAAGGCTTCTGTTCATCCTTTCGGTTCTAAAGTCACTCAAGGTCTATCTGCCAGTTGAACAATGGGCATGATGACGAAAAACATTTTTTTAGTCCATCACATAGATTATTTTAAAATATTCGACACTTTCTTTTTTCTTCTTTATCTTAAACTAAAAATGACAAAGACACACTGGGTTAAAGTTGCTCGCGCCGCGCCGTCACGCCTATATTATATAGGCTGTACGATTTTAACCGAGGAGTGACGTCAATTCCCTCTACTCCGTAACTTTGATGCTCTGTATCTTTGTATTTATTTATGTATTTGATCTTGTAAAAAATGTGTTTCAAATATTTTTTAATAGCCTTCAAATATTTTTTAATAAAAGATTATTTTTAAATTTTTTGAATGTAGTCATCATCCCCATTGTATTGAAATAATCTTCTCGTTTTATGCGGAGTACTAAAATCTTCATGCCCGTCTTTACTCTTTTAATATTATAATTCTACAAACAAAAGCTGGGGCCGTATTCTTCTAATTATCAAATGAAAAATGGTGTCTCTCTAGAATGTGAATTGTATGAATTGACACATTTTGGTATTCTCTTAACAGATAAGTTGACAGTGGACAGCGATCGGCCGTACATTTTATTACTTTACGCTATAATCGGTATTCTACTCCGCAATGTCACATGAGTGGCAGTTCCAAACGGTATTCTCTTCGCTATTTGACAGTAGACAAAACCCTCTAGAGACTACTAATCGACTATTAATCGTGGCACTTATGAGAATACCAAATTTGTGACATATTGCTGTCGAATGTTTATCTGTTGGCTATCGTTTGGTCGCTTAACTTAATTTAGCGGAATTGCTACCCAGAGCCACGCCTTAAAAAACCTATCGCCAATTAACAAAAACATAAAATGGCAAAGAAAACACACAATTTATCGACAAAATTACGTAAGCTGTGAAGTGTAATTGTAAACTGGGCTATCAGAAGTCATTGACCGATAACGTTATTAAATTTTCCCGGTTTTTGCATGTTTCGTATCAGTAGATAACATATTTGTAGCATTATGATGTCACCTTGATTATAATATTTATTTGTTTGTGAACTCAAAGTTATTATAAAATATTAGTTCATATCTTAATGGGTTTTTCGTTAACAATTTTGAGCCATTAGGTTTACCTGGATCGCGGTAAAATCTTTAAACATCTTTGTTGTGTATTAATTGCTGCAATTGAAACAATTAATGGAAAGAACTTTTATTGAAAAAAAAACGAACACAGTAGGTAGGAACTAAGAACCTAAACTCAAATCAATTTAAAAAGTGTAGGATAATTTTTCCACCATTTTCCGACTAGTCAAACAGTAGTCTTTTATCTACGTAAGTTTTAGTTGAGTTACTAATTATTTTGTCCAACTGCATAACATTAGACACAAAAAATACACAAAAACGTCCATTCAGAAAAAGCGATGAATAATATGAATGGTAGGTACCTAACGTTGCATAATTTTGTAACGACTTTGTCTCAAGCTATCACGCGTACAAACATGTGACCAGAACATAGGATTACATACAATTGAATAAAACCAAATAGATTCATACCAAAGAGGTATTATGCAAAGTTTATGAATAAGAAATTGTGTTTAGTTTGAGTCTATGGCCAATTATTTAATTAATATAATCAGTTGAATGAGTTTCGTTAACGCTTTGGAATTTGATGCATACGGTCAATAGGCGTGACGACACTATGAAATAATCGAAGATTTAATGATTTCAGGGGAAAATACACATTTAAAGGATTCAAAAAACTATTTTAGTTTTATTTAAAAAATTGAGATTAACAAGATTTTCTATAAAATAAAAGAGTAAAATACTGCAATCGGCCATTTTGACTGAAACGCCAATCACAGCGCATGACGTCATACTCATGTAAACAAACATCACAGGGTTTTTTTTTTTACTGATTGTACGCTAGGATTTACTTTTTGTTTATTTTTGTGAATAACTACAAATTTATTATAATGGAACCAGGGTTTATCAGGGCAAACAGTTCCAATTTGCCCTGGATCGATTTGCTAATGTTGGGCGAGTTCCTGGCAACCAATAAAGAATTTTGCTCCTCCGAATTTAGAAACGTGAAAACCGCCTTGTATTTTTTTTGTTATTATTGTTATTTGTTATTATTGTCATTTCATCTATTTCACGTCAAACATGAAGTTAAAATCTATCAATACATGATAACATACTCACATCAAAGTGATCTTCACAGAAATAAAGTGACGAATTTAATTTTACTTCGTTCGGGTTTCGCCGTGCAAGCTGTAACCATGTATCTCTTATTTTTTTAATGTATGGGACATGAACAAACACCTTGTTGGGTGTCTTTATTGATGTATTTTTGCACAGAGGTACTGCACACCACTTATAAACTTTAGAATTCATTTTTATCACAAGAAATACGAAACGTTTGTTTACTTTGTTGTCTAGCCGGGCGGGAACACATTTGACATTTACAAAAGTGTGACGTCACACGCGACGCCATGACACGGAGAGCTGTTTTTACGCAGTATTTAAAAATAATTATAAAAATGGCTTTAATCTTCTTAAAACATTAGTTAAATACCGAAATAAAGTTTTTGTTGTAAACAGTAAATGTGTATCTGCATTTTGGAATAGGATTTCAAAATCTTTCGACATGCCTATTGGCGAGGCAAAGACTCTAACTAGCGCCTCTAGTGTCAAATTTTGTGAAGCTATCTAAGAACGACACTTTGACAGTTTTCGTTACAATTAACGTCAGGGAAAAACATAAATAATAAATACAAATCTGACATAGAAGGTCTGTCTGACATTGAAGTCACAAATAAACAAACAAATTGTCGTTCTTAGACAGTTTCTAAATTTCGCCGCTAGAGGCGTGCGGATAATCTTTGCATCGCCATTATAAAGCTATATTTTATGTGTAATTGAAGGAAAAGAAAGTAGCCTGAAAAACCTTCTTAAATAGTTTTTATTTAACCAACTTTTTATAAAGTTAGGTTATGCAATAAGGATATGAAGCTATATTTTATGTGTAGGTAATTGAAGGAAGAGAAAGAGAAAGTAGCCTGAAAAACCTCTTTATATAGTTTTTATTTAACCAACTTTTTATAAATTTAGGTTATGCAGTTGCGGGGTTGTAACTGTAATTTCAAACGAGAGAATGTTATTTGAAAACGTAGTTCTTAAGTGTAAATAAATTATTTTGCTAAGACCCAGAACACAAGATGAAACGCAACTGAAACTGCTAGTTACTTTTGAGTTGCATCGAAGTTTCTGCCATAGACTCCTTTAGAAAACCACACACGATGAAACTAGTTTGAAACGTTTCGTTTCAGTTGCGTTTCACCGTGTGTTCTGCCGCTAACGAAACTAAGTTTCTTCGATTCATTTTAAACTAGGTTTGTCAATGAATTAAATGTTGAAAAGTTTTTTTTTAATGGCAACTACCGTTATGGATTCTGCCTGATTCTGCCAACTTTGAAATGATTATGCTAAGCGCTATTTGATTTCTCTTTAATAAAATTGCAAATCACAATTAAGTCAGCACATCTGTATTTAATATTTGTTTTATGACCTATGTTTAAATATATTTCTGTTTAATTATAGTCATAAATAGTTTATATATAAGTAAAATTAATTCAAAGCACGTCGTTTGTACCGTATTTATATTTGAATCTATTATAACTTTACAATAATCATTCACGTTGATTGACATGTGGATATGTAAGCGAAGATGTTTATATAATTTGATCTCTTACTTAACCAGGGTTAATATTCTGTTGTTTTATGTAATTTAAGGGCATTTGAGGACAAACATTTGAAGATTATGACACAGAAAAGCTGTTAGCAACGCAACTGAAACTGCTAGTTAAGAGAAAGAAAAAAGAAGAAAGAGAAGAAAGAAAAAAATACATGTCGAATATTTTACAATAATCTATGTGATGGACTAAAATTTTTTTTTAATCATCATGCCTATTGTACCACATAACCGTGTCAATATACTGTGAATTCAATCCATAAAAATACAGTTTCTGTCTGTGTTCTTCGTCCCTTCACTACCAGCTTCTCATAGAGGTGAAAGACAGAGATGAAGATATTTCTCGATGTATATTTTATTCTGTCGGGTTACACAGTTCCTACTTAAGGGCGCAAGTGGTTGAACAAGATTCCCTTATACAAACCGGTTGAAAGACTTTAACACCTGGTTAGCTTCAGTACTGTTACATGTAATCCTACTAACCTAACATAAAAATCCACCTGCTTTTACCAACCAATATATTCTGACCCTAATTTCCATGCTTAAGCAGTAACAACAGAGGTCTGAGTATTTTGGTGCGTATGTCTCGAACCAGTTAACTTTAGAGCTGGGTTTTAAAGGTTTCCGTTTGGAAAGAGAGGTCAAGTGAACTTGGTTGATGTTGTAGACGTTTTTTCAAAACAAGGCCTGAATCTTTGTAAATTAGAACGTAGTTTAATGAGTTGTTTCTAAAGAATTGTAAAAAAAGGTTAAAGTTGCTAGTAATCTAAGTAACTGGTTAATTAACAATTTGCATCATAATTATGAAACTTAAGAAAATGCTTTTGTTAATAACTCTAATAAAGCAGATGTACCTATTATCCTACTTCCTTCTAAATTATAAATGTTATAATTAATGCGATAATAGTGAGGATGTTTGTTACTTTTTCACCAAAAAACTACTGAACAGATTTCATTAAAACTTTACAATATTAATTAAACATTAGTTAGCACATTAGAACAATGTGCTATCATCTTACAATAAACTGTTAAATAAATAAACAATACATAAAGAAGGTATGTATATTATTTTAAGATATAGTACCTTTTCATATACATCGATACTCGGTCTCATGCGTACGAAGTCACGGAGAATCTCTAGTTATAAAATAACTACCTAGCTAACTAGGTACTGCAAATGTGTCGATTATAACAAGATAACTGTTTTTAAGCCAGGTGCTAACCGACTAAAGAAAATAGACAACGACAATGATCCTGTTTGTAACCGAGGATTGGTCCTCTCGTACTTTGAAGGCTTAACTTGCTTATATAAGTGCTTGTAATAACCTATTTCTGTTCAAACTAGACTGGCTAAGTGTTTTTTGTGGTTACTTTTTAGAGTTCCGTGGCCAAAGGGTGAAAACAGGACCCTATTTTTGAGACATTTTTTTCCTTTTTTTGTTCGATGTTAATATGGCTACTGGTAGATTATTATACATGCCACTTTGTAGCGATGGATGCATGGTTGTGGTTTGTTACTCATTCACACAAAAACTACTGAACTAATTTTGATGGAACTTGGCAATATTGTAGTTAGGATTTTTGTGACTCTTTCACACAAAAACTACTGAATTGATTTTGATGAAACTTGGCAATATTAGCACCAGAATAACACATAACCAAAAACGTGCCACAAGCATTTGTGAAAGCACCGTTTTCAAACCCGAAATCTACTAAAAACAGTCCCCTAATTCCACATAGCATCATTTCTGCAGTGCATGAATGCATTTAGGTGCAGTTGCAACGTCGCATGCAGTAAACGCCGGCCTTGGTAGGGTCACCGGCCAGTGCAAGGGCATACTGTCTGTCTGTTCGTTGCTAAACTACTAAACTGTTGTGGTTAAACTGCTATACTCTTTTTTATGATAGTAAATATTAAGAGAGAGAGATACAAGGCAAGAGTGGATGGAAATGTTGGGAGGGGAAGGCCAAGACGAACGTACCTCGATCAAATCGGGAACTTACTCAAGAAAGGCCAAATCAAGAGTACCCTAAACCGACGGGCATGTATGAGGCGACTGATAAGTGTGGATGAAGCGAAAGAGGTGTGTTTGGATCGAAACAAGTGGAAGGAAGTGGTCTCTGCCTACCCCAATGGGAGAGACGCGTGACGGATATGTATGTATGTATGTAAATATTGTAGCAGTATAAATATATTAGGATATTCTGAATGGACTGTATCTACATATTAGATTTTCACTTCCTTATCCTATCTTATATCTAGCCGTAAGTGTCCCACTGCTGGGCTTCTCTTCTCTCACTCCTTCTCCACGATTCTCTATCATGAGCCGCCTCTGCCTAGTCATCTATGAAGTTCTCTTTCTCTCTTCCTTAACGTTGTACAAATTTTATTGCTCTTCCTTAATGGTTAAATGATTTGTTGAGCTTAAATGATAAAAGTATTTTTATTTGGGCAAAAAGTAAAGTCGTAAGTTACTTAGTTATATTTTAATAGAATGCGTTTACATAAAGGCCTATACAGGGTGTAACAGAAAGGGTATATAAAGCCGAAACACAGCGATAGCCCCCATGAAACTGAACAACTTTCCCCAAGGAACATGGGTCGTATGGGGTAACTCGAAAAAAAAATTTCGCCTCCCCATACAAAATGCCCGATCAGCTGATCGAGTAAGTATGGGCGATCCAAAAATTTTTTTCGAGTTACGACCCATGTTCCTTGGGGAAAGTTGTTCAGTTTCATGAGGACTATCGCTGTGTTTCGGCTTTATATACCCTTTCTGTTACACCCTGTATAGCCTTTATAACATTTTAATGGTACAAATGTGAATAGATGAATATTACGTGAATGTCACTGGCTGCCAGCAGCGCCAGCGTAAGTAATCTAATCTAATTTAGCTATTTTTGTCCCACTGCTGGGCAAAGGCCTCTCTCCTCATCCGCCATGACTTTCAGTCTCCTGCTTCCTCCACCCAGGTACTTAATCTTTGAAATAATCTCTCCTATATTTAAAAAGCTTTTCATTACCGTTCCGATAAAAAACAGACAGAAAAACCCAGAACCAACTAAGAAAATGTACTAACTTACATCTTCCTTAATTATGTTCACATATCATGATTTAGTTTCAAAAAAACTAGCATACCTAATTACTCATCGTTTTTTTATCGACGCTGTGATCTTGGTGGTGCGCGTGCACATGATGCAATGCTTACGTAAGCGGGCGTTGACCCGAGGTCACCTCGACCTCCCTACAAGGTTAGTGCGAAAGGACAAGGGAAGGGGCCCCATGTTCAAATGTTTGCTTAGAGATTGCCGAGTTTCAAAGCTTTTGAAAAAGTGGGAAGGGTAAAAATAGGAAATTCTTGAGTTAGGACCTTTTATAAATGGAATTTAAGTTTCAACGTTATATTTTATTTAAGATAGAGGCTGCCCGCGACTTCGTACGTAGTTCATCGAAATATATTTTAAAAAATAATGATATCGTGAAATAATATAGCCTATGTGTTATTCTGATGTGCACGCCACAATATTGCCAAGGTTCATCAAAATCTGTTCAGCAGTTTTTGCGTGAAAGAGTAACAAATAACCATCCATCAGCACAAACATTGACAGTTATATAATACTAGCTGTCCCGGCGAACTTCGTCCCGCCTTAGAATGAACTTTATTGTGTGGGAATAAAGTTCAAATTGACTCTACATTTTAGTAAGAAAACATTTGTATGGGAAAAAGAAAAGGTCTGTTTTAGGGCTTTCCCGGCAATTATTCGAATTTTTCTCACCGTAAGAACCATCCTTGGACTTCAATGAACATTTTTAAAAAAGAATTAGCGAAATCGGTCCAGCCGTTCAGGCGTGATGCCGTGACAACGGAAAACGGGTTTCATTTTTATATATGTATATAGTATAGATAGATATAGATTAAGTAGGATATTCATAGAATAGAATATATCCTTCTAATAAGTCAAGACGATTTTTGTAACAAATAAAGGTAAACAAATATCGATAAATGCATAGTTTTTTTCTGGATTGACAACCCATCCCTTTTTTCCTCTACAGGCCCTTGCTACAAGCGTGGAATTAAAAACAATACCAAAAAGTTTTGTTGTTAATATCATAGAATAAAAAAGTAGGAATGGTTTATCTCTGATTTTTATTGTTTTTCTGTCACAATTTTTTAGGTTATAGAGACGGTTTTCAATTTGGGATTAAAATTCCAGTTTATTTTTTGATTGCAAAAATTTTTGTTTATTTGCGTAGCATTTCATTTAAAAATACCTCATTGTCTTTAATGGTACCCGTATTAAATCGAATTATTTCATAAACCCTTTCGGGTTTTGAAAAAAAAACTAAAAATTAATATTTGATTATTTATTTTACAAAATCATAAAATTATGAGACCAGTGAGTTGTTTTATGGCTCTTGTAAGATGTGTATGTATTTCTAATATATTTATTATCTACTAGAAACTGCCCGCGTCTTCGCACTTATTTATAGTCATATCATCAAAAATACATATAATATCTCAACATAATATAGCCTATATGTTATTTTCATGTGCAATCTACAATATTGTAAAGTTTCATCAAAATCTGTTCAGTAGTTTTTGTGTGAAAGAGTAACAAACATCCACACATCCACCCATCCATCTTAACATTGATCTTTGATTCATAGAGATCAATGTAATAAAATCTTCACTCTTGACGGTTGTTTGGTTGCAGTACTGATATGCTTTAATTCGTATTTTAAAGCCCAGGGAGATCTTATTATTCTGCCTATTTCCTAGTTTAAAGTTAGTAGCCAAGCAAAAAAAGTAGGTACTTAAGATCATTTTTTTTTTACTTGGCTTTTTTTTTTTACTTTTTTTTTTAGTACCTACTTACAACCCAATTTTTCACTTTTCCACGAAACACCGTTACAAGTTTTTTTTTAAAAAATGTTTACTCTTTACAGCTCCGAAAATTTGTTCTAAAAAGATTTACGGCATTCTTTGTGGTGTATTTAATATTATTCATAAATTGTTTAATATGGCTTTGGCTTCGTATTGAATTCGAACATTCATTCGTTATGAAGTAAGTACCTACATGGTTACAAGTAACCTACCCATAGATAAATAATGAATTATATTTAAGATGTTAAGATTGTAATTGCCGTGCCCTATTCAGGGTCCATAAAAGGTACTATCAACTATTGTAATAACACCTGTAAAACCCGTGGGGTGCAGAATAAAGAATTTGAATTTAAATATTTTTGTGTTAATTTTAACTCAGCACTGTGGTACTTGTAATGTCATAATCACAATCAAATATCTATTTCAAAAATATCTTAAACTAGAGGCTGCCAGCGACCTCGTATGCATTTACTGTCATATTTTGTAAAACTTACATAATACCTTAAAATAATATAGTCTATGTGTTATGTTGATGAGCATAAATGTTTGTCCCGTGTCCGGGTGTTATATATTTATTTATTTTATGTATGTTTATCAGTCCCCGATACCCATAGTACAGGATTTGCCTAGTTTGGGGTCAGGTGACCGTGTGTGAAATGTCCCAAATATTTATTATTATTAATATTTATTTTGAGGTATAAGTGAGTTGTTTTATGGCTCTTGTAAGATGTGTATGTATTTCTAATATATTTATTATCTACTAGAAACTGCCCGCGTCTTTTTGCACTTATTTATAGTCATATCATCAAAAATACATATGATATCTCAACATAATATAGCCATATGTTATTTTCATGTGCAATCTACAATATTGCAAAGTTTCATCAAAATCTGTTTAGTGGTTTTTGTGTGAAAGAGTAACAAATATCTATCCATCGGCACAAAGATTGACATTTATAGTATTAGTAGGATATTATACAACTTTTAAAAAGGTCTTTATTTAAAAAAAATTTCAGAGCCGTTGAATGTAATCTGGAAATGAATTTAGAATATGATAAGGGGACAGGCTGTGATATTCCTAAATTAGATCCATTTGCACCAGAAATCATGAGATTTGATAAACTACCTTACTCCAGATCATGTTACGGAAAAAACTGGGTTCGATGTTATGTAAGTGTTTTACAAAAGTAGGATTAACAACCATCTTGAAAAACCCGCCATTTTGCGGTATCCGCCATTCTGGAACTATCTTGCAGCCATTTTGACTTTCGAGTGGCGCCAATTATCAAATCATGTTTTATTTATTGAAACTTTTGTCACAAATATTAAATTCACATAATCAAAAATACGACACTTTTTAGATAATCAGACATAAATCTATATATTTTTGTATTTTTACACACCATTCTTAATCTTGTTATTTATAAAAAAGGCAACTCTTATTCCGCGAGTATTTTTTCAGATGTCAAGATGCAAGCTTGACTCGGCAATCTACCAAAATGCAACAAACATTGAATGTACATTTCGAGATATAATCTACGATTCAGATCAACAATATCATTATGGACCACCGCTTACAAGGAAAGGCAGACACGAATACCTTTTACTTCAGAGTGATCATGTGTTTATTAATTGTTCAGCCATTAAGAAAGGAAATAGGTATTTATGAGAAGCTGTTACTTATTTAAATATTGATTAGGCCTAAGAGGAGATAGCGCGACGATCCGAATGCATACTTAGCAAACTGGCCAGAAGTTGCCGGAGATAGGGAAAGACGTAAGAATGCGGGTGAGTGGGACCCAATAGGCTAGTAAAAAATCAGCAATCTAAAACACTCTTTTAATGGCTATCAACCGATTTATTGTCATGTTCCTCATGCGATTAAGAATATTACATAGACGATGCAGTGTGGGAAGGCTTCCAACACGGTGAACCGACGACCTGGTGAAAGTCGCGGGAAGCCGTTGGATGCGGGCAGCGCAGGACCGATCGTTGTGGAGATCTTTGGGAGGCTTTTGTCCAGCAGTTGACGTTTATAAGCTGACACAACAACAACATAATTATTTATTGATTTCAGAAAGTCTAACTCCAAATTGACTTGGTCTGGAGTGGGTACTGGCTTCAGAAAATCATGGAAAGCTAAACCCACGTCCCAATGTAGGAAGTACACCTTGAATGTTATGATACTTGTTTTCGAATCGGCTTCCAAGAATGGATTCATTAGAAAAATGCCGAAGAGCTACAGTTACATAAAGAACGAGTTATATGCTACTATTTTAAATGGGTATGTTACCAGTTGCAAAACTGGCATTGAAAGTAATTTCTCTATTACACACTGTGATTTTTGACTGTGAAAGTATAAGTACATGTCATGGAGCGTTTGCTAAATGCATATTGACTGCAACTTGTTCGGCAACATCGCACAACAGCGTGCAACATTGCCAGCAAGCTGAAATTTTGTTGCCGTACATGTTGACAGTCACGTGTTGTGACTTAATTGTTGCCTAGTGGATATGAGGCTTACCTGACCTTTTCTATGACATGCTGAAACTTTCAACATAAATGATTTGAAAATTGATGAATAAAATGATAGAGATGGTTATCTATGAGTGGACCTCCTAAATTCACTCCTTAGTCCTCATTTTTTAATCTAAAGTCATCATTAGAAGATGACGTTACTTACATTAAAAAATAACCTAACTCCACAGCTACAACATAGTAGGTGATGATACAGAAGCCGCTTTATTTCCAATTCTTACTGGCAAAACAGAATTAGAACTACCAGAGGCAAGGAAATCTAAAACCAGTGCATACCTTGACAATCGATATTTTCTGTTTGACAAGCTTACAGAGGATGGGTAAGATCTTGTATTTTTACATACATAGATATCTGTCACGCCTTTTTCTTATTCGGGTAGGCAGAAATCACTTCCATCTATTACGTACCTATCATCATCATCAAAAATCTAAGAGCGTCGCTATTGTCAGTGGAGTCTGCGCCACTCTTCTCTATTCTCTGCCGTACGTTCGTTTACGTACGTGTGTCTGTCACGAAATCTTTATCTAACTTATCATCATTTAATTTAGGAGTTAGACTCTTGTCGGTGGAGTATTCGCCATTTAGGCCTATCCTCTGCCAGTGCTTTAACTTCTTGATATAACATGACGTTAACTTTCTCTTTTACTTGAGTGAAGTAAGTACTTCGCGGCCTTCCTCTGCATCTCTTCCCCTCGACCTTTCCTTCAATGATGTTTCTCAAGAAAGCGGCATGTCGTATCAAGTGGGCACTTGGCCCCCTATGATCTTCCCCCTTCTTTTTTCTACAGTTCTTAACAAGCAGCGCTTCTCGTTAAACATGTTTAAGACTTCCTCATTACTCTTCCTAACTATTAAGCCAATATTTAAGACAGCTTTTTTCCAATATATCTAACGTCCAAACTGAGGACCTGGTATCTCATTATTTCCCAGATATCGCACGGCATATTTCGACGACATGGACAGATTCTATACCAAATTTAATGGTTTCGACCATCAACCTGCAGACCATTATCTTAGATCGCTACTAATGGAAGAAGAACGTATTAACGGAAAATACTCTTATTGCGTTGGAGAGACGCTGACCTACGAGTTATTGTTGAATTTGACTGATCAGGTACCCCGTCTTTATTTGATTAGCTCATGAGATGATATAGGTTAAAAACACCTAAAATCAACTATCCGTGCAAATCTCGTAGCATGACTATTTTTGAATGAATAGTACCCAACTAAAATGTTGAATTTTACCATTTATTAATGAAAATGTAAAAAATCGCCATTAAAACTGACATCCAATTTCTGATTTGACCATTAAAGTTAAAATGTTCAGCTAATAAAATAGACGTTTGCTACTACCAACAACAAAAGTAATGTGGCCATAAACAATTGTAACATCATAACCTAATTCTATAAAAAAAACTAACCAAATCTTAATTTCCAGTTTTCCCGGCTCAGAGGCAAGCGTTTCTCGTTCACATTTTTATCAGACATCAGCTATGGTAACTTCAATACTATCACAATAAGCGATAATGCTACTTTGAAGTTCTTGCAAGGACTCCATGCTCATAATCGATTTGACGACACTCTGCTTATTATCATGGGAGATCATGGACCTAGGTAAATCAAACGTGAACTTAACGACTTAATAAGTCCAGAATACAGAACCATCCAGAACTGGCCAGAAGTCAGTGGCGATAGAGACGTAAGATTAATTTAATCTTCTGAAATTCTACCAAAAGTATATATTTTACCAAATATGAAAAAACGCAAAACCATCGTCGCATGATAAGTGATGTCGATATACTTAGATATTAAGTTTTAAAGACTATACCCGTACAAGCTAGAAAGCAAGATATGTCTTGTTTTCTTGACCGTTCAAATTGAAAAGAACTATATTTCAATATTTATCTATTAATATTGACATCTGCTGAGGCACTAGAGAGGCCTATGCTCAGGAGTGGGCATCTATAGGCTGATATGATGATGAATATTTACATCGGTTCAATGCAACAATATTTGCAGAAAGAACATTCCATATTGGAATATTGCTGCTTCAGCTCTTGAGGCTATAGAGAAAGGGGAATCGGATTCTTTCGGTCTGAGGTAATAAATGAACTATAACAAAAAATTGTCCTCAATCCTCAGATCAATGTTTTATGCAACCTATATGAGACATAATAAAGACCATAGTTCCCTTTCAGATACGACGCAGTGCGTAGAACGATCCAAGGCAGACTTGAAGAACGTTTACCTTTCATGGCTATAAGGGTACCAGAAGAAATGTTAGACAAACATCCAAAAGCTAAAGAGGCTTTGAATAATAATTCAGATGTTCTGACCACTCCTCATGATATTTACGCAACAATTTTACATGCTATGGACATGTCAGTTTATTGGAATGATTATAAACTGAAAGGCGCAGATTTAAAAAGAGGACTGACCTTATTCGAACCGGTAAGAACTCTTCTTCTTCTTCAGCAGCAGCATTTGTTTGCCCACTGCAGGGCATATGCCGCTCCGAGGGCTCTCTACTTCTTCTGATCACCGGTAAGAACCTCAATGCTTCATTATCAACGGTGGCATATAGATGTGCATATATGAGGCGACTGACGAAAGTGGATGAAGAGAAAAAAGTGTGTTTGCATCGTAGCAAGTGCAGCAAAGTGGTTTCTGCTTACCCCGATAGCAAAGAGGCATGAGGCATGAAGATATGTATGTAGTACGTCTATTACTGGATATATACGTAGGTCTACTCTTTCGATTTTCGTTTGCGGTTCAGCGTGTCACCCGAAAATGAGAGTTTTATATGAAACTGCTCGGTTTCTAACGCACTAGCATTTAATCTAAATCATTCTCACCTTTGAACCGCTAAGAAAAATAATACCATGGTTAAGCTGAACCTACCAATAGCAACTGTGTTTCTACAACGACGCGCGTATTCGCTACGTGCACGACAGTAGCGCCACCTAGCATGCGCAACTTTCCGGGATTATGCCAAATAATAACATAACAGTATTTTATTGCTTTCTAATAAATATAGTAAATAAAAGATAAATAGAAAGACGACAAGTGGTAATTTTAGAGGAATTTGTTAAAACAGTGCATAAAATAATGGACGTCATTATAAAAACTGGTTTTGAAAGTGTAAAACACAATATTAGGTTCCAACCTCAAACTTTGTTGAAAGGAAATAAATTAGTTTTAGCACAACATGTAAGAAATGTTGAAGAGTTACGAACGAATGGCAATAGTTATTTAATACGAGCCCACATCATTCGTCAAACATCGGTGACATTAACGCCCTATGTAACGAGTTTAAACGTAAGTACTCTGATAACCTTAAATAAGTAATTTTCAAACTGTCTCAAGGAAATGATTAAAGTTTATCATAGTATCTAAATATTTTTTGACTCTTTATGCACTTGAAGGTCACGACGGTTCTCTTTCCGCACAGACTCTAGTATTTTATGATAGGTAACGTACCTATTTTAATAAGAATTATAATTTATTTATTACAGATCAATGATTCTCGTGTTGTCACTGGGGTAAAATGCAATTGTGTTTATAACCAGAGCTTTACTTTGTCACGCCTTAGAATGAAGTTTATTTTGTAGGAATAAAGTTCAAATTGACTCTACATTTTAGTAAGAAAACATTTGTATGGGAAAAAGAAAAGGTCTGTTTTAGGGCTTTCCCGGCAATTATTCGAATTTTTCTCACCGTTTAGACCTACCCTGGACTACGCCAAACATTTTAAAACCAAAATCAGCTCAATCGGCCCAGCCGTTCTCGAGTTTTAATCAGACTAACGAACAATAATTCATTTTTATTTATTTACATTGACTTTACTTTCCCGGATTGTTGCGCATTTCTACCACGGCAAGCGCTGCGATCGCTTTACTATACCCCCACCATGTACTTCGCACATAGCGAATAACCCCCTGTTATAGAATTACCTTATATTTTGTCTTGCAACGTTTTGACAATGTTTGAGTTATTTAATAATTATTTGTTTATGTTATTAAGTTTTATAACGGCGTTGCCGCTAAAAGAAACACGAACGAACTTTATACGAGCGTTTATTGCAAAACTTAACATAATTAACAACTGAGGGCGAGAAGTAATATACGTTCATGGAGATGCGTCCCACCAGGTGGAAGCACATTCCAATGCAGTGTATTATTCCCTAAGTCTCGATACAAACTTGATCAAGCAAGACTCAATCAAAACAAAATATGGTTTCGGGGGTAACCAAAACGAGTGTACACCTCTATAGCGCGTTTCAGGATACATGTGCCGCCATCTAAGTTTTCTCTTGACGTATTAACTGTATCCCGAATTCCCGAACATTGTCAACTAGCGCCGCCTTTATCCTCTAACTAATTAGGGTTGTTATATATATAGTTTCTTTTTTTTATCTTATGTTTGAGTTGTTATTAATCATGCATTTTACATTTTCCACAATCAGATTCCCAAAAACAGATCGTGCAGCGAAGCCGGCATTGAGCCCCAATGGTGCACTTGTATGAGGTGGTTTGACTTACAAGTCGACGATATGTTATATTTACAAAGTGCACAAGCTTTACTTGTTTACATTAATGAAGTCACTAAAGATTTGAGGTACCTATCCAACTAATATTATAAATGATGGATGGATGTAAGATTGTTTGTTACTTTCTCACGCAAAAACTACTGAACTTTTAATGAACTTATGCAATATAGAAGCTAAGATATCATAATCTGAGTGCATTTGTGATCTTGGCTCTTTCTTCATTACTGGGTGTAACAGAAAAGGGGTATAATGCCGAAACACAGCGATAATCCTCATGAAACTGAACAACTTTCTCCAAGGAACATGGGTCGTAACTTGAAAACAATTTTTGGATCACCCATACTTAGTCGACCTGCTGATCGGATATTTTGTATGGGGAGGCGAAATTTTTTTTTCGAATTACTACCCATTTTTCTTGAGAAAAGTTGTTCAGTTTCATGAGGACTATCGCTGTGTTTCGGCTTTACACCCCCTTTCTGTTACACCCTGAATAGATAAATATGATAGTAGCCAAAATCATTTCCAGACTTAAGAAAGATCTGATTTGGTTTCCTTATTGATTCTAGTAGAATCTCAAAATTCTAATAACTCTTATTCATTTCTTTATATCATTTACAGACATATATGCATGGAAAGAAATCTGTATTCTATACATAAAGTAGCAACCCAGAGTTTTCCAACCAAACTCTTAGAGTATGAAGGGTCGGCTGATAATGAGGGATATTATGCACAATTTGGATCTGCTTTGGAATATCCCAACCATACTCTGCAAGTTGAGGTTTGTGTTGAACATACATACATATCTGTCACCCCTCTCTCTCATTGGGGTAGGTAGAGACCACTTCCCGTAACGCCTCTCTCCCACCACTTCCCTCCACTTGCTACGATCCCAACATACTTCTCTCGCTTCATCCACATTCATCAATCACCTCACCGTTTACATACAAAATTGATACGTGATACTTTCATGCACGTTGATTTAGGGGACTCCTGACTTGACATTTCCTAAACAAAACAAGTCTCCGATTTTATCGTACTGTATTTACTCAGTCTTTTACATAATTTCATCGTCTACCTGGCTAAGGCTAATGAAACTGCAGATCAATTTCTCTATTTTAAAATCACCAACTCGATCAATCGTTGATCAACCCTCGATCGATACTGTTGTTATAATATAAACTATCTATGAATCCTAAATGATCCATTCCATTATCGATCGATATTAATCGATAACCCATATGTTGGCTTGGTGACATACATAAAATAAGTTTTTATAAGGGCTGTTTCATCATCCACATATAAAATTTATCAGATAGATATTTTATACCTGCCACTGTCTAAAAAGTCATGTTTTATGACATGGACATAGGTTTATCTATCTATAGCAGCCCATATATGTCCCCACCGAGGGGCACGAGCCTACTCTCATACAGAGAGTGATTAGGCCGTAATCCACCACGCATATATAGCGTGTATGTGAAATCCACCAACCCGCACTTGGCCAGGTTTATCTGTCAGTTAAATTTTGTCTGTAGACGGTGAAACAGGCACTAGACATAGATTGCGATTAACGAAAATGTTTTTGTATTTTAGATATCTGTACAACCAGGAGAAGAAACTTACGTAGCCAACATGACATACTCAAATGGAAAATTCCAGATTAATGGTTCAAATGTTTATAGAACTAATATGTAAGTTTTTTAAATATTTTTAACCATTTTACAAAATAGATTTTTAGAAAAAAAAAATTAGTAATATGATCGAACATCCATGTCATGACAACTTACTGCCAAAAGGCGTCGCGGCAGACCACGGAAAAGATGGCGGGATGAGCTGGACGCCTTACTTAATATCTGGGCGGAGGTAGCTCGAGACCGAAAGTTATGGCGGATGAGGAGAGAGGCCTTTGTCCAGCATTTAGACACAAATGGCTAAATAGATTAGAACTAGAGGCTGCCCGCGACTTCGTACGTATTTACCGTCATGTCTTGAAAAAAAAATCATAATGATATCTTAAAATAATATGTGTTATTCTGATATATGAGCTACAATGTTGCCCAATTTCTTTTAAATCTTTTAAGTAGTTTTTGCGCGAAAAATAACAAAGATCCATCCATCCATCCATCGGCGTAAACATTGACATTTATAATGTAAGATTAGAATATACTTAAGATCGAAAAACAATGAGGTTTTTTTTTACAGATACGATGATGAACCAATCTGTTTAAATGGAACATTGCAACATCTCAATATCTTTTGTTTTTGTAAAAGCAAACTTCGGCATACTGTGTTTGATGAATTTTGGCTCAAATATTACTTTGAATGAAAATAAAATTGAGCTGAAAATGCATTCACAAAAAGAAGAAAATCGCTTGAAGATAGTTAGAAATTAAGTTTGTTTGTTAATTGTTCTGAATCTGTGCAGTAGCCAGTGTTTGTTTGCTTTAAAGTGAAATTTCTACTTAATGTGTAAGTATTTGAGTAAAATATAAAGTACTACTTACAGAGTTGTAAGTTAAAGTTATTTGTTTGTTTTGACATCATATTATATTTATTTATTAAAACCACCAACTCGAATATAATGCCATTACTTAATATGTACTTTTTTATAGGATAGTGTTTGCCCAGCAGTGTATAATATGATATAACAGAGAGCTATAATATTAGAGACGATAAGATATTAGACTTTACAATTACATACAGTTCCCAGCAAAGAACTGCTCAAATCTCCGCAATGGTCTAAGTATCTTTGGATGTTTTTACACAAATCGATCGACTAAACCCTTCTACCATCGATCTAGCTAGAGCCATCAATCGATAAACCATTACCGTGACTCAAATATGAGCAAATCTTTACAAAATCATTTCCCACTTCACACGTGTATGTAACGCATGTGGGACTAACCGTGATCGTCGCACGTGCCTCGGTTTTCATCTGACTAACAATAAATATCTCAGTTCACGTGGTTTGTAGGTTGGCATTTGTTTACTTGAATCAGTTAGAGTCCGTTGCTCTAGTCAATAGAGAATGAGAAAGGTTTTTTGGTGAATAGATGTTGTGTTTGTTTGGTAATACAATTTTCTGTTATGAAACATGTCTATTAATGTGTAGTCTATAAATATGTAGGAGAAATGTGTCTCTTTTTGATGGGATGAGAGAGTAGGTTATAATTACGCAATTTTTTAATATCTCAAAATTCTTTACATTTTTTGTATTTCGAAGTCGATAAAATACAAAAAGATTGGAACTGCACAAAAAAGACGGTAAAAAATCAAATGCGCAGCCGCCACCGTTTTCCATAACAACGCTTCGAAATCCAAAATATCGGGTTCCAAATTCGAAATTCTGGTGCGTTCTCAGAACGTTTGATCCGAATAAGTTGGGGAGACGAAAACAAAAGGGGCCAAATTCGTACAAAAAGAAGATTATGCAAGTTTAAATCGAGCATCGACCTCCAAGGTGACCGGAGGGCGTTTGAGGGCCTTAGAACACAAAATCGTACTTTTATAGATCTTAGGGATCAAATCTCATATCATAAAGAACTAAATAAAGTTCTTTAAGTACCTACTTTAGAAGTTTGGTAATATAATGCGCTGCAAAATTAGGAGTATTATTATGGTATGTTAAGTTGAGATTCAGTGTGGATACCATGTAATAAAATCTAATTAATACGTACTACTTATGTGGCAAAGGAATATCAATTTTTAAGCCTTATTAAGATCTTAATATAACTGTGAACTAAATATTGAATGGATGTACCGATGTCATCCCATAGATTTATTGTGAGTTTAGAAATTGACGAAATTCTGTTTTCCACGAAAAAAATGATAAGTTTTCTGTTGTCAGAACATTTAGTACGAAATGTTTTATAAGTAATTTAATATAATGATATTTTTTTTACATAAACATCCGTCACGCCTATTTCTCATCGAGTTAAGCACAAACCACTTCCCTCCACTTGCTACGATCCAAACACACTTCTATCGCGTTTCTTTCATTAATATTACACTGAAAATATATAGAAAAATATCTCTACGCGTGTCCTTCACCGTGCACATCTTGTAACAAGTTGTTTTTGATGGAAAATTGCAGTCAACAACGACGCAACGCTATATTTAGTTCTGTGACGTCATAAAAATTGTTATTATCAAGATTTTATTTATAAAGAGATGCGTTTGTATTTTTTTTTTCAAGATGGCCGTTTGACGTCATTGGTTGTATTCAGTTTTAAATGTGTTTATTGCAGATCTAATTTGAGGATAATGTAAAGTTCAAGGTTCAAGGTAAATAAATTGTTGTTACTTATTTTTCAAAAAAAAAAAGATCAAAAACGTTAAAAAATGTATATTTTGAACGACACCTATTTTAAAAGGCTTTTTGATTGAAGCGAAAAGAAACTGATCGTTACAACATAAAATTTAAAACAAATATAGTTCGATGGAAAACTACATGCTCTTCATAATTTAAAAGTAAGAAAAATTATGTTTTTCAGCCTAATTCATTATTATCAACAAAACAAAAGTAAAACAGAGAGACAGACAGACAGCTGCAGTTACCCTTTTGGATACCTACCCCAAAATGCTAAATCGGGGACACATATACTCTTTCGTTTTTCTTAACTTTATTTTAGGCATGCATTTTTAACAAAGGTCCCTAGACATTGATACAATATTTAAATGTGAAACATAATTATGGCCCAAAACCTAAACCATTACTACCTTAAGACCCAAAACACACGAACTGAAACGAAACGTTTCAAACTAGTTGCGTCGTGCGTGGTTTTCTAGAGAAGTCTATAGCAGAAACTTCGATGCAACTCAAAAGTAACTAGCATTTGCAGTTGCGTTTCACCGTAGTGTTCTGGGCCTAAGGATAAATATTAATAAATTGAATATTTAATATATCTGTAGCTTCCTTTTTTACAAATAACACAATAACTCATACTCTAAATTACACTTAACCACATAAGAAAATAACATTTGAATCATTATTTCATAATAATTTTATTGACTAAGTAATTGTATATAAAATTTTGACCTAAATATGCGTACGTGATAGAGCGCAGGCGCCAACACATTAAGGAAATCTTATTCAAAGTTATACTGAAGGATTTTTACTTACTATACTTGTACATAGTAATGCGTGAATCATAATGAAATAGAAAAAGGGTGTTAAATGTATAATACATACATACAAACACAAGAACAACAAAATAATTCAAAATAAAGAACAATGAAGTAACAAGTGGCCTTATTACTGAGTAGCAATATCTTTCAGGCAACTTTATGGTAAAAATAATGATGATGATGAAGAGATGCGGGTTATGCAATCTTGTTAACACGCTTTTTAGTTAGAGTTTATAATTCATACATACATGTGTATCTACGTATTCTTATACTTACATACATACCTCTTCCCATCAGGATAGGCAGAGACCACCTTACTCCACTTGCTCCGATCCAAACATACTTCCTTCGCTTCATCCACATTTTTTATCCTAATGACATAAATGAACTTAAAATAAATACTAAAATCGGTTATGTACAGTCACGAACAATAAATATGTATACACTGTGATATTTATTATACTCCATCTCACCTGCCATCTACGTCACTGAGTGCTGGCGCGGCTGCAGCGCCAGCTGAAGGGCTCAAACGTCGCAAGTATGACGATATTACGCGCAACTATATCTTCGTGCCCTTCGCTGTCGAAACGCTTGGCCCCTGGGGCCATGAGGCAAAGTCCTTCCTGTCATATATCTCGACGCGTCTCCGTGAAGCATCAGGCGATCCGAGAGCTGGCAGCTTTTTTGCTCAAAGAATAAGCATAGCTATTCAAAGAGGAAATGCTGCCAGCCTCTTGGGTACCATGAATCCCGGAGACCCTTTCGACGATATCTTCCTATTATAAGGGTATCTATGAGGTTACCTATGTATAAATATTTATATAAATATGTATATAGTAGGTACTTAAGTAGCATAAGTTTGTATTATATTGTATTGTATTTATTTATATTTATTTAAGGTAAAGTCATGTATATTTATTTATTGTGTTGTACACTGTGAGATTTTGTCGTTTCAAAAATATATTTTCGTCAATTTGTTTAATGATTGTATGATTTTCGAAATAATATAAGTACATACTACCTAAGTAAGTATATACTAAGTAGGTATATACTTTGGAAATGTGAATGAGTGGATATATTTTTGCTCGTAACTGTACACTACACACTATTACAATTTCATACTTCATACTACATCTTAACCAATAACGTAAATACACATGCAACCAAAATAAACAACCATAAACAAACCAAAACAACCACAGACAAACTGATCCATTTAACAATAGCCAAAAAACCAAGGTCTAGATTTTGGGGTGAATGACCGCCAAGGTGACTTAGTCCGGTATGACCTACCCTAACGTTCCCGAGTTTGATTCCCAGAACTATAATAAAGGCTCCAGTCTTTTGATAGTCCGGTTTTGGGACAAAAAATGGCTATTATGCTATGGATATTAGAATTGCGTAAGGTCGAGCTGTAAAAGGGTAATAAGATTATGGTTGTAAACGGGGTTTAAGGTCCAACTGTGTGAGTTTTATGGGTTTTGCATGTCTCAAGGATGTCTGGAATTTAGACTCGAAACATAATACTTTTATATGTATTCTTATCACCAATCAAATGGGGAACATATTTCATCATTATTATTCTTATCCTTTAGGATAATATTGCTACCTTGCCATAAGCCTTTTTGTTGCTGCTAAATTGTTAACACTGCTTTGTGTTGTTTTTATATTTTATTTGATTAAATGACCTTCTTAAACCTTATCCCTAAGTGCATACTCAAAATTAATTACTTAGGTGAATCATCAGCCTAAGTAAAAGGTTAACGAAAAAGAGGGAGAATATACAGAACTTATATAAATCAAAATAAACGAGGGAATGGAAGTTGTTTCATATCATATCTCAAAATATGTTCAAATGGACGGCAGAGAATAGAGCAAACTGGCGTAAACTCCGCCGACAAAGCTCTCTCTTAAATTAAAAAATAAAAACATTGCAAATGGTTTCCCTGAATCCAAATCGAAACATTTATTGCAATAATTCCATAAGGTGTTTACCTTCTGTGGTTAAAATTAGATAATTAAGTTCCAAGTATTTTATAGAAATTTGCATTAAATATTTATTAATTGAAGGAAAACTTGGGGAAGAACATGTTCCCACGGACTTAAAGTGCAGTTTCCTGTGTCTATATTTTATTTAATTGGCAATTACGTCATTTCTTGTTTCCATTAATTTCGTAAGGTTACTTCTTAGAATAATGATAATTCAAAATTAAATTAATTTATCAGCCAATTTCAAAAAAGATTAAGCTAATGCTCCATTACACACATACGGCATGTAAAATGGGCATGATGACTAAAATTTCAAATATTTTTTAAAGGCCCAAAAGGCGGACTAATTATTTTTTTAATGTAGTCATCATCCGTATTATTTAAGTGCCT
Source organism: Anarsia innoxiella (assembly GCA_947563765.1). Classification (NCBI taxonomy): domain Eukaryota; kingdom Metazoa; phylum Arthropoda; class Insecta; order Lepidoptera; family Gelechiidae; genus Anarsia; species Anarsia innoxiella. Next base: position 2,137,172 of record OX387415.1, read on the forward strand.
GTTCCAACATCTACAGATAAAAAACTGACAGAAAAACTTAAGTCTATTTCGTACAACATGACGTTTTAGACAGAGACATAAAATATCTGTCAGATAAATTTTCGCTGTAGATGGAAAACAGTTCCTTAATGTTGTAATTAAGGACGTTCATACAATCGAAAAGGCAGAGCGTGTTTACAAAGTATGACGCAATGCAGTGGCGTTATGATATGGTTAAGTATGATTCAAGGCATAGCTTGTAGGTCGCAGTTCTTAGAATACTGTCTAGACTAAGCTAGTAGCATGTTTACATCCTTTGTGGGATACAGGAAATCTTGTTCTTAGTTTTTAAGTTTTGGTTTTGGTCGATCAAAGCTTAATAAGTATGTATGTAAAAGAAAGAGTTCATTCTTTTTGGTAAAAACTTAATACTCAATCATTTATTGCACTCCACAGGTTTTTACAGATCTTATAAATAACTTAAAGTACTAAATGTGGACCCTGATTAGGACAATTTAAAAAAAACTTAAGTAAATTTGTTTAAAAGTAATCTACATTTTTTAGCCTTTGTTGTCCCACTGCTGGGCAAAAGCCTCTCCCATGCTACTCCACAGATTTCTTTTGGTGGCGGCTTCCCACCAATCTTCCCTAAATGTGTTCAGGTTGTCGCGCCATCGTTTCTTCGGCCTACCTCATTATTATTTAATTATATTATATTATTGTTTCTTTTTTATATAATGAAATAATCGTAAACTGCATTTCCTTCTACAGTTTTTATTTAAAACTGCTCTGCTACTACAGCCTCCGTTTTATAACGGGATCCGTCACACGACAAATCATTCTGTCAGTTCTAGACAACTGTTTTTATAAGTATTTAAGAAATTCTTAAGAGTCTATGATACATATATTTTCGGGGATAATAAGATTTAGAATAAGACAATAAGCTGAAAGAACTCTGAACTTTATTGTTTTCCTTGTAAAATTATTTTACAAATAAAATATATGTAAATAAATATTAATTAAAAATAATGATTGATGAACTAAATCGCGGTTAAATTGCGGTTGTTTCGTTTTAGGTTAAATTCAATACTTGTTATTGTAGAGCTTCAATGAATCAGAGGATTAAAGGTTAAAAGGTGTCTCGAGACGGAGAATGAATCATTGAAGATTTTTGGGAAAGATTTTTATTCCTAATACTAAATGAGTCATATGCTTTATTCTTTTCTTTTCAGCACAAGCCTTATAAGCCCTTATGCCCTCATTTGATCTAGCCATCGGTGTCCCACAGCTGGGCAAAGGCCTCTCTCCTCTTCTTCCACGATTCCCTATTTTGGGTCGCCTCTGCTCAGATATCCAAGAAGGTGTCCAGCTCATCTCGCCACCTTTTTCGTGGTCTGCCGCGAGGTGTTCTGGCGGCTTTCTGGCGGTTGGTTGCCATTGGGTTGCTGTATAAAATCAAATGCAAAAAATACTTTGAAGTGTCTACGCCGTCGATGGTGTTGGTGGTGTCCCGATGTTAGGGGCCATATTTTCCAACATCCAACCAACAACCAGCCAACTAACCAATCAGTCTCCATCGCCAACAAAATGTATACAGGTATTATGGAGGGTGTGCCACCTGGCGTCCACTTCATTGGCTGTAGTTCTAATTATAAAATTTTTGGTGGAGGAGACGCCGCCGCCACCGTGGTGTCTGGACCATTTAGAATTGTCCCAACAAGTGACCAGAAGAAAGACATACCTAATCTAAAAGAACTTTCCATTCCTAACCAAAATTACGAGTTTGTATTGACTTGCGGGGCGCGTCCAGACATAATGTAAAATCGTCCAAAATTCGAAATGTCATGAAGTGACATCACTTTTTTTTTAATGCAAATTACGCAGTCATATGAAAATTAGTTAACAATAAACAAACTTTCAGAGTTAACTAACCAAATAATATATTGAAATGATCCCAAATCATGCCATTGTCAGAAGTCCAATTATTTTAGTACAATGGCTCTTATTGTGTGACACATTAATTGTATTACAATTGCAATGATTGGGCGAGAATTTGCATTTTTAAAAGCTCATGTTTCTTTGGTTTCTATAATTTTACAGCTCAGAACAAACATGCATATTTTAGTAGATAATAGCAACTTCCATAAATACCTAAGTAATGATTTTCTGCCACATTTTCGTGCTACTTAAGAGAAAGAGTAGTTTTCTACAACATTTTCGTGCTAAGATATCAAATTAATTATGTACTTATTCACTTCATAAAACTCCAAAGTTATAACTCTGGAGTGAGCATTGTCAACTCCGTTACTTTCTTAAAATGCATTTGAGTCTTTGAACTATTGAATAGACACAAAAATAAGTTACAATAAAAAGTTTTTTGTATGTGTATCTTAAGGGCAATAAAGATTATTTTATTTCAAAAGAAAAAACTAATTATGTGTACTTATGTACCTACAGAAATGGAACACAAAACATGACAAACATATATTCTTTAAGTACATGATCAAAATAAGCATTAAAGTCATCTTCACAAGTAAAAGAACTCAAGTGAAATTCATTAGGTATTAGGTAGTGCAAGCGTGAGTCAGAGAGCGTCGCGACGTCCACACCCCCTTCTCCCCTCGTCTGGCTCCCCCCCTCATATCCCCTAAAAGGAGTGTATTGTCTGCTAAAATATTATGCAATTTCGTGCGAACTATAGTGTTAAAATGGTTTAAGCTTTTATGAGGTTATGTTACTGTTAGCGATGTTGTATTTGAGCTGTTTTTCTTGGGGATATAATGCTTTGTTTGTGTAAAGTTTACTCATTGTCTGTTTTATTTTTCCTGAAGAAAATACCTACATATCGATGGTATTTTTAGGACTTTAGAGAGTCTTTGTTCCAATCTTGTTGAAATTTAACCAAACTCGTAGACTAGGTCCTAAATGCCATACTTATTTACCAATTTTAAGTTTAAGGTGCTGCTGTGGCGGCTGGTCATGTTATGCGGCTTCAACCTAGCTAAGAGCTTTACTTTTTAGCTATCTAAGTATTTACATCTTGTGGTTTGTTTGAATGCTGCAGGGTCAAAGATTCATTTAAAGTCAATAATTGTTATAGGTAATGTAAATATGTAAACTGTAAGAATTGTAAAACTTTATTTGAAAAGAGCAACCCCACAGAGTTTCTTGCTAGGTTCTTCTCTGGGGGAAACTGCGCTTTGCGAATCTAGCACTAGCTGAAAAAGTATATTATAATAAGTAATGTAACGGTTTCAAGAGCATTTTTTGTGCCTATGAAATAAATATATTTTTGACTTTGACTTTGACATTATTATTTCAGAAGATTTCAGAATTATCATTTCATACTTACATTATTTCAGAAAAGTACTAGAAAACGCCTAAGTATAGGTATCTAGTGAATCCCTCGTTTTACAGACATTTGTCTATAATAGGACAGTATATCATCCAAGATGCACCATAATTATTTATCTGTCTACTGTTGGGCATAGGCCTTCCTCAAACATTTCCATTTGTCTAAGTTGGAAATAGCCAGTAAATAACATTCTTCGATTTTCGTGAGGAGATACATAAGCATATTTTCTAAATAGGTACCTCGTTTCTTTACATATACAATACATATGTAACCCTCTATCTTTGTCTGACTGTGACGCATCATGATCGTCAACCCATCGCCCTTGAGCTCGACTGCAGTCTGCCCTAAATATACTTACAGCCAAGTCTGTATGCTTGTTTTGTCGCCGAGAGTCGCTTTATGCAGACAAATGAATGAACAAACTTGGGTGTGTTTTCTACGACCCAGTTTGCGCTATGGTTATTTTGCTAGAGGATCCTGGGTTTGAATCCCAGCAAGGCAGTTTATATGATGAGTTTAAATATCTGTTGGGATTATACCCAACGCTAGTGTCAAAGACATTTGTTTTGTAACTCTCATTCTTCGTTCACTTCCTCTTTCGTCGTCCTAGGCTAAGCATCTTATGTAGATACGCGCTTTGCGATTTCATAAGTTATTGTGTGATATCTTGTAGTGTGTTCATTAAAATAAACCAAGGTTATTCAAGAATCAGCCGTTACAATACAGTCCACACACATCCACTCACAATATCTGTTTCAGGTCTGAATATTTGTCTTTGTAAGTGTCCTACACGAGGATCCGGTGAGGACTGCTTGTGCCCCTACCGTGGTGTCTTTGAAAGAAATAGCCCTATAATGTAATAAGATGAGGGTCTTAGTTAATAAACCTATAGGATAACATAAAAGTAAGCAAACATTTTTATCGTATGAATCACAAAACAGATAAAAGCCAGACTAAAATGACTAAGACTCTAAGCGATCGATAAAAAGTTTTACGTTCGGATACAAATTGTGCATATATTTTTATCAAAACATTACAAGTTATAATATTTTATTGTAAGACATACAATATGTACCTATCCTACCATATTTTATATTTGGTCCTTAAGACGTTATGGCTTTGAAAACAGCGAATTTTGGAAAGCAGCGTTACAGTTCTGGACATGATAAGCAACCACTCTCCTACTTGTATTACATCCTCGTCCCAGTTAGCCAACTATTGGTTCCGATGTTTTTTCGGAATGAAGGGCATATTTAAGTGGACCTAGATATAAATAGTTAACATTGTAATAATATGTGCTAGTCGACTAATGAATGTGGTTGAAGCAACGGAAGTGTGTTGTGATCGTAGTAAGTGGAAGGAAGTGATGCCTGCCTACCCCGATGGCAAAAAGCCCTCTTTGCTGGAAAAATACTTCTTTCTTAGCAATAAAAAGGCTTATGTAAACCGGTGGACGTTCTACAACTAATAATGTAGCAAGACTTGTGTCACAGGTACCTAAGTCTGTATAACCAAAGTATTTAACCGCCAATCTCGAAGCCACATGCATGTTTGCAGCTATTTCTCGAGCTCATTGAACCCGCGCCCTTGAGACGCTCCCTTCCCCGTCTGCGCTTGCGTCGACTTGCACAACAAAAACTGCAACACCAAATCCGAAATGTCGTAAGTCACATTTAACACTCGAACGGTTTTTATGAACCACGGTTGTGACTTAAGATGTTTTTAATTGATAGAAACATATGAAGGACTGTTATGTCGATACCGAAAAGTCCTAAATCGCATCAAAATGTTACCTGTTTTCTTCTAATCGAGATTGTGACTTAGGACCTTTTGAAACGGTGCCAAGAATGGTGCTCGAGTTGAATCACAACATAACAATGCGCTTGATTTGCAGAACGAAGGTGAATCTGATGAAATACGTTTATGATTGTAAATATTGCATAGTTCATGATATTACTAAGATGCGAGCGGTCGGTCACTTGTCGGTTCAGTCTTAAATCGAACGACGACATTTTTTATGTGAGCACTGTCACCCGACAAGTGTAAATAGTTTCATACAAAATATTTTGCCATTGGGATTATTATTCCGTATCAGGAAGTCAAATTGTTGATAGAAGAGAGGCAAAGATGGCGATTACTCCACCGACAAGAGCTTGGCTCTTAAATATATGAAAAAAAAAGAATTAAATGCAGCTCACACAAAATATCCGTGAAAATCTACGACACGTCGGAACGAAGACTTATCATCATTTTTATATTTAAGAGTCAGACTTTTGTCGTTGGAGCATCTGCCATTTAGGCCTATCCTCAAAACCACAGAACTAGTAAAATTAAAAGTTATTGTTGTGTCAGCTCATGGACGTCCACTGCTGGACAAAAGCCTCCCCCAAAGATCTCCACAACGACCGGTCTTGCGATGCCCAAAAGTACCTAACTTAATGTAATCTTAGTGTAAAGGTCGGCGCACATCTGACGGAGCGTAGCCTTGAGCATTTTTGATTGTCATATTATTATCGACATTGTTCTCATTAGAATAATATGCAAAATCAGTTGCCACAACAAATGAGCAACGGAGCGTCGAAGAATCACTTCAAATCAGTTGACACAAATCAGTTGACACAAAATTTTCATGTAATCAACATGCAAATATTGTGTCAACTGATTTTCTGAATAATGGCATCAAACATATTATTTGTATGGAGCCTGCTATAGTAAAATTTTCGTTATCAATTTCACTCAACATATTCGAGCTAGTATGGAGAAAAAAAAGTTGACGGCCACTGATGAAACTTACGTCAATCGATAGAGAAAAATATTATAAAACGATAGTATTTTGGATAAATGTCGAAAATTCTTCGGAGATACAGAACTTTGACTTAACTTAACTTTGACTACTCTACCAAGTTGGATGCTCTTTCTGAAACTAGCACTGGCTTAAGGAACCAGAATAGCTTCCCAGATATCTTTCAAAGTATAAGGTAAAGATCTGTAATCAGTTACATTACAGTTCTCACAGTATAGACCCAACCACAGATGGCATGGTTTACTAGTTTGCCGGAAAGGTCAATCAAGTTTTTTTTTAATGGCAACTACCGTGTTGCCGGGGATACGGAAGGATGGAGGATGGAGGGGAGGCCTTTGCCCTGCAGTGGGATAGAAAGGCTATTTAAAAAAGCTACTATTGTGGATTCTGTTAATGTAAAGTGAAGTAAAGCTTACTATTATTAGGTAAATATTGTACAAAAAAAAATAAAAAAATAATAATAATTATAAAAAAAAAAAAATAAGTAATAAGTATTAAATTAAGTGATTGACGGTCACTATCATTCATTCAATTTCTTTCTGTCAGCTGTCAAAACAACGTGCGTTCGTGCAGCATGGTCAATAAAATAAATATTATAGTACATAAAAACACCCAGTCTCTGCGTATCACACCAATGTCTATCTCTCGTAGGAATCGAACCCACCACCTGCGACATGGCAAGCAGGTTCACGCCAATCACGCCAACTGGCCAGTCACTGAATTTACTATTTGCTTTTTTTTAAATTGACCATATAATTGCTTCTTTATCATTATCATCATCATTTCAGCCTATAGCTGCCCACTGCTGAGCATGGCCTCTTCAATGTTTCTCCATCGCGACCGGTTCATTGGTTCATTCCTTATACAGGGTGTAACAGAAAGGGTATATAAAGCCGAAACACAGCGATAGTCCTCATGAAACTGAACAACTTTCCCCAAGGAACATGGGTCGTAACTCGAAAAAATTTTTGGATCGCCCATACTTACTCGATCAGCTGATCGGGCATTTTGTATGGGGAGGCGAAATTTTTTTTTCGAGTTACGGCCCATGTTCCTTGGGGAAAGTTGTTCAGTTTCATGAGGACTATCGCTGTGTTTCGGCTTTATATACCCTTTCTGTTACACCCTGTATAAATACAAGAGGTTGCTCCCGACTTTGTTCGCATTTATCGTCATATTTTGAAACAAAAAACATGATATTTAAGCCTATGTGTTATTCTGATGTATAACCTACAATTTTGCCAAGTTTCATCAAGATCTGTTTAATGGTTTTTGCGTGAAAGAGTGACAAACATACATCCATCCATCGGCACAAACATTGGTGTTGTTGTTGTTGTCGTTAGCCCATATATGTCCCCAACGAGGGGCACGAGCCTACTCTCATACAGAGAGTGATAAGGCCGTAATCCACCACGCTGGCCAAGTGCGGGTTGGCGGATTTCACATACACCTTCGAATTTCTTCTTTGATGTATGCAGGTTTCCTCACGATTGACATTTATAAAATTAATAGGGTTTATAATAATATCCTATAGTAGAGACACTGCTCTATAGATGACATATAAACCTAAATCGATATGATTGAAGCCTACGTCTAATCGATAGTTGGTAATCGATGCTGAACGTAAAGACATCGATCATGTTTAACGGTTAAATATTACGGTTAACCGTTATGTATGACTAGAGTTCAATAGTGTAATTTATTTATACTCTGATGATTAATAATTTACATTAATGAAGAGTAATGTTTTGATTAAAGTCTGTTTATTTCTTTTTTATATAAATGTAGCGAGATATTGCGAGTTGAATTCTGCAAAAACTTTTTTTTTTCTAAAGAGATGAAATTAAAATATTTAAATGATTTTTTTTTGGCCTTGTTGTCCCACTGCTGGGTAAAAGTCTCCCCCATGCTTCTCCAAACATTTCTGTTGATTTTATTTTTTCAATATTCTAGTTTTTAGTCTTCAAAACTAGTCGCAAGAGATTTTGTTCTGCGATAAGTATACCTAGAGTAAAAAAAAGGTTAGGTACTAAGTTAGGATACCTAGAGAGATAAAGGCCTTTCTTAAATAGAAGGTTAACTAGAATTTCAAGATTTATTTCACTACATTCCTTCCTTATCAGCCCTTTTAACGTCCCTACTACAGGGGCACGAGCCTACTCTCATACGAGAGTGATTAGGCCGTTATCCACCACTTTTATTTGACTTATCTTACTTAATTCGTACTAAAAGATTACTTCTATTAAAGGCAGATTTACATTGAGTGAGTTACTGGCGTCAGTGCACTGTCGCCGCGTCAGTACTGACTTCACTATTCCCATACGAATTTTGAAGTCAGTACTGATGCGACAGTGCACTGACACGTCAGTGGTCAATTTACATTATGGCAATACCAGGCTGGCAATTCCGCTAAATTAAGTTAAGCGACCATACTATAGCCAACAGATAAATATTCGACAGCAATATGTCACAAATTTGGTATTCTCTTAAGTGCCACGATTAATAGTCGATTAGTAGTCGATTAGTAGTCTCTAGAGGGCTTTGTCATTCATTTGTCTTTGCGAATGATTTAGTTGTCGATGTTGCCAATATTTAATAAAATTATTGTTCGAAGAAATTGATCAACCGATTGATAGATTTTTTTCGACCTAGAATAAGCTTAGACATACTTTAAAATACAGAATATTTATTTCTATAAGCTTTAAATGCATTTTTTGCATAAATTGCACGTTAATTTTCGAAAAAACACCGAAATAGTGTTTGGGTGACCGAACAATCGAACGACTGAACGACGGAACGACCGAACGAAATGCCATTAGAGAACTACTGTCAAATAGCGAAGAGAATACCGTTTGGAACTGCCACTCATGTGACATTGCGGAGTTGAATACCGATTATAGCGTAAAGTAATAAAATGTACGGCCGATCGCTGTCCACTGTCAACTTATCTGTTAAGAAAATACCAAAATGTGTCAATTCATACAATTCACATTCTAGAGAGACACCATTTTTCATTTGGTAATTAGAAGAATACGGGCCCAGGTCAGTTCAGTAACTGACGTCAGTTACTTACTCAATGTAAATCAGCCTTTAGTAGTAGTAGGTACTCTATGAAAGTATGAGCATCGATGCTGCACTTGGTTGCATTACAAATGCACTTTTATTGCATATTATGCGTTAACTAGGTCGGTAGGACATGTGTTATGTAAGCTGGTGGTGTGGTATTGTTTAAATTTTTGAATACATACACACACACAGACAGACACAGACACACACACACACAACCGTCACGCCTCTCTCCCATTGGGGTAGGCAGAGACCACTTCCTTCCTCCCTTTAGAATGAGTATGAAAATATGCTGTAATGAGGCTTGTACATTATTGTAAAGTTTCATTAAAATCTGTTCAGTGGTTTTTGCGTGAAAGAGTAACAAACATCCTCAGTTACGTCCATCCATCGGCACAAACATTGACATTTATAATATTAATAGGATGTATGAGGATTTTTTGATTTTCATTCGATTTCACAATAGTCTTTAAACTTTAATTATTCTTCAAGGACTTACATCTAAACACACTTAAAAATATTCTCGAAGGTACTTATTTACTTAAACAGGGTGACTTGTAATTAGTGAACGATAGAAAAGAATATTCGTGTACTCGTGATAACAAACAACTTTTACTGTGGGATGAAGAATGAAATAACTCAAAAAAATTTGAACTCCCCATACAAAATGCATCAGCTGATATGTATGTATGTGTATGGGGAAACATTTTTTTTTTTATTTCTAACTTGGCCCCATAGTAAAAGTTGTATGTTATCACATTAGTGCATGCATATCCTTTTCTATCGTTCACTAATTTAAAGTCACACTATATGTATAGTTACCTAATTCGGTAATCGGGACGAATTTCGTAATTCCCTGTAATGTATTCGAGCGATAATGCACGACTGAATCTACTATGGCCTATTTCAATAATTTAAATTTAATTTAATTTCAATTTGATAATCGACGTAGCAAGACTGCAGTTTGAATAGAAGCGGTGGCCGCTTGTCCTTGAGAATTTTGTTGTTTATTTTGTATTTGGAATGTGAAATAAGTGAGTATTGAGTACTTATTATATTGGTACCTATTGATTGTAGTTTTATTTGCCAAGACATATTTTATTAATGTAAATGTGGATTCACTGCTGTTATGCAGCACAAAAAAGACCTCAATAAATTACTTACATCCATGCCCATTTGACTTTGAGCTACCTAAAAAATAAAACTAAAACACAAGGCGAAGTACAAAAGAAAAGAAAACATTATGATACAAAATATTAAATCCACATTACAAAAAACTCTATTTACAATAATATGCAGTACGAAATAATAACATTTTATCATACACGATTGATTCTTTACATCCTATAGCATAATATTATCTATACCCCTTAACTCCTACTAAACCGAACACAAATGAAACTAAATTCATCGTCAGAACATAATCTAGAATTCGCCGTAGCAAGCCCGCACCTGGCCCAGTTCCGGCGTATCTAAGTCGAATTGCGCCACAGCCCGATAGTCCCTTGCATAACTACTGAACTATTTCGATATGCTATTGTGTACTGTACACTATAAGTAATTGTGGACATATTGCGCGTAATTTTTTTTTAGTTCAATGCTGCCTTATCTTGTAATTTTATTGGAAATGTTCTTTTGAAGTCGGCTTTGTTATGTTTAGTCGTTAATGTGTTAGTTTTCAGTATGATTTTTCACTGTTGAAATGTTATATTGGAAAACTTTGGAAAATTAAAAAATATATAAAATAAAAATATGAGCTACTAAGAAGAAAAAAAAATTAAAAATCTTCTTAATTTTTCTTCTTAGTTCTTAGTTTTATACAAAAAACGCGACCCACAGCAGTTTATGGGTATTGCGCGGTTTCACGCCATACGTAGGTAGGTATCTACATCTATCTCTCCCATAGAGGTGGATAAAGACTACATCCTTCCGCTTGTTACAATCCAATTTATACAATCAAATTTACAATCCACACTTCTTTCGCTTCATCCACATGCCCTTAAACCCGCCCTTATCCCTCAGTAACTACACTAACTACAAATGAACCTCTCACCTAACCATCAATGTAAACAAAACCATCGTGACAGTGTGTAAGGACGTCCGGAAGTAAGTCGGAAGCCTCAAGGTGCATACCAGACATGTACAATGATGTAATAGTGGAAGGCTGTTGAGTATTGTTTACTAGCTTTACATGTACCTATTTCTTGGTTATTGGATCGTGGACCCAATTCGTTATCAGCCCATATATGTCCCCACCGAGGGGCACGAGCCTTTACATAAAAACAATACCTTTTTTATAACATAATTATATACTACTTACCTATATATTTTTTACAATATACTATCTTCATATCTCTCACCTAAACTCATATAACCTTGTCCACTTGCAAGTATCAGTTGCATCACACAAGTGCATTACGCAATGCACAATTAGTTTTATCTGCAGTGTATTGTAGGTATAGATAGGTATGTATGTTTGATTGTGGATATTTACTTTGATAAGGTATATTTATTGTTTAGTTTGGGTGTTGAAATTTATAAATAACTTAGATTACATCCATACTAATATTATAAATGCGAAAGTAACTCTGTCTGTCTGTCTGTCTGTTACGCTTTCACGCCTAAACTACTGAACCGATTTCAATGAAATTTGGTAGAGAGGTTGTCTAGACCTTGAGAAAGGACATAGGCTATATTTTGTCGCGAAAAAAGGCTTAAGGGGTTGGTAATAAGGGATGAAAGTTAGTATGGGAGATCGTCATTATTCAAAGATAAAACCATGAAACTTTATATTTAGGCACTTAATACTAAACCCATACTTCCATACTATACTATACTATACTATACTATATACTATATACTATATATACTATACTATATACTATATACTTATACTATAATATTATAAATGCGAAAGTAACTCTGTCTGTCTGTCTGTCTGTCTGTTACTCTTTCACGCCTAAACGGCTGAACGGATTTTGATGAAATTTGGTATGGTGATAGATGATAACCTAGAAATGGTCATAGGCTATAAATAATCACGCCATCGTTCTTAGGGGGTAGGCAGTAGGTAGATAACTAAATTGAGTTAGTGATTTTTAGTCGTTTTTGTTGGGACTCTTGCTCTTTCACGTCTAAACGGCTGAACGGATTTTGATGAAATTTAGTAAGGTAATAGATGGTTACCTAAAAACGGATATAAGATCAAAATGATCACGTCATCGTACTTAGGGGGTAGGAAGTAGGCAGAAAACTGAATTGAGTTAGTGATTTTTAATCGTTTGTTTTAAAAGTTTACCTCATTCACGCCTTAACGTCTGAACGGATTTTTATAAGACTTGGTTAATTTAAAGATAGAATCCTAGGCACGGACACAGGCTACTTTTTACGGCGGGAAAATACCTCATTCCCACGGAAATCTAGCGTGATCGTGTTATGAAGCGCATGACGCCATAGCTACTGAAATGATTTTGATGTTTTTTTTTTAATAAACTGAGTGTTACTAAGACTTCAAGTTAGTATTTAATCACTCTTTTAAGTTAGAGGGTAGGTAGGCGCCATAATTTATGGAATTTATGATAAAATTTTGATGCAACTGTCTTTATTTAACAGTTTTACTTGGATCGAAACTTAGCGACATTCCATCACGCTACTTAACTTATAGGGTAGGAAGGTACCAAAATTCAGACCACTTTTTACTTCGGGAAAATATCTCATTCCCACAGGAACGTATACATAGCTCAATCTACAACATTAAAACTCTGTCTAGAATCACATTACGCCAAAACTATTGATCTGATTTGTATACATCGGGGGTTGGCAGGTAGGTATAGTTAGTAGTATTTTAAACCGATTTACATTATTTACTTTTTATATTTACTAAGGAAACATTCGGAGCTATCCATTATGTGCTTAGGTTGCTTTTGAACAAATTTTGATGTGAAGTTGAGGACCGGAACACGATAGAGAGACATTGTTGCAGGGGGACTTACAGCCGGGAGAAAACAAAAAAACTTATGCGGACGAAGTCGCGGGTAAAAGCTAGTTACCTATACAAGAAAATACAATAAAATCGCCCTAAGAGAAGATGGCGCGACGATCTAGATGCTTGGCAAACTGGCCGGAAGTTGGCGATAGGGAAGGATGATAGGACGCGGGGGAGGCTTTTGCCCAGAAGTTGGACACAATAGATTATTGAAAAAATACAATACAAATACTCTTTATTGAACTAATGACACAAAGCTAAAAATTAACAATCTAGACTAAGACGTAGCAACAAGCAGCCTTAATGCTAGGTAGCAACATCTTCCAGGCAACCTTAGCGTAAAAAAGGAGAAGTGTACACGAAACACTTACAGATTGTACAGACAATTTTTATACTATTATTATGGACCCCGAATAAATTCACATATCAACAATCTACTTAATAAATTCTACAAAATAACGTATTGCGTAAAATACTTAACATAATAGCATACACTCTTACGCAAGAAGGGCCAATAAATCATACTAGTTGGCAGGACAGAACTTGTGTACTTTGCAATCGCCCTTGATGCTTCTATAGGGCTTGCATCTGTTGGATTAGGGGCCCAAGTCTGCTAAATTACAATATTCAATACTCAATACTTAAAGGTTTAATGCACACCAAAGGTTTACAGAGAGGTCTTACAGCAATATCGGTCGGCAGTGTCAATGGCATTTTTTGACACATTTGGTCGCAATTTTAAACCATTGTTTAGCAGAATACCAAATGTGTCAAAAAATGACATTGACACTCTGTTGACACACAACTGAAGCTATTATAAATTAGTAGACTTGAGCCTGATGCCGATGGACAATGGGGCAGAAAGGTTCCGAGTGGCGACCACGCACCGGACCACACAGTGTGGGAAGGCCTCCAACCAGGTGGACTGACGACTTGGTAAAAGTCGCTGGAAGCCGTTGGATGCAGGCAGCGCAAGACCGTTCGTTGTGGAGCAGTGGACGTCCATAAAATGACATGATAATAATGATAAGACTTGGGCCCTAGTTTATTGCATCCAACGAGACTCCGCGTTTTCAATCGTCCTTACATCACAATAAAAACTACTTTCCTAGTTAAACCATTACCTACAACAAATAACGAATACAAATCCTTTGAGTATAGAATATATAAAGAGGAGCCATACCGTCTGGATCTGCGTGCCTGGTCTGGCTCAAAATCGCTTCTTCTTGTATGGTACTACTTATCAGGTCATCTACCAAGACAACTATGAGAAAACTTGGCGCAACCTTGGAACGCTGTCATAAACTCATTTGTGTATGAAAAAAAAATGGGGCCACTCTTTATATTCCTTCCTCATTGTACAAATCTATTAAAAGCACAAGGAAAACCTTATAACTTCCTATTTAATCACTAGTTAGCACAATCTCATACAGCTGGTATTATGTATGTAGTGTATAGGCCATTGTCGTTATAAGGAAATGCACCGGCCTCGCTCAGGTTAACTTAGATAGAGTTATCAACTGTTATTGAGAGCGGCTTGTAATAGAAATGATGACTGCATATAAAACCGGCCACGTGCGAGTCGGACTCACGCAGGAAGGGTTCCGTACCATTTACCATTAATATCAAGCAAAAAAGTTATAATCTTAATGATAGACTTATTTATATATTTTTAAGGGATCACCATCAACAGATAAAATTTATCTGACAGATATTTTATACCCGTCTCTGTTTAAAACGTCATGCTTTATGAAATAGACATAAGTTTATCTGTCAGTTAAATTTTATCTTTAGTTAATGAAACGGGCACTTAGTCAAATAGCCTTTAAAAGATTCCCTTTTTAACTTTCATGAGTTCCAAATAAAATGTAAAAAAATACATTTAAATACAAATACATTACTTAAATACAATTAATTAACTAAAGTAACTATTACGAACTGCTAAAAGGTCAATGACCTGCCAATAGAACAATGGGTTTGAAAAAAATCTTACTATTTGACATTAAAGGGCAGAAGTACTTTGTTTTGATCGTAGAATGTAGATCATACAATAGGCATGACAAAAAAAATTTTTTTAGTCCATTACATAGATTATTTGAAATATTCGACACATATTTTTTCTTTTTTCTCCTAAACTAAAAATTACACAGATACACCGGGTTAAAGATGCTCATGACGTCACTTCTAAGTACGATTTTTACCTAGGAGTGACGTCAACACCTCCCACGCCGTAACTTTGATGCTCTGTATATTTGTATTTATTTATGTATTTGATCAGATAAAAAAATGTGTTTCAAATATTTTTAATAGCCTAAAAGACGGGCTTCATATTTTTTGAATGAAATCATACCTATTTTAAAGGAAGATAACGTGCGAAAGGCTCAATACGTTACGTCGTTGTGATGCCTTTATTCATCTCGAAAGGGTATAAAACTAAAAAATGCACAAAATCTTTCGTTTTTAGGGTTCCGTACCCAAAGGGTTAAAACGGGACCCTATTACTGAGACTTGGCTGTCCAGCTGTCTGTCTGTCACCGGGCTGTAATTAGGGGGAGCTCCCAACAACAAACGTGATTTTTTTGCTCGATACCAATAGTGAATGGTACGGAACCATTCCTGCGCGAGTCCAACGCGCACTTGGCCGGTTGTTGTTAACTTAATAATATAGTAAGGTTTTATTATATTTTTGAATTATTTTGGTACAATACGTAAATTCAGCGTAAAAATATTTTTGCTAAGGATAAATTAATAAATATTTTTTCATATCTCTACAAATTAAAGAAAAACCTGTAATTTAAAAAGTAGGTAGGTAACCTTTGAATACCTACTTATATCATACAAGAAAGATTATTGAAGCATTAGAATTATACAAGAAAGATTTTCCTGTTAATTTAAATAAAAAATATCGCCACTAAACGTCATAATTTCTGAGTATCAACGTAGGAAACGGGAATCGAACTTTGTACTCTGAATCACCTTGCAGTTACCGTCATACTGTACCTATCGTAACAGATTGTAATAAATTACATCATAGTCATAAAGTTTATTATTTTTGTAAATAATTCCACAGTTGGGTGGAAGTTTCTTACTCTTTTGAAATTAAACCACTGAACAGATTTGAATAAAACTTTGCTATTTAGTTTATATTACACTTAAAATAATACATGAACTAGATTAACATAATTCATTTACTTTGCGAGTTTTCAAGATATAAAGAAAAAGTTATAAATATTAGGTAATCATTTAATCCCAGAGGTGTGTTTGGATCGAAGCAAGTGGAAGGAAGTGGTCTCTGCCTACCCCAATGGGAGAGAGGCGTGACGGATATATATGTTTGTATTTAATCCCATTTCAAAATAAGTTAAATCAAACAATAACCATTGTAGAAAAATAAAGGTTAGTTTTTATTTTTCTGAGATATTCTGTGATAAGTATTGCCATGCCATTAAATTATTATTTTATGCTGTCTACACACCAAAGCCTCCGGCATGCCGCCGGCTTTTTGACAGCTGCCATTCGTATGACGTAAAGCCGCCAGCTTAGCCCGGCGGCATGCCGGCGGCTTTGGTGTGTAGATAGCATTAACCAATATCTGCACTTTGTTAGCATTATATTATCTAGAAAACATATTAATGACATTTTGCGACATCCTAGAAAAATCTCCCGAGAACAACAAATTTTCTAACAGAAAAACAAACGACAATCAAGTACACAGGTAGGTAATATTACGAAATGCATGCCATAAGTGCATTACCCCTAATGCAGTACCAGCCTGGCATTTGGCAGGTTCCCATTGCTTAATATCGAAAGGAGTCAGCGCTATGAGTGCCTTGACACGCCGCCGTTCCTTTCCTAAGTCGACATTTTAATGTTTCGCAACCCTTGTTGCTTGCTGTATGTATCCTTGAAGATTTGCGTAACGTGTTACCTCATGAGCGTACAGTTCGTTACGATAGATGGCGCTTTTGGGTAAGCTGTGTTTGTGTTAGAACTTTTCAGTATTAAATAACGTGCAATGATATATAAGGATCTTTTGGCACGTGGCGGAAATCGGAACTAACGATATCGTCTTGTAAATTGTCATTATTTTGAGTAATTTATTCACCACCCACGCTCTCCTGGCAATGTCACCTAAGTTCCAATAGATCCGTGTAGCACTATGTCTACTTTTTAATAAGTATAGGGAGTAGAGACTTGTCAGTACTAAAGATTTTTTTATTTTTAGTTTTAACTAATTATTAATTTGAGGCAGCTAAAAAAGAAATTGTGTCAATAACTAAATACAAAATACATATCTATAGACAAAACATTTCTATCTATCTATAGCAGCCCATATATGTCCCCACCGAGGGGCACGAGCCTACTCTCATACAGAGAGTGATTAGGCCGTAATCCACCACGCTGGCCAAGTGCGGGTTGGCGGATTTCACATTTAATTTAAATAAATCGAAACATTGCAAAAAATGCCAGACGATTAAAATGTCGAAAGAATGCTTAAGCTCTAGTGGTTAACGAATTTCATAAGATTAACAATGTTGCATAGTAGTTCGTTGTATCTAAATACACCATCGTTATTATTACATTAGGTTGCAGTATTTACCTCCAGTTGCATAAAAAGCTCATTAAATTAACTAGAGGCTGCCCGCGCCTTCGTACGCATTTATCGTCATATCTTGGAAAAAAATCACAATATCTCAAAATAATATAGCCTATGTGTTATTCTGATGTCCAAGCTAAGTTATTGTAAAATTTCATTCAAATCTGTTTAATGGTTTTAACGTGATGAAGTAACAAACATCCATCCATACATCGGCACAAACATTGACTTATAATTAATAGGATATAGGATAATCCATTAAACATCGTGCCATCTTAGGGCCGGCGCAGCGCAGAGCATTTTTGATTATCATATTATTATCGACATTGTTCTCATTAGAATAATATTCAAAATCAGTTAACACAACAAATGAGCATCGAAGCATCAAAGCGATTACATGTGAATAATTGTATTAAATGATTTTGAATATTATTCTGTTAAGAACAATATAGAGAAATAATATGGCAATCAAAAATGCTCTGCGCTGCGCTCCGTCAGATTTGCGCGGGCCCTTATTGTGTATTTAGACAATGACAGTTATAGCTGAAGGTGTGATGGAATTTTTTTATTTCATGCAACTAGCTATAAATACTAACAGATATTTGAATTTGATCAAACAGTTATCAAAAACTCTTATTAATATTATGGCAAGGACATTGACACCCCTTATTCGATACTCCATAATTTGTCACACTCATATCTTGTCCATTATTCACACTAGCACTATTCACATAATAAGGTACGTATAACAACGAAAATCCTGTGTTTGATGCGTAATTGTTGTTGTTCGTACCAGCACAATTGTGAGTTTTACTAATACAGTTATGACTCGTATCAATACAATTATGACTTGTACCAATACAATTATGATTTGTATCAATACATTTGTGATCCGTACCGATACAATTGTGACATGTACCAATACAATTGTGATTTGTACCAATAGAGTTGTGATTTGTAGCAATACAGTTGTCATCTGTACCGATACAATTGTGACATGTACCAATACAATTATGATTTGTACCAATACAGTTTTTACCAGTACTAACGGGACATTGCGACGCGCTGTTCAAAGGAACACAACTCGAAGGATGCTTACTCACACAATTGCAGTCGTCATTTGTTTTTGTTTCTATAGGATTCATAGATTTGTTTATAGAGCTTTGGTCTATTGAATGGGGATTATGAGAGGTTAAATATATAGGGCCGTCGAAGTTTTGGATGTGGACTGTCGGTTGTTGCTCCAGACATGCTTTTGCGGTGTATAGTGATATCTGTGGAGTTAAAAATTTGTGTTTGAAATAAAAGGTCAATGTAATTGTCTTCAATATAGATATTTCGCAACAGATAACGTGTTACTAGCCGAAATAGGTACAACTAACGGCGGTTCTCTACAATCAAAGAGAGATAGCTATCCGAGACCGGCAGTACTTAATTGTCACGTAGCTGTCACTTTTGATTTATTCTTCAGAAGAATCCCATACATTTTTTGACAGCGGTAAGTTTATAGGAACGAAAAATTCTAAGATACTTAGATAACTATTTCTACCTCCAGTAGCGCAAAACCATAGATAGATTATTGGGAATGGCCATAAGTATAGTACTCATGAAACAACAACTTTTTAAAACAAATAATAAATGGTTATTAAATAAAAATATAAAACTTACCAAAGATAGAAGAAAGCAAACAATAATCTTCATTTTTGAAATAAAGTAAACAACTTTGAAATATATTTAATATTCTGATGTTTTTCAAATTCGACATCAGTATTTAAACAGAAAATGTTATCTTTTCGATTACTTCGTTACATTATATTCTTAAAATTATTTTTGGTAATTGCAATAAAAACACGTTTGTCATTGTAACTTTTGGAATTTTGTAAGTTGTTTGCAATAGGCCGAATTTAATCTTTATTTTAACGGTTTTTACCCGACCCAGAAAGGGGGTTTTGTTTTTCGACAGTATGTATGTTTGTTTGTTTGTATGTATAATTCTTTGGCACGCTCTACAGCATAAACAGCTTGATGGAATAGCTGGAGATGTGTTGTTAGATTCGTATTTACAGTGAGAGCGACACTCATCAAAATAAATAAAATGTATTTTTTAAACGCAGTTAGGTTTTTTAAAATAAATAGATGAGGTTATTAACTCAGTGTTCGATTCGTAACTTGATATTTCAAATTGGAGATTTAAAACATCAAGTATATGTTGTATATTATAAGTATATTGGAATAAATCCTATTAATATTATAAATGTCAATGTTTGTGCCGATGGATGGATGTTTGTTACTTCATCACGTAAAAACCACTAAACAGATTTTAATGAAATTTTACAATAACTTAGCTTGGACATCTGAATAACACCTAAGCTATATTATTTTACGATATCATGATTTTTTTCCAAGATATGACGTTAAATGCGTACGAAGTCGCGGGCAGCCTCTAGTAAATCAATAAAAGAATGCAATAAATAAGTCAACCAGTACATTCCAGTGACTGTGACTCGGGTGTAAAAATGTTATCTTTATCAATACGCGGTGTATGTAGAGCAGTGTGCCAACCGAGACATGCTGCGCCGGAGCCGACGTAGTGTGGATACGACTGATGGCTTACTTTCAACATTTAAGTTGCACTGAACGACCGTTAAAATCGAGACAGCCTAACAGGAGTTCCCAGTATTCTATCTATCTCTGGTTTTGCCCTACTGAAGATAGAAATATGTAGTAATCTATCTTAGAATTTTTCGTCCCTATAAGTCTACCGGTGTCAAAAAATCTATGAGATTCTTCTGAAGGATAAATCAAAAGTGAGAGCTACGTGACAGTTGAGTACTGCCGCTCTCGGGTAGCTATCTGTATGAAAAAAAAGACTCTACTTATTACACATTTTTTGTGTATGACAAGACAATGAAGGTTTTTTTATTTTTTTAAGATGGTACAAAATAGCTTGGATTTTGTACTATTTTATACCACTGTTTTAAAAATTTGTACCTATTAGATTTAGGAGATGCAACAGAGAGAGAGAGAGAGAGACAGAACAGAGAAACTAACACAAGGAGAGAGGAGAGAGAGATAACTTACAATGATAAAGCTGACTTACAAACTTAATAGTTAAGAACTTTTTGAGATCATATTTTACAATGTCGTATCCACAGATACCTTTCTTCCGAAGTCCCGTTACGTAGCAGTAGGTTAGCATCACCCGCCGCATCCCTGTGATGCTGTACGTAGGGTTGTCACAACAAATAAAAATATATACGGTCGAATTGAGCGACTCCTTTTTTTGAAGTCGTTTAAAAAATCTAAATGAAACTAATATTTTATATAGGTAGCTAAAATATTGTCTTACTTCTGTCTTATGAATAGAAAACTTCTAAGAATCAGTTACAGAAAATATGCCAATTTAAAGTTCAATTAATCATTAAATACTTTATCGTCTTCTTTTGTTTATAAAACGTGTAAAACGAATCTTCAACTTCGATGTACAGAAATGTTTGTCTTAATTCTGGGTGTTTATGTGTATGAATTATGTAGATAGGTTTTTATAGTACCTACTTAAATTAAGTATAAATTTTAGTTCAGTCACTAATTATAGTAAACTTTTCTTCAATGAACATCTTTTTGTTTTGCAACCAACCAGCCAGTTTGGCAACTGTCAATTTATTTTTATTTTAATAAGCCATTATCAAAAGAAAAATAAATTGACTGATTTTGACAGTGTTTTTAACCCCCGACGCCAAAAGAGGGGTGTTATAAGTTTGACGTCGATGTCTGTCTGTGTGTCTGTGTGTCTGTGTGTCTGTCTGTCTGTCTGTCTGTCTGTGGCACTGTAGCTCCTAAACGCGTGAACGGATTTGGATGCGGTTTTTTTTAAATTAAAGCTGGTATTCCTGGAAGTGTTCTTAGGTATATAATATGCAAATCGGTTCAGCCATTTCAAGGTCATCAGCTCTTTTGTCGGCTGTTGTAGGGTTGTAGATCCAATATAACAGCAGATATGTCGTGTTTGGATTCATTTTGATCAGTGTATAATTTTTAATATAATGCAATGGTGACAACTGATGAGGAGCTGATGATGGAGTCAGAATTTCCAGCATTCCATCCATTCTTGAAAAATTAACAGCAGATACATCGTGTTTGGATTTGTTTTGATCAGTGTTTAATTCTTAATATAATGCAATAGTGACAACAGGCGAAGAGCTGATGATGGAGCACGAATTTCCAGCACTCCATCAATTCTTGAAAAATGTAACAGCAGATATGTCGTGTTTGGATTCATTTTGATCAGTGTTTAATTCTTTGTATAATGCAATGTCGACAACAGGAGGAGCTTATAATAATTGTTATAATAAAGGTTTAAAAACTTTGAAATAAAAATTAAATTAAAAATTTAAAATACCCCCGACTATAAAAAGTAACAAATAAAATAAATAGTATTTTGTCAACTGAACATCGCATTATATTTAATACAAATTGATAACTTTCATACAAGCTTCATTTTGTCGGGGGACCGCTAAGTAGCTAGGTCGGTACGCAAAAATATATACCTATCATAAGTAATCATAATGAGATATCAAAATTAAAAAAATAATAGAATGCGGTCCCACGACAAAATGAAGCTTGTATGAAAGTTATCAATTTGTATTAAATATAATGCGATGTTCAGTTGACAAAATACTATTTATTTTATTTGTTACTTTTTATAGTCGGGGGTATTTTAAATTTTTAATTTAATTTTTTATCAAGTGGAATTCCTTTCGGCGGCGGCGGTTCAAACACAGGCATGTTAGTAGGTAGTCCTTAACAAGCACAAGGAGTCCGTTTTTAAAACAATTTAAGTACTACTTAATTAACAACTTTCCAGTGATAAGTATCTAACTCCCAACCCTACATCGCATCCGGCAGTCAGTAGGTAAGCGGGTTATGTCACGCGCCCGTAACGCGCTAACTATGGGAACTCGCGCATGCGTACCAGCACCATACTAGTGTACCACTCAACACACTTCTTGGGCGTCTTTATAATTGATACATGGTGCCAGGGGCCCAAGTAGGCTATTTTAATGGCATTTTTTTACACATTTGGTATTCTGCAAAATGTGACCAAATGTGTCAAACAAAAATGCCATTGACACTCTGCCGATATACAAGTGAGTAGGTATATTTTAAATTAGCAGACTTGGGCTCCAGATATTCCTTATTAGTTTAGCACTGCAAAGAGGGAATGTGGCCAGCATTTGGGAACCATGCCTCGGGGAGAGGCCTTGGACGAGGTCTTCTTTTTATAATGTTAGATATGCTTTTTAACCCCCGACGCCAAAAGAGGGGTGTTATAAGTTTGACGTCGATGTCTGTCTGTGTGTGTGTCTGTGGCACTGTAGCTCCTAAACGCGTGGACGGATTTGGATGCGGTTTTTTTAAAATTAAAGCTGGTATTCCTGGGAGTGTTCTTAGACATATAATATGCAAATCTGTTCAGCCGTTTCAAGGTTATCAGCTCTTTTATCCGCTGTGGTAGGGTTGTAGATCCAATATAACAGCAGATATATCGTGTTTGGATTCGTTTTGATCAGTGTTTAATTCGTAATATAATGCAATAGTGACAACAGATGGAGCTAATGCTGGAGCCAGGATTTCCAGCACTCCAACCATTCTTCAAAAAAGTAACAGCAGATATGTCGTGTTTGGATTCATTTTGATCAATGTTTAATGTTAAATAAAATAATCTTTTGACCATCATTGTATAAGGTGACTGATGAATGTAGATGAATCGAAGGAAGTGTATTTGGATCGTAACAAGTGAATCTGGATGAAGAATATTATTGAGGGTATTTTGCCCAGCAATGGAATACGACAGGCTAGCTCCCAACTAGCAAAATAAAGTTCTATAATGGACCATAGAACGTTTCCTAAATACTAAGGATGGTGAAATAAAGGGTCTGAGGAGGTAGCACCTATAAAGAAAGTGGCGAAATTATTTCTCCATTCGACTCTAAAGTGGAACTATAGCGGCATCAAGAAATCTAAATTTTGCTCTATACGGTTGATATAACAGTAACCCTTTATCCATTTGGTGATATATAAGCCACAACAACGCCGCTAGAGTACCTTTTTGTAATGTAGAAGAGTTTATGATTCCATTGCTGCACTATTATTTTTTCATTCACTCGTTTTTCATTCGTTCATGCGTAATTTATAAAGATGGAGTGTTTTTAGAAAATAAATAATTAAAAGGAATTCGAGGATATCCTGACAATTTATTTTGTAATGACATTATTCATCTCTTACGCGTGCAATGATGAGTGGGAAGGTCATTTTACTGAGAAAATATAGGGGATATTACGAGAATATTTTAATGCCCTCTTTGAATTATTCAGATTTTATTTAAAAAATATAAATTTTAAGTCATAAATATAGTTTTAGTGCCCTGAAGTCCACTATGGCACACGCCATTACAGACCACAGCCACCATTACATAAATAGAAATGGCGGTTAGGTATAAAAGAGTAATCAGCGTACCTTTATATAACGTATTTATGTTTTAAAAGAGGAAGAAGTCCTTTTATAACACTGTGGTGAAATAAAGGGACTATAGCAGTAACAAAAAACAATCTCGTTCTGAAAGAGTGTTTTGGTGACAACTTTAGCACTGGACCAATAAAGGTCATAAGCAAACCTGTATAGGACTATTGGGGCTACATAAGGGTAATTTGGAAATCGTCTATATCACGAAATAGCTCTTTTAGAGAGTTCTTATGCTCGCTATAGTACCATGTATTGTAACGGCGTTCTACAAAACCGCAATATCACAATATCGGCGTATTGTAGAGTTTTCATCTCTACTTAAGCGAAAGACCTATTAAAGTAAGGTACAGTGGCCTAATAAGGCCCACCTAGTTTCAAATTGAAATAAAATCTTTAATATACCATCATTACGGAAGAAACTGCATGTAATGAATACTACGATTATTTGAGAATCAATATAAAAGCAGTTTTTAAAATATTAACTACATTGAGATAGTATTTTAGCCATTTTAAAAAACATCGATTTTGGGCCTTACTAAAAATGGGGTTGATAATAAGGCCCGTGTTGTTTTCAAATAATTTGCTGTAAAAGTTACAATTAAATACTTCTAAGATGTATAAATATGAAAAGCATCACATTCTTGGATTTTGATAACAGCAAGAATTAATTAAAATCATCAATATTTACTCAGAAATTTATAGTTTTACATCATGTTGGAAAAGAACCCGGAAATTGTTTTCTTTGTATTTCATATAAAAATATTACTGTTTTAAGTAAATATATTTTTGTTTAGGCCAGAATTAAGTCCCTAATAACAATCATTTTGATGTTGAAATTTTCATACATTGGGCCTTATTACACGTATTTGGTATATGCATGTTGCAATGTTGCAAGATTGCAATGGCCCTGATTGCATGTTGCAAGGCCCTGTAAAAAAATATCATAGTAAAAATACATTGTTATTTGATTCAGTTTTATTTGAAGATGGGTTACAGGTATGTGTGAAATTTAAAACGAAATCTTATGTAGAATTATTTTTCTTTCTAAAGTTCCCGTAATATCATCGGAGAAGACATTTTTATGGCATTAGAGTAAAGCATTGTTTTAAATGGTATGTTTAACTAATTACTTTGTATTTTTTTTTTGTAGTACCTACATCAAATTAGACAAAACTAAATTTATAAAAAACTAAAGGGCTTTATAAGACTTTGATTGGGTTATACACAGCCCAATACGGTATAGTAAGGCCCAATCATCCACTATGTTGGGCCACCCTAAACGTTTTGGGCCTTGCTACCCACATGTACCATTTTTTCACTAAATGAAAATAAAATCAGACCTGTCTACTTAGAAATCAATAGAATGAACATTAAATAAACACACAAAATAGAAATCTACCTACAAATAATGGCAAAAACAAGTAAAAAATTACGATTTATGGCAGCGAAATTTAAGGAATGCATTGGCCGTCTCCGAAATCCGTAAAGGAACGGCTCTCACTGAAAAAATGGCGTCCGCTCGCGATCGACTCTTGCGTTCCTGCGTTTCTATTGGTCCATTTTACATGTGCTAGGAAGGCGGTGCAGATTAAATATATTTTAACGGGTTTTTTGAGCTTGGGCCTTGCAAAACGGCGGGCCTTATTCACCCACTGTACCTTACATTCAGAACCTTTATAGCGTAAAACAGCCACATGATGGCGACAGTAAACACTAGTATAGAGTTCTATCGTTGTACACTGGTCAGATTGGAGGCTGCTATAACATCTGCCTATAACAGGTATATAAAGAAGCGATGTAAGCCTTTACATCACTTGATAATATAACGTTTTTGCTGTGTAACCTTATAGAGCTAAACTGTAGTGTCAAACGCTATTATACAACCTACGGTCACCGCTAAAACCTTTATACATCGCTTACCCAACTTTTTTGAGGTATAAGGATTTGTTATAGGCCCAAATTGTTAGTTGGGCTGTATCTGAACTTGACATCGATCATCTTTCATGTGATACTACAGACGCCTCAATATTCGTAGATTTCAGGGTTAATTCATAAATAATAATGTTACCCTATAAAAATAATTTCATGTTACTTATTTCGACTTTATATTAAAAAGTTCCGCGAAAAAACATTATCCATTTCACGGGACGTTTAAATAGGGTGTAACAGTTTTAACACATAAACCGTCGTTATCAAACACACGTAACTCCGTATTTACAATTTACATTACAATAATCTTAGTCACATACAAAGTCCCAACCATTTGTGTAACCCAATTCCTACTAAACCGTCAAATCATACAGAAATATACCCAAATAGTTCGTGATAAAGCTTAAATTAGGTTGGACCAGTCTCCCTATTCAGTTTACTGTTACGTAACATTTTAAGGTCATAAGTTGCATAACATATTGCTTTAAAACGAAATGTGGTAACTCAAAATATTCTATTTTTAGTCCACAGCTGAAGGAAACGTGATGTTTTTGTTTAATTTGTTATTGTATTAAGTTTTGTTTTTGTTTTTTTTGTTTGATTTTAGTTTGTATAGGTTGTTGTGTAACGAACGGCTAATAATATATTTTCTAAGATTTTGCTTTGTTTATTTTTATTATTATTGCAGGTTTCTTTTTAAAGGACAATGGCCACATTGGTCTATGAGTGGTCTATTACTGTTGGTCTACTAGTGCCATGAAAGGTTTAATGTTATGTAGCAACTTTTCATCATATTTTAAATTTTCTTATTTTTATCTATGTATTTGGAATTTTTGTAAAAAAAAAAGGAATGAGATTAACTGACAACTAATCATCATCATCATCATCATGTCAGCTTATGGACGTCCACTGCTGGACAAAAGCCTTCCCAAAAGATCTCCATAACGACCGGTCTTGCGCTGCCCACATCCAACGGTTTCCAGCGACTTTAACCAAGTCGTCAGTCCACCTTGTTGGAGGCCAGTGTGGGAAAACTAATATAAGACTGCCTATTTAAAAAAAACGCACACTTTTTCCAATTTTACTGTAAGTATCTATTCCATTATTGTATTTAAAAAAAACTCGGTCACACAGAACTTTACTCTTAAGCCCCAATTCAATCACAACGCATGTTACCGTTAAATTCTATCAAAACTGAGTTACATTTTTTGTCATCGGCGACTAGATTAGATTGCTAGCGTACCCATTCTAACTAGACCTTTGCAATTGTATAGAAATCTCCTTGTGTACCTCATTTTGTGTGTGGTTTGAGGGGCGTGGGAGGTCTACTAAACTGGCTAGATACGTTGGCTAATTTTAGAACGTATATTTCGAGTTTCGACACACTAAGCAGTGAATTATTGGCTTATCTCGTTTTGACTTGAATTGTAACTGTATAGTTCATTTGTATTGAAATTTAATGGGTGTGCCAAGATCATAATGTCTTAAGACACTATGGATATTTTACTTTGATTTACTTTATGATTCCAACAGAAGATTTTGTCTATGAAATGATACGAGTAACATTAGAAATTCACATTTGCTTGAGAAAATGTTATGTTAGTAATAAGACATGAGATTTCTTAAATGAAAGGTTAATTTTGAGAGTTATCTTAAAAAAGTGTAAACTTGGAATTATCCACAATGGTAGATACAATAAAAAAAAATGCAAATTATTTATCATTGTTTGGTAGAATGATTTGGTACCAGACTAGTCCAACAGATCGATCATCTATCAATTAACCAAAAATAATCGATCCATTTATGCAAGAATACTCATAAATTTATCAATATATTCTAGGAACTATAAATTTATAATAACTACATTAATCAATTTAATACCTAACTCTGGTTAAAAAACAATGTCAGTAGTAACAAATTAAAAAAGAAAACTCAAACAAATCACGAAGACTTTTTATTAAGTAATTAAATTACAAAACAAACAACAATTAAATGATGATGGAAGCAAAAAAACTGCATCAATTAGGTATCAGTATTGCTGATCTGATCTAATAACCTTGGCAGCGTTAAATAAACTAGACCGAAAGTGATGCAATATTTGCGTCACTTTGACATCTGCGAAGAATGGTTAACCTACTTCGGTGCACGACTGAATGCAATTTTGTGAACAATTTTTGGACTACCTACTGAGTTTTTTAAAATTCTTATACAAGGTGACTTTAAATTAGTGAACGATAGAAAAGGATATGCATGTACTCGTGATAACAAGCAACTTTTACTATGGGAACAAGTTCGAAATCACAAAAAAAAATTGTTCCCCCATACTATCAGCTGGTACATTTTGTATGGGGAGTTCGAAATTTTTTGAACGATTTCGACCATGGTCCCATAGTAAAAGTTGTTTATTATCACGAGTATTTTCTTTTCTATCGTTCACTAATTTAAAGTCACCCTATATGAGTCAAGTCAGGAGTACCCTAAATCGATGTGTGTAGGTATATGAATCGACTAAAGAAAGTGGATGAAGCGAAGGAAGTGTGTTTGGAAAGCAAGTGGAGGGACGTGAAGACCTAACCTGATGGGAGAGAGGCGTGACAGATATCTATGTACAGACCTTTTTTATTTGTCTGTAAGACATAATGTACCTTTTTGCAACTTACAGAAGTAGCTTTAAAGATATAACGGGAAGAAAAAAACGAACTTACGAAATGGTATCGAATAAAAAAAAGTGACTATCCTGCCTATAAGCTATCACTTCTCTCTCTGTGGGGTCTGCAGGAAGAAATTTCTTTTAGAAATATGCTGTACCTTTTGTATAACTTCTCTTTTATTTCTTTCTCTAAGTACTATCATCTGATAAATAAAAATATCAGTTACTAAATAACCTTATATTTTCACAGATTATCGAAATAAGCTATTTCGTAATAAACACTAATAGGTATGTAAATGTGTTTGTCTGTTACATAACCAGACCAGTCGTCGATCTTCACCTTGGAGCCGCAGTCGGGTGATGTAACATGTCAAGGTTTGAGCGAAGCCTGTTCAGCCTTTTGTAACTGCTCTTGTAAAATTGTTACACACTGCGGTTACTAGTTTTTGGGTTACAGCCACAGGTTACAGCATTTTGAATGGTCCCAAAAAGTTTTGTTACAAAATTATATTGTTACTGATTTTGAGCAACCTTTTTTATTCCGTTTTCTTTTATTTTGTTACTATTACTAGCTGCTGCCCGCGACTTCGATCGCATTTACCATCAAATCTTGGAAACATGATATCTTATAATTAGGTATATAGCCTATGTATGAGATGTAAAATTATAATAAGAAAGTGAAAAACTGTTATTGGCCTTAGTAATATAAGTCTATACAATCATCTGTAATTAGCATAGGCTGTTGTTTTTTCAAATAAAAATAAATAAAATAAATAAATAATACTGTAAAGTTTCATTAAAATCTGTTCAGTGGTTTTTGCATGAAAGCGTTACAACATCACATGCATCCATCGACACAAACATTGGCATTTTTCATGATTCTAATAAATAATTAATTAGGTACCTACTCATTATTTAAAATTATCTATATATATAAAAATGAAACCCGTTTTCCGTTGTCACGGCATCACGCCTGAACGGCTGGACCGATTTCGCTAATTCTTTTTTTTAAATGTTCATTGAAGTCCAAGGATGGTTCTTACGGTGAGAAAAATTCGAATAATTGCCGGGAAAGCCCTAAAACAGACCTTTTCTTTTTCCCATACAAATGTTTTCTTACTAAAATGTAGAGTCAATTTGAACTTTATTCCTACACAATAAAGTTCATTCTAAGGCGGGACGAAGTTCGCCGGGACAGCTAGTTCAAAAATATATATCTAACATATGACACTAAACGCATACGAAGTCGCGATTCTCATAAATTAACCAACCATAAAACTGCCAAACATTTTAATCTTCTGTTATGATTTAACAAACCACTTAATTACATGTTAAGCAACAATTATCTTTACTATAACAAGCATCGTCGGAGAATATGATGTAACTTACATTACATTAAACCGGGTCAAGGTAGTATTTAATGCAATCGTTTGTAAGAGTTCTCTGTTGCAGATACGGTCTTTAAAATTAACACTCTGTTAAAACTGTGTAAAAATGTCGTTGGATTGTCGATAGTTCAATTTAACGGGCGTTTCTGTAACTGACTGTAAATGGGTTCCATACTTCAATGAAGTGCGATAGAAGAGTTTATTAGGTTACAAGTTAAGTTTAAGTAAGTTTTAATTAGATCACGCTCTACATAAGATAATTTATAATGTAGGTTTGCTTCTTGATCTTGGCTCTACCTTAGATAAGATGAGACCAGAGAGCCAAGTCTGCTAATTACTAAATGCACCAATAGATCGCGAAAGATTTAAGCGACTACGTTTCTACCGAAGTGCTTTTGGACTGCCTTAGAACTACTTTTAATCCATAGCACTTCAGTCGCAGTTCAAAAGTTGGCAAATCGGTATACAAATGCGTGCTTCTGCATAGCTTCTGCGATTCGCCTGCGATGCGATTGCGTTTGGTAAAACATTTAGTAGAATACCAAATTTGACACAATATAAATCAATCGCAATCGACTATCAAACGGATCGCGAAAGCTTATCTTAAATTAGCAGACTTGGCCTCCAGATTGAATACACCATTTTGCACCATTCACTGATTAATTTCCCGACCTGACCAAATTATGCTACAGCTTCTTTTGCAAAATGAATTGTTAGGTAATACCTAATTGAAATTTTTTTTTCTTTTTTTTTTACTTTTAATTATTGGGTAAAATGGTTACCAGACGGCCAACGTCGCGCAGGTAGGCCCAAAAAACGATGGAGTGACGACCTACGCTCATTCTGGGAAGATTGGTGGGATGCAGCTAATGACGGGAGTGTTTGGAGAGGCATGGGAGAGGCTTTTGCCAAGCAGTGGGACGAAATAGGCTAAGAAAAAATATATTGTCAAAGGACATCTTAGTAATAGATGTATAATTATTTATAAGACCTAATAAATCATTAAACCTCTAATAGTAGTATTACGTTAACTCCCACATGAAATAAGAACCAACAATGACTCAACATTGTGATGTAATGGAACTTGCACCTAAAGCTTTCCGTGTCAAGGTTGATATTCATGCAAGTTCTAATCGACTATTTGCAATGGTTTTATGTTTTCACACTTACTTTTGAATAGAGAATCATATTTTAGATTTTTTTTAGAGAATCAAATTTTGATTCTGCCGAATAAGTTTTATTTTTATTTTTAAAGTTGCAACTAACTGTTGTGTAAAGCTTACTATATTTAGACATAGACATAGACATTTATTTCTTACAAACACAGTACGACACACAACACAAACTTAACAATTCACAATTACATTTTTAAAACCACTATATGTATTTTTATTTTTTATTATACATACTTACATAAATATCCGTCACGCCGCTCTCCTATCGGGGTAGGCAGAGACCACTTCCTTCCACCTGCTACGATCCAAATACACTTCTTTCGCTTCATCTACACATACCTATTCCAAACTTAAGACAAGCATCTCTATATTATATCAATATTTGTCTATAGTGGGAATCAAACCCACGACCTGCGGCATGGCAAGCACTAACTAACCACGCCAACTGGCTGTTCCCACGTATGCAACGTACGCATTATGACATCTGCTACATAAAAACACACTTGTCCCCACGTTGCGTATGATAAGTGATTTCTAATCATAACATAGAAATGTTATGATGTTGCAGATTGTCATGTATGAGGCAACGGATGAGTGTGGATGAAGCGAAATAAGTGTGTTTAGATCGTAGCAAGTGGAAGGAAGTGGTCTCTGCCTACCCCAATGGGAGAGAGGCGTGACGGATATGTATGTATGTATGTATTTAGATTGTCATATCGCGTTGCGTAGGATTAGTAAGATCTCGTTTTAGTTTTAAGTTCGTAGCTATGCTACAAAAATTGTCCTGCCCTTATCAGGGTCCACATTTGGTACTTTAAGTTATTTATGAGATCTGTAAAAACCTGCAGAATGCAATAAATGATTGAATATTGAGTATGTTTCTAGCTTTATTCAACAATTATCCTTATCAGCCCTTTTTTAATGTCCCCACTACTGGGGTAAAGTTATTTTCTAAGCTTTAAAAGCACTCTATCAAAGCCCAAACAGCAAAGTAAATGTCCTTGAAACACCTACCGCGGCTAACAAGCCGGTGTTGCAAACCAGTCCGCGTTGCAACAGCACTGTAATGTTGTTTAATTCTACTATAACCGTTACACACTTATGATGACACTGGTTTGCGAGCCCTGTGAAATAGGACGTATACATATGTAATTGCGGCTAAACACGAGCGTTTATATTTCTTGTTGAATGTTATTTAGGTAATCGAGGATTTGTTAAAGAAAAGCCAAGTCAAGAGTACCATTAACCGTGCATATACAGAGTGACTTTAAATTAGTGAACGATAGAAAAGCATATGCATGTACTCGTGATAACAAACAAGTTTTAGTATGGGACCATCTTCGAAATAATGAAAAAAAAATCCCTCATATGTACCCAATACCCATACTATAAGCTGATGCATTTTGTATGGGGATTTCGAAATTTTTTGAAAGATTTCGACCTTGGTCCCATAGAAAAAGTTGTTTGTTATCACGAGTACATATTACATATCCTTTTCTATCGTTCACTAATTTAAAGTCACCCTATAAGAAGCGACTGATGAATGTAAAGGAAGTGAAAGAAGTGTGTTTCTGCCTACCCTATGGGGAGATATGGGAGAGAGACGTGATAGATTTATGTTACCTATGTAATGTATGTGTATGTAAGCGGATTTTTCACAATTTCATATTAAAAATGTTACTGGAGAGGCAGTTGAACCGGTATTACGTAAAGGCCTTAACTATATCTCCTATTAAATATGTAGTTTATTTTTATACACTAAACCACATTAGAGTCAACTTAAAGTCCTTAAAATAACTATGTCACCAGTACTAGATAATAAAGTCCCCGATAAGCCAACCGCCTGCGCGTGCGCCGCTCGGTGGAAATGCAACGGGTCAACTAACTCGGTGGCGAAACTCCACCGGAAGGTCTGCAATACGCTACCTTAATGTTTGTGCGAGGTTTTATTGTATTGAGCAAGGGAGAGGGGAAGATTGTAGAAAGTTTTAGAAGAAGCTAGAAGTCTGTCAGAAATAAGTACAAGATAATATGAAACTTGACTGTTATTCTTCGAGATTTCAGATTGATTGAGCTTAATGCTCATATAAGTACTTCTTTAAACATGATTACCAGATTTCATTTTCTTAATTTTTTAGCCTATTTCCTCCCACTGCTGGGCAAAAGCTTCTCGCGTGCTTTTCCACAAACTGTCAGTAGTGGCTGCTTCCAACCTATCGCTTCACTAAGTGAAGATTTATTTATTAAAAGTAAAAAAAATGTAATCCATATTTTTTAAGAACCTAGGTAAGTAGTTTATTTTTTATTGAGTTTATTTTTTATTAAGATTTACAGATTAAAAGATAGAAAATATAGGTAAATCTTTTCAGGCTTTACTTTACATTTAGGACCTCAATTTATCGACGTTACCAAGAAAAAACCATCATATCTATTGGATATCTATTGTTGTTGTACTATCTATTGTTGGTATGTATATGTAGTTATGTATGTATTCTGTATTATTTGCACAACCCGCAACCATTATTACCTATTTCTCGCTATTTCTTACCCTAAGGTTGCCTGGAAGATATTGCTACCTAGCAATAAGGCCGCATGTTGCTTCCTATATTCTTGTTTGTGTCTGTACCTTATATCTTTTGTGCAATAAAGAATATTTGTATTGTATTGTATATCTTTAGATTTAAGTATATGATTAAGGAGTGCATTATCTCAAAGATTTAACTCGCAACCTAATTTTGCAAACATACAACACTACTTATATGTATATTTAGCAATTCTGAGGTAATAGTGTGTTGACATATCAACGGAACTACATTTCGACAGAGCATTGCACCGCCAGTCTGGATTCTTGAATTTCAAATTACTTTTCGTAATTCAATTTAAGTATTTATTGATTATATTTACTTATCGTTTATTTGTTTGTACAGTATATTTTCGTTTATCGTGTGTCCGGTTATTTAACGGATGCTGTAATGGTAGAACAGCTAGCTTAGCATGGCACTTCGTGACAAGACGTTGTCATGCGTTTGTCACGCTTACGTCTCTTTCTATAGTTTTAAATGTGATAAGGACAGCATACGTGAGATAATTGTCGCGGCACGCCGTGCTAAGCCCCCGGTCATATAAAGCTATTGGTTTATGTCGGATCTGATTTTGTGGCAGCGTTAGTTGATATAAGTTTAGTACAGATACAACCTATCATGCATGTCCCATTGTTGGCCAAAAGCCTTTCTTTGCAAGTCTTCCCATAAAATACTAGATCTGACATACAGTATGGTGTTACAATAAAAACAAATACAAATTATTTTACATATAATTAAGTAGTAGGTTTTGTCTAGACTAGAAATGCTACCTATATGTATACATAATATGCAGAATGTATATTGCCAGACGTTAAATTGTCTAGAATCTCCATTATAATGTACAAGTGTAATTAGCGTACATTCGCAATTATCAAAGTTTGTTAAAAATAATGCGGTTTTTAGGCTTCAGTATTCAGGAAAAGAACTCTCATAAATTACAAAACTTGAAGTTTTTCCGGTCAAAATTAATTTATGATAACAAATGGGTCAGCTTCATAAGGAAACAAAAATTAATAGGTACTTATAAATATTAGATTTTATGTTGTTGTGCATTGTGGATGCAGCGAAAGAAGTGTTTTTGGTAGGTCGATCCAAACACACTTGTTAGAAGTGAAAGGAAGTGAACACTGCCTACCTCGATGGGAAAAGGCATGACAGATATGTAGGTATGAGTCTCATATTTTAAGTAACACTTTTCTAACCCCATTAATTACCAAATAGATTTTTTTCTGTTTTAAGCAGCCTGAGAAATAGAACTAAATAAGCAACTTCAGTTAATTAGAACAACAAATGAAAAAAAATCGTTCATGATATTCATTGCAAAACTATCAAATAGAAGTTTGTGTCTAAATAATTGCATCTTTCACACTTCTATGTACAAATTGCAAACCTCCGACGTGTAATGCTAAGTGCGAATATATTCGACAATACTCTGTTATATCTGTCGCAATAGGGCAAACGAGATTCCTAAAGATCTACTGGTAGTTTTGCAACAAATCTTTTTGGTTAAGATTTTGTATCTCTATGGAGTGGTAATTTTTGTTTATGGAATGTGTTAGAGCAGTTACGCACTACATCCGATTTCAACCCGATCCGAGATGTTTAACAGTATATATATTTAACAGTTTATTGTAAGATGATAGTACATAGATACAGAAAAAAAGAGAAATTATACAAAAGGTACAGCATATTTCTAAAAGAAATTTCTTCCTGCAGACCCCACAGATAGAAGTGATAGCATGAAGGCAGGATAGTCACTACAATAAACAATAAATATATAAGTATAAACCTACACATATATATTCGATAAATACACATACATAAATATTATAATTTTTATAAATATATACGTGTCATTGTATTGTCATTGTATTCTCTATGATAAGGAAAGATAGTGCTCTTTAACTTTCCGTTTGAAAATGTAGAGAGAGTGAATGTCACGTGTGATGTTTTTAGTAAGGATCCAAGATGGATCCGAGAACTTTTTCTATACTGAATATCTCAGATCGGATAAGAATTGAATGTAGTCGTAATTGCTGTTAGAGTCGATTCACACCGTGACGATATTCGAAGAGCATCCTCTATCTTAACAGCGCCGCAAATCGATGTGAAATGACCCTTGCTTTATTTACGTTAGCAAACTTTTTCCGAGCTCGAAAACTTAATCAAATCTTTTGCAAACATTCTGAAACACTAACTGCAAAATCGTTTTCAAATATCGAACAAAAATCGATTTGTCGGCAAATCGATTACATTACAGTTGAAAGTAACCGGAAAGTGGTTTCAAGGACGATTTAATCGATTCGAGTACTGTAATCGATGTCCAGTTCGCTGGTTCCGAAACATGGTTTCTTAACATTGCCTCCGCAATTGGTACACAAACTATGCTGTAATATTATGCTTGTGTGGGTGCGTTATGATCCAAATTCAAAAGATTTTATTCAAAATTGGAACATTGTTACACTTTTCGAACGTTATTTTATTGTCTATTACTTTTAAACAAAAAATAACGCAATAACGTATAGATTTTAAGGAGACATGCAATCTTAAAATAATACAGCCTATTTTGATGTGCATGCTACAAATACTGTAAAGTTTTATTAGGATCAATTCAACGGTTTTTGCGTGAAAGAGTTACAGACAACCTCACATCCATCCATGGGCATAAAGATTGACATTTATATTTTTAGTAGGACATATATTTCTACTAGCTGCACAAACTGATATTTATATTTTTAATAGGCCATATTTCTGCTTATGTGCGTTTAAGAAAAAGTACCTAACCACTTCACACAAGCAACTATCAAATGTGAACGTTCTATGCACTAAGTAATAGAGATTTAGTAAGACAACCTTGCACCGTGCAGTTGCAACAGAAGTTGCGTCAAGACGTAGTGTAACTTGCACGATTTTTCATTCTTCATTACTGCGTTTAGGGTGTTGTTGCGAATTTAGCGCTTATTTACTTTATTTAGGTATTTTACTTTTATATAATGTAATTACTAGAGGCTGCCCGCGACTTCATATCTTGGAAGAAAAATATGATATCTCAAAATAATGTAGTATGTTTGTTATTCTGATAATTAAGCTACAATATTGCCCAATATAATCAAAATCCATTCAGTAGTTTTTGCGTAAACGAGTAACAAACATCCATCGGCACAAACATTGACATTTATAATAAGAATAAATAGGATTATGTTTTTGTATTTTTTTTTTATTTATTTGAAATAGACCTCTTATAAATCACATGGATATTTCAAGAACGAAAGTTAGGGCGTATAAAGAGAAAGGCCTCTGCCCAGCAGTGGGACACAAATGGCTAAGTAGAAGATTAAAATTAAAAAATAAAGATATAAAATATAAATAAATTACTTAGATAAAAAAAAAATCAACTTAACAAATACGACTTTTTAAATCATTTTCTTTTTCATTTTCAGACTAAGCTCTTGGTATGTATTGTCTTTAGAGACCCAGATTTTTTATGTCATTAATTAGCGGTTAAATCAACATTAAAATAGAAAAAAACCAACATATCAATTAAATATAAATAATTATACTGAAACCATACATAATTATAAGTTAATAAACTTACGCATTGGCGATTTTCTCGCCACAAAATTCATATCTTAATTAACATAATTCACTTATAACACAATGTAAATAGGTACATTATGTACGTAACAATATGTAATTAAACATAACATAACGTGTCGAATTTTATTAGCGACACACGTGTTTGGTCACGTTTAGTCTGTCTGTCGAGCACATCACGAGTTTTTCAGGGGATCAGTGGATCAGTCTATTGTTTTATGTATCTCACGTGGGGGTTGCACGATTTATCTATGTACAAGTTTGGTAATTCTTCTGAATTATTACGGTAGGTAAGTAACATTAAGTAGGTATGGTAATAAGGTAATTAAAGGTTTGTAAAATAATATCATATTTTAAGACCCGAACACACGGTGAAACGCAACTGAAACGAAACGTAGTTGCGTCGTATGTGGTTTTCTAAGGAAGTCTATAGCAGAAACTGCGATGCAACTCAAAAGTAAATAGCAGTTTCAGTTGCGTTGTAGTTGCGTTTCATCGTGTGTTTTGGCGCTAAGTGTTTCGTGGTGGTATTTTAACAGCGTTATTACAAAAATGTACTAGTATGTAAATCTCATTTTGAAATAACGGGGTGACTGGTTAATAGTTTTGGGTAGGTAAGTAAATATTTTTTTTATTTTGAATTTGATTTAGAAAATCATCCTTTTATATTTTTAAAATTTTGGCGCTCACGCCCTAGCGATTGGGGTACGATTGTTTTTTGACGTTTGATATGAAAAACGCCAACCGCAAGCGGCGGTTAACCCTCAATTTGTTATGATAATCAAAACCGCGATCCTTAATATAGCGGGACCGCTTACATTTTTTGTAAAAATCATATTGCTTATTTTGTAATGGTATCTACACACCAAAGCCACCGGCTTTTTTGACAGCTGCCATTCGTATGACGTAAAGCTGCCGGCCTAGCCCGGCGGCATGCCGGCGGCTTTGATGTGTAGATAGCATACAAATACTTAATAAGCCGACGCTCATTCTGAAAATTAAAACACGAATTTAGCTTTAAACTAAATACAAACACATTTAATTAATGAATCAAATGGAAACCCGACCCGTGACCATTTTAATACAAATTTAATGAATAATTGACAAAAAATTGTAACAAAAACGTGAGTTTGGAGTCACGTTTCAGATTTAAAACAATTTTATGTTGACATAGGTGTTAATGTTTACAATTTCGTATTACGAAATAAATACCTTACAATACTTTAATTTGGCCTTCGGATTTTCATACCTACTCGTATTTGTTTTCGCGTGTGTTATTGAAATTTGAAGTTCTTTCTTTCGATTTTATCGCGGGCAGTCGCTAGTTAGTGAATCAATAATTTTAACAGCGTAGGGTGTCCGTAATTTTATGATATTCAGGGCCTGTTCCACCTTCTACAGATAAAATTTATCCGACAGACATTTTATACCTGTCTCTGTTTAAAACGTCATGTTTTATGAAATAGACATAGGTTTATCTGTCAGTTAAATTTTATCTGTAGGTTGTAAAACAGACCCTAAATCATCCATTTGTAATCCAATGATTTTCTACTTTAAGTAGATCTACAATATCGAATATTGGAAGATGATTTTTAATCGTATCTTCATCCAAGCTTCTTAGAAAAACTGTTCAATTTCAATCCTTTAATTTTCACCATAGAAAAACAACAACTGGGTAGCAATTCCGCTAAATTAAGTTAAGCGACCAAACTATAGCCAACAGATAAACATTCGACAGCAATATGTCACAAATTTGGTATTCTCTTAAGTGCCACGATTAATAGTCGATTAATAGTCGATTAGTAGTCGATTAGTAGTCTCTAGAGGGTTTTGTGTACTGTCAAATAGCGAAGAGAATACCGTTTGGAACTGCTACTCATGTGACATAGCGTAAAGTAATAAAATGTACGGCCGATCGCTGTCCACTGTCAACTTATCTGTTAAGAGAATACCAAAATGTGTCAATTCATACAATTCACATTCTAGAGAGACACCATTTTTCATTTGGTAATTAGAAGAATACGGCCCCTGTAATAAATTATATTTAGTAGGTACTCTAGAAGAAAGAAGAAACTAATACAATTTAAAAATGCATAGACCGATCCCATGTTCCCATAACATAAAGCACATAAAGCACATAAGCCCATAAACCTAGTAAACAAGCCTGAGAATCTAGAATCTAGCATCTAGACTGCAATTACCTGTACTAAGCTAGTATAATGTAGGCTATTCATTCTTTCTAATGTCAAGTATCTAATACACCTCCGTGGGTACGATCTTCATTATTTGTGCTGCGTTTAGATGTAAATAAGTGTCAGTTGTAAGTGTTGTTAGTACTGGAAAATATTCAAGTGCTATTTACTTTTCTTAACTACAAGCTAAAATTCGATTTGTGTTTACTTTTGTCAGCGTTTTACCCTTATTTGTTTAAATAAAGATTATTACTTATTATTAATTAAATACTTATGTTTAGATAGATTTTAAAGACTTATAAAACTTTATTTGAAAAGAGCAACCCAAAAAGTTTCTGACTAGATTCTTCTGTGTGGACATCTGCTACCTTGCGAATCTAGCATTAGCTTTAAAAAATATATCAGTAACATAATATTTCAAGTGCTTTTTATGTATATTTGCACGAAATTAAGATTTAGAGATAAAAAAATAAATAGATAAATATGAAAAGGTAAATAATATAACGTAAATAATAAAAAGATACATAGTCAAATATCTGCATTAATAACTTCTCTACACTTAACCATAAGTATCTCATCAAACTAACCCAAGTAAGTACACAATCTAAACGCAGCACAGAACGGTAGTTAGGCATTTAACCGTAGGTCAGTGGAGCGGGTTAACGTAACCGGTACCGCGACGGCGATCGATTTAACCGATCTTACTTAACTACTTGCTTAATGAGGATGTTACTTTACTTGTTTACTTGTGCTGGAATTATAATTTAAGTTAATCCTGGAAAGGCTGTTTTTTAATTATTCTTAGAGCCCGCGTTTTGCCACTTACCTACAAAAAAATTCATTGACTGATGAACTTATGTCTATTTTATAAAACATGTCGTTTTAGACGGTGACGGTATAAAATATCTGTCAGATAAATTTTATCTGTATGTGGTGTGACGGGACCTAAATATCGTGT
Organism: Anarsia innoxiella; assembly: GCA_947563765.1. Lineage (NCBI taxonomy): Eukaryota > Metazoa > Arthropoda > Insecta > Lepidoptera > Gelechiidae > Anarsia > Anarsia innoxiella. The sequence continues at coordinate 2,177,947 of OX387415.1, forward strand.
TTTTAACGGAGTATTTAACTTAAGGTTCATTTATGCAACTATGTATTGAATAAGAAAGGCCAAGTCAGGCGTACTCTAAACCGAAGTGCATGTATGAGGCGACTGACGACTGTGGATGAAGCGAAGGAAGTAGGTTTGGATTGTAGCAAGTAGAGGGTGTCTCTGCCTACCCCGACGGGAGAGAGGCGTGACAGATATGTAGGTATATATGTATTTTTCGCGGAAGTATGCGAAAGTTTTCCCGCGCTCCCGTCTAGAAGCGGCTAGTAGGAACACCGTGGGGTTTTAGCCGGTGGGAGTCCGGCATAACCCTTCGTCTTTCTCTGAGACGAAGGGTACCCATAATGGAATTCCCAGGTAAAAAAAATAATTGTAGGATAGGTAAGATTGCTGAATTTGATGCCATTTTCGATCGCACACCGTAGCATTTTTAAAAAAGCTTTGGCAGCTTTGGCTTTGTCAGGAAGATATGTAATATATCTTCCTGACATATATTATGTAAGTATGTATTTTATTTCAGAATTTTTTCTGCTATTCTATGTTTTAGATTAGTATTTTTTTAAGATTTCTTTTGACCGTTTCTTACAGAACTTTCCATCTCAACAATACAGCCCCCACTCAACATTACGTATAATATAAGCTGAGTTATAAAATTAAACCGATCCATTCTTTGAGGCAGGTAGCCACCCCTTAAACCCACCTGTTTCCACCCTCGCACGTGTTATTTGCCCGTGTTTCAACCACGTGATAACTTACGCAACGACCTAACTAATAGCTGTGGATCACGTGGATCTAAGTACGAAATTAGAACTTATTTCTGTATATGTATTAGGTATTTTGTAAGGAGCAAGTCTAGTCTGCTAATTTTTAAGTAATATTCTGAGTTGTGTGTCGGCAGACTGTCAATGATAGTGTCAATGTCATTTTTGACTCATTTGGTCGCAAAGTGTAAACAATTGTTTAGCAGAATACCAATTGTGTCAAAAAATGCCTTTGTCAATCTGCCGACACAAAACTGAGGATTTTTTGAATTAGCAGACTTGGGCCCCTGACTTGTAGTAGAAATTTTGAGGGCTCTTAGGGTGCGTACACATTAGCGAGCTGTAACCGTAACGGTTTCATGCACTGTAACCGAAAAACTTAGGGTGTGTACTCGCAGCAGGTTCGCGAAACATTAGCAAATAACGTACACACTGGTTACAGTATAGCAAAGGAAATCTGTTTAGATCATAGTAAATGGAGGGAAGTGGTCTCTGCCTATCCCGATGGGAAAGAGGTCTGTATGTATGTATGTATACAGCATGGGTTTCACAACATCAAACTGCAAGGTACTACCAGGTATCTTAAAAAAACATTACCCGCAACAAAAATTGAAATTCCCAACAGTGGTAACAAACCAAATCAGGTCTAACCTTGAAACGAGACGCGACGTCTGACGCAAACAGCCACGTGACATTATGAAAACGTGATATTTAATATTACCAACCAACTATAACTCAATTACTTCTGCAAGTTCAACTTTGGGGGTTGCGAAAAACAATTTCGTTTTATAATTGTTGCGTCGGTTATTAGTCATAATGTGTTTATTTTTAGAGCTGATTCGAGTTACTTGGTTGCAGAGAAGGGTGTTTAAGTTAATTATCCATTAAATATAGTAATATAGTGAGATTTTGCACGAAAATCACTATCATCTCAGATATGTTAAAATAGTTATTTTAAACGCAAGCAGTTTGTTGATATTATTTTGTATTTTATTTACCTACTCGTTATTGTTTATAAGAAAGAAACGGTAAAATACCTACCTAATTACATAAAAATCCAAAGAAAGATCAAAATTCTCTCTTGAACCTACACTTTCCACTAGCAGTATTTTTCGACATCAAAAAACTGAAACTGGTAAAATAAATAAAAAAAAACATAGCCTGATTATATAGGAATATAATTCGCTGTAGTCGGGTACAAAAGGAACTGTCAAAAATTCAGACACGCGTCTAATTAAGTGCCCTATCTTACCTCTTCTATTTTCATTTTCAATGATTCTTAACAAACAGCGCTTCTCTTCTTTAATTATTTACTTAGACGAATAAAGGTCTATCTACACAGATCTGGGCCGTGTCCGGACACGTTGTCATGACGACGTATTGTTTTCCCTCCTGATGGGCCACGGCCCGGACACGGCCCGGATCTGTGTAGATAGACCTTAAATTGGTCTCCCGCAAAGACTATTTAAAAATCTTATTTATTTATTTATTTAACAGTTTATTGTAAGATGATAGTACATAGAGACAGAAAAAAAGACAAGTTATACAAAAGGTACAGCATATTTCTAAAAGAAATTTCTTCCTGCAGACCCCACAGAGAGAGAAGTGATAGCATAAAGGCAGGATAGTCATTTAACCTACAAAAAACAATAAATATATAAGAATACTTAATTAATAATTACTTTTTTTCTTACTTAATTATTTAATCTATTTATTTTTCTAAATTAACAAACAATATAATTTATCCTAAGTAGGTACCTACATACATGCTAGTTACATCACAGCACGTGTTCTACAATGTGCTAGCTAGTCAAACCATGGCCTTGGCATTGCATACTTTTTATTACCTTGTACTCTTGATAAGACATTTTACCTTTTAAGTATTTAAAAGTATTATTTCCATTACTTTCTTATCATACATAATTGCCTATAGATTTATATAATATCGCTATTTTATTTTGATATCGAACCGAATTTGATTATCGATTTCCGCTTGATTACAATGAGGGAAAACCACAGGGGAAAACCCATGAACCTACCTACATACCTAAGAACTTATGTGTTTTATTATTTCAAAAACTTAGAAGATGAGTTAAGGTGGTTAAATTGACAAAATCGAGTAGTTAAGAGAAGTAATCTAGTAGGGCAAAATCAAAAAATCAAAATCAAAAATTATTTAATTGTAGGTAACATTAAATTTACACTTGAATTCGTCACAAAGTAAAAATTATAAAAAAAAACATACTTAATGATTAATTAAAAGAACCAAAAAAAAAAGAGAAAAACAATAAAGGAGAGAAGCTACGCTGACTTCGGAAGGCAGATTCCCCAGAGAAGAAGCCAGCAAGAAACTCTAGAGGTTGCTCTTTTTAAAAATATTGTTTACAATCATGTGTTTACAAAAGAACAACTTAAATATTATGATCGTGTGGAGCTAGAGCATTTACACACCATGCCCTATTGTCAATAATAAAATCGTTAATACTATAATACGCTCTTTGTAAAAGAGTCCTCTTGATACACCGTTTAAACTTAGTTTCCGTTAAAATTAGTACATTATCAGGCAGTTTGTTGTAAAACCGTATACAGTTCCCTTCAAATGAATTATTGATCTTAGCTAGTCTACTACCAGGCAAAACAAGTTTATTATTATTCCTAGTATTAAATTTATGTACATCACTATTCTTCTTAAATTTAGATAGATTTTTTCTTACAAACATTATATTCTCATATATATATTGACTTGGAAATGTCAAAATATTTATTTCTTTGAACAGTTCTCTCAGGGAATCACGACTATTTAGATGGTAGATGGCTCGAATAGCTCTTTTCTGCAAAACAAATACTGCCTGGATGTCAGCGGCATGACCCCATAAAAGAATACCATAAGACATAATACTATGAAAGTAGCTGAAGTATACAAGTCTCGCTTTAGGTATATCTGTGAGCTGTCTGATTTTTCTGACAGCGTAGGCGGCGGAACTTATCCGTCCACACAGTTTATCAATATGGGGTCCCCATTTTAATTTCGAGTCTAGTGTCATCCCCAAGAAAACAGTGTCATTAACAAAGTTTAACATTTCATCATTAATACATATATTGCTAACATTATTGACTGCATTACAAAGCGAAAATTTAATACATTTAGTTTTTTTCGCATTTAACGCTAAATTATTTGTACTACACCAATCATGAATTTGTTTTAGGGTACTATTTACTTTGAAAATATCTAAATCTTGACGTTTTCTATCTACTTTAAAGAGAAGAGATGTGTCATCGGCAAACAAAACAATCTGCGATAGACTTTCTATCATAAATGGCAAATCATTTATGTAAACCAGAAAAAGGAAAGGACCTAATATCGATCCCTGGGGCACGCCAATTTCTACCTGCGATCCCTGTGATGTTATTTCATTGACTTGAACCTTTTGAATTCTGTCTGATAAATAAGATTTAATAAGACTTAGAGATTCATTTCGTACACCGTAATGATTCAGTTTATTTAATAGTATCTCATGATGAACACAATCGAATGCTTTCGATAAGTCGCAGAATATGCCAATGGCATCTTGCGAGTGTTCCCATGCATCAAATATATGTTTAATTAAGGCAACACCAGCGTCCGTAGTGGAACGACCTTTGGTAAACCCAAATTGCTGATTGTGAAGCAATTTATTTAATTTAAAATGATAAAGAAGCTGGTTAAGTATTAATTTTTCAAAATTTTTACTGTGTACAGGGAGTACTGAAATTGGCCTGTAATTGCTAGGGTCGTTTTCATCCCCGGCCTTGAAAAGAGGTATGACTTTACTATATTTCATGAGATCAGGAAATATTCCTTGATCTATACAGCTATTAAAAATTTGAGCTAAATGATATGATATAGTATTAATAATAGATGCGCAGACTTTAACTGACATTCCCCAAAGATCTTCGGTTGCTTTTAAATTAATTCCTTTAAACGTTTTAATAATGCAATTGGGACCAACATGATGAAATCTGAATTCAGCTTGGCATGCGGGTACGTTGGCTTTTAGTAGAGAAAGTGAGACTGGAGGTGAGGAATTTAGATGCTCAGTTGTTTTAAAAGGTACTTTAGAAAAAAAGGTTTCAAATTCATGAGCCACTTCAGAATCAGAAGAGCACATTGTGCCCTGTTCATTACGCAAAGCAAAGCTACTTTGACGGTTTTTACATTTACCTGATTCGGTGTTAATAACATTCCAAACTGCTTTAATTTTGTTATCAGCTGATTTAATTTTATTACTCAAAAAAAATGATTTAGCACAAATGCAAACCTTTTTAAAAACTTTTGAATAATTTTTTACATAGTTCTGAAAGCTATCCGTATGATTATAATTTTTAAGCTCATAAAGTTCAAAAAGTCTTTCCCTACTTTTGCGAATACCCTGAGTCGCCCAGTCACTAAATTCAAACTTCATAGTAATTTCCCTTTTTTTAACTTTAAAGATATTATCAAATTGTGTATGTAATAAATTAAAGAATTCTTTGTATAAATTATTTGGATTAGATGAAACGCCAGAATTAACGTACGACAGGTTGTCAATCAAAACATTATTTAGATTATCTAATCTGCTAGCCGTGATGGGTCTAGATTTAATTTTAATTTTAGTAACAGGTTTTTTGGCAGCAAAGCTAATAACTTGACCCGTGTGATCCGATTGAATCGCATTTAAAATAGTTTTTTTCCAAATAATCTAGGTTACAAAAAAAATTATCAATACAAGTAGCTGTGTTTGGCGTTATCCTGGTAGGTTCTAAAAATACATTTATCAAATTGTAAGACTTAAACTGACATACTAGCTTTCTCGAAAGACAATTATTTACTAATAAATCGACATTAAAATCACCGCAAATTATTATAAATTTTCCTTTATTAAAAGCTAATTTTAACACGTCTTCCATAACTGACTCATAAACAGGGAAGTCCGTGCTGTTAGGGGATCTATATACGCATACAACAACGTGCTGCTCCAGCTCAACACACGATAGTTCAACTTTCTTCTCAACCGACAATCTCACCACATCGGTTCGTTCCTTAGACTTGATGTTGTTTCTAAGCAAAATTAAAGAGCCCCCCTCCCGTGTGAGATTTTCGACTGAAAGCACTGGCAATATAATAATTTTTATAATTTAACAATAATTCATTTTCTTTATGCCAGTGTTCCGTAAGACAAACAATATCATATTTATGTTTTTCAAGAAATAATTCCATCTCTAAGTGCTTTTTAGTAAAACTTTGAACATTCTGATGGAATATTTTTACAATATTATGGTTATGTTTTTTATTACAACGAATTCTATGATCATCACATCAAGCCTGATGAGTCACACTGCTGGGACCAATGCTGGGCCTATTTAAATTCACATATTGTGAATCCCGAGTGCCGGTGTCGACCACATTTACACTAAAATTGGTCGAGACTGTTGTCTTACATACTAGTTTAAAAAATGATTGTAAATTGATTCTATATTATACGCTACTAAAGTAGCGACACGTTTCTTAGACAATAAAGACAGATACATAGTATCCTGTTGTAAAGAAAAATCATGAATAAACTTATTCATGTCAAAAAAATAAATAGCATCGCTATGACGACACGTCAAATTATAAAATTGCAAATTAAATCTAAATCTATGGGCGTCTGTATTTCAGCCTGACTAAGTAATAGGGAGTGATAAAGGCAAAAACTAAGTCGCTCTTTGAACCAAAATAGTCTAATGTACCAAAACAAGTATTTGAATGGTGCCAGATTAGACATGGGTTTGGTGGAAACATGGGGAAATCAATTATTTATATTAAAAAACGGTTTATTATGAATGCATTTTATTATTTTTTAGGGTAACTCACGTACCTCACCCCTGGGGTGGTCAATGTCAATGTAATTTTTTGAAACATTTGGTCGCAATCAGTGTAAGCCATGGTTTAGCAAAATACCAAATGTGTCAAAAAATGCCATTGACACTCTGTTACACACAATAATAGAGGCTTTTTTAAATTAGCAGACTTGGGTCCCAGGTATCTACCGCCGCCGGGTTCGGCAGGCGGCTTTACGTCATACGGATGGCAGCTGTAAAAAAAGCCGGCGGCTTTGGTGTGTAGATACCATAAAATCCACCGAACAGTAAAGAGCAACCTGATGGCAATTTCATTTAAATCACTCCGCGGAGAAAGAAAATTCACCCGCTAGTGCATCAAAGTCCTAAAATGTGGCGGAATATCGACCACGTGCTTCATATTCACATTTCTTTGAAAAAAAACGGATATTGCTTACTTTTTTTGATATTGTATCAGTAAAAAAAAAATTGCATAATATTGCACAATAGGAAAATGAATAATATGTAATCTAAACTTTTGTTATCGGATTATAACCGATAGGTTGTGGAATTTAATGTTTTACCTATTTTCATGTTTGGTAGTAATAAGTACTTATAAAAATGTTGATAGCACAGGTACGTATAATGATGATGATGACGTTAATACTAATACTAGTATAAAAAAACTAGTTTTCTTTGTGAAGTTTTTGTTTAAAAAGAATACATTTATACTTGTCGGAGATTACGTTCATGAAGGCTATTTTGGAACCATATGCAAACTCTTTACTGCTAAAATGCAAGAACTGGCTTGTTTCTGCCTGGTTGTCAGTTTGGGGCTTTCATATTTGAAATGCTGTCATGGAAGATGGATTATTGTTGGGATATCGATAAAGACAAGATACTTATCGGAAGACATCACGTACTACATCTTGATAATTTATAACGTGATTGGAAATTACGCAATAAAGCCTTCAGTACTTCAGTACACGCCCACTGTCTTATTTTAACTAAAAGCTTATACGCCACTTCTGATGACTCGTTACGCAATAAAGCCAGTTTGTTCAGTACACGCCCACTGTCTTATTTTAACTAAAAGCTTAAACGCCACTTCTGATAAGTCGTCTCGTCGACATACTAATTTAATTAGGTACTTTCATTTAAAATCACTATTAAAACGACTGAACCAGAAACCCAACTAACAATCTCAAAAATAATTAGGTACATAGACATTGTCAATCTATTAGGTACAAGTCAAGAGCAGAAAATAATACATAGGAACAATAAGTAATACTGTATAAGAATAACTAGGTAGTACCGGAAATAGTTAAGTTTAGATTAAAAATTATAGCTGTTATTCAACATATATCTAACTTATAATAAACTTAATTAACTATAGTCAAACAAGCCGCCCCATGTCATTCCCGGAGCAAAGGCACCCAACACTCCAGCAGCGTTCCCGCGCTGGATCGCGGTGGACAGCCTTTGCAGCAGGAATGACCCGGCGCGGGGGTCAGAACTCCTCTCCCTTAGTCTTTTAATCAAAACTTACCTATTTCCGAACACAATTAATAAATTCAATCCTATTTCACTAGGTAGTACCTATATATAAGTAAATAGATAGATCAATCCATTTCTAGTAACTTCATAGTAGATTGTCAAGCGCGGAAAACAATATACAAGAATAACTAACTTATATATGTATATGTATAGGTAAGTAAAGTAAATAAATAGATAGTAAACAACATAGTTGTATCGTAATGCTTCAATTGCGCAACGTGAATTAATAACGTTTATTTATACGAACACGAGTCCCGACTCACGTGTGGAAAAGACGCAATTATGTGTGCCGAGCTCTATATACCTACAATATTCATAATAGTTCTACATAGTTCTAGGTACAGTATTTTCCATAAATACAATAGTAGTTAGTAGTTTTAAAAACTAACTGCCCGTTTCTCCACCTAAAGATAAAATTTAACTGACAGATACACCTATGTCTATTTCACAAAACATGACGTTTTAGACAGAGACAGGTATTAAATATTTGTCAGATAAATTTGATCTGTTGATAGTGACACAAGCACGCTTTAGCTCGCACTAAACATGCTCCATCGTCAGATGTTCGAAAGTACTATCGTATTGTCATCAGAACTCAGAGCGTGTGCAAAATTTCATCTTATTCGAAGACCGGGAAGTGGGTCAAATTAAGATTCCAAGATTTGTTTACATGCCTTTAAAGTTAGTTACAAGTGAAGCTAATATAAATCGTGTAATAACCAGCCAGTTGCATTAAAAGCCTTCCTGCAAAAAATATATGTTCATCTGTTGAAAAAAGTGTTATCAAAACTACTTTTTTAACCTTAAAAGTGAGAGAAAAGAATGCATTTCGGCTACTTAATTGATTAGTGTGATAAAAATAAATCTATATACCTGAAAGCATAACTGAAAAATTACAGAATTTTCAGTGAGGTAATTAGATGGAGGGATTGTTTAAACCTGCGAATATCGATCCTTCTAGTTTATCAACCGATCTACCAACATGTTGACCAACCTCATCACCGGATGTCAAACTAAATCAACCAAATCTTTCGCTTAATTGCACAAATTATGGCATACTGTTTATATGATTCGTTCGTGAGTGCAATCCGGTGCGCGGGCGCACGTGTCGCGCACGTTGCCTCTCCCGTGCTCGTGGCCAGTCGTGTGCGCAGCATGCGATTATAAGATTAATAGGCTAGTGTTGCATCGCTACTATAAATCGAGTTTAGTTTGTTATAATACAAACAATCACTATAATTTTTATAATGTTCAAAATATTCATAGTAATTAGGCAGATAAAATATGTTTTTTTTTCTCAGATCAATCTCATATGAAAACGAATAGCTTTTACCGAGGCCACTGTCTCAAACTTACAAATTATTTGTTTGTTTATTTATTTAATAGTCTTACATTGTAAAAACAAAGACATTTTATATAAAAGGTACCCACCTTCACGAGTATTTTTAAAAGATAATATAAGTAAATTAATTAATTTCTTATAAGTATATAGAACATTTACAAAAATATAGTCTATAGGTTCCTACAGTAGATATGCATTAGTATGTGGTTAACGACATATTATTACCATTGCCACAGTCATAATATTTTCATAGAAACACGTGGACTGCAATGTTGGAGGCTGATTCAATGGTTTCAGACATCCGCACTATTCGGATGTTGAAAGAATTGCATTTTTAAATGTTTTTTTTTATTATGCTACAGATAATTTTGAAGTAATTAGATTAGAAAAACTTGTTCATAAGTTTTTGCATATCTGTCTGTCACGTCTCTTTCCTATCGAGGTAGACATAGACCACTTTTTATCTCCCATTTTGCTCCACTTGCTACGATCCAAACACTTCATTTGCTTCATTCGCATTTATCAGTAGACTCCAGTCTCCGAATGACAAGAATCTTTACTATTTCATTTAAAAAAATGCAAACTCATGAAAATAATTTTATACTACTTTCAATGAATAGCTAAGAATCGAATCGATTTCGGTCTATAAATTTTCCCTATCCATAGATTTTAGAAATATGCCAATTAATTTTACTCAAAAAATATTTTTATTATTTGTAGGTACATATTTCACTGTATTTACAATTTTTAATTTTTTTATCATTTATTGATGTGTAAAACAAGGATTTGCAATATAGTTGTTAAGTAATTGTTACAAAGTCATAATTAATTACCACATAATTATATGAATACAATTAGCGTAACTTTGTGCTAAAAATACATAATCCGTTTACCTATTGTAATTTTTGCGTCATCATAAAAAGTAGATTGTAATAATTATTAGGTCAATCTTAAGGTTTATTAAATCATTTGACTTTTTATATTGCTACATTTTTTAAAGGAATAAATTAATAACAAATTCATCCCAAATAAAATAAGGCCCTTACGCATTAGCAGCTGAAACAATAATACGGTTAAGAAACCTCTATTAAATCACCCAACATTTAATTAACCCTTAACCGCTAATGTATAAGTGCTGAAAAATACTCGCTTTTATCTGACATTACCTACTTAGAAGCTGCCCACGACTTCGTAGGTACGCATTTACCGTAAAATCTTTAAAAAAAATCAAGAAATCTTAAAATAATATAACCTATGTGTCATTCTGATACCTATATAAGCTACAATATTGAAAAGTTTCACCAAAATCTGTTTGGTAGTTTTTACTTGAAAGACTAACAAACATTACACCATCGTATTATACTATTAGTATAGAATTTTTTACAGCAGCTGGGGTGATGGCACGTTTGCACCAGGAGAGACCAGGGGCGGATTATTCCCGGATTAGTGTTAGTTAGGTTAAGTTTAGTTTAGTTTAGCGGTTATGTTTTATTTATTATATTCCTTATATTTTATTTATCATATTCACATGTATTTAGCCGTTTATTAAATATATAATATTTTACAAAACAGACATAGTATATAACATATTTATTATGTAGCATCAACACACGTGTATAGTTATTTATATGTACAGAATGCACTTATGCAATTGCAGTGATACAGTCACATGTCAGTGCACGTGAAGCAAGCCATGAACTTGGTCGTTGCAACCGTGCTGGCATTCAATCAAATCTAATGTTCTCATAATATCTAGGTACATTTTACAGTATAGCTTATTTTGGTTGGTTTGGTGTGATTGCGTAAGTTATACATATGCAATTTTAGGTAGTTTATTTTATTTATTTCATGAAAAACATGTATCCGGTAAATGATAAATGAAAAACATGTATCCGGTGGGACCCGGAGGTGGTCTCTGCCTAGCCCAATGGGAGAGAGGCGTGACGGATATGTAGGTATGTATGTTTATGTATCCGGTCATTTTATCTTCATCTATCTCAAATAGGGATTGCAATCCGGTCCGGCGGATACGGTAATCCGGCGGATCCGGCGTCTTTTTGGACCTACCGGATCCGGTGAATCGGCTCCGGATCCGGTGGCGGATCTGGTAAAGTAAAAAATTCGCGTAAAACAGTACTGTATGCAATGATTTCTTAAGTGTTGAAAATGTGACAGAAACAACAGATGAAAATATGGATTCCGACACCGATTCTGATCTACAGTTACTTAATTAATGGCGATCAGGCCAACCAGTGTTGAGGCAGAAAGGGCCTTGTCTACTGCGGGTTATATTTATAGTGCCATCAGAAGCTGATTAGGTGACAGTACAATACAATCAACATAAGATACTTACCTATATGTTTTCTAAGATCGTATTTTCAGGCACAGAAAAAATACCTATTCACCTGCATTCTGCAATGCAAAAGACAAATGCTCCTTGTTTTATTGTTTCTTAGGATTATGGACTGAAATTGAATTTATAAGTACAAAAAAGACTGTGTTGTTAACTTAAGCCTATTTAGAATATTAATAACCGTTTAATAGTATTTATTACTGAAGTATCTACTTACAGCAATACCATATACCTATCAGATAATACAATAAGTGAGAGTCGGACTGATTACTTACTTTATTATTTAGAATAATTTTATTTAGTACAAATACTACCGAAAAATACAATTAATACAAAAAATATAATTAAAAGTGATTATATTTTCTATAAATATATATTTTATTTATCTTTTTATGTGTTATTATCAAAAATAAAAACACTAAATATTAGGCCCTAAGTAACTTTAAAATCCGGCCGGATCCGGACGGAACCGGCCGGATTGAAAATGATACCGGATTGCAATCCCTAACTCAAATAATGATAGAATAACATCTACCAACCACATCACATAATAAGTAAATATAATATAACCTACAAATACAGTTATTACTTTATCTAGCTCAAACAACCGTCGACTACAGGAAGAACAACAAACTATAGGAAGTATTGAATGTTATTATGCAAGTTGCGCAGACGCAGCTGACCTCACGAGGTCCACTATAGTCCTTGAGACTTTATAAATAAACTGCTATCGTACTTTCTGAGCTCTTCATTATCAATACATTTCCATACTGAAAGACTGTTGCGGAATCGTTTTTAAAATTAATCTTCTGTTAAGTTTTATGTTATTCGACTTTTTAGCTGTCTTAAAACATGGAATCAATTTATATTGCACAACTCGCGTCTCTTTATTATTACTGAATGTTTTTTGTGTTGTTTGTCTAGAAAATATTGCTACTTTGCTATAATTTCGCCTGTTATTAATTCATTTACTATACCTCCTTGTGTTTGTATTAGGAGATAGTCCCCACATCGCTTGACTACTCAAAAAGTTTGCTCGGTAAACCTTTGTATACCTTTGTTTTTTACCTTTTTATCTTTGCATTGATTTTTAATGCAATACAAATGAACAACAGTAACTTTATTTTAACTTTACTAATCGTTCCCTTGTTGCACAAAAGGCTAATTAATTGAATAAGCCATTAAACATCGTACCGTTTTATTAAATTTTAAAGTTGTTGACAGCTATACAGGGTGACTTTAAATTAGTGAACGATAGAAAAGGATAACCATGTACTCGCAATAACAAAAAAGTTTTACTATGGGACCAAGTTCGAAATCATAAAAAAAAATATTTTTCCCACTATCAGCTGGTGCATTTTGATTGGGGAGTTCAAAAAATTTTTAATGTTTTCGACCTTGGTCCCATAGTAAAAGTTATTTGTTATCACGAGTACATGCATATCCTTTTCTATCGTTCAATAATTTAAAGTCACCATATTTAGGTATAATGGAGCATTAGCTTAACTGACTTTCTTGCAACAGTCTGTTTCTGCAACTAAGTTAATTTACATAACCTTACATCGAAACCTTCACACTAACCTACAAATGTTTAACCTCGTGACTTCCTCACCGGGAATCGATCCTGCGACCTTTACGATGCATCAGCATTCGGGTTGAGTATGATCCGTGAGTAGACTAAACAACCACACCGGAAGTAAACAAGGATTATATGAGGTAAATGATAAAAATTGACAGACATTGGTAAATAGATAGAAATAAGTTTTTTGTTTTTTGACCACTTCTCTCTCTATGGGGTCAGCAGGAAGAAATTTCTTTTAGAAATATGCCGTACCTTTTGTTTAACTTCTCTTTTTTTCTGTCTCTATGTATAGTCAGCATCATAAGTCGATTAACACATTCAGATTTTCAAAAACTAATATACACCACTAATAGACGTACAACCTTACTTATTTCCCTTATTTTGAACCTAATTCAATGTTTATTTAACTGTGGAGTATTTTTGCTAAGCGATTTTCGTCTAATAATGGTGTATTTTACTTTTGAAAATCTGAATGTGTTCATCGACTTATGATGCTGACCGTACTATCATCTTACAAGAAACTGTTAAATGAATAAATAAATAAACATTTTTGTTTTATTTGTACTGTGGTACACTATGGGTATTATGCGGTTTCGTACCCATTCGCCATAGCCTGGAAAACTTACCTGCATAATATCTTAAAATAACAAGCCTAAATAGGTATTATTCTAAAGTGCGAGCTAAAATGTGGTCAAGTTTCATTAAAATCTTCTTAAGTAGAATTTTTTTCGTGAAAAGGTAACAAACATCCTAATATAAGTAGGAAGATTATGTCAATCTTCATTAAGTGTAGTTTTTAGCCTGGTTGCCTGAAAGATACTTCTACCTAACAATAAGCGCCAAAACACACGGTGAAACGCAACTGCAACGCAACTGAAACGAAACGTTTCAAGCTAGTTGCGTCGTGTGTTGTTTTTTAAGGAAGTCTATAGCAGAAACTTCGATGCAACTCAAAAGTAACTAGCAGTTTCAATTGCGTTGCAGTTGCTTTTCACCGTGTGTTCTGGGTCTAAGATTGCCAAACACTTCATCCATATAATTCGAAACACGTGTACAAGAAAATATTCAAAAGGTAATCCCTAGTAGGTGTTCCTAAAGTAAGTTGTTTATTGGAAACAAGTAACAACTAACAGAATCCTAAATTTTCAGTCATTTTCCTAACTATTTCGCAAAACTTTCTTATTTTATAGCATCGCGAAACAGCGTAACTGAATTCTAATGAAAAATCGATGTAAGTACTTGACACCAGGGTTTTTATTAGTCCCCGTCGATGGGAGTCCACCTTGTCGTGGTGGCGGGGCTCACAGGCGGGGCAGGGGTTTGGTTTCCCCTCGCATCTGCCTCACCTGTGCCAAGAGACTTTCACAAGGGTCCATCAGGCATGATTGAGGGAGTTGCCATCGGGCCCTTATTCTCCCTCCTGCGCCAAGACCTGCGCAGTTGATCGCCGTGCGTGTGGATGACGGAGTCCTGGGGGGCTGAGCTAAATCGGAGCCGGGTCAGATGCACGAGGAGGCAACACTCCCCCTTTGGTCCCGATTTCTCACAAAACGGTAGCCTTCCCGGCTAGCCACTGGGGAGGAAACGGTCTGGCATCCCGTCAGAGGGCTGCGGCGAGGTGAGTGGGGGTCCGTTCGCGGATAGGGTACACCCATGCTGACGGGGGTAGTTACGGGGGGCAACTGGAGGCGGTGCGGGATCACCGACCGACAGCCCTGTTCCTATCCCCTGATGTCGCGGTGGAACCTAACTCTGCTCACCGACATCCACCTGGTAATCCTAACGTCGCGAAGTTATAGTAGGACGTTCCCAAAGGTGCGGGCTCCATGGAGGGCGGGAGCCAGGTGGGTGGATTTTGAGTTTAAAATTATGGCGTCTATAAAATCCCATGATGAAGAAGATGTGATGAAGTTAGTGAAGTCGAAACCGAGCGCTGGTTCGGTCAGGCTGTCTCTTGGTGCTCTAAACACCAATGAGAGTGTTAAGGCGCAAATAGCGCGTGATGCTGAGGTAGAGGAAGTGGAGTCTATGGAGGTTCTTCCGGGTGAAAAGGACTTGGAGAGGTTTTGGCGGAAGAGAAAGGGTTGCGATAGCGACTCTGACGTCGTTACAGAGGAAGAAGGGATTGTTACAGAAGATGTCGGTACTGTAACACCCGTTTCAAAGAGAGGCCGGGGTCGTCCACCGATCCACGGTAAATATGCCGGATTGGCAAAAACTAAAGCAGCGCAAGCTGCAAATTGCACTTCGAGTGCACAGGAGGACACAGACGACATGGTATCACGGTTCCGGACTAGGGGGGGATACCGTCTTACCATCCCGTCGCTTGGTCAATGCTCTGAGGAGATCTCGGCTACGGCCGCAAGAGAACATATACAGGAATGTATAGGGGTGGTCCTTCAGGTTTCCACTGCGGCGGGTAACTTGAAAGGAACTTATCAGAAGGCGCTTAATGAGGCCTCTGTTAATATTAAGAAGGCTGTAGATCTTCTTCACAGCCGTACTGTGTCTGAAGAGACCAAGGCTCTGCAAGCAGCCAATGATCGCCTCAGAAGGGAAGTGTCTGAGCTCCGTCAACAAATATCTGAGATGCGTGACACTTTCCTAAAGCAGCAGGTTGCAAACACCGCTTCACCTGCAGCACAACTGGATGCGGAAGAATTGGCTCGCAAAATCCAGGTCCAAATTGGGACCATGGTGAGCGCCCGCTTTGCAGCTATAGAGGACAGGTTACTGCCAGAACAGCGACTGCGTCCGCCTCTGGCGGCAGATCGCAATCAAGCAGTGGCAAACACCCAGGTAAAGGATCGTGCGAGGGAAGCAGCCCCTAAATTGCAGAAGCCGGCAAGTAGTGCTGTGAAGGCTCCAAAGCCGAGTGCCGGGAGCGTCACTGAACAGAAGGAAAAGAAAAAGAAGAAAAAGAAGAAGAAGAAGAAGGTATCCACACCTGCCGTGAAGGAAACGCCGTGGACGACAGTTGGACGTGGTGGCAAACCAGTTCAACATCAGCAGAATAGGGCAAAACAACCGACCCAAGTACGGCCCCCACGAACCTCAGCAGTGGTCCTCACTTTGGATCCAACTGCTACAAATGCTGGTATTACCTACGCGGCAGCGATTCAGCGGGCAAGGGCGCAGATCGGCTTAGCTGATCTAGATATATCCGGCGTAAGGTTCCGTAAGGCTGTTACTGGCGCACGGATCTTGGAGGTGCCTGGAGCGACAAGTTGCACTAAAGCTGATAACCTTGCCGCTAAACTGCGAGAAGTCTTCCCAGAAGACTGTGTCCGCATATCCAGACCCACAAAATGTGCTGAATTTCGTGTGGTGGGACTTGATGACTCAGTAACGACAGCAGATGTCATCACAGCAGTGTCCAAATTTGGTGATTGCGCCGCTGAGGCTGTTAAATGCGGGGACATTCGCTGGAGTCACTCTGGCCTTGGAGTAGCTTGGGTACGTTGCCCAGCAGCGGCTGCAAAGAAAATTTGCGACTCGGGGCGACTTTTGGTTGGCTGGGTCTCGGCGCAGGTTAAGCTTCTAGAATCAAGGCCCCTGCGCTGCTACCAGTGCCTCGAAGTAGGACACGTGCGGGCTTTGTGCCCAATGAAGGTCGACCGCAGTGATCTCTGCTATCGCTGCAGTCAACCAGGACATAGGGCGGTAACTTGTTTGGCTGAGCCGCATTGCGCCATCTGCGCGGCGGCAGACAAGCCTGCAGGCCATCGTCTGGGCAGCAAAGCGTGTGCAGCTCAGAGTCAGGCCGGTAAAAAGAAGACGGCTCCTGCTGCCGCACGTAAGGTGCAGCAGCCCGGCCCACCGCCGAAGCGGCAGGAGGTAATCGAGATGAGTGTCGGTTAAATGGCGCCCATTCGGTTTCTACAGGCGAATATCAACCACTGCGCCGCTGCTCAGGATTTATTGATCCAAAGCATGACACAGTGGTTGATACACGTGACTGTCATAAGTGAACCCTACTCCATACCTAACAGGGATAATTGGGCTGGGGATCTCGATGGCACTGTCGCGTTCGTGGTCCAGACGCAAGTCGGCTCCCTTCCATTTTCAAAAGTGTTGAAGGGCAGGGGCTGTGTAGCGGCAATTGTAGGTGGAGTTACTATAGTCGGGGTGTACTTTTCGCCAAATCGACCCCTTACCGAGTTTCAGGAATTTCTACTCGAGATTGACGCGTTTATCGCACAATGTCGTCCTCATCCTGCACTTGTGGCCGGAGACTTTAACGCAAAGTCACCTATGTGGGGATCCCCAGTGACGAATGCACGGGGTACCGAAGTAGAGGCATGGGCGGTGGCTGCCGGTCTGGCGCTACTAAACCGAGGCTCGGTATGGACATGTGTGCGTCCGCAGGGCTGCTCCATAGTGGATCTCTCCTTTGCTAGTCCCTCCCTGGCACGTTGCGTCCGAGGCTGGAAAGTTCGCACAGATGTGGAGCCGCTCTCGGATCACCGCTATATACGCTACGACATTTTGCCGTCGGCGCTAGTTTCGGTTGACTCGAGGCGGTCCGCCGTTGATGCCGGACCACGATGGCGACTTAAAGGCATGGACGCTGATGCACTTGCTGAAGCATCATTAGTCTATACATGGGAGGAAGGCCCTGAGACTCCCCCTGATGGCACGATTAATGTTGACGTTGAGGCTGAACGTCTCCGTGAAACGATGACGAACATCTGTGATGCAGCTATGCCTCGCGCTGGCCGTTTCAAACCTCGCAGATGGGTGTACTGGTGGTCTTCAAGTATTGCTCAGCTACGTGCTGCTTGTTTGGTTGCAAGACGCCAGTACACGAGGCACCGGAGACGTCGCCGTCGAGTTGCTGTAGAGGAGGAACGACTGGAGAGTGTGCTAAAAAATGCCACTATCGCACTAAAACTGGCTATTACGAAGGCAAAGTCAGAGCGTTGGACAGAGATGTTGGAGTCTCTAGATGTCGATCCATGGGGTCGACCGTATAGATTGGTGAGACGTAAGCTCCGCCCCTGGTCACCCCCGCTGACAGAGAGTCTTGAGCCAGAGCTCGTAACACAGGTGGTCTCTACTCTGTTTCCAGATAGAGAAACTATCATCCCTCCGGCGATGGTTATAACGGATTCTGCGTCTGGTACTGTCATCCCTGAATCCGTTCCCGACGTAACAGAGGGAGAGTTGGGGGCAGCGGTTTCACGGCTTCGTGCCAAGAATACCGCGCCGGGACTTGACGGCATCCCCGGTAAAGCTTGGGTCCGGGTTCTTAGTGGCGATGTTAAACCACTAGAGCCTCAGGTTAGGAGACTATTCAGCGCGTGTCTCCGCCAGGGTGAATTCCCACGAAGTTGGAAAATCGGCAAACTCGTGTTGCTGAAGAAAGACGGGAAACCTGCGGAATCGCCCTCGGCTTACAGACCAATTGTCCTGCTCGACGAGGTGTGTAAGCTCTTGGAACGCATTGTCGCAGATCGATTGACAAATCATCTGTCAAACGTGGGGCCAGACCTCAGTGGCAACCAATATGGTTTCCGTCGCGGTCGCTCCACAATTGATGCGATATCCCGCGTCCGATGCATCGCGGAGGAGGCGGTGGCCCAAGGCGGGGTAGTTGTTGCGGTTTCCCTGGACATCGCCAACGCCTTTAACACAATGCCTTGGAGTTGTGTAAAGGAAGCGTTGCGGTACCATAATGTTCCT
The DNA here is from genome assembly GCA_947563765.1 of Anarsia innoxiella. NCBI lineage: Eukaryota > Metazoa > Arthropoda > Insecta > Lepidoptera > Gelechiidae > Anarsia > Anarsia innoxiella. The sequence continues at coordinate 2,197,065 of OX387415.1, forward strand.
GAGTACCTGTGTAGAATGGTCGGTGCCTATTTATCCGAGAGAGCGGTTAGATTTCCAGCGCGGAGCAGTTGGGGCGCAAGGGCAATGTCATGCGGTGTTCCACAGGGTTCGGTCTTAGGGCCGCTCCTGTGGAACATTGGCTACGACTGGGTGTTACGGGGAGTTCGTTTGCAAGGGATCAACGTCACATGCTACGCTGACGACACCCTTGTTACAGCAAGCGCCCAAACCTTTAGAGAGGCTTCTCGTATCGCTACGGCAGGCGTGGCAGAGGTGGTTTCCCGTATAAGGCGTCTGGGTTTAGAGGTAGCGCTGAGCAAATCTGAAGCCATCTGCTTCCATGGGCCCCGAAGAGCTCCTCCGGCTGGAGCGCAGCTCATAGTAGGTGGAACCGCAATTGACTTTAAGTCGACAATGCGCTATCTGGGGCTTGTCTTGGACAGTCGGTGGAAATTTGAAGCGCATTTCCGCCAACTAGCCCCCAAGTTAGTAGGTACAGCTGGCGCTCTATGCGGGCTTCTTCCAAACCTTGGAAAGCCAGCCTCTGCTTGTCGCCGGCTTTATTCTGGGATTGTTAGATCCATGGCGTTGTACGGTGCTCCAATATGGGCGGGGGATATGAATGCCCGTAATAGGACTCAGCTTCGGAGGCCGCAGCGTGCCATGGCGATAAGGTGCGCGAGAGGTTACCGCACCGTATCGTTCGAGGCAGCGTGCGCTATTGCTAGTACCCCTCCGTGGGACTTAGAGGCGGAGGTCTTGGCTGCAGTCTATAGACAGACCGCAGAAGCCCGAGCGCTAAACTCTGAGCCATGCCCAGAAGCGATAAGACGCTTGAGACAGGAGGCGCAACAGGAGCTTCTCTTGAAATGGCAGAGACGGATGGAAGAGCCGACGGCCGGCCATCGGACTGTTGATGCCATTCGCCCCATTCTCAAAACGTGGGTCGAGAGAAGGCATGGAGCGATAACTTATCGCTTGGCACAGGTTTTGTCGGGCCATGGCTGCTTCGGCAAATATCTGTGCAACATCGCAAGAAGGGAGCCCAGCACAGTATGCCACCAATGCGGCGCACTGGAGGATACAGCGGAGCACACCTTGGCGGAATGCCCTGAGTGGGCATCGCAACGCGCCGATCTGGTTGCGGTTGTTGGAAGGGATCTTTCACTCCCTGCTATCGTTAAAAGCATGGCTGAGAGCGAGAGATCCTTCAACACGATGACGTCCTTCTGCGAGGAAGTGATGATGCAGAAGGAAGCGGCAGAACGGGCGCGAGAGGTAGATCCTCTTGCACATCCCAGCCGCCGCAGGCGTACAGGGCGCAGAAGACAAGCGCACAATCGCCGCATCCCGCCCTAGGGGAGACCTTGGGTGACGGATACGGAGAATCCGTCTCTCAATCAAAATGGTCTCCGAGAGGGTGAGTTGACGTGTCTACGTGTTCCGACACGTCAACTGACGAGAAAGATAGGCGTCAGCCTGAGACGGGTCCTAATCACGGACACCACAGACGAGTTCGCGGAAGTATGCGCGAGTTTTCCCGTGCTCTCGTCAAAAGTGGTCAGTTGGAACACCGTGGGGTTTTAGCCGGTGGGAGTCCGGCATAACCCTCCGTCCTTCTCCGCGACGGAGGGTATCCATAATGGATTTCCCCACGTAAAAAAAAAAAAAAGGGTTTTTATTAGTGCCTAAGTTAAAGCAAATTAAGTACAAAAGTGCATTATAAGTGAATTATTAAAAATGTTTTTTTCTGAAATATTCTTTCACATGGTTCAATAAAAGTTTTTGAATTCACTTTAAACTGCAATTCTGCAATAACAAAAAATCATAACACACCTATATTTAATGATATTTTATGCTGTCTACACAACAAAGCCGCCGGCATGCCGCCGGGCTATGTCGGCGGCTTTTCGTCATACGAATGGCAGCTGTCAAAAAAGCCGGCGGCTTTGGTGTGTAGATACCATTACCTAATATATTCCCAAAAAGTTATAAAATAATAGTTACGCCTTTTCATAATTCGACGATCCGATATAGGTACCTACTTAGGCGCCCAACAAAACACGTGTTTGGCATTTAAGGATTAAAACATTGAACAACGGTATTAATACCGAACTCCAAACAACTTATGAGTAATTATATTATAAACAATGAACACGTGAAACTGAATCTATAAAGCTGCCGTGTCCTTGGTGAAATCCTTGACAAATTATTACAAACAATAACATTATTGTAATATGTTTACGACATTTATTCAATAGTTAATTTATACAATTAATTCCGTGGGTATGTTATACTTGATATTTTATCGATACAGACTTGGCTGATTCGAATATACCGAATTGATTACTTTTGATCTGTCGTCGCGTCTCCGTGAGGCATCTGGCGACCCGAGAGCTGGCAGTTTTCTGGCGCAACGCATTAGACTCAGAACACACGACGCAACTGAAACGAAACGTTTCAAACTAGTTGCATCGTGTATGATTTTCTAAGGAAGTCTATAGCAGAAACTGCGATGCAACTCAAAAGTAACTAGCAGTTTCAGTTGCGTTTCACCGTGTGTTTTGGCGCTTAGTGTTGTCATACAAAGGGTAATGCGGCCAGCTTGTTGGGGACTATGCTTCGTGGTGACGCGCTGGATTCCATTTTCTATTTGTCAGTAATTGTTTTATTTTTATATATTGAGTAATTACTAGTGTTGTGTACTAGTGTTGTGTTGTGTACTTACAAAATATACTTGATATTCCCATAGGCTCCATAATAAAAAAAAAATTATCTGTTAAAATATCAGTCTCCAAATAGGAAACCTTAACAATAATAAATATATTGATCTAATATTGATCGAGATTGATTAAATAATCTATTGTTGTTTGACTATTATCTACGTACTTCGACAATTCTACTTCCTATGTATTTAAATTATTTTTTTACAGTTTTCCTTAAAAATAGAGCTAAATAACGTAAATTACAAACTGATAAAGCGATGTATATCTTTTTATTTAAAATATTAAGATTAGATAATAGTTATTTAATATCCCGTAAAACACGTAAAGCGTTTTTTTTTATCTCCAATACCACAAAAAAAGTAAAAAAAAAAGTTATTTGTGAATGATCCATTACTGGAGGTCTGTAGTCACTAGCTGAATACATCCTTGACCCTGGCCACTCGGAACAGGGGCTCAAGTCTGCTTTATACAGGGTGTAACAGAAAGGGTATATAAAGCCGAAACACAGCGATAGTCCTCATGAAACTGAACAACTTTCCCCAAGGAACATGGGTCGTAACTCGAAAAAAATTTTTGTATCGCCCATACTTACTCGATCAGCTGATCGGGCATTTTGAATGGGGAGGCGAATTTTTTTTTTCGAGTTACGACCCATGTTCCTTGGGGAAAGTTGTTCAGTTTCATAAGGACTATCGCTGTGTTTCGGCTTTATATACCCTTTCTGTTACACCCTGTATACAATATTCTCAGTTGTGTGTGGATAGAGTGTGAATGGCATTTTTGACAGATTTGGTCGCAATCAGTGAAGCCTTGAGCTTATTATCTAACTATTTAGTTATTGTACTTGAGCCCCTGTTCCCGAATCATTCCCGAATATTTCTAAACCAACATTTAAATAAGCCTTCTACCTACGTGTGTTTTCCTTCAGTATTTCAAAACACAACTATTCTATTTCAACGTGTTTTTTTCAAAAAGTCTGACAAGACCTGTAACGTATTTGTTCCTACCCAACATTGTTACGTTACGAGGGTGTGCCACGTGTAACGCAAACGTGAGCGTTACCCCACAGTGTTCAGTAACAGTGTCTGTGATAGGACACGTTCGTTCCAATGACCTAAACAGGACATAATCAGTTGTTTTGACATTAACAAACGTAGCAGGCGTCTGACCGCGCGTCGCGGTTGAGACGCGGTCCTTAACAGGTTTAGCTCAACCGCTTGCCCAATTTTCATCATGGTTTAAGGCCAAAACACACCGGATGCGTATGCGTTGCGTATGCGTAGACGTATGCGTACCTCTGAGTTGTAATGTATGGAACCGTATGTGACAGGACACACCGCTTGCGTAACGTAGACGTACACGTCGACGTGACGCCTACCCTACGCAACGCAACACGATAGCGTAGATGCGTAGCCCGCTGGCACATCGGGTTACGCCGTAACTACGCGCGTGGCTACGCCGTGCTTACGTCTAACTACGCATCCGGTGTGTTTCAGCCTTTAACCGCGTGAATAATATCGATCGACCGCTATTGCGTACAAATCACTGAAAGACCACTGAACGCGAGAATATGCAGAAGCGTCCACAAATTAAATACTGAAATGTGTTTGATTTTGTTTTGTTTTATCGACAAATATGTAGAGACGATTGTAAATAAGAGCTAAGACCAAAACCGTTCAGTTTAACCCCGTTGGAATGGAATCATTCGTTTAAAAAGAGACACCTCGAAATATTCTATCAAACTTTTTATTCTAGTGATTTCTATGAAAACTATATTATTCTACCAATTTTGAAAATGTATCTATAGATAAAGCATACCTATCTGAAAAAGTTCGATCAAAGACAAAGTACAGCAAAATCTTACATTTATAATATTTTTATCTTATCGTAAGCAAGAATTAGCAATTTAGCCGTGACATAACATGGATATGCGTACTTACAATATCACGAACTTATATAATCTTGAGCAGGTCTTCTTTGATACAGCCGTGATAATAACGTGCTCTTATCGTTCTAACATTCTTCACATCTGTCTAGCTGATTGTCGTTTATCTAGACTAGAATTACATTCTTTGTGTTATATTTAACCTACTAGCTGTCCGTGACTTAGTACGCATTCATTCAATCACATCTTGGAAAACTTGCACAATAATAAAAGTAATATAGGTACTTACTCTTTTTTTCTTTGTGATATTATACAAACAAAACAACAACGTATATACAAAATAATATGTCAGGATTAGTGACAAATTTGTCACCTGTCGTGACAAATAAGTCAGAGAATATTTTGTTAGGGACTCGACAGGTAACCGACAATTGTCGCGTTTATTTAACAGTGTTATAGCCCGACAATTTAGTCAACATTTGCCTGTCGCATTTGAACTTAATTGTCATCTTTATTAAACGCCAATTGTCGCGACAATGCGACTTATTTGTCAAAAAGTGACAAATTTGTCGAATTGTCACCTTTATTAAACAGGGCCCTGATGTCTACGTATAATCATTATGTTTATATGTACCTATTATGTTATTCTGATTTGCAAACTACAATATTCTATCCAAACATCAATTATTAATACGAGTATTTTAGGTTTTGTATTATATTGAGTAAGTTTTCCAAAGTATGATTGTAAATATAGGTAAATACTGTGACTGAAAGTGTTTTATACGTCTGTGGTAAATACGGTTATAAATAGTACCCAAACCTACCTACGAGTAGGTAGTATCTATAAATCGCGTATAAACTGATGGTACAACAATCTTCAAATATTATATACCTACTTTATATAATCTGTTTTACACTTGGCATTTATGCTAACAACCAGGCCCGCCGCTAGAGGTTTTGTCGCCCGCGTGCTATACCAATTATGCCGCCCCCCCTTCTGACATATGAGTTTGGTCAAAAAGTAAAAGATTTTTATTTTCATTCGGGCTATTGCATTTTACTCAATATAATGACACGAGAGGAGTTTCTGTATTAAAATGTGACAATATGATGTGCGAGAGGAGTTTTTGTATTAGGGCACATCAAACTACGACGCCGGCAGGTGTTCTTGTATTAGAAATTATTAGAACTCGCCATGTTACGATACGAGAGGTTGTTGCACATGAGTTTTTAAATACCTAATTAAAATGCCTACAATACAATACAATACAATTAATATTCTTTATTGCACAAAAGATATAAGGTACAGACACAAACAAGAATATAAGAAGCAACAGGCGGCCTTATTGCTAGGTAGCAATATCTTCCAGGCAACCTTAGGGTAAGAAATAACAAGAAAGAGGTAATAATGCCTACTTCAAGTAATACTAAGGGGAACGCGGAGTAATTGAGGGCCCCCCAACTTTTCGCTCCACGGTTAGTCTACAACTGCACTAGACAAGTAGGTACTAAGACACTATTGTCTTGTCTAGACAAGACAAGTGAAAATATCAACAAACTGAGTCAAAACTCACCTAAAATATAACTGCAAATAATGAGAGAAAGCTCAAAGGGGATTCGCTTAACATCACCAGTCCTGTTTTTCATAGAATGATAGACGAAGACGTTTGGTATTGCACTTAAGTTTTGACGGAGGCCGATAAATGGTGGTTAACGTAATTCGGACAGCCTTTTTTACGTGCTATGATGTTTTTTTTTTCTTATGATCTATTTATTAGAAGATTATGACAATGACTTGAATGAGGTATGTTAGAATTCTCCCAATTTTCCGCCCCGAATTCGCTCAATTTGCCGCCCCCCTGGGCGTGCCGCCCGCGTGCGGTGCACGCGCTGCACGCCCGCTTACGGCGGGCCTGCTAACAACACTTCTTATTATAATCCAATTAGCCGAATGTGCCGACAATATAACGACATTATTAGTGTGCATTCTGATTCGGAGATTGATGTGTTCAATAGCGATTTCAGGCAATTTAAGAAGCATTTAGACAAGATTAACCTAACAAATTTTGATTAATTGTTGCTATCTACATAATTCTCAATTTTAATTTTATCTAAAATCAGGTCATGTAAAATATGACCATTTTTTGGCATAGTGATTTGTATAAGTTATTTCCTTAGTTAGAATAAGTCAATCAAGAAAATTGTATCGTTCGTTTCACCTTATAATAATGTTTCTACTAGCATACATTCTCAATGGATTATAGTCTAGTTCATATAATCTTTTAACATGTACTTAACCTACTATTGACTGTAATCTGTTATGTGTGTTTTATAAATAAATAAATAAATAAATAAATAAATCTGTATAGGTACTGGGTGTAAAAGAAAGGGGGTATAATGCCGAATCACAGCGATAGTCCTCATGAAACTGAACAACTTTCCCCGAGGAACACGAGTAGTAACTCAAAAAAAATATTTGTATCGCCCATAGTTACTCGATCAGTAGATCGGACATGGACATTTTATATGGGGAGGCGAAATTTTTTTTTTAGATTTGTGACCCATGTTTCTCGGGGAAAGTTGTTCAATTTCATCAGGGCTATCGCTGTGTTTCGGCTTTACACCCCCTTTCTGTTACACCCAGTATAATAAATCCAATACCTATCTGTCGCCCTTCAAATTCAAAGAAAACCTTTCAGAAAAGAAATAAATTATAACCTAGACACAACCAATCCGATTAGAAACATAATACTGAACTTGACCTGTCGCCTGTGGAGTCACGTGAAGATACCCTCGTAACTATCGCCATTAAAAATGCCGGCACGTTGGCAATTCTTACATAAATTCTGTCACGTTTTTTTTATTAACCGACCAGATTTGAAAGAGCTGTAATCTATAGGTTTGGCGTACAATACCTATAATTTTGCACAAGGGTGTATTATAGTGAAGATAAACAAACAATCAAGTAATAAAAGACAGATTTATTCATCATTATCAATACATATTTATTTAGTTAGTACTGACTACAGGCTGCCCGCGACTTCGTCCGCATTTATCGTCATATTTTGAAAAATATACGCAATATCATAAAATAATGAATCGTTTATGTTATTCTGATATATAAGCTATACTATCGCCAAATTTCATCAAAATCTATTCAGTAGTTTTTGCGTGAAAGAGTAACAAACATCCATCGATCCATCGGCATAAACATTGACATTTTATAATATTAACAGGATGTATTAGAGTTAGTCTCTTGTCGATGTAGGGGCTGCCTATCTTCTACTAATGCTTTGACTTCTTGATACGACATAACATTAACCGTCTTATAATAATAGCGATGTATTCCAGACAACTTAAGGTAAGAACAATAATGATGTTATAGGGATATATGCGAGCAACTCGGACAAATCGTTTGTTTCATAAAAAACAAGAACTTTTATTTTAATTAAATTTTATTGGACACGGCATGATTTACATTTTTGATTAAATATGGCGAAGAGACAATATAATAAAAAAAATATAGTGAGGCCTAAAAAACAACTTAAATCTATATTTACAGCCTAATTTAGAACAAATAAAAACCTTTTTTCTGTATTCTTTAACAACGTTCAATCAAAGGTTGTCATGTTTACATCTCTGTCTTAATATTTGAATGTGATAAGGACAGTATAATATGAGTTTACTGCTCGTTTACTTCGGGTAATGAGACTATTCTGAAAGGTAACCAATATTGCGAAGGAAGGTCTTCTAAACTGGCCGGAAAAGCACAATATCAGCATATAACATAGTATATCGATAACGTGCATTTGATTGATTAAAAATGCTGTTTAAGCTTGTAATTTATTCAGAAAATTATAAAAATTCATTATGTTTAATCTTTCACATCCCAGAAAAAAAAGAACAATAGAAAATCTATTGTGTCTGGGTTTAAAATGGGTCAGTGGTATGTGAGAAGTTAAGGGCCAAAACATAAATTCACGACACGACGCGACACGACGTCGTGCGTTGTAAAACGATACGACGCGACGTGACACGACTTTTAGCCCTAAGTGCCTTAAAAGCGCTTCAAATATTCTTTCTAAGAATATTTACGTGGTTGCGAATAAGTAAAGTTACTAAAATTCATGTTTCATTAAACTTATAGTTAAAAAAACTAATAAAACAAACTTGTTTCCCTAAAAAAAACTAATTAGAACTAAAACCTATTTGCAGAATAGAACTTTATTAAGATAAAGCAAAATAGGATTTTTATTTGAATGTCATTACTCGTTAAAATTTTGTTTACATACACAGCAATATTTGTCTCCAGTGGGAATCGAACCCACGATCTAACAGCAAGGCAAGTTCACTACTAACAACGTCAACTAGCCAGTATAAAAGGCCCTTAAAACATGCGAATGACTATAAATCAATTGATTTGTAAATAGAGAGATTTAATTACACAATTACGCAATAATAAAAGACAGTCGTAAAACGTGATAGCATAATATACCTAATGTAAGTAGATATAGTACTTACATTGTATTGTATTGAATATTAGCAAGGTCGAGGACTAAGCTGCACGTGCGTCGTGCATTTGTCAAATAATCTCGTTATTACTGTAAATATGTCTGCCGATTCCAACCCCGTGACCGGTTGCGAAATTTCGGCGTAACTGGTTGGGATTTCGGGGTGTTCGTCATTGAGATTTTTATATAATGGGGATGATGTCTACATTCGAAAATTCAAAAAATAATTAATCCGTCTTTTAGGCTATTAAAAAATATTTGAAACACATTTTTTACCTGTGTACATAAATAAATACAAAGATACAGAGCATCAAAGTTACGGAGTGGGGGGTATTGACGTCACTCCTACGTAAAAATCGTACTAAGGTGTGACGTCATGAGCAACTTTAACCCAGTGTATCTGTGTCATTTTTAGTTTAAGAGAAAAAAGAAAAAATACGTGTCGAATATTTTAAAATAATCTATGTGATGGACTAAAAAAAAATTTGTCATCATGCCCATTGCTCGAACTACGCTCGTGATTCTATTATTTATTTAGTTATTTATTGGAAAACTAACAGCTTCATTATACATTTATTACAATATTATAAACAAACGAGCAAATTACAGGTTTCACAGATAGAAATATAATAAAAAGATACCTACTGTCAAAGTACTTATGCACTGATTGTACTTTTAGAATCTTTCGCTTGCTCGAAATTTAAAATACTCGCTCAAAAAAAAAAATTATCAAACTTTTCTCTTGTTGTATAAATAAATATTTTATTTCAGATCCTTAGGAAATCCTTTCATGTTGTTAAGATAGTGCCTATTGCTAATTTAGGATTACCTATTTCACCTGTTTATTTACATATTTAAAACCTCTGTAATATATTTAACAAGTAAAGTAAATGCACGTAATCTCGTCATTGTCCGAGAACTCGTCAGGTTCCAAAAAACTGACAATAACTTAATAAATACTACATATACCAAAAAGATTTGAATTGGCAATTATTTTTGGAAGTATTCCGCACATTTCAAATGGCAACACACAGTTACAAGTGTAATAGCATCGCAATAATAAGCGTTGAGCGTTCCGAAAAAGTGTTATTTTTCCGATTTTTAGCCACCAAAAGTAACAGTTCCCGTTCTACTTTCGATCTTAAGTTTCGCGAACTGTGTCAGGTATTTGATGTAAACGATTGTGTTGCAATATAGTTTATATATCATTTTAACGGTATAACATGTAAAATAGGCTCTAATTATTATTTTTCCATTTATTTTAACGGCTGACAGGTACTGGTGCCGTCAAAACCATGATTGTCCCAAGTATCGTCATACTCAGACGAGTATCAGGACATGCATGTAGAGTTGTCTCTATTCTCGTCATATTTCAACATTAACACATGCAGTGCGGATTTTTTTTTTATTTTGTATCTAGGCAACTGCGCCAGAATGAGGGTTACCTAAGTTTTTCGGAATTTATGTATGTAAGAGCGGATGTGTATATGTATAGTTCATTAGAAATCTCTACAGCCTGAACGGGTTCATAGATTTAGACTTGAAATCGTCATAAGATTTGTATGTACTGTGCGTAAGAGTGAGATTGGGTAACTATATCAAAATAAAATAAAATCTATTCTTAACATGTATTTTTATTCCTAATAAAAATAAGGTGTTAAAAAAAATAAACATTGTCAATTCGTCAGCAGTGTAAGGGTTAACTTCTAGCATTAAAACTGATGAGTATTTTGTAACACTGACAGGAATAGCGTCGTATCGCCGAGTACTAGGACACCTTTGAAAAATACGTATGAACTCTGTGTCCTAAGATATAGAGTTCATATTAGCGATGAAAAAATGACGAGTATTGGGACGGCTTTGACGAGTATCAGGACATTTCAGCCGAGTACTGGTACATTTCGACCTTTCTTCAGTATTTTAATTATTATAATTTTTTCTCAATTGATAATAATTAATTATTGTATTTGACAGAAAGCCTAATAATTAATCTTTATCCTCGTGGCATCAGATTTTTCCTACATATTACAGTTTTTGCGTGGCAGAGCTCCAAAGTCAAGGATTTTCGAAAAACGACGAGTAATGGTACTTTTACCTTACCCGGTCTCCGCCTCCAATCCTTTAATACAATAACTTCAGCAACATTGTATACAGAAACATGCGCATGCGACTGTCACATGTACGAAATCTATTACCATTCGCTTAGATTCTTTTAATACTTTTTTTTTACTTGTTTTTGTATATTAGTTGTTTATGTTCTATAGGTAATGGTATCTTTATAACATAACGCTAGAATTTTAATATTATTTATAATAGAAGCAAACTAAAATAGGGCTTTATTTAAAGGAAGTTGCAAGAAAGGTCAATTAAACTAATACTCCATTACACCTAAACCTATCTCTGTCATTGTCATAAATAAGAATAAGACAGCGCGATATTTAAAGAATTATTAAATTAATGAGCGTTTAATGCAACTGGATAACTATCAGTAACTACTTAACGACATTTTATTATAAAAAGTCAAAATGTTTTTAGAAAATTCGATGCGAAATTGTACCTGCATCAACATTAAAATTGTATGCTCCCATTGTTTCAAAACAATATACATTTATTCTCTTGTTTTTTGTAGAATTTTCGATTACAAAATATCGGAAAGAAATAGAAGATCACGTGTATTAAATCCCCGTGAAACACGTGGTCCGTTGCATAGCATATATATGCACATAATTGAAGCCCAGACAACACTGATAAACGTGACATGTTTTGTTACGAAATATTGTGAGGAAATAAAAAAGGTTCATACATTTATTCATTTGAGCAAAACATATGTTGTTTAGTACGGAAGATTTTTTAATATTTTATGTTCAGTTGAAATGAGAAATTGGATGCTGAAATCACATGTACCAAGTCAAGAATACCCTAAACCAGTGTAGGCGAACCAATGGCACGCGTGCCATTGATGGCACGCGACACAATATTTTGGGCACGTCGCAGAATTAGGTATTTTAAGACGATCGAATATTTTTAGAGATGAATAACATTAAAAACTCGGTTATAAACCGTTTGACAGATGAATCTAGTTCAGCATGCATTTTGCTAAGTAACATCTTACAACCCTAACATAAATTATTTGTCATCTAACCTGCAGCAACAGAAGTCACACTAATTTTACTGAAATTTAATATAAACATACCAAAATGTACCTCTTTTGCTTACTTTATTTAATAAAGAGTTTTGATAGTATTTATAATTATTATTTTCCAAATAAACAGAAAGTCAAAATTATTTGATGGCACGCGAATGACCCCATTAAACTTTTTTTTAGAAAAAATGGCACTTTGATGCATAAAGGTTCGCCTACCCGGCCCTAAACCGACGTGCATGAGGCGAATGATGAATGTGGATAAAGCAAAAGTGTGTTTGGATCGTGTTCAGTTGAAATGAGAAATTGAATGCTGAAATCACAGGTGTACAAAGTCAAGAGTACCCTAAACCGACGTGCATGTATGAGGCGAATGATGAATGTGGATAAAGCGAAAGAAGTGTGTTTGGATCGTAGCAAGTGGAGTAGAGTGCCTAAAGGATGGGAAAGATGTACCTATTTGTCCTGTTCAGGAAACCTGCAGAGCAAATCGTCATAACTCAGATCAGACTGTAACAATCCATTTGTCTAGAACAAAAACTATCAACTAAACAAACTAAATATTAAAACATGTCACGGGATACTCAGCTTAAGAAATATATACTAACTAGCGGCCGCCGATGCATTTATCGTAATATCTTGGAATGAAAATTTCAGTAGAGCATATAGGTATGTATACGAACGAGTATGTACATGGAATTTAATTTAATTTAACAGTTTATTGTAAGAAGATAGTACATAGAGACAGAAAAAAAGAGAACTTACAAAAGGTACAGCATATTTCTAAAAGAAATTAAAAAAAAAATAGAAAATGAATTGGAATATTGTTCTTAAGGTCTATCTACACAGATCCGGGACGTGTCCGGGCCGTGGCCCGTCAGGAGGGAAAACAATACGTCGTCATGACAACCGGACACGTTGTCATGAGGACGTATTGTTTTCCCTCCTGACTAGCCACGGCCCGGACACGTCCCGGGCACGGCCCGGATCTGTGTAGATAGACTTTGATATTATTATTACGTCAATTGCGACTGCTTGTTTTTTATACATAGTCCTTAGCTTAATAAAAAACCGAAAGCCAAGCGCGGCAACACGTCATTCGGATTTTCTAGTAAACAATAGGAAAAATCTTTGTGAGTGTAATATTCTGAACCGGACGTTAGAGTAGAACAAGATGATTGAATTTCAAAAACATGACGAAAACAACTTATTTGCGTGGAATATTTCAATACGAAACCGATTTAGTCAAAGGAGACTACTTTTGCTTCCAATTGGGGAACTTTGGTAGTTTTAAGCTCAAGAAATGACTCAAATAGGAACTCTTATCGTTTCAATTCATTGCCACATTCTTAATAGCAACTTCGAGTACTAATGTGGATTCTGGTAATGACAATCGATGTAGACCTCACAGAATCATGTTTAGATTTAGTTTTTTACTCCCTAAGTAACCTTCAAATATAGAACTGACAAAAACATTGTGCCAGACTTTGAATTAATAATACTCGTAATCTGTGAAATGTCCTCATAGCTATTTCAACTTTTTATTAAATAAGATTTTTCCTTAAAAACCCCACCCCTTAAACGCTGGACGTCATTTTTAAATAGTCTTACATGACTTTGCCATGAAGCCATTTCATTAGAATTAATGCCCCATTAGTTATGCCAAGGTTGTAAAGGATTCCGTCAAAATTATTTTACCATTGAACATCGCGCTGTTCTCTTCTGGTTTTTGATAATGACAGTGACAGCCATAGGTTTAGCGGAGCATTAGCATAAAGTCTTTACCTGCAACTAGATGACTGGAATTTTTATAAAATCAGATGTTTAATGAACAAATTTAAACACCGTTTCTACAACACAGGTAAAGTTACCTGATACAATTATAAATATTCGAAACTTGGGTCCAAACTTCACAGTTTTACCGGATTCAAGTTCTTAGTTCTAAAACTCAACAATCGAGGAAAAGTATGTACAATGGGCAACGTTACTTTGTTGCTCAATGTACAGGCTTTCCAAGCAACGTGATCCAAACTCACGCGGCCAACTGTAAACGTGATACCTTCTGGAATTTCGACCGGGTTATATAAAGGTCTAAAGGAGACTTATATAAAACTTTTGTTCGGAATTGGAATTTTTTAATAATCTTTTTCAGGAAATACTCTCAATTATATAAGTTAAGAACGAATCGAGTTACGCACAGGCTAATTCGGTGGACAGAAAATTTTATTGTTTTTTCTTTAAGTAGGTTATTCAAGTTGTTTCAATTTTTGATGAATATAAAGGGACGTCATCTGTTCTCAGCACTACACCACTTTCCCTAAGGGACATGGGTCGAAACATGTAAAATAATTATATAACTTTTCATACAAAGTACCCGATCAGCTGATCGACATTCGACTGAAATGTTTCTTGTAAAAGGTTGTTGAGTTCTATGAAGAGAATTTATCCCTTAATTTCGAGTCAAAGAGTGAAACAAGCTTGGTATATAAATAAAATAATAATATAATTACGTTTTGTATGCTAAGCTGAGACCAAATACGGTGAAAAAGTCATAGGTAGGTCTACAGTCAAACGTTGCATACAAAGTCAATAAAGGCCTATTACTTATATGTTAAAATATTAAATGGATAATTATTCTAATCAGAACTTTAACCACCTTTTCTGCAACATTAATTGCTAAATAGTTTCATCAAAACATTACATCAGTAAACATTTTTATGTTACTCTTTTTAATTAAGATCGTCGCTCTCGTCGGTGGAGTCTACGCGACTCTGTTCACCTACACCATCATAAAATAGGTCACCAATATTATTTTTTTATCAAACCATTATTGTGTAATGTCGGCCGACATTCCATACACACGTCGTTATCGTATGATGATGTAATATTAGGTTAATCAAACGCTGATAAAACACATTTCATACACTAACCTACTTTAAAACAGATAAAAAAAGTTTACACTACTACAATATTTTCTAGTTGCAGTAAAAGCCGTTAAAAATTTAAACCCGTTAAACATCCTGGCGTCTTCTTTCAATTTTTGATAAAGATAGAGAAAGATATACGTTTAATGAAGTATAAGGTTTAATAATCTTTTACGCAATGGGTTAAATGTGTCTCAAATCGTAACGTGTAATTAAAAAGATAAGGTTGACCTCATTTCAGTTTTAATGGAGTCAAATATTGTGTCAATTGAGTCATTATTAAATTGATAATAAATTTTCGATGTTATGGGTTTTATTGTCATGATATTATGGTTTATTACTTGTTAATGGACCTCCTGCGTCGATCAAAGTGCTGGAGAGTTTTAGAAATTGTTGTGTTGTGAAAAAACCGGCCAAGTGCGAGTCGGACTCGCGCAGCCAAAAGTTCCATTCCAACTATTGGTATCGAGCAAAAAAAGCAAAAATCATGTTTGTTGTAAGGGAGCCCCCCATAATTATTATTATTATTCTATTTTTAGTATTTGTTGTTAAAGCGGCAATGGTAATACATCAACTGTGAAAATTTCAAAGCACTAGCTATAACGGTTCATGAGATACAGCCTGGTGACAGATAGTCGGACGGACGGACAGACCGACAGACAGACGGAGAGCCAAGTCTCAGTAATAGGGTCCCGTGTTCACCTTTTGGATACGGAATCCAAAAAGTGCCCTGAAATAAAAAAATAAAGTTAATTTTAAAGCATTTGTAGTTTGTACAAAACGTATTGCCGGGAATACTTTAAAAAATTAAACATTCTTACAGTACCTAGTCTATATGTTCTGGTTGTGCTGACTGGACTAATAAAACGTAGAAGCACCTTTGAAACTGATGCGGAATATGATCTGAGGCAAACAACTAGAAATAAATTATTGAAAGAAGCGATTGTACCCAATATGAATATAACCAAGCATTGCTCTCGCTATCAAGCTGTAAAATTATATAACAAACTGCCTATCGAACTGAAAAGCATTGTAAGGCTAGTCACATTTAAACGTAAATTAAAAAAGCTTCTGTTGAATAAGTGTATAGTGTAGATGATTTCTAACTGTCGAATATTCGTTTCTATTTCTGTTGTCCTTACTGTAAAATATAGTAGTGATATAATAATGAGCAATATATGATTTGGACATAGATAAATGCATTTTTATAAGTACTTACATGTAAAAATGTGAAATTATAGATTTAGATATAAGGTGATAATTTATGTACCTATGTAATTTCGAACACAATTATGTTATTGTTATTGAATAAAAATGAATATGAATATGAATTCCTTGTGTTTCCTCTCGTTTCAAATTGCTGTCAAAACCATTCAACTATGTCCATTCATATACCTTTTTTACCTGGGGAAATCCATCATGGATACCCTTCGTCGCGGAGAAAGACGAAGGGTTATGCCGGACTCCCACCGGCTAAAACCCCACGGTGTTCCTTCTCGCCGCCAAGTGACGGGGACACGGAAACGCTTCCGCACACATCCACGAACCCCGTCGGCGGTGTCCGCCAAAGCAAACCCCTCTCGGGCAAGTGCCCACCCTCTCTCCGCGGCTAACGTGTCGAAACACCAAACACGCAAGCCGCACTTCCTCGAAGACCAACCAGTGGTGTGTGTCGGACTCTCCGATTCCGCCACCCACGGTCTCCCTGCAGCGAGCCAAGTTTAGTGGCCCCGCTACATGCCACACGGTCGCAGAGGATAGGGAGAGCTGCCTCCGGAATACCGACACTCCTCTTCCACTGCGACCCCACCGCGTCAGCCATCAAAGAACGGTGGCGACCCCGTTTAGGCCGCGGGAGGTAGGGAAAGCGGCGCACCGTGATACCGGCAGTCCTCTCCCACCGCGGCCTCCACCTCTCAGTAGCTGGACTGCCCATACAGCCCAGCCACCCGCCTCAGCTGCGGAACCCCCCATAAGGCCTGCAGCCTACGCACCTTCTCAACAGCCTGTGCCGCCCATACAACACAGGCTGTCCGCCTCAGTAGCGCCACCCAATAGGTTCGCCACCTACAAAGTACCGCTCAACCCAAGCCCGACCGGAAGGCATCGGGGAGCGGTCCTCCTCGGGTTCTTCTTTGCTTCCCAGCAGATGACGAGTCCGCCGGTACTGAGCCCCCCCGCCACTACAAGGCGAGAACCCACCGGGGGGGCCATTCATATACCTAGGATTATAACCCAATTAAATACAAATCAATGCCGGTAGGACCAAATTATTTGGGTTATGCAGTGAAATGGTTTTGACAGTAACTGAGAAGATAAATGAGAATAAAAGTTAGTTAAATAAGAAGAATTGGCCCACTGTTAAGTCACAAAAACGGACTGAACCAAAATAGAAGTTTCTGGAACTCTCGCCGCGTGACTTCTAAGTCACATGTCCCGTGTTTTAATAAACAACTTGTTGATCTTTTCAAGCTTTCCTAACTTTGTGGGAAGCGAATAGTTGGGTCCACAAAGAGCGAGCAGCATCGCTAGGCCAATAAAAAGTGACCCCTAAGAACTACCAAACTCAATAGGATAGTGAGGTCATTCCTGAGCGGCCAAACAACTGCCTCGCGAGGCTGCTCACTCTGCGTGGACCCGCCTAATTAATTACGTCAACGTATTTTGAAATAGAATTTTTCTTTATTTGTGGTTGTTATGAAGGGGTGGGTGGGTTTTATTTTTTATAACCAGTTGCAGAATAATGTTATGATGTTATTTATTTATGCAATAAACGACCTGCCATCGTGCTTTTACGAATTAGCTGCTTGAAACACCTTTGCGGTTTGCGTTTTATAACCAACACACAAACAAAGTGGTAAAACATAGTAAAAAAATCTTGGGGATTTGAATTTACTATTTACACGGCGATCCAACTTGACTTGTGATGTGACGAATGAGAATTTTTATAAAACATTTAGAAGAATTAATGACAGGATAAATGGCAACGAAAAATGCTGGTAATATCGTCTCTCTAACTTAATTATTACTGAAAAGTTTGCCATTGTTTTTTTACGATAAAAATGTCAGAACAGATTTAATTTTATGCTATCTACACACCAAAGCCGCCGGCATCCCGTCGGGCTAAGCCGGCGGCTTTACGTAGTACGAATGGCAGCTGTCAAAAAAGCCGGCGGCTTTGGTGTGTAGGTAGATAGCAAAAAGCATTAATTGTATGACCCTTATGACTTTTAACTTAACTGACAAGACAATTAAACTCATAACTGAAACAAGTCTAGAAACAACAGAAAACAAAGAATGAAACAGAAAACGCGTACAAAACCCAACGAAAATGCAACATTGTTAGATTAGACAAATAACTGGTTACGTAAGTTGACCTTGTACGTTACGTAACCGTCACGTGATAGTACGTTCACGTGTTGTCCGCACGCGACCAGGCTGTAGGCATAACCTAGGTATTCTGTAACTACGTGGTGTTTACTTGTGTACTTAGCTATTTTGTTGCCTTTAGGTATTGTGTATACCTTTTTTTTTACGTTGGGAAATCCATTATGGATACCCTTCGTCTCGGAGAAAGACGAAGGGTTATGCCGGACTCCCACCGGCTAAAACCCCACGGTGCTCCTACTGGCCGCTTCTAGACGGGAGCGCGGGAAAACTTTCGCATACTTCCGCGAACCCGTCAGCGGTGTCCAATGCAGGACTCATCTCTCAGGTATTGTGTATACCTAGATACGTAGGTATATGGTGGATTGTTTTCTAATTGATAGTACATTTATTTGTACTATCTATGCCCCGCGGTTTCTTCCGTGGTTTATGCAATGAAATAAACTGACTGAAACCAATCGCCCGATTGATATAATTTTGCTCGGAAAAGCCTTAAGCACAGATTAGTAGATACTATTCTATTTCATTTTCAAGTAGTTTTAATTTACCCGACTGCGCCAGAAGGAGGGTTATGTTTTTCAAGAATACATATGTACCTATGTATAATTCTTTGGTACGCCCTACAGCCTAAACGGCTTGATGGATTTTAGTTTGAGAGGTGTCGTTAGATTCGTATTTATAGTGAGAGTGACACTGGGTGCATCAAAATAAAAAAAGCGTTTTTATTTCAAGTTTTTTTTTTATGTATTGCGCAATCGGTATAATAATAAAGTATTGCGCAATTTGTAATCTGATTAATTTGTTACTTCTATGAACTAATGAGCGATTAATTTTATCATGATTTGCATATACAAGAAATTGGATGCCTTCTAAACTTTCAAGGTTATCGGTGGCTTCTAAAACGTATTCTATTACTTTGTATTTGTATAATTAATGTCATATCTAATTATTCATTTCTCACGTTTTCATAATCTATCATTTGTGATATAACATTCATTGGTACAAACACATTGACTTAGAAAAAAATATGGACTAATCACTGCATACACATCACTCATCAGTGATGACAATATGTTTTTGCGTAGGTAATGATAGCCGCTGTTCAGTGACAAAACTTCACCTGAAAAGTTGTTATTGTAAACAGTCCAAAACTGAGTTCAGTCCATGTTGCATGTTTGATGTAATAATAGACCCAGATCCGGGACGTGTCTGACCTAACTTACAGTAAAATATAACTTTGTAATGGTTGTCGTTGATAACTTATTAAAAAGTCTGACATGTAAAAATAAGTAAAGTTCATGTTTTTTTTTACACCTTTGAAGCGTCTGACACAGGCTTAGGCCCAAAGAAATTTTCAGATACTTAAGGTACGAGTTTAGAATAGTATTCTCTAAGATACGTATATATATAAAAATCTGCCATTTAAAATAAGTAAAGTTACTCTCGTTTTTGGTAACCTTAGTCATTCGATACCTGCCAAACGTCCCCAGTTACAGTTACACAAATTCGCAGGTGTTCAAGGCACATGAGAAGCTATGGAGAACCTAAAGTTTTATCCATTTTACTGTAAGTTAGGTCAGACACGTCCCGGATCTGGATCTATAATGGAACAAAACACCTACCTGTTATGTTTTCGAAGATGGAATAGACATCGCCGCAGATCACCGCGAAGATAAAGAGACGAGCTCGACTCATTGAGCAAAAACTGTCATGTCAATGATGGACTTTACCCGGCAGTCTTGCACAGGAAAGTAACTGTATAAGAACCAAAATCCGAAAACCCCCATACATACATCTATCTGTTATGCTATCTACACACCAAAGCCGCCGGCATGCCACAGGGCTAGGCCGGCGGCTTTACGTCATACGAATGGCAGCTGTCAAAAAGCGGGCGGCTTTGGTGTGTAGATACCATTATGCCTCTCTTCCATCGGGGTAGACAGAGACCATGCGTAACCCTGTCTACCAACAAAACATTTCGATTTCCTTGTTTACTCAACGTCCACTTCCTCAGACACGTGTAACGCCCTTCAACTAAGTAAATTATAGAGATTCTATTTTTATAATGCTTTTTTGAAATGTGTGGAGGTTTAATGCTTAAAGCTCTGATCATAGTAAGTATAGCGAGCATCGGTTTCCTCGTATGTAGAATAGCTTCTATTAAAAAATATTTACATATTATATCGCAATCACTTACTTATTTGTTATTCCTTTAAAGCTAAAAGATTAAAAAAAAACAAGATATAGTTTATCTTGGGTTTTTTTAATCATCTTCATATAATCAGTGAAAGTCAAGCTTACGCGCTAGTAGTTTATTTATTAATAGACATTTATACAAGGGGTATAAAGCCGAAACACAGCGATTGGCACCATGATACTGAACAACTTTGCCCAAGGAACATCGCCCATTCTTACTCGATCAGCTGATCGGACGTTTTGTATGGGCGATCCAAAAAATTTTTTCGAGTTACGACCCATGTTCCTAAGGAAAAGTTGTTCAGTTTTATATGGACAATCGCTGTGTGCCGGCTTTATACCCCCTTTCTGTTACACCCTGTATATTTCTTTACCCATAAAAGAGTGAGAATAAATAAATAAAATATTAATGACCTAAATGGTTTAGTTTAGTCGTATCGAGCGGAGCTTCGATTTCTGGACAGATGTCCAGAAGAATTTAGATTTTCTTTCGTTTTTGTGTAGTTGCTCGAAAATATGAAAATTCTCTTCTCTGAGTTCTTTTTTTAAAATATTATTTAATTTTTTTTATCTATTAAGAAATCAACGGCATAATAAGTATATCTCCGACTTCAAATTTGAAAAACAATCTATTTATGTATTATCGCGACTATACATATTACATTACATATCATGAACACCTGTGCGAATTATTTACTTACATAAGTTACTCTATAATGCGCATCCACAACAGATAAAAGTTATCTAACATCAGCTGCGCGTGATATTATTAAAGATTAGATAAAGCTTAAAAGATCATTAAAATTAAAACGCTGTTATTTAAATATAAGTAGTAGTTTTTTGAACAAATCGGGTATTTACTAAAGAAAGTTCAAGTCATCGTCATCATTTAAGAGCGTCGCTCTTGTCCATGGAGTCTGCGCCACTCTTCTCTATTCTGCCGTATGTTTGAGCACCTGATACGACACAACTTCTAGTCAAGGTACCTTTTAAATTAAACCGACATGCATGTATGAGAAGACTGATGAATGAGGATGAAGCGAAAGAAGTGTATTTGGATCGTAGCAAGTGACAAAATGGTCTCTACTTACCAGACGAGAAAGAGGCGTGACAGATATGTACCTATGTATGTGTAGTAGTCTGCGACAATATTTAATTATGTAAAAATAATTATATAATTTATCTATTTAATTACCTGAAACAGATATAATCCTCGATACCTACTACCTGCCGCCTTTACGTAATATAAATAAATACCTATTTAGCACTTAATTTATCATTCTAGTAGATAATTCGAGTTAGTCGGACCCAGTTCATTTAGCTAGTTTCGGCATTTTGTTTACCGGCAAATTCAAATACTTAGGAATGTGCCTGAAGTAATCGAACATGTTAAAAAAAGATATTAAATAATATCTAAGAATACTAGATCTAAGAATAAAATAGTTTAAATAAAAGAATCCAGATAATTTAAATCGTTTTGAAATGACTCTACCTAATTACCTATTAAAACCTTTTTCAAAAAAACATGAGAAGGAGACATGATAGGTACTTAATAGATATAAAATAACTTTAGTTGACTTTTCTTGTAACTAGAGATTATCTACACACTTAAGTACTTAATCGTACCAATCATGTTCCAAACTCACATTTGTCGCATCAATTATTGCGTCACGCACGCACGTGATAACTTTCAACATATTTAAGCGTCAATCTAAAAATAAATAAAAATATGACTCACTGATAATATCCACTCTTGATTCTCTTTGAAACTGTGACACAAAATTACATGTACCAAACATTGATTCACCGAAAACTTCTCTTCTATACTTCCGATTCCCGCAATTTAATGAGTTAATGACTCATGTGTTGTTGGCGCCAATTTGCAATGACGTGTTGGTACCTACGCCATTTTGTTTTCGAACGTTCGAACTTTGAGCGCCAATGTCATGGCTGTATTATGTATGCCACTGCCGGTTTTAGTTATGTAATCGATTTGTAGAATGGATTCTTCCGCTTTAAGTTATTTAATAATTAAATCTTATTAATTCAAAGAAATGATATCGGAAGTTGCGGATTGGAATTATCCAAGGATAATGGATGGCTACCATTTAAAGTAGGTATCTATTTATACCTAATTTATGTTATGTATCAAATAATTTGTTTTAACTGTGAATGAATTAGATAAACCAAACAATCCAATTGATTACACAAAGGTAAAGACAAAATGTCAAAAATGGTAAGTGGAGTGAAGTCTCTAGGTAGAGATTGGGGTTGATAGAGATTGGGAGATTGGGATTGGGGGACCCATTGCGGTAGGTACCCAATGGGAAGGAGGCATGACAGATATGTATGTATGTAAGTATGTAATATTTTTAGAATGTTTCAGACAGTGACTTTAAAAGAAAATGAATGACCTTGAGCAGTTATTTCCGTTACAAGTAATTAAACAGATATCCTATCTATGCGAGTCGACATTATTATTTTTTACATAAGTGTTGTGTATATTATAGTAATAAGTATATACAGGGTGTAACAGAAAGGGTATATAAAGCCGAAACACAGCGATAGTCCTCATGAAACTGAACAACTTTCCCCAAAGAACATGGGTCGTAACTCGAAAAAATTTTTTGGATCGCCCATACTTACTCGATCAGCTGATCGGGCATTTTGTATGGGGAGGCGAATTTTTTTTTCGAGTTACGACCCATTTTTTTTTTCTTGGGGAAAGTTGTTCAGTTTCATGAGGACTATCGCTGTGTTTCGGCTTTATATACCCCTACGAACTGAATTTATTTAGCACATGTCACGTGGTTGTCATTTGTTTATACATTTCTGTTTCGGCGAAGTATTATGCAATATGAATACAGTCAGTATTTACATTTTAGCGAGATAGCAGTGGGAATTCGGCTCTCGCATTATTGTTTAGTGTTGCGTAGTAAAAACATGCTTTTATCACGAGGGTTCATAGAGTTAAGTATTGTAGGTACCTACTTGTAAAATGCTATCATTTTCGATAGGTATTTCAGCAGTAGATACGTAACATTACGACATTCATAGAGATTTTTATCAAAAATAACGAAATAAAAATGAATTATTTCAGATTTCATTCTATCTTATATCTATTAGGATATAATACTTTTATCAATATGTATAAATAACAACATTTATCTACGATTGGTCGGTCAGCTGGCGTGATTTGCATAGGCCGTTGGTCGTGGGTTCGATTCCCACTAGAGACAAACTTCGCCGTGATGAACGAAGATGTTTGTTTTTAAGTCAGGGGGATTATGTGTAAAATATGTATGTATTTAAAGAAAACTATATAATTATGAAGTAGGTATCTTATGTAATAAACATAAATACATTTTTAATCATTATGGTAAGCTTGACAGACAAGCTAGACTGGCACAGGACCGTAGTGAATGGCGCGAAAAAAGGGAGGCCTGTACCCAGCAGTGGGGAGAAACGGGCTGATTTGATTGATTGATTGATGGTAAGCTTGCTACATTTGAAATCGGCAGAATCCGCAATGGAAGTTGCTGTTTAATAAAAAAATATATCGACATGTGACAAAACAATGTTACCACAAATAAAACATTTATAAATCCTGTTTTTTTTAGTTGGCTAAAAAAACAGGATTTATGTTTTAAGACGTAGGTGTTCTTGATAAGTTATTGACGTCATTTCACAATTAATAGAAAGAAACGAGCCTTTTAACCTGGGCCTAAGTCTGCTAAATTACAATATTCACAGTGTCAATGTAATTTTTTGACACATTTGGTCGCAATAAGTGTACCTAATACTGTCTACACACCAAAGCAGCCGGCCGGCAAGCCGCCGGGCTAGGTCGGCGGCTTTACGTCATACGAATGGCAGCTGTCAAAAAAGCCGCCAAAAAAGTCATTGTTTAACAGAATAGCAAATGTGTCAAAAAATGACACTGACACTCTGCCGACACACAACCTGAGGCTATTTTAAATTAGCAGACTTGGCCCCCTACAGCCTACGTCAAATCATCTGTTCCTAGTGGATTGTGAAACGAGCAATAGTTTCTTGTTAGATTATTTTTCAGGGTAAACTGCTATCTCGCGAATCTAGCGTCAGCTGTTTAATTGTATTTAATATTGACATATTTTAAGTATTTTGTAGGTATAGGTACCTATTTGCCTAGGATTTCATACTCATTTTATCGTAAAGATACTTAATTTTTTTGAGTAGGTAAGTATGGACTAAGTTTTTAAGATAAAATTGAGTTTGACCCTAAAAACTTAGTCATTGAATAACAAAACAATGGGGTTTTCCCAAATTATTAATCCGAAGACCAATGACGTCACGGAATTTAAATTGTACTCCAATGTGACCGCATTAAAGTAATTTGCATTTTGTGACGTCAAACATTTCTGTGGAACTAGTTTTGTTGGTGTTATAATACTTCGGGCCCTTTTCACCACTTAGGTACTGATAAAGGGGTTTGAAGATTTTAGTATGGAGAGTGTCCTACCTACAACTTTTTTTTTAAATTTTCCAAAAGTGGCGGCAGTCAATGAAACCTTCATAATCAATAGTTCAGGTCAATACAAATCGAAAATATAGATGAAAAAAAATTGATAAAGCGTCACGTTTCCGAGATATAGGCTGTCAAAGTTAGACTAGTGGCGCCAGTATTTAAACATGAAAAACTGTGTTTTGGTGTTATTAAATTCAAACCCCTTTATCTGACAGATAAACGGTGTCTATTACATAAACTACTCTTTAAACAGTGACAGTTATAAAATATCTGTCTGATAAATTTTATCTGTAAGTGGTTATACGGACCCTTAGTCTTGAGTAATTCGTGGTTTTAGATATATGTATTTCTTGTGATCTGAAGGTCACTTAGATCAAAAGGTTTTTAACGATATTCATTTCTTTCGATTTTTGAAAATATAAAGAGCGTCGCTTTTGTTAATGGAGTCTACGCCACTCTGCTTTGTGTTCTGTCATCCTTTTGAGCACCTGATACGATACGACTTGTATTCCTTCTTCCATTTGATCTATGTAAGTCCTTCGTGGTCTCCCTCTTTTCCGTTTTCCTTCCAAAATGTTTTTTAAAGATGTTTAAATGTGGTGTAGGAGAAGGATGGAACGAATTAGCTGCAAGGAAAAGAAAAGTAATGAAAAGGTTCTGCAATTAGTGGGCGAGAGGAGAGTCATTTTGAAGACCATCGCTGAAAGGAGAGGAAAGATGCTGGGTCACCTGATACGGCACGACGACTTTGTAGATTGGGTCGTAGCTCCCAAAACAAAAGCACAGACAAGCAAATAAAAACTTCAAATACCAATCACCTAAGAAGACAAACGACAATGTAACAATACACGAATAGATGACAATACATTTCTAATCAGCGTATGTGGGGAATGCAAAACATTGAGGTTACCAATATTGACACTAGCGTATTATAATGTAGCGTTTCTAAACACTTTCTGTGAGGCTACTCTGAGGTGCAATTAGCTCTATAATTGATTGGTTTTATAGAAGATTCCGTCTATAAATGCACTTGCAGTACTACGTATGTTAACTTGGAATAAACAGTTTTGAGTTTGAGTTTGAAAATAACTTCTTTTCACATTTTATTGAACAGACAGACCTCTTTAGCATAATACAATAAAATCATTCTCAATCTTAAGTAATTTGCTTGGTAACATCTCGTTTAAAATCACAAAAGTGTTAATACCACTCAATTGTATTTTTACAAGTAGCAATATGAGTATTCAAATGTTTAACCCAACTTACAAATCAATGGCGAAATTCGAAACGAAATTAACATGAAAATTATGATACATTGATAAGCAAATAACAGTAGTTGAGTGATTTTAACAATGATTTTACGGGAGAGGAGTTTAGTTTTGTATGTATTCTGTATTATTTGCACAACCCGCAACCATTACTTAATACCTATTTCTCGCTATTTCCTACCCTAAGGTTGCCTGGAAGATATTGCTACCTAGCAATAAGGCCGCCTGTTGCTTCTTATATTCTTGTTTGTGTCTGTACCTTATATCCTTGTGTGCAATAAAGAATATTTGTATTGTATTGTATTGAGAGGAATTGATCCGCTGATAATGAAACTATCCATAGATATTGTTACCTGTTACTAACTGAGTGTAGGCGTACAAGACTGGCATTCACAAACAAACTAACACAATAATTATTTACTCAATATTTCTTTGTCTATACATTTGTGACCCACTAAAGCATTGTCTTATTGTTTATTATTACTTTAGGTTCAATTAGGGCTATTGTATAAGCCCTAGTATCTTATTTAAACCCTAGGATGTAATTTTGGAGTACTATTGATTTGATTTTTTGTATAATTAGTTTTAAAATGTTTTCAGTACCTATTCAAGTGGTTATATGGAAGAAAAAGATTCGCTTATCTATGAGAGGTGTTAATCTTTAAAAAAAATCACATAATCACACATAATCATTATTGTCAAGAGCGTTGTTTTTGTCGGTGGAGTCTCGGTTGAAAACATAAAGGAATAAAAATTAGAGGGTAAACGGAAGAGAGGGAGACCACGTAGGACTTAGACATATCAAATAAAATATTGTGTCAAATTCTTTAAAGTTTGTCTACTCTTTGATAAATATAGATTTGACCTTAGTATTAAAATCTGAAAACAGGAAATCCCTAATGTAGCACAATTCGTTTTATGCAAAAAATATAAGTTTCGGTATTTCCTACAAACACTAAATATTTATACCAAAGGGGCGTTTTACAAATAAAGATATTCCTTATCTCAATATAGATACGTATTATTTCAAATACTAGGTAAACAAATAATCGACAAACAAGGGGCTAATTTGGGGAAACACATACTGAAATTGTATCTAATCGTATTTATAATTAGAAATACCTAACCGAAATTTTCAAGATTATGATTATTTAGGTAAGTATATGGTACTCGTTAATCAAAAAAATAAACAGAAATTAATTACTTACAACTATCCTATCGTGTTCTAATTCAATTATTTATTGAATAAAATATAATATTTTACACAAATTATTATAATCAATAATTTAGCTAACTAATGATTGGAAGGACTGCGGACTTTACAAATAAAATGTATGTGACAGATATTTTATACCTATCACTGTCTAAAATGTCATGTTTTATGTAATAGGCCTAAGTTTATCTGTCAATTAAATTTTATCTATAAGTGGTGAAAAGGGCTTTTTCTAGTTTTAATATTTAAATACGGAACCCTAAAACCAATCAAATATCGTTTATTCTTAATGAGGTATTAATTGGGTCGTCCCTTTACTAGACGTAAACAAAATTATTAATTCTAAGATATCAGTTCATTAATTAATGACCGCGGGTCGAATTATGTAACAACGGGAACACGTTATTAATCTATATTTTATTTTTAAACTAGTCTCGCACGTGATTTATTTTATTTTTATTCTAAATAATGTGATTTGACGTGTATGTATGAGGCGAGTGAATGGAGATGAAGCGAAAGAAGTACCTATGTTTGGTGCATAGCAAGTGAAGGGAAGTTGTCTCTGTTTACCCTGATAGAAGAGAGATGTGACGGATGTGTATGTAGGTATATATTTAATTTTTATTAAAATACAACAATTATATTTTTAACTACTTTGGGAATACTAATTGATTACCTAAATCCGTGCGTCTATAATAATTAGATACTTAAAGATAAAGATAAAGAACATTTATTGTCAAAGATGCGGTACATGTAATTAGATCTTAAAGTACATACTATAGTAATGTTTCAACACATCTAGTCAGTTTAACCGACATAAAATATAAATAAGCAAACAATGAAGTAAAAATAAAAGTAATTAAGTGCAAACAGATAACATAATAATTTTATAATTTAAGTAGGTAACTATTTAACAATTTATTTAATACTGTAAAACATTTTATCTTTCAACAACTTCTTAAGAGCTTTCTTAAAGCGTATCAATGGCTTGTTTTATTTCTGAAGGAAGTACGTTAAAAGTTTTTATACACATAACGATGGAGCGACGACCTACGCTCATTCAGGGAAGATTGGTGGGAAGCAGCTAATAACAGGAGTGTTTGGAGAGGCATGGGAGAGGCTTTTGCCCAGCAGTGGGACGAAATAGGATTAAAAAAAAAAGCGTAGCAATTTAATTTTATAAAACTATGTTTGAACAGCAACCCAATAGAGTTTCTTGCTAGATTCTTCTCTGGGGAAAACTGCTACCTTGCGAATCTAGCATAAGCTTTTATAAAATTTACATTGACATATATCAAATGCTTGCATATTTACAAAAAATAGGTCATTTAGATTTTAGTGTCAAGCTGTCCTGTAGTCCTGAAATATCTATGTCCTAAAAAGTTACAGTCCAATTAAATCCAATCGAATTATTATCATTTTATTATTTTAGACATTATATCTTAAGAAATACTATATGTTATTAAAAATACTACACTCTAATAAATAAAATATAACCACTAAACTAAACTTAACCTAACTAACACTTATATTTTAGGTAAACACAGTTCCTATCGCTTATCAGAAACAATGTACAAAGCAAGTAGTCTAAAGCTGTAATATCAAATATAAACAACATCCACCCTTCGTTTACTGCAAGCCTTGATTTGAGGATACATAGTAATTATTCTGCAAACAAATGCAGTAATAATCACTTCAAATGTATTTACTCGATAAAAAGTAGGTATACCTATTTGTCAAATTGAACACCATATACAGGGTGACTTTAAATTAGTGAACGATAGAAAAGGATATGCATGTACTTGTGATAACAAACAAGTTTTACTATGGGACCAAAGTCGAAATCATAAAAAAACTTGTTCCCCCGTACTATCAGCTGATGCATTTTGTTTGGAGAGTTCAACATTTTTTGAATGATTTTGGCTTTCGTCCCATAGTAAAAGTTGTTTGTTATCATGAAAACATGATATCCTTTTCTATCGTTCACTTATTTAAAGTCACTTGATATACGAGTATGTCGAAATAAACACGTTTTCGATGTTATTTTTTATCGTA
This sequence comes from Anarsia innoxiella, assembly GCA_947563765.1. Taxonomy (NCBI): domain Eukaryota; kingdom Metazoa; phylum Arthropoda; class Insecta; order Lepidoptera; family Gelechiidae; genus Anarsia; species Anarsia innoxiella. The sequence goes on from OX387415.1 coordinate 2,226,879, forward strand.
TTTCACTGTCTGAAGGATATCACGTGTTATTTAATAGCTCAGTTCATTATAAATACGACTCACGTGTTTAAATTTTATTTAGATGTATCTATTCATTGTGTTATACAAAAACGTGACCATTACGTAACTAATGACTTGGAATTTGTAATAATTATGGCCGGTTATTTTAAAATTGTTGCCGCTTTCCGTTTTAGGTGAATTTTCGTCACAAATTATGAATTTGTATGGGGTTTCTGATGTTCATTTGTTTTTTTAAGTTATTTTTTTTTAACTTTGAGTATCTACCTATGTAGGTACTGATTTGATGAAAATATAATTAAAAAATTGAGATTTTCATTAGTTTTTCGTACGGCGAAAAAACTGTCTATCCAAGAAAATGTTTTTTTTTTTTAATGAAAAAGTTTTTAAGTAACAAACTTATAACGGCCTTTCGAAATTCAAAAATTTTATTCCATACGTAACACTGTTGACTCAATATTATAATCGTCAGGTACACTATTCTAAATTTAAAATCGAAATATCAAATATGAATGGAACCGGCCATTTTTTATACATGACAATTTTTTTTATTCATATATTCAACAAATTCCCCTCTGTGGTTGTGTAACAAAATTGAAAATTGTATGAAAAATCTCGGCCACATAAACATTTTTTCATCCCTACATAATATCAGAATACGAAATGTGAATGAAAAACTTAGTACATACAATAACGTAACAAACAATGGCTAAGGGTGTGTCGGGATTAGCTTGGCTAGTGTTCTTGATGTTAACCTAGTTTAGTTTGTTTGGTGTCATTAATAGTTTTAATAATTACTTCGGGAATAATCGTTCTGAATTCCAAAAAAAATATTTATCAAAAAAGTAATGCTAATGACTGTTAAAAAAAAATACTTTTTACAGATTTTTTTATTTTATTAATAGTTAGTTTAGTGTTTGGAGAAGCATGGGAGAGGCTTTTGCCCAGCAGTGGGACGAAACAGGCTAAAAAATATAGTTAGATACTTACCTACATTTTTTTATTCTCTTCTCTGTCTTACACTTGTTTAAATATTTTTATACCTATTTTCTAGAAAATAAACACAAATTCACTTATCTTTACCATTGAATCCTAAAAGTAGGTAACTCTAAAATATATAAAAACACGTTAACTTAGTTCACGGTGTATTTCCACTTCATAACTTGATGTATTCAATGTTATTAATATTATACTGTTTTTTATACTTATGTTATGTTTTTTTACCTATTTGCTATTACTATATTACATAATATTTTTTGTTCCTTACAGGCCGGATACAGTATGAATTTATTCATTTTATTTATATTTTTAAAGTCTACTTTACCTTTTTGGTGTTTAAATTATAGGCTCTTACGGCTGATAAAAAATATTCCACATCATTTTTTTCTTTATCCTTACCTATTTCATATTTTATTTTTACATTACTACTAAAATTGCCAATATAAATGTAACTTATAATATAATTATTAACTTGTACTAAAAATATATTTTTTTCATATAATTTATAAATTAAATTAATATGTGTAAGTATGGTTTCATAATTATTTCATAATCATTATTTTTTAATTAACCAAATACTTAAATCAGCTATAAAAAAAGGAAATGGTTAAATAAAATTTTCCCATATTTTCGTAACCTCGATAGCGCCCCATGTCAATACCCTTCCTAATTGAGAGGTCGATGACCTCATCTAAAGGTTTATTCCATGGTAACGAGGAAACGCAATTTAAAAAATATGACGAAACACTATTCTAATAGTGGTAATGTTTAAAATTTGATTTTATATCATATTTTTTAAGTATAAAAAATATCTAAGTACTTTTAATTTTTTTTTTTTTGTTGGCCTTAGTGCCCATTTCACCACCTAGAGATAAAATTTAACTGACAGATAAATATATGTCTAATTCATAAAACATGGCGCTTTATACAGAGACAGGTTTAAAATATCTGCCAGATAAATGTTATCTGTAGGAAGATGGTGAAACAGCCCCTAAATGTCCAAACATTATCAACAATCATTGGTAAGACTGGCCAGTTGGCGTAGTTGGTTGTGACCCTACCATTCTGTGGGTCGTGGGTACGATTCCCACTAGAGATAAACATTGCCGTGATGGACTAAGCTTTACTTCACTTCACATTGGCTGAATCTACAAAGGTAGTTGCCATTTAATAATAATAAAAAAAAAACATCGGTAATTCCCAATTACACCAAAAATTATGTTGTCGTTACACATTTTATATTTTGTGTTAAAACCTCAAAACGGAATTCTTAAATTCCAAGAACGCTAAACAAAACTAACCCCTTAACATATCAAACTAAAAACATATGACTCAATCGCGAATGTCAAAAAAAATGGATACCAAATTGACACAATATAACCAATGATTACAACGCGTCAGGGTAACTTACGTTACGTAAATAAAATTACCCACACTAATAGGAATCCCTCGCACACTACTACAACATACCCACACAGAGATAAAGCTGTTCATGTGTGAGTAATGCAGGCTCGCGAGTCAGACGACCCCACTACAAAATTCAGTCGCACTGAACACTTCGTCAAGAGTAGACGTGCCCATTGCTTCTTCAACGCAATTCACATTGGATATTTCGTCATAACAACATTGTGATAGTGACAAAGATCTTTCAGGACGTGAAGTGGGAGTGTTTCTTGATTTTTTTGGAAACTGTGAACTGAACAGCCAGACTTGTGCTTGCCTATTTGAGTGATATTATGACATTGTTCCCACTATTTGGATAATTACTGCAAGGAGCTTTTAAATAACCGCAAATATTTTCGTAAGTATCTATTTTTTAAAATATGTGTGTCTTGTTTTGTCATTTGTTGTAATTTTTGTTCTCTTTGTGTAAATGTTTAATTTTCCGTAAATATAGTTTTAGGTTCGACAGTCCAAAAATCAAAACGTCAGGTTGCAAAAAATAATAAAGCATAAAAACTCGACTGTTCAACAAAATTTTAAAAATCATTCAAAAATTTCCAGTTTTCAAAATTAATTTCTAAACTACCCACATTTTTAAAAATCCAATTAGAATCAAATACCTCCAAAAAAAACAGACTCGAAATTTAAAAAAACATGTTCAACGGATTAAATAATATTTAATCCGGCATAAAATTTGCAAAGATCACGATCAGATACGTAAGTGCACATATTTCCTGATATACTCAATGAGTAACCGCGTTGAGTCAGAATTTCCTGGTTTTAAACTTTGTTCATAGATTTTTTCTCGCGCCAAGTCATTGACTCCACTGAATTTGTTTACTCATGGCTGCTCAAGTTCGTGCCAAAACTCGACAATGTTAATCATTTTATTTGTCTCCTCGTTACTTTAACACAACGATCACAATTATAGTGTTTTTACCTTGTTTTTATTCCTTTGTTTGTCTTTGACTTCCTCGCTTTCGTTATCTGTTACTGTTTACGTTTTGCCCTTAACAATAGTATGTCGATACCTGGGCCCGTATTCTTCTAATTACCAAATGAAAAATGGTGTCTCTCTAGAATGTGAATTGTATGAAATGACACATTTTGGTATTCTCTTAACAGATAAGTTGACAGTGGACAGCGATCGGCCGTACATTTTATTACTTTACGCTTTATTTGGTATTCTACTCCGCAATGTCACATGAGTGGCAGTTCCAAACGGTATTCTCTTCGCTATTTGACAGTTGTTCTCTAATGGCATTTCGTTCGGTCGTCCGTCGTTCAGTCGTTCAGTCGTTCGGTCACCCAAACACTATTTCGGTGTTTTTTCGAAAATTAACGTGCAATTTATGCAAAAAATTCATGTAAATCTTATAGAAATAAATATTCTGTATTTTAAAGTATGTCTAAGCTTATTCTAGGTCGAAAAAAATCTATCAATCGGTTGATCAATTTCTTCGAACAATAATTTTATTAAATATTGGCAACATCGACAACTAAATCATTCGCAAAGACAAATGAATGACAAAGCCCTCTAGAGACTACTAATCGACTATTTCGTGGCACATAAGAGAATACCAAATTTGTGACCTATTGCTGTAGAATGTTAATCTGTTGGCTATAGTTAGGTCGCTTAACTTAATTTAAGAGAATTGGTACCCTGATGCTTGTTGCTTCTTATTTTTCACTCTTATCTATTGCGTTCTAATTTTCGTGTACAAGTTTTTGTTTTGCGCGATGTTTATCCTCTTGCGTTGTTGCTGTAATATCTATTGCGTCTGAAAAAACATTATCGACTTCACCAAACATAATCTTTTCAAAATCTAATTATTTATGATTGAAAAAAATATATTCTAACTTTAAATTTTATCTGATAAAATATTTTTAATTTTATTATTACCAAAAATATATTATTAGGTCGTTCCACGCAATCGAATTTGGACACCAAAGGAAACTTTTCGCAATTTAGAATTGGCAAAATCGAAATACAAATTTCGCTGGTTAATTGGCGTAGTGGTGTTGTTGCAAGTGATGTCGTAAGCGGCGCTTGGCACTGCGCTGTTGTAACCTATTGTGGCTTACCCAACTGGTTCAAGGTTCCTATACGTCGTGCATTCGCCCGCGGATGTACGGAAACTACTTATACTGCTTGCTATTCAAACTCTTTGCTTGAATCTTCTTTGTTAATAGCATGGCTTTTTGTTCGTAGATAAATATTACATGCATGGTAGAATTGTAATTTAGAACTACCAAATATCGTACTAAAGCAATTTCTCAAGATGCTTAAAATTTTTCATAACACTTGACTAATTCAGGTGGAAGATAAGAAAAGGCAACAGGTATTTGACCTCGTGCTCGAGAGTTTTGATTTTATCTTCGTTTCGCCGAGTCAAGGCACGGACACCAATCAATACTTGCATGCGGGTTCATTGCGATTGCTTCGTGCAGCCCTTGGGTCTGCCCTTCGACAAACTTTCTAGGTCACTTCATTAACAATTAAAGTTTAAAAAAGCAAAATTGATTAGATAAAAACCTAGACAAAGATTCTCTTATTCTGTAAGAGATCATCTACTTGTATAATATAAAATAGCAAACTTATGATTAAAACGAAAATAAATAAACAAAGATACGCAAACAGCAACGCGGATCTAGATAAAAGTGCCAAAGAAATTGCTGGAACATTTTACATTCTATTTAATGTCTTCGAGAAGTGAGACAAGGATTTTTATAATAAGAATGATGTTGGCGAAGCTAGAGATGTTGAACAAAATTCAGTTGTAAGTACTACAAACAAGTATGATATGACTAGAATCGATACACAGGTCAGTTAGCTCTGTCATGGATGACGCAACCACTGTAGGGCACGTTGCGCAATCCACTGCAATAGATATAATAAAATGTACAATAGTTATGACAATGAAGGATGAAAAACGTCGCATACCGCACTTATCAACCGCATGACTCATAATTATCAGAATTATTGAAGATACACTCGGTATTTCCGGCTCAATAACAAGATTCTTTCAGAAAACACAAAAGAGTGTAACGAATTCGTAATACAAAATGCAGCAATATGACGTAATGTAGGAACTGAACGCAAGGTTGTCCGGAAGGTACGAGTATTATTAAAGATAAGGTCGACTGCATGCATTTAGTTAATCATGCAAGTCAGTTTATGAATTTTAATGCTCATTACCCGTTGTATGATCAGTATTGACCCTGATTCTGAACACGCGATGCAAATGAAGTCATCATCTTTAGGAATGTAATGAAATTTAAATGATCAAACTAAACCGTGGAAGTAACGGCACATCGCTAATGTAACTGAGGTGTTAATGAATGTAAATTTATGACCCATAACAAAACGCCGGACGTTATTACAACGGTCAAATTGCGTCCCAATCTCGGGTATGGAAAGGTCAAGTGGCAATGTCTTTCAACTCTTGTCATAATACTTTGTTAAATTGAGCAGAATCATGCTCTGAATGATGTAGTTGGGTACAAAGGAGGACAGAACTTGCAGACTGGATTAAGGCCACGAGGTAGCCTATATGTACAGACATTACGTAAGCCACTTTTTACGCGCAATAACAACGAGCGATAAATTCATTGCTCCGAGGACGAACGAAGATAACTTGACCTATTTTTTTTATCTCACTCGCTCTCGTAACTCTAACCTACATTGCACACGTGAACGTCCACCAATTACTACAAAGTGGATCACTTGTGACATCCTTAAAAGCAAATTTCGATGATTGACGAGCTTGAATTTGGATCAACTGCTTGTTATACAACTGACATGAATATTAACACAGAATGTTCCCACAGGTAGATGCCTACAATGTGTAATAAAGATGAAATGAGTCAAGGAAATGTTCCATTTTGTCACTTAGTCATGATGACTTTGCAGAATCCCTGAATTCTAAAAGCAGGTTCCCAATATAAATAAAAGGGTAACACCAATGAGTCACACACTACTAATCTAGTTGACTAATGATTGCTACTGAAAATGTTATACCTACCTCAAAGTAAAACAACGTGACGCATTTGAAGGTAATTTTACAAGTCATTAGGATCACACGAGTAGCTTCCTCGAAGTACCGTCCGTTACGTAACGCTAAAGCGGCCATGTTCTAGGAATCTAGCGCAAAAATATAGGTTAAGTGTTTCTCAATAATTTTTAACAATTAGCAGGTGTAGAGCAAGGCCAGACGGCCTAGATTGAAAATAGTATCTATCATTTGAAATGTACAAAGCTACATCCGGAAAAGAGGAAGTAGATCGGAAACCTTGACACGTTTGATACACGTAAGAGCGGGCGATTACGAAATGGGACCTTGACACCAAACCATTATCGCGCTGACTTACAGAGGCCGCCCCGAAATAACCCGCACCCCGTTCGTTAATTAGGTCTATCGTCGCGAAAAATCGGTCAAGAACACGCAGTTTCAGTAAACGCTTCCAGAACGAACAATGCGACCTCAAACCGAGACAAAATAAAGCAGGAAGGATACGTAACTGAAAGACAAAACAAAGACTGGCGCGACGAAAGTTTTCAAAACATTTACATCTTGACATAATCATTACCATAGACAATGACCCGCCGGCGCCGACCTACTTGGCCCCATAACATCAACGATAAATCATATCCTTGCGTGTCATTCTTAGCTCGAACGTAAGGTTTCAAATTCTAAATAGACCGTTGCAAAAGGCGGTAAAATGTCATATCAAAGATGGCGATGGCGATGACCTACTTTTGTACGCAATAAACGGCGAGTGGAAAGTTTCTCTTGTACTACTTTCTCCACTTTTTTAAAGATGGCTGCCGTTATCTAGCATGTTTAGAAGGTCAAGAGCGGCGCCGTTTAACATTCAATGAAGTATAATTTGGGGTATCTTTGTATAAATAACTAATAAACCGCTAGGAGTTTAAGTGGGCAAACGTTTCCGAATAACCAAGGTGTTCTGTTCTGCGAAGACAAAAAGTGGGTTTATTTTAGTATTTCCTGCAAGTATGACCTAAGACGTTCTAGGAAAAACACCGACTTTAAAGCCGGTTTTTGACAATGATCCAATTTGTGATATGCGTATTCATGTTGCAACTTTGTGATTATTATTAGGACTATATTTAACCACTGAAATCTCGCCATCAGATACAACAAATGGACCATCTCTGATTCGATTTACAAGGATAATTCTCTTCAGATTCCTCTAGCAAAACGTGACAAAAAACTCAATCGATAAGCAAAACGTAACGCGAACTCAACGTGACCACTGTCAATAAAGCCAATGTTACCAGCGTTCAAGGACCGAAGGATAGCAATTATAGAATTTCACGTTGCGCAGATCACGTTGCAGTTTATATAACGGAAGAGGAGAGCAACGTGGACGTTACGTAACTCAACGTGAGGTTCAAGAGCAACACGTGTCGGGCGACGCGTGATACAACCACGCGTGTAGGGCGGAGGGGTGGTAACGTGGTTACTTACTCGTGTGGTAACACTGAAAGTCGAATATGGTAACATTTCGGTTAATGTCAAAGGTGATTGCAATTAATGAAAAATGATACATTAAAATGAATTAAGTCGCACGGTTGATTTTAAAACTTAGCAAATTAAGTGCTTACGGAATTTCTCTTTATGTAATAAAAACAAAGATTCTTATTATCTGCAGGGTAAAAACTTTAATAACAAAAACAATAAATATGTTATTCTGTTTTGCATTTGAGTTTTACGATCGCTTGCGGCATCGGATGTAAACATCAAAACACCATGACGACTGTTCTAAAATTAAATTACATTTTAAAAATAGAATAAGTTTGTTTATTTTTAAAGTGGCCATTGCTGGTGTCTTCGAATTTGGTGTTTGAATGTTATTTAAAAATGGAATAATAGAGAATAAAGACCACAGTTAACCCGTCGACAACCCTAATGCTAGATTGCCCTCGTGGTCAAACACGCGACCATTTATGTATCCGTGACGTAATAAAATCTCTAAGTACAATTCTAATAAGTACTTTACATACTAAATATCACATTATGTGAGAATTTAATTACTTATTTACTCTATTTCCCAAATGATAAATAGTCGATTGAATAATTAGTAATAATATTTCTGTTTTAATATATATTTTGCACTTTCTTGACTTCATATAAAATACAAAATAATATTTTTTCGTAGCAGCACAATTTAACAATAACATGAATAACTGTTTATCTGATTAAAATAAAAAGTATTGCGTTTAAAAAATGTTTTTATCAAATGTTGCGCCATATTCCAGACAAGAGATATGTAGAACAAAGAAAATTGCGTCTGAAATTAAAATAAAATGAGTAATAAACTAAAAATGTTATAGAACAAACAATTCTGATGTTTTCCTGATAACCCTATCAGTGTTTACTGCATTATAGGTATCATCATCTGACTCACACTGTTCTTATTACGAAATCTGTTTTTACTATATTTGAATATCATGTAGATATATATTTAGAAATATTATACTAAATATATAGGTAGTATAAACATGTCACACCTCTTTTCTATCGAAAAAGGCAGAGACCGCTTCCCTTTATTTGCGACGTTATAAAGACATCTACGTATTATGTGTACCTACCTAATTAACAGTTCGATGTCTTACACAAAAATCATTCATTCATTAATATATTTAAGTATTTGAGAGCCAGGTTCTTTTCGGTGGAGTAAACGCCTTCTTTGTCTATCCTCCTTCTTGATACGTTACGACGTCAATTTTTTCTTTGAACTTACATTACGCAGTTAAAATTCTAGAATTTCGAAAAATATATTGATAAGTTCAGTCTAAACTCCAAATTATATCTTATAATAATCCTGAAAATAATAAGTCCAAAGTGCGAAATTATCGCGAAATCACCATTACAGTACAGTCTAGTCCAAAGTACAAATTGTGTAAGTATAATAAAAGGAAGACCGGCTGAAAAAGTGAGTCGCCGAGTCGCCTACTTATAAATTCCATAACCGATACACAGATAGAAGATAATATAGATAATACTTAAATAATATATTTATTCGGTAATCAGCAAATATTGACAAATCAAGATTGAACGTACAAAACATAGGTCGTTTGGCAGTCCAACAAAAATGCATGTAAGTACAAAATCTTAATATGTAAATGACATTTGAAAAATGTAAAATTGAAATATTCAATCGTACGAAGGCATATGCTAAGAGGGCAATAATTTTAAATAATTTCACTATATTTTCTTTGGCTTCGATTCTTACGCGTGATACTAAACGTGACTTTAGTGGTTAGAAAGATCTTTAAGGAAAACTGTTTACTTATACAGCTGTAAGTAGGTACCTATAGTTACGTAATGGTCTAGAAAAATCGCGTAAATATATTTTTGTTTCCTGTATATCTGACACTACCCAATATTAGATGTTTGATAAGAGCTATGAACGCAAATCGAAAACAAACTTGTCTGGGAAAATATTTTGTTTGGCGCATTTACCCGAACTTTAGCGACGCAATTACCCAAATTTTACCGACGCAATTACCCCAGACTACAGATTAAAACATATTTTTTTTAAAATAAAAATTTGAGCTATTATTGCTTCTTTTAGGAATAGGTAAATAATAAAGAATTTTCAATCAATAATAGCCGGCGCGTTGAATTCCTAGTAAAAACAAACCGTGTTATACTGTAAAATGAGATTAGGACTTAGAATTGCACGCACGTGTAGGAACTGAGACATCACGTGAACTAGCAGTGTGTTGTTTACTTGCGCGGGTCAGGATATACGTAGATATTGAACCTTTATTTTAGTAGAACAGTGCTTTGGTGACTGTTTATAATAATAATAGAATATAATACAGCAGGTAGCAGTTAATAGGTTAAAACAAAAGACGCGATATTCGAGAAAAATAAAGTTTGAAATTCAAATGATAAATAAATCAGGACAAAATTACATTTTTTAATGTTACCACAACTTTGAATAAAACATAGGTAATTTGAAATGTTATTATGTATTTCATCGAAAAAGACAAGCCAATAAATCTTCTATCTTGTTGCAACTACTTCAACAAACGCAACCTCATTATACCTTGCCCAATCCAACCTTGAAGTTGGAAATAAAATAGTGACGAAACACTAATCGGTGTTTCATAACATCATAACAGTATTACGGGTTTGGGCACTGATGAGCGCGGCCGGTGAAAAAAACCGTTTTTGAATACCGTACAGTCCCAGATTTTTTTAACGGTTCTCCGCGAGAAAGTACATGATTAGACATAACCGTTGTCAAAACGTTGTGTAACGGTCCGATTTGATTGGTACCTATCGGATTCGCGGGGATTCGTCTCGGTATTTCATAGGTTTGCACCTGTCTAGATTCTTTACTAACTTATATGGGTCGTTCTTCTTTTTTATCGACAATGTGATCTGCAATTTTTGACATTTGTTAAAAAAGTAAACATATAATTTGTTAAGTAAAATGTGATTTAAAATATTGACTCGTTAATGTAGATTTCCAAAACATATAATGCATCGAAGTATTGTGTGTAGTTTTTGATTTATTTCAAATTTCCTAGGAATGGTATGAAAAAAACAACACCTCAGTCACAAAGAATATAATTTTTTATTTTTCTCATTTACAATCATTCTCATTTACTTCTTACTCCTTTTTTATTTAGAATTTAAACATTTATTATTATCTAGCTCCATTGGACGGAATACTAAAACAATCTTATAAAAAAATATAATCAAATACCACTCCGTCACATTTTTGCTACTTAAGACAAAAAACTTTTTAATAATATGAAAATCACCCAATAGGTTATCTTAAAAATCTAGTAAACATCTTTAATATTTAGAATGTAATAAAAAAAATCATTAATCTTGTAAATGTAAGCAATAAAGTGGTTCATACATAACTTTGAACTGAAATTATAAGGGGGACAAAATTGTGACGGAGTGGTTTACGAAGTGACGGAGTGGTAAATTATGTTTACCTTCTTAACAAATTTAAACTTTCCTACTAAGTCTTACTATAAATCTTATTGATTGGTATCCTTCTTGTCTCTTCTTGTATTTTTGTACTTTTCTCAGTAAATCTTGTATTTGGTCTTGAAGTTTTATATTTTTTCTATAAAGTTGTGTTCTATCCCGTCTTACTTGTTTTCTTCCTCTTGCACTGGCTGTAGACGAGGCTGGAGTCAGAGAACAAGATCTAGGACTCAACGGAAGTAGCATGGGACTTGAAGGAGGTGGTGTTGAAGCCGGGGTATTCATCAAAACGTTCTGCAAAGCTTTCTGTCGTTCTCTTCTTTTCTTGTTTCTAATCTGCCACTGTTTCTTAATTTTTTTGAGTTCATTTGGTGTCATATCTTTAACCAACTTTTTACGAGCATGATATCTTTCTAAATCTTTACGCTTTACTTCTGCAACGGATTCAGAGTTAAGTTTTCTTTTTTCACGACACCGTCGCTGTCTTTCAGCCGCAGATAGTGCCATTTTTCCATTTATCTGATGGCAACACATAAAATTAACAAAATAATCTCCGATATAATTACTAACATAAGAATACTAACAATTTTCTATTATTAAAATTGACTAAGGCTCTAGATTCCATACGAAAATGACCACACCGTCACGAGTTTTACCACTTCGTCACGTTTTTGTGACAGAGGTGCCTCGTGACGGAGGTGTAAAATAATAGTGTTTAAGATTGTCAGCGTTTTCCTAATTATAATTTACACATAAAATTAGGCAAACACGAAATATTTATTAGGAAACAATAAAGTAATAATAGAATATTGAAATTTTAATAATGTTTAGAAGTAGAAACTTACGTGACAGAGCAGTCGCTGAATAAACACACGCACCCCTCATCACTGTTTGCGAGCGAATGACTAGTAATGCCGGCGCCGAGGGATGCATAGCGTGGGTGCGGGGTGGAGGGGGACTATTCTTTTATGCACCGATCAAGGTCAAAATTGTATAAGCACAATATTTGGTACTTTAAAATGAGTGACAGAAGGTAGCAAATAGAATCATATACGCCGGGAGACAACTAACAAAATATTTTTAATTTAATAATAAGCACATATAAAAATATTTCTTCGTATTAATTCAAATAACAAAGGTTAAGCAGATTAGAAAATGTTGTGGAATAGAATCATTCTATGTATTTTTTTACGAGAGCAGTTCGTTTACTCCAGTGGTTATAAGAGAGGGACACACTTTATTTGTATGTAAAACACCTTCGTCACGCTTTTTGTACACTCTGTCACACTAATATTTATAAAAAATATAAGAATCAAAATGTAGTTTTAAGGACATAACAATTTATTGAATTGTCAAGTGTATTATTATGTTAAAAAAATATTAAGAAATTGAGTATTTAGAAGCAATATCTTTTGTTTTTCGGAGAAGACAAACCATTGTCGATAAAAAAGAAGAACGTCCCACATACCTACCAACTTATAAATTAATGTCATAATTCAAACGCGTGAAGCGATCCTGACATCCTGACAATGTAAACAACGTCTTAAACAAAAATCGTGGCAATGAAAAGATTAACACAATCCTGAACACGTGATTCGCAAAAATAGAGTTCGAAATTCAAATAGCTTTGCCGCTTTTCTTTTGTTTTCTTGTTACTGAATACTTTTTATTAGTTCAAAAAGTTTGTATTTAGAATGGAATTCTTTTTTTTTTTGCATCCAAATAGCCAGTACCTAACAGAAGTTTATTAAGCAGTAAACTGGGGGCCACACCGCTGGTTAACTGTCTGCTCTGCCATGCGTCAAGTATGATAACGGGCGTTTTTTTTTATTTAGCACCTGCAATCGGCCAGTTACAATTTACAGAATGCAAATATAAAATTAGCATTTCAATTTTTAAATATAGATCGAATTAAAATTTTTAATATGGAACGATTTAAATTCGAAAAGTCTGTTCGAAAATTAAATGTTTAAATTATGTGCGGAAATAAAATTGAACGTTGAAATTAACTGATTTACCTAATTAACGATTAATAAATAAAATTAAATTACATTTGAGGTAGATATTTGCAAATTCATATGGGTAATTTTCCACCAAAGGTGTTTTCATAAGTAAATAACAAATATTATGTCACAATTTTGTTATTGATCTTGTTCTACTTATTTACGTTACCTACGTGTTACGTTTTAGTAACGTGACACATGTTAAACAATAGGTACTAAATCTAGAAGGCTTATCTACTTAATTCTCAGTAAGTACATGGATGCTAAGTAGTTGATTTTTTTACTATTTACATAATTAAGTTAAGAAAAACTAAATTTTATTCCAAAAAGTACACTTTTAGAAACATATTCAAAATACCACTAATATAATAAAGCAAAGAATTTATCTCAAAGGAAAATTAAATTTTACGTAATTGACATTAAAAACAGCTGATTTAAAATGACTAAACACATAACCTACTTTAAACTAAAACACTTACGTATAACTTGCAAACTTCAAAGTTAGCACCCAATTTACAAGTCAGCAGTTTTTATTGAAGACTCATAAACTTAACTGTATACCACGACTACTTCATAACGGCTTAGATCTTGTAAAATAAAATCTGTAAATTAACGGCGCGGACGGTTAGGTGTATGCTTATGTGTTTTTTTTTATTTAACAGTAATATAACCGTTGTTTATAATGTATCTAGGTTCCTCAATTGATTAAATCTTTTATAGGTAATTACATTACGTTTTAAGATAAGCAGATAATCTGTAGGGTGAAGTAATTTTTATTTATATCTATTGATAAGTTTTAATATCACGTTTAATACGGATTTTGATAAATATAGAATAGATAGTCTCTTCTTTTCCAAGAAATAAAAACATCCGCTTTTACATACTGATTACTAGATAAATAGTTCTCATAGCTAAATAACCAAAACTTTTTTCCAAAAAAAATAAAAAAAATATAGGTAGTATATAATGAAAATAAGTAAGTACATAAATGAACTAAAAAAATTAAAAAACAATTAATGACAAAAACATAAATGACAAAAGAAAAAATAAATAAGAAATAATGACATAAATGACTATTTTCGAAAAATTTAATAAATCTATATAATAAGAACGATGTCGACTGAAGAGACTCTTTACATAAAAATCAACAAATCACTGCACTAAGTAAGCTTATATCGCATAAAATCGTATAAAATAAGTATTTATTTCAATCTAATTGTACGACTTTTCATTTGTACTACTGACATTATGACATTTCAACAATGGCGGGCAATTAAAGTCGCGATCGTTTGAACAGTTAGCCGGCGTAACGGGCCGCATGCGCATCTGGGGCAGCCCATTGACACCAATGTCGCGTCACTCGCGCGCCCGTCCCAGCTCCCGCGGTACAATTGAAGTTGTCACTTTATACAGATTTGCGTGTAACCACATTTTTATTTTTATAATTTATTTTTAGTTTTTTCATTCTTTATTATTGGCTTCGTAAAGGTATGTTACAAGGACGTAAAAAGAATTGAAAAAAAGTTTTTTTTAAGATTAGCAATGAAAAAAAAACTTTAGAACTTAACTTATTAATTGAAATGGGAATCCTAAGTACCATATCCTTTGACAATAAACCATTGCTTCCAGTACCTTCATGCTTTCACTTGAAAATTTAACTTTAAAATTCCAGATTCGAATCTAAAACGAACGCACGTAAACAAATACGTTAACCCCAACAATTTGCATTCCATTTATGAAAATATACTTCTTAAACACTCTCCGGGAGTTAGAAAACATATTAAAATACTCTAGAGTGCCACTAACGATCTTTTTCGACTTTCATTTTGTGTAAATCTCGTATAATGACCATCTCACGTGTATGTAGCGCTGCCATACTTATAAATAAAATGCAAATTTCCTTCCAGAAACATAATTTTCTTTTGTACATGTATTAGAACTCTCACGTTGCCACGTACCGCGTGTAAAAAAACGTGATCGCAGTACACTTTACGCCTTTTTGTACTGCACTAGTCGGTGCAAGCTGCATTGTTTTAAAATTGGCAAAAAATAGTTTTTAATCGCCGCACCACAATAGCCTTTGATAGTGATTCTTACATTGTTGTTTTAGATTGCGTTTTGGATTTCCTGTCTTTGTATTAGCTACATAATTAACGATTACAATTTAGCAGCCGATAGTTTACATAAATCGATGTCCAATATTGTTTGCGTGTGATCTTTATGTAAGAGGTGAATGACACCTGACCGATCGATCGATATTCGAAAGGGTTTATTAGAATAGCAAATTGACGCGTCATCAGTATCGACGCACTCTGCCCGCGTTGGACTCAATGTGATTGATTGCAAAATCTAAATGTTATCGTTGTGAAACAGCGAGCTGAACCACCAACTCACATGTTTCGAGCGTGTTACAATTCTCCTGCTTTTTTTTAACGCAAGCATTTCCGATACTCAACATTACAACGGTCAATAAATTCAATCAACGCGCTCGCCTAGCAACAGATCGGAAGTTTTGTAACGTAATCCCTTGTAACCTTTAAATCACCTATGTGTAACCGTTAAGAAACAATTTATTAATGAGTTTGGCTAATATGAGGGGAGCAAAAAGCGTAAAATGTGGTAACCGTTCGCCGTTTCACAAAGATCCACGTGCAAAGTTGCACCGCGGGATCTTACGACACCATTTTTGCAACCTGACGTTTTGTAAGCGACATTATTTAGACAATTGCAACGGTTTGCATGTTTTTTTAATGCAATCTTGGAGCTGTAAATAACGTAAGTCTGTCATTGTTGCAGAACCACAGCGAGGATTCGTGCGGGCCGGGCGTAGTCCGCCGCAACATGGTCGCCGAGTTTATCCTGAGCCAGCAGCAGCTGCTGAGCGGCGCAGGGGGGGCGCTGCAGCCGCCGGCCCCCGCCCGCGCACCGCCGCCACCCCGCGCCAGACTCTCCGTCTCCCCGCACTACCCGCTGGAGCAGTCCCCGCAGCCGAACGGCGCCGACCACGAATTTTCCAACTCGTACGACTTCAACAAACGCAAGGAGTTCTTCGGTCAGCGCAAACAGCGCGAGTTCATCCCCGACAGCAAGAAGGACGACGGCTACTGGGACCGGCGGCGGCGCAACAACGAGGCCGCCAAGCGGTCCCGCGAGAAGCGCCGCTTCAACGACATGGTGCTCGAGCAGCGCGTCGTGGAGCTCTCCAAGGAGAACCACGTGCTCAAAGCGCAGCTCGACGCTATCAAAGAGAAGTACGGCATCTGCGGCGAGACCCTCATCAGCATCGACCAAGTATTAGCCACTCTCCCGACCTGCGATCAGGTACTTTGCGTTACAAAGAGGAGTAAACTATCAGGCAGCGCGTTGTTCCCGCCCGCGCCACCGCCACCTCCTCCAGCACCCGCCGTGTCTCCTCCCCCGCCACCACCGCAGCGAGCCCCCGAGCCGTACCAGGAGAGGCTGCCGGCCCCGGAGACATACTACACACACCCCGCTCACTACGAGCCCCCGGGGTCGGTGCTGAACCTGTCGAGATCCCGCCGCGCCCCCTCCCCCTATGAGCTATCATCACTGTCAGGCTCCGGCGACGAGACCGCCGAGCCCTACGCGCCAGAAAATAACTGCCTGCCGCTGAAACTTCGCCACAAATCGCACCTCGGCGACAAGGACGTCGCGAGCGCGCTCCTCTCCCTCCAGCACATCAAGCAGGAGCCGGGCCCACGGTCCTCCCCCTCCTGGGACGGGGAGGGCTCCAGCGACGAGAGAGATTCTGGTATCTCGCTAGGCGCCGAATACAGGCCGCAGGAGGGCCGGCTAGCCGAGGAGGAGGACGCTCACCTTAAAGCGGAGCTGGCGCGGCTCGCGACGGAGGTGGCCACGCTCAAGAACATGATGCACCAGAACAAGACGCGCGCGCATGAGCACTGAGCGCCTTCCCCCGCGTCTGCGCCTGGACCGCGCAGCCCCGCGCCCCGCGACGTGTCGAGTCGTACAAACTGTCTCCTACCCTCCCGTAGAGTTACCACGTTGTAAAGAGATGAATATTGTATGATATATGTGCAGCTGTCAGCGGCCAAGCCGCATCGCCTAATTGTAATCCTTCCTAGTAGATGTATGTGGTCGGTGTTGTATTAGGGTAGAGAAGCCAGACGTTGCCGACGCGTGACCGTGGAATGTATGGAAACGAGACTAATTTCGGTTTACAGACTTTTCGAGCAGATTAAACTTGTCTACTCAGTGATAGGATATAAAAAATGCATTTTTAGTGATGAGCTATGTTTGTAAATGTAATATAAGTGTAGTAGATCTGTTTTATCTATTCGAAGACTCGTTAGTGGAAAATCGATGGCTAAAGACTATTTGTTTTGTTAAGTTTAGACCTAAGATTGATGTAAGTAAACTTAAGTCCAACATAGAATTATTTATAAATGTATAGTCTTTCTCATTCGGATTAATTGTAAGTTGCAAACCAAAACAAATTATTCGATAGGTCCTTTAAAGCTGTCTTGAATCCGCAAACGTTTTGTAAGAGATGCCTACTTTCTTTACTTTCTACAGGAATATCTTTTACAAATCATTTGTATCAGTATAATACCAGTGCCTTCGACAATACATACCTACCTATAATAGCTACCCTAAATAATATTTTTGTACATTTATTAAAAAGGCGATTTCATTATTTGAATACCATTGTAATGTAAGTCATCCCCTACTATAGTTCACTGTAAGTTTTGATGTTTCGATTGATGTAAATGAGTTTGCGCTGGGCGCTTCATTTCTAAAATCTAGACGTTGTTCTCAAATAGAGAAGTGAGCATATGGTAGGGGTTAAATCTATAGAATCATCAAATCCTAACCTAAGAAGGCTAGTTGAAGTATTTCTGTACTGTAAGCTATACTCCTAGTATTGCCCTAAAGGGCACGTGATAGATTTGAAGGGGTTATAATAAGTATTTATTTATTCGGACCGCGAAAGAATTTAAAATTTATTATCTTTGTATAAGAAACACTATACGATATGAATAAATTGTGTACATTACAAGTAAATGATGAATTTTATTCTACATCACCCTATCCTTAATAAAACCAGATGATGATAAAATCAGAACAATCACACTCATACATGAATACCTACTTACATTGACACCTTAAGTAAACATCAAACACATTAGATTTAAATAAAAATTACACAAATTAAATTAAGTATAAGAAAACTATCTCGGAATGCCAAAAGCCGTATCTGCTGAAGCCTGAAACACATTCAACCGAGGTCTACCGACGTCTCTTCATAACTGTAGAAGAGGAAGAACTGGTAGAAGTACGTATGTGATTAACTAGATACCTATGTCAAAGAGCTACATCCAAAAAGTGACCTCGGTCACCATATAGGAGAGTAGTTTGCCTTACATTATCGTAAAAACTTAAGTAGATAGGTACCTCTAAAAACATAATATCCTGCATTCGAGCTTTCGCTACTCAGTCTATGAGATCTAAAGAAAGAAATTCCTTCAGGAAAATGCTGTATTCAGAAACAAGATCATTCTTCCAATTATCGGCCTAACTAAGATAAATCTGTCTTTAAATCCCATTGCGTCACGCCACTTGGTACCACAAATACATTGTTTCCCTGAAAATTCCAACATTTCAACAGGTAAATGTATTTAAAGTCGACCCCATTTCCATTCAGGTATTTTTGTTGGTTCGTACGCTGCGTCAGTCAGGTAATATTTTGAACGCCTGCTACTTTTTACTTAGCAATTTTACGCTTGTGTATTTATTTGTGTATTGTATAAAATCTTGTAGGCGTTTTAATAAAGTTCTTACAGGAGTAGTACTGTCGGGAAACAATAGAAGCGTAACTACTTAGTCTTCTACAAGTACCTACACACAAATAATGAAGTATCGATAAAGAATCAATAGTGTCGATACTATCGATAAGTATCGATAGTATCGACACTATTGATTCTTTCTCGATACTTATCGATACTTATTTATTTCTTATCTATTATTTCTCGATACTTATCGATAGTATCGACACTATTGATTCTTTATCGACACTTCATTATTTGTGTGTATATCGATACTATCGATATACACACAAATAATACTATCGATTCGATAGTATCGACACTATTGATTCTTTATCGATACTTCATTATTTGTGTGTAGGTACTTGTAGAAGAAATAGTAAATAGGTTTTCTGGCAACACTGTAACACAAACACAAACTAAACAATAAGAAAATAAAATACAATTTCAACTAATTTTAACTTTATTGTGATACAATGATAGGCATTAGATAAATACATCACTTTTATGCTTTTCTCAAAATAATCGTATCCATAATATATTTAAAAACAACGAACGCACAATGAAATGTTGAAAATGCACTATTGAGCGAATCGAGCTCTAGGAAACATTAGGATTATAAATTGATCTTCGTTAATTTTATTCAAATTTAGATAGGTCAAACCGTTTTTTAAAAGATAGGTAGGTAGGTACCTATCTATTTGAAAAATACTTATTTGGATAATTCTGGGCTACTTGGACCTTTGGTATCTAACTCGCTTTAGGTTTGACAATTGAAACAATAGTTAAGTATAAAGAATGTGGATTCAACAAGAAGAAATTTTACCAAAAATCTGTTTTATTTTATTAACAAAATTTCAAAGAATCAACGATGACGTTTTTAAATGTTTCGACCCCCGTTGCTTGAAAGGTAGTTAAAATTCTATATCCATTATACATCGTGCCGTCTTCTTCTGATTTTAGACAACGACAGAGTTAGCTATAGGTTTAATTAGATGTTAGTTTTAATCACCTTTTCTACAACTGACAAGTAGGATAGATAGTTTACTTAAAAATCATAAAAAAATAAAAAAGTAGATAGATAGGTAGGGGGAGGCGGGGCACATTGATACTCGGGGCACATTGATACAGTACCTGTTTTGAAATACTGAAAAACGATACGCACACGGACACATCATTAGAACGCTCAAGGACATCCACAAGGATGATAGTTGTGACGATGCTCGTCGCCTATTCGCCGTTTTGCTTTTACAGGCACAAACGTGTTTTTGGGACCGACAACTAAAATTTTAAGAGCAATGTGTTTGTGTCTCAGCTCCATATTATTAGTTGTTTTCATAGTTTTATTTTACCAAAAGTACGTTTATACTTTAATAAATGTTATTTAATATGTTTATTTAATACAATATTGATTTAAAAAATAATAAATTACTTTTTCGTGAATATAGTCCCTTGGGGCACTATGATACAGTAAAGCGCGGGGCAGAATGATACGTATCAATCTGCCCCGTTAGTGTATTAAAGTGCCCCTTTGGTGCATTAAAGTGCCCCGTTAGTATTTTAAAGTAGTCTTAAAAATCTCATTTATTATAGAAAATGGTCCGGACTTTTAAAGTTAAGCAGAGAAATGTGAAAAAATCGTTTAGGATTTCAGTTTTGTGATGTTTTTGATTATGAGTTTTAAGAAAAAGTTCCTATAATTTTGATAGAGGATTTTATTTTGTTATTTCTATATTTCACTATGCCCAATTCTGTAGTACTTTTAGGCTGATTACTGAGTAATTATGTTTAATTACATGTTTAAGATTTTGATAAATTCTAGATTTTTGATGACAATTTTATTTCCTAGCTCATTTCATTATTAGGCTGATTGTGATTATCGTTAATACGAATAATAACTAATAAATAACGTGATTTTTTCAGATATCAAGCATTATTTGCTCTTTATTTGGTCAATTTAAGTAATATAACGATTTATTTTGAAAAAATATTATAATATTTATGGAAATAAAGTACGCATCAAGCTGCCCCACTCTCTGTATCAAGGTGCCCCACCGGTGGGGCAGAATGATACAAAATCCATTTTTTATAAAAGTCGCCATAACTTTTTCCCTATTCGTTTCTATCAGCTTTTTTTAAACTTAATTATAAGTTAACATATCAGGCCATGCACCCGGCAAAAAAAATGATCAAATATGTTGACATTTGTGTATTAAAACGGAGTTTGAATTTTTGTGTATCAATGTGCCCCACTTCCCCCTAAGTATAATTTGGATCTTAAGGCAGTGACAGAAAGATTTAGTATTTATTTACTTTGGTATTTGTCAATATAACATAATAAAGTATTTATAATTTTATAAAGACTGCTTTTAGCAGTTTAATTGTAGTTTCACAGTAGGTAACTCTTTTAACAATTTCAATTCGTATTTTTGTTAACTTTTTACACATTTTCTTTCCTTATTTTATGCTCGCACCGTATTATTATGATAGTTAAAGTATATGAAAATAAAAGTATTTTTTTAAGATGCCGTATCGTAAGAAAATACAGCATTGTCTTAGTTAAATGCCCTTGAAATTACAATTTATTAAATAGATATCTATAACATTTGAAAAATACGTTTCAAGAGGCACATTGGAAATTATTTAAATAATTAAACATACAGTTACATGATAAAAATAAACTACTTACTAAACATGCGTGATTAAAAATAAACTAACTAACAATGACCTAGCAAAATTAATTAAAATACAATTTGATACATTACTCTCTTTGACACGTCCGCTTTGCACGACGTTCAACACTCAAATGAGGAAATACTCACTGTCAGAGAGACACCCCCGCATGCTATCTCTTTCGCACGTTGCATTATGTAGGTACTTACAGAAATACAACTGGAATAGCTTAATCAAGATCAGATTTTTATAGACCGCATTATTGAAGTCTGTAGCAAAATACTAATTCTTTTTAATAATCATGTGAGGCCATATAGGTATTATAGGTATGTTCGTTCCACAGGGATTCGTAATAATCATGTAGGTAGGTATGTACCAAGCCAAAATACAGTGGTAATAATCATGGAACTGAACAACTTTTCTTAAGGACCATGTGTTATGAAAAAGAGCGTTCTAAATGAGTCAGTCGATCGAAAGTTTTTAATAAAAAGTGGAGCCGAAAAGTTAGGTAATGGAGACCATCGATTGGCGACCACTGAATAGATAGACAGATGTCTTGGTGAAGCAAGTTTATAGTGAGTGGATGCTTCCGACCCAGACAAGTGGATATCTAAAGGTTTAAAGGCTGCTTCTACCTACACGGTCGGGATATAGATATAGGTACCTACTGCCGACCATCGCGTCCTTGGTCGGTTCAACTAATTTTCGTATTCTTTTTACACGGTCGGTGGTTGACTCAACTTATTAGTTCTTCTGTCGCGTGCCAAGATCGTTGGCATCAACCAATTGGTCAGCACCTCACAACAGTTTTCTACTCTGTCTATTATATAAACCCGACTAAAGACACGATGGTCGGCGGTCTATTCCCTCCGATTAGGCATTTTTTGGCCAGCAGTATTGGACGTTATAAAGAAGACGAATTCAACCCATGTTTTTGGGAAAAGTTGTTAAGTATCACGACATAAGTACTATCTCTATGTTGACTTGATACAAACATTCTGTAACACCCTGTGTACATTTCAATTCACAGTGCCACGCAATCGAAGGGTATTAGTCTGACAGTGAGACAAGTTTCACTCGGCGGCGGGGGGCATCCCCTCCCCGCAGGCTAGAGGGTGCGCGTGCGGCTCGATAGACGGCAGCACCGGCGCAGGAGTTCGGAGCCGGGCTGAGCTCAGTTCGTTCGCTTGCACCCACAGTTCCAACTGAAAGGTAAGTGTTACAAGTTTGTCAGCTGAAAGAAACCAGGAATAAATCTAACAATTTGTTTGTTACTATTTCGCATTTTTCTTTGTTCATCCTTCATCATCATAAATTTAAGAGCGTCGCCACTCTTGTCAGTGGAGTCTGCGCCACTCTTCTCTATTCTCTGGAGTACGTTTGAGCACCTAATACGACACAACTTCTACTCCCTCTATGTAAGTATGTTGTATTTGGTCCTAGCTTATTTTCGGAATGTCCCCTCAGAAAAAAACATAACATTTTTGACAGAAAGAGCAGACTTCAACCTCAAAACATCTTCAAATGCACTATAATCACCAATGAAGAATTGTATTTTAATTTTTTACTATTGCACGCACATACCTTGACACAGAATACCAAATATATAGATTGAATTAATTTCTTCTAAATACCTACACAAATAAGTTTTCAAAGAGGAATGTGGGGCCTACTGTACCAACTAATAGATACTTATACGTAGAAAAAAAACAACAAATTTGAGTTTTATTTTATTTATTCAGTCACTTTGCAAAATTACGGTTATTTTTTTCTGTTTTTTATATATTAATATTTCACTATTTTTTTAAGGGTACGTTAATGATCAAAAGTTTCACAACGGTATGACGTCATCAAATAACGATCGGCCGGTAAACCAGGTTGAAATGTCTCTCTTTTTAATAGGAATGTGTGGTTTCAACAAATATTGATCAAATGGAGAACAGGTCTGAAAAAAAAGGAAACATAAATACCTACTTACAACAAATTAAAAAAAATAGATAGGTAAAAAATTAGAACCCTGAAAACAACTTCAAACCAAAATAAGTTAAAAAAAATAGCAATTTTATTTAAGCATGTCATTTAAATAAAAATAAAACAAGAAAACATAAGAATAAATAAATATGTATTAATAACTTTTTAATAACTTACTTTGGATTATATTGTTGTGCTCTCACTTTTGCTGAAAACCTGTCATTCGTCATCTTATCCATAGCACTTGGTCACAGAAATGCATCATAAAACTTAATTTTTTAGATAATTTATGTTTACAATTAATTACAGTCGAGGACAGAGCAATTTTAATAATGTTGTTCAATATCACTGCGATTAAATAAAGTGCCCCCCTGTGTAAAACTTATAGACACTTGACTGTACTGGGTTCAACTTAGGTTCGGTACGTAACACGGTAATGTGGCAGTACAAACTTTCAATGCTTCCAACATGGCGGCATATGAACTATTTCATGAATAGCACTATAATGAGTCTTATATGTCATCCATTCAGTAAAATGCAGCCATTTTAAAAAGTCGTTACAGGGGTCACTTATCTGCACTAACAGCTAGTACACAAAAGAGTTGCTACCTACCTCTTGCGGCATTTTCCCAGGAGGTGGGCGGCACGCACCCGCGCAATGCAATTGCATTAGCAGCTCAGCTATCGCAGCTGCTGACGTGTCTATGACGCGTTGCCGACAGATCGCTACGGCATGGACAAACCCGCCGGGTCCCACAAACTCGTGTTCCATGAACACTGTCTTGTCATCCCAGTATATCGCCTGGAAAATTAATTATGATTGCTAATTAGATACTTTGCACAAATACTGGATACTATGAAGTTTATTGATCTAAGTATAACCTGAAATTGGCATGCAGATAATCTGCCTGATTGCCTTATTTGCCAAAGAGATAAGGAAAGCAACTATAACTAACGACTCCTTTCTAATATTACTACTTGAGCTATTTGGAACTGTTCTCAATCTTACTTAACATTATAAATGTCAATGTTTATGCCAATGATGGCTGGATATATGGAAGGATGTTTGTTACCATTTCACGCAAAAACCACGAATTAAACTTTACAATATTGTAGCTTGCTCATCAGACCACATAGCCTATATTATTAGCCTATATGTTAAGATTATATTCTTTCAAAGATATGACGATAAATACATACCTTAGACGTAATACTGAACTTAGTAAACGGCTTCAGATACCGCCTATAGCGTATTGTAGAAGCGGCTTGCACCACAGCGCCCCCAGCGGCTTTAATGTTGGCATACAAGCCTGTCCTCTCGTAGAAGTCAGCTCTAGCGAAGTCTAACTCTCGGAGGTAGCGAGCGTTATTCATGTGGTAGAGTAATGTGTCGATGTCGTTGAGAAGACACCAAGCTGTAAATTTTGATAAAAAAAAAATAAGTTAAGTAAACTGTACCTATAATGTCAGTCATGGTCCGTTTAAGCCCATCCTCCCCATTAGGGTATTCAAAGCAGGTACAAGATTATGGAGACCATTTTTTATCAGTAGTGTCTTACAGCAACAAAGCGTAGATTTTGGAAAACGATAATGCAATCGTTATCATGTTGTTGATACAAAATTGCAGCTTTTATGAATATTTTTTTTTCCTGGAGCCGATTTTTTGGTTCCAATAAAATGTCGGGGCATTCTAGGTGTATACTCTTATTTCGCGGATGTGTGCGGAAGCGTTCCCGTGTCCCCGTCACTTGGCGGCGAGAAGGAACACCGTGGGGTTTTAGCCGGTGGGAGTCCGGCATAACCCTTCGTCTTTCTCCGCGACGAAGGGTATCCACGATGGATTTCCCCACGTAAAAAAAAAAGGTGTATACTCTTATATGTTTCATTTCTGGGCAGTGAATTTCTTTTATTAGGCCCAGAAGTCTTTAGCCGAGATGCATTGTCTTTTATTAACTACTTAAACACCTACTATTAAGTATTCTGTACTTAAAATAATGTACTTACAATCTACTTCAGTAGTTTCCAATATACAAGCCTTCTTCCTGAAGTATCTCGCCCGAGCCACAGTAAACATCATTCGGGCGAAGTAAGCCACGTCTAAGGTGCTGTAGAGTAGAAGAGCCCCGGCTACCATCGCAGCCCCCCATCCTGGTACGCAGACTGTCCACATGTTTGCTGGAAAAATATATTCTTTTGTCAAACTCGGCACAAATGATAAGAACAAGAAATACCTAGTGAAAGTTTCAGTGGTTCCCCGAAATTCGCAACGATGGATTCTATTCGGCTTTGTTTCAGAGTTATTCTTACTCTTAGATACTAAAGGTACTTATAATACGATCGAATGTGATCCAGAAAAACCGAAGATTAAGACAAGACTGTCGTGGCTTCATTCTTCGGTGTAGGTAGTCCCCTAGAGCAAACATTTGCAAATTGTGTTCTGGATACAGACTTCTTATACCGCGGAATGCTAGAACTAGATTTTGACGATTTTTTCCTTCTTTTAAGTTCAATGGCGTTTAAGTATTTTGCGTCAACTTATCCTTCATGTTCCTAAAGAGACCGTGGAACTACCTAAGTGTTTTTGCCTGATAGAAAGACTAAATCTTGTCAGTAGATAATGATTCAGTAACCTCTATTATTATGCATGGAGATAAGCATGAAATAAAAGCCTAGTCAGTACTAAGCTACGAAAAGAGTAAAGATTTCCTACCTACCTACATATTTTGCAATTGTAAGTATTTGATAGTTTTCTACGATGTTTCTTATACCATTACACGTTTATACAAATAACATTCAAGTATCTAAGTACTTAGTAAATAGATTGACTAAACGATGACGCAAATGTGGAGAAGCCGAATAAGATTAAATGGAAAAGTTCCAGCGAATAGTAATGTTATAGCTATAGAAACATTCATGTAAGGTTATTGGATGATGGGAAAAACCCATGCATCAGTGGTTATATGGATATTAAATTAAATTGCATAATGTAGGTTTGTATTGTATTGTGGACAGAACGGAGTCTAAGCACTATAGATAAACACCTAAAAAATACATATGTTTATTTGCTGCATCGGCTGACACTAGAAGCAAAGACATACCTACTTAGCTCGTCATCTGGGTAGGTACCTACTATTTTAAAACTTAGTCTTAGGTTTACTAATTAGAAAATGTCAAATGATTGGTACCAAAGATGGTAGGATATTAATATTACATGTCATATAATGTTACTTTTACGTAATGTTACATGTCATATAGAGTGTTAATTTAATAGGTAGGTAAGTACCAAAGGTGATTATATTTATATAAGTAGTATAAATATAATCACATCACAGTCTACTTTACTTGGAACAAGCGAATCCATAAGATCAGCAGATAGTATCAGAGCAAATGAATACATAATTTGATTGCTATTTAATTACATTAGGCGCTAAGTACATTTTACACACCTACAGTCTACAAATTAGAGTGAAATAATCAGATAGCGTGGAATATCCAAATGATGCATAGAATCTTACCTTAGTGCTGAAATATTTAGCAGCTAAGGCCACTGCCCAGCTGATTACCTCGATAGATAGAATAGAACCTACTTTCTTTCACCATTCGAATATATTACAAGCAAGTTAACAAAACATTTTCAGACTCTACATAACTAAATAAAGACGATAAAAAGCAATATAATAAATTAATAAAAGAATTTTTACTTACATTGAAGATACCGGCCGATGTTGAAGATTACGAGTTAAAAATCATGATGTTTAAAATCTTGGATAGAATTGACGAAGAGCGACTCTTCTTGGTACAGCCATGTCTCGTTGTGGTGAATTAATTTTAAATTAATAAATTCTGCAAAAATAACCTAACGGAGCGTGTCAATCAAAGAGTAGAGTAATGTATTGTGTCAATGTGAATTTTTTCACGTAGAGTCTGAGTCTGACATTTAGCTATGCGCGCGCACACCAATCGATAATACCTTTATGGTTCTGGACATGCAGTATTTTTGTGCTATATTGTACTCTATGATTAAAATAGTTCCAGGATGTTTCCAGGATACACCTAACTAGCCTAGATCCAACTTAGGTCCAGTTCCAGATAATTCGAAGAATTTGAGAAGGAACCACTTCCTTTTTTGGCTTTTTTTTTAGTTTGAAGTCGGTTTCTTTTTCTAAGATAGATACCTAGTTTCCAAAATTGCCGAGATAGCTACGGGAATAGCACCTACTTAGGTAGGTACACTTATTAACCTGTTTTTCTAGACGACACTTTGCATTACCCTACGGTAACGTTACGTTCCCAACGTAAGTAGAAAGTAAATAAATAGGTAGGTAATTCTGGAAAATCTAACGCACGTTAGTCTTACCATTTTAACGCCTGCATATTATTTACTCATTTAGGTACCTATCTATTTATCTATGTACCTAGTATCTATTTATTTTTGTGATAATTTAAAAGATTCAATTTTTCTAAAATGTCGTGGAAACGTGAAAACATTCGGGAATAACGACCAAATCAAGTTGGACCCTGAAAACTTATGAAACTGCAACATTCAAATCCAACACACGTAGATAATTTTTCAGGTCCTTCAAGCCGTCAAGCACCTACCAAAAGATATGTGTATTTTCTTATTTTTCGACGGAATGTGGAAATAATCGGATTGAAATCAGCTATAGGTACGTGAAGGTACATCAATTTACTTTTGCTCAAAATCAAAACACTAACAAGGAATCTATCAGGGCTCAAATTAAACTGGCCACAAAATAAGTCACGTCACGAAACAAAATGTCGGGCGAGCCGAGTCGGCCCCAGTCGGCGACCTCGATATCAAACCGTCTCTTTTACACTCGTTGGATTGAAGCGAGAGATCAAACAACGCACGACACGGCAACAACGCCGGCATCGCATCAGTGCCGTTCAAAACACAGAAGTGGTAACGTGTCAGCGTAAATAAAGGAATTCTATTTTCTTCTCTAGTGTAAATAAATAGAAATGGCTAAAGGAAATTTTAAATATGATTTGGTACAGTTAATCCAAAATGTTGGTGAGCGACCGTGCCTTTGGGATAAAACTTCGGAACTCTATAAAGATAGGATTGAAAGAAGTAGCGCTTGGGAGGAGATTTATAGGACTTTAGATGAGCGATATGATGAAATGTCTTGGGAGGAACGGAAGGCTATGGGTAAGAAGTTTGTTATAAAAATATCTAGTATAAAGCAGAATAAAAGCAACTATAACCTACTGGTAATGAAATGCATCTATATCTTTCTTCTATATATATAAAAATGAAACCCGTTTTCCGTTGTCACGGCGGCATCACGCCTGAACGGCTGGACCGATTTCGCTAATTCTTTTTTTAAAATGTTCATTGAAGTCTAAGGATGGTTCTTACGGTGAGAAAAATTCGAATAATTGCCGGGAAAGCCTTAAAACAGACCTTTTCTTTTTCCCATACAAATGTTTTCTTACTAAAATGTAGAGTCAATTTGAACTTTATTCCTACACAATAAAGTTCATTCTAAGGCGGGACGAAGTTCGCCGGGACAGCTAGTATAATATAAAAATGAAACCCGTTTTCCGTTGTCACGGCATCACGCCTGAACGGCTGGACCGATTTCGCTAATTCTTTTTTTAAAATGTTCATTGAAGTCCAATGATGGTTCTTACGGTGAGAAAAATTCGAATAATTGCCGGGAAAGCCCTAAAACAGACCTTTTCTTTTTCCCATACAAATGTTTTCTTACTAAAATGTAGTCAATTTGAACTTTATTCCTACACAATAAAGTTCATTCTAAGGCGGGACGAAGTTCGCCGGGACAGCTATATATTATAACTACACCTACTTGTAGATGTACCTGCCTAGGTATTACGTAGCACGAGTTGTTTTTAATAAGTGTACCTAGATATTTATTATTTTATTAGATATCCTACTAGATACCTAATAAAGTAGTCGTTACCTATAGCGCATATACTTGATTACGTTTTCTTACTCCATCGACGCCTTGGATTAAGATCGACGCATTTCACTAATAAAGGGTTGCAGAAAAGCTGTTAAAAGTTTATTTATCAAATAGGTAATTTTGTGTTTTTTGATAGGTACCTAGAGCTTTTTTCTGTAAGTAACTGAATGTTTTGAATTCGTTGATGAAGTGGCTATTTCAAGTGAAACAATCGTAATAAAGGGCCAATCGTAAAGATAGGTAGCTATCTCTACCTAGGGTACCTACCTATCAAGAATCTATCTAGGTAGATATATTGTTTTCATGTTCAACAGATCTTTAAACAACGCTCGACTTTGTTCTTATCTTAACTAAGCTTATATCTTTTTTTTTTCAGGCGAATACGTTATGAACAAATGGACAAACATTAGAGACACGTTCATCAAGACTTTAAAACTTAAAAAAGGGAAACCTAAACGCAAATACATATACCACGACAATCTTCAATTCTTACTCAAAATAACACCATTAGAAGAAAGCTCATACGAATATTCAGAACCTTCTACATCTTTAAATCATGATACAGATGTAAACAGAACTAAAAAGAAGAAAAAGATTGACCACGATGAAGAATATATACCGAAAAAGTTAAAAAAAGAAAAGCAGAAAACAGAAGTTCAGCTAGATTCCGATTATGAAACGTTTGATAGTAGAAATGATAACGAAAACATAGATTTTGCCGACGTTGAGTCAGATCCGAGACTAATGAATGAAGATGAAGCATTTTTCGCGTCTCTCTTACCTTCTGTTGTGAAGTATAGTGAGGAAGAACGTATAGAATTCAGAATGGAAGTTTTAACTATTATGAAGAATATTATAAGTAAAAGACGGCGATGGAATAGCAGTGGCGATTAGAAGTGGCCTAAGAACTGAGTAAAGACTGAATTTTAATGTAGATGTATGGTTGGAAGATATTCAAGTATTTTTCCATTTTTCCTAGTGGAAAATTAAATTAAAGATTTAAATATGTATAGAACATTTAATAATTTTAATTGTATGGATGCTTATAACGTGTGGTGCCATGTATGTTGAAATAAAATTGTCATTTTGCGATAGCCAAATGTCATACCATTCGTCGTATGAAACATTTTGCGAATATTTTGGCTTTGGCACGACAGTTACTAATAGGGATTTCAGCTTTCTTGTGTGATGGTAAGTTAAGAATGTGGTTAAAGCAAGGTTAAAGCGACAAGTATAAATATATCTCAAATGCCTGGATTAGCATATAAAACTTTTTGTTATTTTTTTGTGGTTAATCACAGTTCAGTGGATTGTACACATTTAAAACACAATTAATCTTTAATAGATAAGTTTAATGATCATTTTTCTGTAGCACTTTTAAAAATAATGTTTACAGAATCACAAAAACACATTCGGGTGAATTAGAAAAAAATGTTTAAACCCCCTAACATTAATTATTAGTTTTTACAGCTAATAAATTTTAACTTCTAAGTGAAAAATATAACAAAAAGACGCTGCAATACTGTAATGTTTTACAATAATATCGGAGTTACGCTTATCGACAATAAACCTGAACATTAACAACATGATGGATTATATAAAAATGTTTGAACCTTATACTTAGAAATGGCAGAAAAAATCTTTTCCACGAGAAAAAAATACAGATTTCGAAAAACTCACAGATTAATACGTTTCCCGTAACTTTATTTATTAAATTTTAGTGCCTTATGTCTGATTATCGATTTAATTCGAATTCTGACGTAGATTCGTCCGCGAATCGCGTGTGACGGTGTGACCAGAGGCACGGCCAATCGATCTAGCTAATAATCTATCTTAACTACAGAAACATTCGGAACTATGGCTTACAACTCCGACCCGAGACATATTTCAGTTACATTTTCACTATAAATACGACCAAACGGTCAAATCACTAAATTCACTAGAATGTAAACACTCCGTTATTTATTTACAATTGGAATGAACGCTGCTACGAGAATTTCACATTTACTATTTCGAAAAGAAAATATGATTTTCATTTTCATCGAGTTTTTATATACACAAGCCGTAGAATACTGAAGTTAGAGGTTTTATAACCGGAGTCGGTTCGAGCTCCGAAAATCGTAAGACATTAAAGTATATTATCAATAATATGCTTTATTGGGATATCAATAGTGACTAGACGGTCCCCTCGACTATGGAGACATATTTATTTACACTTTTACACTATGGATATTAAATTCACACTAGCTTAACACATTGCTACTTAAAGATTAAAAATTATTTAATTCAGCGAAAAATCACGCCGTTTGGAATATTAAGCACAGAAAGCCAGTCAATTGGCACGAATAAAAATTATTGTTCATTCAAAAACAAATTCCAAAAAATAAGGATCGAAGTTAAAGCTGTCTTTTGTTTTCAATCCATTTGTGCATACGAGGAAGTCGAACTAAAAGCTAGGCGATCATACATCCAAACGAGAGTATACGTTTAACATAGAGCGGCACCACGCTTACTCCACAATACTACCAACCGAATGGCTTTTTAAATAAGTTACATACTAACAGCTAAAAGATTAAATTCACTTTTGAGTATGGCCTGTATTCACTAACAGAAACACTTATGTCTTATAATGGAGGTAACCTACAGTTTATACACTTACAATTCAATACAATATGTATATGGATATATTACAAGAAGTAAATCTCAACAGTCAAAACAAAAATAATACCACTCCAACCAATAGATTAGCTGCTTAGTGTTTGAACTTATTGGTGATAGACAAGCTAAACATTGTAACGCCTAAAGGAACTAAACATTAAGTTTTGTAACTAATAATTAATAATAACAAAATAAAACATTTATCAAACCCTCCGCGAATCTTTTATCGGTTACTTATAAAATTATATACAAAACAATTTCAACAATTTTCAATATTTTACATCTAAATTGAAACGTCGATAAGAGATCGTGGTTCAGTCGAAACGAGATGCGTGTACGCATTTTATACCACAGCCTATCATTTAAAAAGTCACAAGTCAATTAACAAAAGCGTACTTTTGCTTTTCATTATAATTGCAGTCAAAAATCCAAGTTATGTGTTCAAATTAAACAGCATTCCATCTCTTTCGCTCAACCGTTTTTTAGAGGACTAAAAAAGATGGACGACTGTTTAGTAGTAAATAACACATGTATAAATGTCCAAATCCAGTTATTTAGTTTAAGGATGCGTCAAATTACATGAAAGCATCGACTATATTCAATTTATTCAGATTCTATAAGTTTTGTAACTTAGTCAAAAGTTTTTTACCGAGAGCAAAAAAGAGCCAATAGTATCGCTAATGTCGATTCTATTTATTTCTTTGTTACTATCGATAGTCAACACTATGTATAACGACAAATATAAGACAGTTATTTATCTCATGTACTTAACGCATCTTAAACTTAATTT
This sequence comes from Anarsia innoxiella, assembly GCA_947563765.1. Classification (NCBI taxonomy): domain Eukaryota; kingdom Metazoa; phylum Arthropoda; class Insecta; order Lepidoptera; family Gelechiidae; genus Anarsia; species Anarsia innoxiella. Next base: position 2,260,176 of record OX387415.1, read on the forward strand.
CTTAGTTAGTAAAGTCCAAAGTAGGTTTTCTTTGTCTAGGTTTCTTAGGTCTTTGTGGAGCTGGGGATCCATTGCAGCAATGGCATCCTCGTTTGACCACTCCACGGCCTGACGCTCGGCGTCTTACTTCTAAATCTGGCGACCTTTCGCCTGCTCGTGTTTTACCGGTTAGACTGCGCTCCATGTCACCGTCAATAGCGTGGTATAGTCTTTTTGGTGGGTATGTTCGTAGAGGGGGATGGGTATCATCAGCTGATGAACCATCCGCGCTTCCACTCCGTTCTAATCTAGCTTCTTTTATCACCGAGTCCAGTCTCATTTGTGTACCAACGCCGCTCGAGTCTGTGGAATTCGTTTCGTCGTATGACGGACTTTTGCAGCACTTCTCGCTGTCGCTGCTAAAGTCTAACGGTCGTCGACTTTCTGATCTTTCTGACGCCGAATTCGATTCCCAGAATAGTTCTGCGTGTCTTTCTGGTAAGGAGTTGTCGTCATCCACGTCACCGCCCATAGATTCTAAAGTTGCATCTCTTGAGCTGTCTTCGGCTATCATTTTTGCGTCATCACCAGCTATTATCGCATCAGGTTCATCTATCAGAAATCTCTCTCTTTCTCTCTTATTCTCATCATAACCTACTCTTCTTATAACCTGCGTAGCGTTGCCCGAAGGATGAACTATTGCTGATGCAGTATTAGAGAGGTGTAATTCTCTGGAATCTGTGAGTATACTGTCGAATCTTGTTAGTCCGTCATCTTTGACTAAAACTGACGATAAATTGATGCTGTTAGTATGTGTGCTTGGTAGCGAGTTGATCATGTTATCGATGTCAGAGTATTTGACGTTTTGGGCGCTAGTTTCGGCGGTTGCTTGCGATATGACTGTAGTTTGAGGTGCGGTCATCAGGACGGTGGCTGGAGCGCGGTTTGAGTGGAATATTGTGGATGTTATGTGTCTAGTTTTCAGGCCTGCTATTGTGAATGGTTGTACCTGCAATAAAGATTAAAATTTAAGGGTAAAAAAATCATCAAAATCGGTTCAATGGTTTAATCTTTCACATCCCAGAAAAAAAAAGAATATTAGAAAATCTATTGTCTGGGTCAGTGGGATGTGAGAGGTTAATCGTGGAAATTCGATGAGTAACTTATTTGATACTAAGCCTGTACAAACAAAACACAACAATCAACACTAAAAGCAAAATTCGAGAGCCGGGTCAGTATACAACCAGCTGCATGCGAGCCAAGCGCTCGTCCAACAGAGCTTATAACATTAATGAGTTGGTTGTTACTTGGGAATCTTTTTAATTTGGCTGAAAATACCCCGCCCACCTGCTCACACTTAGGCCAATTTTCGACGGCACCGCACTTTTTCATCAATTTACGATTGCAAGACGAATTCATGCATAGATGTAATATGCATAGTAGAAACAATCAAATCTGTATCCACGAAGCGGCTTACGCTACGTTGCTTGGTTCCGTGGACAAATTGCCTAACTTAACTAACTTAATAAGAGTCTATAAAACAAATACCAACCTCTCCTTCATCAGTAGGTTCACTATGAAACGTAGTATTAGGATGTGACCTTGCAAACTCTTCTTGATCAAGTGCAATGGTAGCTTGCATTCCATCTTCACTCACAGTCACTATGCCAACATCTTCTAAACCTAAGTTCACGTCGATATCTTGTCTGTCTTCTTGTATGTTTGTCCGTTGGATGAGTTGGTCTGTTGCGATTTGGTCGTCGATGTCTGGTTGGATTACGCTCTGGTTTAGGATCGTTGGTTGCGCTGGAATGCAGAGTAATATTTTCAGGTGGAGTTGAAATATGTATTTATTATTTGAGATTAGTCATCTTTAAAGTGAATTGTTTAACATTAAAACTCTGTCAACATAGGCCCCTTGCCTTATCATACGTCACTGCCGCTAGACAGAATGTTTCGAATAATGCTTCTTTTTAACCATTCTACCTCTAGTGTTCGGGCTGCACGAATACCAATAACATACATACAAATATACTTATCTATTGCGCCTCTTTCTCATCTGGGTAGGCAGAGACCACTTTCGCTTTAAATACCCATAATCAAGAAAAAATATACATTAAAACTTAATAACCCTACAATATAAATAAACTCACGAGTATGCGAATGTTGCGGCGTATCAGGCGCATGGTCCTGCGCCGGCGACGCTGCAAACAGCAACTCCGCTTCAGGGAACAACTCGGACGCCGACGGAGAATCCACACCAAGATCTTCACATTCCTCTGATAGTGACTTCTGAAACGAATTGCGTTTGTATTCATTAGATAGATAGATAGAAATACTTTATTGCACGCAAAGAGATACGCGCAAAGGCAGCCTTATGATTAAGAATGATCTCTTCCAGACAACCTTTGTAGTGAATGAAGAAGTCCCTGCTTTCTTAGCAGTTACTCAAGGGGAAAATTCACACGCAACTTCGCCACAAATATGTTATTTGTTTTTTACAATTTCGTTTATGCAAAGTCAAATAAATAAATGCATAACGTAGGGCCCTGTGCCGTTAGGTTTCTTGCCGTTTCTTCGACAGTAAAATGGTATTTTTAGATACAAATATTGCATCAAAAAGTGTACTTACAAGGATTGTAGGTATTTCAAAAAAGTAACTGATACTTTTGCGAATTAAACTTTTTTTTTTTTAACTACTTACTTGCAACCGCAGCTCATGTTCCAAGATAGCGTATTTGTGCCTCAACGCCGCGGCGGATACGTGCGCCAGTCTAGTGTGACGCGACGTACTGTCCTTCTTTTGCACCACCTACATACATTAACATTTGGATCATTCTTGGTTTTAACTGAATTTTATTATTAACCATCCTTTATCGTGGACATTGGTCAGTCCAATTTATTATCGATATCTTGTCTATAAGTCCAAAAGGACAGTTTTTCGCTACAATTATGTCGTTTTTCGCATACTCTGTCTTTGTCATTACCGGTCTTTAAACAAAGACGGCAGTAGCAAGAAATCTATATAATCTTTGCTAAGGGAAGTGTGCTAGACTGGTTTTACTTATTTAGGTAACAGAACACATTTTTATGTTTTCGATTTTTAAAATTTCCAAGGCAGATAAGTACGAGTAAAACAGATTTTTTACATAAAGTTGAATTTTTCTTGCTTCGCGTAGACTTAATTAGAGATGACTTAATTAAAAATACCTTAAATATAAAAAAAAATACAGTAAATAATTTAATAAATAGACACGTAACGACCTAAAAGTAATTCTAATTTAATACAACATCTAGTATGGATTTAATTTCGAATGAGACGGAGGGACATGCACGATAATGCAGGAATTGTTTCATAGAAATGGAGGTAAGAGTTATCGTTCAATAATGTTGCAATACAGGCCTTTTTCGTTTCAGCAATCATTATTTTGTGTATTTGGCTGTTGGCAATATTGCCTAATTTCAAAGGTATTTTGTTTGAATGTGTAGACTAATTAATGAAAGAGTGAATTTTATATTCGTTAAGTTAATGTACGGCTATTTAGTTAATCTACCTTGGTTTGTTATTTGTGTGCCTAACAACTGCGGCTTTCCGGAAAGTCTGAAACCATGCCTTTTCAAGTGTTAAGAAAACTCATACAAAATGTGTTAAATCACAAAATATTTTGGCTATTTTCATCTGTAACTGATATATTTATTTTAAAAAAATTGAGTGTTATGTAATGTAGTAGATTGCTTAAACGCCAGCCATGTTATCATGAATAATAATAAAGACGAAATTCGTTCGACATGCAAAAATTAAACTGACATGTTAACTATAAAACTAAGACTATAGAATGATGAGAAACCTTGTAATCTTCCTAATTTGGAAGTGATGAGAACAAAAATGCAAGACTAGATAAATGAGGAGGGGCAACAAGTAATAAGAACCTAAGACACCATCGAGTACCATTCTTCTTCAGAGCGGTTTCGAATTTAGGCGTTTTTGTAGCGAGATAAGCGCTGCAGTGAAGTCCTTCAGCGGCTGTAGAGCGGCTAAAGGTTTTATCCCAGTACGATACGCACAGGCATCCATCCAAGTATCCTGCAAGTCTCGAAGACTAGTCACCGGAAAGTACCTCACATACATTTCAATGCAGGCTCGTACACTACGATACCGGTACAATTTGAGATACTTCGCGGTGACTAGTCTTCGAGACTTGAATCACCTATGCGTGTGTTAATGGAAGACGGGGCTAAGATCCGATACCGTTGCTAGCGCAGCTGGGCTTCATATTTATGCCACCGCTAGCTTTCAGCGCTTGTTACTGCTGTATTACTTAAATATATCTTGGAGAAGTATAGTCTTGCAATAAAACCGCCTAAACACGAAACTGCCCCCAGTCCGTGGCTTACCAAAAGATTTCAGAAGCGACATTTACCGTTGTAATTTAAACTGTACCAACTAGTTATTTTGTGGATGCTAGGCTTTAACTAGGCGTTTGCGAAGCATTAAGCAAGCTCTGTGACGCAATGTGATCGCGGGAGTTTAGGCATTTAATGATTCAGCAATGTCGCATCTTTATCAATCTATGGCAAACCTATTCTATTACCAATTTTTTTGGTCCCTGCAACTGTCCTGTGTAAAGGTTAATGTTTACGTTTCGCGGTTACTTTTATATTAATTTTGAAATTGTTCTTATTTAATCTTTGTTATATTCTATCAAAATGATTTGGATGTTATAAAAGAAATACTATTTTATAAAACAATATAAAAATGATGACTTAAATCACATAAAACCAATGACTGCGGTTTTTTATTTAACTCTAAACTGGGATCGTGTGAATTTCAAGTAAATACACTTAAAGTTGATCAAAATAGTGTCCTCTATGGAGTATTTTAATGACGATTAAAAAAGCACTATTTGAACATCATTTTAATTTGGTGTATTTATCTTTACCATTTGTAAGCCTGATGGCACGTTGGCATTGAATTTTCTAGAAGCACTAATAATGAAGTTTGCAGTGTCACCAACCTAAACATTAGAGCGATTACGCACTTCATCCGATTCTTATACGATCTGAGATACCTATTTAGTATAGAAATAGTTCTCGGATCTCAGATCCATACTAAATAACTCGGGTTGGATAAGAATCTAATGTAGTGCATAACCGGTCTTAGCGCCCGTTTCAACATCTACGGATCAAATTTAACTGACAGATAAACCTATGTCTATTTCATAAAACATTTTAGACACGTTTTAGACATAGACAGGTATAAAATATCTGTCAAATAAATTTTATGTGTAGATAGTGAAACAGACCCTTAGGGTAAAGAGAAACCTACGCTAAAAGTTGGTAATAGAAGCGAACGAAGAGAAGAGCGCACAAATTAAAACGATGCGTGCACGACTACTGAAGAGGCACTAAGAACGGCGTCAGCTCTACGATGTGTCACCTGGTAAGGTTTCTCTTCGCAGTCTGACGCGTCAATATCGTAACCGCAACGGGGAGAATCGACCTGCGAGTCGCCGATGTACGACTTTTTCGAATCCACGTCAAACATCTTATCGAATATCCTTTGCGCCTCCATGTCAGGACTGTATCGATCTTGGATCGGGTCCTGAAGTTGCATAATATGCGTTAACACGACCATTGTTTATGGAATTATCAGCTTAGTTTTCATTTAACTTTAATTTCTTTTTTGTTAGTGATATCTCTCCGAAGACAAAAATAAGCTGATGATACCGTTAAAGAAATTATAATAAATATAGACTTACCAGTACAGTTCTATTCATGTTGTCAGTGCGAACGGTTTCCTCGTAGCTGTAGTCATGAGCGTCGGCTGAAGATGGAAGGTTCCAAGGTTCTGATTCATCAGGACTCGACGCGCGGTCTGGTTTTGACTCTTCCCTCTCGCCCCAAGGAGACGCCTCCGCTCTCGTGTCCACCAAATCTGGAGGATTATGTTCTGAAGCAGGCGATGCTGTGCTATCCGGTGGTTGGACGCTCGTAGCCGTCGCTAAATTGAAAGCTTGTAGATTATGCAACGCGGCGGTTGGTAGTCTAACGTGGCGTACTCCAGGTCGAGCTAGCATAGGTTTTAGTCCAGCTGGCCCGATCAATCGTTGCAGTAAAAGCGCGTTCGTCGCTCCCCCTTCACCACCTCCCACTGTTAACAACTTCGGCCCTCTATTGGTGACTATAGCAATCTGCTGACCGCCTTTCACCATAGACACCGGCAGGATATAATTTGCTGGCATCAAAACTGCTGTAGCGGGCTTTCCTGCTGTCCCCCTGGCGACTGTTATAGTCTGGCCATCCGCCACTATAACGTTTCGCTGCGGTTGCGACCTCTGTTGCGCAGGTGTTTCTGGCTCAAATGTTAGTTTCCTAGCTACTTTGCGTGGGCTGTCTTGAGGAGAATGTGTCTCGAGGCAATTCTCGTTGCAATCGCCCTGTGATGTCCCGCAACTGCTGTCTTCAGACCCCATAGTGCGGCAGGAATCATCTGTAGGGCTGACGTCGCGGCCTTTCCGTGAACCACTAGAGCTCTTTTTACGTTTAGACGATCCTGACGGATTCGAAGGTGGATTTGATCTCCTCCGCGGCGCTGGCTTATCTTTGTCAGGAGAGTTTTCAACCTGTTCTTTATACTCTGCTAAGATATACAGAATCCTTTGCGTCGTCTGCTCGTCTTCCAGAGGTTTTTGTGTTGAAGGCTTAGGCGGAACTGGATTGACTTTCATAGGTGGGTTAGATGAAGATTTATGTCTTGTTCTAGTCGGTCTGCACTTGACAGGTTTTGGTTGAGAAGTCGTTTCGCTGGACGTGGATTCTGTGGTCACCGTGTGAGGTATCTGACTATGGCTCGATGAGGATGGAGAGTCAGCAATGCCTGAAGAATCTGGTGACCTCACGTAAGTCGACGTTGTAGGCGTTGAAGATGACGGCTTACGATTTACATACGCAACGTTCAGCGATTGACTACTGCCAATAGAATAAAGTACTTGGGTAGTCTCTGCTGGTGTCGAGGTCGCACCCGTTGAGCTGTCAGTTGTATCTGACGAAGACGCATGGAGCTTGAAGGAACTACTCGCTGTTGAAGACGAAGCATTAGGTTGGACTGTGCTTCTTTCTTTTACTTGTTCTAATACCATGTCGAATTCCCGCAGCTGCTCGAGAGTTGAAGAACTCATTTGTGATTCCGATGGAGATTGGCTTTCAGGAACTTTGATTTGCTTGGCTTGAGCTTGTGGCAATCTGATTGTTTGCTGTCCTAGAGGCGGGGCGGCTGTTAACACGAGTTGTTGGTATACGGGTTGGTTTGCACCGCCGATAACATTCCGTTGGATTTGGAAAAACGACGGTCTCACCACTCTAGCACCAGATACTAATTGGGGTGCTTTACTCAACATTGGCAGTTTAATTCGCATTTGTGTAAGAACAGGTTGTGGTTGCGGATTTTGATTGTTTTCATTGTTTGAGTTCATTGTGTCTGGAGTTACTTCAGCGTTGGGAGGACCTTGACTTTGTGGTACTATTTTTATAATCGACGGTTCTATTTCTGATTGGTTAACCTGCTTCTGTCCATTTTCATCGACTAGTTCTGTGCTCGGGACTGTAATCAGATTTATTGTTTGTCCTCCGCCGATATTAACTGGTATTTGCCGTGTGTAAATCACTCCACCGTGCATTGTCTGTATGTTCATTGGGGCAATGGTCTGTTTTATCTGTTGCACTAGATTCGGGGGCGATTGAGTCGTAGCGGTTTGGGGCTTTCGCAATAATAATGGGGGACTACTAATTTGTCCCATATGATCCAGGTTTATAGAATTATCCGAAGACGGGCAATCGTTATTATCCACGCTATTGCTCACAGGTGTCAAATTAGAATTGCTGTTATTTATATCATTTTGCTTTTGATTGTTATCTTGGAACACTTGCTTTCCAAAGGCTTGATTAAACTTTGGTAGACTTGTGGGTGGAGAAGGCGTATGACTATTTGGTAGACTAGTTGCCAAACTTGTTGGATGAGTCGGAGTCAAGCTAGGTGGCTTATCCAAAAGAGTAGGTTTATTATTTGATGAGTTCTGTATAAACTTAGCATAGTTCTCTTCGTAAACAGAACGCGATTTTATTTCCTGTTGAGCGTTATTATCTTTATTTGGCACTGAGTTCACATTATTCGAATTTGGACTTAAATCTTGATTTTCTGGTGGTTTTGCAGTTTGTTGTGGTTGAACATTCGGAGTTTCAATAGGTTGCAGTCTTAAGACCATACTTCTTTGATGCGGAGCATTCAGTTGTATAGATTTTCCATCAGCTGATTTACAGACAAATTGCACCATCTTCTGCTCGTTAGATCCTTGAACGTTAGTTAGATTGGTTAATAGATTGACGCGTTTTAGCAACTGCCCAGCGTTGTTGTTCTTTTGATTTCCAGTGTTCACTATATGGAGAAGTTGATTTCCTCCTTGTTGAAGACCAGCATCCACTAGAGATATTCCACTAAAAGTATTTGATTGTGCAGCCGGCGACCCGTTAGATGTAGGACCTGGTGCCACTGACTTATTTTGCACTATATGAAGCACTGACGTTGCATTCGGCGTATTAATAACTGACTGCTGTGTATTATCGACTAGGGTAATCTGATTTCCTGTAGAATTCTTTCCTTGGACTATATGAAGCACTTGCGGTGTCACAGAATTTGGACCCGTTTGGTTATTATCTGAAGAATTCGTTTGGTTCAACGGCGGTGGTAGTATTTGTGCAAGAGCTTGTTGTAATGCCATTGCATTAATAGTTGTAGCTTTAGGATAGTGGTTGGTGTTATTCGCGTTTTGAGAATTGACAACGCCTTGGCGAATTTTCTGTGAAATTATGTTGACTAAAGCATGAGCTCTTGTATTAGGATTGGTTATGGATTCCGTAGTTGTAATGCCAGCAGCACTCATTGCATGGGCGATTTGGTCAGTCTTCTCATTGGATCCGTTCTGTGCATTTTGTTGAGACATTCCATCAGCACTGGCTTGTTTATCTTCATTGAACAGTGCTTGTATATCGGAATCTACTGAAGTATTAGTATGATTATGATCATACATGTAATCGACGTCGTTTACATGTTTGTTAGTTTCAGCATCCATACTATTTTCATTAGGGTTTTCCTTTTCTTCATCGTCAAGTTCAATTTTCACTTCAGATTTCACAATTTCCGTTTCAATAGGTATGTTTTCGATGTTACTTGTAGCGTTGTTTGCGTCTTGAGGTTGCATAGGCATGGTCTGGTTGTTATGTCCATAATCGTCTAACGGTAAACTTAGATCTGCTGTAGTTAGTTCGGTATATTCGGTTTTGATTTCTGGGTGTGAGTCGTCATTTGGACTATTTTCCGCTGAGCATTGTGACGGACTAGCATCCGACACTTGTGTTACTCTTGGATCGCATGTGACTGGATTTTGGGCCGCAGCACTCACTGGCAACTGTCCTACTTGAACTACCTGCACCACAGCTTCAAATTGATGTGACCCGAATGTCTTTGGAATGTATAATTCAAACGGAAATGATGACTCATCTTCATCATTCTTCTTCTCATCCGCTGAAAGCTCCATAGCAGTGGTTTTAAAGAAAGACCGGACTTTCTCTTTCAAGTTAATGACTCTGACAAACTTTTGAATTTTATCAATCTGGTCTTTTATAGAAGGATCGCAAAAAACCTGTCTCTCCTCCGTATTATGTCCACTTTTGGAAAATAAGCACGGCTGAAATTGTTTTACGTCCGACAGAGTCGCAGCCGAAAATTTGGAAACACCATTTAAATTTTGTATGACTCTGCCGGACCCCTCACCAAAACCCATATTGAAATTTGATTCTTTGATTTCACTGTTATTTGTGTATTCAGGATTTTCTTCTGCAGACATTATTTCCTCTGCTAATGTAAGGCTTAAAGGATCACTGTTGGATGTATTTTTATTCTCGAAGTCAGTGAACAAACTTGTCTCAATATTGTCTTCAACGTCAGTTTCGTTTGGAGTCGATGGTTTTATAGGCCAGTCTCTTAACAGATCTGTAACATCAATCGTGTCTGAACTATATGAAAGAGCATATGAGAAGTCTACACTTGTATAGTAATCAAAGAGGCGTTTGTATTCTTTAGCGTACGTCACGCTAGCAATAGCGATGTTAGTTAATTTAGGAAAGTCTATATTTTTACCCTTTCTGTATCTTTTCTCTGTAGTTTTCGTATTTCGTTTTGATCTTTTAACGGCTAGTTCAACGTCTCCCATATCAGCATGGCGTTTCAGGCTATTTTTCAAATAAGTTGTTTTAGGCTCGAGAACTTTCAACTCATATGATTCATTGAGGTCTTCGGAGTTCTGTTCTTCAAACTCAGTACTTGCAGTTAACTCAACTTCTTGAATAACTTCTATCGAACTCTCCGAACTGTCGTTTAGCATTCCCTTAGAACTATCAGTACTTGAATCTTTTACAATAGGAAACACGAAACAAGTTCCTAGTTCCGGATCTTCATACTCAATTCCTTTCAATACAACACCAGAATCATCTTTGTAAATTAAAGTAGCATTATTTTCTAAAATTTGAGCATCGCAATCAATTTCTCGTATGGATTTCTCAACTTCTATATCGTTTTGGATGTCCTTTTCGATGGTATTTGTTTCGGGTATTTCAACTTCAATCACATCTGTTTCATAATTAGGTGTTGAACAGTCTTCATCAGAATTCGTTAATGTTTCAACCTCTTCAACTAGGACTTCAGTTTCGTACAGATAAATTTGGTCTTTATCTATTTCAGTATTTTCATTATTGTTGTTTTGCATGTCTGTTTGTACTAATTTACTATTTCCCGCACTTTCTACTTTTTCATCATTTTCGGATTGATTAGGTTTATCTTGTTGTATATTTAGAACATTTTCAGAGCTTCCCATACTGTCACCCAAAGGAATATCATAAATTGAGGATGTGTCGCTGCCAATAACAGCTTCTTGCGCAACCCAGTCAATGTTTTGATTGGATATATTTTCCAGATTGCTATCTTCATTCGCCAATGCAACTGATGGCATATTATGTGTCGAGTCTGTACAATTTTCCTTACTTTCATGATTATTACTTTCGATTTCTTGGTTTGATTCATCTAAATTCTCCTCAGATTCTTCTGGAGCGATGACTTCATTAGATAACTCTTTGATATCTTGAATCGCGGGATTTTGATTCAAAGACTCGTGGGTTTCCTCGCTAGATTCTTCAATTACTCCCGAGTTAAGAGAAACTGTTAGCATAGGTTCGTCACAAGTCGACACTGTAGCAATTGAATTATTTTCCTTTGAGGTCTTATCTTTTTCAATAAAGACTTCTGTGTTTGGAATAATTTGCAGAGGTTCATCTTTACATTTTACGGTTGCTTCTGTTTCATTTGGAATGTCCACTGTTTCTATGACAGTTTTAACGATGCTTTCTACTGTAGGTTCTTCAAAACTATTTACAGCATTGATACGTTCAATTTCGCTGTTGTCATCAAGTTGTGAAATTGCATTCTCACTTGTTTTAATCAATTCAATTTCATTGTCTTTCTTATTATTTGTATCATTTATATGTTTATCATTTGGTGTCACAGTTAGATCTGTATCACAAGGGACAGCCTCACCTGCTGCTTTATGGGTGCCTAATTCTAACGAACTAGAGTGATCCTCTACGTCGGTACTTTCATCATCGATTGTGATATTTGAAACAGTAGATGTACTTTCTAATTCAGTCATACCATGAATCGATTCGTTTTTGTTCAAAGGCTCGGGTACAATAACAGAGTCGCTATTAGTATTATCTGTCTTTTGTTTTTCTTCACCTACGAACAGATTTTTGTTTTCATCGGTACTCTTTTGTTTCTCTGTCGTCGTTTCAATGCTATTGTTGATTGAATTTTGTGCCTCGTCGTTGGTATCAAGTATTTCAGGAATATCCTGTATGATAACATCATCCAGGATACTAGGAGAGACACAACACGTTATGTCACTTATTTCAGCAGATGCGGTAGACTGATATAGTTCTGTGATATTATCAGAAGCATCACCAATATCTTTTGCGCCTATAGTATCTTCGTGATCTTCTGTAGGTTCAATGCAAGTAAGATTGCTTAACTTGGATATCTTGTTACGAAGAGATTCTTCTTTTTCCACACACGCTTTTCTTTTAGTCTTATGTGGAGTACTGTGTCTGATTTGATGCATTTTTGGAGCCTTAGGCGTCAAATGGTAAACTAAATCATTGTCTTCAAAGTATTTGGACAAAATTGATACAAGGCTTGGGACCTCATGGTATTCCGTAATAAGTTTTTCCACGTTCGAAATATTCAAATCACTGACGTCTTTTTCATATTCAATCATAGTTTCAACGCAATTACGATTAGGTTCCTTCAAATCTGAGCATAAAGCGTGGTCTTTACGTTTAGTAATTAGCCATTCTGACTCGCATTTAACATAGTAATTTTGAATTATAGGCACTTCCGACGCTATTGTAGTTACAGAACTATTTTGCAAACACGCAATCATATCGAACGCTTCCATGACAGGTGAATTTCTACCACAGCCAAAAACATCTATGTTACTCAATGCTGTAATTGTTTCAAAGACATTTATGACCGGTGAACGGTCTCCATCATCTAATCCAAGGTGTTCATCGATAGCTGGTACATCACTCAGTGTTGTCATTGTAGGTGATAAAATTATTAAAGAATCTTTATCTTCATCATCTTTAATAACTGTAACATCTGCATCATCAATCTCTTTTGTACGTAGTAAGTTATCACATCTAACAAGCTTGATATAACAGTCCTTTGTAACAATTGCAGATTTATTCGGAGCTTTGCTTGTATTAATTTGAATCTTAGATTCTTTATAGTTCTCAGGCCTTTTTGTAATCCCATTTTGGCATTCGAGCTGTGATTGTGTGTCAGGCAATTTTATACCCAAATCCATAAGCAAGGAATCTTTCAAAACAGCTATTGTACCCGTTTCTACAGGTGCAACATCGCTATCACTAGAATCATCTATTTCTATTACTTCAGGAATCTCATTCGTAGGCAGGATGTATTCATCAATCGCGTCACCCAAAGTTTTAGTCTTGGGTTTGGCGTCGCATCTCACTAGATTAATAGAACATTTCAGCGTCAACATTTTCTTATGTTGATCAAAAGTATTTTGGTCTATATTGTTGACAATATAAGTTCCAGAATCAGTTTGAAACTTTTGTGTCATTGTCACGTCTTCTTCGTCGTCACTGATCAAGTTAACGGTTTCTGTGACTTTTATAGAATCAGTGTTTGCAGCATTATTCAGTTTACTATGTGGGATCGTTACTGTAAAGCTTGACTTTTCTTCAGTTTCCATCAGCATTCTTTGCAATGTTGGATCATCGAATAGCATATTTATGTCCGTGACTCCACGGAATGTAGCTTTTAGTACTTGCTTATTAGGCAGCTTTATCCGTACACATTTCCTGTCAGGGTCAGTGTTGCCAGGTATCGGTAATTCCGAAATTTGTATCTTATTTTTAAACGACTGTGGTAGCCTATTTGGTTTTTTAATGCCTTTCTCATTATCTGGTTTTATTGGACTATCTGGGACATAAATAGTTGCAATGTCTTTTTGAGTGATAGTTGGTTGTTCTTTTGTTTTATTAGAATCTTGCTGTGTTTTTGTTTTCTGAGAGGCTATTTCCACAATTTCAGTTATATCGTCATCTAATTTACATTTCTTGATTACAGAATGATCCGTATCTTTTATGCTGTTTTTCACTACCCCGATAAATTCTGCCGACTTGCTTACAGTACTTAGCTGTTCTTTACTTTTACGGTCTTTGCCATCTTTAGTTATGCTTTGAGGTTTCGACAAGTTTTCTTTAGAAACCTTTACAGATTTTTTAAGTTCTGGTTTCACATTATCTATTTGTTTATCAGTCTTTGTCTGGTGCTGTTTGATACCGTTTTCAACCTTTTTCATCGTGTCTTCTTTCTGTTTTTCGGTTTCATCAATCTTAAGATGTTCTGGGATTTTAGTAGCTGTTGGCGCAGATATTTCTTCTGAATCTGGAATGATCCCAGTGGTACCTTCTGAGGTTTTCCCGTTGGTTGATTCTGGGACTATATCTCTTTTGGCTTCTTCAGTCAAAACAATATTAGGTTTTTGTGGTATTGCTTTTTCCGAAAACAGAATTTCTTCTTTAGGCATTTTGACTCCTTCAGTTCCTGCAAAAGCTTTCTCAACCGGTTGCTCAGCTATCATAACCTTTTCTTTAGGTATTTTCATATCTTCACTTACAGCTTTAACTTTTTCAGCTGTATTAGCAGCACTGAGAATTTTCTCTTCAGGTATTTTGGTTTGTTCATTTACTATGTTGAAACAAGGCTCTGGCTCTTTGGTTATTTTATTCACTTCAGTAATATCTTTCTCCACAGGAACATCAGCACATAATACCGGCTCTTTTGCAACCTCATTGTTTACTATCTCTAGTTTTTCAAGCGGTACATAACAAGATAACAGTGGTTCTTTACATAATTTTACATCTTCAGTTACTGTTGCGATCTTTTCAACTGTGTCATCAGTTATATTGTTATGTATATCATCTGTACTGACATCACTAAAAGCTTCCGTACATAATAGTGAATCTGGTAACGGTGAACTTATAGTTGTTTCAGTAATAGCATTTAATGCGGTCTCAATATCACTTTCTAATGAAGCTAGCATATTCAGAGTTTTTGGAGGTAGCACGCATTGTTCGCTGGTCTTAGTTTCTGTTTTAGATTTTGGGCTTTCGTCCAATTTCTCTATTTTTGAACCAAGTAGCACCGCTTCAATATCCGTAGCTGTTTCCATACAATTTGCGGATTTGTCAGTTCCTTTTCTAGATACCACGTCTTTATTTGTTATAGCAATATCTGATTTGCCACATAAAGCCGCTACATCAATTTCTTTACATTTGTTATTCTTTTTGTTAAGAACTCTCTTGGAGACTCGAGTTGAAACAACGTGTTCTTTATTCGTTTTGGTATCAGAAGTCTTATCTAATTTACCATTTTCCTTCTTTGTTCTACTCGTGGCTTTTGGTGTGCATTTAAGTCTGACTTTAGTTTTGCGGCCTACAGACTTGTCGCTGACAGGCGTCGAAAGAATAGACGAAGACTTGTTCGATCGTAGTACAATGTTGTTGAATACTTGAGTATTTTCCTTACTATTTTCATTCCTATTTGATTCTTCGGTTTTCTCAGTTTGTGCAATGGCTTTTGCTAAAGGCTTGGCTGTTGCGTCTACTGACTTAGATTGTGACACTTTGCTCTTGTTTGTATCTTCTTTAGGTTTCATCAAAGATGACGCCAAAGATTTCTCTACTGGTGGCTTAGAAACTAAAGGCGCATAAGTTAATGCTATCGGCAAAAGCGGCGATCGAACATTGATGTTCCGATTTAATATAGCCAATCTTTTCTGAGCCAG
Source organism: Anarsia innoxiella (assembly GCA_947563765.1). NCBI lineage: Eukaryota > Metazoa > Arthropoda > Insecta > Lepidoptera > Gelechiidae > Anarsia > Anarsia innoxiella. The sequence continues at coordinate 2,275,634 of OX387415.1, forward strand.
TCTCTCTTCTCTAAATTTTTTATCTTTGTGAGAATCACACGACCCTTTTTGGACAACTGGAGAAGGTGCTGGCTCCTTCAACTTCTCCTGTACCTCTGACAAAACTTTCCTTTCATTTATCTTAACTTTGACTTTACCCGTATTCTCTTGACTAGTTTTATGCTCTTCAGATTTCTGTTTATCATTATTTACATCAATTTGCGATATTGGTTGGCTCACTTCTCTGTTAATTACATTTATAAAAGGTTGCGGTTCTATATTCCAAGCTGGGTTTGTTTGTACAATCACATTAGGTACCACTAAAGCAGGCGCCGACATTACTGTTACATTCTGTTGAATCACAGGTTGGACTGAATAATTCTGGGCAATATTAAATTGCGGTACTACAGGGATATTAGCTTCAAAATTGCTGATGATTACCGGCTTTGGGTACCCAGACGGCGTATTTTGTATATTTATTGTATATGGTTCATACATCGCTATATTGTGTCTCGCAGGTTGACTAGAACCATTGTAATATAAATTCGTCTGATTCAAGCTGTTTGTCATCCCATTTACAGTTTCAGTGTGATTGAAAGTATTGTAAACTGTTTTCGGAGTTTGTACTGGTGGATTAGATATGCGAATTCCACTAGAAGCGATCATGTTTTGTACTTGATGGAAATTAACTTTGTCATTCGAAAGAATCACAGGTTTTGACGAGGAAGCTGCGTTTGTTGTCGCTTTAGCACCAGTTAGTCCAAAGTTAGTATCAACTTTTTGCTTTGGCCTATTCTGAACAGACTTTTCAATTTGATTGCTGTTTTTAAGAGCATTAACTTTTATATTTTTCACAGACATAGAATTCGAAGATCTATAGCTCTCTTCGTCTGATGACAATTCACCAATTTCTTTACGTAAATCGTCGTCTATTAGTTCGTCAAGGATATCGTAATCAGGGTTCGGTAAGCCAGATATAAAAGGGTCATCTTTTTGTATCTGTGGTGGATACTGCTCTTTGGTGACTACATCTGGGAATATTATCAGAGGGTTCATTGCAGGTGTCTTTTGCTGTGGTGCTTGAATTTTAGGGGCCTTATGTGATACTGGGATATGAACTCCAAATGGTGATTCTGGAGTCTTAGTACCACGGTGTATAACGCTCTTATGGACGCTGTCTGTTGAATTTGCTTTAGAAATAGAACTCGCTGGCTTCGGTAGTTTTGCTTGCAATGCAGCGTCTATACTTTTGTTATACGAATCTGTCCTATGAATCTTTAAACCATAGTTTCTTTCTTCAACTTTTTCAAAAGAATCCTTTTTCAGCACCATATCTAGAGCATTAGGACCGCGACTTGGTGTTTTATGTGACCGTAGAACATCGAGGACTTTTTCCCAGTTCTGTTGTTGCCAATCATCGTCTAATTTAGACGTATACACGGGTGGTTTTGGTACGTACGTCTTTGGAGAACTCTTTACTTGGAGAGCTGGTTTTGAATTTACAGTCAGTGTGTTAGTTAATTTCTTGTTTTTAGGTAGTTGTGCTGTTGTTCGGTTTGTTTGCACCTGCTCAACTGTCTTCAAAATTGAAGATGTCGATATGGTAGGACACTTTGGGTTAGATGTCATTGTTGGCTTTTGTATTCTGTCTATCTTGTCGTGACTAGATGCTGGAATAGGATTTGAGTATGCTGTTGGTATTTTCATCCCGATATATTTACTGCCTACATCTTTCGACTCTTGTTTGTTAGCGTATGACGTTGTACTAACAGGTATACTGGTGCTTGAGTTCTGTTTGACTACTTGAGGATTCAATGCGTTCTTTTGCCCCAAAAGCCTTAGAATGTCTTGATTATCCTTCTCAGTCAAAAGGGAAGTCTTTGATTTTGTTGCAATCTGGCTAGGCGGTCTTTCGATAAACATGTTATTATTTAGAGCCTCCTTTTCACTCGGTTTCTTTTTAACAGTTACTGCTGTTCCTCGCAATAAATTCTTGAGCACAACATCTTTTTCAACTTTAGGTACGTTTGGTGATTTTTCTGCGACAGATTCGGTCACACCGTATGAAACATTCATTTTAGCTTTATGGCACTTGAGATCAGCAATACGTTTATCCAACTCTTCTGATATGGAATTCTGTAGAGCATGATTAACAGCATCGTGTAGCTGTTTTGGTTTATCGACTTGTTTATTTTTATGCATGTAGCTGAGGCGAGAGAAAGTGTTCGGGGCGTTTTCAGCCTTTTTCTGTTGAATGGGTTTGGCACAGTATGGGGAGGTCGATTCGGGCTTGCTTGGTGGTACTAAAGGAGGCACCACCGGCTTTACTCTATGTACTGGTTTTACATCTTTCCTCTTCTCTGTCCTATCCATCGGTATGTTGACACCAGCGTTGTGAGAACTCTGTAATTCTTGTAGGAATCTTTCGTAACTGCTGAGATGTGTGTTAGATGGATTTGATGGAGACTGCGGCACGGAGTAGGGCGATTGGGGCTGTTGTCTTACAGGTTTTGTGTTAGTGACTTGCTTGTAAGAATCGTAAGGTATCGTCCGCGTGCAATTATTATTTTCATTTAAGTCATACGGCGTAGTCTTGTTGAGATTTGTTTGAAAACTCTGCGCTTTGTTCTTCATAGCCATTAGTTTTTCAGTCTGTTGTTTGTTGAAGTATACAATCTGTTGCGCTTGGGCCTTTGTCAAACTGCTTTGCGCTGTTGCCGTTTGATGCTCATTTGTTTTCGCAATTGACGCGCTATTGGCAGCCTCTAAAGCCTTATTACGTCTAAACTGTATAAGTTTAGTAATACTTTTCTTTACATCCTCTCTGACCTCTTGAACACTTTTGTTTAGCATCGAATTATTGTAATGCGATAGCAAATTTGGTGTAGCGGTGTGTTTGACAGTTACATTTTGCTCAGGTTTTATATTTACAGGTGTTTGAATGTCTACTTTTCCATTTGAAACTGTTAATTCTCTGTTATAAAGATTTCTGTTATCATTTGGTGATTTTATAGGTGACGGTGATTTGATCTCGTCCATTGAGAACTGTCCATCATAAAGTACAGTAGGGTCATTGCCTTCTGAGTTAAGTGATGACTTGCCTTGACTATCATAATCACTATCAATAAATATTTCTTTATCACCCACCAACACTGCACTTGCCATAGCAGCTGATTTCTTTTCTTTCTTCTCTCGTTTCTTGCGCTCTTTCTTCTCTTTCTTTTTAACTTTATCTTCTTTGTCTTTTCGTTTGTCACTTTCTTTGTGCTCTTTTGTTTTCTTCTTTCGTTCTTTACTTCTCTCTTTGCTGTGTGGTCGTTCTTTCTTCTTCTCTGCTCGTTTCATGTCTGCTATGGAGCTGAGTGGGTCTGTTTCTGAGTCGGTGTCTTCTTTGAGTGTTTGATGTTTGGATTTCTTCTTCCTTCGGGTGGTTTGGCTGCTTTGGCTATATTCATCGCTGGAACATGCGCTGTCTGATCGTGGAAATTCAAAAGCGTCTTCCCAAATTTGTTCGGGCTCTGGCTCTTGTAGTTCTACTAGATGTTCGTAGCCTGGAGAAAAAAAATTAAAGTAATTAACTTTTTAATAAGTTACTTTATAAATATTGAAAGTGTGCTACAAAACTAGATGCCTGAACAATGATAAGTATACTATAAGACCCGACTAAGTCAATAACGGGTGCAAAATAATATTGAACTTAAAGCACCAACAAGGATTTCAAATGCGAAAAAAAGTACCAAAGTAATAAAGGAACTTCTCTACAAAAAACTTTGTTCTGTCGTATCATTACTATAACAATTTCAAAGTGACTATATGACAGATGGGAGGTCCTGGCACACAGCAAAACTGAATGGAGAGCAAGGAGGGAGACCTTTGCCCAGCAGTGGGACGTGACAGTTTTTATCTGTATATGACTAGAGATTGCTCGCGACTTCGTACACATTTATACATTTCTTTGAAAAACTGCACGTAATCTTAAAATAATATATCCTATAATGTTATTCTGATATGAAAGCTACAATACTGTAAAGTTTCATTAAAATCTGTTCATTGGTTCCTGCGTGAAGGAGTAACAAACATCGGCACATACATCCGTCGGCAAAAACATTGTCATTTATAATATTAGTAGGATAATTTGATACCTTTCTCAATGCCATAGAACGCGTCATTCTCATCGTCCTCCTCCTCAGGCAGATGCTGGAACTGCGTCACGTCAAGGTTCAAGTACTTCAGTTCAGTGGTGACCGCTTTGGTGCCGCCGTGTGTACGCTCCATGTACGCGCGACAGTTTTCTAGGAGTAGGTCTCTGGAATTGGGTTGTTTGGAGGTTAGTAACTCAGGTTAGGCCGATGCACAGCTGGGAGGTTACATTTAAAACGGATTTGATAGATTTAGGGTAGGACATCAATCAACACAGCTGGGTGGTTACATTAAACATAGATTTTATTAAAAGCATGTTTTAAATATAGTGCAATTATTTTAAATGCTATTTTTCGAGAAACAATACCGACAATACCACTCATGCTATTTTTGGAACTGCCCCTTGAAAATAGTAATCGAAATTACCCTAATAATGCACTTTATTGGTTATCTGTCGCACCGAAGGCATAGCCCGATTAATGGTACCGAAGGTACAGAAACGGTTCGGGAAAACGTCCATGTTAACTTGAACTGAATGATCTATATAGTATGGGCGAGTACCCGTATCATGCTTACAATGCGAACAAAGCCTTGAAGCACAATAACATGGAACAAACAACCTTACCCTAGATGTGGCCTCCTAATCATCATCGAAATCCATAATCCCTAGTTATACAATCTGTGATGGTCCTTGAACTAATGATCTTCTTACCTATCCATATCCCAAGAGAGTGTTTTGACTCTAGGCCCTGACAGCAACACCGCTATGTCTTGACACAGCTCAGGGTCCAACCCTAGCATCTCCCCTTCAGTCAGTATAGCCGTAGAGAGCACGTTCGCTTGTCTCTGCGTTTGCTTCAAGTTGAGCGTTTCCGATGTCTTCACGAAGTTCGTTTGAGATCGGCTGTCGTTCGCCCAGCTGCCGAATTCTGATGTTGACGTGTTTTTTTCTGTCTTTGGTTCCGTATCCTGTACGAAGAAGTGAATTGTAGTGATATTACAAATTATTTTCTCTTCGTAGTTTAGAGCGTTGCTTGTGTCCTCAAAGGACTCAACGGACTTTAGGTGCTGTCAAATGTTATTTGGCAAATGGGCCTAGCGAATAACCGCTATTGGGCGATTACCTCGGAGGCTAGGGTTAGGCCAATTAAAAGGACTAAGAACTAACCTAACCTAACTCGAATGTATAACAAGGTTCTCTTATTATGGTTGAAGAAAGCTGCCACGCGAGGACGCTCGCCATCTGAATACGCGGCCAATGATTCAAACCACGATGCGGCAAGTTGTTATCAAGACAGTAAACATCACAGGCGAAACAGGAAAAGGACTTGGTACTATGTCACTTGAAATTTTAAATGACGTCGACGACTGTTTTGTTTAAAAGGCAATAGCGTAATGACCTTAAAGCCCCGCCCACTTCGTGACGTCAGGGCAGAGTATAAGACCACGGGGCCTAGTCCTCTTCCTTTTTCGTCCGTGGTGAAAATGAAAAATCATTTAATCCTGTAGGTTTTGACAACACTTAGGACGGGTCATTTTTTAAAGTTAATGCTAAGATTCGCAAGAGTGCAGTTCTCCCGAGAGAAGAACCTAGCAAGAAACTCGGTAAGGTTGCTCTTTTCAATTTAAGTTTTACAAACATAGTTACCATAGCAACAGGAGAGAGCGGCGGCGCGCGCTGTATGAGCTCGTACATGTCTGTGGAGGGGTGCACGGAAAACGCAGTGAGCGAGCACTCGCAGCGCACGCGCGGACGCTCCGACAGCAACCCGCCTAGGGCCACGAACCACGACGCTAGGGTCTTCTCGTGTTGGCGGGCTTCTTTCTCCTGGAAGACGTAGTATAATGCGTTTCATAGAACACTTCCTATGCCGCCATGTTGGCAGCATTGAAAACTTGTACTGCGAAACAAAATGAGGGTAATGTGGCAGGCAGTACAAATTTTCAATGCTGCCAACATGACGGCATAGGAACTATTTCTTGAAACGCACAATTTAGGCGGAAGACGTGGTTAGATGCGTTTATTTTGTTTACTAACTGCTAAGTTAATGTGCGGCGTGATATACTTGTTATAATTGATGAAAATTCATTAATAAGGATCAAAGTCAACTCGTTCTTAGCACTGATTTAGCAACCATATTGTGTATAAGCCAACACATGAAAGCCGCTTACTTCCTTGTGTTATATCGTTGTTATAAATGTTTGGCGTCTCTGTCTCACTTGGGGAGTTAAAAAGAGAGATTGTAACATACCTTATCCAACTCCAGTTTGAGTTTCTCCAACTCGTTCATTCCGAATGTGATCGCTCTGACATACAACTCTACTACGAACGGCTTTAACTCTTTCGAGACGGAACTCTGTAATGAGAAATATTTATTTTAAGGAAAAGATCAAAAATAGTTATTTTTATTTTTCAAACATAATTATTGTTTTCGTTGACTTTGGTTTTCTTGACGATTTGGTTTGGTAAATCGAGATGCAAAGTCAATTCCATAGTTTTGTGTTGTAGGTAAGGTTGTATGTGTGTGTGCGCTGGAGTGTATACTTGGAATGCGTATTTGTATCTGGGCGTGTGCGTGCGCGCTCGTGTATGTGTGCGTGTGTTTTCGTGTGCGCGCGTGTAAGTGCGTATGTGCGTATGTATGCGTGACGTGTGGGCATGTGTGTGTTCGGTGCTGCGCGTCATCCTACGCTTTGTGTAGTGTACCTGGTGCGCGTGCACGGCGGCGGCCAGCGTGTAGAGGTGCGCGGCGGTGGCGGCGGGCGCGGCCAGCAGCGCCGTGGAGCGCGCCAGGCGGGCGGCGGGCAGCACCGCCGACAGCGCCGCGCCGCAGCCGCGCAGTGCGCGCGCCACCGCGCCGCGGCACAAAGGCACCACCATGCAGCGCGCTATCATCACCTGCACAATTAAACCACACTTAATGCCTGTGGAACCTCAACTAAAAGCTGCGTAAGTAGATTCTCCCCCTCTTAATTCACGCGTACCAACACTTGTAATAATACAACAGATGCGCGCACCCTATGCACGGACGGAAGAGAGACCTTGCGACCATAATCGTAAAATGTGTAACCAAAATATTACAAATGACAACTTCACTGAATCGAAATGTAAATAAGACGCTTACCTGTGAAATGAGCATAGCGACATCTTTGGCATTCTTCCATATCTTCTTCTCGCGCGGCGCCACCTTCAGCCGATTGAGTAACCGTTCTACCAGTGACTCTGCGTTTGTGAGCGGCGTTAACTTAACCTGCGCAATATCAATTATTTTAGAATAGCTTCTATAAAAACAAAAAAAGAAGATAAAAGAAAAATTGCCTCTCTCACATTGAGAAAGCAGAGACCACTTCAATCCACTTGCTACGATCCAAACATACTACTTTCGCTTCATCCACATTCATCAATCGCCTCATTCACGCTGCTTTTGAACTGGGAATAAATAATTACTTTATTTTACTAAGTAAATCCATACTCACCAAGTCAATAAGCCGTGAGTTCTTGTCTCTCTTGTGCAGTAATACAAACTCCATATCTGTGAGCAGATCCCATACGTCTGCGAAACCCGCTGCCGTGGATAGGATGCTCTCGAACGTTGGTGTTGTGCTCTCTGCTTGGGGTACTGTTAAAGGGTTGCTTGTTAGTTTAACTGAGTCATTTTAATCAAAAACGAGTAAGTACTTTGTTGGATCGAAACAATGATGATTGAATAATTATCATCAATATGAACCAATGAAGACAATAATCTTAATTGATGACATATTTAAGAGTTAGACTCTGGGGGGTGGAGCATTCGCCATTTGGCCTAAGTTCTGCTAATGCTTTGACTTCTTGATACGACATGGCCGTAACATCCTACTTCACTTTAGTAAAGTAAAGTTACTTCACTTTAGTGTGGTAAAGTTAGTAAAGTAGGTAAGTCGCGGTCTACTTCTCCCTCTCTTTCCCTCAACCATTCCTTTAATGCAATTTCTCAAGAAACTGTTATGTTGCATCAAGTGCCATCATCTTTCCTCTTCATTGATAATAAACAATAAATTACAAATCTTAAGTCTATATCTTTGCAAAAAGAGACTTGTTTCTTCTTTCTTATTGATAACCCACTTTAGGCAATCATCATTTCAGCCTATAATTGGGTATTATAGGCTATTAACCATTAGCCTCTACATTTCTAACGCAACCGGTTTAATTACTTTAGTTACACCAAGGATTCCTAGTGTTTGATATCAACTCACTAGAAAAGGGGTCGCTTGTGCAAAATAGTTAGGGGATCCCTGCTTTAGACACTCCCTCTCCCAATACATACCTTTATTCTCCCCGATCTCCAGATCGTTGACAGGCACGCGGTCCTGTCGCACCCGGTCCATGACAGCCGTGATCAGCTCCAGAGCCAGGTCGTCGCACTTGGACAGCGCGAGCTGACGTAGCCGGGACGCGAACACCACGCCGCGCTCCTCTATCAGCCATTCTAATACTGTGAATTACATGCATGATGCTTAAAGAATGTTACAACTTGAATGGACTGTCCTGCAATTGAGTATAAGCATATTGGTGATAGGTGTGGGAAGGCCTCCAATAGGGTGGACCGACGACCTGGTGAAAGTCACGGGAGGTCGTTGGATGGGAGCAGCGCAGTTTTGGTCGTTGTGGAGATCCTTGGGCGAGACTTTTCTCCAACAGTGGAAGTTCACAAGCTAGCACAACATATTGATGATCAACAAAATACAAGATGATAGAGATGAGAATTGGGTACCTACCAATGAAACTTGGATTCCAAAATATATTAGCAAAATCTTACGATCAGTATAAGTTATACTTAAAATTATCAGTTTGCTAATCTGAAAAACGGAAAAGCTACTGATGCCACCAATCCTCATCTTCCCAATCCTGTAAGGTGTATGTCTTTATCAGCCCTTTTTCCGTCACTACAGGGACACGAGCCTACTCTCATACGAGAGTGGTTAGGCCATAATCCATCATACTGACACAATGCCGGTTAGCTGTACGTATCTTCGTGTAAAACAAAACTAACTAAAATAAAAGCCAAAAATGTGAACTTACTTTCTTCCGAAGAAGGTCTCTGTCCCTTTGGATCCAGTAGAACCTTGAGGACAGGATGCCCCCAAGGGTTCCCCAAGACACTCTTGAACCATTCAGCTCGTGGCAGCAACTGCTCCTCCCAAGGAGTGTAGGCGCCATTTTTGTTAGACGCCGCTGCGTTACACTCTTGGACAAACGAGTTGATTGCTTCTTCGAGCTTTGTGTGTTCGTTTTTGCTTTTTGGTGACTGCCATTCCGACTGTGAACAAAAGGAGAGATTGGTAAGATTGAACAAATAAAATAAACATGAAGCCACATCCTAAAAATCGCAACATCACTTACAACAGCCTAATCCTGCTATAAATTACAATTCGTTTTCTGCCAAACACAACAATCATATCAATTGCTTTATTTTACTGGGTAATGGTAGTCGTTTTTAAGCAGTTATAGAATTTCTAAGGACTACAGAACTATAATTACGAACAAACATACATACAAACTGAGAACCTCCTTTTTTAGGTCGGTAAAAGTTCCCGTTTAACAATTGAGGCAGTTGTTACATACTGCCCTTTAGATGTGCAACTAGACACCATTAGGGGTTATCCACACATTTCTGGGTCAGGACTATCCATGTCCAGAGTTGTCTGTTACAGTATAAATGCCTGACACGCAGCTGTGTGAACAAGTTCATACAATTTGTACATAACCGATTGTTGGCGTGTTCCGTCAGGGACGTGTTCCCGGAAATGTGTGGTTAGGTCAGCCCTTTAGTCTTATAGAACCTACCTGCAGTAGCGTTCGGGCAGTGTGCCGCTGCAGCCAGTTGCTGAGATGCGACTGCGTGGAGGGAGCCGAGTGCTGGCAGAGCGCGTGCACGCTGCGCCACGCCGCGCACACGGCGTCGGTGCGCGCCGACAGATCCCCCTCCGCGTTCAGGCGCGCATCTAGGGACTAAAGGAGAAAGCAATGTTAGTTAAATTGTTACTAAAAAGCGGTGTTAGTTGACTGCTACCTTGCAAGACTAGCGTTACGTATAAACAATTTGTACATAAAGTGTTCAATGCATGCTGTATTTGCCTGTGCAATAAACATATTTTACTTTTGACTTTGACTTTCATGCTCTAGTTATCATAGTTCATAATTTCCGGCTATTTCAGGCTGCCCACTGCTGAGCATAGGCCTCTCCAATGATTTTCCAGCGCGCCAGGTTGATTGCCAACTGCATTCAACGAGACTTCGCGTAGGTATAGGAAATAGTTTAAAATAAAAGTGTACTACTTAAAATAAGTATGTCTATTATTTCAGTGATACCGTTAGATTTCCCAGTATTAAGATAGGTCAATGTAATAAGCTCTATGTCAGTGAATTTAAAGTTGTTTACATCGAGGGACCGATTTTTTAATTGTCTAGGGTTGCCCACTACATTAATGTGTTTTCATTAATTGATTAATAGCATCTGTAAAAGTAAAGCAGATGTCTACTAATTAGTCTACTTGGCTGGTTCTTCCATATATCCTAACGTAACCTAACGTACCCTGCTTTTATTTAATTAAATGTTTTCATGGTGGAAATATGACCATGTCGGATTGCAATTTTTAAGCATTACAAAAAAAGAGTAAAAAAGTTCTTAAACATAGATTTTGTTAACATTAACATCAATACCTAATCAAGTATAGTAACTACAGAACGAAATTCAACAATTAAATTAATTATAGATAGTTTGATATGTAAGTCAATGTTGTGTGTGAATTTTATAATATAGATGAATGAAACCATTGTGTTAATAAAATGTTGAACTCTGTAATGAGAATAATGTGAATTTGAGAACCATTATGTTACATACGGATATTTATGTTTTCAAACATTTGCTTGCCTTGCTTCAGGTTCCCTTTACAAGTACCAGTAACTTGTAAGCAGATATTGATTAGATTGCATTACAATTGCTTTTATTATTGTTGTATATTGTCGTCTTTTAAAATCCTAATAATATTATAAATGATAATGTTTAATACTCTTTTACGCAAAAACTACCAGACAGATTTTGATGAAACCTGGCAAAGTTGTTTCTTAATACATCAGAATAACACACGCTATATTATTTCAAGATATTTTTTTTTAAGATATGACGATAAATGCGTAGGAAGTCGCGGGCAGCCTCTCAACCTAAGACTACAACCACATAAACAAAGCAGAATCTGTGTGAAAAGTAAAGAAATCTTTGCCCTCATAATTCCAGTGTGAATTTAAATGAAATGACATAATTCACTAAAGAGTTGTACAGTTGATGTTCATCATTAATTAGGGTTTTAGATTTTATCATCTAGCTGTGTGTGATTGTTATTATTATGAATACCCTAGAATGTGTCGCAAAAACAAGACATAATCCTCATAAACATTAAGCAAATATGAATTCTGTGAATTCCTAAGGTTTTTGAACTTATAGATGCAACTGAGATCTTTGTAAATACCATATCAAAGTTTCATGGTTCTCCAAAGGTTGTCTGGAAGAGATCACTTTTAGTGATAAGGCCGCCTTTGCACACAATGTTTTAGTTTTAAGTTTGATTTCTATTTCTTTGTGTGCAATAAAGTATTTCTATCTATCTATCTATCATATTTAACCTATACATACCTATTACAGACAAAACAAAATCTCTCAATAAAAATGGGAACCAATGATGTATTAAATATTACATGGACAATTTCTATTGTTAATACTGATAATATTTTAAGTGCTAATCTTTCACACATAAAACCATATCTAGCATACCAAATATGGTTGGCATGGTAATTATGTATGAACCTACAAAAGTTATGATCTTTTCATTCCATTATTTACCTTCCGCTAATAACTTCAGGATATAAATCAAATAGATTGTTACTTTTAAATAAGAGCTACTTTGTTATAAAGACATCATTAGTAGGTAATAACAATGGGCATGATGACAAAAAAAATTTTTTTAGTCCATCACATAGATTATTTTAAAATATTCGACATTCTTTTTTCTCTTAAACTAAAAATTACAAAGATAAACTGGGTTAAAGTTGCTCGTGACTTCACTCCTCATTAAGATTTTTAACTAGGAGTGACGTCAATACGCCCCACTCCGAAACTTTGATGCTCTGTATCTTTGTATTTATTTATGTATTTGATCAGGTAAAAAATGTGTTTCAAATATTTTTAATAGCCTAAAAGACGGACTAATTATTTTCTGAATTTTTGAATGTAGTCATCATCCCTATTGATTTACAGTATTGTATTATTAGGATATTTATAATAAGAGATATTTCTACATTTTATAGGCTAAAAAGGTGAGCCAATAGACAATGCTACTTGATGTATTATAAGTTTAAAAAGAAGATTGTCTTATCCACATGCCTTCTACTTTAAAAAGAGGTTTAAATGGCCGTTTAACGGTTGAAGAATAAGTCTTAACAGTGGCTTTTATAAGTTTAAAATCAATGCAACCATCCAACATAAAAAAAACTTTTTCCATTTCCAATTGTCTAATTATTTTTTATTTTCATGATATTTTTTAACGAGTTATAGAAGGGATTAAGTCTAGAGTATTTTGTCCTTTACACAACAAACAGAAACATACAGGACAGACTGAGACAAGAATATTTTGTCACTGCGTACAATGTATGCCGTACATGTTAGTGATGATGACATATTTTTTAATTAATTGAACCTTTAAACTAGCATATGGCTAACATATGTTGCAAATTGCTGGTAAACAAAGATTCAAGCTATTATTGAAGCTAGATAAGTTCACAAAGACTGTTATGCTTGAATAAAAAATCAAATCGGGTGAAATAGTAATTCTATTTCGCACTAACTCGCTAAACTTATGTAACAAAATGTTGAGTTTGAGCAAAACAACATGATCAAGTCAATTGTGTTTAAAAAACAAAGTCTTATTTCAACAATACTCTACATGGAATAAAAGAAAATATTAACTTCTTACTGTAAAATTCTTACTTTATACCAAGTACATTAACATAACATTTGTGCTATAGTACTTTACTCTGGTTTATACAATTTCAAATTCAAAAAACTTAAAAACATAAAGGGGTTTTTCCTCCTCTGTAGATGCATTTACTTCAAATTGAGTAGTTAGGTACATAGATATAATATTCAGAGTTTAAGAGATAGGTAGGAGAATACCAAGTTATTACCAACCTGCATCAGATGCCGGTAAATGATGAAAATCCATAAATAGGAGTTCGAAAATAAACACTGACTTAGACGAAAGCTCTACGTGACCACTCGATGTTATGATATGGCTGTCATCAAATTATTATACCTACTGCACACACTACTTGATGACTTCACTATATTTCGATAATTTCACACTCATCAAAAGAGCACCACGAGGCAACTGATACTTAGAACCTTAATCCAGATTACTAAACACTCAAATCACTAGATTTTCGCGAATAAAGGTAAATAATTACCGAAAATTACGAGCCAATCCAGTGCAAATAATCGTAATAGAAAAGACACGATAAGGCATGAGACCATTCGAATTAATATTATTTCTGTACTATTCGGTGAGCTGAATATTTTGGAGGACCATTTCAGGCGTTAGATAGCGAAATAAATCGAAATTTTCGAAAACAAGAGTTCATTGAAGACAAATATGGCGGACATCAGAACTTCACGACCACAACGGCGTCGTACTATACTCAAAGATCTTGAAGATTATAAGAATAAAACTTACCTTGTAAAGTTCAATATAATATGTTTTGCCTTTTGGCGCACTGTTTTGATTACTTTTCACGTCTTTTCCATCATTTGTAGAAGTCATTTCTCACGAAAATATCGCGGGGAGACATTTATGCGCTTGTGTTTTCGTAATGGTGCTGTCAAAGTCAGTGTTGCTTGTAGAAAAAAATGTAATTTAGTTTCAAATTCGGATACACGCTACATTTAACAGTGATTTTTTTCTGTGGATTTTTTGTTGACTGTGTGAAAATGTGGGGAAAATATCGTTGATTGTGGGGCCTACAATGTGGCCCACAACGTGGGCAATAAAAAGGGAGAATAAAACCTTGTACGATTTCGGTGATGCCTTTGAGTCACACGAAAGGTGATACATGTATAATTTAAATCGTTTATCAATGCCAATATTAAAATAATGAAAAGTGGTATTCACGCGTATGATTATGTAAAACAAAATTATTTTAAATATGATCATTATGGTACGGTGTCACCCGGTGCTCTAACTAAGTTTACGTTACTGCAATGTTTACGATGAATAAATAAAACACTATGGTTTTTTCCCGCAACCAGAACTGAAACCTTTGCTGAAACCGCGAAACCGTTTGTGACGTACTTACGCACTTCAGTTACAAATATTTAAAAACCACCCACTGTTTTCACAATTTAAAGTTGGATGTAGGCAATGTAAGTTTTTGCCACGTTAAGAAAAAATAATAGGTATTTAGTTTCTTGAGTCACAATTTTCACAAAGTCACCCGCGGTGGCTTAACCGTAGTGCTGCCTTGCACTAATGGTGTTCTTATTGCATGGTTATGTAAAACTACATCCTTAATTTCTCTTGTGGACCTCAATGCAACGGTAATTTTCTTGAACCACTCTTGAATATACTGAAAGCATATGTATACTTGCCCTAAAATTATCGCCATGGCAATATAAAACTGGCAACTTTAAAATATCAATCAAATATATTTTGAAAGTAGCAACACATTGTAGTACAAAGCAAACGAGTTGTGTCAAGAATTATTGCGTTTTCTTCGTAAAATAATCTAAATTTTGTGATATAAAATGTAAATTATAGCTTCTTTAGAGAGTCTGATAGGTACGTGAGGGTTTGAGAAGTAAAATATAACGATCATAATGCTACATTCCGGGTGGTCGCCGTTTTAATTTCATGTGTCAAAGTGCAGGGCTCTTGAAGCGACTACGATAAATTATGGTTTTTTAATCCAATTTGATTGTGTATTGAATCGTATTGCTATCAATTTTATTGCGGTAACGATGAGGGAGTAAGATTGTGGCGTTGAGACCCTTGTAAATGTCTTGGGCGTGTTGATGTCGGCACATCTGCTTACCATTACGATCTTAACATTCCCATTCGTTTTCGTGATATTGCGGCGATTACTTCTTATTGGCATCAATAAACTATGCTATTTACTTTATAATATTCAAATAAAGCCTAAAATCTCTCGTTCATATGTAAATAAACAGTCTTTCTTGTCATAATTTTGCTAACTTTTTAACATCATTTGCTAATGTCTTCCTTATAATTTCAGTTTGTTAGATAGTCCTCGCTTAGTGTTGTGATGTGCGGGCTAAGTGTTGCGAATCTCTACCGTATTCCGTGTGAGTGAAGAGTGGAAGATGGCTAAGAAGTCAGAGAGTGCTGGAGGGAAGCTGATCACAGTTTCCATTGTTGGATTATCTGGTAAGTTTCTGTTTTTTATTTGGAAATAAGTAAGTAAGTAAGTAAATCATTAAATACAGTTTTAATTTCAAGATTATTTTCTGATTAATTTACTTAATATTTACTAAATAGTTTTTTTGTTGTGTGAAAGAAGTAGTTAAATAATAGAGCATTTTAAAGTCAAGATTATTAAGATGAACTAAAGCTCATATAAATATCTGTTAAATACTGCTTTAGTATAATTGGTGGTCAATTTACCATTCTAAATAATTGAAAACTGCATTTTTAGTTTGTTTCTATAAATTTTTCACTTTCTGATTGACACAATCTGCTTTTATTCAAAAACATCCAATCTGTTAAAATCAAATTCATTTCACCAAGAAACTATAAACCTAACAAATAAAGAAAGTCCAGAGAATGAACGGAAGTGGTATCAATTTAATGCATTTCAAATTGTCAATGAGGAGGTCTATTGTTGTACAATTTGTTATCTGCAGCACTTCCTGCGTTCTGGGAGTTTAGAAAGCTGATAGTTATATTGGTAAATAGGTAGGCGACATTTAATTTAAATACCTATTCTATATAGAGATAGGCTATAGCAGGGGTGGCCAACAGTTCGTTCGCCACTGTTAGTCCAGTAGATCGTAGCAAGACAAAAAATATAAATACGTACATACTCACACTTAGACACTTTTATAAAGTTAAATAAGTACCTAGTTATTTAGAATAATTTTCACATTTATGTTTTGTCTCTAAATATAATTAAAATATACTTAATGATTGCATACTGCACTATACTGTTTAATTTAAGATTTAATTATGTATGTAAATGGCAAATCACACAGAGTTTCAATAGTAAACAGGAGATGTTGGGTCTAATCAAGTTGGCCACCCCTGGGCTATAAAGACAATAGAGCAACAATTTAAATGCTTTTAGCTGGTCAGAAGTTGCCAGGAAAGAAGATGGAAGAATGTAAAGGGAAGCTTTTGTCTAGGGATCAAATGGTATAAACAAAATAAAAGTAGAACTTGTAAACAAGTGCTGTTAACTGCTGTTATAGACTGTTCTGCATATTAAAAGTTTAAATAGAGCATTACATAAACTAAACCAAGTTCTTACATTGTTGTAAACTTATTGTTGTGTGAATTATCTTTTATTATCAAAATGATTATGACTAGGTATTGTAAACCAGATTCTATTATAATTTAAACTTGCACAAAAGCACTATGATATGGATTCGGGAAATAAATCAAAATAAGATTGTTTAGAATGATTTATAATGGGACATGGTATATTCTTGTACCTATTTTAGTACTTAAATTCTAGAATTTGTTGTGCATTGTTTAAATGAAATGACAAAGAAATACAACGTGGTACAGTAAAATACTTTTTGTATAAGGATGCCCATTTCTTGTGTTTGTTACTGTTTGATACCTGTTAAATCTTTAGTATCCTTCAAGTTTTAATTTTTTATTTCTCAATATTTTTAGGTATATCTTGTATTTATTTTTATCATAGAAACAAAGATTTATTTTATTATGTTAATTGTTACATAATATGTGTTACAAATAAACACCTATTTACTAGTTAACTATTCCACTGCACTAATTGATAAAAGCTTTGTTTATTGATATAATAACTATAAACAGGATATTTTATCTGTTCTATTCTAAGTTATAAGTAACAATCGTTTAATAATTACTTATCATCCATTGCAGAGAGGGACTTTAAAGTTGTTTCTGCATTAAATGAGTGAATTCAATAAAAAATTATTTTCCTGACGCAAAGGGTAGGAAGTTACATATAAATATAATCTATCACGCCTCTTTCCTATCAAGGTAGGCAGAGACCAATTGAAAGTTAGCCAATTTAATTCTCATTTTTATTTGTTTATTCAGGATAACAACAGCATAAAAGTATATAAAGAGAGAATTATGACATAAGTTAAAATTTAAGCCAATAATAGTTATATGTTTAAGAGTTCCATGTGGTTTAGAGCAAATACAGAGTTTAGTCTTTAAAAAAAACAGCTGCATCTTTAAACAATCATTATCTTTAATAACCTTTCCAGCAACAAGAAGTTTATTAAATAAACACAAAGCATAGTTAATATAGAGTATGTTAATTGATCCATCTTAGCATGAGTCAATATGTATTGTATGGTATCACATTAACTTACTCATTCAAATGGAACAAATGTGCTATAACTGGTTCTTTATAGGTTACTCTACATTCCTTTCAATCATTTGTTTCCTAAGGATGTCTTTAAGCAGGTGCAAATTGTATTTATGAGATCCTATGACAGGTGGTTTCATTTTATGGTATTTTGTTAAGTTCATATTGAATTTTTAGGTGTAATTAGACTTCCTATGAAGTTTTTAAATATAAAATGGGAGTAGAAGGTAGTTTAGGTAGTCTCTGATTAAAATGATGTTATAACTAAGTAACTATCTTCTGAATTTTAAAACTTTCACATCTGTTATTTTTGGCTGGTATAAAATATATTTAGTAGAGACAATAATTTTGGTACACATACCACTAATAAAGCGTTTAGGATATCAGTGAATAACAATGTCTAAAGCCAGGCAAAATATTTTATAGTTGCAAAACTAATCTGTTGCTAGTATTATATATTTTTATCATTATGCATAGTTCTGCTTTATATTATTAATAACATAATTCTGCTATATAAAGTCATGTGCAATAATATTCCCAATACACTGCCTCAAGGGAAGAAGCCAAGGGTAGGAATACCTAGCTAAGGTTGCATTGCAACAGAATGAGGAGCATGTATAGCATGCTTAATATAATTATAAATAAATAACCTTACCTTATAAATAGTGCATTTTTCGGTAAATTTGGAGTATTTTAGACTTTGGTAGGTAATAAAAATGATAAGAATATTACCTCATGTTATTTGGGTTTTATTTTGTTCATTTCTTTACACAAACCTCTTTTCTGAATTATGTGGTTGCACAATAAATATTTCACATGAAAATACATTCATATGAGGTAATTGTTGGATAACCATCTTGTATCACGAAAAAAAGATCTAATTAAGAATTCAAATGCGTAAAACAAAGGCCTTTTAACGTTGACTTACCTGATGTGTTCATTGCCTGTAAATTATTGAAATGGAATTTATCTAGTTATTTCATCCATATATTTCAATTGCTATTTTTTTTATGTGCGTTTTGTTGACCTTAAAAAATAAATACATTAACCATTTTTTGTTTTCTTCCACAGGTACAGAGAAAGATAAAGGGCAGCTTGGTGTGGGCAAGTCGTGTCTTTGCAATAGGTTTGTGAGGACCCACGCTGATGATTACAATGTTGATCACATCTCCGTTTTAAGTCAGGTGAGTTTCTTATTGGAAATTCTTATATTTAACTATGGTACTTAAGTTGCATTAGAGTTTGGGATAATTTTAATTGAGGGAACTTTTAAAATAAGGTACTCTTTTAAAAAGTGTTGTCTACAGCGTGTGTTCGGGATTTTCTCTGGAATCATTAACAGACCTTATAACTTCCCTACTTCAAGGGAACGAGCGTACTCTCTTAATTTATTTATTTCAGGCATCTAAGGCCCATATTGAAAAGAGAGTAAAAGAGTCAGTTTTTTAAGAGAGTCATTACATTAGGTCGTTATCTACCCTGGTGGCCCAATGGAGATTAGCGGATTTCACATACACCTTCATTTTATTCTCTGGAATAATTGCATTCAAAATTACCCCTACACTTAAATGTTTCGCGATCTATATCTGTTCAATTTAGAGACTTTACATGCCAAGATGTTATATAATCTAAATAGTCTACACTTATTATATTTCCAAGTACTTAGTAATTGGCGACTAGATACCATAACTATTGCCAAAAGACTGACGGTTTATAAATGGCATACAATCTTCAGATTCATTAATTAAGATTATGAATATTGTCTCAAGAATGTGTCTAGTTTAATCAATGATAGTCAATTTATAAATACGCAAGTTTATCTTGGTAAACATTTTAAATTGGCCTTGATTTCGAATTTTGAAATTTTTATTTCTTGACTTAGCCTAGTTATGATAACAAGTATTACTAAAGCGTACAATTTCTCCTTCTTATACCTTATTATTAGGTTCATTACCCCGGTAACGTCAAATCCGTAGTCATCCTCACGTTAATGTTTGTGCCAATGAATGGATTTAAGGATGTTTGTTACTCTTTTACGTAAAAACTACTGAACAACATATTTACGAGTACGAGAATAGGAGAGTGATATTTTATTGACTATGTCCTCCTAATTCATTAGCCAATTGGACAACAAGATTATTTTATCCCAGTTTGGCATAAGTAACTTCTTTTCTTCGTCAACTTTGAACCTTTTTAACAAGAATAACAGGATACAGTGTACTTGCAAGGATTATAAAAAGCTGTATTACTTCATCGCCACTTATCTTTGTGTTGAGCTAACTAAGTAAATCGTCTTTAAACATTGTTATTAAGCTTTTAACTGTCTCTATTGGTTGCAAAACTGCGTGGTCTTTGTCAGGCCAGTGTTGTTTCGTAGTTATAGTTACTGTTTTTAAAATATGTAGAAGATTCCACTAGAAAAAATATTGTCTTTCTTCTTGGATCACAAAATTGATAAATTTCGTAAGTTTTACAGAATAAAACAAATCATAGCGATGAAGTGTAAAGACTTCATAAATGCCATAATAATCATAGGTACATACATACATACATATCTGTCATGCCTCTTCCCCAGCGGGGTAGGAAGAGACTTCCCTCCACTTGCTAAGACCCAAACACACTTCCTAACTGCAATATTAATTTATTACAAGATTGGAGTCACACTTCATCGTTGATACCTAAATTGACTCATTATAATCGAGTCAAATTCTGTCGTTCGATCATCTCTTAGAGTACCTTTAGGTAACTGGTACTATCTTCAAAAATATCCGAAAATAAAACCCGCGATCAATCAACCAACTTGTTGACCTACTTCCGCCTCTTTACAACTGTTTGGTAAACACAAACAACTGAACTTTCGTTTGTCAACAGTCGGACTTCAGCGGTCGAGTTGTAAACAATGACCACTTTTTATACTGGGGCAGCGTTCAGAAGGAGTTTGAAGATCAGGAGTACCGGTTTGAAGTCGTTGAGCAGACGGAATTTGTTGATGATGCTTGCTTTCAGCCGTTTAAAGGTAAACTTTATATTAAGATTAATATGTTGACTAATGCAATTGACAATTTTTGATACATCAATTTTGTCTCTGAGGCGGTAACTATTGCAAAATTTGAGGTGTATCATAATCTTAAATACATATTTGAAGTGTAGTACAAAATATTGGTGTACAGTACACATGCTCGTAGAAGCAAAAGACGCGCGTGCATGCGCTTCAAAAAACGAGCGTATAAAACGCTATTCTGAAAGCGGCCGTTGTAAAACGAGGCAGACAACTGCCTGTTGTTAGTGTTAAAAAACAGATTTATAATTTAAATATAATGAAATAGTTAAAACTATTTCATTTGTAAATAAATAGCATTTAAGTGTACCTTAATAAATCGTAAACACACCCTTTTTAGCTGTCGGCAAAACAGAACCGTACATAAAACGCTGCGTGGCCACAAAACTACAATCGGCGGAGAAACTGATGTACGTGTGTAAGAACCAACTCGGCATAGAGAAGGAGTATGAACAGAAGACCATGCCGGATGGAAAGCTTAGCGTGGATGGGTTTCTGTGTGTTTATGATGTCAGCTTGATTCCGGGGAGGAGCTGGGAGAAGCAGGTTGGTGCTGTTTTTTTATTGCCCTACTAACAGGCTGTTTAGTTTTTATTATCCCGCAATACTGGAATCGTAGTAGTGGGTTGAAAAGCCGCCTAATTAAAATACGACTGGGTTGGTCCAAGAAACGATGGCGTGACCACCTAAGCACATTTAAGGAAGTTTGGTGAGAAGTATGCCACTGACAGGGACATGTAGAGAAGCATGGGGGGGGGGGCTTGTGTCCAACAGTGGGACGAAATTGGCTAATAAAAAAATATTAGCTGAATGGACCGACGACCTTGTGAAAGCAGCGGGGTGTCATTGGATGCAAATGGATAGAAACGGTCGCGCTGGAGAATCATTGAAGAGACCTATGCTCAGCAGTGGGTAGCTATAGGCTGAAATGAACTCCACGTAACTAATATTAAGAATGTCAAAGTTTGTGCCGATGGATGTATGGATGTAAGGATGTGTGTTACTCTTTCACGCGAATACTATTGAACAGATTATAATTCAATTTTACAATAAATTTTTTTAGACATCAGAATAACACATAATTCAAGATATTGCGTAATTTTTTCAAGATATGACGATAAATACGTATGAAGTTAAAATAAACAATTTTACAAAAATACGAAATACACCAAAATAAAGAAAACCATCTTGATTTAATACCTTCTCTAATCTTTCAGAACGAAACCCTAGCAGCGATTCTCCAAAACATCCTGAAGCTCAAAAAGCCGGTTGTCCTTGTCACTTCAAAGAACGACGAAGCGTGCGAGCAAGGTGTGAGGGAGGCAGAACGATTGGTGCAAAGGAAGGAGTTCAAAGGCTGTATACCTATCGTGGAGACTTCAAGTCATGATAATGTTAATGTCGATCAGGCGTTCTGTTTGTTGGCGCAGATGGTTGATAAGACTAAAGCTAGGATTAAGGTTTGTGCTGTCTTTTTCTTTTTTTTATGAAGGCGTAGGTATATTGTCTTAAGATTACAATGTCGCCATATTAGTTTCTGAAATTTTGTTTTTGTTAAAAAACATATCTAGATCTGTTTTATGATCTTTTTATTATCTTTTTATGTTTTATGATTAGACAATCTGTTTAATGAAAAAAATAAAACATGTTTTTTGATGATTATGACAACACTCAAAATTGTCATTTGCATTGAGAAATGACATGTAAAATAAAGTGACATATTCGGACATGACATTTTTCTATGTCAATGTCAATTTTACATGTTACCATTTTTGTATAAAGTTATTTATTTATTATTTGCTCTGACTCTAGATAACGACCAGAGTAAAAACAACTTAATTTTTTAAAATTATTTTTAATTTTAAAAAATTAAGTTGTTTTATGAATTGGTCACGTTGGAGAGCTATTGGAGAGTCCTATGCTCAGCGGTGGGCAGCTATAGGTTGAGTTGAGATGATGATGATAAACAAACACTCAAAATTGATTCTCATGTTAATACAAATCATGGGGCTTAACATACGTGCCGCGACAATTATCTCACGTCATGCTGTCCTTATCACATTTAAAACTATGGACAGAGACGTAAGCGTGACAAACCCATGAAAACGTCTTGTCACAGAGTGTATGCTAAGCTAGCATGTCAAACGCCGTGACATTGTTTAAAGCTTTCTTTTCTACCATTATATTACAAAATGAAAGTGTTACAATATTATGTTTTCGACTGCAGGTTGCCAACTACGCAGAAGCTCTCAGAATAAGAAGGGAGACGTTAGATTTCGTTACTGAAGCCTTCACTCAACTTATTAGGATACATGTGCAAGATCATAAGTAAGTATTGGGTCTTGAAATAAGCTTTGCTAAGAGTACCCTAAAACGACATGTATGAGGTGACTGATGAATGTGGAGGGAACGAAAGAAGTGTGTGTAGGATTGGAGCAAGTGGAGGGAGGTCACTGTCTACCCCAATGGGAAACCCCAATGGGAAAAAGACAGATATGGCTTCCTTCGACCTGCTACGATCCAAACACACCTCTTTTTCTTTATCCACATACATCAGTCGCCTTATACATACACGTCGGTTTAGTTTAATGATATACATATCTGTACATAAATACTCATAGCAAAAACTAACCTAAATATGTGTTTGTCCAGGGAAATGTGGTCAGCGGCTAGCAAAAGATTGTGTCACTATCCAGAATGGGTGAAGTTTGTTCAGCAATTTGGAAATGATGGTACTCAGGTAGGTCCTTTTTATGACGCACAGGGATTATTTTGAATATAATATTGCGAGGGGCAATATTCCTTAGGGATCTTATGTGACAAATTTATCCATAATAAAATATATTTAAGTATTTTAAAAAGTTTTAATATACCATTCAAGGCAATACTTCAAATTAGCTAAGATCAACTTTATTGCGTAAAGATAAACTCGCAACTCAATTGATAACTTTATTCAAGGTTGTATTCCGACGACACATCAGAAGGTTGAAAGAAGAGAAGTCAGCTAAGAAGCTACGTAAACAACTAGCTAAACTACCGCAAGTTTTGTCGCGTATGCAGCTGCCCACTGAGGAATTGAGGGAAGAGTAAGTATGACATCAGCTAGCTTAGCATACACTCCGTGACAAGACGTTGTCATGGGTTTGTCACGCTTACGTCTCTTTCCATAGTTTTGAATGTGATAAGGACGGAATGACGATGTGATAAGGACAGCATGATGTGAGATAATTGGCGCAGCGCGTATGCTAAGCTATAGAAGTATTATGACTTACCCACTTGTCAAATAAACGCCACGGTCCACCCACGGACGAAAAAGGAAGAGGACTTGGCACTATAAACATCTTCATAAAGATTGAGTATGAAATCGCGCGGGGTTAAAGTCTGAGACGCTGGAAAGGTGACTCCACCCTTTCCCTCTTTTGCCATCTAGTGGCGATAAGCAGAACTACTTGTCACGTTCGAATTGCAGTTAGCTGCACTGTTTACCACTAGGTGGCATCAGTGGCGTGCACAGACTTTTCGGTCAGGGTAGGCAAAAAGAAAATCATGATTTCTTGATCATCGTTTAAAGATAATTTACAAAACCCCACAGAATAAGTAACTACCTCCTACCACCATCACCATCATCACAAGTCACAACTCAAATACATTTCACAATCTATACTTATACATTTTAAAAATCAATTTAATAAATCCGCGATAACGCACAACAACAAAAATACATTTTAAGGTTATGTAACAAAATACAATAATAAATAATTTTGTTTAATTACTATGAAACTAACCTACTCTTCATAGTGGTCGCATAATGTCAAAATATAATACTACAAAAAATAATGGTTGTGAATTGCGTCACAATTGCATGAAGTAATGCGTACTCCTTAAAATGGTCGCATAATCACTATAGAAAACCGAAAAGGCACTGCCTACCTTGGACGCTTGTGTGCGGGGTTTTTTCAAAGTGTGCCTGCGTATTTACAGGCACGCACACTACCAAACGAGCTGTAGGTTTCGAGGCAAAAAAGACAAAATTAGTTTGTGCCTTTCCCGCAAAAAGAAGGAAGCGGCGCTAGGTGCGCGATCAATCGAAGATGGCTCGATGGTATAATAGCCCGCTCGCTTAAAGGCTTAGTAGTACTATGATCAATAGATAGGTGGCGCTGTTAGTGTAATTAAATTTTTGGTGATTTTCTACCAACGTTATTTCGATTGATTCGTATTATTTTATTTACGGTTTGTTTCAATATTGTAGGGTAGGCAATGTCTTTTTGCCTTTATGGAGTGCACGCCACTGGGTGGCATAACAGTTCAATGTATGTAAAGCCTTAAGTTTAAATGACGTTGACAACTGTTTCATTTGAAAGTTAACGTAATGGATATCAAGCCCCGCCCACTTCCGTCCCGGCCGGGTAATAGTTCACAGGGCTTAGTCTTGGCGCCTCTTCCTTTTTCTTCCGTGGATCCACCAGTGCAGGTAGGCCGAAATGTACGTGGGAATAGACCTGTGCAGTTTTTGGAACACATTTGACTTGCACAGGCACATCTGCACAGGTAACCTCTCAGACCGCAGCGCATATGTGCGGCATATAACTTCTCCTGTTTCTAATTATAACTATTAGAAAACTTAACCATTATAGGTAGTATATCACCTATTGTATCCACAATGTTTTTATCGAATAAGTATATCTTTATCTTATTTAACTATCCAACAGCGACTGGCCAATGGTAGTCCGTCAGCTGCGAGCACACCGCGACTTCTCCCTGTACTTCAGCGAGAGTGCGGGCGGGAGCGGCTCGGAGTCCGGCTCCGGCCTCGACAGTCCGCTCGCGCGCGACTCCACGCTAAGGGTCGGCGACCGCGCTAATAGATACCAGGTAACTATACATACTAGGTAGATGAAGATACTATAGGTAGCTCAAGATACCAGGTAACAAAAAATACTTGGTCACTCTAGATACTAGATAGCTCAAGATACAAGGTAACTGATGATACCAGGTAACTCAGGATACCAGGTAACTTAAGATACTAGATAGCATAAGATACAAGGTAACTAATGATACCAGGTAACTCAGGATACCAGGTAACTTAAGATACTAGATAGCATAAGATACAAGGTAACTGATGATACCAGGTAACTCAGGATACCAGGTAACTTAAGATACTAGATAGCTCAATATACAAGGTAACTGATGATACCAGGTAACTCAGGATACCAGGTAAGTTAAGATACTAGATAGCATAAGATACAAGGTAACTCAAGTTACTCAAAACAAGCATGTGTTTTTTTTTAATCAATTCATTTTAATCAATCAATTACTCGTGCAAATGTTGGTCAATAAAAAAGTATACAACATGTTTCTATGTATAGAATAGTCGAGATAAGTGTCATTAATAACATCCGATACCTCATAATAAAATTATGTTCTTATTTTTCACAGACTTTGGGCCAATCCCAGAAAATACCGTACGAGATATTAGAATCGAACGAAGCGGCTTCCGTATTCAAGTCTTACTTGCATGAGGCTCAAGAGGAACAGAGGAATTATGAGTAAGTGTATTTATTATTAGTTATGAACTACTAGACTAGAGGCTGCCCGCGATGTCATATCTATGAAGAAATATTACATCTTAAAATAATATAGCTTATGTGTTATTATGATTATGTGTTATGTGTCTACAATATTGCCAGGTTTCATCAAAACCTCTTCAGTAGTTTTTGCGTGAATTCCTTTGCGTAAACTTTGCGGGATTCCGTGACTAAAGGATGAAAACGGGAACATATTACTAAGGCTCGGCTGTCCGTCCATTCATCACCAGGATTTATTTGCTGTTTACCTAGTGAATGGTACGCGCGCGAGTCCGACTCGCGCTTGGCCGGTTTTTAATATTAGTAGGAAGTAGAATTCAGTTTCTTTAGATAACCTTTTCTACATAAAACATTTATAAACATAATTCAACTCGTTAACACAGATGGTGCCAACAATTCAAGCGTCTCCTAGAAGAGACAGGATACGTGACGCCCGGCAAGCAGCTATCAGAAGTGAGGGTCCTACTGATGGGCAGAGAATGTTACGAGGCTCTTACCGAAGACCAGCAGCAAAGGGTCTACGATCAGCATCAGAGGCAGATACAGAGACGAGCTAAGCATAATTTTCAAGTAAGTTGATTTGTATGTCAGACGGTTATAGTGCTGTCACTTTCGTTGTTAAAAATATAGGAAGGAAAAAAGGAGATAGCACAATATTTGATAACACAAAAATGGAGGTGGTTCTGAATTCGGTTATTATTTAAAAAATCTGGCTTTGCTATCATTGATCGCGTTGAAGAGTCATTGGAGAGGCCCATGCTCAGCAGTAGGCAGCTATAGGCTGAAATGATGCACAATGGCTTTAATTTCAATATGTAGATAAGTGTTATTGTTAAAATTCTTTATTTGTACACACAGGAACTATTACTGGAGCATGCGGACTTATTCTATCATTTCAAGAGTATATCTCCAACTGGGACTATTACGCAGGAAGATATCAAAGAAATTACTGATGCTCTGCAAGATGATATAAGGTAATGCACATCACAGCTGTACACAATCGTGAAAATTGCGTGCCAATAGTGCCTTTTTATCTTGTTTTTGAATTTAAATGTTATTTAGGTGGCTCTAAACAGAGCAAGCAGCCATTTGTCCAATTAAAAGAGGCCTCTAAGAACTAGCCAAAAAAATAGGATAGCGAGGTCTTTCTATAGCCGTCAAATTTCGAGACGTAACTTGCTGCGTTGGCCTTTCTAACGGCCGTTCGCAATAATCAAAAACAGATAGCTATCCGAGATCGGCAGTTATTAACTGCCACGTAGCTTTCACTTTTGATCTATCCTTCAAAAGAATCCCATAGATTCGACACCGATCGGACGAAAAATTCTAAGATAGATAACTACTTCTATCTCTATTATATATTATATCTCCAGTAGGGCAAAACTAGAGATAGATGGAATATTGGGAACGGTCGTAAGTAATATGAATTTCGTCCACAGATACAAAATGCTAGACCGAATGGAGCAAGACCGCAAGCTGATGTTATTCCAACATCTCGGGTTCGTTCACTGCCCGATGCGCGAACATTGCCCGGCGGGGGCCAACTGTCTCGATGGGACGTTGCCTGTTATACTCAATACGAGAGTTGGGTGAGTTTAGCTGTGTAATTTAGGTGGTGGGTTTAAAAAGTAGTATTAATAGTGTGTCTGTATTGGTTCTTCGGTATGAGTAAATTGGAAGTATATATTTGTCCCTTCTCCCATTACGATTCGCACAGGCAATTCAAGTCTCGAAGACCAGTCATCGCGCAGAATCTCACATACATTATACCTGTATCTTAGTTTGCGAGCCTGCATTCAAGTGTATGTGAGATAACTAGTCATCGAGTCTTGCAGGATACTTGAATCGCCCCTGTGTATTACGATACACAGGGGCGATTATGCGAATGGGGTTTATGTTTTGGATTAATGATCTATGATTTTGCTAGTTAGTATTTCTATTTAAAGGTCATAAGAGTTGTTAACGAAGTTAATACAGAAATAATGAAAATACCATAACTTCGAAATTTTTGACTTGTGTCTTCAGGTCACTAACCTCAACGGGCGAATCTCAGTGCCACGCCGGGCCGCCCGCCGCTCCGTGGGCGCTCACTACCGACTCTAATCAGATCAATGTCATTATATTGGGCGTAAGTCATTTATAATAATTATTATTTACTTATTCATAGCTCGACGGAAATTTGAATAAATATATGTACCTTAGTTTTGAATTGTAAGCTTAATTTGAAATAACCCAACAGAGTTTCTTGCTAGATTCTTCTCTTGGTAAACCGCTACTTTGCGAATCTAGCATAAGCTTCTACAAAACAAAAGTTTACGTATTACAAAGATTATTTGAGTTTGAGTTATACGTAGCACTTTTCTTTAAACTTTCTGACAAAATCCTTTTACTTTTGAAATAATTTTGAAACATCAGCCGAAACCCAATAGAGTTTCTTGCTAGATTCTTCTCTGAGGTAAACCGCACTCTTGCAAATTTAGCAATAACTTCAAAAATGACCCGTCTTATATGATGTCAAATCCATCCTACAGGATTAAATATTTTTTTATTTTCATTATAAAATATTAATTAAAAAAAAACTTAAACTAAAAAAAAACTTTTATACAGGTGGAAGGCATAGCAGGAGAATTCGGTAAACGTCTCCTAGCGGGGTGCGACACAGAGCAACGCGTGCGCATCCAGACGCAAACATGGCGCGTGGAGCAGCGTGTACGCACCGACGACTTCACCGCTGACACTACAGCTATAGACGACTTTGCGCCTAATGGTTAGAACTAATAAAAACTCTTTTCTTTATCCTAATTTATGTAGTCCGATTTTTTTGGCGATTAGTAGTCGAATGACATGTTGAATCGATAAGTTAATTAAAGACAAATGCAGTTAAAATTTTGATACAATATATTAAAGCTGCGTATCAAAATTGTTTAGTGTGCGGTCACACCTACGTAACGTACCGCGCGGAACGTTTAGTTCAATACGCTCGCAATGTGTTTCAAGTCACCTATGACACATCAGCCGAAATTACATCGCATACATTTGCTCTAGCCGCTGAATTTTCGGCGCGGTACGTTACGCAGATGTGTCGCCCGACCCTTAAAGATAAATCGATTCATTTGAAAAAACTTAAAAAAGAAAGAAATATCTTTTGTTTGAATCGTATAATCTTGTATCATACTCTATCCTCAATGCAACTAAGAACATTACATTATTAATTAACCCTCTTAAATATTCATCAAATTCGCAGGTTACTTCTGCGTGTACCAAGATCAAGAATCGTTCGAATACATCCGAGGTTGCGCTGAAAAGACTCTTCTATCGAGCTTGGAACAAGAAGACAAGCTGCCGTTTCAAGGGTTGCCGTTAGTTGTGATGTTTGTACAGGAGGAAGGCATGGATAAGAAGGAGATTGCTAGGCTGCAGGAGGACGGGCAGAATCTTGCTGATAAGTTAGTATTTTAGAGAACGTTTCATAATTAAGAGATAAAAAGAATCTGGCAGGTATTTTATATCTGTCGCTGTCAAAAATTTCATGTTTTATGAAATAGACATAAGTTTATCAGTCAGATAAATTTCAGATAAATCCAAAGTCAGATAAATCCGTAGGTGGTGAGAATTTGAATGTGATTATGAATTTAAATGGATTCGTAGCTTAAGGTGCGTTTTCTTTCGCGAGCTGTAACTGTAATCGAACAATTAGAGCCAAAACACACGGTAAAACGCAACTGAAACGAAACGTTTCAAACTAGTTGCGTCGTGTGTGGTTTTCTAAGGAAGTCTATAGCAGAAACTGCGATCCAACTCAAAAGTAACTAGCAGTTTCAGTTGCGTTGCATTTGCGTTTCACCGTGTGCTCTGGGCCATACAGTAACGAAGTTTTATCATGTATGCGTTATAGTTACCCTTTGATACGCTGCAAAACCCGACATTTGCCGGCTCGCTGTGAGCTGCTCGTGTCGCGAACGTCGCAGGCTCGCTTACAGTGCATGCAATGGTTATAATTACAGTTTGCAATTAATACGCGCCTTATCAGTCGTTCCTCTATTTCATACTTACGCTAGCGCAAACTCAGCTCTTCCAATATAAATAACTCACTTTTACTTATAAATCTAAGTATTTATTCCAGAAACTCAAATTAAAAGTTCTTACATAAGTGACAATCCGCAACAGGCTTCGTCAAAATAAACCTAAGAAACAACAAAAATAAATCAGCAACAGGCTTCGTCAAAAATATAGTTAATAACAAAGATAGTGTCAGCAACAAACTAGACTGACTGACTTATAAGTTGTTCAAAAACAATTTAATGACACAAATTTCTGTTTACTACTACTACTACCTCCTGTTAGATAATTAAACAAAACATATTTTGATCAGCAAAAGTAATTTTAATCCACTCATAAAAGCGCGCGAATCGAACACTTGACAGCTCTCAGAGTAGTGAAGGGACGCGACTGTCGATTGCTACATCTAGTGTTGTTCAAAAACCGAATATGTTCTTATTACTACCTACTTACTAATTCCTTCTTTCAGTCTGCATTGCTCGTACATGGAAGCGACGATAAACGAGCTCGGTACAGAAGCGCTAACAGCCGACGCGATTCAAGAACTGATTCGGGCTAACAGAGACAAAGCTAGCTACGCGCATCTTTATAGGGACCTCATTGTATGCTTCGATTCGGATATACGGTAAGTTTTTCTGAAATATTAACATTTATTTATCTTAGATTAACATTGATGAAGTAAAAGAGGGAATAGACGTTGTGTGGTATCAGGTGCTGAACCAGACGGCAGAGAATAGAGCTGAGTGGCGAAGACTCACTGAACTCAGAACATTATTCGATGGCGTTCAACCACGGGCAGACTTTTGTTTAAGATTTAAATTCAGAACGCGGCTGCATCGCGCGGCAGTGCGTCTCCATTGCGCGTGGCTGCCGCAGTTCGATGGTTCGCCGCGTTATATCGCGACACGCCTTCAAATATTAACTAATAATATCACAAGTTACAGTAGTCTATGTTAAAGTATAGCATACAATTTTAAGAGTAATAATAGAGAACCTCCTCAATCCTAAAGACTCTTAATTTCCCAGGATAATGGTATGCATGTTCTGCGACGACCCGTTTTCGCCCGAACGAGTGTTGAGCCCACTACTATCGCACCGCGCTTGTTTCCTCACCGGCGATCGATCTATCGTGATTGAGACCTTCCTTGGGGATTCTAAGAGGAAGGTTGAGGTAAGGGACTTCAAGAAATCAAGTCTTAGCGCCCGTGTCACCATTTACAGATAAAATTTACCTTTTTTTTAGACAGTGTCTGGTATAAAATATCCATCAGTTTAATTTTATCCGTAAGTGGTGAAACTGACCCTTAGAAAAGGTAACAAACTATCGATGAGTCGCGTAAAAATATAACAGTTGTGAGGTTCAATTCAAAAAAATTCAAAATTCAAAAATAATTTATTCGTAGGTAACATTAAATTTACACTTGAATTCGTCACAAAGTAAAAAATAAAAAACATAATAATGAATTTAAAGAACCAAAAACAGAAGTTTAAACAAGACTAAACAACAGAAGTTTAAATAAGAAAAACAGAAAGATAGTTTCAAGAATTCTCTCTCAGGTACTTTTTGTATCCAATACCTAGGTATTAAACAACTGGTTTATAGGTATCAAAATGGTTTTTAACATGACAACCACGACTACAAACGCTACCAAGTGTGGGTTTTGCTCAAGCCTGCGGTTCTCATTTTCAAGTTAGCTGTGTATGTAACTTAATGTGTATTTGATCGCACTTTTATAACTTGTCCCTGCATAAGGTATTTAAGGCGGGAATAATGACGTGTTTGACAGGCCACTCTTTGTCTTGCTCCTGAGCTCAATAAATGTCCTGGATTTCTCTATAGTCTGATCCTTAATCCGAGTCACAAATTGACAAGTGCAACTGTCAATTATACCAAAAAGGGTGACCAGCTACAATAGTGATGTTCAGCAATCTATAGATTTAGATGTTTAGTCGAGCCTAATTTTATTAGGTACCTAATAAAAAAATATATAGTAAGTATGCAATAGGTTTTTATTTAATAATATGATTAGAGGAATATAATAGCATACTTATTAAAATTGCTCACTACAAAATTATTACAAAAGATGGAAAATGTATTAAGAGATTTAGAGAAATTAAAATAAAACATTACAAGTTCTTTTATACATTTTTACACGACTACGGCGAAGCCAAAAGGAAGTGTGTTTGGCAGTATGTATGTTCCACCGTAACTTCTAAAATACTGAACCAATTTTGATGAATGAGGTGTCAAAAGATTTGTAATAATACGGCGGGTGACATAGGCATATAGATTTGCAATAAATTTAATACTTTGCCCACTAGTGAAATGAAATGAAATGAAATGAAATGATGAAATGAAATGAAATGATCATTTAATCCTGTAGGTTTTGACAACACTTAGGACGGGTCATTTTTTAAAGTTAATGCTAGATTCGCAAAAGTGCAGTTTTCCCCAGAGAAGAACCTAGCAAGAAACTCTGTAGGGTTGCTCTTTTCAATTTAAGTTTTACAAATCTCAGGCATAAACACAAACATATACCTAATAAAATTAATATTTCAAAAGAGCTATCCATAAATAAAAATTTGACCCCGCAATATCCAGGAAAAGTAAGGTAATAAATGGGAAACAGAGAAGTGAAAGGCTTAGTTTCATAGGATCCGCATGACATGACCGGCCATCACAGCAGCACCTTCACACAGGTCTCAACGCATGTGCCAGCCATCAACCCCTTCCACATATTTTAGGGAAGTAGGAGACCCGACACACAGCGCCACCACTGCAACGGCGTAAGCGAGCATGACATGTCACACGTTTCGCCTTATTCATAAAAAAATCTTAGCTATTACAGATACCATACCTACCAAGATACTGCAGAGGCAACATTTTTAATACACAATAACATTCATATACTTAATTTAAGGAATGTAAGAAATTCACAATTGTATAAGTATGAACAGTTATGCCGTATAAAGAAAGCTCGATAGAAGAGCAGGTCAATCCCATGGATTTGAGTCATCTAAATAATCGTTAATTTTATAATATCCCTTTTTGCTAAGTTTTTGTTTAACAATAACCTTGAATTTATTAAGGGGTAGTTCGCGTATACTGGTAGGGATCTTGTTGTAAAAGCGTATACATTGACCTACAAACGACTTATTTACTTTGTTTAGTCGACTAGCATGGGGCAATAATTTATCCCTATTTCTAGTATTAACAGTATGTATATCACTTAGTTGTTTAAATTGATGTATATTTTTTTGTGTAAACATTACATTAGTGAAGATGTATTGCGATGCTAGTGTTAATATGTCAATATCTTTAAAAACATCCCTAAGAGATTCCCTGGGACCTAGTTTATAAATCGATCGAATAGCTCGCTTCTGCAGGACAAAGATGCGCTCAGAGTCGGCGGCATGACCCCACAGCAGAATGCCGTAGGACATAAGACTATGGAAGTAGCTGAAGTAAACTAGTCTGGCAGTTTGAACATCTGTCAGGTTTCTTATTTTTTTAACTGCATAAGCTGCAGAACTGAGCTTATCCGCTAACTTGTCAATATGGGGGCCCCATTGTAATTTAGAATCCAGAGTAATACCAAGGAATATGGTTGTTTCCACAAGACACAAACTCTGTCCCTTCATCTTAATATCTGTAGTTACTTGTCCAACATTGGGCAAAGTAAATTTAATACATTTAGTTTTCTTTTCATTGAGCACTAGATTATTGGCAGTAAACCACTCGACTACTTTATTGATAGCATTGTTTACGTCGTCATATAAATTCTGTTGTCGTCTAACTTTAAAAAGTAAAGAAGTATCATCAGCAAACAATACTATATCATGACTGTTATTTACAAGACTTGGCAGATCATTTATATAAATTAGGAAGAGAAAAGGACCGAGAATTGAGCCCTGTGGGACACCCATGCTAACCGCAGATCCACTCGACACTTTACCGTTTACATCAACCCTCTGTACACGTCCATGTAAGTAAGATTCTAATAGGCTGAGTGCGTTGTCCTTTACACCGTAATAATGAAGTTTCCTGACCATAGTACGATGATCAACGCAATCGAAAGCCTTGGATAAATCGCAAAAGACACCCAAGGCGTCGTGCGACTTCTCCCAGGCATCAAATATACACTTTATTAAATCAACACCTGCGTCGGTTGTTGAGCGACCCCTAGTAAAACCAAATTGTTTCAGGTGCATTAGTTTATTGGAGTAGAAGTGAAATTGCAGTTGATCTAAGATTAGTTTTTCAAATATTTTACTTAAGGTTGGCAATATAGATATAGGTCTAAAATTGGTGGGGTCAGTCTTACTGCCTGCTTTAAACAAAGGTATGACTTTACTGTGTTTCATTAGGTCAGGAAAAATGCCCTCATCTATACATTTATTAAAAACCATAGCTAGATGGGGTGCTACGCAGTCTATGATGGAGTTAACTATTGTAACGGAAAGGCCATGCAGATCAGCGGTTTTTTTAATAGATAACGATTTAAAGGCCTTTATTATTGAATATGCATTGACATGACGAAATGCAAAAACTTGGTTGGACTCAGCCACGTTCTGCTTCAACAAAGATTCAGCAAGCGTGGGAGAAGAATCCAGGTCCTTGGTAGTCGAGACTGGAATGTCGGAGAAGAATTTAACAAAAGCTTCGGCAACCTCGGCGTCTGTACTGATACAGTTACCATCAATATTCAATTTAAAATCGAGGTTGCGTGGTTTGACTCTTCCAGTCTCGTGGTTAATAACTTGCCAAGTTGACTTTGCAATATTCTTACTATTTACAATCTTATTTTTTATGAATCTAGATTTGGCCTCGTTACATACACGTTTAAATAATTTAGAATAATTACGCACATATTCAACGAAAGACTCACTATTATTCACCGTTTTTTCATCATAAAGGCTGTATAGTTTATTTCTACTAATTAATATTCCTGTCGTTGCCCAATCATTAAATTTGAGACAATCGTTAACTTTTAGTATTTTTGGTTTAAAAATATTATCATATTCTATTTTAGTGGCATTAAATACCCTATTGTATAACAAATTTGCATCATCACAAAATTCAAGATTTGAGATTTTTGTGGTAACGTTATTATTAAATTTATTTAATCTAGCCTCAGTGACTGGGATGTATTTAATATTTTTTATTGTTTTATTAATATTAATATTAAAATCTGCCCTCAACCCGCAATGATCAGACCTTAACTTATTTATTACACTCAAGTTTGTTGATTCTATGTTGGTAAATATATTATCAATACAGGTCTTCGAACTGTATTGATAGAAGTAGTGGGCAAGAAGTCACGATGAAAAAAATAAAAGTTTGAAAATGGTGTTGTGTGGGGTATCAAATTCAAGAGCTCAGTGAGAACATTTCAAAAATATATCGTCAGTGGGAAGGATAAAATACTAAACCACCAAAATGGCATTTGTGGGAAATCGAGTATAATAAAATTTATATCTCTGATATTGTTAGAGTTAGAGAGATGTTGTAAAGAGACAAAATATATTTTGTTTTTTTGTCTAAATATTCAGCATAACTGTGACTGTCTATCTCTTTCCGTTACTGAATTAAGTGTCACTAGCAAAAAAACGCCGAAAAGTAAGAAAATCATATTCAGGAAAAAAATGCTAAACTCTATCTACTTTGAAAAACCAATTCATCATAAAATGCTAATATAGGTACGGCAAAAGTCTCTTATCCATTCAACGGAAAATACTAATCTTCTTGATTTTATCAAATCGTAATCATGAAACTTTTGCTAAACATTACCATATCCTAGTAAAAAGCTGCTGGAAAAAAAATCTGTTCTGTTCTGTTTAATTATCATAAATTATTTTTATTTATTCGAAAGCAATTTGATATTCAATAAAGAAAAATATTCAATCTCGACACTTAACAGTGAAAACTCGATTCACCTACATCACTATTTATTAAGGACAAAAAACTCGCAACACCGTAATTGTCAGTTGAGTGACTCGGATTAAGGATCAGAGTATAGTTTTATTATTGTTTACTCAAACATAATAATACTATTTGTATAGAAATGCAGACAGCATACAATAATAACGGCATAATTCCAGGTGATAATATCGAGTTTCCACGGAGCGACTCAGTTCAGAGAGGAGCTGATTCACGGATTCATTCTCATTTATTCTGCCAAGAGGAAGGCTAGCTTAGCTACTTTGAAGTAAGTCTCTATATTTTTATGAAACATTCAATCTTTTTTATTATGTTTCGTAATTGAGTTGCGTATAAGACTAAACGTCTTATGTATAATTTTTACAAACTGCTAACTTATTTGATATTTTGAAAATAGAAGATGTAGTGACCTTTTTATTTCCATTACTTTGTTATCATTTTGCGTATAGGACGATTTGCGTTTGTGATATTTTGGGTATTAGACAATTTGCAAATGGGACATTTTCAGAAATTACACTCGCAACATTTACTTATGTACGTTTTCCTCGTAGCGCCTTTTTATATTTTACATTATTTTTGTCTTAGCGCCTTTTCAATGAACATCCCAAACTTACCAATTCAAATGGTGGCTGTAACCGATGGAGGCGGTACGGCCGCGTCGGCGTTTTTCGGCACGGACGTCGGGCACGCGCTCATCACCGACGGAAACGCCACGGCGGATCGGCTCGGCGCGCACTTCACTACTTATACGAGTAGTGCTGAGAATAAGTGTGAGTTTTATTTGTTATTTTATATGAGTATTTAGCTTCAGAATCAAAGCCAAGTTATCTTTATTTCATAGGCAAATCTATTCTCATAATCTTGTCGATAAAGGTAGCAGTTTATTCCTATTTATCAAATCTAAATGAAACTGTTGGGTTGCACTTTTTAAATAACGGTTTTCGATTCTTATCACTTTATTCCCCATATCTGGCAATTTAGAGAGGAAGAAACGGCAGGAAATCTACCGACGTAATCGTCATTTTATTTTTATTATTGTACAACTTTTGGTTGTTTATACAGGGTGACTTTAAATTAGTGAACGATAGAAAAGGATATGTATGTACTCATCATATTACAAACAAATTTTACTAAAGGACCAAGGTCGGAATCATTCAAAAATGTTTGTAATCCCCATACAAAATGCACCAGATGATAGTATGGGGGAACAATTTTTTTAATGATTTCGAACTTGGCCCTATAGTAAAAGTTGTTTGTTATCTTTTTCTATCATTCA
Organism: Anarsia innoxiella; assembly: GCA_947563765.1. Lineage (NCBI taxonomy): Eukaryota > Metazoa > Arthropoda > Insecta > Lepidoptera > Gelechiidae > Anarsia > Anarsia innoxiella. Next base: position 2,313,299 of record OX387415.1, read on the forward strand.
CTAATTTAAAGTCACCCTATATTGAGATCTTTACTATTGATTGGTGTCTTACTTACGTGTTTGTTCCTTCCCCAGCGGCGTTCTACACGCCGTTCTTCAAAGAGGTGTGGGAGCGTAAAGGCGAGATCGAGCGCGCGTTCCGCCTGCACACGCCGCACAACCTGCCCGACGTCGCGCCCAGGCGACCCACGCCGCCGCCGCGGAACCACTCCTTCAATCTCAACCACAAGTATGTAGGGGGGATAGTTAACACAACACGTACATACATACATAGACCTAACTCATACATACACGATTTAATACACATACATAGACCTATATCTTGACGGTTGACAGTCTCGAGGCGTTATGTTCTTAATTATTACATTCAAACTTTATGCATTCGATATCTGTCACGTCTCTTTCAAGAGAGAGAGAGTAGGCAGATCTCTCTCTTTCCAAACTCTCATGCCTCGATCCAAACATACATGGTCCACCGCATACGTATCTGTCACACCTCTTTCCCATCAGGGTAAGCAAAGACCACTTCCCTGCCTAGATCCAATAATACCTGACCTACCACATAAATATCTGCCACGCCTCTATCAAACAAAGAGATAGAGAGAGAGGGAGTTATCAGAGATCACCTTTTTTTTTTGAAAAAGTTTGATTGAAGTTGAAAAAAGACTAGATTTTTTCTTCTTTTCATACTTATGCTGATCTAGCATGCTTCTTGGTTGTCTTTCAGTCTTCAAACACTCAAAAAACAGCTTTAGACCATTAACATCTCATTTATCAACAGAATGGAGCACAAACTGACCAACTCGTTGGACCTACTGATCGGGCCGGATTCGCGAGCTGACATGGATTCAGAATACAGCGATACTATGAATAATAAGAATAGAGGCTTTATGAAAGGTGAGTCAACTGGATGAAGAAGGGAGGCCTTTTTGCCTAGCAGTGGGACATGATAGGCTAATGGTGCTTCCACATTACATGTTCAGTAACGTTCGTTAACATTTTTTAACAAACATTTAGTATTCAGTGTGGGAACACCTTAATAAATTAATAGGATTCGTTATTTGCCGGAAATTATGGATAGATGGATTGATTGCGTATTTTTTAAGCACTTATAGGTAGTATTTATCTATACTATACATAATTACATGGCTTTGATGTGTTCTGATGCTAAAGACATGCTCTTAAAATATACTTACATCATTGAGTTTCGGTAAACTATATTTTGTGACGATACATACATCGCTTTCGCCCATCTGGGTAGGCAGAGACCACTTCCCTCCACTTGCTACGATCCAAACACACTTCTTTCGCTTCATATGCTTTCAACAGCATAATTTCTGACAATAAATAACGAATGATGCGTGTGCGCAGGTTTCAGCGTGTACCCGCCCCCCAGCACCCCGCCCGAGCCCGCGCCGCCCGACCATAGGATGCACGATCTCTCTCGTAAGTATAATGCAACATTTAATCTAGTCTGTTATTCTATATTGTTTTACCCGCAGTTGCATAAAAGACTGACTAGGTTAATAATCTATTAAACATCGTGCCGTCTTATTCTGATTTTTAATAACGACAGTGAGAGCTTTAGAAGTAATAGTGTATCAACTTAGAATAACCTTTGTTGCAACTGGCTGAGTTCGCTGATTTCAACCTTTAGACTATTGGTAATATTTAAAACGCAATTAAGAAAGTTAGGTTGATGAATAGGATAACTATAAGAGGTTCTGTTTAAATACTTCTTAACTCGACAGATAGTCTATTATAGAAAAAGTAAAAACCCTTATCAATTATCATGCTCTTCTGAATTTTGAGCTATAGCGGACTTGATCAAAAAATAAAGACTTAATTGACTTTCCGATTATTTTATAAGTACAAAAGAACTATGTAAGTAAATATAAACCTGTTGTAACGCAGCTGATCTCAACTGTTCGGAGGATTCGCTCAGCACTCACGAGTCAGGTGACTGCATGATGCCAATCTAGGCTCTATTACAAGCATTGGAGGGTTTCATTTTGTAGATAGATACTTGGATGCCGTTTATTTTGCATGTTTCACTTTTGTTTTTGTCGATTTTCAGTTGTTTTTCGTTGCTGTTATGAATCTTTTTGATCGTCACAGTTTTTTTTAAGTTTTATATAGGTATATGTTTTTTTAATGATTAAAGAATGGGGTTGTATTATGAAGTGTGTGGTATATTTTGGGTTGCGAATGTTTGGAAGGGGATTTTGTATGAATAGCTATATGTATTTTTAATGATTTTATTTTGAAGTCTGATCAGATAAGTTTTTGCGAATATTATTTGTTTCTAAAGCTTTTCTTTTTATAATATACTCAGTATTTTTTACATAAATCCATGTTTTGGAACGTTATTTTTTTGTTTTATAAGCATGTCTATTTCACAATTTACCGTAGAATAGATATTTAATTTTCACAACTAGCACTATGATAGCAAACAACAAAAAGAGAGTTATTCTGATCACTTACGCCTTTTCCACATTTACCAACGCTGGCTGCGAGTGCTTTACACTAAGCGCATAAGTTGTACACTCGCGGTAGTGTAGAGCACATTGTCCACGTAACCTCATACGCAACTTTTCAACATTTGACTTAGAATCAATCACACTGCGTCCAGGAAGTAGCAACGACTCGTCAACATCGCGTCAGCTCCTTCGTGGACACAGATTTGATTGTTTCTACGGAAGATGCAAGCATTCGTCTTGTAATCATCAATTGACGAAAACGTGCGGTTCCGTGGACAATTGGCCTAAGTGATCGTAATTGGGGGGGTTGTACATGTAAATAAGCTAGTTGTTTGGTGTCAGACGGCGGCGGGCTGTGGCAGCCACCGGGCTACGGCCACCGCGCGTTCACCACGGGACGCACGCGCCCGCATGCGCCTACGCAACGGGTGCGACACTCGCAGACTCTCAAGGTAAGTTTATTGGTCGTTGTTTTTAAAGTCTACCATATCATAGGTTTAACAACACCTTTTAAACCACAACGCGATGTATGTACCCAAACGCATAAAATCGGAAGATTTTTGAAATTGTCGCCACTGAAACTCGATCGCTAGATTGGGCCTCCGCTATATTGCTTTATAAAAAAAAACCTAATCCCCCTTATTACAAAACGAGATTTAAAGATAGCTCGACTCTAGTTCGTTTAGTTTGACGTTTTCTCCATAGCCGAAATGTCAAACTAAACGAACTAACGGTGAACTATCTTTAAAACTCGTTTTGTAATAAGGGAGGGTATGTCAGTTGTTTTGACCACCAGTGGTAATAGGAAAAGATACATATGCATTCGTCAATTTAGATTACAATCCGAACTTCGCTTTCAATATTCAATTACGTACATATTTGCAGCAACCCGGCAAACTGGACATGAACAACTTCACGATGGTGAGCGACGCGTTACAACATATTACTATTGGAACGCCGCACTCTGCCAGAGATAGGAAGGTAATTCATTGGTTTATTATTTAAAAAATCCAGCCAAGAGCGAGTCGGGATCGCGCAAAAAGGGTGCCGTAGCATTCAGTATTGATATCAAGCAAAAAAGGAAAAAAAAAACATGTATGCTGTAAAGCCCCCCTTGATTACTATTATTTTTCTATTTTTAGTATTCGTGGTTATAAGGGTAATACATCATTTGTGAAAATTTTAACGCTCTAGCTATATCGGTTCATGAGACACAGCCTGGTGACAGACGGACAGCCAAGTTTAAGTAATAGGGTCCCGTTTTCACCCTTTAGGTATGGAACCCTAAAAAGAAACTTTGTGTTCAAACAAATATCGCATATTTGATGGCTCATATCTTAGTAAAGTGACTTGTTTTTCTAGTCGCAACGTACCGGCTGGTCTCATTCGAGCGGCCAGCAGAGCGGGCATCATCATCATCCGTCCGGTGTAAGCTCAGAAACAGAACTAGATGCGCAGTATGCACAGGTTTGTAGTAAATGATACTGTTTAGTTTTACGCCAATAATTTGTACCTTGATACTAGTTAATATCAGGGCTCGGAAGCGCTAAGCATTTAAGGGTTATAAAAGGATTTTTTTGTTTGGGTAAATAAAAAACCCTCACGTTACGATTACCCCTTGAAAGGCTTAATTACCCGGGGTTTTAAAGAATATCCTTAAACCCCAATATTTTAGTGGTTTCTACTAGTTAAAATTGAATTCAACAGTTAACCACTTAAAAATATCCATTTATACGGGTTTCCCCTTAAAAGTGTTTGAAGGGGTTGTACATGGAAATTTGATACCTACTGCACAGGCGGTAAGGCTCGTTTTATGTGTGAATAACGACTCATTGGCTTAGCTAGCTCCGAAAGCAAGTGAACCGCCAAAATTGTTGTAAGAAAAAAATGACAGTCGTCATTTCTCTTTCTATCCTTATAAGTTTTCATAAGACTTCTCTGTCCTTCGGGCGATATCAGAAAAAAACCCTTATAATAAGGGTAAGTGCTTCATAGGGTAGCTGATAAGGATTACACTTTACCTAGTTACCACTTAATGGGGTTTTTCTATTATGGTTATTCGAATAAAATAATGGCAACCCCTTTCTCTAAGGTAACCAAAACGAACAGGTTATCATTATTCATGGTAACCCAAAAATTTGGGCTATCAATACGTTATGGTAAGCATTCTTATAGGGTAAGCAAACGAAGGGGTTTTCCGAGCCCTGGTTAATATCTGTTTCGAAAGAAATTGGATTTATTTTACCGATTTATTGAGGGAGAATATCTTCAAAATTTAATTTGATGACAAATCTATTTTCTTAACTAAAACTTTTCTATTTAAAACTAAAGCTACGCGTCCACTGGACTGGAATTGAAGCGTTGGGAGCGAAAGGATTTGTTGCTTTGTATTGATTTCTATGATACTGTGTGCACTAGATGGACATTTCTGCGCCATAGAAATTCATTTATAGCGAACAGTGCTACAAGGATCTATTGGCACTTGAGTGACGTTGTCAGGAGGGTGTTGGTAGTGAATAAATAACTCAAAATAATTACTATTTACAAGATGATATCGTTTATTCCGATTTTCACCACGCGCCTAAAGATCCTTGTAGCAATGTAAGCTACACTTATCATTTAATAAAGAAAGTATTTTTAGGTAAGATACTTTCTTTCCCAGATAAAAGAACCAAACGAGTACATGGAAGCGCCATCTATGATGAGATTGAGAAGACATCGGAGACATGATAAGACTCCTTTACATCAACCTTGTAAGTTTATAGTTTTTATTAGTAAGTTGTAATTTATGAAAATAGTTGTAAATGTGAAATGTGGGTAGAAATTTTGGAAGATGTTGGAGGAAGAGAACGTATTTCTGTGATACATTCGGCGAACTAGGTACATTGTAAGACTATGATGTACGTTTTGGGTGAGATTATGTATTTTAATAGACATCTAGTAATTAGTCAACATATATTGTAAATACAAATAAGATATAAAGGTATAATAACTGGATCTTCTTTTAAAAGATTTGACCTTTTATACTCGCTACAAAATTAATGTAAAAGAGACGTCAAAATTGAGTAGATGTTAATATAAAGTATTCCACCCCGCAGCACTATCAGAAACAGACAGCTCGGGCTCCAGCGAGGCGTCAGGCGGCGCGCGGCTGCACGCGCGGCGCCGACATCACGCGCATCATGCGCCCAGGCATTATAAGAAACGGTACGTGGATTTATTATGATTGAGATTATTAATAATGATTGGAATGTTAAACGCGTGATAATAATTAAATGTAGACCTTAAATTGATAAGGAACACTGATATCATCACATATCGTTACACGCTACCTTGAATGTGAAAGACAAGACGGAGGGATCAAATATTTTTAAACATGTGTTCGATAAAGACTAATTCAGCTAGTGGAACGTTGACTAACAACTGACTCCGACCAAAATAATGAGCATACTGTGCACGATAGAAAACAATGTATCGTGCAACATATTGCGATTTCAATCGTGTTACAAGTTTTTCATAATGTATGCAACCTATGAAAAGTTTAGCAATTTGTTTGATAAACAATTTTTGATAAGTAATAGCCGATGTATCGAGGGAGTAGCTTGTGAAGCAAAGGTTTGTCCAATTAAAAGAGATCCCTAAGAACTACCTAACTGGAATGTTTAGCAAGATCCTCTTAGAATGGTCCAACGCCTTCTCGCGAGGAAGCTCGTCCAATGAACACTCGGCTAATGATGATTTTATTACAGGTCTCTAGGTAACCTAGTAGCGGTTCAAAGTCCCCGAGTGCCTAAACTAGGAATGTTCGTCGGTCCGCCTGAACTACCTACTGGTTACCGGGCGAGAACGCAGGAAGATAAAGGTACAGTGTTCTATTACATTTATTTAATAGTTTATTGCAAGATAGTACACAGCAACAGAAAAAAAAGAATTAGTAGTATACAAAAGGAACAGCATATTTAAAAAAAAAATCATGTAAACCCCAGATTTACGAATCTAATCAAATACATATTCAATAAAATTACTGAAGACGAGTTTTATGTGCGCAAATCTCTTATTTTAAGCATAAGTACTCCGAAATGGCGACCAATTAGATGCATGGGCAATCTGAGGCACCTAATCAGATGCAAACATCTGACCTTCCTGGTTTGCGCCCGAATTCGCTCAACACTAGTCCAAATACGTTTTCATTCTCATCTGATCTTCAAATGACTTCAATGTCGAGATATATTGCGCAAGATCAATCATCTAAATTCTATATTCTTAAAAGAATAGTATGTTCTAAATATAGTTTTGTTTTAACAGGTAGTGAATCAAGTGAAGGTAGTTCAGACGGTGAGTCGAGAAGGCCGCGACCGTTGCCGCCGCCGCCGCATCACGAACCAGCGCATAAGGTAGGCTTTCTTATTGATCGATTCTTTTCAGAACATCGAGGAAGAAGACTTCATATTGAAAAAACGAAGGTATCAAAGAGTATTCTTACTTTAGACTCGCTTTGGGGTAAGAGCGATTTCGCACTACGTTTGATCCAAATCAGATCCGATTAAAATGAAAATTATATTACCATAGAAATAGAATAGCCGTAGAACTATTTCTGCATCATCATCATGTCAGCTTATGGACGTCCACTGCTGGACAAAAGCCTCCCCCGATGATCTCCGTAACGACCCGTCTTGCGCTGCCCTCGTCCAGCGGTTTCCAGCGACTTTAACCAAGTCGTCCATCCACCTTGTTGGAGGCCTTCCCACACTGCGTTGTCCGGTGCGTGGTCGCGACTCGAGAACCTTTCTGCCCCATCGTACATCGGTTCTACGAGCAATGTGCCCCGCCCACTGCCACTTAAGTTTGCGATTCTTCGAGCTATGTCAGTGATCTTGGTTCTTCTGCGGATCTCATCATTTCTGATGTGATCACGCAGAGAAACTTCGAGCATAGCTCTCTCCATCGCCTTTTGGGTGACCTATTTCTTGGTGAACTATTTCTTATTCCATTTTAATCAGATGAATGAACGTAGTGCGAAACCGCTCTTAGGTGGTTGACGATGCGCTTTAAAATAAAAACATCAATAAAACCCAAGAAGATTATCTGTAGTCTTTCAAGCTAAATAAAATAACGTTAATATTATGTTTATGAAATAGCCGTTTATAGTAAAAATCCTGTGTATTCAGATCCTAGGAGGAGATTACCCATCATCAGCTCAAGACAACTCATCATCGAGCGCTCCCGACACGAGACGTAGACAACATCCCTTCAGCAAACACGATAGAAGACATAAGGTGAGTCGTTTGGGCCTAGTTTATGCAACCTCTAGTAGTAACTAGCTGCCCGCGACTATGTACACATTTGTCGTCATATTTTGGAACAAAAAAAAATATCTCGAAATAATATAGCCTATGTGTTATTCTAATGTGGAAACTACAAAGTTGCCGTTTCATCAAAATATGTTCAGTAAGTAGTTTTTGTGTGAAAATTTAACAAACACAGCAACTTACATCCATCCATCGGCACATACGGTAACATGTACGAAATTATTAATAAAATGAAAGTTTTGGTGCAACCGTCTGTTAGATAGCATTATTAATGAGAAATCTCTTTGCAGGAATTTTCAAAGAGCAAAGACTCAAAGAAAAATTCGACAGTATCGCTACCGACTAGTACACCTTCAGCTGCTAATTGGGGTCCACAGGTAAGTCTGTTTTTTTACCTAAAAACCCCAGAGTTGAAGCTTGATTACACTGCAGAATCAACGGCAAACATTTACGTTATGATTGGTCACGTATTTGGCGAACACCGCGCTGAACGTTCGGTTCAATAAGCACCAAAACACTCTGTGAAACGTAACTGTAACGAAACGTTTCAAACAAGTTGCGTCGTGTGTGGTTTTCTAAGGAAGTCTATAGCAGAAACTGCGATGCAACTCAAAAGTAACTAGCAGTTTCAGTTGCGTTGCATTTGCGTTTCACCGTGTGTTCTGGGTCTAAGCTCGCAATATGTTTCAAGTCACCTGTGTATGACACATCAGCTGAAGTTACGTCGCATACATTTACTCCAACCGCTGAACTTTCGGCGCGGTACGTAACGCAGATGTGTCGCGACCCTTATATATGCATGTAAATATCTTGATAATTACATCTTATCCTTGTATTACAGGGCTCCCACGGCGTGCCTCTATTCATAGAGAAATGCGTAGAGTTCATAGAACGTGAGGGACTCGCGTCCGAAGGCCTGTACAGGGTGCCCGGGAACAGGGCGCACGTCGAGATGCTGTTTAATAAGTTTTACGAAGGTTTGTTGTTCTCTCTTATCATGTTTTATGGAAAAGTAAAGTTGAGTAGTTATAGAATATCTAATGAAAAAGTTCAACTATTGATTGATGTCTTATATCGACGATCGTATCATTTGTAATATCCTAACGGCGCGTGTACACGATAAGAAGCTACGCGGGGCCTACGCAAGAATTCGTGTCGTAACTAGAAAATGACTGTGTACACTGCCCGCAATTCTTTTCACGAAAAGAATACAATAATATACACGTATTTAAAGAATTTGTCTTGTCTGCTGCAGACACGTTAAATGTCTTTATTATGTAGCCTGGAAGAGATCACTCTTATTGATAAGGCCGCCTCTGCGCGCTCTGCACTTTTTAATGTTGTTTTTCTTTGTATTTGCTGTGTGCAATAAAAAAATATCTACCTGTTTATGATAAACTTTATTGATCATCCTTTGTCATTAAAATACAAATGTCATTTCCAGATCCAAACATAGACCTAGAAACGCTAGACATCCCCGTGAACGCAGTAGCGACGGCGCTCAAAGATTTCTTCTCCAAGAAACTGCCGCCTCTACTCGATGAGACTAGTATGGCGCAGCTTGAGGATATTGCTGGTAAGTGCACATTAGTATCAGTGTTATTTATTGTACGGATTGCATAACTTTAGTGTGTGAACTGTGTTTTTTTTATCTAAATGCATTTTTGAACATAAATATAAAATAGCCATGGAATTAAAACTACGAGTATGTTGGTTTATATCTCGAAAACGTGATGCTTTACGCCATTTTGTAATTTTTAGTGCGTATCTCGAAGATAACCCAAAGAACGTTGTTTTTTAAATTTTTGATTTTTTTTTTTAAGTTTTAAAACTTTGTTATCGTTACGTAGCGATGCGGGGTTGTATAGCGGGCGGCGTGGAGCTGAAGGACCGCAGCTGGCGTCTGCTGGCGCTGCGGCAGCTGCTCAACACCGCGCTCACGCCCGTCGCGCGCGCCACGCTCGACTACGTGCTCGACCACTTCTCTAGGTAACTACACAAACCTATTTACGGCTTAGAGTGGGCGTGACAGACGCCATTTTGTTTTTCAGTTCGATTTTTATCGTCAATAATTTTAGATGTTAATTACTTTAAAAACTATTTGTTAATCATTAATCATAAAAAATAAGAGCAGTTTTGAACTAGGTCTGATCCGAACCCGATCCGAAATAGAAATAGTACAGCCATAGAACTATTTTGGTGTCAATTATATTTTAACTGGATTGAACGCTATACGAAACCGCTCTCAATATTTTCAGCAACCGTGATTTTAATAATCGTCATAGGATTTCCTCTTCCAGTCCTCTTACACATTTCAGATTCACTCGTCGATATAAGTCAATCTCAACTCGTTCTCTCAACACTTCTTTCCATGCACCTTTTAAGGTTCCATACCTACATAAAAATAGTGCAGGATGCTAGAAACAGGAAGGTTTCGTGTTTCGTGTCACAAGTGTGGACTCTAATTATATTATTATTTATATGAAGAAGACTTCATAATGCATTGCGTTCCTAACTTTAATTGTATATCAACGATCATTACAGAGTTGCCGACAACTCAAAGCTCAACTCAATGGATAGTAAGAACTTAGCTATCTGTTGGTGGCCCACGCTCCTCCCGGTCCAATTCTCCGACATGGGCCGCTTTGAGATGTGCCGGCCGTACCTAGAGGATATCGTTCAGACCATGATCGATCAACACCCTTTCCTGTTTAGAGGGCGCGAGGCGTTTGTTATGGTGTGAGATATGTGTGTAAGTATTTCAACGTTTTTATTCATTTTAATATCAATTCAGTATGATTTTTATAACTTTTGATGACATTTTTTTTTTTTTTTTTTTATTTAGATGGTCATATTCCATCTGACAGATCTATTGCGTTAAGTCATTTTGTTTATGCCCTTTGTAGCTAAAAATTGACTTGACAGATTTTAATGAATCTTCTCTCTCGCTCTTGTATAGTAAATAAATAATTTATTATTCATTACACACAGTGACATAGTTAAAGTAAGTAGTTGAAAAATACTGTAACTATAATAAGTTTTTTTCTCTTTATAACTTCTCTTCTCTCCTATATAAATAATCACTTTACTAACCGTAAATATACGTTTCCAGGAACCCACAATGCAAGTTGCATTCGTGATGGACGACGTGTGACGTCACAGCGTATGACGTCACGCACGCGGGCCCGCGTCGGTACAAGTGAGGTTATACATACGATACGTAGACACTAAGTACTTGGCTATTTTATGTACGAGTAACACGTCGATGCGACCAAATTGAAAAGGTGTTTAAATCCACGTTGGTTATTGAAGAAAAACGTGTTTTCAATTTGGTCGGGTTAAAACTAATTGTTGTTCTACAGTAGGTTTTTACTAAAACGTCTGTTGTTTTCAATGCGTTTAGGAGCGGTTTATTTTTTCAACTTTTTCATATCATGTGCTTTAGTATACCGCTATGGCCAACGCTTGCGTTCTTTTACTTTAGCATTCAGTTCGATTAAAACGGTGATAGGTAAATCCAATTGGACTTAAAACGCATCGCCCATCAGTAGATTTGGAATTAAAAAAATCAGTATTTTAAAAAAACTAGGTGTTATTCGAATTATATCGCATTTGTAGAACGTAAGGTTGAAATTCGTGCACAAAAAGTATTTAACGGAAAAGTTTTTAACGTAAGTATTATCGGTATGTTTATTATATTTGTATTAATCAAATAATGGCAACACCACGTAATGAGCACATTCCGTTCAGAAATTAATTATGAAGTAATTGTTAATTAATTAATGTTTATGATATAAAAAAATAGTGATACTCATGTAATCATTAATATATCATGTAAGTCGGTGTCTGAAATGCTTGAGTGATGTAAGTTTGATAAAAAATAAACCTCGTAAACATTATTTTTCATAATTTCACATTCTTAGCTATTCCATTGAACTTTCCAGTTGAAAAATGATATTTTTGTAATATTGATATTTTTTTAAATGAAATTCGATGACGGGAAAATTTTCAAAGACTTACCGAATAACTTTTTTTTAAAATTAAATTTAGTACTATTTAGTTGTGTGGATGTTAGAGTTTTATTAAAAAACGGCGGTAATTTTAAAAAACACCTTTTTTTCTGGGATGTGAAAGATTAATTTTTGAAATAGGTACTTTGGAATATTATGTTGTGTTATCCTAATAATGAACAGAATGGTTGTGTAAAAATCTATTAAATCATGTAATTTGATCTCATTCGAACATTCTAGTAAGGATAAGATGTAACTAACCTATTTTCTCTTTATCCTTAGTTTCACCACCTATAGATAAAATTTTACTGACAGATAATCTTATGTCTATTTCATTTTTTTTTTTCTATTTTGGCAACGGCCACGAAGGATTCTGCCAATGTCAAGTAATGAAAAGTTTACTAGCTCCAAGGTGATTCTACGTGGATTTGAAATACCTGGAAATATGACAACACAAAATGTCTATTTCATAAAACATGTCGTTTTAGATTCAGACAGGTATAAAATATCTGTCAGATAAATTTTATCTGTAAATGATGAAATGGACCCTAAGTCTAACTTCCTCACAATTAAATAATTATTTAAAATTTGTAATAATTACTATAAAACTATGTAATGTCGGTGTCTGTTTAGAAAACACGCTAGCTAGTCGTGTCCTTTTTATAATAATCGTTAGGTTATCCCTACAATATTGGAAAAGGAAGATATCGTTGGTCTTGTCATACTTACTGAAAACTACAAAACGCTATCTCGTTCTCTCTCCAAAAAATAAATTTTCTTTTATTTTTATTTAAATAATACCAATTCTTAATTTAGCACGATCTATTGGCAACACTGTTAGTAAACTCGCAATATCTCATTAATGTTGCCAGTTTTTTTTACGTGAAAATGGCAGTTGAAAATGTAATACGAGATCATTTACAGGTAATTTTAACAGCTTTTATAAGGTATTAAATAATAATTTGATCGTTATAGTAAGGTTAGGAGAGCTGAAATTGAAGTGGATCAAATTGATGAACAATCTTGCCTTTTAGTCCAATGTTTTGTTTTGTTGATAATAAAATAAAATAACTCATAATTCTAATAAGAATCTATTATAATCGTTTTGCCGTCTTATGTCTTCTCAAATATGAAGAATAAAAACTTAGAATATTTTAAAGGAGCTGTTTCCACAAGCGAAATAATCGCGTTATCGATTCTTTGTTTCGCTGCATGCATAAACATCACTTTATTTAGGTATTTGTGAATGTTAGGACGAGGGTATATGGACTACGACTGCGCGGTAAACTATTGAAGCGGTCGCCACTGCTTGAAGCAGTCCGTATACGGCTACCCTTAGGAGTATTTAGAAATGTCGTCGGCAAATCTCTCGCTTGTGTAGACAAAGTCTTATTTATTTAAATGAGAAAAAGCAAAACAGTAGTTTTTTGTAGCTCCTATTTGACAGCTGCCTCGGTTTTTTCGCCGTTTAATTATCCTTTAACTGGCAGCTTAATTAAAACTTTTTTCGAACATGTTTTTTTTAAATATACTTACGCCCTTTTTTTTATAAGAATCTGAACAAAACGGGTAGCGAAACCCAACTCATGTTTATTATATTGGATGGCCTACTTTGTATATTTTAGGTGTTTATAATATAGACTGATGTAGAGTGTATTTTATGTGAAGTGAATTTATGTTAGCTTAGCCATTTTTAAAACTCTATTACCAAGAATATACCGCCATTTTCTTATATATCTAACCCTTTCTGCCATATAAGTTAAAGCGAGAAAGATGGCGTAAAAACGCCTGTGTCAGAAAGAGATAGATGTTAAACAAAATGGCGGCGATTATTTGGTAGAAGAGAGTAATTTTAGAGATTTTCCGGATTTTATATTGTGATTTTAAGCTATAAAATAGAGCGTTTTGATTCTATTCCCGCATTCTTGAATGTATAGATATTGTAAAAACAAATGTAACATTGAGAGAGACAAAGCTCGATGTATCTTAGATCTCTCTCACATTCTTTGTTTAAATTTCTTGTACAATACTATTACGCTACCATGCGTTTTTGCCACAAAAAGAATGTATATTGTCTATCATAACCGCAGTTGCTTTCGAAAATTCTAGTATTTGGAACATCCGAATAATGGAAAAGTATGCTACAATTTCATAAACCAAGTGTTTTATCACTCGAACGTAAGTTCTAATATTTGATGAGAATTGTGTGGTTGTCTTTAAGCTTAATTTCCCCCTACGCTGAAGTCGGTCGCGTGTACGAATAACCATAATATCAATTGGCCAATCTGCCGTAGACGATGGTCTTGCAGTGCGATGGCCTTGCAGTGTGATGGCCCATTCATAATGTGGACAGGAATTGACGTCGGCTAAGGAGAAAGTCAAGCCTAAGCGTCTTGTATTACGATATGTACAGAAGATTCAAGTCTCGAAGACTAGTCACCGCGAAGTGGAATGCAGGCTCGCACACTACGATACCGGTATAATGTATGTGAGATACTTCGCGGTGACAAGTCTTCGAGACTTGAATTGCCTGTGGGTATCGTGATGGGAGAAGGAACTAATAGGAGCGAAAGTTCGACTGATATAATACTATGAAGAAGTAGCTAAGTTTTCCAAAGTGTTATTATTAGAAGATTTTTTTAATTTCTGGATTAGCGACCCAAGGATTTGATCCACTCAGACTTGATTGCGAGTGAGAGTTATTATATTTGCTATTGTAATACTTCAAAAATATTTCCGTATAATCTCTAAGTGCATCGTTTTGTGTTTATTAAAAATCAATGTAACTATTCTATAAGTATATTTAATATATTAGATGTCTCCATTAAGAGTAGTTAAGGTGTATCTACGTAAGTTTTTATCGATATAACGTCATTACATTCGTCTCTTTTACACACACGGCGTAATGATTTGGAAGGCGAGTGTGCAATAGAGACAACAATATCATGTCCATTGGGGAAACGATGTGGGATTTTTATATTTTACTATGGAATCGAAAAAGACATAGCCTATCTGTTTTTTTAAGCTTTTCGCTTCTCTAAGATCTCAAGTATGTAATATCTAAAATTCCCCTAATGATTTTTTAAATGCAATTTCTATATAAATATTCGATGTAAATATTGTACATTCAGTCATTTTATTTTCGCGTAATTTATTTATTGAAATATTTTTTTAAACAAAAGTGTTTAAAGCCATATTCTTTGTTACTCTAATGCAATATGTTTTGAAAGTGTATTTTTAAGTTTTTTATTGTTTTTTTTTAAGTATATAAATTTCACATCACTTTTTTACTTTTTTATGCGACGTGCCATTTAAGATGGGGACGTTTGGTGATTTTGGTGATTCCTAAAGAAATTGTGTCGAAATTTTTTATCCAAATGTTCTTTCGTGTAGGTTCTCGAATGTTCTAAGTAGAAATCAATGTACGCTTGATCGAGTGGAACGTCATGGTCTGTATGCGATATTTGAAAAATAGAAGTGACAAAATATCACTTTCTCTTTCCTAAATACTTCAATTGTATCTACTCATCTCATTCTTTTAATATTATTGAGTTATAAACACAACTTACTTTCCAAAAAGAACCACAATTTAACATATGTGACTATTTAGTGTTTTGTCTTCTTGGCGACAGTAAAAATTCTCCTCACAATATTCAAAATAGAACCTAAAAACATATACCACAGTCTAAGTACACTCATTTTAAATTATGTGATAAAAACGCAGTAGCCCATGACGCTTCGTTCGACAACAATTTTGCTATGTGCGTCTCAATTACTGTAAAACACAGTTCAAAGGAATGTGTCATATTTTATAATAAATAACCATCTATGTAATAATTTGGCGTTTTTATTACAAATCCTTTATTTTTTTATGTAAAGCCAGTTGCAGTAAAGCTATTTAGAGCTAATGCTGCGTTAAACTTAAACCTAGCTGATACTAAGATTTCGAAAAATTGAAAGAAGGTTGACGTTCTTCATTCACGCGCCTGCAAACTTAAGCATATCATCATACAAATAAAGTCTAATTTCATTTGTGCGCTGTCAATGTCATCGCTCAAGATTTAAACGATGTTTTAATTTAAATAAGTTTCCTGCAACTAAAGGAACGTTAAATAAAAAGAAAGTTTAATTTATAATTATATTTTTAATCCGTTTAACAGACATTATACTTAGCGTTAAGAGGCTGTCCAAATGACGCGCATACGCATACTATTTAAATCTTTTATACAGGGTAGATGTTATTTGTTTCTCTTTCTGACGCATTGTTAAGAAAGGCGATAGACAGAGACGGATATACTTTCCGTTGTATATTACCTACTGCCGTGTAATGTATATCTGCAATACTGTTTTGTATTGCAAGATATAAATCAATAAAAAAGTATGGCGCAGCTTTTGTAGATTTGGATAAATCATAAAATTTCGAACTTACTACACAATATTTTTTGAGAAAAATCTGTTGTATAGTAAGTTATAACTTACAACACTTGACAAAATTCGTATTACTAAATAAGAATCACAGATTATACTTAAACTATTTACAATAGTTACTTCTATAAGAAATAAAAAGAATGTGTTGGTATTTCTACCTGCATATACAGGGTGTAACAGAAAGGGTATATAAAGCCGAAACACAGCGATAGTCCTCATGAAACTGAACAACTTTCCCCAAGGAACATGGGTCGTAACTCGAAAAAAATTTTTGGATCGCCCATACTTACTCGATCAGCTGATCGGGCATTTTGTATGGGGAGGCGAAATTTTTTTTTCGAGTTACGACCCATGTTCCTTGGGGAAAGTTGTTCACTTTCATGGCGACTATCGCTATGTTTCGTCGTTATACCCCCTTTCTGTTACACCCAGTATATGGTGACTTTAAAATAGAGAACGATAGAAAAGGAAATGCATGTACTCGTGATAACAAACAACTTTTACTATGGGACCAAGGTCGAAATCTTTTAAAAAAATTTGAACTCTTCATTCAAAATGCATAGCTGATAGTGTGGGGTAACAATTTTTTTAAAATTATTTCGACCTTGGTCCCATAGTAAAAGTTGTTTGTTTTCACGAGTACATGCATATCCTTTTCTATCGTTCACGAATTTGAAGTCTCCCTATATGTTGGCTTGTAGCTTAGCCGATGGGCTGTCAATCTGTCATTTAGATAAAAAGTCCAAACTTATGCAATAAGATTTAATCATTTCACTGCATAGTATTGATTACACTATCTTTCTTTCAAAGATCTTTGAGTCAATGCTATTAGATAGTCTAATATAGAACTAGATTCATTTTCTCATTGAAAATGACCATGGCTCCAATATTTGATTTAGTAAGTGTAAAGGCTCCCTTAGTGAAACGTTCCGTTCTAGCTATTTCAAAGGAATTTTACTTGCATGAAAAGAGATTTAATTAGATATTAAGTTAAGATTAATAACATTAATTTGGAAGACAAGGGAAGTGAGTGGTTTTCTAAGAATTGTGCTGATAACTTCATAAAAACCTTATGTTTCAGCAAGTACAATATTGATGCTAACGGCTTCAAATGAAACCCAATTTTTTACCTGACCGCTAAGGGTAGATACTATTTGTCTATGTCAGACATAATGCGCAAAGCTAGCGAGTTATGTTTTTTCTAATTATATCTATGTACTCATAATTTGTTTATGTATGTAGAAATAATGTGCAAAAAAGGAGTATTCTTTATCCTTAAAAACATAAGGTCCAAAATACTTTCACACACACCCAGCCCCCCAGCACCCGCACCAAGGAATAGAGCCACTGTCTTGTGGCGGCACAGACAGCTTCCTCGACTTGTGCGTACACGCTGATCCGAGAGAGTTCACTGACGAACACACGCTGTTTGTTCGCTCGTGCTCCGAGTGAGACGTTGTCATCTCCTGTGGAAGGTATTCGACAGTTATTTTATGCTAGGGCCCGCTTGCGCAGCCCAATAAACCCGCAGTTAGCTGCTAACTCTGGGTTTATTGCGTTAAATCTGGGCTGCGCAAGTGGGATCAGGTATGTTAGTATTTCTACATATCTTATTTAGTCGCCAGTGATCCACTGCTAGTTAAAGGCCTCTCTCCTCTTTCCCCACTTTTCTCTACCCTGAGCCGCCTCTACCCAGACAACCAAGAAGGTGTCCAGCTCATCCCGCCACCTTTGTGATCTGCCGCGTGGACTTAGAAGTCAGAAATAGCGATAGTATACTATATTGACAGAAAAAAACTAACATTGTGTGAATTAGGACCAATTGTACGTAATTACCTGATAACTGTCCCGCTTGTATCGCGGGCCCGAGCTGGAAGAAGACATAGTATTTCTCGGCCTGTGTCGCGTACAGTGTTTCGGCTTCACTTCATTGTGCACCTCCTCAATCAACCTCTCATTATCACTCTCCATTGGAACCGGGACTCCATTTTTTACAGCCCCATTCTTCACTTCTTTCTTCTTTTCTCTTCTTTTCCGTTCTCTCTTCTTGAACGTTAGAGAGAATCTCTTTCGTTTCTTTGCTTTGGGGGAGTCCGGTCTTTGAGGTGCTGTTGACTTTTCTCTCTCCGATCTACTTGTATCATCATCAGGTGGGGGTATTTGTGATTCAGAGTCAGTTTTCAAGGTCATTTCTGTTCGAGTTGACGAATCGTGTTCACCTGTTTTATATGCCACTTCTTTCTCAAGGTTTGCTAGCTCCATTCTACGTAGTCTCTTTGGTAGTTTGTTTACTGTGGCATATATTGGCTCTTCGTTATCTCCTACTGGAGCTGAACGAGATCGAAAGAAGAAATCGAATTTCTTTGGTTTCACCGGTATTCTTCTTTCGACGAAGACAACTGTGCTGGCTACTTCCGTCGTGGTTGTCAGTTCTTCTCCAGATTTGGGGCTTGGAGAAGCTGCTATAGGATTAGCTCGTGGATAATCGTATGTGAGTTCTATATTCTTCTCAGTGACGTATGATTTAGGAGGAGGCTGCGCGTCACCGTTTTGTTGCGCCGTTTCAACTGGTTCCTTTTTCGGTTGGCTTTGACAGCAACATTTCTGCATGACCTTTCGTGTGTTGCACATGAAGACTGAATTCTGTTGTATGAATGTTGTCTGTATTGACGGTGAAGCTTGGACATCTCCGAGTAAATCTTCGACATTGCCTCCTGTGTGAAACCTTGGCGGTTGGTATGGAGCTATGACAAACCCTGGCGGAGGAGGTGAAGCGACGTGGTAAGGCGGTGATGTCACGGATTGGAAGAATCTCGGCGTTTCACTTGGAGCATCGTGTACTAAAACATCGACTACACGTTCGTTTGTTTCATTGTTAGTTGCCGTTTTTGGTGGGGCTACATTGTTAGGTGCTGACGTAATTTTACTGGCTACCGGTTGAATTTCCACTGGACGTGCTGCTCGCGACTCTGCTTGGCATTCCTCGCAAGTACAAGGGGATTCAACGCCACTCTGTAATAAGAAAATGTTGCATGTTTACTCAAAGTACATTTTGATAGTTTTGCGGCCGTTGAGTCATTTGTTTTGAAGAGTTGTTGAATGAATAATTGCTGTGCAATTCTTGGTACTCGCTACTTTAATTGATAAAATTTGTGACCACAGAAAAATATACCTAACCTAATAACTAACCTAGGTATAGGTACTCTCGGAATACATCTAGAAATAGGTATAGAAAAACAATTAATTTGTTTTGACCCTAATTAATCAATTAAAAATGTAACTTTGTTGACGTAGGTAGGTACCTACCCATCTCCAGATTAATTTTCTTGCTAAGTCATATTTACGACAAACTAATGATTACAATTGAACAGTTTATTTCATACAGATATCTATTAAAGAAAACATAGAAACTATAATCAGATCGAATCTCGTTCAAACCAATACACTATCAAGTGCTTTATTAATATAATGTAGAAAGGCGCGTTACTAAGTCTGTACCGACCATATGGCTCTACGTCACTTTGTCACACATTTTACTATGCGTTTTATTAATATTACCGAACTTTATGAGTTTATGTTTTCGCGAAACTGATCCAGGAATGTTCTAGATTGGCGATAGAAGATAGTTTTATAAATATTCGATAATTTTGAGCCGATTTATGCGAAAGAGCTTTCAATGTTACCAACTGGGTATACTTATTTATTGCAAACATTGTTGTGACAGTGGTCATTCTTTAGTTAAAGGTGTAATTGAGACATGTATTTATATACTACACCAATAGTTTTTAGCAATTAATTTATTTTCCAAATTATAACTGTAACTAGCGAATTAAGCATTCATTTTAGTGAATACTTTTTGAATGGCCAAACCAATCATATTTACCTACATTAAATGAATTGAATGACTAATCACTTAATTTATTTGCTTTTT
Organism: Anarsia innoxiella; assembly: GCA_947563765.1. Taxonomy (NCBI): domain Eukaryota; kingdom Metazoa; phylum Arthropoda; class Insecta; order Lepidoptera; family Gelechiidae; genus Anarsia; species Anarsia innoxiella. Next base: position 2,333,457 of record OX387415.1, read on the forward strand.
ACCAACTACAATCTTTTCTCTACCTATCCCACCAAAATACGATATTTTGGAAACCTTTCCATGTTATAATTTCACGAAATTACCATGCATAGATAGCACTATTCTATAACTAACACAAATCTAGGTACATGTAGGTATATTTCTAGAAACACATATTCGTATTTCAGTCAACACCAAACTTATCTTCACAGACTTCACAAACCAAAAGGATTCAGCTCTTTATTTTAGTTTTAACGATTGTCATTTGTGTGACCTACTTCAAACTTCACAAACATCGTGGAAAGCTTTTTATAACAGTAATTAAAATAACAACAAGGTTAACATGAGACAAAACAACGTTAAACAAACATTTTTGTTAGGGTATACTCGTTTATTATTAACAATATTTAATGATAGTTATCATTATCACCTTCCACATATTGATTGTCGTCACTTTTGGTGTAAACCAGGTTTAAACTTGACTATTTTTCGACATTTCTTCATTAATTCTCCGTCACATTAAATCACTGTCACATTGTAAAACGTTTGAACGCGTTAGTCTCTCCACTATCCGAGTCTCGACTGGTTTATTTATAAAATTAGGTGTTACAATATTTTCTTGCGCAGGAGTCGGCAACTTTCGGTTCCGGTGCGTGAAAACTTTTTAGAAAATGTAGGTAGGGTAAACTTGCTTAATTCGTACCAGTTCGAGAAAATGTGCTGTAATTTTAAAACTAATAGATACCGACAGTTTTTCATTATAAGTTATTTTAATTTGATTCATTACTCATTACTTTTACAAGAAATTTTAACTCAAATCTTATTAACTTCTGAGAAAAAACAATTTAAAAAACCATTAAAAAAGTACGATTTAGGATTATTGATCTTAAATCGTACTACTATATTCCTTAATCGTACTTAGAGATCCCTCATTGGTTCTGATCACTAAGTGCATTAAAACACATTTTCTTTTAAATGTTTCTGACATCATTTTCTGTGCCAGCTATCAGTCTTACATTGCTATATTTTCCTTTTTTTCTTTGTATCACAACATTCTTTCTTTTATAACGTTTTTCTTCTGGTTTGTTCTATTTTTTTGAAGTACGATTTAAGCACATGCATGTGGTACGAAATAAGCGCAAGAGTCGAACTCATTTTAAATTTCCCACCAAAAAAAATGACAACAACCATACCTACTTCATTACGTCAGACGAAAGCACAAATATATCTAATAATACATAACAAAACAATAAATCAGGTTATCGCTAGCTTGTATAATGTTCTGAAATGTATAAAAATATTACGGTAAAAGTTGAAAAATTCTTATTTTTTGAATAATTTTAACAAGAGTAGCTCACCGGCGGTAATTTTTTTGGTGGTAACATGGCCGACTCTTAGTTACATTTTTTGCCTAGAAGAGACATTTCTAGCTATTACCAGAGTCGAGATATAGGCGAGGTACTAATTAAGCGCAGGTACGAATTAAGCAAGTTTACCCTACCTACTTAGTAATTAAATAAGTTTTGTTATTTAAAGGGGCTATTGTTTAAAAGCATTTTTAAGCACTTATGATCTAAATATTCCAGAATTAGACAAAATGGTGGCGTAAAATTGATCTTCGTATTTAAGTAGGTACTTATAAGCTTTTCACCATTTAGAAAATTATATTCATCAGTTTTGTGAGCAAAGAAATAGCCGTAAAGGTATTAATTTAATTGAAATATAATTTATTACTACGTAAATAACTTTATAATATCACTTTATTTTTTGTAAATCCTACGTTGTTATCCAGAACAACAGGTTTTAGGTAGGTACGTGTTCTCCTAATTTTGGCAAATGTCTGTCTATCTAACCACTCTATCGTCACTAGAAAGAATGTATTTTTTCCCAACACTGGGCAGGTTGACAACCTCTCCCCAGCCGGCATGCCCAGCCTTGACTCACATTTAAAGCGTCCAACGCAAATTTTCCCGAAAATGAAATCTTTTACTTCTATCTTTGTTTGAGGTTAACTGTTTATTTTTTTATATTTTATACGTTTCTACACGATCTTCACACTTTTACTACACAACTTTCATTGGAACGACACATGTTTGGAAGCAGCTAGAGTTAAGTTGCAACACCATTTTGAATATTTAGGTAGTTAGTTAAAGTTTTTTTAACTATGAATTATTGTTACTTATAGGCACCTTCATGAATAATTGATGAGAATAAGCTTGGATCTATTTATGAGTAGTTTCGATGAGTCACTGACTTAAAATGGACTGGACATACTTGCAGTATTGACGACATATGAGTACATGTACCTCCATATAAATCTTTCTAGAGTAGATACCTACTCTTTTGTTTAAATGAGAGTTACCTAATTAAGTTTAGAATTATTCGTAGGTTATTAGGTAGATATTTAATTTGTTAGGCACGCCATGATGTTAACTTATTATTACTGTAAGTTTTTACTGTAAGACCTCTCTGTAAACCTTTAGGTGTGCAATAAACATTTGAGTATAACTTTCTCCTTCACTTGAGTAAAGTAGGTACGTCACGGTCTTCTTCTCCCTCACTTCTTCTCAACTCAAATCTCGTGTACCGATATGAAATATTCGTGTAAACTATCGTAAACCAATCAAACAAGACATGCCCGAAACAGTTCAGGAAACGATTGATGCTAAATCAGATCTCATACCGGTTGTTTGGTTTCACTAATGCACGGTCTATTTAAAGCAACGCGCCGCTGGCGGATTAAAACGTCAAACATTTCATATTCGACAGCATTGAAACTCTTTTAGTTGCAGAAAGGGCTTTTAAAGATAGGTAATCATCCATTAAAGTTTGAACAGTTTTCTTCTTATTTTTGACAATGACTGTCAACTTTTTTAATGTTGCCTTGTTGTCTTCCAACTTAGACCCAGAACACGCGGTGAAACGCAACTGCAACGCAACTGAAACTGCTAGTTACTTTTGAGTTGCATCGAAGTTTCTGCTATAGACTCCTTTAGAAAACCACACACGACGCAACTGAGACAAAACGTTTCAAACTAGTTGCGTGGCATTTGCGTTTCACCGTGTGTTTTGGCGCTTAGTCTTCCAATATTTGACAATAACTGAATTAACTATTTAACATTGACCAAATTTGGCAGAAAACATGAAATTAATCAATTTTCATATTTCCTTCCGGTTTCTATCAATGACTGTTTTTACTATTTAATGAAGTGTTAGATTTAATGAGACTTCCCGCAACCAACGTTCTAACCAAGCATCGCTTGCAATTGTTTTCTCTTTGTATTTCGGGTTTTCAAAATATTGAACTGAAAACTGATTTGCGTGAGTGAAATCTATATTTCGTTTGTTTAGTCTGAAATGTGTTTAGCAATTTAAACATGCCACTTTTTGCTGTGATAGGTTTTGAAGGCGTTTTGAGTGATATTGTGCAATAAATCGAATCGAGTTCGCATTAAGTAGTAATAACTGGCCAATTTGTGAGATATTTTTAGTTTTTATTTGAGCACTTTCGAAAGCAATCCATCATTTCAAGGAGCATAGGGTTTTAAAAACTAGACTGAAACATCCCAAAATTGAGTTTTTCTCAGATTTAAAACACTCTTTCATTCTCAATGTTTTGATAATAAAGAAATTGTGATCTGCGAAATATATTTTACTAGAGGCTTGGGCAGAAATTGACCTACCTTAATGATTTTTTTTCGATTTTCCAATTTCTCACCTTCCTGACATTTTCTGAGCTCGTACATATAAAACGGTGGAAGAATTAGCCAAAAATAGTTTAGCCGTTCTCGAGTTTTAGCTAAACTAATAAACAGGAATTAATTTTATTTATATTAGATAATACAAGGATATTCTCTTACCTGCTCAGCCTCTTCGGGCACCACACTGAGGTCGTTGAAAGCGACGCGTGTGCAACTATCGACGCTCGCGCATTCGGGACATGCACTGCAAACAGACGCGCTGTCCTGCCAACAGATCGCGTGCTTTATTTACCTATACTCCTATACTATAATATTTGATGATATGTACTAGGTAAGGAGATGTGAAAAAAATCAGGATACCAATTATTACAAGTGGGCCCAAGTCTGCTTATTTTCAATTTTCTCATTTGTGTGTCGGCAGAGTGTCAATGGCAATTTTTGACACATTTGGTCGGAATCAGTGTCAGCCATTGTTTAGCAGAATACTAAATATGTCAAAAATGCCATTGACACTACCGACACACAACGGAGGCTATTTTAAATTAGCAGACATGGGCCCCTGATTGAAAGACCTAGTTTTGGGAAGTTGAAGTTGCGTTGACAAAACAATTGCCTATTTATTCCAATTAACCTGACTCAATTTATGGTTCTTCATGTCTATTTCTTATCATTTCAATTACCTACCTAAAAAACGGGCCACACACGTTAGGTTATGCCTGTCAGTTTTGCTTGTACAGTTCAACTGTGAATCAACTGTGAAAACTGTGAACGTGTGTATGATATATTTTTTTGCCTGCGCAAGCAAAATTTTAATACACACGTTCAGTTATGCTTGCACAGTTCAACTGTACAAGCATAACCATCAGGCATAACCTAGCGAGTGAGCCCTCTTTATACTTTGGTTCCGTGAAAATAAGATTGGTATATGTATAATTACTTATTTATTTCTACTTTAATTCCTTAAATAAGGTATACGTACGTCCGAGTGTTCAGGCGAAGACCTCCTTTCTCGTAACATGCGATCCAGTCTGTCATACTCGTAGCGTAGAGCTGATATCTCACGTTTAAGCTGGTCGTTTTCCCGCTTCAGTTTCTTTATGTCCGATTGACCTGTTGGTATTGTAAACTCTTGAGCGTCACTGGTTCGTGTGAAGGTGCTATTTGTAACGCACAATACGCAATTTTTAATTTTTATTTATTGATAAGCTCTATTGAAATGTAAAATTTTAATGATTGCTTCTGTTTATGCCTAAGAATTGTAAAACTTAATTTGAAAAGAGCAATCCTACAGAGTTTCTTGCTAGGTTCTTCTCTGAAGGAAACTGCACTCTTGCGAATCTAAGTGTTGTCAAACCTAACCTACAGAATTAAATGAATTTTCATTTTCAAGCAAAGCTAGATAATTCACAATAGGGAAGTTGCTTTTTTTACGCAACCTACGTTCAATCAGATTGTGTCAATTACCTACTTAGTTACTGTACTAGGGCAATTTTGAACCTAGGTACAATGCTCTAATCGTAAAATGCTAAGAATAAGACCTAGAATACACGGAGAAACGTAACTACAACGAAACTGCAACTGCTAGTTACTTTTGAGTTGTATCTAAGTTTCTGCTACAGGCTCCTTTAGAAAACCACAAACGACGACGCAACTCAAAAGTAACTAGCAATTGCAGTTTCGTTGCAGTTGCGTTTCCCTGTGTGTTCTGGGCCTTAGTATCTTAGGTACTTATTTCATAAATGTCAATGCTTCCGCCGATGAATGTGGGGATGTTTGCTACTCTCTCACGCCAAAACCACGAGTTACTAATATGTTGCATAAAAATAATTGTCCGATTTTGGTATTGCATAACAACTTTTCGCAGACGTATCATATCGCCGAACTTCTTTTCTCATAATTTTGTTATCAATACATACATTTCGCATAATTTTCTATGTCAGAATAATATTTTCACAGAACTTTTTTTGGACTAATTTTGAATGGCATAATATTTATTTCGGGAAAACTCTTTTCGATTTATGCTATTGTTATAAGTTATTGATTTGCTTTCCCAGTTTTTCATGATTATACATTTTAGTACCTACTTGTCTATATTGATTCCAGTTTATTACTTTCTTGATTTTCTTGACTTGAAATCTTGACTACAGGATTACTTTCTTGGTGTCAAAATCATGAAAATGTAAGCGAGCTTGCAAACAAACAAGCAACATGCAAGCAATTAGCATGCAAGCAAGCAATTAGCATGCAAGCAAGCAATTAGCATGCAAGCAAGCAAGCAAGCAAGCAAGCAGCATGCAAGCAAGCAGCATGCATGCAAGCAAGCAAGCAAGCAGCATGCAAGCAAGCAGCATGCAAGCAAGCAAGCAAGCAGCATGCAAGCAAGCAGCATGCAAGCAAGCAGCATGCAAGCAAGCAAGCAGCATGCAAGCAAGCAAGCAGCATGCAAGCAGCATGCAAGCAGCATGCAAGCAAGCATGCACCATGCAAGCAAGCAGGGATGCAAAAATCATGTTCTAACCTAACCTAACCTATCCTATTGGGGTTGCCTGGGAGTTTGTTTTTTCTCTGCGGGGGGCTTCGCCCCCCGAGCCCTCCCTCGGGGGCTCCGCCCCCGGACCCCCTCCGCCCCTCCATCGTTGCCGCCAATACGAATTTTACAAGATTATTATGCCATATTAAATTCTGCCAAATGAAGTTCGGCGTACTAAATATATGCAATATCATATTCTGCCAAATTGTTATTATGATTGCTGACTATTATGGAAAGTATATATTTATGCAAAATTATAATTCGATTATTTAAAAATCTGCGATATTTGTTATGCAAAGTGTATTTCGAACAATCAATATTATGCAAGATAAGGGGAACCCCAAAACCACTGAACAGATTATAATGAAACTTTAGATTAGCACATAACTTACCTCGTTCAACTTCAGCATTAATATTGATCGTTCTTAATCGTAGTTCTTCGTTCTCGTAGAGCATGCCCCGCGATGATTTGCGGTCCAACCTGTAACATTAATAGATATTAAACATCAATTTTGCTCTATGCAAAGTCAGATAGTTACAGACAGGTACAGTCTTAGCTTGTCATGCCCCACTGCTGGAAAAACGTTTCCTTGCTCTTCATCCAGATTGTTTAAAGTCATTATTTACTGAACGTCTCGAGTCCGTCTCGCAATCCAAAGGCATCCACCGCGTTCTTCCATATATCGATGGAAAGATGCGGTGGATGCCTTTGCCCTGCAGTGGATAGGCTATTAAAAAAAGAAGTAAACACTGACTTCCGATTGGGTTTGACGTTGACATCCTTCCTCCTCGTCCGCAGCATGCTTGCTCCAGTCATCCCCGACATTTTTCGGCTGACGCGCCATGCGTCGATTACCGCCTAGAAACAAAATAGCATCATCAGTAGTTGTCATCATTATTCATGATACATCCCATTATAAATGTCAATGTTTGTGCCGATGGATAGATGTTTGTTACTTCATCACGCCAAAACTACTGAACAGATTTTGATGAAACTCGGCAATATTGTAGCTTGCACATCAGAATAATACATAAGCTATATTATTTTGAGATATCATGATTATTTTCCAAGATATGACGATAAATGCGTACGAAGTCGCGGGCAGCCACTAGGTTTAGAATAAAGCTTAAGGCAGTCGGGTCCCACGTACGCAACGCGTTATGACAGCTGTTCCATACACATATTATGACTTTAAAGTTACACTGTTCATTAAAAAAAAAGATATATTGGACATAACGTAGGGCCCTGTGCCGAAGGTTTCTTGCCGTTATCTTCCTCTTGGCTATACAGGTAGTGAACCGGCAGTAGTTTTAGATCAAAAAAGTTACATCAAAAAAGTATAATGAATTTTGCCTATTTTTGACTTTTCATTTTGACACTATTTTTTTGACATTTTTTTGACACATTTTGACACGTTTTGACAATTTTCATTTACATTTCAATTTACACACAAGTGTCCTTCTTTCTAATGAAAACGTTATGCATCGATCTCATTTGTCTTAAATTTACTATGGATTTTTGTCATACACTCCAGTGGCAGAACATTTTGTATGGAGCTATTCACACTTGTCAATGGACATGATAGAAGACCTCATAAAGCCCGTCGCTATAGTAAGTAGGTAATTCTCCAATCTAAAAATAAATATTTTTTGCATAAAAATTATTGTCCTAATAGTCCTTTCCCATAATAGCATCTAGACATAACAATTTTTAGGAAGGTACTTAAAATATAACTAACATAAAGTTTAATTTCCATAGTGAACCTACTCCGACTTTAAAAAAGTTTCCTATTGTTACATAATGAAATGACTCTTTAAAACTTTAATTGTTAGGTCAATAGAACTGTATCCATTTATAATAGAAGCCTTACATGACCCTATTATGCCGTGGATGCTGACTAGGTACTACATTTTATACTGACCTAAGACAAGCGACGGCAGTTTTAACTAGAATTGGAAAGAAGGTTAGGTGTGCATTTATTTTAGATAGGGTGGAATTTGAGTTTATGAAAGTAAATACGTATCAATAATGAATTTTAAAAATAATTAACGATTTTCTACTTAAATTAAGTAGGAACTTACTCTAACCCTTTTATTTCAAACAGATCTTTTAATGTTAGGTATCTTTAAAATAATGATGATTTTGATCTTCTAATAACTAATTTAAGTAAGGTACCTACCTAGTCTTAACTTTATAAAAAAAAAACATTTTAGATTATGGAAATCGAATTTCTCATATAACTTCGTCACAATTCGTATGTAGGTATATTACCCGTTTAAATTGAACTCTCTACAAACATACTCAATATAAAAAAAAAACTTTTCGTTAACTGTCAATTGCTTTAACAGTTAATTAATTTAACGGAGCGTTATATTTAATAGACTTTCGTGAAACTAATCGTAACTCTTACCTATCGAGAAAAGTTCGCTTCGACCTAGGTATCCTAAACCTTAGTACACGAGTGTCCGAAATGTACTGAGGGTAGGTTACCTGGTCGAGGCTTGACGATGACACTTCAACCTGACGACAGCTCGAGCATGCGCAGTAGGGAGACTTGTTAAGGTGGGGACAGATGGTATTTTAGAAGTATATTTTATTTTTAAGAATGGCGAAAAAAGAGAGAAGAAAGAAAAAAGAGAAGAGAAGAGTGGCGCAGACTCCACCGACAAGAGCGACGCTCTTAAAATGATGATATTTATTTTAAGAGATTGAGGTGTCAGTTATGTTTGTAAATATCCTTGTAATACATACATACATATCTGTCACGCCTTTTTCCATAGGAGTAGGTAGAACCACTTCCCTCCACTTGCTAAAATCCAAACATATTTCTTTCTTCATCCACATTCATTAGTCAGTCACTTCATATGCTAATAATCCTTCTTCCTTCCTATCCTACGATTATTATGTCAATCTTATTGTGAGGATATTTGTTATTCTTTCACGCATAAAATTCTAAAAGGAAATAATGAAACTTTAAAATTTTTTAGCTTTACAATATTGACCCAGTTTTAAGACGCCGCAAATAAAAGAGAGGAAGCTTCTTTATTATAAGTATTTAATTATCGAACTTACCTTCTCTTATCTATTAAATATCGAACTACAATCTTTTGTTTTTACGATTGAAATAAGCCGTTACCTATTTAAAATTTGAATTTGGAATATTATGCAGCATTTTTAATCATTCCTAACTTCAAGAATAGAGAAGGAGAGGGAGACCACGAAGGATTTACATAGACCAAATAAAAGAGGGAATAGAAGTTGTGTCGTATCATGTGCTCAAACGGATGGCAGAGAATAGTGGCGCAGACTCCACCGACAAGAGCGACGCTCTTAAAATGAACTTCAAGAATGTACAACATCCTTTATAAGACAGGTCAGTACTTGACCAAATGAGATACCGCGTCGCATAATAACATGATACTTTAGACAACTTCAAATTGATAAAGTGCATGAAAATGAGATCTTTTTTAAGGATTTTCAGAAGCCCTTGACTGTGCTTGAAATATTTTTACCTATTAAGCAGGCACTTTAAGAAACGATAACAAATTTCTAGTTGCATACAAAGCTCATAGTTTCATAACAAATGATTTAAAGCACTGGCAGAGGATAGGCCTAAATGGCGAACACTCCACCGACAAGAGTCTAACTCTTAAATTAAATGAATGAATGATTTATTTATGTGTATATCATTTTTCAATTGTCAGTTAAAATGTATTCCTAGGAATATGTTAAACCTGTCACTATCTATCACATACGTCATGTTTTATGAAATAGGTACCTACATAAATATAGTTCTGTCAGTTTTTAACAGTCAGAATTTTATCTGACTGTTAAAATACCGGGCTTAAATCGAATTATTAAAGCATCCAAAGTAATAACACAAGTCAGAAAAATAGTGCCCCAATTTCTCAAAGTAGGCAATACCTAGCGCAATGCATTATAGATCGAGGAACGTACCTATGCAGGTTGTGCCAAGTATAACTTATTGCCTAGTTCACTTTAGTAGAAGCATTAGGTACCCACTCTATCTATCTACAATCTAAATTAAGTTATTTTCGCTAAACTACAAAAACGAAATCAGAATAGTAAAAGTTTCTAAGTAAGTACCTGCTTATCTAAGGTCTTTGCACCATCCGTTAGATGTTGATTTTTTTAAATATTCTTTGGCAATATTCATTTTCTTCTTTATTTTTTTTACGTTTGTCATTTATATCACACAAGAAATATATTTACTGACAATTTGATAATCCATCAACACTAAAATCCACCTAAACAAAATATTGCGCAATCAAAATCAAAGTTACATAAACACACGAAAATATTGCGTAAAAATAAACACGAAACGTAATCGACCGACGCCATTTTTGTTGAAATTGTTGCGCAACAAAGAATTGACGCACACATCCACAGTTGCGCAAAGCGCTTTGCCGCGCGCGGTTGTGTTGCTTGTTGAAGTTGATCAATATAGGTTATGTTTCGATACTAAACATTTATCTTTCTTGATATTAATCTATAATTATACAAAAATGTGTGATACATTCGTTAGAGGTGAAACAAGAGATGTAGTAGAGTTCATAAAGGAGGTGGAGAAACATCCTTGTATTTACAATTATACATTGCCAGAGTATTCGAGTAGAGTGGAAACTAAACGCGCTTGGCAGCACATATCTGAGAAGTTCAACTGTCCGGGTATGTTTGTTTTTTTTTATTAGATGGGTTATTTTAGTTTTTAGTAAAATACGTGTAGGTACGTGTACGTGTAAGTTACAGGAATAAAATACTTGTAAGTACGTGTACCTAGGTAGTTTTCATTGTAGTTATGTAGGTACTCAATTTTGTTTGTATGACCTAGGTACTTACTTAGATTATGTTTTTTAACGAAAGATTTGTTTTTATAACTGAATAAAAATAGGTAGCTAAGTATCTAATTAGTAACTAGACTTTTACATGTAGATATTGTTTTAGAATGAGAGAAATAATGTTGGCTTCAATACCACGTATTATTTCTAGTTAGATTTAATTTTTAATTCGTGCTATAATACCTACTACCTACTTCGATTAGCAGTTAATCAGTTGTTTATTTAGCAAAACACTGCAAAAAAGGACGTTTAAGTAGTTGTTTTTTCATAAAATCAAAACTTAACAGCTCTGTTTTTTTTCAGAACACATTTGCAAAGAAAAATGGCGGAAGATTCGAATAGCGTTCATGCGATCATTAAAACAACAGAAATCAGCTGTTTCATCAGTGAGACAGTATTACTTATACGACCACCTCACTTTCGTACTACCATTCACTAAGTTAAACGACGAACCTGCTCAAAAAGCTACATCACCAGTATATTCCGAAGATGATCAGTATGAAAACGACTTATTAGAAGTAACAAGTTTTAAAAAAGAAGTATTAAGCGAATCTGAAGATGAAAGTATTCATATAACAAATAATGCAGCAGAAATCAACCCTTTACCAAATCACGCGGTTTATTTAGAAGAACGAGACAGAAAAAGGGTTGATGTTGGAGTAAGACAAGGAGCTCCTATTGAACCAAAAAAGAGAAAACATTCAGAGAGTATAGAGAATAACCCCCGAAAGATGTTTTTGTTAAGTCTCTGGCCTGATATTGAGAATTTTACTGATATAGAGATGAGGAAATTTAGGAGTGGTGTTATAAATTGTATCGACAAAATTATGGATGAAAGAGGTCAGCATGATGGACATTAGCATAAGAGAAAGAGTGACGAACAGACTTAATGATGTGTTGATACAATTTGTGTGTAATTGTGAATAGATATAAGTAGTGTAAAAAACAAGAAAACACGGACGGGCATGTGCAAAGAGACTGATGATTGTTCGTAGACTTGTTAACTAGGGGAAGGAAGTGGTCTTTCGCTATCTCGATGGGAAAGAGGTGTAATGGATATAATTATAGATATCTATGTGTTGAAATTATACTTTGAAAGTCGGTATGTTGGGTACTATTATGCTATCTACACACACTAAAGCCGCCGGCATGCCGCCGAGCTTGGCCGGCGGCTTTAGGTCATACGATTGGCAGCTGTCAAAAAAGCCGGCGGCTTTGGTGTGTAGATACCATTAGAAATGTAACATTTAAGTTTATCTGCCATCGTTTAGTTTAGAGGCTGTCAATCTTATTAATGTAGTACCATTAAATAATAAAGATTTTAAAATTGAATCTACTTTACGTTTTTCCTATTTTTTTAGTGCATACAACTGCAGTTTTGATATATAAATATCACCGTAACCCTTGCGATATCTGCATAACATGATGTCAGTTCCTGTGTAATAATTATGAGACAGTGCACGTAGTTGAGTGTAATCCTTTAACTTAATAAAGAAGAATGGTGTCCACACAGTAAGAACTTTGAAAAAACAAGATATATTTTGTGCATAACATAAAGAATGTTTACTTAATATGTGCGCAAAATCAATGAAGTTTTGTCTAAGCATTGATAACATGGTTGTTTGCCATGTGGCTTTTTCCATCCCTTAATTAAACAATCTGTACTTAAAAAATCACGTTAATACGTCGCTCTGTCTTGCTGTGAAAGACGGACCAAACATACACACATTTCCCATTCATAATATTAGTTTAGATTATGCAAAAAGTTCGAAGAAACCCTCAATATATGGCCACTGAGCAAACGTCAGCATTTCTATGTCAACATACAAGTGCATTCGTACTAGTTCATTCTTGAAGGCTTTAAGATCATTGGTTCAGTGGCTTCTTTGTCTTTGCACGATACAGTTTGCTTTTAAGCAGATTCTTTAAAAATTAAAATATAATAAGCCTTAGCCAAGTTAACCTGGGGTCCAAGTCTGCTGATACAATATTTTCTATCGTGTGTCGGTAGAGTGTCAATGTCAGTTTTTGACACATTTGGTATTCTGCTAAACAATGGCTTACACTGATTGCGACCAAATGTGTCAAAAATGACAAAAATGGTCGCAATCAGTGTAAGCCATTGTTTAGCAGAATACCAATTGTGTCAAAAAATGCCATTGACATTCTGCCGACACACAACTGAGGCTATTTTAAATTAGCAGACTTGGTCGCTCGAAATATAGGTTGTGAGTCATAAAATCGCTTAACTTTATTATTGTGTATTGCAAACTTGATTGAAGTGTTCTAATGTTGTAAACTGATCATAAAATTTGTGTTTATACAATCGTGCATTTGAATGATCGCCTATAAAGTCAATACTTTGTTTTATAACGTGACTAAACACCTACTTGTAAAATCTATAATATAAAAATGAATCGCAAAATGTGTTGGTAAGCGCATAATTCGAAAACGCCTGGACCAATTTTATCAATTCTTTTTTTTATGTTCATTGAAGTCTAAGGATGGTTTTACGGTGAGAAAAATTCGGATAATTGCCGGAAAAGCCCTCTCTACGGCGGAACAAAATTCGCCGGGACAGCTAGTTTACCATAAAAATAAAGAAATGTTCATTCAAAAAACAAACATTTTAAACGCTATACATATAAAAATACTCAATCAAAGAGTAAACGGAAGTTGGTAAGCAAAATTAAGAAAGAATTAGATAATATGCGGCTAGAAATTACAGTTCTTGACTGAAAGACACTTGCTAACCTAATTAAAAAAACTATACCTATCTACCAATTGAATTATCACTGTGTTAGAGTACTTGACCTCTTATTTGAGAAACCTAAACTAATTGTGTAAACGTTGAGTTGACCAACAAATCCGAAGACGTGTTTATCGATTGCAATCTTGGTGCATCAGTGATAATGTTGTTTGCCACTGGTCTACTTGTCACACGGTGCAATGGCTTCTCATCATGTCATAGGGTAAGTAGCTGTAGAGAGTAATGCTTTTAAAACGTTGTTGTTGTGGCAGTTTATGGACGTCCACTGTTGGACAAAAGCCTCCCCTAAGGACAACGACCGGTCTTGCGTTGCCCGCTTCCAACGGCTTGCCGCGAATTTTACTAGGGACCCAAGTCTGTTAATGCTAATTTAAAATAGCCTCAGTTGTGTATCAGCAGTGTGTCAATGTCTTTTTTGACACATTTGGTATTCTGCTAAACAATGGCTTACACTGATTGCAACCAAATGTGTCAAAAAACGACATTGACACTCTCATTGAGACGCTGCCGACAGTGCCGACAGTGACCGACAGTGACACACTACTGAGATTATTGTTAAATTAGCAGACTTGGGCCCCAGGTCATCGGTCCACCTTGTTGAAGGCCTTCCCACTCTGGTTAATTACAGGCACTTATTAAAAACATTCATAAATAAATACCTACTGCTTGCTGTTGCATCCATCCGGATGTAACAGATGTTTGCTCGAAAATATAATAATTGCATTGCAAATATAGCTCTGGCCAGTAACTAAATTAAATGTAGAAACTTTGGAATCAGATGCGTTAATAAATATTAAATGCTGTTAATAAATGCTGACATATGCTGCAGCCGGAAAGGCATCATAAAGAAAGAGCATAAATCGCTGCGACTCCGAATATTGTTACCTATCCTTGACATTGCTACAAACCGCTATATTATCGACTACATCGCTGGAATTGCAATCCATTACGTTCTTTATTCGCGAGTGTTGTGGTATTTGGGAGCTGGAAGAGTGATGTATGGAACAGAAGCGTCATAAAAGATGGGTGGGAGCATTAGTAGCAAGGCACCGGGTGCGGTCGAAGTTTGGATTACGCGGCGAGGCGTGGCGGAGAGGGCAGCGGTGCGGTGAGCGACGAAGACAGCGATATGTAATAGCGTTTATGAGAGCGGGGGACGGTTGCCCCGCTCCTCGCTCGCTCAGTCACTCCGCGCGCCTCGCTCACACCACCCGCTTATACAATCGCTTAACGCGCGCAACATGCCACCAATCAAGCTGAAATCCAGAGGCGTCCGGGCCAAGAACATGGACAAGCTCATCGCGGCTGTGCAGGCCAGGGAGTGTCTCTGGGACAAGAGTTATAGAGGACATAGGAACAGATTCAAGCTGGAGCGGTATTGGAATGAAGTGGCTGCGGAGGTGGGGACGACGAGTAAGTAGCGAGTGCTCGGGCGAAGCGGGTTAATGACCGCGACGCCCCGCTGATAACAAAAGCGGTTTGTTTGGAGCGATTTGTGAGGGATGCGGGTTCGAATCCCGGTTCGGCTGTTTCATGTAACCGACGGAAATTTGAACGACGAAAGATTTGAAACTATTTCTGTCATTCGTTTTCTACTATTTGTAAGAATTTAGATTTGATGTGCAAATGTTTTCTTTAATTACAATTCGTATCTCAAAAAGTAACTTTTGACTTAAACACAATTTGGATATTTTCATTTATCTTGTTGAACACATAGATAAGCTGTTATCTTTAATGCACAGTAACACTTGCTTTGCATTTATGTGTCTTGATACCTATTAGAGATTTCTAAGACCGGTAGCAATTCATTCTATGCATCGTATGCATGACATGAATAAGTAATTAATTGCTAATTTCTTGCATGCCATTTATAGTGAGATGGATGCAGTTGTCATATGAAATAGGGTATGCTCTTACAAATCTAAGAAGTGATTGACAAAATAATTGTGATTTCTGACAAAATTTGACTATAAGTAAACAATTAACACGATCTGCAAATTATACGCAAAAATTCCCAAACTTCCAGGCCTGAACTGCAGAAAGAGATGGAAGAACTTAAAAGACCAATGCCGGAAAGAGATGAAGAAGAATCCGAACGAATCAGAATGGCCTCATTTCCAGAAATTAGCATTTATCCACAACCAATTCCTGGCTGAAGACGAAGAAGGAGACAATGATACAGCAGACGAAGTATTTAATGCTCTAGACGAGTCTATAAAGACACCAAAACTCGGATACACAATGAGAAAGAAGCTGTTAATGAATAAAAGACGTACAATAGACGTTGATATGAGTAAACTTATAGAATTAGTAAGAGTTAGAGATATCATCTGGAACAGGCAATTAAAAGGACATCACAACTGGTACAAACTTGATGAGGCTTGGAAAGAAATTGCTTTGGAATTGGATGTGACGCGTAAGTTTTCTTTTCAATTTATTTAGATTAGTGTAGCTAGTATAGGTATATATAGCAGACTACAGTCTGGCAAACAGTGAAAAACTTAATTCAATTAATTTAATTAAAAAAGTGATAACACTGTAGCGACGTCCTTATCATATCAATCTAAGAAAAATGGGACGACACCACCATGTTGCCAACTATTTAAAGTCTTCACTTTTTTGCCAGACTGTAAATTCTAAAAGTATCGTAAGCCAATCAAAACACAGCAAATATTTAAGGTGCTAAGTGCAAGCGTACTTGAATAAACATTGCCAAAACGATAAAAATGTAGTTTTATTAGATAACAATGATTCTGTTTTAAAGATAAAATAAGAAACTCGTTTTCTACGGTAAAGTACTTGTAAACCTGAAATAATCGGTACTGACTGACGATTTGACTAAAAAAGGGTTCAAAAGTGTGGCCATACCATACGCAGATGAAAGTCTTTTCCTGATAATACTCATTGGCATAACTATCTATTTTTGGTATTCTGTGGCAAAACACAAAAATAAAATCTTTGAAATGGTTCTGTAGGTATAAACTTATAGTAATTTTCCATAATCACCACGTGTCTTTCATACTTGTTTATTAACTCAATCATCTCCTACAATTAAAACACCCACAGCTAGGGTTGAGGTGTTATCTATTATTTGTAGACGGTAATTAGACCATTCATATTCCTTATGTTGACATCCCAAATAACTGAATGTTATGAGACGTCATCTGTACCACGTTTAATTTATCAATAAATTTGACCAATTCATCTCATTTCATCAGCGGAACACAGTAGGTACCTATACGACTGCCTCACTCACTATACATATAGTGTCTATACTTATAAATAATTTTACAAATTCCAGGTGACGAAGCCCGTTTGAAATGGAAATACCTTCGAGACCAAGCACGCAAAGAGGTCAGGAAACAGGACTCCGAATGGGAATTTCTGCCAAAACTACAATTCTTGACCAACCAGTTCAATGATTACGAAAGCAATGAAGTACGAGAAGAAGATGACCACTTCAGTCAAGATTACGATGATGCAGACCAGAGCTACTTCATGGAGCCTGCTCCAGAACCTGAAGAAGAACCAGAACCTGCAACAGAAGGTGTTAAAGTCGATGATGAATTTGATGAGTTTGACACAAAGCCTGTCATTATGGAAACAGATTTCTACGATGATGACGAAGAAGCTCAGAGAAGTGTGCCGACAGTTACAAATGAGTTAGTTGGTGATCCTGACGCTGTAACAAAAGATGAAGACGTAGGGTTTTTCAATAGTCTATTACCTCATGTGAGGAAATTAAAACCAGCAAAGAAATTAATGTTAAGAATGAAAATTCAGGAGCTTGTCTATAATACAGTTTACAGTCAAACTTAAGAGCATAATTGATTGCGTATATTGTGATTATTTAAAGCAATAAGCATAGGATAAGGATTTTCTTTTCTAATGCTGTCTACACACCAAAGCCCGGCGGCTTTACGCCATACGAATGGCAGCTGTCAAAAAAGCCGGCGGCTTTGGTGTGTAGATACCTTAAGAATGTTGTGCATAATATCGTCTATTTTGCTAGAGTTTTGATGAAGTAAAACGTATCTATAAAAAGAGATTACCTTGGACTGATTTTAGCAAAGCTGTATCTGTAGAATTGGCAGCCATATTTGTAAAAGTCTTGAATGAAAGTCGAATTCACTGTGTTGATTTTTGAAAATGATTGTATGTGTGTTTGTTGATATGGAAGACGCTTTGCCTTTGTGATGTTTTGTGCAAAATTAAGTACAATTCTTCTAGGCTTTTCTCATTTTCTCGTACCTGTGAATTTTTGAACGATAAGCTAACTAGGTACCTACTTGTAAGTATATAATTTGGATTACCTATATATTTTGTATATTAGAAAAATCAATATAAGATATCCAAAATGTATCAGTATTACTTATTATTAATTTAATTTTTTGAATCTTTATTCCTCTTCATTGTCGGTTTCAATCTTATAAGCGCCATCTATGAATTTGTTTTGGAACTACTTCCCGAAGATATTTGAACCAAACTCATAATGTTATCTAAACAAGAATCAAGAACCAATTTTATCAATCAAAAGAAAAGGAATACTTACCCCTAAAAGTGAGGCGACCTAAATAAGTCAATTTTAGCTCATTACATCATTATCGGCTGTTTTGACTTGAGCCCAGCGCGTGTTGTTATTGTTTACGAAACCAGCTTTAAATATACTGGTTAACGATTAGTTTACATTCATAAAGTGCTTTAATTAATTGACAGACGGAAAGAGGAGATTCGTTTTGGAAAGAGGTCGCTTTTTATAAAACTTATAAACAAATCGAGTTTACTTGCAAAGCAGGATGTATGGTAAAATCAGGACAGAGGTTTTAGAACAATAGATAGTTTTGTCTTTTACTAATGACATTACGGTGCGTACAGACCATGTAACATGTTATTTAACTTGTGTTATATAACACGTCCACACTATATAACCTTGTTAGTTAACATAGCAACATAAAATAATACTGTACATATTAGAATAACAATGCAATATAACAATGTTATATAACAATGTTATATAACAATGTTATATAACAAATGTTAATGTTATATAACATTGTTATATTTTTATGTTGCAATGTTGAATAACAAGGTCATAGTGTGGACGTGTTATAAAACACAAGTTAAATAACATGTTACATGGTCTGTACGCACCTCCACGCGATCAAAGTTATATAACATTGTTGTACATATCAATAACATTGTTTTATAACATTCAGTGTCCACATTGTGTAAAACATGTTATATAACAATGTTAAATAACATGTTATGTTTCATGGTCTGTACGCACCTTTAGAGATCGGGCCCAAGTTTGCGCAATATTCTCAGTTAAGTTGTGTTGTGTGTCTACAGAGTGTCAATGTAATTTCTTGACACATTTGATCGCAATCACTGCAAGCCATTGTTTATCAGAATACCAAATGTGTCAAAAAATGCCATTGACACTCTACCGTCACACAACTGAGGCTATTTTAAAGTAGCAGTCTTGGGCCCAGGCAACTAAAGGACGCATACGAAATGAAGCTTAGATATTCCGGATCTGATTCACCAGCCTTTTGATATGCTTTAACTTAAAATAATGTCTAGTTATTTTGAACTCTTTTTTATCACTCTGACAGAAAATCACCTGATTCGGGTCTTTTGAGTACTTCAATTATTTGAAGTTAGATTATGCCTCATTAAAAACGAATCATAGGTTTTACCCAAGCAAAACCATCTAGTTTTTTTATCTTTACATCGACGTAACTCCGGAAATTATAATTTCCTTGAATCTATTCCAATCTACGAATCCAGATGCGCGAAATTTTTAATTATAAAAACGTTTATATTTATATAAATTAAACAAGCTGTCAAATTGGGGATTTCTCCTTGAAAATAACACCACGGATAAACTTATTATTTTCGTACATTTAGTTTAATATTTGGATACATTTTCTGATTCTCTAGAGAGATGTTTGGGTTAAATTTTGCTGTACCGTCACTTCTATTTGTATCCTATTTAACTTTGTGGGCTGACGGTCCTATTCCCAATGGTTAGGTACAAGGTTAATGGTTGATTTTAATCAAAGAAAACAAGCATGTGTAAATTATTATTAAAATAATTAATTTCACAATTACTATAAAATAAATTGTGAAAGTTCGTGATGACTGGATCATCTTTGAACAGAGTAAACACTTTTTACACTTTCTCTCTTATGCTGACTACACACCAAAGCTGCCGGCTTTTTTGACAGATGCCATTCGTATGACGTAAAGCCGTCGGCCTAGCCCGGCGGCATGCCGGCGGCTTTGGTGTGTAGATTGCATAACAATTGCTTACTTTAAGCACCCACGTCCTTATTTTTTTTTAATTAACATACGGTTGCCAATAACGAGTAAACCAATTCTATTCTAGCAATCACCCTATACTACAATCAGATGAATCATTCAAAAACAAATTGTAGAGGGAACGCATACCACAAACACAACTGTTTGGTAGTACCTACACTTCTAATGCAAACATTTAAATTACGATTCATTGCGTAGGCGCACGCTAGATCCGGGAAGCTTGCAATAAAACGCCTTGCTGAGGATAACATACCTCCTTGTTATGGTTTCAAGGATGGAATTGTAGTTCGTTCAGGGAGTCATTATGTTAGGTAAGTACCTAACTTTTACATCCGTGGTTGCGGTTAAGCATTTGATATGCAACCACGCCAAAACTGCGGATCAACCGTCTACTGCGGTTCGCGTTTTTCATATCAAACGTTAAACCGCAAGTGTAACGTCTAGTGCAAAAGAGCTTCAGCGCTGGTTCTCTAATCCGTGGGTGGCTATGGACGTACTTATAGACAAACAGAAAATGTCATTTATGTGCCTATGCCTAGCTGGTATTCGAACCCAGCACCTTCTGAGTGGCAGTCTGCCATGGTGACCGTTGCACTAAGTTGTCACAGAAGTCGTCACAGAAAAAAATTCTGATTTGCGTTATTTGTATTATACTATTAATTTTATTAAAAAGTTTTCTCTTCGTGGTTAAAAAGGTAGGATGCCATATATACCATTACAGTTTAATGTAGGTACTTATTTTATCAGGCAGTTTCTAAAAGCAGTAATTTTCTGGAAACCTTTGTGGCTGTTTTCACTTTGGGTTTCTCTACACACAAACACAATTATTCAGCTTTGATTATCTTATAAAGGAGAAATGTTCTACAAGTTCTACAATCTACATTTAAACATTTTGTAACAAAAGAAGCAGGTACCTAAGTACTTAACGCAGGTTTTTTTTTCTAAAAAACACTATCCTTCATTTTGGCTTCGCCGTAGTTGGATAAAAACCTCAAAATACGAAATCCATAATTTAGTTCAAAAATAGCAATGGAATTCTGCCCCATCACATTTCTCAGTGTCCAATAACTCAGATTATACTGAAAACGCATCAGTGTGATGCATTCAGTCGAATTCCGGTCGTTCACCTTAATATATTGATGTTTGGGGATTTATTGAAAAGAGTAACAAGAACAGAAGAGTGAACTTATTCACAATTTTTATTATTAATCGTCATCTTATTTTTATTATAACTTGTCAGACTTCAAAAACTGCGCACGAGATTTTCTCCTAATAGTCGATAAAGTGACTCTTAAACCATGTAGAATTAATATAAATTGATTATTCAGAGTCCGTATTATATGATACTACTTAAACGTACTTTTGTCAACATGCGTTTGAAACCTATGGTGTGCAAATAAAGATTTGAATTTGGATCACTTAACTATACGTACTCATAGATTTGCGCAGAAGTTGAGAACTAATATTTTATACGTACCTAGTTCAGGTTTTTAAAACGAAAATGGTGGTTTTTTAAAACGATATAAGTAGAATATGTAGCTTCACCAAACTATCTTCACTGAATTCTACATAGGTACATACTCTCTGAATGCACTTTGATTATTTATTGGTATCAAAACAAATGCATCGGGGAGCACACGGTAATCTCATTGGATTCGCGTTATTTATTACTTATATTCGAGTCATACAATACATACAAACTCATACACGCCTACACGTAGCGAATGGTGAATGACGTAGGGATAGAGTTGGTCGGTATCTACCTAGTATTTTTCGTAACAATAATTACAGTATAAGTTAAAAGACATAATTTAAATAGAGCCATAGCAGAAAGATTGAACAACAAAATAAATTTAAAAAAAAACATTCTTTAATACTTTTATCAACGACTATTTATGTACTTTAATTAGACTATATTTTTCAATAAATTAAATCGACTTCATCATTGACCACTTTCTTATAGTTTTACTGTCTATTTCTACCTGCATCTTTAGAAAATCTATCGATAAAACTACGATCTGTGTCGCCCACCTCTACTTTTCCAGTTTCATTGACTGATTGTTCCATACTTCAATAGAGAGTTGGCACGGCTTCAATCACGTCATGAGTTATTGTGTTCTTTCAGTTCATTCATTCCTCCATTTTATAACTTCCCTCCGTTGCTTGCTTTGCAATTTTAATGATATTTTCGACTGTATAAGAAGGTACTAGTTACTTCAGTTTCCATTTCGACAAAACGCGGATTGAATTAAGAAGCTTTGTTTTCAAAATAAGCATGTGTTGAAGTTATTCATGCAAAATTGGATCACGTGAGTTAGTAATGAGGAACGCGTGGAAATGTTACGGCATGGAATAATTTAACGCAAGAGTATCATGCTTTGCTCACGTTACCTACAAACTTTTCTTATGCCGTCGAATCTCTGCTTAGGTAGGTACTCTTTTGCTGCTCAATTAAAAACCAGGGCCTCAAGTCTGCTAATTTAAAAGTGTCTCAGTTGTGTTTCGGCCTATGCCGTTACTATCATTTTTGACACATTTGGTCGCAATCACTGTAAGCCATTGTTTAGCAGAATACCAAATGTGTCAAAAAATACCATTGACAATAGTGTCAAAAAATACCATTTGACATTTGGTATTTTGCTAAACAATGGCTTACACTGATTGCGACCAAATGTGTCAAAAATGATAGTAACACTCTGCCGACACACTATTGAGATTATTGTAAATTAGCAGACTTGGGGCAGACCCAGGCTATTAGATATACAGGGTGTAACAGAAAGGGTATATAAAGCCGAAACACAGCGATAGTCCTCATTAAACTGAACAACTTTCCCCAAGGAACATGGGAAGTAACTCGAAAAAAAAAATTCGCCTTCCCATACAAAACGCCCGATCAGCTGATAGAGTAAGTATGGGCGATCCAAAAATTTTTTTCGAGTTACGACCCATGTTCCTTGGGGAAAGTTGTTCAGTTTCATGAGGACTATCGCTGTGTTTCGGCTTTATATACCCTTTCTGTTACACCCTGTATATATCCTATAGATAGACAATATCCTATAGATTATTTATTTAATAAGTAGTAAATTACAGTATTTATTTGCTCTACTCTACAGTCTTCCTAAACTCTAAAAAGTCTGGAAGAGATCACTTTTAGTGATAAGGCCGCCTTTGCGCACAATGTTTTAGTTTTAAGTTTTATTTGTATTTCTTTGTGTGCAATAAAGAATTTCTATCTATCTATCTATCTATTCACACAATTGTAATAACTTTTGCATCTGCCCAAAAAGTTCAATAGCTTAAACGATTAGAACGTATAAAATCATATTATTGTAGTCTTCATTTGGCTTTATCAAGGACTTGTCTATTAGTAATGACTTGGAGCTACGCTTTACTATGATGCTGGCGCTATGATGTAACTACTGACCACTGGCCAAGTGGATCACATATTTGCTGATGCAGCGAAATAATATCGATAGGAGAGAATATCTTCACGCTCGTTGGCTTGTCTTACTTATCTATCTTGCCACAATAATGAAATGAAATGAAATGAAAATCATTTAATCTTGTAGGTTTTGACAACACTTAAGACGGGTCATTTTTTAAAGTTAATGCTAGATTCGCAAGAGTGCAGTTTTCCCCAGAGAAGAACCTAGCAAGAAACTCTGTAGGGTTGCTCTTTTTAATTTAAGTTTACAAATCTCAGGCATACACAGAAACATATAATAAAATTAATATTTCAAAACAGCTATCCATAAATAAATTTGACCCCGCAATATCCAGGAAAAAGTAAGGCAAGTAAATGGGAAACATAGAAGTGAAAGGCTTAGTTTGATGGGTTCCGCATGACATGACCGGCCATCACAGCTGCACCTTCACACAGGTCTCAACGCATGTGCCAGCCATCAGCTCCTTCCACATATTTTAGGGAAGTAGGAGACCCGACACACAGCGCCACCACTGCAACGGCGTAAGCGAGCATGACATGTCACACGTTTCGCCATATTCATAAAAAAGCTTAGCTATTACAGATACCATACCTACCAAGATACTGCAGAGGCAACATTTTGTACAACACAATAACATTCATATAATTTAATGAATGTAAGTAATTCACAATTGTATAAGTATGAACAGTTGTGCTAGAGAAAGCTTGATAGAAGAACAGGTCAATCCCATGGATTTGAGTCATCTAAATAATCGTTAATTTTATAATATCCCTTTTTGCTAAGTTTTTGTTTAACAATAACCTTGAATTTATTGAGGGGTAGTTCGCGTATACAGGTAGGGATCTTGTTGTAAAAGCGTATACATTGACCTACAAACGACTTATTTACTTTGTTTAGTCGACTAGCATGGGGCACTAATTTATCCCTATTTCTAGTATTAACAGTGTGTATATCACTTAGTTTTTTTATGTATAATATGCGGTCTACATACCTTTTTGTACATAAACCAGTATTAACTCTATAAAAAACATACCTAGTAGTTTTTCTCGTCCTTGTAACTATTAATCAACTTTTTCATAACCCCATAAAACCGTTGGCGCCTAATTTAAATATGAAACCGTAACTCTTCTTGGTGTTTGGTAAACAAGAGGTTATGAGCGTACCGTTGCTCACCAAGGTTGAACTTTACGAGTTCGAGTGCTAGTAGATGATTAGCTACTGCATGTGTTCTATACTGTGCAGTGTGCTAGTGGGTCAAGTTCTGCAAGAATAAATGAGGTTTGGAAAATATTTGCTTTACGGTAGATTGATGAAGACGGACGGTAGAGCATAGAGCAGAATGGTTAAGACTCTAACGACAAGAGTACGAGCTTAAATATGATGATGATGATGATGATGAAGACTGGAAACCTTCCTTGTGGATACCTACGAATGTGTACTAGAATATAAGAAACCGACGTTAGCTAGATGGACTAAATTTTACATGATCATAATCATGTCCATCAACATAATTTCGGCCTACAGCTGCCCACTGCTGAGCAAAGACCTCTACAATAGAGAATCAACGCAACCGGTCCATTGCCATCTGCATTATCATTTTACATCATTGTCATAAAATTATTATCTAACTTAAATCTTGTTTCCCGAAATAGCTACTTGGAAGCTAGCAATAGATAGCTTTTATCATAAACAACTAAGTAATCCCTATTTCTCAAACCAACTGCCTAACTAAACACAGGTTAAATACTGTATTTACAATCGACGCACGCGCACCTGT
Source organism: Anarsia innoxiella (assembly GCA_947563765.1). Classification (NCBI taxonomy): domain Eukaryota; kingdom Metazoa; phylum Arthropoda; class Insecta; order Lepidoptera; family Gelechiidae; genus Anarsia; species Anarsia innoxiella. The sequence continues at coordinate 2,358,844 of OX387415.1, forward strand.
GTCGTATCTTTCAAGTGCTTACCGTGCAATCGACCTACATCACCTTCGACCTATAAATAGAGTTATAAAAAAACGTTACCCAGGGATCAAGTTAGTTCATTTATTTTTGTCGCAAATATAAATATGCTTGCGCAACTAGAACGAGAGAATTTGTAGTGTACTATCTTGGGTACTGTCGCGTAGATGTATTATTAATTTGGCACATTTTAGGACACTGTGTTGAGTGAACTTATTCTAAGCTCTTATAAGATTGGATGAAATAAAAAATATATACCTACGGTCGAATTGAGAAACTTCCTCCTTTTTTTGAAGTCGGTTAAAAATCAATAAGACAAATAGTCATTCATCACATCAAGTTTCATTCGAAGTAAAAATTATTTGAAAATAATTAAAATGACGAACATTCGTACACTGTGTTTACAATTTTTTATTTTATGAGTCTAACTGCTTGGCTACCTTTAGCTAAAAAGAAGAAACAGCAAGAAAACTGACTGCACAGAATTTGAAATACATTATGATTTTTTTATTAATAAATTATTTGAGAGACGACCTACGCTCATTCAGGGAAGATTGGTGGGAAGCAGCTAATAACAGGAGTCTTTGGAGAGGCATGGGAGAGGCTTTTGACCAGCAGTGGGATTAAATAGGCTAATTAAAAATATATTTTAAATTACACTTAAATCACACGGTACTAAATATAGTTTACTAACGTAACTTAAACTGTAGCTGTGTTAAACTACCAATGCAATAGTACATATAGAATCAGAAGAAATCGGCACGTTTAAAAATTAAAGCTAAGATTTTTTTCGAAACTGAAAAGAAAAATAAATACAAAACACTTTACCACTCGCCAGTACAGTATATTTTTTGTAACAACATAATTTGGCGCATACTACCACATTTCAACTCCTTCATTTCAATTTTGAATGAGACTTGGCCGGTAAACATTGTATTTGCCAATAACATGTCTAAGTGTTAGAATTTGTCAACACCACAGATGAAAAATTGCTTCATCAAAATTTTCCTTTGATTTTACACTTGTTTTTATTAAGTAGGTATGTTTTATGTGATTTAAAAGATCGCGGAAAAGTTTTGGCGTAAATATTTACGCTTGGTCCTACGAAAATTTGCTACGCAAAATGTAGCTACCTTTTCATCATGTAATATTTATTATAGGTATGAAATAAACTTATGGGCTGAAACAGCTACACAATGGCTACCAACTGCCAAATGGAGTCGCGGCAGACCACGGAAAGGTGGCGGGACGAGCTGGACACCTTCTTAAGTAGCTGGACGGAGGAAGCTCGAGACAGAAATTCATGGCGGATGGGGAGAGAGGCCTTTGCCCAGCAGTGGGACACAAGTGGCTAAATTAGATTAGATTAGATGAAAAAAACTTATTGCGACCGAAATAGCAAAAACTATCTAGCGCTCGCAATCAACGAAACCCTCTCAGATACCTATTAGTTTTTCGAATTGAGAAAATGCCATTGATCATACGAGACTGCGGTTTAGCGTTGTAGTTAAGATAGTATAAACATTGTTTTCCTTACTTAAAAGCTTGCTTTATGCATATTCATGTTACTGCTTTTGCATACATACTCGTAAGTGTATTAGAAGTCACGCACGCCTCTCGGTAGGTGGATAATAATAATATGTAAGCTGTTACTTCAGGAAAACTTTTAACGTTAGGTCTAGAACACACGGGGAAACGCAACTGCAACTGCTACGCAACTAGTTTGAAACGTTTCAGATTAGTTGCATCGTGTTTGGTTTTCTAAAGGAGTCTATAGCAGAAACTTAAATGCAACTCAAAAGTAGCAGTTGCTGTTGCGTTTCCCCGTGTGTTCTGGGTCTTATTCGTCTCATAAATACTGAGTTATTTGGTGACCATGTTCCAAGTTTAAAAATAAACTATTGAACATTATTTATTTTTCTCAATCATATTTAAAATGCCTGAATCCTTTTGAATATCATCTTTCTTCTTCTCCTCATCTTTCATCTCGAAAAACACCATTTGTTTAATCGTCGGGGATTGAAATTATTTTTTTTTAATTTTAAAGTTTTCTTTTTATCTTAGACCCAGAACACACGGTGAAACGCAACTGCAACGTAACTGAAACGAAACGTTTCAAACTAGTTGCGTCGTGGGTTTTCTAAAGAAGTCTAAGAAGTCAATGCATCAAAAGTAACTAGCAGTATCAGTTGCGTTACAGTTGCGTTTCATCGTGTGTTCTGGGCCTTAGAGTTGGTTCATCAAACAGTCTAAAAGGAAACAAACTAACTTGCAAAATCCGGATGTCATGACAATTACATTTAGCAACTGCAAACTCCTTCACAGCTGTTGACATTTATATTTGGTTGCATAGTTTCATTCCAGTATTACTGCGAGTTCACTCGCGTTCGTCTATTCTAGTTCGAGCGTCTTCCGTGAACATTCCTTGAATTGTATGCTTATATAGGTTTAAGATACGCTTAGAGTCTACATTGTTAGTTTGGAATTTTTATCGGCTGTCTGTGATTTCGTACGCATTTATCGTCATAATTTTGAAAAAGTTATAATATCTTAAAATAACGAATATAGCCTACGCATTATTCGAATGTAGCTACCATATTGCCAGGTTTCATCAAAATCTGTTAAGTAGTTTCGTACCTACGCATTTATCGTCATGATTTTAAAAAAGTCATAATATCTTAAAATACCTAATATAGCCATAAAGCCTACGCGTTATTCGAATGTAGCTACCATATTGCCGAGTTTCATTAAAATCTGTTAAGTAGTTTTTTCGTGAAATAGTAACAAACATCCTTACATTTAGGTATACAACTATCCATTCATCCATCGGCATAATAATTGACATTTAATATATTATTAGGATAGGATAGAATAAATCAACGTATGGTATGGACCAAATTGTGCATAAGTTGCTGAATAAAGAGTATTAAACTGTTACAGCGGAAATTATAGCTCATGAAAAGTGAGAAAAAACGTAATAGATATCCTAGTTTTAACAACAGAACTCGTCTTCACTAACAATGAAATGAAAAACCGAATATTTCCAAATTCCGAACCGTAAAACAAAGTAACCATATGGACCTACAAGAGCGACATTAAGACTGTTTTACTATGTTGTAAAATTCGCGAAACGCGGGCAAGAGGCGCAGTTTTATGAGCCATATGTCGAACGATTAGTGCTTTGTGCAAGTTGAAAGAATTGGCCGAGAACCAATTGCTTAGTTGCTTGTTACGAGGATATTGGCCTAAGGTTGGGTTTGCACTTGTTGTTAGTCCACCTAGCTTAGCATACACTCCGTGACAAGACGTTGTCATGGGTTTGTCACGCTTACGTCTCTGTCCATAGTTTTAAATGTGATAAGGATAGCATGACGTGAGATAATTGTCTCGGCACGTATGATAAGCCTCCAGGGGACCAAGTCTCCTAATTTAAAATAGCTTCATTTGTGTGTCGGCAGAGTGTCAATGTAATTTTTTAACACATTTGGTATTTTGATAAAAAATGGCTTACACTGATTGCAATCAAATGTGTCAAAAATCACATTGACACTCTGCTGACTCACAAATGAGAATATAGTAGCAGACTTGGGCCGCAGATTTTCATCAAATGACCATTTTTATACATATAAGCACTGTCACTCACGAATAATTAGCTATCTAGCTATGGTTTGTGAACAGCTTTTCAAACTTGTCGAGTACAAAATGTTCTGCCACTGGAGTTTAACATAAAATCCGTAAAAAACCACGACAAGTGGGAACGAAACCTAAGTCTACTGAAATTATTGTTATTTTTAATTAAGTTTCGAGTACAGCGACGGTTAGCTTTGGCCTCAGGTGATGGTTAGTACAATATGCAACTTTCTTAGCCCTTATATTCTGATATTCTTACGCGGAATAAAAAGGCATCTTAAGAATAAGAAGAATAAAATTAATGTTAGTCTTTTGGGAAAACTGTCACGAAATAGATTTCCTAGGGGACACGTTTCTGGTCTCCATAATAATACCTTATTAATTGTTAGTTAGTTGGAAAGCTAACTAAATTGTCATATTTGAAGAGCGGCTTCGCAGTACGTCCGAAACGTCCGATCCGATCCAATTCTAAATTTCTAGAAATAGTTCTAAATTTCTACAAATACTACTAAATTTCTATCTTGCATCCATGGGTACTACTTATACCTACTAATATTGGATCGAATGAACGGACGAAAACGCTCTTATTAATAAAACGTGAAGACTAAATAGCTGGGCTAAAGGCACTTTGAAAACTCATTAAATTCTAGAAACTTCTTACCTACATTAACTTCCAGAGATCAGAGTCAATAACGAAGGCAGTGAATAACTCACATAAAAATATTCCCTTCACCCAATTTTCAAAAAAACAGGAAGTTTTTAATTAAATAAACTAACGTAACTCATAAATATCTGGTCGGCGCGAACACTAGCTGTTTCATCACTCTTTTTAAACTTTTAAAACATGTATAAATTACATCCAATGCTGTTTATCTTGGGAATACACAAATGGGTCAAGTTCTAGAGTAGGAATGTATGATTAGCCTTGATGTTTTTTTGTTTTTCTATCGACCACGAAACGTATGTGCTTTGTAGTTGAAGAACGAACCCACTCGACCATTAACTAGACCAATTTTATGACTTTATAAATTACATTTTAGTATACAATACTGTGTTTTTTGTTCAATCGTTGTTTTAGGTGTGTTTTGTTTAAATTGAGTGCCTTAGAACGATTTTCAGGACTCCATAGTCAGGTCATTCATTAGCCGCACTGATTTTGCAATATATTAATTCATAACTGTTCTTACAATGAACTGAATGAACTTATAACTTATTAAATAAATAAATCAAAATTAAATAAAGAAATAATATCTATTTTTGACCTTCTATGCCTGCTAGGATATCTTAAAATGAAATTCAATGTAGTTATATGTTTAGAATTGAAAATTACTTGCAACGATCAAACTTACTGATTTATATCAATTATTGATAGTCTTTGACAGCTTCTCATTTATCTTTAACCCCTCTTAAGAAGTTTACGAGCTAGAAAACAGTCCCCCAATTCTATTCACTTATGCTAACTGCAAGTCTCACTACTTGCGCGCTCAGTGATTAGTATACCAAAGCAATCGTAGATTTGTGAAGCTAGAGTAGCACCTAGTTTCGTGTAAAACTCATTCATTTACTGATAATCCATTAAACACCGTACCATATGGTTATGATTTCTGTCAGTGTCAGTGACAGCAATAGTTGCAATAGAGCATTAGCATGCCTTTCAACTAGCTAGTTGTTGTGTCTAAAAAAAGTCGCACCGCAGGTCGTGAGTTAGATTCCTAATATAGTACCTAGAGGTAAACATTGCTGTAATGTAATGTCACAGTATAATAAATAGGGATGTAAAGAGATGTTTGTCTTAAGTATGCAATATGTATACAGGGTGTAACAGAAAGGGGGTATAATGCCGAAACACAGCGATATTCCTCATGAAACTGAATAACTTTCCCCAAGGAAAATGGGTCGTAATTCGAAAAAAAATATTCGCCTCCCCATACAAAATGCCCGATCAGCTGATCGAGTAAGTATGGGCGATACAAAAAAAAAATTCTAGTTACGACCCACGTTCCTTGGGGAAAGTTGTTCAGTTTCATTGGGACTATCGCTATGTTTCAGCTTTATACACCCTTTCTGTTACACCCTGTATACTTATAGTCAACAATATAATTACGAGACATAATATAATTAAGCGGTGGTAGCCCAGGTTGTAGAACGCTTGCCTCGAACTCCGAGAGCGCGGGTTCGAATCCTGGTGCGGGCACGTACCTCTGAGTTTATTTCTCATGTACGGATCAATTTATTCGATTACCACTTGCTAACGGTGAAGGAAAACATCGTGGGGAAACCTGCATACACTAGAGAAGAAATTCGAAGGTGTATGTGAAGTCCGCCAACCCGCACTTGGCCAGCGTGGTGGATTACGGCCTAATCACTCTCTGTATGAGAGTAGGCTGGTGCCCCTCAGTGGGGACATATATGGGCTGATAAAGATAAAGAATATAATTAGAGTAAGCTTTACCTCACTTTCTATTGTCGGAATCTACAATAGTCACGGTCGCCAAAAATTGTTAGAATAAAAATCTTTTATATTTTCTTATCTTCCATTTTAATAATCTTTTATTTTAGAATGACAATTAAGATAGCATAGACAAATATAGACAAATCTTTTTCTTTTTTTATTCTTGTGATCTCTTTGTTTACACGCGTAAACATTTGCCATTTAGGAAAAAAGAAAAAAAAAACCATTTTGCTACTGGCTGTAAATGACCAACATCGCTCTCAGAACACAAATAATATTGGCGGATGATTGAACGCTGGTATCGAGCTATCCTATGACTAACGCACTAACAGCTAACAGGCCGCAATCAAAACACAGTAAAACTTTATTATGAACTTTCAGTACAGATGCAAACACAATTGTTTTGTTCATTGCTGCTTACGTCACTTATTTTTTACGATTATTTCCCTTGTTTTGCTTCCGGATTCTTTTCAATATCTAGTTATACTGCCTTGTAATTCATTTTATTTCATATCTTATGTTATCTACTCACCAAAGCCGTCAGCATGCCGCCGGGCTAGGTGAGCGGCTTTACGTCATACAAATAGCAGCTGTCAAAAAAGCCGGTGGCTTTGGTGTGTAGATAACATTATGACGGATAGACAAGACACGTAACTTATTACATTATCTAAGCGTCCCATACGTACTCGTAAATTCTATAAAAACCGATCAGCCTGGGGCCCAAGTCTGCTAATTGAAAATAACCTGTTTTAGAGTTTAGAGTGTCAAAGGCATTTTTTGGAACATTTGGTATTCTGCTAAATAATGACTTTCACTAATTGCAACCAAATGTATCAAAAAATTACATTGACACTCTGTCTTTGCCGACCACAACAGAGAATTTTGTACCTGAATTAGCAGACTTGGACCCTTGAAGAGAGATGGTGAAGCAAATTAGAACCCTTGACTGTCACGACCCTCAGTAATGAGGATACGACAAACAAGAAGAATGCTACGAAAAACGTATCTACTTAAAGATTTATCAATAACTCTGCCAAAACAATCAGAGATTTTAAAATCGTCCTATGCATAATGTTTTCCTATGCATCATGAATTTCATGATGCCAGATTACATGACTTAAATAAAGCACTTAAAACCATATTCTTAGTAATTAGTCTCGTTACAACAACCTAACCTAACCTAACAAACGATAGATAAAGTGTAACACTTCGTGGGAACAAAAATATGATCATTTACACTTTACCAGCATTGAGTTAGTTTGTCAGTGATAATAAGCTAATTTACTCACATCAGAATTTATCATTTTACACTTGTTTACGGTATCACAGTAAATTAGATACTGCGGCGTTGCCCAGTGAGGTTTATACTAATGATTGTAACGTCATGTCGTCATTTTATTAATATTCCGTCTGTTTAGATCGTAATATTAATTTTGTCTGGATTATTTTATGTTGAGTCGTTAACGAATTTGTATCAGAGTTTGTTTTGTTATTGCACTCAGATATCCATTTTGCAGTCGTAATCGATAACTTTATTAAGATAATAATAATAAAGTATTCATTGGCGATCCACAGAAAGTACCTATTACAAAATTAAAACGGAAACATTGTTAAAGAGCTTAGAAAAAAAGGTAGGTTTTTAAATAAGAACAAAATTAACACGGCTGTTGAAAACATTTCAAAATTTAAGATAAGAACGTAGCGAAAAGTGACAGTAAATCAAAAACAAACATAAGAAAAGGAATCCTCCATTATATGAAACGTGTGAAGGCATAGATTGGAGTTATCAAGTCAAGCAGTCAAGCGAAAAGCAGAGAACAGAATTGGCTAGAAACATCTCAAAGGGCAAAAAGAGCTCTACCGACAAGAGCGTACTCCTTAATGTTATCTACACACCAAAGCCGCCGGCTTTTTTGACAGCTGCCATTCGTATGACGTAAAGCCGCCGGCCTAGCCCAGCGGTGGTATGCCGGCGGCTTTGGTGTGTAGACAGCATAAGTTATAGATGATGACTGCCTAGAGGCTAATAAGCAACATTGCCTTACAAATAAACAGATAATATAAAGAAGCTTTAATCACCACAATCTATTCATCTCACACATTGAACCCATACTCAAACTAACAATGGTCTATTCATTTGACGTAACCGTTTATCGATTAGCATCATTACCTAAATGAGATAACCTACAAAGTAGTGCCACAAGGATTTGTAAAATTAGATTAGTGGACGGATAGGTTACAGTATTGATTACCTAATTTTTGGAACTTTGACGGTACTAAATATTGCAATGCCACAACGGGGTTCCATGTAGGTACTCTTTTCTTGTAGTTCTATGTATGTGAACTTGCAATAAATGATTTTGAGTTTGAGTTTAAACAAAAAGCAGCTTTAAATGTCATGTCAAGAGCTACATATCAAGAAAAATTTAGAGCTCGGTCATCAGCAATTATTGAAGAGCTACGCTCTTGTCGGTAGAGCTCTTCCCATTCTGCTGTCTCAAAGCTTTTGGTACTTGATACGGTATGACTTCTCTTAACATCATTTACATGCATTCTTATATTATTTATCTTAACTAGTCATCAGTGTCCCACTGCTGTGTCCCTGTTTCTATTTTCCCTTCAACAATGTTTTTCTAAACTTCTGTTATCGTATCAAGTCTCCTGTTTCTTTTTGTACTAACACTATAGTATAGTTATTAATAAACTTCTTTTTTCGATAAAACTTCACAGGTCTTCCTCGGTTTTTATAGAGAACTCAGTAAGATAGATAAATGTATAGAGGTGTTATTTCGTGTCGCCCTTGACACATTGCAACACAATCAGACAGACGCACTGTGCTCCATTAATTAATGGTTCACACAGGAATGTTACGGAATTAATGAGATTAGTTACGTGGAACAGGTGGTAGGGATTTGATAAAGTTTATTGAAATGGAGGGTGATATTTTATGATGAGATTAACAATGATGTTGACTGAGTGATGATGATAATGTTGTCTAAATTGTTCTCTTTTTAATGTGAGAGTTTGAGTTGAGCCTTTGAGTTAAATATGAAAAGTTTGAGTTGAATGTGAGAGTTTTGAGTGTCGGTTATTGAATTTTGATTTATATAGGTATTTTAAAAGCAATCTAGGATGGGTTTTAGTCTTAGGAGTTGTGAATCAATGTTGAGTCGAATCAATGTACGTTGTTATTTAAATAAAATTGTTCCCAATTGAGTAGAAAACTTTAGGATTTGGTCGCTCGCATTTTCCTTAAGCTTACTGGAAAATAACCTAATATTTATTTCAGACCGGTTTATTAAAAACTTTTCCAAGAAAACTCATGACTAAGATCACCCAATTCATGATAAATGAATGCAATTGAGTTCGATAATCATTCAAAGAGTGCAATACGATCTATAATTAGATGATCACGTGCTTTGTAGTGAAATAATATTCATTTTTTAAACTGCATTGATCAATGATCGATAGATGCTTAAATATTTAAAATAAATATATCTTTAAGTGCTTTAAGAGGGTAATAGATTGTACAGAAGACAGAACACCTGCCTATAGGTACGTACTTTAGATGATAAAAGAAGATGACTTTTTGTTTGTTGGATGATATTGACGTTTAATTGATATAGGTATATGGTATTTAAGCGTAATTACATAAATGATAATATAACTAGCTAGCTAAGTATTGATTTCAATGCTATCTAGCAAATCTAGCTTTTACTTTAAAATAAAATACCTTTAGGTATTATCGACAAGTTAAAGTGCAAAAGAATTGTCTAAGAAATAAAGATAATTTGACTTTGACAAATTTAAACTGCACGTACCTTAATTGTCAAAACTCTCCGCGAAGTCTCGAGCGGAAAAATCCAAGAAAACAAACGAAGATCACTCACAACAAATCAAATTAGAGAGCTATCATAAAAACACCACAAGACACACTTAACAGCGAGATTAAACTGTAAAAGGCGACGTTAAAGGGCCCTTTTAAAAGATAATGGAAAACCACGAGACCACCGCCGCGGTTTTCAACGGATTGTAAAAAACAGCGATTTTCTTTCATAAAAATAACCTTTTGGAAAACATCGCGCGGTCTGTAGATATCTGGAGAGTATCAAATCCGTTCAGCATGTTTGACAACGCGATTTGGACTGGCTAAATTTACAAATTGTTGATCGTACGCCGGCCGTGTGTACTGTGGCTGTCAATTCGGCACATACGAAAATAGACTTTGGTGCATCGGACTAGAAGCTCGCTGTTAAATATTAAATGAGTGAAGACCGAAGTTTTTCAGGTTTTGTTAAGACGGTGTTAAAGGTGGCGCCCTTGTGGATAAATCGCTAGATATTTTGGGGATATTTTGAGGCTTGTAGATGAAGTTCTAAAGAAAATATTCTGTGGTGTTAAAGACCTATCACTATATATCTACTAATTTAATAGATCAAAAGAAAACTAAACTTGCTTGGCTACAGAATTGTAACTCGTGGCTTGCCTACTATATTTTTGAAGTGCTTTGATATTATCTATCAACCCAATCATCTTGCATAATTCTGGTAGACACATCAAAGCCGCCGGCTTTTTTGTCAGCTGCCATTTGTATGACGTAAAGCCGCCGGCCTAGCTCGGCGGCATACCATAAGATAAACGAATCTGAAGAACCCTGACCTACGGAGCTACCTATGGTTGTCACGACCCTCAGCCTTGAGGTCACGGCTAAGAAGAAGGAGAAGAAGAAGATCAACCCAATGTCAATTTTAACTTATGGTTTTGGCAAACGCAGTATAAATCTATGAGCCTTTGGTCATTAGCATTTGAAACGGAGCCACGACTTGATATTCAATATGAAATTGTGAGAAATCGACGGTTGGCGGTTTTTATATCAAAATGTCAAATCGCACAAGCGGGGGCCCAAGTCTGCTAATATACAATATTCTAAGGTTGTGTGTCGGCAGTTTCAATGAGAGTGTCAATGTGATTTTTTGACACTTTGGTCGCAATCAGTGTAAGCCATTGCTTAGCAGAATACCAAATGTGTCAAAAAATGCCATTGACACTGAGGCTATTTTAATTCGCAGACTTGGGCCCAGTTCATTTGCATATGTTCCTATTTAATAATAGGTACATATGAAGAGCCATAGAATTCGATTTTTTTTATATCCCAATGCAAGGCAAATGCCTCCCCCCATCCTTCCATCTTTCCCTATCCTCAACAACTTCTAGCCTGTTTGCCAACTATCTAGATATAGCTACGCCATTACAAAATCAAGTGAAATATCTAAAATCCATGGACTTGTAACTCTATTCTTGTACTGTAAACTTTTAAACCCAACTCATAATACCAGATTTTTATGCTTCTCAAGATGAGCAGAAAGAATGCAACGTTCTAAAAGTTATTCTTGTCATATCTGTTTGGTATCAAGTGTCCGGATGCAGCAGACAGTGCCGGGTTCGAGTCCCGTTTGAGCAAACGTTCTAATGACTCAAGATTCCATTGATTGAGTGGTCGTGGTTATGATGTGCAGATGTTTAAAAAAAATATTTAAAAGATAGTTGCAGAAAAGATTATTATATTTTAACGTGGAATTAAATCTATTGTTATAAAGAAAATTAAAAAGATCAGGGAAAAAATATCATTCCATACATTTTCTATGGAATCGTTCACACACGTTGTCATGACGACGTATTGTTTTACCTTAATGCTCCTACGCATTAGCATTTTAACTGCCATGTGCGGTTTGTTTTGAAAACGCTATCCGCTCTAGATTATTGCGCGGTTTCATATTAAACGTTTTCCTACTTGATTTTTTTCAAAAAAATCTTTGCAAAGATACTTTTTAGAAAGAAAGTATTATTTTAATATTTTAAGGTAACCTTAAAACATTTTCACATATAGGTAGATAGAAATTAACAAAACACCAACCCATTTTACAAAATTAAACCCTGGCTTTTAATTTTACAAAGGAATTCCACGCGTGCTCATCTATTCACTTATTAGATAGAATACCAAGGATGCTTTTGAGAAAATAAATATGTTGTTGTAACCTTAAAATATAACAAAACATTCATCAAATTCTCTTTTTAAGCTGACACACTTAAGACTATACAAATAGAAATTGTTCTTTATTTTATTCCAAGACTAGAGGATACCCTCGATTTCGTAAACATTTATCGTCATAATATCTTGAAAAAGATTCACGATATCTTAAAATAATATAGCCTTTGTGTTATGATGAAATTTTAACTATAATATTGGCAAGTTTCATCAAAATCTGTTCAGTAGTTTTTGTGAAAAAGAGCAACAAACATTCTCACATCCATCCATCGGCATAAACTTTGACATTTACAATATGAGTAGGATATTATGTCTAAATAAATAAATAATAGAAAATGAAGGCCAGAGACAGTAGGATGTGAAACCGGAAATTAAGAAGGCAATTTCCGCAAACAAGCAGAAACGATAATCATCTACGATATACGAATACTTGTAGTACCTACTCATATGTATTAGGTCTTTACCTATGAAATTGCCGTTTTGTATGAAAAAATTCAAACGATTTTTTTCATATAATTTTTATTTGTATTAAGTGAAGTAATTACCCATACAATCAATGCATCTTTGCCAACGCAGTGGCAGTTTATTAATGCCCTTCTTAAAGAAATCAGCTGGACGAGAGGCAACAAATTCTTCAAAGGCGTTTTGAACTGCCTCTTGGTTATTGAATTTTTTTCCAGTCAAGAAGTTATCCAAATTCTGGAAAAAGTAGTAGTCTGTAGGGGCAAGGTCCGGTGAGTACGGTGGGTGAGGGAGAGCTTCCAACCCCAGTTCTTGCAACTTGGAGACCGTCATTTGTGCGGTATGAGGTCGCGCGTTGTCGTGCAGGAGCAGCGGAGACGAGCGATTGACCAATGCTGGTCGGAGATGTGCCAGCTTCTCCATCATTGTGTTCAATTCTTCACAGTACACATCTGCAGTAATACTCTCCCCATTTGGTAAGAAGCTGTGATGAATCACACCGGTGCTAGACCACCAAACAGTAACCATCACTTTTTTAGGGATAAGTTTTCGTTTAGGGCATTGTTTAGGTGCTGAACCAGGATCCAACAAACTTGCTGAGCACTTACGGTTATCAAACAGAATCCATTTTTCATCACAGGTGACAATGCTGCTCAAAATTTCTTCATTTGTGTGTCTGTTGAGCAATGCACGGCACGTCTCGACGCGTACTTGGCGCTGGCGATCATTGAGTTCGTGGGGCACCCATTTGTCAAGCTTTTTTACCTTGCCAATTTGACGCAAATGGACCAATATTGTTTTGATGCTAACGTCGAAAGCTGCTGCTAATTCAGCCGTAGATTGAGTATCATCAGCTTCCACGATCGCCTTCAATTCGTCTGCATCGACCAAAGTCTTCGGACGACGGCGGGGTTCATTTTTCAGGTCGAAATTTCCAGAACGGAAGCGAGCAAACCAATAACTAGTGGTTCGTTGGTTTGTAGTGTTAGCTCCGTACACGTCGTTGATGTTGCGAGCCGCTTGTGCCGCGTTGCTGCCACGACGGAACTCATATTCCATAATTACTCGAATTTTTAACGTATCCATGTTGACGAAAATGATTGAAATGCAATGAAAATGTAACACTAACCAATAAACAAATGACTGTTTTTGGAAAAAGAATTCCATATTTTTAAAATGAAATTAATTTGAAATTAGAATTCTTAGCTAAACAAAAAATATTTTTAATTGAAATGGCCAGTACTGTAAAACGGCAATTTCATAGCTAAAGACCTATTATTAATTTACACTGACATTATTAAGGTACATAATTATTTAGATGAGAGTCACTCTCGTATGAGAGTGGTCTCGTATCCCTGTAGTGGGGACGTTAAAAGGGCTGATGATGATTTAAATGAATGCCTGATCGACGTTATAAATGTACATTTATAAAAAAAAAATTCTTCTAATTTAAAATAGCCTCAGTTGTGTGTCGGCAGAGTGTCAATGAAATTTTTTGACACATTTGGTATTCTGCTAAACAATTACACTGATAGCGACGAAATGTGTCAAAAAATGTTATTGACACTCGACTCAGAATATTGTAAATTAGAAGACTTGGACCCCAGATAGGGTAATCAGCCCCTCTAATGATTAAAAAAATAAAATGAAACCATGTTATTTTTTTAAGTTTTTCAGACAAAGAGGACGCTCAATTCGCACGCGACTCACGCAAGTTTTTTTGTCACCGAAACGGATCAATATTTCCTAACAGTGTTCCTAAGAGTTACTCGGTAATTATGACGGCGATCTAATAATAAAAGGGGCAGAATACAATTATTGGCTGCGCTAAAATGAATCTGAAGCAGTCATTGTCAGAACCGCCACTAAGTCTGACATTTCCTAACATCTGAGCGACTCTGCATTATCGATTGTATTTGTGAATACATACCTTTTAACCAGCACAACTTGACCTCGTAGACACCTTTGCATCCCTCGGATTTGTTCGCAAATTGAAGGGGAAGGAAGTACAAGGAGGGTCAAGTAAGGGTGGTAATGATAATAGCATACAAGCAAATCACGCACACAAGGAGACTCCCCCGCGCAGGCGCTGTGATACCTCGCCACCCCACCCAGCTAACTTGTCGACCAAAGCCGGCATTCTCCTACACAGTGGAAACGTCCAAACGTCCCACATTAACCATTTCGCGAATAAATATGACAAAAAATTAAACCTAACCGCGCTAAAGCCAGTGTAAATACCCCCGCTTTATTAGTTGCATTTTTTTAACTTAGAAACAGTGCGTTCGAGAAAAAAACAATTGGCGATCGGAAGAAAATGGCGGAGTGCACCTCACGCTTTTCCGGTTGAATTTGGAATCGGTTCGAATTTGGAATAGAAACTTTTTCGTAAGGGGTCTCTTTTCGAGAATGGTAGTGAGGACATAAGAAGTGTTGGTAGTTTGTATTGCGGGTGCAAGGACGCGCGAAAATCGATATCGGCCGCGATGTCGGTGCTGTAGTCAGTAACCGCCGGGTGGTATTTGTTCTACGCTGTCCAACTTCGGAAACTGCTGTTCATGTCAGAAAAAACGGAGGAGGAGTAGACTAGCTTCCCTCAGCGAGATGACGACTGAAACGGCGACGCCTAATCAGGTAAAACCTCTTTATTTAGCCCTCTTTTACCGCAGTGTAGCGTTTGTTTTAAAGCAGATGTCAAGGCCAGTGCCCTACCAAAATAGTCTAGTCTAGGGCTTACATAATTCACTTTACCTCAATATGCTTCAACTCTACGAATTCGTACCTCTGTTACTTTGCAAGTCTAATTTCAATAGCACATAATTATAGCAATAAAAGGGGATATGATTACCTTTTTCGCCGAAGCTTGGGAAACCCATCGATCGATCAAATCACAATGAAACTTATGAAAATGTGTTTTTGAATCGTTTGGTCGAGATTTAAACACGGTTTATCTAATGTATAGATTATTTTAACGTAGGACTTGTTTTGTGATGGATTCCATTACCTATTAAGCGAAGGAAACAGTAGCATAATATTTTGTATGAAGCTATTCTTATGTCCGTGCTTTTATAAATAAAAATCTAAATGTGATGCATAAAATAGGAAAGAAGCTTAGCTTCCGAATGATCTACTTTGAATTTTTAATAGCTGTTGCTTGGACAAATGTAGCACATATTTTTAGACTGCAGTAAGCAGATAATTACGGCCTTCTCTGCTCTTAACCTTTCTCTGACACTACAATTAGTGTCAACTTACATATTCAGCTAGGTTCAAAGCCTCGTGTTTTGAAGTTAAAAATGTAGGGATTTGTTTTCTCATTTAAAAAAACACTGTTTTTTGATTCTATCTTATTTTTGCAGTTTTTCGTTGTTACCAATTTTAAGTATCAATTTCAAAATTCTTAAAATAATCGGTTATTAAAAAATTCGAGAATCGAAATTATAATTAAAATAATCATAATTTTCATTGATCATCGTAATTGTAATTCAAAAATTTGAAAATACTCTTATTTGAGACAGATACGAGTATTTATCTATTTGAGCTGAATGTAAATTACCTATAGGAATTGAGCTTTATAATGATAAATTCGTCTGTTATCCAAAATTTTCAAAACAACGATACTGCAATCTGTAAGATCAGTTCATTATTTCCTAAAATAATTAATTTCAAAGCGGCAACCTCGCTTTGAGAAAATGGCTGCGGCTCTTTGAACATTTGTCACTCTATGGATCGATCATACCACACCGCAGCAATCTCTCACTAAAAATTTTAAACGTTTTCTCCCACGGGTCGAAGTCGCGGTAGGCCTAGGCGAAAATGGCGAGATAAGAGGCTAATTCGCAGTAGAATGGAGAGAAAGCAGTCAGAATTTTACCTAGCAACTCCCAGCAAGACATGACAGGCTAGATGTATCTGTGACCGTTTAAGCGCACGAAATGGAGAAGCATTTCGAGTCCAACCATGCGGTTTTCAAACCCAATTTCGTATTCTACAAAATGATTCCCATAGGTACTCTTAAAAGCAAACAATGTCAGACCCAGATCAATCGACAATTAAGTTATTTAATATATTTAATAATAATTTAATGAGAAATTAAATGTATTTTAACCGAGACCGCAAACGGAGTGTAATTCGTTTTTTACAATGGTGTTTCAGGAAAGTTTCCTAATAATCTATTATTGCTTTTTAAATATCGATCAACCGTGATTTCATCCCCTTGGAGACAATTTTCAAATCATTTACAAGCAAAACAAATTGGCTTTTGTCCTGACTTCGTAGCTTCGTCAAAATTTTGTTTGTGAATCGTGTAGACGAGACATTGTCGTGATGTATTCGAGTTTAGGGAATTACTCGCGGGAATGAAACTATAAAGTAGCGTTTCGTTACGAAATTGCCGACGAAGTTTGTAGATAAAGAGAATTTGCGATGGAATTGCTACGAACTAGGCCTACACGGTGGTAAACTGAAATTTATTCGCAATGTTGGTGCGAAGTAAACTTCTGACTCTTATGCTACGACGAAATGAACTTAACTTCTTACAGCAAAAGAAACTTGTTCTAGAAATATTCTTTCTATATAGCTTTTCGTAAAATAAAAACTTTTTACATGTAAAATCTATTTCACGTGTACAATTATTTTATTAGTATTTGATGTCGTAGAAATTGCTAAATATTAATTTGGTTTTGATCTCTTCATTAAAATGAATAATTTACAAGGATTCACGGACGAAACCATTCTCATGTAAGGTCGTGAAAGTCTCGTGAAAACCTCTTAATACAAAATCACACTGAATCACTTTAGGTAGGTATAAAAGAAGCCTTGATAAGCCGGAAATGATAAATTCAGGGCCAGACAGCAGCGAGACAGAAAGTCTGAGCTCTAGACCGACATCGTTTATACAAGGGATTATCTACGTAGGTATTATAAAGTTAGGTTGACACAGTATTTGTAAGTAAGGAATCGTAGACGAAAAAAAAAAAAAGATTCTCGTATTTATTTTAAATATCGTATAGGATACCTTTTTTGGTAATGTAATGACAAACGATGAACTTTAGATGGTCGCATCAAATTTGGATGCTTCATGAAAACCCAATCCAAATTATACAGAAGAAGACAAAAAAAGTAAAAGATAAAAAGAGAGAGAGAAGAGTAAGAGTTTTAAGTTGCAAGAGTAGCGTACATAAACTGAGCTGTAATTTATAGGAAGCTAGTTATGTTACTTCGCAAAGACATGAACGACGAACTTAATATGGACACATTATGGGATCTTAGGATATAAAATTCAAACCTTATCTAAATTGCAATGTCGAAGAGAGCTCTATTATTGTACATTCAAGAAGAATACTAACTGCAAACCTCATCCTACTTAAAAAATACAATATTTATGTATACAATATTTGAGAATCCAATAAACAAAAAGAAATAGGAACACATATGGAATTCTAGGGGGAGCGTGGTACGCGAAGCTATGTAAAATAGGCTTCATGGATCCAATATAAAAGTAGATTGGTTCCCTCATTTTGTAGGGATTCCAAAAATGTTCACGAAGAGATATTCCTCTTTGAGAGTGACCTTTTCACGAATCGTAATAGAATATTAATTTCATTTGCCGGAGCACTCTGAAATAGCGTTTCAGAACAAATGGACGGTATTTATTTCTGGAATTCGAGAAAATGGTTAAATTTTGCGCCTTTGTTAGGTTCAAAGTTAGTTGCTCACTTTAAATAAATGCAGATAGGTCTGAGGCAGCAGAGATTTAGCAGGTTATTTATGACACTTCGATGTTATTCAACTTGTACCTACCTATGTTATTTAAATATGAGTAATGCATTCGATATTTCTCATTTAAGTTTTTAAATTAAATAGAAAGAATCTGACACTTTATAGCGCAATAAATAATTGAATATTGATAAATTGATTTATTTTATCTGTTAGGAAAACGAGGTATCTTGGGGAAAGTAATGAAGTATCATCTTTGAGTATAGAATATATGTATAAGGAGAAGCCATACCGTCTGGATCTGCGTGCATGGTCTGGCGCAAAATGGCTACTTTTTGTACGGTACTACTTATCGTTTGATAGGTCATCCACCAAGAAAACTATAAGAAAACTTTGCGCAACCATGGCACGATGTCATAAACTCATTTGTATATGAAATTAAAATGGGGCAACTCCTTATATTGCTTCCTCATTGAGTATCGTAGACAGATTATGCTCTATGATTTTCATGCGAAAGTACATAAACACCCCGTTTATTATCTTTCTTCTACTATATAAAAATAAGTCGGGTTTTCCTTCCTGACGCTATAACTCCAGAACGCACCAACCGATTTCCACGGTTTTGCATTCGTTGGAAAGGTCTTGGGCTCCGTGATGTTTATAGCAAAGAAAATTCAGGAAAAATTTCAACAGAAAAGCGGGAAAATCTTTTTTCACATACAGAACTTTGAGGCGGTACGAAGTTCGCCGGGTCAGCTAGTTATTTATGAATTTATCTTCACAAACAAAATCCTATTAGAACATTTAACGTTATATTTAAATAACCGCAATGGCTACATTTGTATGAAAATTACCAGATGCGTTTGCTTCTGTCCTGTGAAACCCAGTCTGTGCAATTTGGCACTCCATTAGCCACCCTCGTATTTCAAGTGTCACGTTACTTACTCTTCGTGGTTTTATTATAATGTTTGTTAAAGTTGTCAAAATGTCTGTGAACTAAGAAACATTTTATTTCAGTAGTTACTTGTATCTGTTTTTGCTTAGCCTTTTCTCAGTTCTCTTGGGATCAGCTGCCCTCATCATTTTTTGGTCAGACTTTATGGTTCTGGATCTTCGAATCAATTTGGGTTTTTAAGGTCGTTGTGGATGACAGATGTCCTGGGGCCTAAGTCTGCTAATTTCTTTGAGTATAATATAAGGAGATGCCACATTTTTTTCATATACAAATGAGTTTATGTCAGCGTGCCAAGGTTGGCGCAAGTTTTTCACAGTTTTCTTGGTAGATGTCAAACGATAAGAAATTCCATACAAAAAGATAGCCATTTTGCGCCAGACCCGGCACGCAAATCCAGACGGTATGTCACCTCCTTATATATTCTATACTCAAAATCTAATTTACAATATTCTCAATCGTGTGTCGGCAGAGTGTCAATGGCAGTTTTTGACACATTTGGTCACAATCAATGTAACCCATTCTTTAGTAGAATACCGAATACCAGTAAGGCCCCACGTAAGAAAGTATCCACTGCGTCTAAATTATTAATAATACTTGGTGCAAAAACGGATTATAATTCAAAACAGACTGGTAATAAAACTAGGACAATAAACTCTATAATCCAAATTTAATAATCCGTATATATTGGATTGGAAGTGGATAAAAGATCACATAACTGGATGGCAATAAAAGTGAACAAGATCGCATGATACTACCAATAATAGGTCAAGGAGCTAACGCTCGTGCAAAGGACTTGAAAGTTGCTGCGATAGATGCAAGCAGTTTTATAAGTTGAGAGTAGAAAATCGTAGAGGGATTTAATCACAGCAAAAGGAAAAAAATGAGCTAAAAGGAATGTTTTAAGGAATAAAAGCACCATACCACATTGATGAGATGTTAAACTAGTGTACAGAATAATCAGTAGATTAATAAATACTCGTATTCCCAAAAAAACATCGTGAGGAAACATGCATACAATAGAGAAGAAATTCGAAGGTGTTTGTGAAGTCTGCCAACCATGTGCGTGGTAGATTACGACCTAATCACTCTCGTATGAGAGAAGGCTCGGGCAACTTGTAGTGGGGACATTAAAAGGGCTGATAAAGAGTATTCCTAGTGGTATCTACACACCAAAGCCGCCGGCTTTTTTGACAGCTGCCATGCGTATGATATAAAGCTGCCGGCCTAGCCCGTCGGAATGCCGGCGGCTTTGGTGTATAGATAGCATAAATGAAACTTGCCTTTCGAATTGACTATCATCAAAACAATATCCAAAGTTTGGAACATAAACAAGACATTCAAGCTATACAATAGGTAAATGTACTGAATCTTACAGTAACCCTTTCATAATTGACACAATACCTAAACTGAGAACAAGAAGTAACACAATACCAAAGTTAACAAGAAGTGACGGCACAATTTACTGATCCATTAGGCGTAGGCGCCCTTGACTTGACCGTATCGTGTCGGTGTAAGGTTTCTGGCCTCGCGAGGATTTGCTTACGACCGCAAAAGTTTTATTAAATCCTTGTTTGTAGTACTATTAAGTAAATAAGTGATTCAGTATTTAATGAAGACGTAGAAACGTATAAGAATGGCTTAAAGAATATGTATTTGATTGAAGGGAAGCAGGAAGGACAGGAATCTATGGAGAAGCATGGAAGAGGCTTTTGCATAGCAGTGGGACGAAACAGGCTAATAAAAAAGGCAAATATGAGAAGAGATGCAGATGGAGTGAGATATTTAGACAATTAATAAACTAACAGAAATATATGATGATGACGATGGAAACGAGAATAACGAAGAATAGTCAAGAGTGAAACAAAATATTGACTCTACTTCCATTACAGTAGTAAAAAGGGACAAAATATAGATTTGCAGTTGCAATGTAGACCAATTCATATTATGATGATGATGCATAGGTCCCTTGTAAAGAAATATGGTTTAATTTGACTAGCGTTTAAATTAGTATAAACCAATGCATATGATGCAAATGATGCTATGCACCGCACCACAAACCAAATTTCATTTGACATTAAGTATTTGCACGCACACAAATACAATGCTCATCTCATGCCTCGATAAATTAATGCTAAAAAGTAGATGGTATCCAAATTATAGGTCGTCTGTCTAAAACACTAATTGAATTAACGCTTTATGAGAAACGGGGTTCATTACTAGGGCAAGGTGTGGTCACAGTGGTGTTTATAACACATAAACATGGAAATTATTGGGTTACTACTCCATTTTTGTGAAGGTAGGTTATTGTTAGGTTTGGGAATTGAATTTTGGGTTATAAAGTTTCTATAAGAGTTAGTATTGTCACTAATTATGAAGTGTGATGCTAAAGGACCAAAGGGAAGGCCAAGACGAACGTACCTCGTTCAAATCGGGGACTTGCTCAAGAAAGGCCAAATCAAGAGTACCCTGAACCGACGGACATGTATGATGTCCGTCAACTGATGAGTGTGGATGAAGCGAAAGAGGTGTGTTTGGATCGTAGTAAGTGGAAGGAAGTGGTCTCTGCCGACCCCAATGGGAGGAGGCGTGACGGATAATGTATGTATGTATGTATGTATGTATGTATGTATGTATGTATGTATGTATGTATGTTGCTTAAACGGACAGCAGAGAATAGAGTCGAAAAGACTCCACTGACAAGAGCGATTTTCTTAAATATAATGATAAGTAGAACGCTTGCCTCGAACTCCGAGGACGCGGGTTCGAATCCTGGTGCGGGCACGTACCTCTGAGTTTATTTCTCATGTACGTATCAATTTATTCGATTACCACTTGCTAACGGTGAAGGAAAACATCGTGAGGAAACCTGCATACACCAGAGAAGAAATTCGAAGGTGTATGTGAAATCCGCCAACCCGCACTTGGCCAGCGTGGTGGATTACGGCCTAATCACTCTCTGTATGAGAGTAGGCTCGTGCCCCTCGGTGGGGACATATATGGGCTGATAACAACATAATGATAAGTACCAGGATATGTCATAATTTTCTTATGAAAGGCTAACTACGAAATCATATTCTTTGAGCAATTTCCTATTAAGCTCCTTTGAGGCACTTTACCATTACATTACGGTTACATACAACCTCAATCAATACTATCAGTTTTGACCTCAATATCTTCAGTATTTCTACATAATTATGAAGATCCCATTTTTATTTTCTTTAGTTATTTTTCAATGTTTGCCTTCTTTTTTTAAATTTGTTTACTTGAAACTCCACTCCGTTTTCTAATAGCATTAGCTTCACTTAAATGTATTGATTTGCATCGCAGTGTTTTCAAATTTTGGGGTGCATAATAATTCCTCCCTAGTAAGGTATGCATTTGAAATGCAATTTCAATCTTAAAGGGACAATATTACTTTTATTCATAGCTTGCTATGGGTTTCAAAATAAATAAGATATTGTACGCTCCATTGACAAGAGTCTAACACTTAAATTATGATGATGATGTCTTTTGAATAAGTTTTATTCTTTTTTATATTTCTTCTACCTTTTTGGCCTATAAAACTCTATACCAATGCAGTTGTGGCGCCAATGCCAATTTGTCATTTGATATGAAAAATGCGGCTAGCTTAGCATACACTCTGTGACAAGACGTTGTCATGGGTTTTTCACGCTTACATCTCTTTCCATAGTTTTAAATGTGATAAGGACAGCATGACGTGAGATAATTGTCACGGCACGTATGCGTTTTTTCTCGCGCAGTTTTATCAGACGGTTTCAAACGTCAAACCGCAGCCACGTAAAAACCACTAGTGTGCTAGATGAGACTAGATTCTAGTGCTAGATTTCTTAGGTAATTATAAGATTATAGATGTATTTTTACTTTCTCTATTCCATCATCAGCATATTTAAGAGCGTCGCTCTTGTCGGTGGAGTATATGCCACTCTGCTTTATTCCTGCCGTTTGAGCACCTGATACGATACAACTTCTATTCCCTCTTTTATTTTGATCTATGTAAGTCCTCCGTGGTCTTCTTCGGTTTCCTTTTTTTCTTTATATTCTCTGTTTCAATATTATTAAACATTTACATCAAACTCATTCGACAGCTTCTTTACCTTGTTGGAAGTACCTAAATAATTTCTAATTTCAATCTCGTTCCTGTGCTATGTTTTAGAAATTGTTCCGTTAAACAACTTGACGAGGGTAATCTGTCCTTTCTTATTTATCGGAAACAACTTTTAATTGAATTTTGGTAGAATTTTGTTAACGAATTTTGAATTTTGGTAAACGTATAAGTGTATTCTTTGATCCTGTCTTTGTGTTTATTTTGACCCAATTCTGCCTGAGTTTTGACGATATTGATGAATATAAATAATATGAGAATTTTATATTGTTTCTTGATACAGTATTTAAAATCCAGATTAAGTAGGATAGAAAGATCTGTTTTGAGTATTTCATGGTGTCTACCACACTACACACCAAAGCCGCCAGCTTTTTTGACAGCAGCCATTCGTATGACGTAAAGCCGTCGGCCTAGTCCGGCCGCATGCCGGCGGCTTTGGTGTGTAGATAGCATTAGATGCTTGTCAGATCCAATTTGGTAATATATATGTATTAAAACGGTTGTTGTATAAAAAATCAGATCAGATATGTGACAAGTGCATGCGAGGTAACATTTCAATACTTATAACATTTCTAGATCTTCTTAAGTAACCTTTACTCTATTTTTTTCCTACTGCCCTTGAGTGATAGTTTGAAATGTTTCTATTAACACATACGCTCTATGTTCCAATGTGAACGTTACCATTTCTGCAATAACGTTCACATTTCTGCGAAATGTTTGCTCAGGTTGGGATCGATGAAGCACCGGCCGGCATTACGACCAGGAAATGTTGGAAACTGTATTTCTAGCTCTTTCTCTCTCTTGTGATTCGATAAGCTGTCTCTTTTTGATATAACCTTTATGAAATAACTGGTAACTATTTAGGTGTTCGTATTTTGCAGTTTCAGTTTGCTTTTGAGTTATCTATTTTAAGAGCTGCCAATTAAAGCTATTCAACTTACCTATATCATTAAACTATATTTATGTGGAGGTCTCGCTAGATTCTTATCTGAAGGAAACTACCAATTTTACGAATCTAAGTTTTATTGACATAGGTCGATCGACCTATTTCTAATGTTTACCTAATACACTCAATTGACTATGGAACAAAGCACATTTTGATTTGATTCGATATGTATTGTCTTAAATCAAGTACCTACATCAAAAAATACCTTCAAACGTGATTCAAAAGAGTACAAAAAGAAGCGAGTGTAGACAGAAGACACTTAAGCAGACAAACCTGTCTGCACCGACTTTGTACACAAAAGCACTCTCAAACAGAACCTTTGTAAAGATCCAAGCGGTTTTTCAAATGAATACTTTGTTCTTTTTTTCTTAGCTCCACAATTTTCAAACGGTTTTGTTTGAATTTTGCTGACGTGGCTTTTTTACCTCAAAAATGTATATTTTTTTATTATTTACCAAATGTCTTCGCTGTGAAATGCTGCTCAATAAGCCTGGACATTTCACTCGTCGAAATTCACTGTCAAAATCATTAAAATGAAAAACTCAACTTTTAAATGAACGCTTGTAAAGTCATAATTGTCATCAACAGTTTTGACTTGTGGAATAATCGGGTATCGGGTTGTAATAGAAATGTTATAAAATGGTTTTGTCCATTTTAAGACGCGTACCTACTCATTAGCTTGCTGTAACCGTTGGATACACTGTACCCAATAAACAAAGGATGTGCCCTCATAGCAGGTTCGCGAACCATTAGCAATCGACATACACACTAAGTATTTTTGGTTACAGTTCTCATTATTTGCTCTTGTCGGTGGAGTCTACGCCACTCTGCTCTGTTTTCTGTCGTCCTTTTGAGTATATACGATACGACACAACTTCTATCCCCTCTTTTATTTGATCTATGTAAGTTCTTCGTGGTCTCCCTCTCTTCCGTTTTCCTTCTACTTTTCCATCCAAGATGTTTTTTATAAAGTCGTCGTCTCGTAACAGGTGACCCAGCATCTTTCCTCTCCTTTCAGCAATTACAGTTACGAATTTTATTTACTCGATACTCTTTTCCGATACACAAGCAAAAGAATTGACAGTAATATCTATCGATTTCACTTGACCCCTGCCACTGCCGCCCTAGACAAAGCGACCTATCTACGTACACGCCACTTGTTCGGTAATAGGGCGACAGTAGGGCTATAGGGAAACAGGTGACGTCATACCATTGTGTACTTTAATAGGGCTCAATAGCGTTGTACAAACAGGGGTTTATTTACGAGTGGACATGATAATGCTTTCTCATTATTAGAAGTGCCGTTAGTATAAGCGATTCGTTTCATACTACTAAAATACTGTTACCGTTATAGTTACTGTTAATGTGTAAGTCGGGCTTGCATTCGAATGTTCGAACATTCGAATTATTCGAATATTAAATTTTTTCGAATATTTGAATACCGCAAATTTTCGAATATTTGCAAGCCATATGTGTAAGTGAAGAAAAGTAGAATCTCTGTCTGCCCCGATGGGGAAGAGGCGTGCGTAATGGTATCTACACACCAAAGTCGCCGGCTTTTTTGACAGCTGCCATTCGTACGACGTAAAGCCGCCGCCGGCCTAACCCGGTGACATGCCGGCGGCTTTGGTGTGTAGTGTAGATAGCTTAACGGATATGTATGTGTGTGTAAAATACTATATATTAAACATTATGAAAGATTTGTTTCATACGTCGAACTGTATTTTGATAGTTGTGAAAGTAAAAATGAAGCTAGATATGGTATATAGTAGTTTTTAAATGGGTTGCATGTGTGATATGCTTTTTATTGGGTTGCATTAAAATAACCGCGATAAATCTATAATTTTACGTATATGTTACACTAGCTATTATCTAAGACTTTTATACCTTAGCGGTAGAACTTTCCCGCATTTTGTCATTTTCTTTTTTAGTTAGCGTTTTTCATGAACAAAAGTCATAATGTTGAGGCGATTTTTAGCGGGTAGATATTTAAGATCTAAAAATATACTTACACTCCTTTAAAAGCAAATATATTTTCAATTAGCGTTTCCAAGACTTTTTTTTACCAGCCTATTTCGTCCCATTGCTGGTCAAAAGCCTCTCCCATGCTTCTCCAAAGACTCCTGGAGGCTTAGCATACGTGCTGCGACAATTATCTCACGTCATGCTGTCCTTATCACATTTAAAACTATGGACAGAGACGTAAGCGTGACAAACCCATGACAACGTCTTGTCACGGAGTGTATGCTAAGCTAGCATATATTGGCTGCTTCCCATTAATCTTCCTTCTAAGACTTTATCAAACAATATTTACAGTGATTGTCTCAAAAGAGAATCGTGATAAATGTGTTATACAAAAAACCAGCACTTTAAACTATTTCAGTATCTCTCAATAAACTGCCGAGTTAAAACATGCCACTGGACACAGATCCCTTCAGCCTACTCACAAATCGGCACAAAGCAACCCCACAGACGTACAAATATAATCCGGACATACAGGGGTGGCCACCCCCTGTGGGGTGTGAAATAATTGCTCGCGTGCGATAACTTTGGTTGTGTGTGGAAACTTGGTATGTGAAAAGTAAGTTGTAAAGTTTTAGTAGATAATCAGTTTGAATTTTAAATACAATGCCTAAAAACCTTTTGGTTAATATTAGTATGTTAAATAATGTAGTTATAGAGGTAATAAATGGCCTTTTATCTGAAAAAAAAATGATTGAAAGACTTAAATAAGTAGATCATTCTAAAAATAGATACACGTTTTTACATTTAAGATGTCCAATATTTTCAATACCTATTGTATTTTAGGGATGTGGGTACAGTCGATCGAAAGTTTCTTAACTTCAAACAATTGAACATTATTCTTCAAAATTTTGTCAAAACCCTTCTCATAAAAGTCACACAGTTTCACACACATACAGGTTTGCCCCATCACCTACCAACAGTTCGTGTCGCTGCATGCTAAATTAAAAATCAAGCTTATTCCACATCCGCAACTGCACTTTATTGCATACAGTCACGTGGGCGCTATACACTTTTTAATGAACGACGAAAAATTATAGTGAATTTATTAGTTTAGGGTGTTATTAAAGAGTTAAACTCAGTTTATGTCGAATTACGATTAAATTATTTAATAATAGAGTCTTTTATGTAGTTAAAGCTTTTTGAATATGTTGTTTTATTGATTTGCGTGTGTTTTTAACCTTTAAATCATTTTCTTTTTTGAAATTGGAAGAATAGAACACTTTTTGAATGTTTTATTTTTCGTCTAAGTATAAATAATAGCTTTGTTTCCTGTAGGTAGATATCTACATATTTTAGATTTGGAAAACCATTTGGTTTCTTTATTAAATTTGAGCTTTTAATAAGTATTTTTATCTATTTTTTTTAAAAAGTGAGTTTTACAACTTTTTCCTTTATACATTTCAAAGTTTTTCCTAAAAAATATTGTACGACGAAATTAAAAAATAAGAAACGATATCAAACCGTAGAAATCGATAAAAATTCAAATAGGTACTTCTTTTTGGGGTGCATGCAGGGGCTGCACTCTTCAGTTGGTGACATAAAACAAAAGAAAGTCGTTAAATCAACTCCTAAAGGGGTGAATATTCGAATACATATTCAATGGAATTGAGGTTTTAGACATAGATTTATGAATGTGTAATTTGTGATTGAGATTCTATGAATCGCTTATACGGTCGTTGGCAAAAGGTTTGAAATTTTCCCCCTATAACTTTATAATTTCTAAATCAAAATTATAGCTTTATTTAACTTCTAATACTAAGTTTTATACAACTGTTAGGCTTCGTTCTAAATTTGGATTTTACAAAGATTTTTATTGACCATATATCTACACATATCTGGGGAAAGTCACGGGCACGGCGCGTCCGGTTGTCATGACGACGAACTGTTTTCCCTCCTGACAGGCCACGGCCCGGACACGTCCCGGGCACGGCCCGGATATGTGTAGATAGACCTTTAATTCGTTAACAAAAAAATAAGTTTCGAAAAATACTTTTTCTAAAATTAGACATGAAATAAGGTACCTACTTATGTCAGGAAACACTAAAAATATCATGCAATGTAATAATGATACCAATCAGCTCTTAACAGTACCAATCAGTACTCAACAGTACTGTCGAAATCGATCCGACAGTCTTTTGTTTGACATGTCCTAAGTGCACGCACTAAGCACTAAGCGGTGTTAAGTCCAAGAGCACTTGACTCTATAACGACTGTACTGCATTTCTACATACATGAATGAGCTGTGGTAATGAGCTTGTTAAGTCAGAAGGCTTTGAAGCCCTTAGAGTTGCTATTTGCCTGTATTTAACGAGGGCTGGTTAGTGGATAAGTTCAACGAGTTAGGTACAAGTAATTATTTACTTATTTATCTCTATTTAGTTTGATATCCTTAAATAAATGAATGAATGAATGAATGAATGAATGGATGAATGAATGAATGAATGAATGAATGAATGAATGAATTAATGAATGAATGAATGAATGAATGAATGAATGAATTAATGAATGAATGAATGAATGAATGAATGAATGAATGAATGAATAAATAAATAAATAAAAGTTTCCTAGGACTCGTTTCACCATTTACAGATAAAATTTGACTGACAGACAGTTTATAACATGTCACTGTATTAAACGTCACGTTTTATGAAGACATAAGTTTATCTGTCAGATAAATTTTATCGCATCATCATCATCATCATTTATTTAAGAGCCAGGCTCTTGTCGGTGGAGTAAACGCCATCTTTGCCTTTCCTCTGCCAGTAATTTCACTTCCTGATACGACACGACGCCAATCCTCTCTTTCACTTGAGTGAAGTAAGTACGTCTTGGTCTCCCTCTTCCTCTCTTACCCTCAATCTTTCCTTCAATGATGTTCTTTAAAAAATCGTCGTGTCGTATCAAGTGCCCTATCATCTTTCCTCTTCTATTCTCTATTGTTCTCAACAAGGAGCGTTTCTCACCAACCATACTTAATACCTTCTCATTACTCTTCTTCTCCGTCCAACTAATCCTCTCCATCCTCCTCCAACACCACATCTCAAACGCTTCTAACCTCTCTCTATCCCTCTGTGTCAGTGTCCATGTTTCACACCCATACAGTACAATGCTCCAGATGTACACTTTTATTAGACGTTTCCGGGCCTTTTTGGCTAAGTTGGCCTTAAAAAGATTTTTCTTGCCGTTAAAAGCTTTTTTGGCCATAGCGATTCGGGAAACGACGTCAGCTGTACATCTGGAGTCATAGGTTATAAGTGATCCTAGATATCTGAAACTGTGGACTTCTTCTAGTGGTGTGTTGTGTAGATTGACTGGGCTATTTCTTATTGCTGTTTTGGCTGTTGTAAGTGTTTTTGTTTTGTTTGTAAATTTTATCTGTAAGTGGTGAATTAGCCTTTAGTGAAATAAGTGTGTTTGGTTGGATCTTAGTAAGTGGAGAGAATTCTGTACCTACCCTGTTGAGAGAGAGGCATTGACAGATATGTATGTAGGT
Source organism: Anarsia innoxiella (assembly GCA_947563765.1). Classification (NCBI taxonomy): domain Eukaryota; kingdom Metazoa; phylum Arthropoda; class Insecta; order Lepidoptera; family Gelechiidae; genus Anarsia; species Anarsia innoxiella. Next base: position 2,388,710 of record OX387415.1, read on the forward strand.
ATGTATTAAATAAGCTTAAAAAAAAATGATCAAAAAAAAAATCCAAAAATCCTCCTCCTATCCACAAATTAGCTTTTCTCTTAATACAATGCAGAGATCCCTAAAACTAATTCATTTTCTTCACTATCCCGGTAGTCGCGTACTTGATGAATCACTCTCTGACTCATAGAGCCATGGGGAGATGACTCGCAAAAACTGCTCGCTTGTTTCACCGGAAATTCTATTTACTAACTTACAGCTTTTTATTTAAGGATATTGTTTATATTATAATGGGGTTTTTGTTAACTTGATGTATTTATTACCGATTATTACGGAACGAAAATTAATATAACATTGAACATTGGCAAATGATGAATTTGGAGGAAGCGAAAGAAGTGTGTTTGGATCGAAGCAAGTGTAGGAAAGTGTTCTCTGCCTACCTCGATGGGAAAGAGGCATGAAAGACATGTACTATGTATGTTTATTGCAACTAAGTTAGAGTAATAGTATTTTTCCGACCTACAGTATAACGTTGAAAGTACTATAAATCTTTTTATAACCGTTACATAAGTACATACTTTATGGTATCATTACTAGTATATACCAGTAACGTTACAAAGTAGAGTTTAATTCCATTACGGCTGTGTGATATAAAAGGTTATAAACATGAGTTGTATGAGCTCTAAAAGTTTCCTATAAGGGTGCTTGTCTAGCTTTGTAGTTTTATATTTTGTAAAAGATCATTCCAACTGAGTGAAGTCGTATTTAGTTTTAAGAGAAGTTTTCTGTTTGAGGAGTTTTGTACAAAGGTTATGCAGTTGTATGTGAGAATAGAAACGGTTCAAAAGAATTTAGTTTTATATTAGAATAAATAAAATATTTTAAACTATGTTTTTTAATTCAAACAATCTTTTGTGATAATAAATTAAATACTTAAATGTATTTAGTAGTTAATTTAACGTGAAAATGTTTTCATAACTTTAGAAAAATAATAAAATTGTATAATACATAATGGAACTAAACTATAAGGTATGAAGTCGAGCCTATAATCTAGGTACAGATATAGAAATTAAACTTGACTGATAAGGCGCGATCTTACAGTGTTACCTACAAAAATTGACAAGGCAATATTATTTTCTTATATTGTTATTTGTACAAAATTAATTAAATTATTTGTATGTTTGTCAGCAGGCGGACGCTAGCACCGCGTTCCTACGCGCGGCCCGAGCGGGTCACATCGACAAGATCATCTCCCTCCTCGAGCAGGGGGTCGACATCAACGTTAGCAATGCTGTGAGTATTTTAATTCGTTAAAATGTATACTGCATTTTTCATGTACTTTTGCGTTGCATAAGTATCAAAACTTTGGTACCTAGGCAACTTCATTTAGCAGGCACTCTATAGGTAGAATTTGTAATGTAATGTATGGTTTTATTACTTTTAATAGTTTTATTTTGATAGTTAACGTTTTCATAGGGTTGGAAGTCTTGATTTTTTAAATGAAAACTATATCATTACGTAATTATTCTCAGATAGACTCTAAATTTAAAATTACCTCTTTAGCTAGCTTGAAGTAGTCTTCAAAATATTGTTTATTAGAACGCCTTCGAGTGTTCCAGGACTTCAAGGATCTTCATTAAACCCTAAACAAATTTAATAGTGATCTTATTTCGAAGGAAGTTCTACAGAATTGATTACTTGAAACTTCAAAACGGAATTTTGTGAAGTTGGCGTCAAATTTGAAGTTTGAATTAGTTTAGGGACCTCGTAATTTACTTAGGATACCTATCTAGTGAAAATTATAATATATTTAACGTCCGTTCCAGCATCTACTGATAAAATTTAACTGACAGATAAACCTATGTCTGTTTCATGAAACATTACGTTTTAGACAGAGACAGGTATAAAATATCTGTCAGATAAATTTTATCTGTACAAGGTGAAAGAGGTCCTTAGAATTGCTAATTATGAGTAGGTACCGTTTCAATTCCAAAGAAAAACTAGTGAATAAATATCTTTTAAAATCACTGTCAAAACCTTTGAGTATAAAATATATAAGGAGGAGCCATACCGTCTGGATCTGCGTGCCTATCCTGGCGCAAAATGGCTACCTTTTTGTATGGTATTTCTTATCGTTTGATAGATCGTCTACCAAAAAAAAACTATGAAAAACTAGGCGCAACTTGGCACGCTGTCTTAAACTCTATGTATATGAAAAAGAATGGGGCCTCTCCTTATATTCCTTCCTCATTGGCCAAAACCACATAACCGCTTAACAAATCAATGCAGGTAGTCTGAAAATTGTGACGATATAATGGTGATTGTAAACGACTCGATAAGCATGTCTTGAAAATCAAACTAGTGAACTGATGGTCCTGTTTATTATTTTAAAAAAGTGTGTCCATAGCAAAAGAGAGCTAGTATCTAGCTAGGCTATTATCAAAGTAAGAAGTGAAGTGTAACAAGTAAGAACAGTACATGTACGATCATTAGTCGTGGTTGTCTTATTAACTGGACTTATTAAACTTATAAACTAAAGTAACAGGGATCTCCCTAAGTTAATTAACATGTAATTAAGCAACAACACCCAACAAACAACACTAACAACGCCTTAAACTGACTGAAAGTATAATAAGGAAAAATTAAAAAGCTGTAAAATAATACGGCAGGGATTTGCAACAATTCTTGCTGCAGCCAAGATTTGACCTGCCCCACGAAATGGGTTTTAATTGCTGGCAATAAAGTCTATTTAGGTACAGCACTGTAAATTATAAATGAAGCATAAGGTTGTGATGGGGTCACGCGAGGTGAAGTCACGAAAACAAGTATTGACGGCTAACTTTCTTGTTTTATAGACTTTTTTTAGTTTTTATGGCCTACCCTTGATTTTTTCAGAATAGTTTTGCTGAAAGTAAATATTTATTTTGTTGCTGTAGTTTTGGCTGCCAATTTTAACAAAGTTGTTAAACTCTGTTAAGGTTTCGGTTACATATTTGATATTAAACTGCGCCAAAACCACAGTTTAACCGCATATCGCTGTACGCGTTTTTGATTCCAAACGTCATACGAGCTTTTTTATATAAAGACTTCATGATTTACCAAGGTAAGGCCCAATTAATTTTGAATGATCATGTTTTTATTACCTGCTGAAATGATATCGTACAGTTATGACGTGGTAAAGTAAATTAGATATTGAAAATAGATCAATAATTCAGTAATGACTTCTGGCTAATCGATTGCTTTATTACATTTCAATTGATTATGTTGTGTGACATAATTTTGACAGTTAAATCAGTCCATTATTTGACAAATTGTATTTATGTCAAAAATATACAGACTACTCATAAAAAGCAAGCTTTGTATGCAAAATTCTGTAAAATTTCTTTTTATAAGTAATATTGTTATTGCTTTATTTGTCAATCTTCATTATGCTGAACAAAAATGTTTGCGTGAGCGTTGAATGGCGTGCTAACCGTGATTTAATATTTTTTGCTCGTCGACATTTTTCAAAATCAATAACATTAAGTATTATGACTACTTACTTTAGTACGTGTTTTTTATCTATTTCAATGTTAACATGCTATTAGTACAAAGTCATCCCTCGCGCCTTTTTCAATCAGAGACTTGCTACGATCCTAATGCCACTTCTGCCGCTTCCACATTAATCTTATCTTCTTTATCAGCCCATATATGTCCCCACCGAGGGGCACGAGCCTACTCTCATACAGAGAGTGATTAGGCCGTAATCCACCACGCTGGCCAAGTGCGGGTTGGCGGATTTCACATACACCTTCGAATTTCTTCTCTAGTATATGCAGGTTTCCTCACGATGTTTTCCTTCACCGTTAGCAAGTGGTAATCGAATAAATTGATCCGTACATGAGAAATAAACTCAGAGGTACGTGCCCGCACCAGGATTCGAACCCGCGCTCTCGGAGTTCGAGGCAAGCGTTCTACCAACTGGGCTTCCACATTAATGTCTTTATAAATTCACGTTTATTAGGAACTAGCATTATACTTCTCGATTTGATCGAATTTGAATTACCTCAATCCCTTGTCAAAATTATTAAACTGCTACTTCTCCAGCTTGGCTAGGACAACACAGCATACAAAAATTCCATTAGTCTGGAAAATTTTAACCTCAAGATAAAATGTCATCTAAATAATAACCCACATAACTTCAAACCCACTCTCTCAAACAGCCTTGTACACCCTTTCATCACATATTAACCTCATATTTGCCAAGTTATGCAGCACACTTGGCATCCCATGTACCGAGTCAAGTTGTATTGAAACACTTGGCCTCTCTCCAGATTTTGCACAAACCATTAACCTTGTTCGTCGAATGGCCAGAATTTCCTTATTTAGAACTTTTGCAGCATTGTTGTTGTTATTTATTGGACCGTATATTGCTTTGGGTTCTGAAATTTTTACAGTGGTCTTTGCACTTGATTTTTTGTGGTATAAATGTTTGGTTTTATTGTGTGAAGAACTTTAAACTCCTTTTATAATACCGATTTCACCGCCTTTATTTTAGGCATCTCAATATTGCATGATACTTTCTGAAATGACAGTGTATACTTACATCACTTTATCGTCTACTTTTTTACCCATATTATAAATCATAGTTAGTGATCACTCATTAATTTCCACACGTTTATTAAACTAAAAATATACTTCCAAATTCTTCAAATAAGGGAATGGGGCAATTTGGTACAAGTGCTGGTTCCATAACTAATGCTCTACAATGAATTTTAAAATCAATCCAAAACCAATGCTCTGGAAAAAGAACCAACCAATACTTACTAAGGACTTCAATTGCGGTGGTCACGACTAACAACTATCTACCAATGATCAAAATTAGAGGCCTGATACTAACACAATTTCTACCAATGATCAAAATTAGAGGCCTGATACTAACACAATTTCTTTTACCCAACAGAACGGTCTCAACGCAATCCACCTCGCCTCAAAGGATGGTCACGTGGAAGTGGTCCGTGAGCTCCTGGACAGAGGTGCTTCCATCGACGCAGCCACTAAGAAAGGCAATACTGCACTCCACATTGCCTCCTTAGCTGGACAGGAAACTGTGGTTAAGCTGCTTGTACAGAATGGGGCTCAGGTAAGAGACAATGCTTTTTAGCTTGAAGTTTTCGTTACAGTAAATTTGCTTTACGAAATATGTACATGTAATGAGGTCAATCACTTTCTATGAGAGTAGGCTAGTGCCCCTGTGGTGGGGACGTAAAAGGGCCGATGATAATGATGATGATGAAAGAGGTCAATAACACTATTGATTACAAGGTAAATCTGGAAATAATTTAGAACATAATTGGAAGTAGGATGATTGTCTACATTAAATAACAGTATCAGATGTATTGATTGCAGTTCGACACTATTAATAGAGTCTAAAATTCTTGGTATGCCTAACCCAATATTACCCAGCCTGATTTTGAAGAGTTCCATAGTTTAAGATTGCTAAGTACGGGAGGTACGATCACTTGGTCACTACCACATATCCAGCCTATAACATCACGTGAATTTAGATATTAAACACATAAAGCAGTTTTGCTATATTGGGGGTAATTTTTTTGTAAAAGTTATATATCGGACAAAACCATTGACGCGTTAAATTGCTCTTCTCACTCCAAATCAATTTCACGTGTGAATGATGTACAATCGAATCGTCTTCGTGCAAACGGGGTCGTTGCCCTCTCTGCTTTGACGTTTATCATAACAAATCGACAATTTCCGAAGAGCACTTTACATCATTTGTTTGACAGTAATGGGCACGCCTTTGTAAATAAATAAAGTAGCCGAATATCGTACTACTTATATGTTTCATTTAATGGTTACGTTAAAATTTTGGTTTCAAAAGTTTGTAGATTTTGGCCAATAAAATTCAATCAAACAAGTCTGCCAGACATAATTTTTTCTTTTACCTATAAAACATAGATTATTTGAAGTCCCTTTAACTAATATCAATAAAATCCTAGACTATTGTATCCTCGACGAGATATTAAACAAATTCTTATTGCAGGTTAACATCCAATCCCAAAATGGTTTTACACCACTATACATGGCAGCTCAAGAGAACCACGATGGAGTGGTCAAGTTCCTTCTGGCTAATGGAGCTAACCAGAGTCTTGCTACAGAGGTTTGTAACAGAATCTTTAAAATTGTCAACACTCTTTTTTAATGTCTGTTACGCAGGCACACACACATACATACATTTATTCACGTTTAACATTCATTCTCATTCATTGTCTTTATACATTTATAATATTCTGCGCATTAGGCCAGCGTGGTTTCGATGATTGATATCGGGATTGACGAGTGATTTTGATCACCTAGTATGAGAGTAGGCTCGTGCCCCTGGAGTGGGGACTCTAAAAGGGCTGATGATGATTAAACAGAAATAAAACTGAAAATTTCTCAACAGGACGGCTTCACGCCGTTGGCAGTGGCTATGCAGCAGGGACACGAGAGAGTGGTAGCTGTACTGCTGGAAGCTGACACTCGTGGAAGAGTGCGTCTGCCTGCTCTACACATTGCTGCTAAGAAAGACGATGTTAAAGCTGCTAATTTGCTGCTTGAGGTAATTGTGGTGTTTGCTGTTGTAGAAAAAATTGTCTTTAAAAATCATTAAACACCTGCCAATAATGTTGCCGAATTCAGAAGGCTGTAAGACGGTTAATGGAAACGGTTAATAGCATTTTCTGCAACTAGATGTAACGAAAAGTTTTGAATAAGCAAATTCCACAATTTTGATGAATACTGGTGACGAAGTATTAATACTAAATGTAAATACCAAAAGAAGAAAGAAAGAAATGTAGTTAAAACTTTATACGAAATTCTTCTGCTTGAAGAATTTTAACGAGATTGTAAAAAGGTTGGCACAATGTTTTGCTTTGATTAAGAGATTGTTAATTTCTTTATAGTCATCGTTAAGTTTACGATTTATGAAATTAGCCATAAGTCTCTGAATGTGCATAAAGACGTGTTTATGGATTGGACTACATTTGACTTTTATAGTAATTTGATAGTGTCATATTTTGACCAGCATATTCTGCAGCGGTGATACTCATTCGAGTAATATTTGGAAAAATCATAAACCGTAAAAATCTGAAGACAGATCCATCAATATTTTTATAAAGTCTGCAATGCGAATAAAAATGAGAAAGCAGTAAAAGAGATACAGCACAAAATATAGATATAGATCCTGGATGAAACCGAATAACAAAATTTAAAGTGACAATAATTTTAACAATGAGGGTAGCCGAAAACGGACTGCTTTGTGCAGTTAAGACCGCGCGTAAAATATTGAAACGGTTGCGACTGCTCAATCGCGTGTACGGGAATGTGTACGGCTGCCCTTAGGACACACTTTAAAACAAAAGTTTTTTTACAGAATGAGCACAATCCCGACGTGACTTCAAAATCAGGATTCACCCCCCTCCACATCGCAGCACATTATGGCAATGAGAACGTAGCTAGATTGCTATTGGCTAAAGGAGCTGATGTCAACTGTGCTGCCAAACATAACATCTGTCCACTACATGTCGCTGCTAAATGGGGTGAGTTGAGAGATGTTATTGACGAAACTCATTTTAGTTTTTACTCCTATCTCCCAAGGAGTAAAAATTAAAATGAAAATTAAAAATTAAAATCTAACTTAACGGTTAATAGAGATGGTTTTTAATATCTGATGGGATATAAACCTTTGTGTATCTAACTTCTTGATTAGAATTTTATAATCTGTATCCACAAAAACCCGGAAAAGAAATTTGTTAATTCTAAAGTGTCTATTTTCTTGAATCATATTTATTATCAGACCTAGCTCAAGATAGGTGATTTGTACCAAAAATATATAAAAAGAAAAAAATATACATAAAAGTGACCTAATTATTATTTCTGCCGACTGTTTTAACATACTACTGCCCAAAGCACCGAATACTCCATGGAAAACGAGCCAATATCATAAAACTGTCGTAAAGGCGACGACAGCCACTCTTTATGAGAATATTGACATTATTTTACTACCGCCTTCTTTTCATTTTGTTGTGACCAAGTTGTTAAAATTTCATGTAAGTTCCGAAAGGGGCGTTTCCGAATAGTTCTGTTATATAATTTTCGATGTTACATTTAAGGTTTTTTTAGCATCGTTTCATATTTACCTATTGCTATGCTTATATTGCTTATATCTAAGGCTCGGCGCGAACGAGCCACCGACCACAGCCACCGGTGGCCGGCGACGGCGACCTAAGAAACTTTTTCATCGCAAACACTACTGTAGCGAGTGGCCGCCACCGGGTATACGTTTGCGGTGCGTCAATACAAAACATATGAAAAAGTTTGTTAAGTCGCCGTTGCTGGCCACCGGTGGCTGTGGTCGGTAGCCCGTTTGCGCCGACACTTATAGTCCCTTAAGTAAGATCAGTCTTGAGGCTTCTGATGAATGTGGATGCAGCGAAAGAAGTATTTTCGTAGCAAGTGGAATGAAGTGATCTCTGCCTACCCGGTGGGAGAGAGGCGTGACAGATAAGTATTTAAACTAACATATCTTGAAATTGTAATAGGTAAAGACAACATGGTCGCACTTCTCGGTGACAACGGTGCAAATGTCGAAGCTCGTACCCGCGATGGTTTGACTCCCCTGCACTGTGCAGCCAGATCTGGTCATGAGAGAGTTGTAGAGGCTTTGCTGGAGAGAGGCGCTCCTATTACTAGTAAGAGCAAGGTGAGTCATTGTTTATGGTAAATAGGGGTGACATGTTGCAAGGGACCAAAATCCTTCTTTTTTCTGTTGTTGGATAAAAAAATGGAAAAAAGGTCCTCAATATCCTAAATAATTATACATAAAGAAAGATCGCAATCCTACTGGTTTCATAGGCAAATTATTGCACTTGAACATGTCAATAATATACCTACATTATACGCGCAATAGGGCGCCAAAATACAGCACGTGGTCTTCCCTCGGGAAACCACGTTACAACGTATTTTTATAGCTATTACAAGATTTGCAAGGTTTTCCCCCAGAGAAGAATCTAGCAAGAAACTCTGTTGGGTTGCTTTTTTAAAGGGAGTCACTTGCCTCAAGGGAAGACAGTTATCGTCACACTGGCCTAAGTTGGCGTGTACTCATTCAGAAGGGTCCAAGCAATAAGTTTAGCCAAATCTTGCAAAAATTTGAAACAAATTTCAAATTTCTTTCAATTATTTCCCCCCAGAACGGCCTAGCCCCCCTCCACATGGCAGCTCAAGGTGACCATGCAGAAGCTGCCCGAGTGCTGCTCTCGCGCAGGGCTCCTGTTGATGACGTCACTGTCGACTACCTCACTGCATTGCATGTCGCCGCTCACTGTGGACATGCTAAAGTCGCTAAACTGCTTTTGGATAGGTAAGTGATTGGTTCTGCCAAGGCGAACATATCTCGATCAAATTGGAGACTTGTTAAGGAAAGGCTAAGTCAGAAGTACTCTAAACTGATGTGCATGTGGGGTTACTGATAAATGTGGATGAAATGAAGAATATTAGGATCGTAGCAGGTGTAGGGACGTGGCCTTTTCCTACTCCAATGAGAAAGAGGCGTCATGGACATGTATGCACTTATGTATTTAAGTGTTTATGGGTAAGAGAAATTGAATTTGAAAATCTAATCCTATCTACAGAAACGCTGATGCAAACGCTCGAGCTTTGAACGGCTTCACCCCGCTTCATATCGCCTGTAAGAAGAACAGGATTAAGGTTGTGGAACTTCTCCTTAAATATGGAGCAAGTGAGTCAAAAAGCTTTGTTTATGTGTTTTGATATTTTTTGAAGGTTATTGTTACTACTATTAATTTAATCAGCTTTTTTTACATACGTCAGTACTTAAGTCATCTTCCCGTCATTTAACGTTTGCAATAACCAAACAATTACAAAAACAACTTACCTGACTTAATGACTATTGCCTTCATACTGAGAAAAGCCTGTATCCACAAAAATCTAAAGAAACATTCTCCAACCAGGTATCCAAGCAACAACAGAATCAGGGCTGACTCCACTCCACGTAGCCGCTTTCATGGGCTGCATGAACATCGTGATATATCTTCTGCAGCATGAGGCAAACCCTGATGTACCAACTGTTAGAGGAGAGACACCTTTGCATCTCGCTGCTAGGGCTAATCAGGTATTTTTGAATCAATTGACTTTCATCTGTCTTCATCGATTTCAAAGACAGTTCTGTCCCTTCGAACAGACAGGCAGGATCAAAATTAATTTTAGGGACAATAATTATAATGATGAAAATATGTACCTTTATACCTGTGTAACTGTTTATAAGAATTGTAAAACTTTATTTGAAAAGAGCAACCTCACAGAGTTTCTTGCTAGGTTCTTCTCTGGGGGAAACTGCACCTTGCGAATCCTAGCGCTAGCTTTAAAAAATTACTTATATAATAATGTAACGGTTTCAAGAGCATTTTTTGTGCCTATGAAATAAATATATTTTTGACTTTGACTTTGACAGAAGCAGAAGGCCTTATTAACAGAAGTTCTGTTATAGAAAGGACTTGTATATTCAATTTAATTTTGTTCAGGTCCCACACTAAAATAAAAAACTACAGTCTCAGTAAAAACTGTGCACTAGAGATGAAATTGCTCGAATGATTGAACAACCACAACCTCTAGTGTACAAGAACCTTCCTCTTTAACAAACCTTTCACAGTTCCCTTTAAAGAGGTCACTTAAGCGATCGGTTGCCTTACTTATAAAGACTTAAACCAATCCATTACTCCCCAGACGGACATAATCCGCATCCTACTCCGCAATGGAGCAGCAGTGGAAGCCAAAGCACGTGAACGTCAGACTCCACTGCACATAGCATCGCGACTTGGCAACGTTGACATTGCAGTACTACTGCTGCAACATGGCGCAGATGTTAGAGCTATGACAGCTGACCATTATAATGCTCTTCATATTGCTGCTAAACAACATAATCATGATGTAAGTGTATTAGGTGATTTTGGTGTTAAGTGTGTTACAGATAAAGAAGTTAAATTGGTAGATGATGATATAAGAATGCTACTATTTTGTTTGATAGAGAAAACTGTTAACCTGATAGAAGATGATAAAGGAATACAACCATTTGATGAATTACATTAAGATTTTAATAAAACAACAGTAGTTAGACATGATATTGAACTATATGAAGTTAACACTAATATTAAATTACTTATACGTAAACATAATTTTGTACAGGTGGCAGCAGCATTGATAGAACACAACGCTCCATTGACAGCGACAACTAAGAAAGGATTCACAGCGCTACATTTGGCTGCTAAATATGGAAATCTTAAGGTAACAATTAACAAGAACGTCGGAACAATAGTTGTAGATATTTTTTCAAAGGCGTCACAATCTTCACTGATAAGTTGCTTATTTGTAAGTGAAAACTGCAGGTTTACGATAGATGCAAGTAGCTTCCCATCAATACAAGGGAAACCTATGTCCAGCAGTGAAAGTCCTATGTCTCATGATGATGACGCTACTATACCTACACATTTACTAACTGAAAGATTCTGAAACAAGTCCCGAGTAACACCCGATATAATACAATGTTTCATTATAGGTAGCAAACCTGCTGCTAGCACACGGCGCTTCTCCAGATCAAGCTGGCAAGAATGGTATGACGCCCTTGCACATTGCAGCTCAGTATGACCAACAAGCTGTAGCTACTACTCTACTTGAGAAAGGGGCTGATGCTAAGGTAAGACTTTATTATGAGAAGTGAGCACTGCCATATAACTAAGAGTTACTAGAGTCTTCACTATTTAAATTTTTCGCTCTGTGAAAACCCTTGATACAATGAGCCTATTTTCCCTTTAATTTTGTCTAAACATGTCCATCTATATCGTCCTCTCTTACCATTTTAACTTCAAGTAACTTAATATTAGAGTTCTAATTACGGGCCATACAATGCAAGTCTCTAGGTAGGTACTATAAACTGATTTATGGTCTTAAAAGTGTAAATACAATGTGTTATATTTTCCAGGCCGTAGCTAAGAACGGACATACACCACTTCACATAGCTTCTCGTAAGAATCAAATGGAGACCGCAGCCACTTTACTAGAGTATGGTGCACTTACTAACGCTGAATCTAAAGCTGGGTTCACGCCGTTGCATTTGGCAGCACAGCAGGTATGATTATTAATACCATAATTTTTTTAATGAGGTATTTAATTGTGATGCCGCTGGCAATACATTACATCTTTGAATAAAATTGGGCATCAGTTTTGTGTACTATAAATCAGATACTACTTCTAATTTTGATCTATTTTTCGAAAAAAACTGCAATTAATGGCGGTTTTCAAATAAAAATATAAATAAACATCTTACTATACTATATAGTAATTCCATTTCGCAAAATAATGATGATTTACAATTATATCAACAGGGTCACACAGAAATGTGCGCATTGCTCGTGGAGCATGGTGCAGAGGTTGATCAACAAGCTAAAAATGGATTAGCTGCTTTACACCTCGCGTCTCAAGAAGACAGGGTGCCTGTCGCTCAGCTACTCGTTAAGAATGGTGCAGAGGTAGGTTTTGATACACATTCTAGAATTATTTTTCTATAGACTTGGTTTTGGACAAAAGCCTGCCCTCTTCTGTCTTCTGATATATCATTGAAGAAAGTAAGACCTAAAACTGAACCTTGTGGAACATAACAAATAAATATAATGTTTTAAAAGTGATGACGATAATCAAAAATTGCTTCAAGTCATATAAGTAAAATATCTCCAAAATTTAAGTTCAAATCAACGCTTTTGGTTTATGCATAAAATAACTTTTATAAAAAAAAACGTAGCGTATATGATCAAAGGTCTATGATAAATCTATTTCGTCTAAAACTTTGGAATTTCTAGGTGGATATCTGCACTAAAGGAGGTTACACACCGTTGCACATTGCCAGCCATTATGGTCAAGGTAATATGGTGCGATTCCTGCTTGATAGTGGAGCATCTGTTAAAGCACAGACCAGTCACGGGTGAGTGTGTGACTAACAAATATTTTGAGTCAAAATAATACTTGGAAATTTCAGTTTGTCCCTGGAACGCCTATAGTTATATTAATAACTCCTTCCTGTTTTCATGAAAGGTATTTAAAGCAATGATAAACTAATTTAAAAAAGTCTTTCATAAGTATATGAATGTTGAAATTTAAGTATAGGGAAGAAGTAAAAGATATATTAATAACTGACTAGCCAATCACCTCTGATACAGATACACTGCTTTGCATCACGCAGCCCAGCAAGGTCACATCAACATCGTCAATATACTTCTTGAACACAAAGCTGATGCTAATGCAACTACTACGGTACGTACACATAATATCTAGGTATAAATGTAAAATACTCTGAACTAGAGAGTTCAGAGTAGAGACTTTGCTATTCTGGTTAAGAATACCCTAATGTACCTATGACGTGACTGATGAATGTGGATGAAACGAAAGAAGTATGGTTAGATCGTAGCAAGTCGAGGTAAGCGGTCTCTGCGTACTCCGATGGGAAAGAGTCACGTCAGATATGTTTGTTTGTATTTATAATTAACTTAAAATCTTAAGTGTCACTGTTTTATACGTCGGTGCTAATCCATAATATTTGAGATTCGTGACTCACAATAATTACTTCTCAATATTTACTAATAGTTACTTTCAAACAGAATGGACAAACCCCACTAGACATAGCATCGAAACTTGGCTACGTGACTGTGATGGAGACACTAAAGGAAGTGTCGGAACCGTCCATTGCACCAGCCAGTCAAGAGAAATACAAAGTGGTGGCTCCTGAGACTATGCTCGAGACTTTCATGTCTGATTCTGAAGAAGAAGGAGGTAAATTTTATTGATGAATGTCATTTTATATTGAACTTTGACTTTATAAAGTGCAAAAGGGGAATGTGGCCAGCATTTTGGGAACCATGCCGCGAGAGGCGCCTCGGACGATGTCTTCTATTTAAGTTTGTTTTTGTGAAACTATTCCCGTTTCACTTAATATTAAGATTGCAGTAAAGTAGTTGTGAGGAAAGATAAGCCCGCAACGATAAACCTGAAATTGAAACATAAATGTAAATCTTTTTTTTTTCACATTCACAGGTCAATATTTTCTTAACCAACATCGAAAAAGTTTAACGATGTTTCTGTAGCATTAAATGTAGATGTGGAAAGTGAATTTGACCATAATGACCAAGAATGATTTCTTAAAGACTTGTCAATAGGTGAAGACACCATCCTGAACGACCAACCGTACAGATACTTGACAGCTGATGATATGAAGTCCCTTGGTGATGATTCGCTGCCAATCGACGTCACTAAGGATGAGAGGACCGAGTCTGCTATGAGCCATAAGAATATTATGGAGTTGTCGCAGAGTAAGTAAATGATAAAATTGATAGTAAAGTTACATAGTAAGATAAAAAGAAAAGTAAGTGTACGCAAATAAAAATTTCCAATAATGTAGTCTATTTTAAAAAAGACCCATTTGTTATTGTTTGATATTCTAGTTATTTATTGAACGATAAAGGTTTCATTTCAAATATTAAAATGAAATACGTATTGTTGACAAATTTCTAAAGTAATGAAATAACTTATGAAATAAGTTCTTACAATAATAAAATCAAAGAAAATACAGATGAAATTTATATTCAATTAAATAAGATCTTCAGATAATGAAACCAGCTTAAACCCTGACAACATGATAAATGTCAATGTAACTTCCAGCATCAGTAAACGGAATGCCATACCAGCCGCAGCAAGAGGTAGTGGTGAAGAGTATCAGCCGGTACAGCACAACACAAGCTCCTGAAGGATACTGCTATAATGTTGACCCTACAGTGCCCAAGTCAGTATTGTTCTAGCTAGATAGTATTGAGGTCTTATGCCGTTAATAGTTGACCGAGATTTGTCATTGGATGAGAAGAGAAGCCTTTGTTCAGTTGTTGGACACAAGTGGCTAGATTAGATAAGATGATATTGTTCAATAGCTTTAAATAGAAGTGGGGGGATGGTTGCATTTCATGTGTCGTCCAAAAGTGGTGGTTCATAATTATTACCCTGTGGATGACCTGCAACCAAAAATTTAAGAAATATTAACGAATTTTCTTTCTGTAAAGTATCATTTAGTTGTGATTCTAATGGACGAAGCAAGAGAAATATTTTATGCAGGAAGCACACTTAATATATCAACAACTATATGATCTTAAGTTTATTTTGTGTACATGTTTATTTCAGAATAGTGAACCTAAATGTTTAATTCTTCTTGCACACGCTATCTGGTTATGGATTAACAGGAAAAAGCTGCAGTGGAAAAAGTAAGCAAAACTTTGATTGTTATTATAGTCATTTATAAAATCTAGAATCATCTCCGTCAAATCGAGGACTTGTTAAAGAAAAGTCAAGTCCCTATGTACCCTAAGGCAACGTGCATGTATGAGGAGACTGATAAAATGTGAATGAAGCGAAAGAATTGTGTATGGATCGGAGCAAGTGAAGGGAAGTGGTCTCTGGCTACCCCAATGGGAGAGAGGCGTGACAGATACGTATATACCTATCTAATTTTTTGTTCAAAGTTTCATCAAATCAGGAATTGGAATCTCATATGCATTAACTTGTACTAAAGCATCATTTGCATTTCATAGCTTCCTCGTATCATTCCTCGTGGATGCTCGTGGTGGCGCCATGCGAGGTTGTCGCGGTGGAGGAGTCAGGGTCCTCGTACCTCCTCTATCTGCTCAACAACCTACCAGGATTACCTGCAGGTTTGTTTCCTTCATCATAACCTCTAGTTGGTGGAGCATCCGCCTTTTGAGCCTATCTTCTTTCAGTTCTTTGATTTCTGTATCCTTATTAAGAAATAATTAATTAGAATAAATTATATGTCCAAAGATAAATTTATATCTTTGTTATTGTTGTTATATTCAGAGTCTTTTAGCAAAAAAATTTCTAGGGTATTGTACAACTTGTAAGTCTATATTTCCTTAGGCCCCTTTTCCCCTTTTTTGTCATTTTGTTTTGACTGTTCAACTGATGTGTATTATTTTACCTTCTACTTAAATGGATTATTATTACTTTCAGATATTTAAAACCATCCCGCATCAACCATATGCCGCCGCTTATGGAAGGTGAAGCACTTGCTTCCAGAGTGCTGGAAATGGGACCGATTTCTGCAAAATTTTTGGGGTACGTTTTTAAGTCAGCTAAGTACCTTGAAAGGGCTACTGGTGCTTCATACAAAGAGATTGATGCTGCTTAATGAATAGTCACTAATATCTTCAGAATATAGTTTATTCGACATCTAAAATGATACACCAAAATGATAAGCAGCATAATATCAACTTCTTAATCGAATGACTATGAAAATATTTTTCTAACTTTCACGCGAAACTTATTTAGATTTAAAATGCAATAATTCCACAGATATAATTATTCTTTTACAGACCAGTGATCCTTGAAGTTCCTCACTACGCTTCCCTTCGAGGCAAAGAACGTGAGATAGTAATCCTGCGGTCTGATAATGGCACAAGTTGGCGTGAACATAACGCTGATGCTACTGATGATGTAGTTCAGGATATTTTGCATGAGACTCTTGAAATTGAAGGTACGTTTGAAGAAATAGAAACAAATATTATGCAGTTAAAGAATAAAGAATCCATAGTACATATAGTTGAGAACGTGTTGATAGCTGCTTGTGAGTAATGTCAAAAAGAATTTTAATTGTAATGGTAAAATTAGATGACTCAAAAGGTAAATCAAACAAACTAATTTAACACGTGAAGTTATCATAGATTATTCAAAATCTAAAAATATGTTGCAGAAATGTACATAAAATAAAAATGATGATATTTTTGAAATAGAAACCAACGAAGATGAAAAAGGCTGGGACGCACCGCGAGTTACAAGAATCCTCACACATGACTTCCCGCAGTACTTTGCTGTCATTTCGCGTATCCGTCAGGAAGTACATGCTATTGGACCTGAAGGTAATATATTTGGAGAACAAAAACAATATAGACATACTTAAACAATAAATATAATCAATAATATTATTCCTACGAATATCACAAATGTCAATGCCGATGGATGGATAGATAAATGTGAGGATTTTTGTTTCACTTCCATGCAAAATCCACTGAACAGATTCTATGAAACTCTACAGTATTGTAGCTTTTCAAGATTGTAGGTAATTAATGATATGTAATTTAGTGAAGAATAATTTGATAGAGACGCAGATACCAAAGATGATTCTGAATATGCAAATTCTAATTACCGATCTGAAATAACTCACAGTGTTCTTTTTTGCATGAGGCAACTGATGAATGTAGATGAAGCGAGGAACGGTGTTCGGATTGTAACAAATAAAGGAAATTAGTCTCTGCTTACACTGATGGGAGAGAGGCATGACAGATATGTATAATGTTATGTGTATAATGTTTTTTCCAGGTGGTATGGTATCAAGCTCGGTCGTGCCGCAAGTACAAGCGGTCTTCCCTCAAGGAGCCCTCACCAAGAAGATCAAAGTCGGTCTACAGGTAAATCTATTCAAACCCCGAAAAGGTGTCAAAGACCACAATTTGAAAAAGATTACCGTCAACAATGTGTCCAAGAAAAAACGGTTCTCTTTGATTTGGTAGTGTTGTTTCACTTTCCTACATCTTCACTTTATGCTAGCGTACTGTATTCACGTAGACCAAGATAAGCTGACATAGTCAGATTTTAACCAAGCTTATGAATATTGTGACAAGAATTTTTCAATTTTACAAACCCGCAGTTACCATTTTAGATTATACGGTTAGTTTAAGTATTTATACGATCGAATATGATTCTTATTTAAATGTGTGTTAGGGCTTGAAGAAAACGAATTTATTTTTTTACATTTGTAAACGTATGTGTTTGAGATTCCTGTTAATTTAATGCCAAATTTATTGTGTTCTTAGATTCTATAGAAACGAAGTCGAACCATATAGTACAAATTATGATTGCCAAATTTTGATTAACGTTTGTATTTTTATTATTCTTTGTCTTTCATATTTTTACATTTATATCTACAGTTTTAATAACAGGATTACATTTTAAAGCCTTTAGTTTTAGGTTTAAATATAAGACACGTATACTATCAATGAATTTGATAGGTTTCTAAGCTTTGCAATTACGAATATAGCACTTGTAAGTCTCATATAATCACATATCGTAGTCACTACCATGCAGGTCCATTTGACATTAATAGAATTAAGAAAATTATTTTAACATCTAGCTTTTAAGTCGATGTGCGTTTAAATACCATACCCAATAAATTTAGACTTCACTTAAAAATATTTAAAGTTTTCAATGTAGACGGTTTTTTTGAATAAAATTAGTATCGATGACAATATTTGTTTCAATTTTGAAGCAAATTTGAATTATGAAATCACTGGCTATAGGAATAAATCTTATTATCGCTCACACAGTGTCCAGACTCGATAATGATATTTTGTATTGTCTCTAGTTGGTCTTTAGGTGAAAATCAGCATGACTACGTTTGTCTTTTATAATTATAAATGAATGATAATGTTTGCTATATTATAATATAATTATATAAAACTTGTCTGTTATATTGTGTGTTTTATCTAAGCGCTAAAACACACGGTGAAACGCAAATGCAACGCAACTGAAACTGCTAATTACTTTTGAGTTGCATCGCACTTTCGTGTGGTTTTCTAAGGAAGTCTTTAGCAGAAACTTCGATGCAACTCAAAAGTAACTAGCAGTTTCAGTTGCGTTGCATTTGCGTTTCACCT